>OZ018321.1:206884737-208258045 GCA_963969495.1 Ceratothoa steindachneri
CTTGGGCCATATCTTCGAGAGAGTGGCCCCTCTGGGCTATAATCTTCTTATGCTCTCTAATCATTTGGTTGAGGTAACTTGATTCACGAGGAAATTGTTCGTGCTTCCTTTCCTCTTGCGGTGATACTTAGTGCTCGCTTCGGGTGACTCCCTCTTCTTCGTAACTCAGCTTACATGAACGTGAACTGCCAAATGGGGTGGATGAATAATGATGGCTGAACCTGATGGGGGGGGGGAAGGCTCACGAGGTGTGATTATATAACTTTGACTCTCACGTGCACCTTGCGAGATTTTTCATATATATATATATATATATATATATATATATATATATATATATATATGTATAAATATATATATATATTAGGGTGGTCCAAAAATATATGCAAAAAATTGAAATTAGTTGGATTTGTTCTCCACATGGCTCTAATTATGCTATAATATGTTAAAAGAGTTGATGCAAAATATTGACTAAATTGGTGAATATTTAGAAGTCGCTATGTCCCCATATTTTTACATTTCAGTCAAAATATCGGAACTTTTTAATAGTAGGCATTTATTGGTTGTTACTTATATACTATCATATATTTGTCATTGATAACTCATTCCTTATGAATTATAATAATTTGCAAAAAAAATCAAGATATTGCATTATCTGAAAAGTGGAATGACATTCACATACTCGGCGTATGATGCAATAATAATTGTTGTTTCAGCTTGTTGATTTCTGAGCCCATTTGTTTTTCTATTATGATGTCTTTCATTTCCATGCCTAGATGCCTCATTCTGGTCGTCCTTTCCTTATTCGTACCTGTCCTGTCGATCTCATCATAGATTGCTCTATGTTCTCTGGCGATTTATCTCATCTCGTCCGTCCACTCAGGTTGTGGGAGCATTTTATAGGAGATTCTGGGAACACATCTCTCGTCGGCTTGAATGAGGAGATCGGTGATCTTGTTGATCTCCTCATCGATCTCTTCGAGATTAGCGTCTCCCAGATCAGTTGGTTGGTATGTACTGAGTATCTCTCTATATAGCTCCCAGTCAGCTTTCGCGTAACTTTTCCTAAGTGTAACGGGCTTGAGTATTGGCGCTAGCGAGATGGTAGTGAGAATCGGGATGTGATCTCTCGAAACCACTGGTCCGGGCTCATTGACAATGTTGAAGGGAAAGTTTTTGGATGTCAACGCAATGTCCGGCTTTGTTTCCTAACGTTGTGTTATGAAGGTCGGGAAATCTGGCCCGGCCCTCCGGAGTCTGTCTCTTACGAGTAGCATCTCCAGGTTTCTTTCCCTTTGATCGGTGCTTCCGTAGCCTGATGCACGGCATCTGGTATTAAGATCACCGCCAAGCAATGTCAATTTCCCACGCCCGAAGAGGTTGTAAAAGTTAGGGATCGGCAGGTAATCTCGTCGCCGTGGTTGATAGGCCGCCGCTACGGTCAGGTCTCCAACTAGGGTAGGTATTGCTACTGCCACGAATGATTCATCTAGACCTGGAAGTGTTTTGTATGTTAGGTTGTTCCGGATTGCGATAGCAACACCATCGAACCGTTCTTGTGTATGGTTTTTGCTAAGGATCGTGTAATTGGGTATTTTTATGCTGTTCATGTTTGTGTTAACGCCGTGTTCTGTGATGAGGATTAGGTCGGGATCCACTTTACAAAAAATGTTTCCGTAAGAATGTGTTTCCCTACCCATCCGTTGACGTTAATTGTTAAAATCTTTAGTGTGTTGTTGGTGTTTTCCATGCTTATGTTCTGTTGTATATGTGTGTGTTGGTTTGTCCCGATTAGTGGTTTTATCTGCGCGAGTTTCTCCCGTTCCGAATTCTTTCGAACTCTGCCTCGCTTACGGCGAGGCAGGAGTCCCTGTATAGCTTAATCCTGGCCTCCATGAGCGCCGCTACTACCAGCGCTTCACGGTCTGGGGAATCATAAGACCATTTCAATAGTCCCGTCTTCACTCCTTCAATGATTTCCCCCACCTTAGGGATTTTAGGAAAGGAAGTTTCCTCCGTTCTGAAGAATTTGATGTTGAGATCTTCTCCATCGAATTCTCTTACTTTTTTCGGATTTCTGCTTCTGCTTCTCTTATTAATGGGTTGAGAGATCTCCCATTCGTCCTTGGATGACGAGGTCGAGCAAAGGAGATTTCCTTCAGCCTGCTTGAGACGTTTGGCTGCTCTCTTTGCACTCTCTTTCCTCTTCTCCATTGCAGCTAGTCTTGGGTCCTTGTTAGGGGACCTCTGTGGGGTAAGCTTCTGCTCCATTTCTTTGGTGCTACCCTCTCTCTCCTCGGGGCTTCTGTGGAAAGGGGGTCGCGGGCGCCTCTTTTTGTGTTCCAAACTGTACCTGTAGGACATCCCCTGAAGGGGGGTTCTCCGGGAACCACATCTCTGCCAAGCCATTGTTTTTCAACATATTGTTGACCTCTCTGGCGAAGCAGCCTGGGCTGGTCAGATTCCTTACGTGTGCATATAGGATGCACGTAAGTATTTTTGTGGCGTTTTTGTTATCCTTGTCTACCTTGATGTAGGTTCTCGGGGCCTGGTTGTTCGAGGCACTTGCTGATGGGGTGGTTTTAGCCACCTGGGCATAGGAGGTATTTGCCCTCCTAATACCTTCCACCCTCTTTGTTTCAGTCTTTTTTCTGATTATGTCCTTCTTCTTTCGGCATGACATCGCCATTGCCCCATGCCTCTGGCTACAGTTTGGACACTTTTCCTCCTTGGCCTGGCATTCTCGCATCCGTGTCCTTTTTGGCTGCATCTGGAACTGGTTAATTAGTGCTCCTTGCATTCTTTCGTGGCGTGATGCTTCAGACGGTAGCAATTGAAGCAAATCTGCACGGGGGTGTATTCCTCGCACTCGACCTGCTCACCACTGATTTTGGCGTTGAAGAGAAGTAGCCCTTCTCTTTCGCCTTGGACGCCATTTCCGTGTCTGTGAATACAACTTTGAATACCCCCAAACTGACTTCTGCCGTGTTTATATGTAAACGTTCCGAGCGTTAGTAACATTTTAAATCTATCCTGGCGCCTGATTGGTTGAAATGTTATAGTGTTAAGTTTAGATGAAATAACTATTTATATAGGTGAATTTTGTGTAAAAATCTGTCAAGAGAATCAGAAAATTATTATTGTTTTAAGAAGAAAAGTTATATTCCTCGTTTACCATTTTCAAAGCTTATTCCAGCTATAAATACATAAGAATAAAGAATCCAGATATAATATATATATATATATATATATATATATTTCCTTCATCCCTTAAGGAAGCTGATGATCACTTAACCCAGCCTGCAAAACTAGAGAGAGAGAGTACCATAACTTACTCAGACCCTATAGGTCTAAAAGTTGGAGTTCCTTGATGGCAAACGCGACACTGTTTCAGTGGACAGGTTGAAACCGGCGAAGCTCGCTTCCTCGTATGATGGCAATGTATTGGGTAAACAACGCCACCCGAAGACCCATGCAAGAGATGGAAAGCGACCTCTTACACTTAACGTCAGGAGGAAGAAGGTAATACGGAGGTCAATGACGTAAAGGAAATCGAAGAGCAACCTCTCCGTTTTCGGGGAGAGCAGCGATCTGCAGAACATTTTTACGCGTTTCCGGGAGACGGGTTACATTTGACAGAGATCCGTCATTCTTTTATTTTTAAATCCGGTTACGTTCATTTCATTTCCCCGGCCTATTGCAGTAAAAGAGAAAGCGGCAAATTGTCCACCCGCTAAATAATTTTGTACATAGCACTTTGCTGTGAACCAATTTATATATGCCATGTATTGTAATCGTTACATATAGTATTCTCAGAGGGACTATTTAAAGAGGTAGAGGGAACCCGAAGTATAAAAAATATGTATATGGGTGTCGAAGCAATGCAAATGCGTAGAATTATAGATGAAGCAAACTGCATACCCCAAATCGATGTATAATAGTTCTTCATTTATAATATTCCATGGTTCGAGGGGGAGTTTTATAGCGACGTCCAAATTGAAAGGTGAAGTAGGCTCAACGAGGAACCTCACAAATGAGCACCCTGTTGGAACTAAGTAATCTTGAAATTGGGCACACATATTAACAACTGAAATAATATACCATGTAGTGACAATGAACCAATGCAGAATAAAGCGAAATATTTATATATTAGGTTGAGGAATAAGTTCTTGCATTTTTTTAATGTTGTGTTGATTTAAGTTTTGTTGACGTGATTTGTGCACATATTAAGAAACAATAATAAATAATGAGAGTAAAATTTGTAAAGTTAGGCTACGTCTCTTAATAGCGTAGACTATTAGGTTAATTTAATTTTTGTTCTGTACCCTCAAAATTGAGTGCCTAGTTGAAAGAATGGCGCATTTTCGACATTTTTTGTTATTCCTTTTCAATCGAGGCGGAACAATGCCAACGCAGCCAAAGCTCGTCGCGATATTTGTGCTGTGTACAGAGAAAATGCTTTATCAGAAAGGACAGTTCAATGGTGGTTTTCACGTTTCCACAACGGTCATTTCAATCTTAATGACAAAGAACGTTCTTGTCGCCCCATTAAGTTGGATGATGATTGATTGAACGACCTTCTTCATGAAAATCCTCGTCAATCGAGTAGAGAATTGACTGTACAACTGGCGTGTGATCAGAAACCTGTAATGAATCACCTTCATTCGATGGGGAAAGTTAAAAAACTCGGTGCATGGGTTCTGTACGCTTTGAGCGAAAGAAACAAACTTTAACGCTCCACGATTGCTGCAGGTTTGCTTGCTCGTCACAAGGCTACTCGTAGAGATAAGGACAGATTTCTTCACCACATCATCACTGGCGACGAAAAGTGGTGTATTTATGTCAATATGAACCATCGAAAACAATGGCTTAGCCCCAATAAAAAAACACTTCCGCAATTAAAGCAAGGACTTCATCCACGAAAGACGATGCTGTGTGTGTGGTGGGATTGTGAAGTCATCATTCTTTATGAGCTCCTTGCGAACAACGAGATTGTCAATGCAGAACTCTACGTTCAACAAATGTATCGACTCGCTAAAGCTATTCGTGAAAAGCGACCTCACCGACGTTATGGAGTCCTTCTGCAACATGGCAATGCTCGTCCCCGCATTGCCAATATGAAAAAAGAGCCATCCAAACGCTTAATTGGGAAATCCTGCCGCATCCTCCATTTTCGCCAGACTTGGCTCCATCGGATTTTCATCTGTTCCGATCGCTCTCCAACAATTTGCGTGGCGTGTAGTTCAATACTGATGTGGAATTAAGAACCTAGTTAGACGAATTCTTCGAGTTAAAATCCAGAGATTTTTATTGCAGAGGCATCGAAAAACTAGTTGAACGTTGGGAAGAAGTCGTAAATAACAACGGAGAATACATTATTGATTAAATTGCATATTTTTATCAATTAAAAATGAAGTTTTTCTTAAGTTGTGAATGGTAATGAATAAATTTGATAAAACCGCAAGAACTTATTCCTCAACCCAATATAATATTAAATCACAGTTGTACATGTATTAAGAAAAACATGAGTGTAAGAAGGCAAGCGAATAGTTGGAGTTTCTCATGTGAAAACACAAACATACACACGCGAGGAAACAGCTGCGAGCCAAAGGTCTCGATACAAGATAACGAGGGAGCCGGAATGTAGTCGGTTTTGACCAGCTAAAGTTGATGTGGACCTGCGAAACGACAAAATCAACTTTGCTATCACCTTGCTATCAATATCAGCCAGGATGCGGCCATAGGTATCTATATTGAAATACATATACCCTTTGACTCTTCTCAGCAGTATCAACAAAGCAACAAACGAACATGCTTTAACCTGTGAGGCACCGACTTGCGCTCGGATTAAGGATAGCTAAGTCATGCACCCTTAATGGAGCTTCGTATAAATAAGTAATTCTCAAACAGAAAGAGAATGAAGAGAAAAAGAAGAACATCACTATTGCTAGTAAGATACATACATCTCACTTGATTCCGTATTCACAATAATCTTGTTGGCGTCAAGAGTCCGTTCCTCGTCCTTAAATCTAGTCGTCCTTAGCCCCTATTATCTAACGTAGAGGGAAACTCACAACAAGCCGCTTAAGACTCGACTATCTCGCTTGCTCCAATTAAGCTAGACCTAAGTCAAGAATAATGCCTACGAAACCCATTTTCCTTTCGAGTCTTTCACTTAACGCAGTGATAATCAAGTTACCTTTCGAACCCAGCCTATACATGGATTGCCCCTAAGAACTTTGGGAGTCAGAGAAAACTCGACGGGACGACCTCAAACGCCTTCGTCTGACACCGTTATAAATTTGTAACCCTGCCTCACGAATATAACCTGCCATATCCTGGTGACTCTATTAAGACCCCGAGGCCACCTATAAATGTCTGAGGTGATGGCTACTTTACTATTTGTCGTAACTTTTTATTTTCACTACTTGAGTATTTTATAAATAAGATACTTTATTACTTTTACTTAAGTACATTCAAGTTTGGGTACTTTTACTTGTGTGGTGCTGGGACCACATTATAGAATCGCATTTGACTAAAAAATACATCAAAGATGAACATTCTGAACTCTTATAAAGTTCTATAATTAGTTCACACTAAATCGGTCCTCACAGTTCTTTACTGAGCGAAAGCATTTTGCGGACATTTCTAAACCGTTATCTCCTTTACGCGGTAGTGACATGTAAATAGCAAATATATTTCGTCCAAAATTCTGAACAGCTAAAAATAAAAATCTTAATCGAATTTCAGTAACGCTTATATTTGAAAATCAGTGAACGTAAATTGTTCCTTAAAATCTATCTTGATGCTGATTGGTCAATTTTTGCAGCGCTTATGTTTAAAACTTAAATTTTTTCTTAAAAACTGATTGCCCATTTTTGTTAACGCTAAGTGTGAGCGAATAAATTAAACATAAATTTGTTCGTAAAAATCTACTTAATCCTGATTGGCTAAATTTTGTATAGCTTATGTTTACGTAAAATAACTATATAGAGCGAACTGGATCGAGTAAACAACTGGAAGGAACGGAATTCGCAGTTAATACCTGACGTGCATGTGTATAGTTTTCTCGCCGAATAATATTCGTGCTTTTCGAAATTCTTAAGTTCGAAGCAAGGACACGCGAGCCGAGCCAGTCAATTTTAAAAACAGCCCTACGGTTGTCTTAGGAAAGAGAAATACTATTTTTTTTCATATATAACATAACAACATAATTTCACGCATGACAAAAGCCACAAGGGCCCATCAAAGGTCATCCGCCTCCGCAAAACTGACATGGGCGCTTAAACTCCCTACATCGTTCCCCACCGGCGGGCACCGTGCAATCGTGTACCTGGACTGCTCATAACCCTCGTCCCAACTATGCCAGTCGACTGTGTTGTGACATAATTAGGGGAAATGACGGAAGCTGGTTTGAGGAGTAGCCCACAGAAGAAATCAATTTCAGAGGACCCCCGGGAAAAGTGAGGGACCTTGAACCCCTTGATTTTGCTTTTAGCTCTATCGATAGGGGTTACCACCCAAGATCAAAGAGTGACATACAACCGTTTCTATGCTATGGAGGATGCAGTCGTAAATTCAAAACCCCCAAGGGGGCGGCACCCACCGGGTAAAGGAAGTTGATTCGGTGTGAGGGTATGGAACGTACATACTCACATGCCACCAGACAATCGTGGGAACGAAAGAAATTTGTCGTTTGATTTGACCTTCGTCTCTTCTCTCTCTCTCCCACCCTTCACCCCACTGGGGACAGGAAGTCGGACGAAAGAACGCCTATCTCTGAAAGAAGCTTAAATCTTATTTGCCTTCTTTATGATAGCATGGAGATTGTCCAGAAGGCGCTGCGATAAGCGAATTGTCGTGAATGGGATCTCTCTCTCGATTTACCACAATCCGCGATATAAATAACCTCACCGTTTACCTCTCCACAGCAGTGTCCCAAATCTACTCGCGTAATCCTCACGTTAAACGAAAGTCGTTGCCGTAACGTATCGACTACCGACGCGCCGTCAAGTCAACCTGGTCGCTGTCTCAAATTTTTCCTGGAAGTAAATCCCTCCCCGCAGAGCCTGTGACTAGAAGAGTACGATCTGTTGCTCAACGTAACTTGAGTAAGAAAAGGAACATCCAAATAATTACTGAAAGTTACTATTTGTTAGTGTCACATCCAGTTAGGAGTGAACTAACCGGAACTGCAGCCAGCAGCCCCGAACCCGTCGTCTTATCCCCCCTCTTCCCGAGAACTCGTGTTAACGCCACCCGAACCACTCCGTCTGGACCTGAGTACTCGTCTCTCCAATCCATTAATTAATGGTAATCTGTACACCCAGTGTCCCTCTATTCTTAAATTACCTATTTAATTAACCGTGATTGATACTTCCATTGAGTCATTATAAATCTAGACGCTTAACGTCAGTGTTAAATATTTAATCCTTAATTTTGCCTGTTAACTATTGCTAATTGTTATATTTGTGTAAAGTAAAGTTTATTTTGAGTACGTGTGTTTATTTGTGGCTCCTCCCTTTTGACGTACCGTTGGCAAGACTTTAATTAAGCATCCCTTCGGCTAATTCATTCAACCTGTATTTTTCACTCTTAGAATTCAACAATCACAAACCTCCCCCTAGTAACAAGTGGGACTTTTATAGTGAGAATCCTGGCTACGGCACAACACGCCTCTAACCATCTTTCGCACGTTCAGTAGGATTTAAAGCCTCCCCGTATATATATATATATATATATATATATATATATATATATATATATATATATATATATATATATATATATATATATATATATATATATATATATGATCGTAGGATTGAGTCATAGGGTCAATACCACCGAATAAAACAAAAGCGGTGTGTCCAGATCAAGGACTAGGATAATTATTGGACCAGACTATGAGCAATTCTACGACATTCGGCCTTCATCCACCATCAAGTCCGCCACAATTCACCCCTTGGGAGGACCCTTCCCGGGTGAATCCCTCCATCATCAATTGCAGTATTTGTTTACGGAGGCACGGGACCGCACTATGGCGGAGAACACCCCTATTCTGAATTTATATCTCACTCACCTAAATACATAACATCACTCACATTAAACTCATTCACATAACACGATTCAAGAATGAAGACGGAAAAATAAGATATATATGCATACATACTTGTCTACATATATATACATATATAAAAAACAATAATAATAAAACAAACAAAACAAACAATGAAAGAGATTAGCCTGATCTCCAGGCACCTTTGCAAATCTTGCAACCCTCAGACTTACTTATTTCACCACTATTTCCAAACCCCACTATTCTAATACACCACTATCTTTCACACGAACATACTCACCACTTCCCCAAAGATAAAAGTAAACAACTGCTCAGACTTCACTGAATATACAACGTTAAAAAGTTCATACCCGATAGAGGAGGTAAAGGAGAGGGAGGCAAATTCACAAACGTCGACATTTTCCCACTTTCCCTACGGGGAATTTAAAAAGAGAAAAATACATATATTTTTTTCTGAACTTCACCATTTTGTGTTTTGATATTATACAAGAATTATTAGAAATAACTTTGATAAAAAAGACATGTCATAACCAAACTAAGATGAAATTATTATTCAAATACTCAAAAAAATCCCTTCTTAAATTATAGAGTTAGTGATAGGGAAGTAAAACGAAGGCGATGCCCTCGCGCCCAGAGTAACAAAAAATAATAAACTTCTTCACCCCTATCACACCTACCACACATTTCACCACCTAGCTCATCAAATCAAATCAAGTAAACAATGGACCCAGAAAAGAGAAGAAAGCTCAGCATTCTGCAAATCAACACTCAAGGATGGATCGGTAAAACATCGACATTAGGAAATAATTTCAGGAAGATCGATCTAGACATATATTAATATCAGAACACGGAGTGAATCCAGAAGAAAAAAAAACAATTAAATTGTTCGATTACACCGTCATAAATGCGAACTCTTAAGGCAAACGTCATGACGGGGCGGCCATAGCAATAAGAAGACAGCTGAAGTTCAAAGAAGTCAATAATTTGGATGAGGCATACTTGGCCGTAAAAAAAATGAAACGGAATTAACGCCAATAATAGTAGCCCCTGGATACCAAGCTCCAAGGAAAAATTACCTTCCACTGCACAATCTATTTAAAATCTTTGGCACAGGTTTCCCAACCATCTTTATAGCAGCCCTTAATGCCAGGTGCAGTGCAAATGGATACCGCTCCAGAAACAACACAGGAGCCAACTTAGGAATAAAGTTGGAAAGAAACATTTTTAAGAGATTACGACCAAACCTTCCAACATATGTCACAGGCAATGCAGCTACAAAGCCAGACGTCGTGCTAAGTAGCTTCAATATGTCATGCAACATCCAAATGCAGCCAGTTATCTTTGCATGTAGCGACCATGTTGGAACACTTTTGCTCGTGAATCATAACCCAATACAGGTGCCAGTACCGGTGAGGAATGATTACAGGAGAGCAAACTTGGCAGGTTACACAAAAGATCTTAGTAACTTCGTCCAAAAGGATCTCACTGACGCCAACTTGGAAGATATTGATGAGGAGAACTCAAGATTAACAAGAAGATCATTGAGGCGGATGAAAGACAAGATACCGTACTCTTTCACATCTTCGATGGACAGAGGAAATGAAGAGAAAAAATAGGCAACTAAGAGGATTACTAGACCAAATAATTCTCCACGGCCTAAATAAAGAACGATACGAAGAAATTAGAAGACGGAGAAAAGAACTGAGGCATCTCATACATAGAAAAACAGCAAAACCACATCCGGGATAGCCTAATAGAGAAAATTGATGAAGAAAGAAGACCAAAAGAGAACTGGAGACTAATAAATAGACAAAAAGGCAGACCCCCGAGAGAAAAAATAACAATTAAGAATGAACGGGGAGAAAAGATGCAAGAAGAGACGACCACCGAAGAACTTTTTCGAAATCACTGGAAATCAGTGTTCTCCATAACATAAGAGGAGGACGAAGAATTCAATCCAGAGATAACGAAATGGTCCACACATTATTGCGAGAAAACATAGACAAGATTACTCAAGCACCAAGTGTAGAGCGAGGAAGGGAGGAAATTCTTGGTATAGGGACCTACATAACAACGGAAGAGATCAAAGGCGTAATACAATCATTCAAACAGAAAGCGACAGGCCCCTCAGGAATGACCAGAATTTATCTTACCAAGGCACCGAACATAATCATCAGAACATTAAAGAATATTTTAACGCATTCTTAAACACTGGTTACTTCCCTGATAGCTATAAACTAGCCAGAAAGATATTCGTCCTAAAGCTAGGAAAACCACCAAGCCACCTCAGCAGTTACCGACCAATATCGCTATTGAACTCCGTGGGCAAAGTCTTCGAGAAATCCTTAACAGAAGAATAAAAGGATATCTTTAAGAAAATGAACTTTATAATGATTATCAGTTCAGATTCAGAAGAGGCAGAGACACCACAATGGCACTTGACATAATAACAGAGAAAATAGCAAAGACCAAAGCAGAGAATAACTACATCGATCTGGTCCTGAGAGATGTAGAAAAAGTATTCGACAAAGTCTGGGTCAGAGGAATGCAATATAAGATCTTAAATCTCTAGATGAATATCAATCTGGAGAGAATTATCTGCGATTATGTCACAGACAGAAGAGAATACGTGGAGATCAATGGTTATTCGGGACCAGAATTCGAATTGGAAGCTGGACTCCTGCAGGGGAGCATTCTCAGCCCCACGCTGTATTCAATATACACAGCAGACCTGCCACCACCAATAAGGCCTGGTTGCCTAAACTCACAGTTTCCGGACGACATAAGCCAACTCGTCGTCACTCCGTACAGGAACGTACGCTTTAAGGCAAAGACAACAGATTTAGAAATCAGCAACATCAACAACTATGAAAGAGATTGGAAGATAAGGACGAACAGGAGGAAATTTACAATAATCCCAATCTCCAGGAACAAAACAGCAGAAATTGTTGTTGAAGATCAGAACTACATATGTATATTATAGTGAGGGAAAAGTGCTAGGACTCAGAATAACAAAAAGAAGCTCCAAACAACATATAATGGAGAGGAAGAACAATGCGATTTCGATTCTTAATCTACTGTACAATCTAAGAGGGTTAGGCATGAAAAGTAAAAGAAAATTCTATCTTGCACTAGGAAGAGAGGTACTACTATACCCGCCAATCCCATCAACGGTGAATCAAGGACCAAAAAATTGGAACTCCAGAGAATACAAAATAAAGCTCTCTACCTAATCACTAACACCCGTAGGAAAGAGAGAGGAGGAGACTACAGGATCTGCACCAAGAAGCAGAATTAGAAACGCTCAACATCAACATCAGGAACAGAGCAGGGAATATATGGAGGAAGATAGAGGAACTAGCTCTGATATTTGCAGAGCACACGAACACCAGACCTGGAGTCATATTTAACACTCAATTTTCCAGCGACATACAACAGCTGAGAATCGAGGAGGTTCCCATATTTACTTAAGTATAAAATTAAAAATGAGAGAAGGAACAAGCATAACGATACAAACCAGACCAACAAAGTTAACCAACCAAGACACCAGATTGATACCCTAATAAGACAAACAAATTTAAACAACTAAAATAGAAAGAAACAACCGACTAAGAAGACAACACAGATCAAAAGTGCAAACAGAAATAATACGAACAAAATAAACTAAAAGTGTAAAAAGTGAACTATAGTATTAAAAGGTTTAACAAAAATGATAGTGAAGTGAAAGTTAATAGTAAAACAAGTGAACAAAGTGAAACTAAAGTGAAATAGAGAAAAAGTGATAACAAAAAGAGTAGTGAACAGAAAAAAAATAAAAGGAATACAAAAAAAGAAGACCCATGGAAGTAAAAAGTGAAACAAAGTAAGGAAAGTAAAAACAACAAACAAGTAACATAACAATACATAAACAAAGCTCAGAGCTCAGAGCTAAGATAACTCAAAACGGGATAAATGCTACAATAAACACATAAATGAAAGATGAAGAGAATAAGGAAACAGAGATTAGGCGGTCCTCCCGCTTCTGTATGAACAACTTAGTTGCTAAAAGTGTGAGAAAGGAGGGTAGAATGATGAGTGAATGCATGACGGTGTTTCGGAGTCCACATTAATCAGCAGCTCCCCCTTGTCTTTAGGGCAAGGATATTCCACCATTTCCACCTTTGACTACCGAGGTTTCTCAATCTGCCTACTCACCACTCTGTCCTCTTTTAGCTCAAAACTTTCCGTCTCCCACAGCTATAAACCCTCTTCTAAAGCTTGTTCTGGACTTCCCATTAAGCACTTTCTTATCGGTTTACTTAAACTGAAAGTAGAAGTGTGGGGAGTTTCTCCAGGAGCAAGTCGGCCGCGGGTCTCCTCCTCTTCTGCCCCTCCCGATCGTGGGAGGAGTACAGAGGGGAGGAGAAAGCGCGAAACGTACCTTTTTCCTCCTAAAAAACAAAAAACAACAACAACACAGAAGTCACATAAAAGATAATACACCTCACAACCTTTACCTAGAAAACACCAACTCTAGCAACACACCCATTAAACATTTCACATTCTCCCTACATACTCAAGTCCTCATTACACTACCCAACAACCACTACACCGGAGACACACGTCAACAAAACATTACTCTCCCTCGAGCTCGTATCTTCCGCTGTGTTCAGCAGGACAGGATTCGTCAGTGGCGCGTGATAGTCCGAATTGCGGATGATGCTCGTAGCGTTGACCCTTCCTTCTTCTGGCGGCGTATACGGAGTATGCTTGGCTCGGAACTAAAAAAAAAACAATTACTCTCATCAGGAACAACTAAATACTACTGACACTAACGACATCCTCGACGCCTTCAGCTCCCATCGGGACACAGTCCATACACACAACCCCCCCAAAGCTATACGCACATCAGCACTTCCAACTAGTACGAGAGTAGTGCAGACTTCATGATGAAGAGCTGGCATCCTCCACTCTCATGCAATTGGATGCGCTCAACAACACAACCATACTCCCATCACCGTTGAAGAAACTGAACATTACATTAAATCTACACCGAAACGCCCCTCCCCTCGGCCCCTCCTGACTCCCAGCCACTGTAATACACCCCATCCCTGAAACAATCTACCCCACACTGACACACCTCTTCAACGTCTCATTAGCATCCGGTCACTTTCCACATGCATTTAAAACCTCACGCAACATCCTACTTCACAAAAAGAACAAAGACCGCTCATACCCAAACAACTACAGACCTATTGCTCTACTAGAGCACTTAGGCAAAATACTCGAGCGTATTGAAACAATCGCCTGCGTAGCTTTTTCAAAGATACGGACTGGTTCTCACCTTGCCAATATGGCATCAGGAGGGATCGGTCCACTTAGGCAGTTGTGACCATCGTTCACGATGTCATCCAAAAAGCACACCAAACAAGACAAAAGGCACTTTCCATTTGTAAGGACGTGGGGAAGGCCTTCGACAAAGTGTGGTATGAGTGACTCCGTTGGATACTCGCTAACAACACGGAGCTCCCTCTCTGCACCAGAAGACCTCTCTCCCATTATCACACGGATCGGAGGTGTCTTATCAAGTACAACAACATAACATCACGCCCATTTACACGACGCGCAGGAGTGCCTCAAGGCAGCGTCCTTGCGCCAACACTCTACATCATGTACACCACCGATAGCCTACGACTACCAGACGACTACAGACACACATATACACTCTCCTTCATCGGCGACGAGACAATACTCGTCTGTGGACGCGGCCTTGACATGATCGCACGCCACTCACAACGGATACTGGACATTAAGACAGAGTACGAGTAAGAGTGGTTCATTGCTACAAATTCTCGGAAGACACAGATGACACTCTTTGGCGCCAGCGATCAGTACATGCACAACTTACAACTCTACTCTCACAGTGCAGACATCGACCACCCAAACCCAACGCAACTCACATACACACCCTACACGAAAATCCTAGAGGCCACTTTCGACAGGCTCCTAAGATTATCTACACACCCAAACATTATTTAGGCAAGGGCAAAAATCATAAACAAGAAGCTGCTTAGATTCTATCCTGCCAAAAAAAACTCCAATTGCACTTATATAAGACCCTAGTTAAACCTCTATTAACCTACGCACCAATTACATTTATACCGGCGACTCGCAAAAGGCAGAGGAAAGCGCAGAGCATCCAAACTCTTCTCTGAGCCGCGCTTGTCAGTCCAGACGGCTGTGGAAAATCGTAAGGGAACCCATATACAAACATACAAAGGCACAATGTTGCAAGGGTACCGAGGTACCACGCAGCAAGAGACTACCACGCACCCATACCAATACACACATGACCAAACAGCACGACAGGACATAAACAAATGGGAGAGGAATGTAACACGACATAAGAAACCAACAAGTCTGTCATACTCAACGGCTATCTACACGATCGACATATCAATCGTGGAACACACATATACGCCAACGGATATACTAGCATCACGTGGCAGGACTCCAAGTTACTTTCACGCCAAAAATAGCCGCCAGCCTGCCCTCCTTCCGCCCTAGTCACGTGGCCACATAGAGTCAAACACACACACAAGGACACCCCGCACCGGCGTATATCCACCGGGCTTTTTACCTCCTACTATCCCCTCATAAATTAATTTCCGAACCGCTCCTCTTCGACTAAAAAGATTTCCTGCCACATAGGAGTCCCGCATCTTTCGCTTTCTATACAAAGATTGATTGATTGTGAAAAAGAGGAGTTATCGGCAGCTAATTTTCTGTAGATATTTAAAGACAAGTCCACGCCCTCGCCGAATAAAGCCTTTGTGAATCCAGCTCTGTTGTGGAATGGCCAGACTCTCTCTCTCTCTCTCTCTTTCTCTTTCTCTCTCTCTCTCTCTCTCTCTCTCTCTCTCTCTCTCTCTATATATATATATATATATATATATATATATATATATATATATATATATATATATATATACGCAGGTACTTTTGCGGCTTTGGGCCGAAGTTGGTTGAAGCCCGTTAGTGAATGGAGAATTGTTATGAGTCCAGTGGGGATAGTTTATCATTAACTTTGTGGAGTCCTTATTAAAACAAATATTTCAGAGTGCAAGTTGGCCAAAGATTAACAGGTAGCTGGTACGCGTTAGGATTGCAAAAGAAAGACAATGACGAAAATATATCTTTACTAGCAACAAAATAATATTTTGATGTACACAAATATTGAGTTTAGAGGGAATGTTCGTATAGTTGGAGTTAAATGTCTACGCGAGAGATAGGTGAGTTAATTAGGGGATTAAAGAGGTCGGATTCAGGTCGGTGATTTAAAGGAGGATTTTAAACCGGGGCGCACACACAAAGAATGGATCGATTGGGTAAGCCAGATTCTAGATTAATCTGCAGGCGGCGACGGTCACAATTGCTTATGTGGTGTTGCAGTAAAGGGGGCGGTTGTGATACTATGACTGCGAAGGGGAAAGTCGGCTTATCTCTCGCTTCAGAAGAAGAATCACTCGTAGATGGCCTTTGGAGATGGGAATCCTCGTCAGATACTCGCCGAGTCACTATGACAGAATTCACGGAGGTCGATTTAGCCTTCGTTTTCGAATCAAAATCGCCGATGGGGGGAGCCGAGCTTTCTTCAACTCGTTCGCGGTAGTAGATGGGAAGTCTATTAGTGCTACTAACTAAACTGAGTCGAAGGATTATATAGACGCCTCGTGAGGTGGAATTTGGTGGCTTTAGCAGCCGCCTCCACCTACACGTGCGACTTGGGGGAAAATTCGGCGCCTCCTTCGGGGAGTAGGGGAATTGTGATAACGTTGGCGTGGAATGTTCAACGGACTTCGATCTTATGACGGAAGGCAGGAAGTACGCTGAAAGGTGGACATGGGAGACTGTGGGGGAAATTTCCCGTGGAATTTCTTTTCCAGCACGGAAGTTCCATGTGCTGGAGAAGATTCTTTTAGGCTTAAATTGGTAAGCCTAACTTCCCCCCCCCCTCCCCCCTTCCACAAGCGGTAGCCTGGAACCGCGTCTACCACGATTCACCTTTACACGGGCTAGAATAGTCTCGGCAAGAAGATTCGAGGCCATTCAAGAGTAGAGCTGTTTCCCACTAACCCCCCCCCCCCACCACGAGAAAAGCCTCAAACATATATATTGCTCGTTTCCCATGAAACCGACACAGAGTTGAGAAGTCTCGCCCGGACCCCTAGAAAATTTCCCTAGTTCCAAGTCAGGTTCTAACAACAAAGCAAAGTGACAGCTGAACTATTTTTGTGTATTGGAATTAGCCCCAGCCAGTGAGGTAATTCCATTTAACGACCGCTACCGAGTGATTTTTCCGAATTCTCTCGTCAACTCCTGTCGAAGCCCTCCTCGTTCGCTCTCGTTCTGGGGCGGCCGAAATACTCTCCTCTGGACAGGACCTTAGCCCCCCCCCCTTTTTGGAGAACCGTCATCACTTTAACAGAGCGCTCAGAAGTTCCGAGAGGCCTCACCTCACGTGCAGAAGACATCCGTAAGCCAACCCCTCTCCCCCTTCAGTAACCCAATTGAGTTAATTCCCCCCCTCCCCCATTTGAATAGTCTCCTCCTGTAGTACCTTAAGTTTTAACTTCATAGTCTGATTTATGACTACAATTCCCCACTTCGTTTACTGATGTAATTTTGCCCACTAAAATCTAAGTTCATCCCGTAATAGTCATTGCCAAGAGACTATTATTTGAACTTTGCGGCAAGGCAAGGATTACTCTATCGGACTAAATATCTGAGGTAACAGCAACGTGCAACTATCCTCTGTAAGTGCTCTCTCTACTACCTCCCCCCCCAGTGTAAGCCTCCATCATCGGCTTTGTATACGCTCAAGGTCATTCGAGGGACCCTGGGTCAATATTATTCGTTTGTTTGCACGGCGACCATCCCCGCCAAGTCTTCCCCCCTTTAGTCGCTGAGACTCGTGCACGTCTAAAGTGTATATAGTTTGTCTTAAAACCCCGTTGTAGAAGTCTAAATACCACGTACATTAGTGTACGTAGAGATACCCCAACACAAGCTACGCGTCCCTCCCGTATTCCAAATTTACCTTTCGCCTCGAATTCCCTCCGCCTTTTTCGCGTCTTTGAGACAACCAAATTCGAGACGGCCGTTCAGGAAAATGTCTGCGGCTAAAAGACACCTGCTAGCCGATGAAGGTCCCAGTTTTCGTGCCGACGTAAATTGCGACGTGGAGCGAAGGTGTGAAAGATTTACTCTGCCTGGCAGCAGATGAAAAGGTCTTTCACGCAGCGATACGAATTTTGTGAGAATTTGGTGCTTTCTCTCGATTTCTGATCGTGAGGGAAATAAAAAGAAAACTTCTCTCTGGAGTCAGGCAGAAGTCCTTGGACCTACGTCGAGTGTGTGGAGCTCGTTCCACAAAGGAAACAGTTCGCCCGTTGTAAGAAAGAAACTTCAGAGAATTTGTGTATTGCCGTCACGGTACTTGTAGGTGCCAAACTTCTCGCACACCCCTCATTCAGAGTCTGAGGTTACACAGTACCTAACTCTGCGGATTACCTTAGACGTAGCTAGGTAATCGGTTTTGGCTACCCCCTCCAGGAGCCGAATAATTGGACAGTCACTTCGAGGTAGTGCTATCTCTACTACCTCCTACCCTGAGTGAAGCCTCTATCGTCGGCTTCGTATACGCTCAAGGTCATTCGAGTGACCCTGGATCAATATTGTTCGTTTTTTTGTACAGCGACCATCCCCGCCAAGTTTCTCCCCTCCCCTTTTAGTCGTTGAGACTCGTGTACGTCTAAAGTGTATATTATTTGTCTTAAAACCCCTTTTAACCTTGTAAATGAATATTAATTTGAATATTAATAAAGTTATTAATCTACAGGTTTTTCTATTGTCCCAGAAACTCCAAGATAGTCGACTATTTAGCCAACCCACATTCAGTTAATTTGCACTCTGCTTTTACTATAAATCTCCCATCCACATAGCCGTCATCGACATTGGCTGAGAAACGCAGAAAAGGTTAACTTGACCCTATTCTACGACAAAGATGATGAATGATAAGATGAATGCAGTTACCTTTACTAGAGAACGTTACCAAGACATGTTATCGATTCACTTATGGCCGAACTTAGAAGATACGGAGATTGACATCCTCTGGTTTCAGCAGGATGGGGCGACTTGCAACACTCCGCGCCAAACGCTTGCATTACTAAGGTCATGATATCTTACCCCTTGTGATTTCTTCTTATGAGTGTATGTTAAATCACAAGTATACTGCAACAAACCACGCACAATTCCTAAACTCAAGGTTGAAATCAGGCGTGTGATTGGAGGCATCAAGCCACACATCTGTGAGAGAGTTATCGCAAATTTCGATGAGTGCATAAATGTATGCAGAGTCAGTTGAGTTGGACATATGGCTGACATTGTGTTCCATACTTAACCGGGAGATATAACTTACTAGAAGTATACAGAATATAATCATGCTTATAAAAAATCCTTTTAATTATTAATCTTTCAAATATGGCGCCCTTTATAGAACACCTTTTATAAAAAGTTGAGTCAAAAAATGAAGAACGAAGTAGAATAAATGAGAACAAATACAGAATAATGATTAGGAGAATAAATAGAAAAAATGTAAAAAGTGCAGTACGAGTGTACGATTGAAGAATAGAATGCGAGTTGGTAAACAAAAGTTCACTTATCTCTCCGTGGAATTTGGAACAGGCGGAAGTATGAGATTAAGTCATTTACAGTCTCGATTCAGCTACTTTCGCATGGGGAATTTTCTTAATAGTAAAATAGTTGGAAAACAAGTTTCTAACAATTACATACTTACAAACGGCACTTTCTTTAAATAAATATACTACAATAGCAACAGTATACTAGTAAAAACCAAACATTAACTAATAAATAACATAAGGTACCTCACTACACTATACAATAAATATCTCATACGGCTCCAGAGCAAAGGTAGGCACGTGTTGTCACTGCCGATTTGTTTTTTAATTTAGAAGCCTATCTGGCGATGGCCGTATTGTCACTGAGGAAGAACAAACAACATTGATTTATTGATTCAACCATAAATTAGGAAATATTATTCAAAATATCAATAAAAATATAATTAGTACTTACAAACAACAATAAAATGGTAAAGAATAGATTACATAAATAAATAAACCCAAAAGTATCTTATACGATTAGCATTGATTCATATTATTAAATAATGTCATTAACAAAAGAAATGAATAATAGGAATGGATTTCAGAGTTTGTAAACTCAGCCATATAACTCTGATTTGTAATATCATTATGTACAATATAAGATTAATAAGAATTGTAATTGCACTAACTTATAACCAATGTCAATAAAAATATGTATAAAATGCTAATAAAAACGTTGAAAAATCTGTTACTCTTATAAAATGTATTTTTAAAGAAAGATCTTAATTTACGCATGTCTGAGGGTAATTTATGTATATTGAATAGGTTGAATTTGTACTCCTATCCTGGAGATAATTCGCTACGACTATCTGACAGATAGAAGAGCATTATTGGTAGTCAATGGATACAAAACCTCTAGTTCGAATTGGAAGCTGGTCACACGTAGGGGGCGCTGTCTCAGCTCCACGCTGTGTTCGAATTATACAGCAGACCTAACAACACCTAGAATGGCTGATTGCCTCAATATTCACATCGCAGGCGACATTAGTCAAGTAGTAGTCGACCAATGCAGGAATGGGAGAGCTCAAACACAGACTAAGACAATAGAGATTGAAAACATCAACCAAATCGAAAGAGACTAGAAAATAAGAATAAACAGGAGAAAATTCACAGCAATCCCTATCTAGAGACGAAAGGTAACGGATATTCAAGTACAAAGACAGCTCTGTCAATATCACTCGGAAGGCAAAGTACTATGACTAAAGATAACCCCAAGCGTCTACATAAGACACGTAACCGAAAGCGTAGATAGAATAATCCTTGTGCTAAGAATATATTCAAAACAAGACTTAAACACCAGGAAAAAAAATCTATTTAGCTCTAGGAAGGGAGGCGCTAATATACCTTATAATCCCCAGAGAGTTAAAAACAAAGCCATCTATCTAATCAACAAGAGAAGATGAAACGATAGACTGACTATCAGTGCCTTGCATAAAGAGGCTAAAATTGAACCGCTCAACCTCGTCATCAAAAACAGCGCGGAAAAATATGGAAGAAAATCGACAACCTTTCTCTCACCTTTGCAGAAAACACCAAAGTAAATACTCCTTTCAACTCCAGATTCCTTAGTGGAAGAATTCAACGTGGAAATGTGGAAACACCTTTGTACACATAATGAATAATGAGATCAAGTCACTAAAGTAACAAACTAAAAGGAGTCAATTGAACGCGATATACCTTAATTAAATAGGGTAAAATAATAAATCACCTAGTAAGAGCCCTAAGATAAGCGGGAAAATATGCCTCAACAAATATGACAGCCAAATTGACTAGAATCCCCAAAGTGAATACAAACCAAGTGAAAACAGTGATGTGAGGCATAAATTAACTTTGCTTAACTATAGTGAAATGAGACAAAAAGTGTTCCATTGAAATGAATTGAAAAGTGCTCAAGTGAAAGGCCTTAGAAACTTTAAATAAATACACACAACTGAGTAGAAACAAAACAATACATACACATAATGGTATAAATCGTACCAAACACACAAGACAAAAAAAAGAATAAACTAATAGAGAAATTAGTCTGTTCACCCGAAAACTTTACAGAAGTTGCAATTACAGACCAGTGGAACAATAAGTAAAGAATTGAAACAGGTCGTGGTTCTGATTCCACGTTAATCAGTAGGTGCAAACAAAATTAAACTATTCTATTCTATCTCTCTATCCCAAGCTCAAATGAGAGGCTCACTTGAGATCAACTTCTCTCCTACTATAATTTCCTTATCACCCTCTTTCATCACCATATGCTCTTTCCTTGGCGTCCTCTCTTGTTCCTTATCCCTCCAGCTCACCAACATGGCGTAACCTGAGGGGGATTAAAAAAAAAAAATTGTAGCCCATCTGGCGACTGCCTACTAGGGCAGAAGAGTCTACTACTAGGCTATATTAAAAAACCCATAACAATATGTAAATAACAACGAAAAAAACAAAGGCTAAAGAAAAGGACAACATAAAAAGTAAACACTGCAAAAGTAACAAGAAGGAAGCTTGCTCCGGCGTCGAGGGTAGGCTCACATACCCCTCGGCGCAGGAACAGGTGGCCTACAACCAACTCCCCCCGGTCAAATAAAGGGAAGGAGGCTAGGTTCCTCAAAAAAGTCATAGAGTCCACCTGCCGTTGTAAACCTGCCGTTGAAGGGTTCTCCTCTTCTGGAGGTAAAGTCCAGTTGGCAGCCTTAAGCAACATCACGACACACATTGAATGCTCCGTATAGAGAGCAGAGAAAGCGGTGGTGAAGGACTCCGCCACGGACGCGGTGGCCGATATCGATAACTCAACGGCCTCATCTATCGACCTAAACTCTTCGACTGAGACAGATAAATCAGTAATTTCCTGAAATGCAGACGACCGCGCCAGCACCAAGCACCACCGCCCCGGCGGCAGCGGCCCAGAAAATGATATTTGAATAGGAAAGTGATCACTACCATGGGGGTCATCGATCCGCACCTTAATCCAGGCTGTGCATCAGGAGAGCACAAGGATAGATCGAGACAAGAAAATGAAGCGGTTCTCGGGCAGTGATGCGTAAACTCATTCACATTTATGACACCTATCTCCAGCTCGTCGATCTGTCAGTAAGGACGTGACCATTGGGGTTGATCGAGTAGTATCCCCAGAGGTGGTGTCTACGGGTCAGATCCCCGGATAAGAGAAAGGGCCTCGAGAACCGTGCTAAGAAGCGGCTGAAGTCCGCTGAAAACGGGAGACGAGCCTCCGCAGCTTCCCCTAGTTGACCCGGAGTCTGCAGCAATTCCATTGAATGAATATGCCCTGCAGCCCTTGCTCGGAAAGATCTTCACGGGAATAGATGCATAGTTCCCGTGTGCTGTTGGCCGGGCAATGGGTTGAAGGCGCTGTCGTCTTCGAGGACTTATCCGGTGAGGTTGGGCTCGCCATGTGAGTCTTTTTCTTCCCCGCCTAGAAACCTTCGGCAGGCGGGGGTCACTCCTTTGTAGGATCACCACCTTCGAGTCACCCAGCCTAGAACTCGCTGTAGGCATAGGAAATAAAGGTATTTTTGTGCTGTTCTCCTTTCGGGAGGCAGCTTTAGGAACCCCGAAAGATGGCCTCATGACAAACTTCAGGGGTGTTACCTCCTGTGAGTCTAACGACTCGGCGGACGCGCGTGGGCGTTTCGCCTTACTGGAAACGGTCACGCTGGGGACAGAGGCGTAGCCCTGATTTTAGCCCATGCTACGTATGAGCCCTTTGCGGTGCCAGCTTTACCGAGGGATCGTCTGAGGTAGGTTGTTAAACGAGGGAGGGTTCCAAATGGGCGCGGAAATGACCGTGCTCGTGTGCCAGGAGGGGCCAGGAACATAGGATGCCCCGGGCAGCACCGGGAGAGCAGGACCAAGTCATTAGCCTCGCAAAATGAGAGACGATCTTGGACCAGAACGTCCATGATTTCCTTCTCATAGGGATAGGCACTACATTGCTTCGAAGAAGCGGGATGCGGCTATCCACAATTGACACATTTGGCCACACACGATTTGGTCTTATCGTGTGCCACCTTGAAGCAACTTACACAGACCTTGGGTAACCCCGACTTTGTACGCAGAAGCGATGGTGGAGGTAGCTCCTCCTCGTCAGTTGCACGAATGCCTTTACGCTGTAGCGATATCAACTGGCACGCACCGACTCAGGGAGCTTGTCACAGTCGAACGTGACGAAGAGCTTTGGGGTGGGTCTTGATGCCCCTCCTTGCTTTCTCATCACACGTTCGACCTTGACCACTCCTTGGTCGGTCAGCTCTAATGTGATATCATCTATAGTCCACGAGTTTCCTCACATAAACTACTCCTTTCAGGAACTTCATAGTAGAGTGTGGCGTCACACTTACCGAGGTGCCATCAAGTGTCTAAAGAGCACTAATCTTGACTCCCCTAGGAGTGATCGCGAGTATTTACAGAAGGCTCCCGTCTGAAAAACGAATCACCTTCGGCTCTCTACTAATCAGGCTAGCTAGTTTTCTCTTTTGATGGATCATGTTGCCTTTGGCTAACATGCTGCCACTAATGGAGCAAATAACTAGAAAGTCTTTGAAGCTAGCGGGCTTGAAAACGCCAGGTAACCTCTGAATAAGCGACCCGACGTAATCGAGGCTTCGCTTTGCAAACTTTCGGTCTTTTTCAAGGGACTCCGCACCCAGGGGAGCACTAGGGCAGGATGTGCCGATCTTGGCATGGTCGCAAGCCGAAAGGGCAGCGGCTCCGTCCGTCCCCGTGGCTCCCGTAAAGGGAGAGGAGTCCTTAGTCCTTTTAATCTGCTTCCCCTGTCTTTGCTTTTCAGTCGAGGAGAATGGGGAATTAACCCGCTTCTCTCCAACTCCGGAAGCTTAGGCCGGATGCACCGGCTTCAGCAAGATCCTTCTCCAAGGTGAAGAAGGTCTGAAAAGAAGCTTGCGCAGGTGAGGACTAAGTATCGAGCCCTGGCACCTTGCTCGGTCTTCACCCAATGGAAGATCCTACCGTCTGGGGTTGGATTACCTCAGGGACCATGCCATGTCCACCTCACGGGGGAGGGTCTTCATGTACCCTCACAAGATATCACGGATCCCATTCGAGGAACCCTTTGTGGGAGCAGTCAATTATGGGCCGCTGGCGTGCTTTCTTGCCAGTCCCCGGGAAAGTAAAGAGGGAGTGCTGCTGGAGAGAGGAAGTCGCCCAAGAGCGGCTCCAAAGAAGGGGGTGAGGGGGAGTGCCCTGTACCCGTAGTCATTGGAGAAGAGTAAGCTTCCTCTCCGGTAAAAGAAGTTTGGAGGGTCCACTGAAAAAGTACAGGGAGGGAGACACCTCCTTTTCTACTGTGTAGGTACCCGATGGCGGCTCCGACGATGGTTAAGGGAAAGTAGAGCGAGTTTTTTCTATCTCCATAATCGGGAAAGGTGACCCTATTAGTAACACGGGACGCAAATATTTTCTATAATTTTTAAACAGGAATTAACATTTAATGGCAAAGAAAAGAAAATATTATATAGTAAATATCTTTCGAAGTCTGTTCGCTTTTTGAGCTGCTAAAAAACTTTGTTTTGACACTTCTCGGCTTCTCAAAGTAATACCCCACATCATTCTATGCCGTACCCATGCAACATTTTACATTTATTTACATACAAATTGATCTGCCATTTTTTTCTCAGCCCATCCTACTCTTCTAAGTCGCTTTGTAATTTTGGTGCAGCGATGCGATATTTATCTCACTTTTCTAATTTTGTTTTTTGGCGGAGGTTTTAAAATTAGGCATCATTTATTATTACGATCAAGAGCGTTAAAATAGAGGATGGACAACGATGGAGCAAGACCCGATCCTTGAGGGACACCGATAGTGACCGATGCCCAGCTGGATAAAGAAAGCTCGGCGAACTACTACTACTACTACTACTACTACTACTACTACTACTACTACTACTACTACTACTACTACTACTACTATTATTACTACTACTACTATTATTATTATTACTACTGCTGCTGCTGTCTACTGCTGCTACTCCTACTGCTGCTACTACTACCACTACCACGACAACGACGACGAGGACTACTACGACTACTACGACTACTACGACGACGACTACTACAACGACTACGACGACGAATACCTCTACTACTATTATTACTACTATTATTTTTATTCGTCTGCGTTGAATCAACCATTTTTCGATCCATTTGAGTAAATCTCCCCTTTTATCCTCCGCTCTCTTAACTTTATTAAATGTCTCAGGCGGGAGTTTCAACGGCCTTAAAATCGGGGTAAATAATACCAACAGTTTTATTGGTCAAAGAAAGATGTTTTACACTTACCCAAATACGAGCACTGATGCCCAAAACTTTGCTCGCTTATGAAAGATGTTTTACAGTTACCCAACTTTGCTCGCTTTTGAAAGATGTTTTACAGTTACCCGAATACGAGCACTGACCCCCCAAACTTTGCTCGCTTTTGAAAGATGTTTTACAGTTACCCAAATACGAGCACTGCCCCCCTACCCCGAAAAAAAACAAACAAACAAACAAACAACAACAACCACAAAAACAACAAACTTTGCTCTCTTTGTAAAGAGGTTTTACAGTTACCCAAGTACGAGCACTTCCCTCCCCCCAAACTTTGCTCGCTTTTGAAAGATGTTTTACAGTTACTTAAATACGAACACTGTTGCCGAAACTTTGCTCGCTTTTGAGCAATATTTTATAGTTACCCAAATACGAGCACTTACGCCCCAAACTTTGCTGATCATAATAAGTTTTTGGACGCCAAATGTTCACTGATTCAATCTCGATATAATAGATTCTAAGAGTGTGATAACAACACAAGTCAAGGAAAATAATCAAAAATTTACAGTATTAGTTATTATACCTTTTTGTGAAAATAGAAGTTAGACTTTCCTCTCTAAAGTTGCTCGGAAAAATTCTTTCATTAATTGATTTGTTGAAAATTTTACAAAGAAAATGTCGCAAAGTTAAATTAATTTAGATAGACTTTATCGGGACCTGATGCTTTGGATATTTTCATTTTCTTTATATCTGTTAACACTTATTTCGTATGTGGTTATATGGATATTCGAAATATTATTGTATTCACCAAACTTAGTTATATGTGGTATAATAATAATAATAAGGTTGTTGTATGGCACTCTTCAAGGCTATGGGCTTTCACAGAACGCCCATCTTTGGACTACTGACAAATAAGAGAGAATAATTGAGTATTCAAGGCAGGCTTGTAGGCACGAAGGGAGGGGATTTTGAGCATATCACAGCAGCCAGATCATTCTAAACTCTTGGAGAAAATGTAGGGTAAAAGCACGAAGTAATTCAGCGCAAAATAATATTAGGAACATTCATTTGGGTAGCAGAGTCCAAGCGCAGGGTTTAGGGGCGCTGGAATATGGTCATTGAAGGGTGCATGTAGGAGGGAACTGATGTATTTAAGGGCTTATATATATATGTAGAATAAACTTAATGGTGATTCTGTATCAACTGAGAAGCCAGCGGAGATCGCATAGCATGGAAGTTGCAAGAGATATAACATCCCCGAACGGAGAAGAGAAGGGGATGCAAAGATTTGAACCAGTTGGAGAAAGCGAAGAGTAGAAGCCTGTGAACAAGCGAGAAAGGAGTTGCATGAGCCATGGCGGAAGTTGACGAAGGTATGAACGTTTGTCTCGAAGTCTTTGCTGTCGAGGAGTTACAAACGTTGACAACCTTGGTTATGAGAGATAACTGAATATCGGATATGACACTCAGATTTTTAACTGTACCTCAGTTATGTCCTGGTTAAGTTTCAGAAAGTTGTCCGAGAGCCATTCAGTGATGATGTTATAATGTGAGAGTGATAAGTTTGTATGAATCTTAGCAAGCGGGACTGAAGAAAAGGAGGGATATATTTGGGTGTCATCAGAATGAAAAATAAAATGACAGACCAAGAAAACGCATAAAAATATCAAGAGGAAGAAAATACATAGATAAAAAACAGAAGTGAATCAAGAACTGACCCTTGCGGAACACCAAAACTAACATCTACATGCAGAGGGACATCATTACCAATATGGATAGATTGAGTACAAGATGAAAGGTACCAGCAGAAACAGATGAGAACAGTTACTGAGCCACCCAGGAATTCACGGAGGTGGTGAAGAAGAACGGCGTGTAGTCATTAGTGTCAAATGACGCCAAGAGTTACAGAAATACCAGATTAGAAGACTGACCAGTGTCAGCCGCACGGCGAAAGCGGTCCGTTACTTGCAGGGGCCTGATTCGGTGCTGCGGCTTTGAAGCCAGGCAAAAAGATCTCACCGGCGTTAGAGGAGGACAAGTGATCTAGGATCCGAGTTGACACCAGCCTTCCAACAACTTTTGAGAGGAAGATAAATTTACATCTTTTGCGGTAAAGATGTTCACAAAACATTTATTTAATTCCTTCATTACTAGGGTCGGTTCCTCACTTAGTAGACCATCATCCTCCAGGGAGCCGATGCAATTCATGATCGGCTTATGATTATAGCCGCGGCCAACATTTTCGGACAGCTGAAATTTTAGGAAATTAACTAAATGCATTGTCGCAAAGTTTTTATTTGCATATCAATATGATTATAACAATGAAATAAAGAGCAATAAATAAAACTAAGTTATATATGCCAAAAACAATCAACAAAAATGATAATAAAAAGTTGCCAAAACATGCAACATCATAAGGCTTTGAAAGCACTTCCGTCAACATGATTAAGAATAGAATCGATAAACATTAACATATGCAATTACGGATCAGGTAAAGATAAGCCAGCTTGTAGTGAAGACCATCCAAAATTTGGAAATGAAGACGAAAAAAAGCTAAAAACATCGTAACCCCCCTTTTTTGGGGGACAGATTTTGCTTTAAAGTTTTCTTTTCCGTAGGGTGAGGCTGGTTGTAATCAGTTATTATAGTTCTCGTCTCTAAAGCTAGAAATGGGTAGTTGCATCATCTTTGAATTTTCCCAGTGTCTTTATCTTTTTTATGAATTCTGAAAAGTGTCTTCCTGTAAGACGAGTTGGAAATGGTTCCAATGTGGGCAGTTAATTGAATCTTGTCCAGAAAACATCTTTTCAATACTATCGAAATATTTTTTCAATCAGTTGAAACCTGAAATGTAAAAGATTTTTTCCTACCGCCGTTCTTTCTATTGATGCAGTTACCATTTTGAAGACAAATTTCTATTAGAATGAAAAAAGATCTTATTATTATATTTCTGGCAATGTTTACTGCAGATAATATTTGATCCATTAGGTCCATGTGATTTTTTTTTGTAGTGTATATAAACAGCAAAATTGTTGGTTTTCTTACCCGCAACTGTAACTTGTTCCATTTAGTCCTCATAAATTGTACTCAGCATATTGACGATTTTTTTTTTGTCTCTCCACATCAGTTGCATGAGTTTTCCACAGTATTCAGTTGCAGATTCGCCCTCCTTAAGTTTAGTTGACTTCAGTTTTGGGGATAGATTTTTTTCTCTTTGGTCTAACAGTTCCAACAACATCCGTTTCACGAGAAACCAGAATATAGTACAACTCTGGTGAAGCATAGTAATTATCCATTCTAATAGAATAACCTTTATTTAATAGATGCTTTGCAAGGTAAATGACTACTTTCGTTGGTTTAGTCAACTCATTTTCATTTATACCAGGCCTATCTCGAGTATAATCAATCTTCCGCAATACTGTAACTAGATTTTTAAGATTAGTCTCTTTATTTAACTTCACCGCAAAATTGGCTTATATTTTGGAGGCACTAAATATAGTTGCACCGCCATTAATGGGCTAATAATGACCCCCCCTCCGTGATGGTAAGGAGCTCCGTACTCATCATAATCTACATAGGTTATCACAACACCGATATCATTTCCCTTCCCATCTTCACATCACAGCGCAATATACACACTCTCTCTTCTGTTCCGGAACCCTGCCGATGACGTACAGTCCCGCATACCACTGACGCGGACTGCGTGACTCCCCCTTGGGTCACGAAGGGTTTTAGCATCGCTGTTTTGTGTCAAACACACACCTTATGAGCATTCCACCTTTCCTCCCCATCGAGAACCAGCATTGGTGGCTTCGGGGTCACCAGTGATTGGCATTCTGATCTTCATATGTATTTCATTATCCGGTGGGTGGATGGCGCTGCCTATTTATTGTATAATTTTATTTTATGCACTCTGATCTTCTCTCCTCCATTATTTTCCCCTGTGGGATTGACCTCAAGAGGATTCTAGGGTCTTTGCAGGTCTTTAAATCGGTGAATCCCTAATACCCCCTTTCCCTAAAAAAGCGTTTTGAAGGATGATCCATCGTATGTACATCCCTTCCTCCTCCATTTCGGACTACCTACCCATTTAATCTCCCCCCCCCCTCTGAATTGCCTATGGACCCTTTCCATGTCCGCTTTTAACAGACACTCTCGGATGGCGTTTTTGCTTTGACAGGCAGCCTGTCAATCATGGCGATTCAACGTCACTTGGAGCTCGCTTTTATCCTGGACACTTTTTGGCCTCGGTTTCCTCAATCAAACCATAACTTAATAAATGAATTGCGGTAGGGTTGTTGTGGTCACTTGGTTGGTGGTTTATCGTCGTGGCTACAAGGCAGACTGATAGTGTGATAGACACTAAGGCAGTGCCTCCCAAACCAAGATAAATGACGGGAATTTGCCTAAAAGTGGTTTCTTTGGGTAATGAGACACATGAAGCCAATGTTATGATTTTCGTTTTTTTGCCTCAATAAATAACGGAAAATATGCTGAATCCAGAATATGATGTGACCTGTCGTTGACCTCGAATGGCTACTAACTTTGTGGACTAGGAACATTTTTTTTGGCCGTGCTAAAATTGCCAGGATCTTAAATCCCTTCCCAGGGCAATTTATTTAGAAAAATATACCAGAACAGATTGATTTTTAGTCGCGTGCTCTCTATATCTCACTATAGAGTGATATAATTGCCAAAGTCCTCCCAAGTTTAGCCGGGGTATTATTTGAAAATAACTTCATAACCATTTGTCCTTTCTAACGAAATTTGAAACCCTTATGTTGCTTTACATTATTTTCGAATGCTATAATTGGCAAAGTCCACCTAAGGTTAATCCGAGAATTATTGAAAGTTTTGAAGGTCATAAATCAGAATAAGTGAGACCACGCGACTTTGGTTAGTTGACCTTATCGTAGAATGACTCCCGACGATACCATATATCACTATTCGTTGAGGGAACTTCCTTAATTATCTTTAAAGTGCGTTAATGTCTGGGGGCCGATATTATGTATCTTCGATATGCTTAGGAAGTGGAACTGAGCTCAAGGATAATAATATTGCTATCATTAATAAAATAGAGTTTTATTAATAATAACTATCAACAAACACAAAAACGGAAAATATTGACATAAACAGAGAATTGAAAGGGTCGTGGGGGCTCGGCTAATCCGAGGATTTAAAGGATTTAAAAAGGTAAAACAAATATAGAGTTAAAGAGATGGGATGGTTCGATAAACCATTTAAAGCACAGGATAGAATTGACAAAAGGGTTAAGTACTCAAAGGTGACGTTTGGCTTACGTAACTTTTACACTAGTGGGGCAGTGGAAGGTGGCGCGAAGGAATTTTCGGTCCGCTGGCGAGTTCCAGCCGAAGGGGGGGGGGGATAAAAGGATCCTGACGTGGCGTCTTACGAAGGAGAACCGTTTCTCGACGAACGGCTTGAAGAACAATGGCTGTTCTACGTTGTTCTCTTCTGAACAAAGGGGGGGGGAGTGAGAACCGTCTCTTGTCTACGGGCTCAAAACAATGGCTGTTCTAATGTTGTTCTCCTCTGAACAACAAGGGGGAAGGGTGAGAACCGTCTCTTGTCTACCGGCTCAAGAACAATGGCTGTTCTAATGCTGTTCTCCTCTGAACAACAAGGGGGAAGGGTGAGAACCGTCTCTTGTCTACGGGCTCAAGAACAATGGCTGTTCTAATGCTGTTCTCCTCTGAACAACAAAGGGAAAGCCTTTTGGACTCGGCGTCGCAAAGGCTCGAACTTTGGCACTCAAGGGATATTGTCCTCCTTCTGGACAAGTGATGGTGAATCTCGAGGTCGAGGTCCCTTGGCGCACAAAGGGAGAGAGGGTCGTGGTGATGTTTCGCGACGAAAATCTGGATCTCCAATCTGATCTTAGTGGTAAAGTTTCCATATAAATAGCCAGGACATCTCCTTGGCGTGGGGGACAATGGGGTGGGAGCTTCGAGGGAACGCACAGCCGAGCCGGAGAACAATGCCTTATCTGCCCATAAGCCTAACTCAATCTGGCGAGGTCGGCGTATGGAGGCGAACGGGGGGACGATAACCTCCTTGTTTAAACATTGACATCCGGTGGCTGCGATAAGGCTCCAAGCTTCGAATCGAAGATGCACGTGGGCAGCATCGTGGTTTTAAATAATATGGGATAGGAGTTGAAATCAACGCAGCTTCAACTCGTTCTATCACAGACCTCATTTTTTCATTTTACCGCTGTATACAAAATAAAATGAAAACTATTCGTTTTTTTTTGCAGGGCGTAAGTAGTTCCCAACAAATCTTGGGCTCGACTCCATATGCAGAATTCACCAGATGAATGTGCGAGGTATCTCGTAAACTTCCAAATACCTTTTTATCTAAACCGAGATATCTCGTGATGATAAGGGAAAGGATTAAATAAACAAATTTTACAAAGCAGTATTTTCTTTCTAACTTTTATCGATCTTTCTTTGTGTTATAATTTTTTTTGTGCAATTAGAGTTTTACGAAGTTTGGGCATAACATCTTTCGAGTACTGAAGCAAAAGAAGGTTGATAAGTATGCACCAAAAGAACGAGAAGGAGAGAGGGATATATTAAACGAATCTCTTGCAGATCCTCCTTCCCCTCACTTCGCTACTTTTCGAGTTGCCTTTTCTTCCATTCAGATGAGTTTGATAGGTTGAAATAGTCAAGATTAGTTTAAGGTTAACTTAATTTAGTGCAATCCAACCTAACCTAAACCAGGCTAAGAATCACATTTTTCTTGACTCAAAGTCAGCTCGAAAAACGACGGATGTTGGGGAGGATTTGCAAGAAATCCCACTACACAATATGGATTTGTCAAATGGTGATGCTTGTTCCAGTAAATAAAGGAATGGACTTTGAATGTGGATGGAATTATAATAATTAATAATTCTTGAAATTACTTCTTTTATGAGAGTCCTATTTTAAGATAATATTTCTTAGAGCAGTTCAATGATAGTCAAAATAAATACCAAAATATACCACAATAACTGCTAATGAAAATGACCTGGTAGCTCAGTTCATTCGGAACCTAAGCTCGTATTTAACAAAATTGAAAACCGAAGAGTTATTGCCCCCCCCCCCTAAAAAAAAAAATCCTAATCGGTTCCATTAATCGAAACAATCTTTAAAATATTTCCATAGTCTGGGAAAAGGATCCTCAAATGAACCAAGAATTTTAACAAAGTTACAATTCGAAATCCGGGAACTCACGTACCACAACTTCACCACTTTACGAAAAGTATAATTCAAGCTGAAATCGGTTTAATTCGAAATTAAATAACCTAAATTGAAAACAAGGGGGGCGTGAGCAAAAAAAGAGGTGAAAGAGAGGAAGGGTATATTAACAATCCATAGGGAATTGACATAATTCTTCAGAAAATAAAGATTGTCTCCTTAGGTCATACGCCGGGCACTAAACATATGACGGAACACAACCTTGCCAATAAGAGATCCCACAGATATCTAACAAATCTTAACAAACATCTGAACTAAATAAATAGTCTTTAGAAAACATTAAATTAAACTGATGGATCATTTATTTATTTCAAAATACACGAAGGGTAAATAACATAATAAAATACTTAATAATTCTCAAAAATGAAAAAGGTTAAAAAAGAATCTAATGACCTAATGGTTTAAATTATTGTCGAGGTATGCCTGTGTAGACCCTTTCGGTGTAAGGGCGCGTACACTTGCACGGGCAGATAACCGACACGAGACCGCCTGCGATAGGCTTTGGAGCAATTGAGGAGTGAAAGGCCACCTCCTTGATGAGTGCGTTTCTAATTAGCCGGGATTTATCTACTGGCTTGCCAAGTTGCATTTCAAGGATATATAAAGATCAAGAATCCCAAATATAATATATATATATATATATATATATATATATATATATATATATATATATATATATATATATATTGGTTAGGGCTTTTCCTATGGAGCTTCAATTTAATTTGAAGGATGAACGAAAGGATGTATAAAGGAAAATTCATTTTATTTTCTTGATACAACGTTTCGGGTGAACTTTTCACCCATCTTCGGGTACTGGAAATACAATTCGTGGAAAACAATTTAAGTTAAGAGTCAAACAGATAATAAAAATGCCGAATTTATGGAAAGTATTTAATGTTTATTAAGGACGGGGGGGGATAGCGATAAATTTACAGGTAATTGATATTTTGGGATTATTATGTTGCGAGTTAAAAATTAACGATTGGGGAAACACAGGAAACACATCAGGATAAACCAACCTTAAACAATCAGCCGTTACGGCCCAATTTTTAAGCAATATTTACCATCCCAAATTTAAATTCCCTACTGTTTGCAAAGACATCCGTTACATAATCTTTCCGGATCTGGGTTTTTAAAATAAAAATTTTTCAAAAGAAATTACATCTCTATTAAATAAATTCTTTTTCCATATCAACTTTAAGTTAATTTTCATAAATAGACACCACATAGAATTATACTTCAATTGTAAGGACAGAATCCCGCCTGAAGCGAAGTGCTCCGTTGTTTATGAGTTTACTTGCCCCAATTGTAAGATGGGGTGGTGCGGTGCGCTCGCTGAGGGCGAAGTTCTGTTCACATTTGGGTGTTACCTACAGGACAGGAAAGGTTCTCTCTACGAAAGAATTCTCACCTGTTAGGCTTCATTCTATTAATTGTAAAACCGAAATCACAACGGACGATTTTAAAATCTTGAAAACCACCCCTGATCCTATATCATTAAGGATTCTTGAATCCATGTATATCAAATACCTTTCTCCTTCCTTAAATTCCAATTCTTCTTCTTACCCACTACTTCTACTCTAAACAAAACATTACCAACCTTCTAACCTTCTCTTTCTTTTTACGCTCCTCGCCCTTTCTCCCCAGTTATCCACTAACGGCTGATTCTTTAAGGTTGGTTTATCCTGATGTGTTTCCTGTGTTTCCCCAATCGTTAATTTTTAACTCGCAACATAATAATCCCAAAATATCAATTACCTGTAAATTTATCGCTATCCCCCCCCTTAATAAACATTAAATACTTTCCATAAATTCGGCATTTTTATTATCTGTTTGACTCTTAACTTAAATTGTTTTCCACGAATTGTATTTCCAGTACCCGAAGATGGGTGAAAAGTTCACCCGAAACGTTGTATCAAGAAAATAAAATGAATTTTCCTTTATATGTCCTTTCGTTCATCCTTCAAATTATATATATATATATATATATATATATATATATATATATATATATATATATATATAAAATGAAAAACTCACAAAGTATCACGTGAGGGTAGCAAATGAATGCAATGTCCCGCAGGACATACAAAATGAGAACAAATGGTGCTTTATAAGGATATCACGAAACAGAGCGTTTTTTGAATCGCTATATTTCACTATCTGGTCTCTAAATTAGACACAACACGTTTATCTCCCTTACCGCGAAGAAAGAGACAGTGCCTGGGAGAGCCCAGCTGACTTCAAACAGAGGAGATACAAACCAGTAACCCACCCACTCCTGTATCTTGGAGCCATCCGTATACATTGGCACGGACTTAGAGTGAAACGACGTGTGCTCCCAAAAGGTTGAACGCAATACTCCTAGCGCTGTGGAAACTTTGGGAGCAGAGGCATCGGGACAAATAGTCAAAGGTGATACCTTCCAGGGTGGCATCCCAGGCATAACCAGAGGCACCACCGGTTTGAAAGCTGCACCGAGAACAAAATCAAAGCAATAGAGCAAATCCACCATTTCTAGACAAGCCCAATTTAGGAACAACTCCGAGTAGGGAGATGGAAGCCGTGGATGATGGTGAAAATCCCCTGAATTAGTGTTGGCAAAGTAAAACCGAAACCTGTAAGCTTCGGCATAGAGATAGATGTGGTTCAATGCATGTTGGAGTCGGGGTTGCACTAAAGCAGATTGTAACGTCGTAGCAAGAACACTTCCGGCAGCACCGATGTCATACCATTAATGCTCAGGGTAAATAATGTGACACTGAGGACATTTTTCTGCTTGACGCTCTCTTCCTTTCCCATTGGGCTAGATAGAGCTCCCTCAACCCATACACGCTACCAACGAGCTCGCAGAAAATCAAGAATAAAATTTGAAGGCGTCCCTTCATCTCCATCGTTTGGAGGGTCTCCGTGATACCATATCGTCATGCGATATCATAGGCATTCTCCAGATCGAAAAATACCATGGCGCAGTGCTGTTTACGAAGGAAGGCCTCAAAGATACCATTTCTAGTAGAAGCAGAGCATCTGACGTGGTATGAAACTTGCGGAAGCCTCAATCTGCAGAAGTCAGGTGGCATCCGCCATTCAGGAAAGAAGCTAATATACCATTTATCAGTATCCTCTTCAATTTGTGCACGCCGGAGGCTAAAGAAATTATCCAGAAACCGGTTAGGGTAAAGTGATCTTTTACTTGTTTTCGAAAAGCGAACACAGCATCCATTAAATAGAAGTCTGGGAGGATACTCTTTCGAACAAATCAGGCATACATGCCATGCCTCGCTCACCTAGGTGTTGAAGCATAGCATTTGGTTTCCGCGCATGAAGCGTAGGTAGAATACAACTCACTCAATGTCTTTGAATGTTTCTTTGCCTCTGGGAGTAAGGTCCAGTCTGTGGCCTTCAGTCCATCACGAGGTACGTTGAATGCTGGCAGAGCAACATCTCAGCTAAATAATGTAGAGGAAGATGTCGCGAAAGATTACGCCACGGATGCAGGGTGCGAGATTATGGTCCCGTACTCGTTGAGAACTGGAGGGGGTCCTGCATGAACGTGGCTCCGATTTTTTTGATTAGCTTTAGTACTTCTGAACGAGGGATCTTCCCCGTTAAGTGAAGACACGTATTTCCGCCAGGAAGAGCGGCAGATGTGCTTTGAAACATACGGGAAACTAGCCCTAGCTCGACAAAATTCACTAACAGGAATATCGTTTGGGCGGCGCTTATACAGCATGTATGACTATCGCTTCTGTCAAAGGTCCGTGTCACAATCGGACGACCACCAATGAAGCGGATGGAATTCACAACCACCATTTGTTTTAGAAATGGTTGTTCTACCCACAACGATGAGATTACAGGAGAAGAACTCAATAGCCTTCTTAATCGAGCTAAACTCTTCGACTGGGAGAGAGAAATAAGTCATTAACTGAAATGTGGACCACCTTGCTGACTCTAAGCACCAAAGAGGCGATGTTTCAGACGACAGCGGCACATAAACTAATAATTGAATGGGAAGGTGATCACTACCATGGATGTCATCCACCACCACCCACCCAAATTCAGGTTGTGCATCTGGAGAGCATAGGGACAGATCGAGACAAGAAGATGAAGCGGCTCTAGAGCAGTGATGCGTAAACTCATTTACATTTAGAACACCTAGCTCCAGCTCGTCGATCAGGTCGACAACAGTCTAGCCCCAAGAATCGATCATGTTTCCCCCATGAGGGCGTGTTACCGTACAAATACCCGAGCAGGAGAAAAGGAATCGGCGACTGTGCCACAACGCGGCTGAGTCGGTTGACGTAAAAATGTACGCAGAAATGATAGTATACCTCCTATCCAGATATCGCTGCACTGCCACTGCATGAAAGGAAGTATTCATAGCAAATATAAAATTAAAAACATTATGTAAGGTGTAAATCGCCCATCCTTCTGATCGACCCACATCCAGCGTTGGTAGGGTTGCAAACCCCTTATAACTCGGGAGCGTTGGAAAGGACACCCGCCTAAAACAAAAGATATTTTGCAGAAATATAACTGACGGGGAACGGGAGGAGACTAGTCCCTGAAGCTCCTCCAAATTGGTCTTGAGTCCATGGCATTCCAGTGAATTAAAAAGGCCAGCAGGCCTAGCTATGGGAAGATGGGAGATCCCTTTTTGATGTGAAGACCCTTACAAGAATGGCCATTTGCTTTACCGTGGCAGAACTCAGTGAGCTGCTGGCCTTCAAAGGTTCTGTCGCTATATAGGATTTATCAGAATAGGTTCGGATCTCAATGTGAGTCTTTGTCTCCCTCTGTCTCGGAACATTTGCCTGGTTTAAGGGTGTAAGGGAGATCAAGTTTGGCACCCATTTTGAAGTTATTTTCTCCTCTCTAGCTCTACCCGTTGATCGACGCTCCACGCGCGCGCTCGATAATTATTCCAGAAAAGTCGCGCGCCCATGAGGCTATTACGTCACAGCACCCGTATAAAAGGACGCTTCCTTCTCTCTAGAAGGGCAAAAACCTGTTCAAGTCCGTACGGCGAGGATCCTTGCTTTATCTCCTGCCAGTTTGATGCTGACCTGCTGTACGAGTGCTACTAATTTCAGACGTTGACAGTTCTCCATTTGGGAAGTCTGAAAACCGTGGGCTCGTTTTGGCTCTTTCATCCTCACCTACCTTTTGTGTCACTCAAGATTATCCCCGTGTGGTACGCCGGTCCCTCGGCCGTACCAACTTCTGAATCCCTCGTCACCGGTATCTTTCACCACCACCGCCGTCGCCATCCGTGGATTCGGCCTGCGTTGGATTACTCTCATCCGAGGTGTCCCTCCACTGCTCCAGTATCAGGTACTTTGGAATAGTTCTTTCATCTTGCGCCCTTACTAAGCCTGCGAGTAAGTCTCGAGTCTCCCTCCGCATCGTAGGAAAGGGCGTAAGACGGGGGGTTATTCCGTGTGTACCTCGTACTCGAGGAGTGAAGCCTATTGTTTTCCCCTTAATTAGTACGACGTGAATTCCTCGTAAGCGTCCACCCCTTTTATATAACGACTTGGATCTTTTGTGGCCAAGGTGACATTAAGTTAATAATAAATCTTACTTTTTGTGTTTACTAAATATAGATTTTGTATTTATGATCAAGAAGTTCTCCTTGAATTATAAGATTAGAATTTTGCTTGTTTTTCTCTTTCCCTCGCTGATACTCCAGGCCCCACCTGGTAACCAACTGTAACCTACATAGTGTATCCTAGTGGTACGACCTTTTGTCCTCCTCGAAGCGAACTTGGTTTTCCTTCTGAATAAATATTCAGGCGACCTTGTTAGTTTGCTAAAGTTATAAAGGGCCGCGTGAACTGAGTTCCGCGTTTGCCTTTACAAAGAGGCTGAGGCCTTCTTTTTGGGTGGTCCTGCGTCTCCGATTCTCCCGGCCCAACCTTGGTTTGGAGCGTAGGATCCGAAGCTCCTTTGTTGCTGTCCTCATTTCGTAGGGAAACTTTATTAGTCCCTGAAGAAAGGGAACACGTCCACCTTCGATGTTTTGCTACTGTGAGTCTAACGATTCAGTGGATGCGCGCGGCTATTTAGCGCACTGGAGTGACAAGACCAAGTCCTTACCCTTGTGGAAAGAGAGTCAGCCCGCAGCCTTAACGGCTATGAGCACATTTTCGAAAAGATTCGAGCTTATTGCTTCGGGGAAGCAGGGTGTGGCTCACCACAATTCGCACACCTTGCAATGCACACTATGGATTTATTATTCAATGCTTTTGAGCAGTTTGCGAAGATTTCTGATTGAACTGACCTGGCATATCTGCTGGTTCGATTTGTAGTGCTGAAGCGGTGGAAATGGTAACACCTCCATTCCAGTATCACGAATGTCTTTAAGTGGTAGCGATACCAACCGTTACGCACCAACCTAATGAGCATGTCACGATCGAAAGTAACCAAGAGTGCAAGGAACGGGCAAAAGCCATCCCCCCTTGTTTTCTTATCATACGTTCGACTTTGACCGTTCCTTGAGCGGTTAGCTCTTTAGTAATATATTTTAAGAAGTAGTCCAAGATTTTCTCACGTAAACCATCCCTTTTGAAAAAAAATCATGTTTGAGTGCGGTGTCACCGGCCCAGGACAGCCATAAAGTGTCCGGAGAGAATTAACCATGGCCGCAAGGACAGGGTCTGCTGCATTCACCAGTAGCGTCCCATCCAAGAAACGTTTCAACTGTTTTCTACTTATAACCATAACTAATGCTTCACACTGATCGAGCATGTGTCCTTTGGACATTAGCTCCATCGGTAAAGCGATAAATGAGGAAACACTTGAATCTCGTGGCGTCGAAGAGGCCGGGCAGCATCTCGATAAGGGACTCCGATGTTACCTAGGCTTTGCTCAGACTACCTACAAATTTACTCTTTGTTATTGTGTGGTTTTCTCACTATAAGGACAGATTACGACACATGTAGGCAGGAAACTAGGAGGGGACACGGCCAGAGGGCCTCACCAACCCTTGTCCCAACAAGAGGGTTGCTACTATCGATTATGAGTCGCTAGCTTGTAGCTTTCTTGGTGCTATAATGTGAAAGGGAAAGAGGGGCCGCCGCTTGGTACTAAAGTGGAGTCATTCAAGAGGGACTTCAAAGAAGTGGGTGAGAGGGAAGCAACATCAAGTGTAGACGGAGATTAGAGGGATCCATAAAAAAAAGGATACCGTGGCCGGCACCTCCTCTTCAGAGGTGGAACTGCTCGGGGATAGCTCCGAAGTTAAGAAAGGTAAAGCTCCTTTGTCGTTCAAAAATTGTAGGGCGGGAGCCCCTTCACCTTTCAGAGTGGTGCCGATGAATTCCTCGCCCACCTAAACACCAAGGTTTTCACCCCTGAAAGATTTTCTAGCACACGTGAGACTTCGTCAACTTCTGACCAATAGAATAAAAAAAGAGGGATTGGGGGCTATGTCCTGTATTCAGCCGCTTTCGCCTATCCCATTTCAGGTTTTCGGTCTTTTAATGGGTCCACCATAGATGCGTTAATGGTTAATGTTCGCACCTGTGCAGCGACAAACACCGACCAGAAGTTGGCCCGTAAAAGTCTTTCTCCCAAGGCAGCAGCCTCCAGATTAGCAGCTGAAGAGGCAGAGAGAAAAGCTAGATATCTTTAATAGTTCGTACTAAACTCAACAAGACGGCCAAGATCTGAAGATCTATTGTAGTAGACCCAGAGACGAGACCCGAGATTTTTTGTTTGCCTAGCAGCCAACAAGGCGGTAAAGCTCGCCCGCCAAAAGCAATAGTCTTATGCACCCCAGACTAAATGCAGGGAGGTGGTCAGCTTATTACACACAGGAAAGGAGTTATTGAGGGCAAAGCTGACCTTCTCTTTAATTGCAGCCTAACGTCTGCGACCTGCAGACGTAAAGGACCATGTTTATAGATATTCCAAATCCTCTCTTCTGACACTGCCTGGAGTAGCTGGTCAGGTCCTTAAGCCTTGAAAAAGGGTTGAGGGTATAGTCATAGAAAAAAGGAACGCTAAGAAGGAATGAGTTGAAAGCCCAACAACTTCCCAATGCCCTGTCAGAGAGCTCAAGTCAACCCATTGAAGGAGCTCTCCTAATTTTCACTTAGACCGGGAAGACGTGCGGCTCTTCCAGTCACCAAATGTAACAGGTACCCTTGTGCGGTGAGGGAGCTGAGAAGATTTGTTACAAGAAGGCATAATGTTAACGGAAGAAGGAGGAGGGTGCTAAGTTGGGGCCGGAAGGGGCGCTGAACTCAGTTAGCGCGGCGGCCAAGAAAACATCGCTGTGATCCTTATGGGGAAGCACAGCCTCAAGTGCTTTCTCTTGCATAATATTAATGTTTTTGGTGCAGTCCAAGCTGGTCACTAGGTGCACTTGCGAGAAAACCACGACAACATAAAAATAGTCATTTAATTACTTAAATATCAAGAGCATAGCTGGATTATTTTTGTGGGCCTAAAAATGGTCAGCTACTCCATGGCCAACATAAAGGTTTCACTAAGTTTCCATGCTATCTCTGCATGTGGGATAGTCGAACTCAGAACATCCATGAAATTCTGGTATCAAGCATGCTGAACATAGTGAATGACCCGATCGTCACTCAGGAAAATCATTCACCCCCAGCTCCATCTCAAGCTTGTCTTGCTAAAGCAGTTTGTGGAGGCAATGAGCTAGGAAAGGAAATACTTACACCACATAGATTCTTCCATTCCTGCTTTCTCTTTTGAGAAAATCAAAGCAAGCTTATTTGATAGAACTCAAATTCGTGCCTCTGAACGCGATGTAGAATTTGATAGAAAGATGAATGGCTAAAAAAAGACAGCGTGGCTGTCGTACGTGGCGGCTATACAAAACTTTCTTGGTTACAAAAAAAGACTGATAACTATGAGGATATAGTTGCTACAATGCTGTTGGAATTTCGTAGTTCTGGATGCAATATGAGTGTTAAACTTCATTTCATGACAATGGAAGAGCGCTATCAAGGTCAATGAGTCAGAATTATGATGGCGGACTACTGCTGGAGTATCAAACGAGATGACGCCTACAGTGTACAGTCTTCAAACGCAAAAGCTACAACCGCAAATTTGTTTCATAATAGGAACAATGAGTTTTTTTTTATATTTATGGGTCTTTCTGAATCGCATGACTGCACACTGATATTTGGAGGTAACGTATACAGGCTTCAGATTTGATTAGTAGTAATACATATTTTTATGTTGAATATCTTATTTCTTTTGCTTTACATCAAATTTAGTAAGCAGACTGTTGAGAAAAAAACAAAGATTCTTTTCCTAATCGGTTGCTTTAAGCCTAATTTTAACATTGTATGGCAATAAATTGCTTAGATAGAACATGACATTATGACAACGGTGTCAAAATTGTGCAAAAAATGAAAAGACTGAATTGCGAAAAAACAATGTGTAGCTAATAGAGAAAATTCAACTTCTGATTTGAATTCCGCGCACCCAAATCAGGTAAGAGCAAGTGTCAGTATAAATGCAACAAATATCTTTTGTCCTCTAATGTAATTAAAACAGAGGCGCGTAATTTTGACGAAAATAGAATGTATAGGTTGGTTATTCTCACAAAGCAAGAAGAATAACACATTAATAACCATAAATAATGGCACCAATTACAATTCTAATATGAATTGCTCTTTTCTTGCATGTCGGAAGTACTAGTTTTTCAGACAAAATCTGCAATGAGAATTTGCCCAACGATTGCGAAAGAATGCAAAATACCGCTTAGTCTTAAATCATTGTCCTAGTTTCTTGAATATATAAGCAGACTAGGAAACAGTAGTAAAGGTTCGCTAACTTGCCTTTATACAGGCAAGACCCGACCTTAAAATGAAGGCCAGTATGACAGTTGTTGATGAACCAGAGGGCACCAGGGGTTGGTCCTCTTTATGAAGAGGTACCAGGAAGTATTATGTTTCAACACTAAAGAGCGTTCAGGTGAAACCTTCGTCCATCACCCCCGGAGCAGAGAGACCTGTTCCGCGTGAGAGGTACTCGTATGTGGATATAGATACCTATCGGCAGGATTCTGTGGAACAGAGTGTGTGTATGTTGTGCTGCGAAAATAGAAAAGGAAAGAAAGCAGTGTTGTAATTGACTATGTTTGTGATGAAAAGCGCCTCCACCAATTCGTAGCCAGATCTCTCCGTGCGCTGACGTGTGTGCCCACTCATGTCAGGATCGAACCCGGTACCGCGACGTTAGTGGATAAACGGCGTATTCACTAGTGTGCTAGAGCAAGAGCTCTAGCACACTAGGTTCATAGGTGTAATACTCCTTGCCTAAAGACACAGAAATATCAGTAAACATTTGCATATTACCTATTCATGATTTTGTAAAGATGTATTTCTTTTAAATAATCTTAGATTTGTAGCATTTGTTGACCTAAATCTAGCCTCGACCCGACAACTATATAATATTAAAATTAGTTATCAGATTGGAAATAATCAATTTGGCAGATGCCAAGGCAAGAGAGAACTCTTTCCACTTAATGACGTTGACAGAAGAGACGGTCCCACCCAGGGAACATTACACTTGGCCACGAGTGTAACTCAGAACGCGCCAAATTTATCGGCTGTCACCGTACTCTTTGTATAATTGAATTCCTTCATTGCATTTAATTTCTGATTACTTCTTCCACATTTCCTCGTAGGTATTTCATCCAAGTTCACTTGAAAGAGGGAGTGAATTACATTAATTTGACTCCTTCTAATTAATTTGCGCGTCCAGCTGAAAGAGGGATTAAGTTATATTAATATGATTCCTGTCAATTAACTTGTCCCAATTAGGAGAAAAAGTATCATTAGCAGGTATGAGAGGATTTAAAGAATGAAAGATATTTGGAAATTAATTTTTATTTCGTTAGATTGTTTGGGGAATAATTTTTTGTTCAAGGTTTGATATCTTTCGTGTTTATATTTTTTTCATATTTGGAAGAGCAGTGACAACAACAAACTGGTAAAATAAGAAATATTTAAGGGCTTTGAAATGAAATGGCCTGATTCTATTGTAATCGAAGGGGCTGTACTCGAATATGGCAGCAATCAAGACGTATTGGGTCCGATATTTGAGAACCAGTATATGGGTGCATACAGCCCACAAGATGTGACATACATTTTTCGTTTAGTTCCATAGATTAAATTTGTGTATTGTTTCAATATATTTCGAATTTTTGTTGCAGATTGATTAATTACACTGGGAAACACAATTTTCGTTAAATTAGATTTGACACTTTTTTTTTTTACTTTTGGCCTCTAATCCAAAAATAACCCCAGTTTTTCTGCATCATAACTTTTTGAGTTATAGGATACCCTTGCTTTCTATTAAAAGCCCTAAAAATGCCGCATCTAACAAATTTTTGCTTATTTTATTGAATGTTTTAATAATTTACATACTTGAAAATAATAATTAATTGCTTGACTGTAATGTTTGTAGAAATTTATTTTGTCCATGCAAAGGATGTTGTTAGTTAAGGCAAAAGTATATGCCTATAGATTTTCTTGGAGTGTTCAATATGTTAAAAATTTTGCTTTATACTCCAACAGTAGTCAGCCAACATATTTACATCCATCTATCCTGATAACTTCGGAGACATCAGTGACGAGTGGAGAGAAGTTATCAAGGTCGATTGCATCCCACCATGATGAGCGACTACTACTGGATGCTGCACCGTGAAGGGAATCAGCTGAACAAGCGGAAAAGCAAAGTTCAGAAGTATTTTTGGAACTTTACAAAATGCTAATAAAATTTGTACTGAATTTTCATAATTTTGTTTCACAAATCATCACAAAGTTGTGTTTCTACATGAATATAGGAAACAAGTTATGGAACATTGAATATTTTTTCCTTGACATTTGAGAAATGGTCCGACAGCAGAAAATGAATATCAGAATTGAAATCAGTGCTATGTAATTAGTTAGAGAAAAATATTCATGAATGAGAGCAATTTGAGTTGTTGACCAGTGTAATTAACAAATTTAATCGAAGAATGTGGAAAATGGGATGAACTAAGAGTGAGAATTAACAAATAGACAAAAAACGAGGCATAAAGTAGACTTGGAAATGGATAGAATACGGTATAAGATACTGACTTCAGCTCAAGGCTGTACGTAAAGTTAAGTAAGGGAACGTAGATGATTGTTGCCAAGGCTCAAAGTTCTTCTCAAATGACATCTTAGCCAGAGTACCTTGGACTGCTACCCTAACTTGGGGAAAGTGTGGAGGAAGTCATTATATTCAACAATGTGCGGCGTTGCATATTATCTATCATATGGAAGGTGCTATAGTGAACAAGTAAACTGGATACTTGGTAAAAATAGGAATCATTGGGTCCTACATCGAAAAAAGATTAACTTTATCGGGCAAAGTCCTGAAGATGGACCAAACTCTCGAACTTAATCCTTTCACAACTCGATTCTGTCCACTAATATTCTTTGAAATGTGTCATGTGGCACGCAGGGCGTGATTGTACATATGTGCTCTCAGTTGCGATTAACTGTGACGTGTTGCTGTTTCATCATGTTTCTCTACGATGAATGTTTGAACGTGTAGTTTTATAGACTGCGTCCGAATATATCACATGTATATTCCCTACTCAATTCTGCTCGCACTGGATGGAACCACCACAGCCTATTTTAAATTCAGAGAATATTCCCCAAGTGTTTCTTCGACCCTACCATAAAAGTAGTCAGACCCAGAAGTCTCACCTTGGTTGGGTTGTTATTTCCAGTATCTACTGGGGTTATGTACAGACTAGCTAATAAATATTCATATTTGCGCGTTTCTAAATTTTTTACCTGGACAGTTGGGGCCAAAAGTTTTGAAACTATTTTATATATTTTTTTCTACAAAAAGATTAATAGAACTAATCAAACGTTGCATTTCGCTTGAGTATGTTGGTTTCATAATTTGATGGTGAAATATACTAAACTTTGCAGTTTCAGGTTATGATGACAATCGCACGTAGCCATCATGTAACCGCTCGGCTTTACTTTGCTGATTTTCATCCCTAAACATCTCAACCCCATTTTAGATGACATATTCCTTTGTAGCTTTAATATGATCACTTATTCTCAGTTTTTTCGTTCGTCATCAGACTTCAATATCAGTTTATTCGCCGAAAATTTCTCTCTGGGAAGGCTGCTCTTCGCACCCATCCATTTATGGCTTTTGTCATTAGTCAACCTACCCATTGAAGACTGTTAGCTTTCAAAGTCCAGGCAGAGATGCCGATTCCTATGCGGCTTGGTGTCTCTCAATGCCTTTCGAGTAATTACCTATTAGCTCTTGTTTCCAAGGCTAATTGCCTGCTCCATAACGAAGATGGTAAATTTAATTTGCATAGTTTGTTTTTTTCTCTCGGAGAACGTTTATTCCTTAATCTTAGCGTTAATTTATCTTTTCCTCTTTTTCATGCCAGGGAATCTAATCTGGAGTCGTTTTTCTTTTAAAAATTAAACTTCATTTTATCTTCTCGAGTTAATTAGTCAGTAAATTTATGTACAGTATTTCGCTTCTGGTAATTTAATTTGTAAAAATTGAAGTATTTCATCTATGCTAAATAGAGAATTATTTAAATGCCGTGGAAACTTCCTTATAGTAGAATAACTATAATAATATGTAATAATAATGCGTGTATTAATTTAATAGTGCTAATTAATTGCAGATGTATTAAGACTTTCACCTATACAAATCATTTTTGGCTATTCTGAACCGCGTAAGAGGATACTATTGTAGTCTCTTACTACTAGCAATTGTAAAGGGTGTTCCATAAAGAGCGCCTAATTTGAATTGGGCGACAGTTAAATGTTGTGAACTTTGAAGAAATACTTTTATTATGTTTACTATATCTTTTCACTCCGATTAACAGTGTATTTTGTGTTTTTCAGAATACTTATGGGCCGTGAGTTATGGAGCAGTTTACAACTGAGCAGCGCGTTCTCATCGTGAAGACATTTTACCAAAACGGGGAAAGTGCGACGAAAACAGTTCGAACAATTCGTACCATTTTGGGAAAAAATGAAGCACCCAATGAGTCTACGGTTTGCAGCCTAAAAACGGTGTTTAGAGAACTGGTTCAGTTGCAACGGCCAAATCGCATGGGTGGAATTGTTCTTGTCGCTCAGAGCAAGAAATTGCTGTTGTGCGAAACAGTGTCAATTTAAGTCCGGGAAAATCGATTCATCGACATTCGCAACAGTTGAACCTCTCAACCACTTCATAACATTGAATTCTGCATAAATATCTCCATATACATGCGTAAAAAATTCAACTTACGCAACATCTTTAAGCACCTGATCACGACAGGCGGAAGCAATTTGCTGACTGAGATGTGGAGAGACTTGCAGCCGACGAAATTTTTGCAAAGAAAATCATCTTCAGTGACGAGGCCCACTTCTACTTGAGTGGATTTGTCAATAAACAGAACTAACAAATTTAGGAAAATGAAAAACATTGAATAATGCAAGACAGTGAAATGCATCCACTGAAAGCGACTGTGGAGTGCTTTGTCCGTTCTTCAAAGAAGATGATGAGGGGAATGCAGTTACCATTAATGGAAGACGTTACCGAGACATGATACCCACTTAGTTATTGCCAACCTTGGAAGATACGGAGATTGACAACCTAAGGTTTCAGCGGGTTGGGCAACCTGCCACACTTCGCGCTAAACGCTTGCATTAGACAACGGAAGATTTCCGCAACGAGTGATATCCTTGTATAGTGACCAGAATTGGCTACCCAGTTCCTGCGGTTTTACACCTTGTGATTTCTTCTTATAGGGGCATGTAAACTCACAGGTATACGCCAACAAACCACGCACAAATCCTGAACTCAAGGCTGAAATCAGGAGTGTGATTAGAGGCATCGAGCCACACATCTGTGAGAAGATTATCGGAAATATTTAGGAGCGCATAAATGTATGCAAACTCAGTGGAGTTGGACATATGGCCAACATTGTGTTTCATACCTAAACAAAAGACAATTAAATATGCAAAATATAACCATGCTTATAAAATCTCGTTTTAATTATTCACCTTACGAATTTGGCTCCCTTTCTGGAACAACCTTTAGGAGTGGCTTGCTGGATCCGTGAAGCCATGACTGCTGCGATGATGAAATATGTGGAGATTTTATTCTGCTGGATCTTTGGTCATGTAGAGGTTGTTAGGAAAAAGCCCTCTGATGAGGCAATTAGGCTGTCAACATTGACATAGCAATATGACCGGCGTTTTTCCTTTCCCTATTCTGACTATATGGTAGGAATCAGATCTTTCCTATAGAGTGATTCTTTCCTAGGGCTGCATGAAAGAGAAGAAAATGTGCTGGGGTTGGCTCCTATATTCCATATTGTGATGTGAGGTTTTGGAGACAGTGAAACCTCTTCAATTCTATTTTAATTTTTAAAATTAAATGGTTGGTTGCGCCTTGGATCTCTGAGGGAAGCGGTTCTCGCTTGGAGCAGCTAAGTCTGCCTATTAATTGATTTACTTCATATGTAACTGTTCTCATGATGGTGGAATTTGTATACTTATTATTTATTATTGAATTAGTGTACTTTTAGATTAATTTACACTCAAGTGCCAAATGTCATGGGATTGCAGTACGTGATGGCGGGCAGCGCAACTCTAGTGTTACACCATTGAAATTCTAAGTCCTGCATCAGTTGTGATCCATAAATTTGGTAGGAAGGTGTGAACTCCGGCTAGGCTACTCATGGAAAGGTGGCGTGAATAGTCAGAGTTTGAAAGGTTCATGATATTGGGTGCTAGATGGATGGGACATTCCATTTCTGAAACTATGCAAGCATTTAACATCCCTTGATTTAGGGTTCCTGTAGGCACCTCATGGAAAGCATTACCGTCCAACGTGTACAGCGCAGTGGCCGATCACAGGCGCTTAACGATCGTCACTAGGGCCTTATGGATAGAATTGACCATGGTAAAGACAAAGCAACACTGGCTCAAATCGCTTCCACATTCAATACAAGAGTACCAGACAAATATCCATCTGGTGAGTGAAGAGTTTTTTACTTTCCATGTGATATGGAGCAGAATGCCCACTAGTCTTCCCTGTCAACACCACGTCACATGACATAGCGCTGGACCTGGAGGACTGGCACATCAGGCATGGTCCGATGATTCACGGTTCTACTTGTTTAGGGATGATGACAAGGTTTGGGTATTGCGCAGATCCAATGAAGCCAAAAATGCCAGTTACAAAAGAGGCACTGGGCCGTGTGGTGGTGGTTTCATAGTGGTGTTTGGTGTGTAGTCATGACATGGGTTCGGTTTGCCTGCCTGCCTAAACACGTCATTGACCAGTGACCGCTAAGTTGCACTGTTTGGTCACCATTTGAAACCATTCATCAACTTCATGTACCATTATTATAACAAGACAATAGGATGTTCCAGCAGTTTAATATAACGTGTCACCGGGCCCAAGTAGCCCGGAGTCGTTTCGATGAGCATTCTGGAGAGTTGTAATCCTCAAGGGGGGGGAAGCTGTCGATAGGGTACGGTTTAACATGTGTCCAGAGGTATTTCGTCCACTCAAGGAATCAACATTAGGCTCGAAGTGGCTGCTACAGGATAGTTGGTAGCTATCCTAAGACTTGTGGACCTTCAGGGAAGTGTCGTACATTTTCGATGGGTGTACTCGTTGATGGCCACCACATGAAACGATATAATTAAAAAAATACCTTCGGAAGAAAAAGATTTAGTTAAATGTCTTTTTCCTCCCTCTCTTTTTCTTTCTTCCTATTTCGCTCTCTATTTCTCTTGTCTTTATCTTCGCTTTCTCTTTCGCTTTTCTCACTCTATTCTCTTGCTCTTCTCTCGCTCTTCTTTCTATTTTTTCTCTGTTTCCATCACGTTAATTCTCCTTTAAAAAAAAACTAAATGGCCCTTTTAAACTCTGGAAAATATTTAAAGTTTCTTTTGTGTTATTGCGCAAACTTTCTTCATAAGAAACATTGAAAGCATTGTTCAGGTGATACCTTTTCAGCTCTTGTTTACTCGTAAAAAAAGAAGCATTTACCCTTAAGAAAACTATGAATGGCTCTGTAATTATAAGGATTTGTGATAGTCAATGAATCATCTTAACAATTTTAGGTGGTTAATAGGAGTGATTTAATTCAGTAAACTTAATATGATTTAAAAAAATATTGTTATTTCTAAAAAAAAGGATCATGTGAAAAACAGGGAATCAAATTTTACCTTTTCAAGAATAGCGACCTTAATATAAATATGTAAAGGGAAAATTAAACATATGTGATCTTTACTTTAATGAAAATGAACGGTATACTAATTTATTAAAACGGAAATTGAGTGGCAATCGCATGATAGAAATTAAATAACCCATTTACTTTACTTTTTGCCATCCATAAGAACTTTTGTAAATAAAGTGGAAAAAATTCAAGTTTGCATCCTCGCCTGTTGTTAATTTTTGCCTTACATGTCTTTTCCACAATATAATTTCGCCTCTTTCTTAATGAATGAAGTGCAAAGAGTGGTTGACGGTTCTGTGCTGATAATTTGAATGTCTTCCACAACATGATTTCGCCTCTCTCTTAATGAATGAAGTGCAAAGAGTGGTTGACGGTTCTGTGCCGATAATTTGAATGTCTTCCACAACATGATTTCGCCTCTCTCTTAATGAATGAAGTGCAAAGAGTAGTCGACGGTTCTGTGCCGATAATTTGAATGTCTTCCACAACATTTATTTCGCCTCTCTCTTAATGAATGAAGTGCAAAGAGTGGTTGACGGTTCTGTGCCAACAATTTGAATTAATAGTTAGATTCACTGCCCTCGCCATTCATTTCTCTGGATTGTAATTTATCCATCTCACCAGTGCTTTCATTATTAGCAAAAATGTTTATTGACATCTCTGTTAAACTATTCTCATCTAACCACCTGCTAGTAAATCACTAGAATCTACTGAGCAAAACACCCCAACTTGAACGCTATTCCATGACCTTGATGATATTTTGGGGGGTTAAGTTAAAATGTAGGAATCTAATCTAATCCTAGCGTCTAAGGTTATGAAAACGTCTCTACGACTTCCCATATTAAGAATAACGCCCCCCCCCCAAATTCCCATATCAAGAATAGTGAACCGAAATTTCCCTTCTCAAGAATAGCGACCCATAAAATCCCTTGTCGAGAATAGCAACTCAACAAATTTGTTTGTCAAGAATAGCAACTCCCCTAAATTCCCTTGTCAAGAATAGCAATTCCCCCAATATCCGTGTCAAGAAAAAGACTCAAAATTTGTGTGTCAAGAATAGCGACCCTTAAATTCCCTTGTCAAATAGTACTCAGCAAATTTGCTTGCCAAAAATAGCGACTCCCCAAATTCCTTTGTCAAGAATAATGACTCCTCAAATTCCTTTGTCAAGAATAATAACTCCCCAAATTATCTTATCAAGCATAGTGACTCCTAAATTCACTTGTCAAGAATAGCAACTGACTAAATTTGCTTGCCAAGATTAGCGACTCTCCAAATCCTCCTTGGAAGAATATCGATTCTCTAAATATCACTGTCAAAAATAACGACTGCTCAAATTCCCTCGTCAAGAATAGCGACTCCCTAAATTCCCTAGTCAAGAATAGCGACTCCCCAAATTCCCTTTTTAAGGTTAGCGGCCCCTCAAATTCACTTATCATAAATAGCGACTCCCAAATTTGCTGATTAAGAATAGCAACTCACCAAATTTTCTTGTGTAAGAAAAATGGAGCATTTTTTTGCGGGGCTCTCCCCACGCACACGTGTGCTGACTTGTTGACCCAAACTCCCTCTTTTTGATTATCTGAGTGCCCCCCAAATTCCCTAGGAAACGAGGGGATGAAGCTTCCCTTCCCCGCACCCTGGGTCCTTTCTCCCTTTCGAGATTGTCCCAAACACAATTGTGCTTAATCTCGCCTCGTAAACACCTCCCTCTTCAAGACTTCCGTCTCGTTCCGTTTCCTCCCCTCCAAAGTATGGTCCAGTGGTTTCGATGGTAAGGTCTCAATTCCAAAGCTACTCAAGGTAAGTATACAATTTCTCATTCCCGGGAGAATGGACCCAGTACTCCAAATTTTCCCTCTTTTCATCTCTTCCCCATTTCATTTAACTTTCTAAAGTGTGAACTAACGAAGGTTCTCTGAGCTTACATTGCTAAGAGAATCTCCACTAAAAAGACCACCCGTATCTTTTCAAAAACCTTACCCTTATTTATCGGTTTCTCTTTTCCCTGGCCTTCAGCCTCTTCCCTTTTTGTCAACAACCCTAATACGTTGGTTTCACACCTTTCAAGCTAGGCGGTAGGACTAACAAAGTTGAAAAGTGTGGGGGAATTCCACGTGGAATTTTTTTTTTCAGCACGGAAGTGAAGTCCTTGCACTGGAGAAGATTCTAGAAGTTGGTTAGGCTTAAATGGGCAAGCCTCACCCCGTCTTCCACAAGCGGTAGCCTCGAACCGCGTCCACCACGGACCACCTTTACGTGGGTTAGAATCGCCTCGGCGTGAAGATTCGAGGCCATTCGAGAGTAGTGCTGTTCCCCCACCCCCGCGGGGAGAGCCTCGGATATATATATGGCTCGTCTTCCATGTGGGAGATACAGAGTTGAGGAGTCTCGCCCGGACCCAAGAAGATTCCCCTACTTCCAAATCAGGTGCTAACAACAAAGCAAAGTGACGGCTGAACTATTTTTGTGTTAGAATTAGCCCCAGCCAGTGAGGTAATTCCATTTAACGATCGCTACCGAGCGATTTTTCCGACTCCACTCATCAACTCCTGTCAAAGCCCTCCTCGTTCGCCCCTCGTTTTCGGGTGGCCGAAATACTCTTCCCTGGACCGGACGTTACCGCTCCCCTCTTTTGGAGAACCGTCATCACGTTAACTTCCCGCTCAGAAGCTCTGAGCACCCTCGCCTCACGTTTATTGCCTGCAGAAGACATCCGTGAAGCCTTACCCTGACATCTCACCCGGAATCCTCCGTAAGCCAACCCCTTTCCCCCTTCAGTAACCCATTTGAGTTAATTCTCCCCATTTGAATAGTCTCCTTCTGTAATACATTAGATTTTAACTTCAGAGTCTGATGCATAACTATAATTCCCCCCCTCGTCTACCGATGTAATTTTGCCCATTAATTCTCTGATGTAATTTTGCCCATTTATTCTCTTATTTTTATGTAAATAAAATTATACTTTTGTTCATGCCTCTTTAAATAACCTTGAGCTTTGCCATTGCCCAAATTTTACCTGACCTCATTTCACTCTTATTTTGTTGTTCCGCGCGTCGAAACTCGTGGCGTTCCGTTCCTTGTTGATTCGCCTGTAAGTTATTGGTCCCTCCCCCATAGATATAATATGGTATTGATATAATGTAATGTCATACCACGACAAAAAGATACAGACTTCTTAATTTATTCCAGGTTTTTGTTCATTGCTCACCTAATCAACTGATAATTTGAGCCTGGTTCTGGCGGGGATCACTCGTTGGTTTGCTACTTTCACAACTTTTAACCTCAAAGTTTTCGCTTCCCTCACCAACTTTAAATCCTTTTTTTCACCTTATCTTCAAACTCCGGTGAAAATCCCTTGTGAGAACATCCCCTCCCTATCAAATTTGGACTTTGAATTAAAAGAGTTAGTTAAAAGCCGTGCTATCTTCATAAGGAAAATAACTCTTAGCCTTAGAAAAATATGCGCCGAACTAGAGTCTGAGTCCATCCATGAATTATACGTGCATATTAGATTGAACCCCGTTAGAACTCCCCTTACTTCCGTAAACCATTTAAAAGAGAAAATCCTCCAAACATTCTAAAATCATGACCGCGATAGAGCTTCCTCCCTCGAAACAGATTTGAACTCACAAGTCGATTTTGATTCAGAAGTGACCTCCCAAATTAACGCCATATTGCGAAAAAGAAAGGTTCCCTTCCTTGACGACTCCCCCCCCCCCATCCCCACAACCTCAGTTCTGACCTGAAGGCGATACTAGCCTGCCTAGGGAAGGCTAACTCTAAACCCTCCCCGCCCTCTCTCCCTTATGCAAATTTTTCCGACACCCATGAGAAGTTAAACTTCCACAGTTCGGATTCGGATTCGGCAAAATTGGCATACCTTAAGGGCTATTTAAGAGAATATGCATTTTCCCCCATGAAACATATTTGTACTACGGACGGAAATGATCAGATCGCTCTTCAACTTTTGGATGACGAATTCCTGGACAAAGGTGCCAATATCGACCAGTATCTCGGTAAAATTATTTCTGCCCTTTCTTTTCACGACTCCTACTTATCCAAATAATCCCTTTGGTTAAACGAAACCCGCTTTCTCTCAATCGCAAAAAAAAAAATCAAAGGAAATTTCATTGAAGAAGGTAGCGCCGGTAATAATCTTCTACCACATGTCATTTCTAAAAAATGCCAACAAATTTCAAAAGAGAACTGAAATTAACTACAAGGAGTGATTATCCTTCTCTCTCTCACCTTTTTAACAATTATTCATCGGAAAACGTAAACCGGTCAAAATTTTTTTTAATCCTCCCTTCAAAGGTCTCTCATCAAATTGCCAATGGCAACTATTTAAAGAAAGGTAAATCCCTCAAATAAAAATAAATCTTTTGTCTAAAATAAACCCAATTACGGTATCATAGTCCCAGTAATGATCAACCGTGCATTCAAACGCTTAAGACAAACATTTCTGTTGGCCGGGCGGAACCTCCAAGCAAATGTTCAAATTCAAATACCCTCCAACCTAAGTCTCTTAGGGCCCCTAATTTGTATTGCAAAATGTGAACAGGGACACATTCAATGTTAAAGTGCCCCGTTTTCAATACTACGGCTCAGGATAGAGCTATGCAAAAGGTCTAGCACTGAGCAGAGAGATTTATCTCATCTTTGTAGTTTCTGCCAAGCGAGAACCCATATTTGTGCCCTTTCCCATAAAACTTTAAATCATGGTGAAACCTCCTGACTAGGAGAGGGCCCTGTGACGACGTTGAGGTTGGTGACAAATCCTGCCGAAGGTTCTGGTACGAGTCCCTTTAGCAACTCAAATTTCTTGCTCCCTACTCTCACCATTTACCATTGTCTGGGGGGAAAGTTTCGACCTGCCAGGGCTCTACTGGACTTTGCGTCCCAAAGGTCTTACATTTCGGAATCTCTGGCTATCTCATCGGGTGCTAACCTGAGCAGGCTTCCCTATTACTCATGCACAATTCACACGCTCACCGGCTCACGAAACCTGCATTTGAGGCAAATGGAGGCCAACCTCTACTTCGGGTCTCAAGATATTTAGGCTTCCCTTTTGGTTGATCCGAATTTATCCTGGAAATTTTCGGTCACTGGACTTGACGAATATATACAGACTCTCCCGATCACTGGGACCCATTTAGCAGACAGAGCCCTTTACCTCTCGAGTGGTGTGAAAGATCGCGTCGTGGACGTAAATTGTCTGCTGGTGGTAGACTGCATCCAATCTATGAGATAGCTTCAAAATACGACGCAGGGCGGAGATGAATTCTTCTCTTGTGGGCTTGAGCTCATCCCATATGGGAGTGCGACAACTTTGCAAAGCTCTTCGAAGGGAAAGATTGTTACCCCCCTCCCTGGTAATAGCCGCCCGTCCTAGCCAGGAGGGGATGGGAACAGTTCCAGTACTGTCGGAGGTAAAGGGAGGTGAGCCGCCAACGGAGGCAAGCGGTCATCCTAAACCCCTTCAAGCTTACATAAAACCCAAGATTCAAATTTAACTCGGAAGCCCTGCCTCGGGAAGCAATCCGCCGGGGGCATACTCCACAGTCCTCAAGGTCAATCAAGGTTGACGGAGCGGAGATTAACTTAAAACCAGCTGCAGGGCTCTCCGATACCGACCTAAAAACGGATGATTCCATCGTCCCATATGTCAACACAGGCTTTAACCCTATTCATTCCTATTTTCCCCCTCTCAATTTATGCAAGTCCAATACTGATTTAGAATTAGGGCTTGAAGATGTGTTTAGCTTGGAATCTTTGGGCATTAAAGACGTTGATACGAGATCCCTCCTAGATACGATTGAAATCTCCCGATTTCATAATTCCATAGAAAAGAGGGGTGGGAAGTATTTTGTAGAACTCCCGTGGTACGATGAAATTTTTGCTGGATGTTCCATCAAATTATAAACTAGCTTTGGGTAGTTTAAACAAAGTTAAAGCATCCTTGGCTCAAAAGGAGCTAACAGAAGCTTATAATCAAATTTTCGAAGGTCATTTGGAGGAAGGTATAATTGAGCCCATAAATGTGTCCCCATATAACTATGACCGCTATATTTGGATTCCCTATAGACTCGTCATAAAATCAGCTGTACAAACCACAATTTAAATAAGGGTTGTCCTCAACTGCAGCTTACAAACTTTTCGATTTCGATCTCTCACTGACGCATCCTATTCTGGAATAGGCCTTCTCACGCCCCTTTTTACCATCTTGTGCCGATTTCGTTCGAACCAATTTGTCATTCTGTCGAACATCGAAAAGACATTCCTCCAAGTCAAATTAAAATCAATAGAAGACAGAAATCGTTTCTGTTTTTTTCTGGGTGAAGAATGGTGAAATTGTTACCTATCGCTATTATTCTCTCGTTTTCGGACTTAATTCCTCCCCCTTAATACTTAACTAGATCCTTAATTACCACCTCAGCTCCTATACCTCAAATCCTTGTAGCAAAACGATGAGTAGTTCGTTTTATGTTGATAATATAGTAGTCACGAACTCCGACCCTATCTTACTCAAATAAATATATCTACAATAAAAAAAAATGCAACAAGGAGGCTTCAAGTTAAGATCATGGAACACGAACCATCCTGGTCTCAAACAACTTTTCAAAGACGACTTTAGATCAGAAACTCATGGAACTGAGACAAAGAGCGTTCTCGGTTACCATTACGAATTAGAAACTGACCTTCTGTCAGTCATCCCTCCCTCTTTTGACCTCATCACAAAAACTAAAAGAAGCATACTCTCTAAAATTTCCAAAGTATTTGATCCATTGGGACTCTATTTGCTTGTGACAATTAAAGGCCGATTACTGATGAAGAATCTATGGTCTAACAAGGTTGATTGGGATTCTAAAGTAGGCGAAACCAAGGCGAAGGCATGGGAGTCCCTTCGTTCCGAATTGGTAAAGTTGAGGGATGTAAAAGTTTCGTGGTTTGCTTTGAAAGATGACGGTAAAGCCGAACTAAAGGTATTTTTTGATGATAGTAAGGCTTGTTATTGGTTTGCCATCTATGCTTTGCATTCTAACGAATTCCCCCTCATCTTTTCAAAATCCAAAGTTTCCCTTATTACCGCGAGAACGCTCCCTTCCTTGGAATTATTGGGCGTTGTTCTTGCCTTCAAATCCCTCTCCCTCTTCCTTGAGTCTTACTCTCACTCTTTAAGATCTATTGAGATCTTGGTTGACGTTCAGATTGTATTGTCCTGGATTTTCGATGACATAAGTAAATTAAAACTATAGTCAGTGTTTGTCAAAAATCGACTACAAGATATCAAATTGTACAAGGAAAAAATCACCTCTAAATATCAAATCGATGTTTCTCTTAATTAAGTTCCCACTCTTGACAAACCCACAAAGTTAATTATCCGTGGCCTCTCCATTAAGGAATTTAATTCCAAATTAAATCTTTGGCTTCATGGTCCGTCCTGGTTGATCTTGAAAGGGGAAAATGTGTCCCAAGGCGGAATTGAAATCCATTAAGGAGTCATCTAGAAATTTGATATCTTCCTATGTAACAATTCAAATCGAGGTCGTGCCCCTCTTACCCCATCAATTTTTTTCGGATTTAAATGACTTTTTCGAATTACTAGCCTTGTGCTCAAATTTATTTTCAAATTAAAGAAAAAAACCCAAAGTTGATATTCATTTTGCCACTCGCTTGTATTGGATTTCTCTCATGCAACTTCAATCCTTCTCTAATAATAAAACGATTTCTCAAAGACGCCCCTAATCAAGATAAAACCCCAATTCCTGCCCTAGTTAAAGACTTGGACTTGTTTTTAGATCAACATTGTTTGATCAGAAGTAAAGGGATAATTGCTAAATCCAACTATTACGATTATGACGTCATTAATCCTGTCTTATTGGGAAAGAACCATCATTTAACTCTCATAATAGTGCGCGATTGTCATGCGAAATGTAAATATTTAGGGATCGACTCAACTCCTACGATGCTCAGAAGTAAGGGATTCTGGAAAACCTTCCCTCGTCAAACCATCAAAACTGAGCGGTGGATTTTTGTCCAATGTTTGCTCTTAATGAGTTTGAAAATCATATGCTCGCCAACAACATCAAATACCTCACGATTCCAATTTTTAATCCCTGGTTCGGGAGCGCGTGGGAGCGTTTGATTACAGTTGTAAAAGAGGGTCTCTACAAGACAATAGGATAGTCCACGTGGGAGTATTTATATTTACTTACTCTGATTCCCTTCATTCAAAATTCTGTCAATTCCCGCCCTCTGACATACCGTTCTTCCTAGAAAGACCTCATATCTCTGTCACCCAATTCCCTCTTCAAACTTCACTCGATCTCTATTCTCTCTTAAAACTCCGTGGAAACCCGGAACTAACTCTCACAAGGAATTAAACAAGACCCTCTCGTATCTTACTGAAAAGTTCGAAGCTTTCCGTAAATGTGGTATTCCTCATATCTACTAAGCTTGCGAGAACACAGCCCAGACATTTTTTCAAAGTTCCTGGGTTAATTGCGTGAAGGTGGGGGGACGTAGTTTTAATTTTAAGCACATCCAAGGCCAGTCCCGTCTGGCAGATGGGTCTCTTCCTCGAGCTGATCCCGAGTAAAAACAATAGGGTCCGGGTCATTACCCTAAGGATAGGGGATGGTCAGGTTTTACGATACCCCATAAACTTGCGCTACCCACTCGAGCTCTATATTATCCATTCTGGGTCGACAGGCTCCAATCTAGCCTCCAGCGATTTGGAAGGTAAGAAAAAGGCCTCCACAAATGGGAAATTTAAGATAAGGGAGCAGTGTATGGTTGCTGGATCTGCACCTTCACCCGTGATACAGGGTGCAAATACATTGTTGTTTTAGATGAGCTACTCCCCCTGTGGCTTTGTATCCCAATAAGTTTGCCGTGGTGCATGATTACCTGGGGCGCGCAAATAAATTCCCTATTGTTAATTTTGATATTGAGATGGCATATTTTACTAGTTGGGCTGAAGCTGTTGCAGCCCTCATTAACTTTTGTGGTGTCCTTTGGTCAGTACCCCTGAGTATCTCTCGCCCCCGTGGCTCATACCCGTTACTACCTGTTTCCGCGCGAAGAAAGAACTTCAAGCCCCCTACAGTTTTGGAACCCCCGTGTGTCCCAGAATTTCAGAGTGCGATGGGCATTGACTTTGCTAAAAATCAGAAGGAATGCGAGTCTCTCCCCCACCTCTGTGGATAAAGGCCCACAACAAAACGCGAGAAAGCATTGGAGGGAATAAGCCTACCTCCGTTTCTTGTCCTATCCCCAACCTCTGAGCGGGGCTAGGAAGTCTTTGTACAATGTGTGTATGCTTACATGATAAACCCTTATTTTTCTTTTGATATAACTTTCGCTGCACCATCTCTTATGGTCAGCAGCTGTGTTTACTCGGGCTCTTCTTAAATAAATATCCGTCTTTGATTACTCTATCTCGAGATACAACTCGGGCAGCTGTATCAAACGCAAGTGTTCAACCATTTATTTGCTCGTCTTTTGTCTCTCACGCTTCTCTCTGCATATGTACATTTACAACACCCATTCTATTTCTAATACACAATTTGGTCTATACATTTATTAAGGTATTCTTGGATTTAATAGGACAAATTCACGTCCATTTGTGGGGGTATCTTTCGGGCCTATTTAATTCAGCAATCTTTGGTGCCATAAGCCTACCTATGCGTAGTCTGCACCATACAAGTAATCCGCCCCCCAGTGACGGAGTCGGTCATAAAATCCTATAACATTACATTGGTAAGATATACATGGGAAATTATTTCTTCACTCCTAATATCGGCACTATCAATAATAACGCACAGGGCATCGACATTTACATAAGTACATATAACGGTACTCGAAGGGTTCCTATTCATTGTGCCATATTATGCCAGACAATACAATAAAAGCATCTTAACATACCTACAGGGCATAGATATTCACATAGGAACATACAACTGTGCTCAAAGCGGACATATTCATTATGCAATATTCTGCCAAACAATACAATAATAATAATATTCAATACACTTATATTCAATCGTTTTACAATTTGATCCCATCCTTTTTAGGTCGTTATACTAATTATGATTACGACATTGTACTGATACATGATATGGCACGTAAGAAAGCAATTGAGGCACCGAGGCGTATATAGATTTATACCTCTTTCTCTTTCAATAAATGAGTCGCTACAATAATGCCTACACAAGGATTAGTAATACATGACCGAGGGATTCTTGGCAGACGGCATGTCATTGTTTTCGGGGCCGTTACAAGGCTTCACAGAATTCACATAACACTCATCTGTCAGGCTTCATACTGAATCTATTTCACCTTGCAATGGACGGTACAAAGCTTGCGCGTGAGTACCAGAACACTTCACCTTTAGCTGTAGTGAACTTAAGCATACTGAGTTAACCTTTAAATTAATGAATACATGGACTATGTAAACCAACAGGAGTTAACTTTGTAATAACACTTAACCGACTTTGTACATTATTAAATTGCTCAGACTGATATCCTTTTCACACCACTGGACATATAAAAAATACTGAATTTGGGAAAATAAGTTGATCATCACTGGATACAACACTCTTTACGCTTGTTCTTAATTAGTTTCGAAAAAGACTGTACCCGAACGTATGGGGCGAGTTTTGTCTAGCATCATCTCATTTCAGTGTTGATTTCAGTTGTCCGTCGTGTAGAAATGCGTACCTCCACCATTATTACTTCAGCTCCTTCGAAATGGTAGGCCAACGAAGATGAAAGTAGCCACATCCTCCTCTTCTCTTTGGGCCTAGAGTGGTCTTGGGGTTAGTGTCCTTGTTTGCGACTCACGTATACCTTCGTCCTGCTTGGCGTCGGTCCGCTGTAATGGCCGCGGGAAAACGATCGGCGATCTCAGAAGGACGTGAGGCCAATGCGTGGAAAAGCTTAGTTCAAGGTCTGCTAGAGATTGCTGCTTCCTTGAAGAGGGGCGACTTGACGCTGAAAGCGTTCGCGCAATCCACTCCACGTGTCCTGCCTGACGGTTGCTTGAAGAGTCCATTCATTATTTTATACCTTCTCTGTTCGGTCGAACGACAGGTCACCGATGAGGGATGGATTGTTTCCCTAAAACTACGAAATTATTGTGGGAGCGATTAGTTCCAGTTTTTAGGTGAATGATGGCTTTACGGCGAAATATTAACCTGAAACCAAAGATAAATGATGTTACTATGTTTTTCTACTTGGCTGGGCTTATCGAAGGTTCAAGGCAAAGATGGACTTATGAAAAACTCTTTATTCTAACAACTGAATATTGGGATTGCAAGCGGCGAAAGACGGAGCGTACTAAGCGGGAGACTAATAGTCTATATATATTCAACGCGAGTACCAGTTTAAGGGCGAGACAAGACGTAGCGGATTGAGGTGAGAGCGCCTTCTTGATTGTTTTCTTTCTATTTATATTTGCGCTCTAAATCCAGAGCGCTTGGTCTAGACATTGCACGGCAACCGTTGGACAGCCTACCTCCGTTTCTTGTCCTATTCTTAACCTCTGGGTTGGGTTTGGAAGTCTGTGTACAATGCGTGTACTTTTACATGATAAATCCTCATTTGTCTTTTGAGACAACTTTCGTTGCACCATCTCCTATGGTCAGCAGCTCTGTATAGTCGCGCTCTTCCTAAATAAATATCTGTCTTTGATTACTCTATCTTGAAACACAACTTGGACAGTTTTATCAAACACAGGTTTTCAACCATTTCTTGGCTCGTCTTTTGTCTCACACGCTTCTTACTACATATGTGAATTTACAAAACCCATTCTATTTCTAATACACAATTACGTCTTTTTAATTAATAGGGCATCTTTGATTTAATATGACCAATTCGCGTCCATTTGTGGAGGTATCTTTTGTGCCTAATGAATCCAGCAATTTTGGGTGCCAGAAGCGTACTCCCACCCCTACAGATATTATAGTTTCTTCGGAAAAAGCTAAAATCTATCATGCAGTTAAACACAATCTTTCCTACAACTCATTTGATTTGAATTTGAAATTAAATTTAAAACTTTACCGGAATTCAAAATTAGCAGATGTCAGAGGTCAGAGAGAGAGAGAGAGAGAGAGAGAGAGAGAGAGAGAGAGAGAGAGAGAGAGAGAGAGAGAGTGTGTGAAAGATGCGCGCTGCTGCACCTTTAAAGGAGAGAGAGACAACAGACACCTGGTCGACCATTTTTGTCTGCACTAATGGAAGTGTGAAATCATGAGGCGCCGTGGTGGCCTGAAAGCCCGCCATCGTAGAAAGTCGCGAAAAGTTGGTCAAAGTTTCGTCTCGCCGACTTATTAACCTTCTCACGATCGTGCTAATAGAGTGAGACTACTCTTCCCTGCCGATGCGTCCGACCCTGCTACCATTCCCCTCGGATAGAGGCGGGGGGGATGGGACTCCATTCGTCCCCACTATAAACCCTACGGCGCCAGAGTTGGAAGGCAGTATTCGCCACCTGCCCGCCACGTCAGTATCCTCTGCCATCCCCCCGCCAGTACCCGCTATTTGCGTCCCGTTGGACTTTGCACAAATCTTGCAGAGCCCCTCAAGCTCCGGGTATTCTCGATTAATTTGTGTGAGTCTACCCCGTACTCGTTTTACCCACTCCTCAAACGCAACGCAGCCCAGTCTCGATTCGTGTTCTAACTCGAAAGCAAGATCTAAGTTCATCCCGTAACAGTCATTGTCAGGAGACTCTTATTTGGAATTTGCGGCAAGGCAAGGATTACTCCCTCGGATCAAATCTCCGAGGTAATAGCAATGCTTAACTCTCATGTGCAAGTCCTCTCTCTACACCCCTTCCCACAGTGTGAGCCTCTATCTTCGGCATCGTATACGCTGAAGGTCATTCGAGCGACCCTCAGTCAATAGTTCATTTCTTTGTAAGGCGACCGTCCTTGCCAAGTCTCCCCCCCCCCTCTTTTATCCGCTGAGACTCGTGTACGTCTAATGTGTATATAGCTTGGTGTAATACCCCTTTTAACCTTGTCAGAGAATATTAATTTGCATACTAATAAAGTTATTTTTTTTACTCGTTTTTCTATTGTCCCGGAACCTCCAAGATAGTCGTCTATTTGCCCAACTTACATTTAGCTGATTTTCACTCTTTTTGTATTATAAATCTCCCACGCACACAGCCGTCATCGATCTCGGCTGAGAAACGCAGAAAGGGTTAACTTTACCCTATTCTACGACAGCAAAAAAATGTTTGGTGGTGTTTCGTAATTTTAAACTGTACTTTTATATTCATATTTACCACACAAATCAACTCTGAACTCGAAAGTATTAAAATGGGATAGATTAGTTATGTAAAGAGCCACAAAATGTGATTATTAAAATTAATCCATTCAAACAAACGATCGAGCGAAGGGACATAGAATCGCTAACGCATAAGCAACGGAGTGGAACAAAAGAACAATATAGAATGGAAGACCTTTCAAAATTTTCCTTTTTCGTCCATTCAGAAGAAGTAAAAGTGATGCTAAGATCGTCGTGAGTAAGTAATCATCACAATTAAAGCTCAAATATCATTTCTAGTACATAGTTGATACTGTTCTTAAAAGAATCAAACAGGCTCCCATTGATCTTTCACCCAGACTTTCACCTTGTAATAGCGTAATCCATCAGAATTACGTGCACGCCTCTGATTAAGTTAATTGTATCTATTATTACAATATGTAATCTGGTTAGTATCCTTTAAATAAAATAAGAAAATTACTTACTCTGTAAACGAATCTATGTACAAGGGGCGGTCAATAAGTTTTGCAATTCGGAAATAAGGAAACGAGATATGAGGAAAAGTGTTTTATTATTTTTCGCTATAACTACTCTCAACTTCAATGCACTTGCGCCACTTGTCCCTGAGGATTTGAATTGCCGACAACCAGAAATCTCCCGACTGCTGTTCAATCCACTCCTGGACGGCGAGCTGGACATCTTTATCGTCCCCAAACTGGCGTCTACGCAGTGCAGCCTTGAGCTGGCGGAATAAAAAATAGTCGCTAGGGGCCAGATCTGGACTGTAGGGGGAATGGTTGAGCTTCTCGAACCCGCACTCGCGCAGGGCAGCTTGTGCAACTCTGGCCTTGTGGACTTTGACGCCGTTTAAGTCGATCATGGGGCGTGAGGTTTATAGGGACCCGACGGGCAGAGACTTTGGTCATGGCCAAATTATTGTCGATGATGTTGATAACACTTCCATGTGATATTCCAAGTTCTCGCTTGATTTCTTTGACCTTCACCGTTCGATTTTCGAGGATCATCCTCTCCACACGGGCCACATTGTCCTCGTTGGTCACGTCTGGCGGGCATCCTGGATGGGGGTCATCTTCAAGGAACTCACGACCATGGCAAAACTCCCTATTCCAGCGTGCAATGGTTGCATAGGAAGGGGCAGTGTCGGTGTACACTGCAACCATGCGTTCATGGATCTGTTTTGCATTCTTGCCTTCCTTGGTCAAAAATTTGATCACTGCGCGGTGCTCAACCTTCTCCATTGTTAAAAAATTTGTGACAGACGATCTGCGATCAGCCACTGCTTCTTAAATAGACGAGGCAGGAGCGTGCGGCTGCAGGTCTTGAATTGTCATAACTTGTCCTAACACCCCCACAAACAGCCATCCCCCTTCCTCTGTTTTGCCCTACCGATTCGCAAAACTTATTGACCGCCCCTCGTATAAACTGAGAAACGGTCATGTGTTTGTATGCTCGTATATGTGTGTGTTTGCAGAAAATCAGAATGGTCACTAAAATGGTAGAACAGAGATGCTTATCTCCTTGCTTCATTATGCATTATTTTCAACTATTTTCACTGAGGAGAAAAATATGGGAAGGGGGAGGGGTACGAGCGGGGAAAGTTCGAGTAGAAAAACTCATGTATGTGTGTGGTTTTTGTTTGTGTAGACTCTTATGCCTTTGAAAAAAAAATTCGCTGACCTAGGGGGTAAAAGGGGGAGGGCTGCGAACATTTTAGCGACAAACTAGTAAGGGTTGAGGTGTAGACTCGGGGTGTAAGGTCATCTGTTTTTTATGTACGTATTTGAACGTGCTCATGAGTGTGTTCGCGTGTGTAGACTCGTACGTAACCATTCACTACTACTCCTAAGCGCCAGGGGGCTCTTAATAACCAACGTATTTTATAGACCTATTTTGCATCCCACTATTTTTTAAACATTGGAGAGCATAAGATTTCTACCTATTTTTTACTGAAACATTTAATACAGCGAACTTTAAACACATTTTGTGCTGAAACATTTAGAAAAACCCAGATTCCAAACGTATTCCAACACAAAAATATTAATTGTGGTAGTTTTGGGTTCGTCTCCATACCATATGCTCCCGAAAGTTTAAATTTTCCTATTTTTCCCTATATTTCCGCTGCCGAAGGCACTTTTTGCTCTCCGAGCTTCACTGTAAAATGAGGAGGATTTGATTGTTTTTGAAAGCCGGTGATATTTAGTCTCCTCTTGGATTCTCCACAGATAGAAAAGTACGCATCAGGATGGTTTAAGCAGGTTCTTCGTGATGATCTCATATTTATCTCTAAAAGAAAAAAAAAACATCAATGAATATGCAAAAAAACCCCTGTTAAAGTCGTTAAAAATTAAAATTAATTAAATTTTAAATAAGAAATTTGCAGTCAAGTTTTTCGACAAATCGTTGCTGTATATGTTACCAGAAATATGGCATATCTCAAAAACTAGAGCTAATTCGGTAAAACTGCCATTTTTAAGTTCAGCGCCAGAAATACACTAAATTCATGCACTTAATTTAACGATTGGAAAATAATGTTGGTCTGTTTAATAAGTGGAGGGAAATAGCAAGGGATTTTGAGAATTTATCTTTCTTCCTTTAAATTTAAAACGAAATACCAACGAGGACAAATCCCGCACAAAGTTTCTAAGGATAAATCTGATTATGAAGTGGTGCGGCGAGAGATTGTGAAATGTGTGGAAGACATATAGCAGCAGATCCTCTTTCAGATACTGTTGCGAGAGGGAAAGCTGGGGATTGTGGGGCTAGGAGGGCACACAATTATTTAGATGTCAGCCGCGGGTGCGTAAAATGCCAGATAATAAATCCAACCTGGAAGGCACTAGAAGAAGAAACAGGTGGATAGGAATGCAAGCATTATCACCGCAAAAGAAGCCCAGGGGAATGGTGAAACCCCCCTCTCGCTTCCAGTCCTGACCATGGTCAAATTGCCGGAAGCTTGTCATCGTCTTGCATGCGAAAATACGAGTAGCTACAGGCCACGGAAGTAAGTGAGAAGAGGAAGTGGTGAAATATAGGTAAAATGGAAATATCCATGAATAAAAAGATTCCTAGGTACTCGTAATTTCAATAAACAGGGTGTTCGGGCTAAATTTGAAGATTTTTAATGTCTCCTTTTTTAAGGAACAGGTTGACGTATCGGTGGAAAGTAAATTACGTTGAAGACCGTCGGGAGTAAAGTTTTAGTTGAGAAAAGTTCGCTGATATAGAAGAGTGGAATAATCGGAATATTGGTAAAGAGTTCCCTGCATAATGATGATTTGCGCCGGGTATCAAAATGCTGACATCATGTCTACTGCTCAATGCATTGTGAACATTGTAAAGGCTGTAGAACGTGAAATAGACAGCTCCAACACAGACACCGTGACCGACAGAAAGAGAGATAACAGGCGTTCTGACTGCGTTCGCACACCAGAATTCATCTAACAACTACAGGAGATGGTCACGAAGGACCCGAGCAACGAATTCCGAGCTTTGGCGAGATAGATAGGTGTATTAGTCGTCACCATTAAGCTGGACCTGAATGAGTACCTTCAATACCACTCGAACGAGATGCACAAGTTTTCTCAGATGAAAACAACTTATCCCAGGACTAGTTACATAACACACAGAACAACAGGTTGCTTGCCTACAATCCGTGCGACGTTACCTATATCACGAAGAGCAAGTTCCACTCAACTGTGATGGTATTTGGGTGTGTATATATTCAAGGTGACCTCATGCTGCACCACATCTTTAATCATGGTTTTAGGCACAATTTTAATAGCTATGTATCACTGCTGAAGAGTGTGGTCAAATCCTGGCTAGAGAAGGTTGCTGCTAGAAGTCCATACCTCCGGAAACAGTCAGAAGTGGTTGTCGGAGAATTTATACGACTTTACCAACCCTACTTTCTGCACTCCTAGATCCCCCGATTGTAATTCCAGGGATTACTAAGGCGAGTGCGGTTGAGAAAGACACCAACCGCTCTGTTTGAAGCACCAAGGCAATACTGGTAGCCAAGATCAAGGGCGATGTGTTTGAGTTTATAGTCTTTTTACTTTTTCCAATAGGGGTGGTCAGCTCAAGACTTAACGAAAGAAATAAAGAAATAACGAAAAGGTGTACATACATGTTCCCAGGACACATCGAAGAACGCATGCGACAGGTTTTGAAGCTGTCTTGAGGCCTAAGTGAAAGCTGAAGGCCGTTAATTTGAGTAAACTCTTATCTGACAGCCATAATCTAGTTGATAATTTTGAATTCTTAAAATACATTTATTTTTGGCTGATATATTGAGTGTTACTTTCTGTTATGTAAACCATTAACACCCTGTAATCTGAGACAGCCCTGGGACCAGGGCCGAGAGAGGGTGTCGCTCTTCCATTCCCCATCCCCTTCGCAGAGTTTGGAATAGAGAATTATATTTAGGAGCATTATAAAGTCCTCGTAAGGGGCAGGGCGATGTGTTTTCATAGCTACCGTGTTGACGAGACTCATCCCCCGTCTGGCCCCAGCTTAGCTTCTTCTTTCGCTAACCCATACGTCGTCTTTTTCTACCAACTCTCTTTTAACCTTTGTACTCCGCCTCCTTCTCTACCCTTTCGTCGGCCCCCTTTTCTACTGCCCATTGACCTCCTTGATTATGATCCGACGATCCAAAGGGACTGCACACGATTCACTTCTACGACCCAATGTTAGGCGTGGTGACCCTAAACTCTCTTAAGCAAGTCACCAAGTCGCATATCTCATCCCAACCTGAATACCACGTTACTTGTAGGATTTAGTCTGGTTTTTCACAAGTGGTGGTAGAAGGCGTATCCCACTCCACCTAATGGTACCGGCTAGAACCAAACGAAAGGCGCTCAGTAGTGCTCTTCTCTTGTTGGAGTCAATGTTCTTTTCGAGGATGACGGCCACCTAATAGATGGCATCACCTTATAAGAAGGAAAAACTTCCAGCCGCACTACACTGTTAATAATTGTTAAAATCATATTCAAACAAATGTCATTCCCCTATAGTATAAAATTCTCTGGACCACATTTCCTATAGGAAAGAACTACCTACATCACTTCAGTGCCGAAAGTACCTCCATTGCGGAAACCAACTTAAGTACTGCACGTCCAAAAATAAACTCTGCTTCATATGCAGTTCAAACAAATACACTAATGCCACTTGCACACAACAGAAAATACCGCAATTATGGATAAAACCACCACACATTCAAGAAAACCTGCAATCATTTCCTGAAAAAAACCCAAATACGAGTATGTATTCGTATACTAAAGTTTGGTATCAACCGCTGTCAAGTGGTGGATAATATGGCAGAAGAAGGAATCAAGCTAGTAGGACCCTCCTACGACTCTGTATCACGTGTTCTCAACCAAAGTAGCAAATGTTTTACCACTAGCAAGGCAACCTCTCTGCCAACCACTAAGACTCAAACACCAATAACCTGCACATTGAAACAAATAATCTTTTCACTGTTCCTAAGTATTTCGACACGCGAATCACCAGTTACCTATCCTACCCACTTCCAATATTTAACTTCTTCCAAAACAAAGCAAATACAAGCTGAAAACATTCAAGGTCGTCCGAGTCTCTCATCACCACCTTGATCCCAAGCTACCAAGCAAAAAAAAGAGATCCGTAGCTCCAGCTTCGAAACTATACTGTTTGAAGACGAGAAACACCTTAAAGACGAAACTCAAAAAACAACCCCGGAAATTAAAAATAAAAAAGAGACCACTAGAGAATTCCCAACTCCGCAAAAGGAGTTTATGGAGGAATAGAGTCTAATATGATCTGGAGGTCCACCTTGAACCCATAGAAGAGACACATGGCCTTAACCCTATTTCCTTCGCCCAAGGCGATTTAAACTCGCCTCCCATACTCTTGACACAAGAGAAAACTCGAAGGGCTATTCGACCGGCAACTTCAGATCCCAGGAGAGCATGCCGTGGCCCGAGGCAATTTCGCCGCCCGCCGACTACCTATAGAACCAGATGTTTCCTGCTGGATAAGAATTACAGCACGCCCGCGTACGAAGACACATTACTTTCTTGAGTCTGATCCTCCGTAGATTATTCGGGTATTGACTGCTAGAATATCTTCACCGTGGACATCGCCCCAGTCAATTGGCAGCTCATGACAACAGTGGTTCTTCGGTGAATTCGCTTTCCCCATCGAGAACCTTGAAGTAAAACATATTCCCTTGTTGCATCCTCCCCTCCCTGAGTTACCTCCCCTTCGGAGCTTACCCCGTGCAAGACGTCGACGCTGCGTACCTCTTTATAAACTGTTATCCCCCAAACCAATTTTATTATTTACATTTTGGCTTAGTGTAGCCCCTTTTAGGAATCACATCCGAGTCAGGTAATTAACCTCTTTAATCCCTTGGATTTGCCTTTTTGTTGACACCGAATGTGTCCGTTATTTATTTGATCACATATCTCATTTAACCCTCTTTTGTTTATATATTTAATATTTCTTTATTTTTTTATTAAAATTTCTTTTTGTTGTATCCTTTAAATAACCCTGAACGAGTATCGGCCATAACTAACCTTTAAGCCAATCTGCACTCACCCATTTTTGATAATTATTACGCACAACTCCGGGGGACGAATTTCTCCCCCATTCTTATTATCTTCTCTCCAACTGGTCGAACTAAGCCATTAGCGTGACATTGTCTTCTTATATATATATATATATATATATATATATATATATATATATATATATATATATATATATATATATAAATATATAATTGCTATATCACGGCAGAGTGAATTAAAACAGAAGGGCCTAAATCCGACTGTCAAGCAAAACTTCCACTCAAAACAAGAAAACAAACAGCCGAAAAGATCCTTTTTTGGCAACTCTAAACAAACACCGAGGGTAAAAGAAGCTCCAATGAACAGGTTATAAAAACATAGCTTACAGAACACCTCCTTACTTTCTAAACAAAATTCCCCACAATATAGAACCACTACGAAGGTCCTCTCACCAGCAACATTAGTCCCTAAACCAGAATTAAAGCTCGCTAATCCACACGTTCACAAAATAAACCTTTCCTATTCAATCAACGCCCCCAACCGCTCCTCTAGCACACCGATCAAATTAGGTATCAACAAATCCTAACTACTGCATTTAATACAGAAACACTTCAAATACAAATCACAAATCCTACAGTGGAACAGTCGTGGCCTTCTGTCCAAGTAGGAATTGCTTTTTGACCCTATTAATGAATATTCTGCTTAAAAGAAACCATCCAGAACAACCTGAAATCCTCTCATATCTACCATAGTTTGCCAATAAACATTACCAAAGCCAATGCTGCTAAATGCGATAGCAATAAGAGCACAATGTGCATAACTAGTAAGAATATGTTCTGTAGATTTGTTACCAAATATACCTACTTCCAAAGAAGACCTAGAAAACCTCTTTGACCAACTATAGAGCTATTTCTGATCCTTGGAAACCTCAATGCTAAAAGTAGTCACTGGTACAACACAAAGGAAAACACACGAGAGAAAATTGCAAAACATAGTTGAAAATCGCCAAATGGAAATATTAAATGACCAAAATGGCACATTCTCTAATCAGTCACCCACCTTCCAAATATAAATCCACTGGTTCACTCACGAAAATGTATGCGGAAGCGACCATTACCCGATCCTTACTAAGTTCCTCCCTCAAACCACTTTAAATCCAAGGCCACGTTGGAATTAAAAGTGTGAAAGACGGCACGGTTTCACGTCACCCACACCTCAAATCCCAACCATCGTGAAGCCACCGAGTGGCACCGAAGATAGAGGCCCATTCAAAGAAGTTCTACGAAACATAGCAAAACATCATGTCATGTAAACCATATCCAAGAACTTTTGTCGTTCGACAACATTGTGGAATAATCTGTGTCCAAGGCAAAAGAAAAGAGGGATAGAACCCATAGACATTTCAGAAGTACAAGCACACCTAAAACTTTCATCGAATACAAACGACTACGTGCTTTAGCTAAACGCACATTGAAGGAAGCTCACAGACAGTCCTGGCAAAACTACACATGAACAATCACCAAGCAACTCCCTTACTAAAAATAAAATGTTGTATCAAAGGAATGCTAGGTTCTACAACTACGGTACACCTCCAAATCCTGAAAACAACAGTCAGTTGCAAAGATAATTGAAGAATCCCTCACTACCATTTTAAAAGGTCGTTTAGACTAACCAATATTAATGTATAAGAAACAGAACGGAAATAGAGGTCTCCCTCTCAAACTTTCTCACCTATGGAACAAAAACAATAAAGCTACCACTCTGTGCATGTCCTATTTGCATAATTCATGGCAATCCCTTTGACCCTCTAATCAATTAAATCTTCCAGATATTAGTGTTTTACAATATTCTCAGACTTCAAAACTGCTCTGTTAACCTTACAATCTAAAAACCAGATCACCCACTTGTTATAAAAATCCTGAACGAAATGAACACCTTTACATGCAGAATAGTTTTCTCCTGGTACTCAAGCAGTCTAGGCATCAGAGGGAATAGGGAGGTTGACACAGCCCCCAAAGCGGCAATAATATCGCCCTCACTACCCAACAAACCCGTAACCATAAGTGAAAAGGGTAGGCCCTCAGATTCCTATGCTTTCCCTTTCTCATCATAGTTTATGGTATTTATCGCGCAGGTCGACCCACTTCGAGGCTACCATTTTCGACCTAAACTTCTGCAACCTACCAGTCTAATTTGCGTAATGGAAGCGACTCATTACCCCCCCCCTTTGTGCCCCACTTCCATTTTACCCCTTCGGACTGAAGGATATAAATAGGACCATGAGCCCTTTTAAATTATTCTGTTGTGAGAATTCTGCCTGATTGCTCCGCTGAATCGTTGTCCGTCACTTACCTTGACGTTATTAATTTTTGGAGACCCGTACTGGATTCCTTCGTGCAGCAAGGATTTTCTGCCATTGATTCTTGCCAGCTTTGTCGCTGCCCCTCTTTCGGCTGCATCGAATTGTGCTCGTCTAGTTACGTTTGCAAATATTCTCCTTGGGAAGGCGTTCACACTGGTCACGTGAAAGTTCTTCCAGTGTCACCTTGCCATCTCCTCTTTGGGGAATTCTGTCATCGAGAATTCCTTCTCTCGGATCGTTGGGCCTTCGTATCATCGTGCCCCGTGGGTTTCTCCTCGCCGAAGACCGGCATCGCATTTACCTCTATCGACTTGGGCTGAATTCCCTCATCGTCGCCGAGCCTCTTTCGCCTGGGTTCCCGACGTGGGTTATTGCTTGACTGCTCTGGTATCAGGTATTTTGGAGTATCTCTTTCTTCTTACGTCCCCTTTAAATTAATTCAGTGTTATAAGTGTTATTCATGTAACTTTGGGCCTTCGGGTAAGGGACGTAAGACAGGGAGGTTATTCCGGGAAAACCTGTCACTAGAGTAGCGAAGCCTATTTTCATCTTCAACGACACGTGTCGTTTCGGCTTTAAACAATTTATCCATAGAACCCATTTTTGCATGTGCGAATATCTTTTTGGTTAAAACGACTTGTGGTCGTTCTTATTGTTTGATGACCCCCGTATAATTTGTTAACAGCTGATTTATTTTATTTTAATTTTGTTGTAAATAATACTGTAAATACTTTTTGTGTGTGTATTTATTTAACCCCTTGCGGATGCCTCATAATTTAGCAGCGTCCTGATTAATTCTGGTGAATTTTTGGTAGGCCTTTAGAGCCCTGGTCTTCTATAAATTTTATGTGTGCATTTTCTTTGGGCCGTGTGAACCGGGTTCCGTGATAGCCTTTACAATAAGGATTACCCAAATTATACAACAAGGCAGTAAGGAACTAATGAAAAAGGGAATGACCTACTAATTGTCACTTCTATCTACGCTAGATCGGCAGTTGAACCACTGCCTGGAAAAAATCCAGAAGAGAAGTGGTTTTGGCTCACCTGAGCCTAGGACACCGAGAATCACCCCCGGCTACAGTATTTCCAACTGCTCCCCTCCTCAATGTACAACCTGCTGAACACAGAACATCATAGAGCACCTACTCATAATATCCCGTAAATATATATACACCAAAGGACTAATATTTGGAAGAAACCGTAGGTTAAATAAAATCCTAGAAGACAATCGAAAGAGCGTGGAGAGCTTACTCTAATATCTAAAGTAAATAAAACTTTTTTCAAAATCAAAACCTTAAACAAAAACAACAACAAACAGATAGTCTGAATCATGCCTATTCAGATCTAAATGAGGGCGAAGGAGAGCATAAAACTCTCGGAGTTATTTTTGTAGTCGAATCCCAAAAGTGAGCGGTATTAAAAAGCAAGATGAAGTGGGTTGTTTAGTGTGTTTAGAGCGAGCATTTAGCGACGATAAAACAGAAGCCGACTTAATTGGCCATTTATGGGAACAAATGGGAGAAAGTGAGGGCCGAGAGTTGACTATTTTAAGGGGAAGAATATTTATTTAATTGGAACAAGGGATTTGTACTAACGAAATTAAAATATTATTTCTATGTCTTGGGAAAATTGGTAGGGGCTAAATTAGAAGGAACCCATGGCCATTTGATCCGTCTTAGGATAAAAAAGAGAATTATCCAAATACATGTTTGGACTAAATTAAAATTAGACAAAGAAGCATCTTTCTACAGTCATGGCCAAATATTTTGAGAATAATATATATTTTTATTCGTTTTTAAAATTGACGTGATAGGAACAATTATTCTAATATTTAAATTATTGCTGGTTTATTAAAAAGGTCAATATTTAAAAAATAATAATAAGAAAAACTTCATTCCTTTGCTTAATCCAAAATAGCGATTTGGCGCTGTTCCTGTAGGAGGTGAAATTCAGTCACTGGAGCATTGATATTCAATCAAAAGGGTAAAATAATGACAAATAAGAGTTAAATGAATAATTCTGTTTAATTATAATTTATTTAGTAATATTATTTTTGTAAAAATAATATATTTGAATTCTTTTCAAATTCAGAAATGGTTCTTTCCAAAGAAAAACATGCAACCATTGTTGCTCTGCACCAAAATGGCTTGATATGCAAGGAAATAGCTGCTAAGAGTTGCTAAGAGGCACCATGAATAGGATCATTAATGACTTTGGAAAACTAATTATACTCCTGAGAAGAAGTCTTCTGGACGCCAAAGAGCTTCAAACAAACGCCAAGGTTGTCTCCTGGTAAGGTCATCATGACTCAAGGATCCGGTTGCCTCCAGTGAAAAACTTTCTCACGATTGGAAAAAGCGGATGCGAACACTTCAGCGCACAGCGTAAGGTGGAGAATTTTCGATCAAGGACTTAAGTTGAGAAAGGCTGTTAATAAACCTCATCTTACCTGTGATAGAACGATCTGAGGCCGCTTAAATTCAGCCGCTATCACATGGTTAGAAACAAAGCTACCCCCGTGCATCTTCGTGAGCAAGCAGGGCGCGTTATCGCCACCTGAGTCAATATTTAACCAAGGAGGTTCATCCCCCCCCCCCCCCCGTTTCGCCCCATACGTCGATCTCGCCAGATTGAGTTAGGCTTATGGGCAGATAAGGTATGTTCCCAGGCGTGGCTGGGGCATTCCCTCGAAGCCCCCACTCCATTGTCCCCTACGCCAAGGAGATGGCTTCGACTATTTATATGAAAACTTTCCCGATTGAATCAGATCAGATCAGATCCAGATTATCTTCGCGAGACATCACGCTGATCCGGTCTCACGTTGTGCACCAGGGGCCCTCTACCTCTAGATCCGCCATTATTGTCCAAAAGAGGACTATATCCCTTGAGTGCCAAGGTTCGAGCCTTCAAGACGCCAAGTCCACAAGGCCTTCCCCTGTTGTTCAGAAAGAGAACAGCGTTAGAACAGCCATTGTTCTTTGAGCCCGTTGACAAGAGACGGTTCTCACCCTCCCCCCTGTTGTTCAGAAAAAGAACAACGTTAGAACAGCCATTGTTCTTCAAGCCCGTTCGTCAAGGAACGGTTCTCATTTCCAAGACATCACGTCAGGATAATTTAATTCCCCCTTTTTAACGTTCTTCAAGAGAACGATTGGTTTCAATGATAACCTCCATTGTTCATCTAGAACATCCCTGATTCGCTGTCACAAAGATCGCTCATATCTCCAAGTCCAACTTCGTTCTCACTCTTCGAAGGCAGTCCTCCCCCTTCGCTAAGGACAACCCCCCGAAGAACCCTTCGGCTGGAACTCGCCAGCGGACTGAAGATTCCTTCGCGTCGCCTTCCTCTGCACAACAACTTGTAATTACGAAAGCTGAGCATTACCTCTAATTATCTAACCTTTCGTCAAACCTTACCCTGTGCTTTAAATGGTTTAGCAAACCATTCCCCCCCCTTTAATTTTTATTTGTTTCCTTTTTTGAATCTCCCCAAATCTTAATCCTCGGATTAGTCAGATATTCCCACCACCCTTTCCATTCTCTGTTTATGCAAACATTTTCCGTTGCGTGTGTTGTTGATAGTTTAATTAATAAAACTCTATTTTATTAATGATAGCCATATTATTATCCTTGAGTCCAGTTCCACTTCTTAAGCATATTGAAGATAAATAACCTCGGTCAACCAGATTACCACGCCTTCGAAATATATTAGAATCATTCCCTCAACGAATAGTTATATATGGTATATCGTCGAGAGTCTAGTCTACGATATATATATATATATATATATATATATATATATATATATATATATATATATATATATATATATATATATATATATATATATATACTATTTAAATTTGGTATCAAGTGTGTAAGATTTAACGCTATATCTTTGCAAACACTGGTCTCAGTCGAATAAAGCATAGTGTTATTCGTTATAAGAATAGAGTATAGTAGTTCCCTTTTGTTTTAACGATTGCTATCCCTTTTTTTGAAACTGAAGAAGCTGGAGTAGCTCAAGGAACTGTTCTAATAATTTGTTTGTGTTTTTTTTGTGTGATTTTAGGTTTTGGTTATCTAGGTCGAGAAACCAATTACGAATAGGTCAGTGCCCATATTTAGGTAGGCTAATTCTCTTGAAGGCATAATTCATATTGCAAGGAATTTAGTTGGTTGACTATTGCGCCCCCAAGTGCAAATATGACTCAGTTCGAAATCTTCAAAGCGAAAGGAGAATCCTTGGGACTTTCCGGAAGAGAATTGATTGAATACGTTCAAGAGGAGCAACGAACGAAAAGAGAAAATTTAAGAGAAAAAAGGCAAAGTGAAGTTCAACGGGAAGAAAAAGAAAGAGAAATCCAACGAGAAGCAAGAGAAAGAGAGGAACGGAAAAGACAAGCTGAGCTTCACCATAAGCTTGAAATGGCTAAAATACAAGTCGAAATACAATCAGTCAGTTCACGTTCCGGAGCCCGGCCCAATCTCCCACTTAAGCTCCCAAATTTCAGGGATAAAGAGGATTTCGGAGCATTTTTAGCCCCCTTCGAAAAGATCCTCGAGATCAATAACCTGGATCTGGAGGCTGAAGGTGTAGTAAGATTACTTCCACTGTTAAATTCTAAATTGCGCGACATTTTCGTATCTTTACCATCTGAATGTACAATTGACTACAGCACCTTAAAAGCTGAGTTATTGGCCGTTCATAATATGACTCCCAATTTCTACCGAAAAGAATTTTGAGGAGGTCGTATTAAACCCGGACAGACGTTCCGGCAATTTGAAAACATTCTTCAGAGGAATTTTAAATTCTGGTTAGAATCCTCAAAGGTTGATCCTAACTACGAGACCTTAACAGACTTCGTGTTGCGGGATCAATTTTTGGCGTCTCTCCCGACGGAGATCCGCGCGTTCGTCAAGGATCGTCGGTGCCAGACCTTTAAAGAGTGTATCGAAGAAGCGGATGTCTATGCCGCAAGACATAATTTATACCCCAAGGAGAATCGAACTTCTCACCAATCCCCCAACCAGGAAAGAAGGAAGGATTCGCGCCCCTTCCCAGGAAAGCCGACGAAGTTTCCGAGCCCCGTAAAACCCTAAAACTTCTTTCCCCAAAACTAACAACGGGACAACAAACCTTCCATTAAGATTTCTCCTCCATCACTCTTCCCGAAGCGACCAATCATATGCTTCACCTGCGGTGTAGAAAACCACATGAGCTGGAATTGTCCCCAAAATTCTTGGCTTAAAAGCGGACCAGTCCACCAAGTTCACCAGATTAATGCCACCCCGGCTTCCCCGGTGGTGCAGACCCAAGCAGCAACTTCTCCCCCTCCGTCAGGCCACCAGGTAAATTTTATTTTTGATAAAAGTTCACCGGGAACTTTGAAATTTAAGGAGGGCAGCGTGAACGGCTGCCGTGTATCGACTCTCGTCAAGGACACAAAGTGCACGTGTTTCATCGTGTCCGACGAGCTCCTCCCCCCAGTAAACGCTAACCATGAAAAATTTGCGGTGATACATGACTACCTGGGGCGGGTGAACCGATTCCCCATCGTTAGATGTTACCTGCAGTGTCAGTATTATGATGGCTGGGCTGAAGTCATTTCAGCACCCATACAATTCTGTTCCGTACTTATAGGACAGAGCCCTTAAGTAAGTTCCGACCCTGTGTCCCAGGCCACCCTTCCTCGAGGCCGAGCTAAGAAAGAAGCCCAGGAGCCAGTCCCCCTCAGAACCCTGATACTGTCCGAACTCTCGGAAATCCTTAACCAGGACTTTAGGTTGGCACAAAAGGAGTGTAAAGTACTAACACCATTATGTGATAAGGCCCTAAACAAGGACACGAAGACTGTCCGTGGACCCAAAGGAAAACAGTACCACCAACGCGCCCATGGAATTACGTTCGTAGCACTGGACGAAACATCGGCGCTTGAAGAGGATTACTCCGCGGAGTCCCTTAATGTCATACATAGTGTGCATACAACCTGATGCCGATTATCCTCTTTCTTCCCTGCCAGGCGAGTCTTTTGAACCCTCTGACCTGGATATCGACGCGCAGCTGACACCACATCAAAAGAGTCAGCTACAAGAACTATTATGTCAGTTCAACGTCGTTATTTCAGAGAAGCCTGGATGCGCTACTAGTTTCGAGCATGATATTTAATTAACAACCTTAGAACCTGTCCGTCAAAACCCTATCCCATGCCGATTCATTTACGCCAAGTTTTTAACGCCGAAGTCGATAATTTGATTAGTTTAGACATAAAGAACCTTCCACCTCTAGTCATTGTTCCCCAATCGTCATGGTCAAGAATCCTGATGGCTCTTATCGGATGTGCATCGACTTCCGCAAGTTGAATTCGGTAACTGTGTTCGACGCCGAACCCATCCCGTTGGTAGACCAAAACCTCCACCTTTTTGAAAATGCCAAGTTCATCTCAGAACTCGATTTGTGCAAGGCGTATTACCAAATTCCCCTCCAGCCCGATGTGAAAGCATATACCGCCTTTGCAACTGAGAAAGGCTTAATGCAATTTAACGCCTTCCTTTTGGCCCCGTGACTGCTTGTAGCAACTATAACCGTCTCATGAGAAGGTTGTTAGATGGACTTCCGAATGTATCCTTTTACTTCGATAATGTCTACGTCGCTACTCGTGAATGGAGTCACCATTTAACCACCCTATTAGCTCTCTTCGAGCGACTGCGCGAAAATGGCCTCACCATTGGCCCCAGCAAATGCCATTTTGCCCACGAAACCATAAAATACTTGGGTTTCAAAATAGGACAAAGCCAGTTAGGTTCACAAGAGGACAAGTTTAAGGCAATCGCTGAAATGCCCCTCCCGAATACTAAGAAGCAATTAAGATTATTCCTAGGATCAGCTTCTTACTATCGGCGATTTGTCCCGAATTTCGCTGCAATTTCGGCGCCCCTCAGCTCCCTTTTAAAAAAGAATGCCCCCGATCGTCTACGTTGGAATGATGTCGCTGTTTCCCATTTTAATCAGCTCAAGAGTAAGCTCATTTTTGTGCCCATTTTGAAGTTGCCCAACCCGCAAAAATCCTTTATGATTAAGACCGACGCGAGCGAAGAGAGCATTAGAGGTGTACTCCTTCAATATGAGGATGACGAAACGAGTCATCCAGTTGCATATGCTAGTCGCAAATTATTACCACGCGAAAGGAGATATGCCACTATAGAGAAGGAAGCTCTAGCAATTATATGGGTTATTGACAGGTTTAAAATGTACTTGATAGGAAAAGAATTTCAGATAGGAACTGACCACCGCCCGTTGGCCTATATTCAGAATGTACGACACTCCAACGGCTGAATGATGCGCTGGAGTTTACTCTTGCAAGAGTACCAATTTAAGATAAATTATAACAGGTTCCGATAATTAGGTCGCTGACGCACTCAGTAGGAATGCGTTACCAAATAGTATAGATTAATTGTAATTCATAGGATTAGGATCTCCATGTATGTATATACCGTCTTGTACGACTTAAATTAGATTCTCCTGTAATATAATTAGTTAATTATCTAATGTATGAATTTTGTAACGCTCAATGTCTATTTTTTTCTCGTATGTATATATATTTGTACCCATTAAATTACGTATAAATTATTTTGTCCCATATGTACTAATTTTATATCATTTCATTGTTCCATGTCTCTTTTATGGTTAAGTTTGTATTAAACGTTAGTTTCCCCTATAATCAAAAGATCAAAATAATCATATGTATTGAGGTAATACGAGTTAGGTGCAGGAAGGTACGGTTGGTACAAGAAAGCGAGTCCTCTACAACGCTGCTCTATCGTTGTCCCTTCTCTCCTTTTTTTCGAAGTGAAAACTTCCCCCGGAATAGAGGGGTGTGATAGAACGGTCTGAGGCCGCTTAAATTCAGCCGCTATCACATGGTTAGAAACATTGCTACCGACGTGCATCTTCGAGAGCAAGCAGGGCACGTTATCACTACCTGAGTCAATATTTAACCAAGGAGGTTCATCCCCCCCTTCCGTTTCGCCTATACGTCGATCTCGCCAGATTGAGTTAGGCTTATGGACAGATAAGGTATGTTCCCAGGCGCGGCTGGGGCATTCCCTCGAAGCCCCCACTCCATTGTCCCCTACGCCAAGGGATTGGCTTTGACTATTTATATGAAAACTTTCCCGATTGAATCAGATCAGATCAAATCCAGATTATCTTCGCGAGACATCACGCTGATCCGGTCTCACGTTGTGCACCAGGGGCCCTCTACCTCGAGATCCACCATTATTGTCCAAAAGAGGACAATATCCCTTGAGTGCCAAGGTTCGAGCCTTCAAGACGCCAAGTCCACAAGGCCCCCCCTGTTGTTCAGAAAGAGAACAACGTTAGAACAGCCATTGTTTTTTGAGCCCGTTGACAAGAGACGGTTCTCCCCCTCCCCCCTGTCGTTAAGAAAGAGAACAACGTTAGAACAGCCATTGTTCTTCAAGCCCGTTCTTTAAGAAACGGTTCTCATTCCCAAGACATCACGTTAGGATAATTTATTTGCCCCTTTTTAACGTTCTTAAAGAGAACGATTGGTTTCAAAGATACCTCCATTGTTCATCTAAAACATCCCTGATTCGCTGTCACAAAGATCGCTCATATCTCCGAGTCCAACTTCGCTCTCACTCTTCGAAGACAGTCCTCCCTCTTCGCGAAAGACACCCCCCGAAGAACCCTTCTGCTGGAACTCGCCAGCGAACCGAAGATTCCTACGCGTCGCCTTCCTCTGCACAACAACTTGTAATTACCTAAGCTGAGCATTACCTTTAATTATCTAACCTTTCGTCAAACCTTACCCTGTGCTTTAAATGGTTTAGCAAACCATACCCCCCCCCATTTAATTTATATTTGTTTATCTTTTTGAATCTTCCCAAATTTTAATCCTCGGATTAGTCAGATATTCCCACGACCCTTTCCATTCTCCGTTTATGCAAAAAAATTTCCGTTGCGTGTGTTGTTGATAGTTTAATTAATAAATCTCTATTTTATTAATGATAGCCATATTATTATCCTTGAGCTCAGTTCCACTTCTTAAGCATATTGAAGATAAATAACCTCGGTCAACCAGATTACCACGCACTCAAAATATATTAGAATCATTCCCTCAACGAATAGTTATATATGGTATATCGTCGAGAGTCTATTCTACGACCTCACCAATAAGAACCTTACGGATAGGCTCGACTTTTCTATGAAATATACAGAATAGACTCTTGAAAATTGGGGCAAAATGGTATTCTCTTATGAAGCTTCCTTCCGCTTGTTTGAAGCTTCTGGATGATCTCTCGTTAGGACGAGAAAAAAGGGAGCGCTTTAATGACTTCTGTGTCTTGCTCACAATGAAGTATCTGTACACTCTCTATGTTTGGGGTTACTTGTTATCTAAGGGAACTGGAGCGCTAACAATTTTGTCCAACAGCGCTGTTCTGAACTTAAAATGGTACCAAAATCTGCTTCATCAGCAGCTTTTCACAAAGTTTCAGAACCAATTTGGGGATGGTAACTAATTTTAAGCAAGATGACGCACCTTGTCACAAAGAAAAAGCAATAACAAAGTTCTTGGCTTAAAATAATATCAAACTTTTGGTACCTTGGCCCTGGAATTCACAAGATTTGAACCAAATAGAGAATTTTTGGGCGATAATAAAACTGGTGGTTAAAAGACAGAAGCCATCCAATTTTGAACACTTGCAAGTGCTTAGTGAACAAAAATGGAGGAATATCCTTCCAGATATCCTCACAAATTTGGTCTCCAGTTAGCCAAAAAAGAATTGAATCAGTTCTGAAGAACAAGGAACATCCTTGTAAATATTGACTGCGTGCATCAATTGAGTGTATTTATTAATAAAATTGGTTAGGCCTCTAAACACTTGTATATTTCAAAATCAAATTATGATAATAACATTCTAAAACAAAATACAACGTTTGATTAGTTCTATTAATTTTCTTATATGAAAAGACCCCGTAGTCTCAAAACTTTGAGTTATGACTGAAGTTGACGCCGCCTAAAGTTTTGAAAACGTAATTTAAAGATATGGTAGTAATGAATGATGGCGGTTGGAAGTTAAATAGGCCTCCACCCAAAAGAACGGGCCTGTAATTGGAAGAGTAAAAGGATTGGTTTAAAAGACAAAGAAAAGAATAAGGGTCCAGACTCAAAATTTGTGTATAAAGCTGGAATGTTTTTTTTCGAAAGACTACCAACGAACTCTGCACAATTTTTATTATGTGCACGCTTTTTGTTAAAAAAAAATTGACTAAGTAAAACAAACGAGGTCTCTTTCTTCGCCACTAGCATCTCACCCCTTGAAAGATAGTGTACAATCTTTACCCCTTTACACGAAATAAGGATTTAAGTCTGACTACGCCTAGGTATACAAGCTTTTCTGTTATCATTATAATCGTATAAATTATTATTGAATGCAATTAGCAAAACTTTAAAGGAACTTTAATTTTTTAAATTTTTTAAAAATTTCATTTAAAACGAAGGGAGCTATTTCTGCAATGATTTTCAAGACAAGATTTTTGAAACCTTTTTAATACTACTTATATTTAAAACTATTTTAAAGCAAATGAATTATTTTATCTTTAGTAATTTTTTTTAAAACAAATTTTGAATACAATTTTACTTTTCGATACATATTTCCTTATTTAATGTGTTTATACATTTAGTACTTGGTTTTGCAAATTTTATTACACTGTCTTTTTGTTTTTCAAGAGGTTTACTGTGCGATAGAAAAAAGTCCGTCAAACAAACTTAAAATCTGACTTTTCCAGCACGAGTCATGAAAACTTCGTTCTGGTTGCCTAAGTAAATATTATGGACAAACAGGTAAACAACTTTCTGTTCGCATAAATCAACATAAATATAATGTCCGAAGAGGGGAAGATAACAGTGCTTTCTTTGTCCAAAGGTCAGATAAGGACCATCTAATTAACTGGAACTCGGCAAAATTTATTTATCGTTCCAATGACCCTATAAAAAGGAATATCATTGATGTGCTTTTATAAGCCAATGTGATAATTTTAACCTTTCCCCTGGCTTATATAAAATAGAGGCTATAATTAAAAAACTAATACTTAAAGAAATTAGTTCTGACTTTTGTCTTTAGTTTTATATATAATCTTTAGTTATGTGGACCCATTTTGTTTTTTTAATTGTCACTGCTCTGTTATGTACATTGTATTTTCCCCACTCTTTCGCTCCTCGTGTCTTATAATCTCTCTCGTTAGGCTATCTCCATTTCTTTTAATCTGTTACCCTTTCCGTCTTCTCAGTTTGACCTTACTACCTGCTTCTTGTAATTCTTAATGTGAATCTTTACCTTTTCCCTTCCGTCTTCCTCATTGGTGATTTCTTGTTTTTAAGGCGGTCTTTCATACTTTTCTTTCGTATATATACCTCTAATATAATATTACTTCTTGTAGTTATCCTTGATAAGGAACTTAATAAAGTTCGAAAGTACTCGGAAACACCATTTCATTTTTTCCTGCGGGACATTGCATATATATATATATATATATATATATATAATATATATATATATATATATATATATATATATATATATATATATATATATATATATATATATATATATATATATATTGTCGTAGAGTGTACTCCCGACGATATACCATATATCACTAATCGTTGAGGGAACTTCTTTAATTATCTCTAGAGTGCGTTAATGTCTGGCGGCCGATATTATGTATCTTCGATATGCTTAAGAAGTGGAACTGAGCTCAAGGATAATAATATTGCTATCATTAATAAAATAGAGTTTTATTAATAATAACTATCAACAAACACAAGACGGAAAATATTGACATAAACAGAGAATGGAAAGGGTCATGGGGGTTCGGGCTAATAGGAGGATTTAAAGAATTTAAAAAGGTAAAACAAATGTAGAGTTAAGGAGATGGGATGGTTCGATAAACCATTTAAAGCATAGGATAGAATTGACAAAAGGGTTAAGTACTCAAAGGTGACGTTTGGCTTACGTAACTTTACACTAGTGGTGCAGTGGAAGGTGGCTTGAAGGAATTTTCGGTCCGCTGGCGAGTTCTAGCCGAAGGGGGCGGGGATAAAATGATCCTGACGTGGCGTCTTGGGAATGAGAACCATTTCTCGACGAACGGCTTGAAGAACAATGGCTGTTCTACGTTGTTCTCTTCTGAACAACCGGGGGGGGGGGGGGTGAGAGCCGTCTCTTGTCTACGGGCTCAAGAACAATGGCTGTTCTAATGTTGTTCTCCTCTGAACAACAAGGGGGAAGGGTGAGAACCGTTTCTTGGCGAAGGCCTCAAAAGAACAATGGCTGTTCTAGTGCTGTTCTCCTCTGAACATCAAGGGGGAAGCCTTGGGGACTTGGCGTCACGGAAGGCTCGAACCTTTGGCACTCAAGGAATATTGTCCTCCTTCTGGACAAGTGATGGTGAATCTCGAGGTCGAGGTCCCTTGGTGCACAAAGGGAGAGAGGGTCGTGGTGATGTTTCGCGACGAAAATTTGGATCTCCAATCTGATCCTAGTGGTAAAGTTTCCATATAAATAGCCAGGACATCTCCTTGGCGTGGGGGACAATGGAGTGGGAGCTTCGAGGGAACGCACAGCCGAGCCGGAGAACAATGCCTTATCTGCCCATAAGCCTAACTCAATCTGGCGAGGTCGGCGTATGGGGGAGAACGGGGGGACGATAACCTCCTTGTTTAAACATTGACATCCGGTGGCTGTGATAAGGCGCCAAGCTTCGAAACGAAGATGCACGTGGGCCCATCGTGGTTTTAAATAATATGTGATAGAAGTTGAAATTAACGCAGCTTCAACTCGTTCTATCACATATATATATATATATATATATATATATATATATATATATATATATATATATATATATATATATATATATATATATAAAGGAAAACATCCAGACAGGCAAAGAAAATTAATCCGGAAGGAAGGAGGGATTAAGAAAAAATCACGCCATGGTGTATACCAGAGGGGGTAAAGAGAGATTTTAATCGTCCCAACAGCCATTGTTTCAAAGTCAAGATAAAAAAGTAAATATATATAAATACTAAACAGTTAAAAGGGAGATAGCGAGAGAAAGAAACGTAAAAAAACAGTAATAAAAAAACACCATAAAATGAATAAATACATACATAGCAAATATTTTGTATCCAAAGAACATAAAACGGTGACACAACAAATAAAGTTCTCAGAACGATAAATAAATAATGGGGTAATTAATTTGAGACGCGCAAAGAAAACGTTATTATGTTCTCCTATTCTGACATTGTATCTATGTTGATTTACGCATGTAGATTAAGGTTTGTCAGTCAGTTTGCCCATAATAAAGTTGAAGGCAAACAAAACATCGTACAGAACAGACACCCTCTGTTTTTTTGGTCTTACTACAAACCAGCGATCTATATAGAGTAGAATCGTATTGGAAAGGGACCAAATCGAGAGAATTTTTATAATTAAAGGGATAAGGAATTTTTATTATTTAGAATGTTTTTTAGGAGCATTTAGGGAGGTAACTAGAAAATGGCGAGGGTAACAAAAATTGTGAGCTAATTCCAAATATTTTAGAAAAACTTGTGTCTATAAACTCCGGGCTGACGAGACGTGATCCTTTTCAAAGCATACAGGTGAATACGGCGCGATTATAGTTCTCACGTGGCTAGTATAATAAATAACAGACATAAAAAACTAACATTAGTGGGTTGAAGTAAACAAAATATTTATTGCATGACTTAGCATGTGAATCAAAAGATCCAGAAGATGTAAGCTTCTGGTATATTCAAGTTTAAGGGTATATTTAATAGAAAAGACCAAGGAATTAAGGTTAATGATAAAAGAGTGGCCATCCATAGTATCAGGCCATGAATATATGGTAAACCTGAAGATCGGCGGCGCGACCGATGGGACGCAAAATATTTCGTCCTTGTTCCAATATGTTTCATTTTTTTTGAGTAAATTCAAGGGGACTGCTCGTGGGAGATATATGACTGCGGTAGGACCCCCCTACGATGATCCTGAGTTTCAATCAGTTTCAATTGAGGGGGGGGGGGGCCTGTGGGGCACAGCCACCCAGGATATAATCATAATTGTTTATAGAATAATGTTGGAACGTTTTTTTAACGTTTTTATTTAACCAAACGCGCATGAATATTCCTGCGCGGGTGAACGAAACAAACGCAACTTAGCGTCGTTTCAGCTGAAAAAAATACACTTTTTCGGGCACGCCGCCGATCTACAGGTTTACCAAATAAATAATGTCATCAATGGAACTCAGCCAAGCAACAGGGGAATCAAGAAGAATAGGTAGGATTCTAACCTCAAAATAGTCCATATATGAATTAGAAAGTGTAGAGGATCGAACAAAACTTTCGCAGATAAAATTTGTCATTAAATGAGAACTGACAATTCTTAATAAATACCGATATGAGGTAATAAAAGTATTAACGGTAACAAAAAGATTAATATGATGCAATGTTTTTAGTAAGGAAAGGAAAAATGTCGTCAACTGGAACATTTGTGAATAGAAAACACATATCAAAACATAAAAGGTAAAATTAATGGAGTAGGGAATGGCGTTTAGTTGAATAATCAGATCATAACTATTTTTTATATGAGATTGAGAATGGTAGTAACAAGAGGAGGGATTTTTAGTGACCATTAAAACAAGAGGTAAGGAACTGAGTCTAAAGAAGTTATAATATAAGCATGGTGTTGTTAGGCTTATGCCTTTTAACCAGTGTATACCTGTGAGGAAGAGAGGCGATGCTGTATTTAAATTTTGCCCAAATAATTCTGGATGCTCTTCAATAGCAAGGGAAAAGATTAGTAAGGCAAATTGATAAGTAAACCTTTGTTTGCGTGAGAAACGATGGCTTATGAGTTATGCTGCAGTGATTGTAAGATTAGCTATTCCGAGGGCATTATGAGCTTATATATATATATATATATATATATATATATATATATATATATATATATATATATATATATATATATATATATGAAAAAAAGCTCACAAAGTGCACGTGAGTCAAAGTTATGCAGATACACCCACAAAGGAAAAGTGAAAAACGATTGCGAGCGCTTTCGTCTTTATTCTTAAAGACCTTTTCAAGGAATAGACAAGGAGGCTGGACATACATTGCCTTAGATAGTGGAAGAAGGGATTAAACTACCCACCTCTGAACCTTAATTGAGGGGTACAAAATCCTGAAACAACTTCATTTAAGATTTTATGTATGTAGTGATAATGGGGTCTAGCATGAACAAACCAGCTCTAAGATTGAAATTTGGGAACGCGTTAATGGAGATACCTTCTAATATATTTCTCGAAATAAAATTTCTACATTTTATGACTGGTTTGGCACTGTTCCAGTTAATGCTATGGTTAAGATTGTACATATGTCGAAAAAGTGCAGATTGTTCACTGTGATTACGTACATTGGCTTGATGTTGCGTAACCCGGACATCTAGTTCTTTTCCGGTTTGTCCATAATGACATTTTGGTCAATTGTTGCAACCTATCGAATAAACTATATCAGGTAAATGGAGGGGGGGGGGAGAATTTTTGACAAAGATGCGATAAATTATAGTCTCGTATTTAAATTACCTAATTTACTTAGGTCTCTGAACATAAATGTTATTTTTAAGTATGAGACCACCTCACTCACGCCAAAATCAGGTTGGAGAAACATGTTCACCATCAACTCACTCACCGATCTATTCACTAACTTTTACATTTTCTCTGTTGCATACACTGCTCCATAACAGCCACCTTTCTGAATCTTCCCCCCGTGATAAGGACGCAGTCCACCTGACTAGGCCGCGGTGTGGAGCTCAAATAACTTTCCTGAGCTACCGAAAGAGGATGGATGTGACTATTGTGGGCGCCTGGCAGAATGCGACACCGCCCCCTGGACAATCAAACACACAATGAAAGACCACTGGACACAATCACATACGTTAACATTACAAAATACACTCCTTGAGGCTTGTGTGGGATTCTAGAGGGATGTTCAGCTAGGCAGTTTGAAGATCAATGACAACCACAGGAACATTATAGAGTCAAAAATAAATAATAATTTTTCTGCTGATAGAAAATATTTGATCGAGGAATAAATTTCAGAGCAACTCTTGATAGTAGCAGAGGAAAGAAAATAATAAGCAGGACCACAAATTTTAGCTGGCGGGGGTTAGAAAAGCTAATACATACTAGCAGAATATTTATTTGCTTAACAGTTAGATTATTTAACTAATTTGTTTACCTTTTCTAACGCATGCCGGTGAAATAGGGACATAAAATATAAAATGTCAGGGGAGATTTTTTCCAAACCCAATTATGCTTACTTTTATTTATTTTCAACCAACCAGGTGACACTGCGGACTCTAGAATTTCTTTATATATGAGGATTCTTTGCAAAAGAGAAGTCCTGCAAGTTTGTTTCAATTTCCTATTTTTTAGTTCTTTTTCGTCGCGTGCGACTATAATCTCACTATCTCAGTCGGTAAGGCGGATCCCTTTTTTATCTACACAACCTACATCACCACCGTCTGCACCACCTACGCCTATACCACCACCACCTACATCATCATCACCTACAACACCACACATACACCACCTCCAATTCAACCACTACCACCTACACCACCACCTATACTACGACCACCTACACCAACGCCACATACACTACCACCACTTTCATTACCATATTTACACCAACTACACTACCTACGCCACCTACACCACCACCTACACCGCCACCTGCACCACTATAACTTAAACCACCTACACCACAACCACTGACACCAACACCACCACTTACACCACCTACAAGATCACCTACACCACCGCCTCCACCACCAACGCCTACACCACCACCACCTACAATATCACCACCTACACTACCACTACCTAAAAGACCACCAAAACCACCACCTACATCACCATATACACCTACACCACCTACAACTACACGATCTACAACAAGATAACCTACACCACCACTACCACCTACACAGCCAGCACCAACACCTACACCGCCCTTACACCTCTTAGACTACCATTACCTACACCACCACAACTTACACTACCACTACCTACACTACTTACACCACCAACATCCAAGGTTATCCCAGGAATTATATTTTGTTTTGGCAATAACATCATAACTATTCGGAAGATACTAAGGACGAAATTTGATATCCTTAGGTTGTTTTACATTCTCTTTCGAATCATATAATTGCTAACGTCCTCCCATGGTTAGTCCGTGAATTATTGACAGATTTTAATGTCGTAAGGTTATAAATCAGTATAGGTGATAGCACGTGACTTTTGCTCAGCAGATCTTGTTTCTGTCAAGAACTTGTTTTATGTTGTCAGGAGGTTCACGCGCTAATTTGATAAACATTTAGACTTTCCCATTTAGATTGTTGATGACCTTCTCTTCAATTTTGTTTACTATTAATTATTCGATGTTTTACTTCATCTAGACTTTTTCGCATTCCTTGCTTTTGAAAGCTATTTTTTTTAAGTTGCTTAGTCTTCCATTTTCCCATTTGCTCCCTCTATGCAGACGTGGAAGACTTTGGAACAAGACCTCCCCCTCTCACATAAACCAAAATGTAGAAGATTGTAAAGGATCAGAACGAAACATCATTAGACTTAAATGTTGTGGTAATAAAGGCGTAGTATGACATTGCAGGCACAAATTCATACATTACAGGTATACCAAAGTTCAAATTTCAACTCCTTTGTAAACTAGAATTTTATTTCTTTTAAAACTTCAACTCCAAACTGCTTTCTCACAGAATTGTATCGGCGTGAGTAATTGCCAACTAGATCTACCCCACCCACTTACGAATTCTTAGGGACAAAGGAAACCATAATTTTTTCCCCGCCAAATTGGAACTGCATAGGAATGGAGTATAGCATCACGTCCAGGTAATGTTAGTTTCAACACACAATGAATTCTCTCATCTCACCCTCGTCAATTCTGAAACTCAACTAAATTAAATAATTGATGTTTTGCGCTGGTAATTAAATTTTAATTACGCCCACAAATGAAGGTAGAATCTCTTTGTGTCTCTGCCGAGAAAAATCATTTCCAGATTTTGAATGTAATTTTAAATCAGTTTTAAACTAAAACAAGACTAGATTCGCCGCCTAGAAACCATTTAAAACCGCTGAAAATCTCGAAAACTAAAGCATAAAATAATTTTCTCCGTTAGCTGAGTAAATATTACCGTGATTATAAAGAAGTTGATTTCACTCTACCTATTAAGATGGTTCTTTATCTTTAATTAGGCAAATTCAGATGTAAAATAGAATATTTTTGCAAAGCTGAATCTTAGCTAATAGAAAAAGTTATCAACAATTTATTCGTCCTGAATTTGTTCGTTTGTTTAAATCTTGTGAAACCGTCATAAATTTTCAGTCAAGAGAAACACGAAATATTAAAGATAAAAATGACTGGAAGGAATTATATGATTAGTGGTAAAGGAAGAAGAGCACTCTTTGAAATTAGTACAGAATGTATAAGTAATAAAGTTCTTGTTGACGTCTTTACAGTTGCGTATTGCTATTTAAACCGTTAGTGGTAACATAAAAGTGCATCTCCAAGTGACTGAACATCCCTGTGTACTACATTGGTAAAAGTGAAGGTTTAAATAGCCTATTAAAATAGAAAAAGTCACAGGCAGGGGTAATAAGTGTCCCTTAGGCATGCTAGACTCACTGTTAAGGTTGATACAAACTACCATAGTAACCACATACCATAGCTGCGCACCACACTTTGACTGATCTATTCCTGGTTGAATGAGATCAAGGAAAGAAAATCCCACGTTCTTTACTTGCTCAATTTTGAGAAAGATTTCCCATTACTCGTGATACTGGGAGTGATTTGGTTTGGCAAGAATAGCTTAATATAATTCAGCTAAGAATTAAAAGGATGAAATGATACAAAAGAGAATAAAAAAACCCTCTTACCTACATCATTTTGTGGCTTGAAAGGAATAAATACGAAGTTTCCATCATTTGTTCGAAACAATTGCTAGCCAATGGCTTCAATTGCAATTTTTGAGAATATAGTATCCAGTTAACCATTTTTGACAGGGACAGTCTTCAACCAGCCATTTTTGAAAAAAATATTTTGTATTAGCTATTTTTGAGAAGGATAGTATTCAATAGCATTTTTTGAGAGGCACAGTCGTCAACTAGCCACTTTTGAGAGGGATAGTCTTCACTAGCCATTTTTCAATGGGATAGATTTTCAACAAGCCCTTCAGAGAGAGAGAGAGAGAGAGAGAGAGAGAGAGAGAGAGAGAGAGAGAGAGAGAGAGTCACGCGGACAAAGAGGCCTAGGAGGTATCTCACAGGTGAACGAACCTTCAACCGGCGTCTTTCGGTAAATTTCCGGTGTGATAACGAAGTAAGACGAGTCAAACTGGAACCCGAAAACCAAATAGGCAAGAGGGCACTAAGCCCTTCCCCACCGCGCCTTAAATCGGAGTGGTACTCACTTCCGGCGAAGCCGTAGATATTTCCCAGCGCGGAAACGAGCAAATTAGTATTCAACCAGGAGGCAGGCACTGCTCACGCAGTATCCAAGCAGAAATCAAGAGGATTCATTGGAACCAGCCAAAGAAAACAACGCGCCACTTCATAAGCGAATCTCTGTTACCCCCAAGGACTCGCAAGCAAGAAACCTGTTGTTCAGAACTACAGTAGTCAAGGACGTAAGGACTCATTCTGAAATAACGCGCTACGCTCCTGCAAGGATACTCTCTCGAACAACCAATCGAAGCCCTGTCCTCATCTTGGAAAATCGCAAACCTATTACATTTTTCTCTATCACCGTCGAAGAGGCGTGACGCTTTCTGACTACGAAGCTTCACCTCATCATCTCCTCCCGTCTTCTTTCGTGTAAAGATTGTGCTACTCATAGCTCGTGCCGAATCATTTCATTGTAAATTAATTTCCTTTTTCTGAACGATTAGTTTTCCCATAATGTATAAATTATTGTTAAATTCTGTTATTTGTTTGTAAAATAGTAAATATTATTTTTGATTCTCTTGTTTAAATCCAAGAACCACATAAAAAGCCAGTGATCTATTTTCTAAGTCGGCTAACAGTAGAAAACCCACTCGAATATCCCCTGTACCTAAAAGAGACTTCACCCCGAGGGAAAGGAGGGCAAGCGAAGGTTAGTGAAGCCTATCTGATCTACGACAAAGCCATTGGCTAAATATTCATCAGCTAGACAGTTTTGAGAGGGATCATCTTCAACTAGCCATTTTAGAGAGGGATATGTTTCACTAGCCACTCTTGAGAGGGATCATCTTCAACTAGCCATTTTGGAGAGAGAGTGAGTCTTAAATTAGCAATTTTTGAGTGGGAATGGATTCATTAGTCATTTTTGAGAGGGATAGTCTTCAAGTATCCATTTTTGTGAGGTAAAGTCTGAAACTAGCCATTTTTGTTAGAGATATTCATCAATCTCTTTGAGATTGATAGTATAATATTAGTCATTTTTGAGGGTGATAGGCTTCAACTAGCTATTTTTGAGAGAAATAGTCTTCGCTAGGATTCACTAGCCTTTTTTGAGAGGATGATCTTAATCTAGCTATTCTTTATTGGAAAAACTTTTAACTAGCCATTTTTGAGAGGAATAGGCTTCAACTAGCTCTTTTATGTATTATAGGCATATTCTTCAACTAGCCATCTTTGAGAGTGATAATCTTCACTAGCCCTTTTGGATAGTGATTGCCTTCAACTACTCATTTTTGAGGAGGACAGTCTTCATCTAGCCATTTTTGAAAGAGATAGCTTTCAGTAGCCGTTTTTCACAGGATAGTTTCCAACTAGGCATTTCTGTTAGGGATAGTTTTCAACTAGCCATTTTTGATAATGATAAGTTACATTAGCTGTTTTTTTTAAAAAAAATAGGCTTCAAATAGCCATTTTTGAGATGGATATCCTTCAACTAGCCATTTTTGAAAAGCATAGGTTACAGTAGCCAATTTTGAAAGAGATTGACTTCAATTACCCATTATTGAGAGAGGATTCACTAGCCATTTTTGAGAAAAATAGACTTCAACTAACCATTTTTGAGAGGGACAGGCTTCAACTCTCCATTTTTGAGATGTTAGTCTTTAACTAGCCATGTTTGAAGCAATTGCCTTCACTAGCCTTTTTTTGAGAAGGGTAGGCTTCAACTAGCTATTTTTGCTAGTGATAGGCCTAACTAGTCATTTTTAAGAGGGATATCCTTCAACTAGTCATTTTTGAGAGGATTAGGCTTAACTAGTCATTTTTAAGAGGGATATCCAACTAGCCATTTTTGAGAGGAATAGGCTTCGCCAGCTATTTTGATCAGGTTAATCTTCAAATAGCCATTTTATAAATGGAAACTCAACTAGTCATTTTTGAGAGGATTGTCTTCAATTCAGCAATTTTGTGATGGATAGTCTTCAACTAGCCAGTTTTAGATGGATATTTATCAACTAGCCATTTTTTGGAGGGTTAGGCTTCACCTAGCCATTTTTGAGATGACTAAGCTTCAACAAGCTATTTGTTATACTGATAGGCTGCACTAGACATTTTTGAGAGGGATAGGTTCAAATAGCTATTTTTGAAAGGGATACTTTTCAACTATCCATTTTTGAAGGTAATAGGCTTCACTAGCCATTTTTGAGAGAGTCTTCAACTGGAAGAATCTCAGAAAGAAGAGCAAGAGGCGGACAAAGAGAGAAGTATATGGATGGAATAGTAAGGACAGTGGGAGACGGAAACACGGCTGGACAGATGCTAAAAATGAAAAGAGACAGAGAGGTGTGGCATTTCCTGATCGCCAACGTCTGCAGGGGAATGGCACCTCTGTAATTAAGCCTTCAACTAGACATTTTTGACGGTAATAAGATTCACTAGCCATTATTGACAGGGATAGTCTTAACTAGCCATTTTTGAGAGAAATGTCCTTCAACTAGCCATTTTTGAGAGGAATAGTCTTCAACTAGTCATTTTTGAGAAGGATAGCCTTCAACTTCAGATTTTTAGATCGATAGTGATACGGTTCACTAATCATATTTGAGGGAAATAGCATTTAACTAGCCATTGTGGAGAATTAGGTTTCACTATCTATTTTGAGAGGGATATTTTTCAACTAGATATTTATGATAGTGATAGGCTTCGCTAGTCATGTTTGAGAAGGATATTCTTTATCTAGCCATTTTTGAGAGGGATAATCTTCAAAGAGCCATTTTTGAGAGATATACTCTTCAACTAGCCATTTTTGATAGCGATATTTTTCAACTAGCCATTTATGTGAGGGATAGGTTTCAACTAGACATTTTTGAAAGTATTTGTCTTTAACTAGCTATTTTTAATTTTTTTTTATATTAATAGGCTACACTAGCCATTTTTTATAGGGATAACCTTTAAATAGCTATTTTTGAGAGGGTTGACTTTCAACTAGCTATGTCTGAAAGTATTATTCTTCAATAGCCATTTTGAGAGCAATAGTTGTCAACTCAACATTTTGGATAGTGATAGGATTCACTAGCCATTATCAAGAGGGATTGCCATAACTAGCCAGTTTTTAGAGGAATAGCCTTCAACTAGTCATTTTTGAGAGGGATAGTCTTCAACTAGCCATTTATGAGAAGGGTAGGCTTCAATTACAGATTTTTTAGATAGATATCCGTTAACTAGACATTTTTGAGAGGAATAGTCTTCCCTAGCCATCTGAGAGGGATAGGTTTCAACTAGCCATTTTTGAGACGGATAGCCCTCAACTAGTCATTTTTTGATTGAGATAGCCTTCAGCAGCTATATTCAAAGTGATAGTCTTCAACTATAGATTTTTATAGTAAATAGGCTTCACTAGTTATTTTTGAAAGAGATAGTCTTCAACTAGCCAATTTTGAGAGGGATAAACTTAAAATAGCCATTTTTGAAATGGATAGTCTTCAACTAGTCATTTTTGAGAGTGATAGCCTTAAACTAGCATTTTTGAGAGGGATAGACTTCATCTATTCAGTTTGAGATGGATAGACTTTACTAATACTTTTACTAATAAATAAAATAGAGTTGAAATATATACAGTTAAAGAGTTTAAAGGGAATTATCGTACATACGAAATTAAAATATCGGCACGGACACAGGAGGGATAAATATGGGATTAGTGGTCGGGTTCAAGTGGGTGATTAAAAAGGGGATTTTAATCCGGGGCTCACACGCAAAGGATGGGACGATTTGGGTAGACCAGATTATAGAATAATCTGTAGGCGTCAACGATTACAACTGCTTACGTGTTCGTTGAAGGGAAGGGGCAGTCGGGATACGATGACTGCGATAGGAAAGCTGGGTTACTCACGGGGCAGATGAGGGAGCACACGTAGTTTGGCCTTCGGAGATGGAATTCCTCATCAGATACTCGCCAATTGGAGTTTACGAAAGTCGATTTAGCCTTCGTCCTCCAATCAAAATCGCCGATGTCTCCGATCGCGATGGGTGAGCGTGTCTTTTGGTCGTATGCGGTGGTAGGCAGGATGGTCCAGAAGTGCTGCACGCTAAACCGAGCCGGGGGATTATATAGACGCTCCGCTGGTGGCTGGGAATGCCTGGCGGGAGCCTCCACGATTCACGCGATCTTGAGGGGAAGGGAGCTTCTCCTTCTGGGGAACCGAGATAAAGTAGGCATAGAATGTTCGATCTATGCCGGAGGGCGAGGGGCTGGCTGAAAGGCCATGCGAGATGAGGAAAATGTGTCTCTAAGTAAACGCAGCTGGGGTGCAATAAAACGGCGTGGACCGCATCCTCGCCGTAGATCAGCCTCGCTTCCAACGCTCCATGCGGTGATCTCGAGACTACGTGGATACAGAAGGACACGAGTTCGCCTTTCAACCTTATTCTTCTACAATTTCAAAATATCTAAAGTAAACAACAAAGCATGTTGTGCTTGTTTAATGGAAACCATCCAACTCTAATGCCTATATTTGTCTTGTCACGATGAATTTGTTAAAGGTCTGTAGTTTCTTCCTTTTTCTGAGGTCATATCGTATATGTGATCGTTGTTACCGGCAGGATGAAATTTGCACGATCATCCGAACATTCATTGAGCTGCAGTATCTCTTATGGTTATAGAAAAATGTTATTATAAAGCAAGACTCAACGTTTACTCACCAGATAATCCTAAGGAAAAAGTGTATAATAATTATATTATATTGCTATATTCGGCTCAATTAATTAATTTTCAAAGGCCGGCAGTGGCCAACAACATCAATGTTGCCTTTCAATGCTAAAAAACGATCAGAAATAGTCTGTCTAAAAATAGATCTACCGATAAAGAACAGGGAGTTTATTATATTCCATGCAAAATTTGCGATCAAGTATACATTGGCGAAAGCAGCAGATTTTCCAAGAGAATGAAGGAACACAAATGCGACATGCGCCGTAGAAGCCTATCTCCTAGCCTGTTGCTACACATATCAAATGAAAACATTCAATTGACAATAATTTAGAATTACCTCAACTATATACATAGGCGTCAAATATAATCAGCTCTCATATAGGAAATTCCAAACTTTAATACTTTCAATTGGCAATTCAACACAATTCCCTTGCTAAGTAGAAGACTCGTCCGGCATCTGAAAATGACGGATGACTCTGTCGAAACCTAGTTTCGCAATAAATCGGTCCAAACATTGTTTCTTTCCTGCATTTACATGTACGTTACTGTACCTCTTTGGATATATATATATATATATATATATATATATATATATATATATATATATATATATATATATATATATATATATATATATATATATATATATATATCGTATTCAGATCGTGGTTTATACTTAGAATCGTGTGATTCTAGTTTATCATAGCTGTTCGTGTCATCGCTTGTTATTTTAGATGGTGCCTGAGTAAAAAGTTATTTCTCTTGAATTTATGACGGGGCGAAAAGCAGACTGAAGATTTGGGTGGCAATTTTTTCTTGTCCCTTCCCGGTTGAGAATACTTATTTTGTTTTTAGAATAAAATATCTTGTGAGAAAATTCTAACAAGTAACATCTTCTCTATTTCTATCTGGCGATTGCCTTCGAAGGCATAATTCGCCGTAATTAAAACTTCAGCCTACGTCAAGGTTACTTTAAAATTGCCCATAACAAACAAAAAGGAAACACATAAACAAAAAAGAACAGGAAGAAAAAAGCAAAAATAAGAAAGCACGTACATGGTTATGAGGTGTTTTCGGCTGAATGAGTTGGTCGGCTAGTGCGAATAAGTCGAACAGTAAATGCGAATTCTTTGCCTAGCAAATACATTTTGAATTTTTGCAGACTCCACACGATCGCGACCGCCTCAAGTTCTATTACCGCATAGTTCCTTTCGTGTGGCGAGAGCTTCCGGCTTGCGTACGCAATGATATAACAATTGCCATCTTCTTCATACTGGAGCAAAACGCAACCGATGCCTTCACTACAGGCATCCGTTCGAGTTCCAAACGGTTTGCTCGTGTTCGGGAATCGTAGTATGGGAGCTGACGTTAGTTTTCCATTCAGCTGTTGGAAGTGGGCCGTCGCCTTCGGGTTCCAGACGAGGGGTTCAGGGGAATATTTTTAAGCGGGGCGCTAAGGGGATGGCTAAAGCGGCGAAATTCGGGACAAAGCGCTTGTAAAAGGACGTCGATCCGAGAAAGGAGCGTAATTGTTTCTTAGTACGTGGAAGGGGCATGCCGGCGATGGCCTTCATTTTTTCTTGCTGAGGTGCCAGTTAATTTTCACCAATGTGGAAACCAAAATATTTAATGGTGCCGTAGGCAAAATGGCACTTGCTGGGGCCTATAATAAGGCCGTGTTCACGAAGCCTACTGAGGAGGGAGCGAAGAGAGATTAGATGTTGGTCTCATGTGCGGGTGGTCACGTAAACGTTATCGAAGTTAAACGAAACTTAATTTAGTCCATCCAGTATCTGGCGCATCTGTGTTAAATGCAGTGTATTTCCGGGCACTAGCCTTAAGGAGGATTTGATAGCATGCATTACACAAGTCTATCTCTGAAATAAACTTAGCCTCTTCAAATAGATGTAGGTTCTGATCTATCAAAGGGATAAGCTCAGCGTCGAAGCCTGTTACGGCATTTTGTTTCCTAAAGTCTAAGCACATGCGACAAGACTGGGGAGGAATAATCTGACGTGGAGGGTTCAATGATTGCTTATTTTCAGCAGGGTTTCTACTTCGGAGTTAAAAGTAGAACGCAAATGAACGGGCAAGGGATATAGTTTAGAGCGGATAGGCTCCTGGGTGGTTAGGGTTATATCATGCTTAAAATGGATAGAGCAGCCAGGCTTCTCGAAGATTATATCCGGGAATTCAGTCAACAAAGAAGCCAATTGCGTCTTCTTAGAAGGTTCCAGTTTAGGATCTAAGTCGAGTTCCGGGGCGGAGCTTTCACGAACCGAGGAGCGAAGGAAGAGTTTAGTCATTGTTAGACTCGACACATACGGTTTGAATTAAGTTAAGAGGCTCAGAGGGATAAAAGGCTTCCATTACTGTCTCTTCGTCAAGAGAAATTATATTATTAATGCAGGCGCGGCGGTGGTAGCGCTTAAGCATATTCACATGAAACAGTTTGTTACATGAGAGGGTCTATATTACGTAGTCCACGGGGCCGCGCGCTTCTAGTATTGGGAAGGGACCTTTCCATTGGGACAAGAGCTTATTTGTCTTCCTGGGTATGCGGAGCAGCACCTCATCACCGGGCTTGAATCGCCTTTCTTTGCACTTAACATCAAAATAGGTCCTATACTTTTCCAGGTTTAGGTCCGTATTTTTGTATGCTATATCGGCGTATTCTTCCAGGCAGTTCCTAAAGTCTAAGAAGTAAGAATAAGAGGATTTTATCTCCTCATCCAGGCGGAGATTGATAAAAAGTTAATTTAATATGCTCTTCGGGCCTCGGACGTTTCGGCTATAGTAAAGTTCGAGGAAAGCAAATCCTAAATTTTATGAGGGATTTCTCGGCATGCAAACAGGTTAACCGGCAGGTACCGATACCATTCTCGGGTATGGGAATGACACAACCTTTTTAAAATGGTCTTCAATGTACAATTTAATTATTTGCAGACGCCATAAGTGGTGGGAAAGAAAGGGGTGGTGATTAGTGGCTTGATCATAAGGAGCTTTCTGACATATTGCATTAATTCAGAGGTAAACTGTCTACCTCTAACCGATAAGATCTTTTCGGGATACCGACGCCAGAAAAGATAGAAATAAGGGCCTCCGCAGAACTCACACTATCTATCCTTTTAAGGGCGACTGCGCTGGGAAATCTCATTGCAAAATCAACAAGAGTGAGGACGTACGAGTGTGCTTCGCTAGACGGAGGGTAAATTGGGCCAATCAAGTCTATGGCCACTCTAAAGTAGGGCTCCGAGACAATTGAGATCTTCTAGAGGGGGACAGGTGGTATTCGCTCTTTTGCTGTAGTCTATTGACAAATGTCACACGACCTGCAAAACTCGGCAATTTCTTTGGCAGCACTGGACCAAAAGCAATAACGGAAAATTCTCTGAGTGGTTTTATTGTGGCTAAAATGACCAGCCAGTAATCCATCGTGGGCAAGTCAGAAGATTTGGAGAGAACATGCGAACGAGGGATACATAAGAAGCGAGTTGTGGATTTATCCTCAGCCGAACGGGAGCTAAAAAGGAGTCTGTCACTAACGAGGTACGCGACCTTCTTTTGACCGCGGGCAGATCCTCGTTCGTCATTTCTTTCTTTTTACGACAAGGGCTGGAGGATGGGGCTCTCCTTTAGAGCGCTTGCAAACGTTTCGTTGTAAAAGAGCTGCAAATTCTAGGCTATAAGAGGGTTCTAATGGCACGGGGGAAGGGGGGGGGCGCAGTGTCCTTTTGCGCCTGGGCCCTCGTGATAACGGGCTGTGCGACGGGATTAAAGGAAAGATGCGGGCTCTGGCCGACCAACACGGCCGAGAACTTTATGGGAAATGCTATCACTTCGGCCCAACCAGTAAAGTATTTACATTCAAGATAGCAGCGAACCACGGGGAACCGATTTTCACACCCGGAATATTCATGGATTACTGCGAATTTATCTTATCGGGGCTCACCTGGGGGAGATCAACTTTTTTGAGACTACGATGAAAGTGCAGCTGGTGTCTTACGAGAGTTGACACTCTGCAACCATTAACAGTTCCGTTTTTGAACTCAAGCCCACCAAGAGAGCGTTTGTTGAACAAGAAATTGACTTGCTGTCCCGGGAAAGTACTTTTGGGAAAATTGCTGGCGTTTCAGGTCGAGCGGGCGGATGAGAGAGAGAGAGAGAGAGAGAGAGAGAGAGAGAGAGAGAGAGAGAGAGAGAGAGAGAGAGGAGAGAGGCACTTATTAGATGGACTCGCTGAATACGAGCGGAACGAAATTGGGAGTTTAGGGGAAAGTTAGTTCTCACATGACCGGGTACGCCGCAGGAAAAACATACGACGGGCCTTCTTCGAGGGTAATCTGACGCTGGGGATTAATGATTAGGGGCTTAATATTCCTTGATTTTGGTCTGGAATGGTACTTCGGTTTTGAAGGACCAGGTACCTTCACAAATCTGTGCAAGTTCTTCGGGGGAAACTTGCAGATGTTTTCTTTACTTTTGGGGGATGAAGGATGCGAATTTTTGGGGTCTTTCGGGTATAGGTTGTGGCTTGACGAGTGCACATCCGCCTCTTCGATACATTTCTTGAAAAAAGACACGCGTCTATCCTTCACGCACGCGCGGATTTCAGAGAGTAGAGCAGCCATCAACTGATCCCGAAAGACGAAATCAAATAGGGACTCGTAGTCGCGGTTGACTTGAGTTGAAACGAACCAGAATTGAAAACTCCTCTGGAGGGTGAATCCAAATTTGTGGTAGGTCTGGCCAGGCAGTATTCTCGCCTGGCAGAACTTTGCCCTATAGAAATCAGGATTCATATTAATAGCGATAATAACTTCAACTTGAGGGTGGAGTAGTCTAGGGTAGCTTCGGTGGTGAGTGAAATAAAAATTTCCTGCAGGTGGGTGTGATGAGGTGGAGTAGTCGAGCGACTCCATCGGCTTCAATGTCCCAGTGGCTCACTTCAGAAATTTTTTCAAAGTGAGTTAAGTAGGCGCTAAAATCCTCGCATTCCTTAAACACTAGCAACTTTAGTGATGAGGTTTGGGGGGATCCATTCCTCGAGCTAACAGGAGGGATTTCCAATTGGTTTCTGTCTAGCTCGCGTTCATGCTGACGAATTCTTTCTCTTTCTTACATCTCTCTCTGCTCTCGTTCTCTTCTCTCTTTAGCTTTTCTTTGCCTCTCTTTCTATTTTCTCTTCAGCTTCTCTTTGCTCTCTTTTGCTGCCCTTTGATTCCTTCCTTCCTCTTGAATATAGGCAATTAGAACCTTGCCAGACAACCCAAGGATCTCTCCTTGCTGTCGGACACGTTCAAATGACGACATCTTGCTGGTGTAAATGCACGGCTGACCGCTCCGTGCGCCCAAGGAACTCACGGAAAAGATTATGGGGCTCTTACGATTGTACCAAAAATCCTAACGGAGATCTACTTACACAATGATTGTACGCAATCAATAAAGAAAAGAAAATAACTTATAATTCAAAAATTGATTCCTATATGACCAGTAATTATGAGGCCTTTTAATCCTGCATGGGAATTAGTGGGGGGTTTCGAAAGAGACGTCTCCAACAAAAACCCCTAACACAACGACAATAAATTTGGAAAAATAGGCACCACAAAAAAATGATCAATCAAAGAAAAAAAATTAAATTTTTTTTACAGTATCTTTGGATATCCTTGAACGAAATTGGCAATCTTGTTCCTGAACAACTAGGGGGGGAGACTTGAAAAAGAAAAAGGGGTTCCTTGAATACAAAATAAACCAACTGTACCTGACACCAGTTTTAATATAATAATAATAATAATAATAATATATATATATATATATATATATATATATATATATATATATATATATATATATATATATATATATATATGTCGAGATATTCCTGTGTAGACCCACTCGGAGTAAGGGCACATACACATGCACGGGCAGATAGCCAACCCGAAGCCGTCTTCGATATGCTTTGGAGCAATTGGAGGAGTGGAGGGCCGCCTCCTTGATTTTGAGGGCTTTATGATTCGTCGGGATTTATTTAATGGCTTGCCAAGTTGCAGTTCAAGGATATATAATGAGCAAGACCACAAAATATAATTTTAATATATATAATAAACGGGGCAATATATACAAAAATGGGAACAAACTGCTCTATAAAGATAGTTAATTGGATCGTGACAGTTTACAATATGACCGAGCTAAGCGAAGAGTAAAAAATTATCGTTAATTTGAATAATGGATATTATTTCAGTTTGAGCGAGAAGTCAATTCAAAAGGGGATGCAGGTGACGATTGACAGGGGGGTGTAATCCGGAGATTACAACGAAAATCGCTTTACCTTGAAGCTTAAAGTTATTCGAAGGTGGAAGACCAACGGTACAGGTCTTTAAGGAGATACTTTTGTGAGTTCTGACGAGGAAGACTCGTAGATGGTAGTTTGAATAGTTCTGTTGAACAACGACATTTTATCTGCTCCGGAGAGATGGAATCTCAAACACGAGACGGTTCTGCGACACGGCAGGAGTCTCAGACACGGTAAACGGGAGTCTTGAAAAGGGGTGCAAGATTAGGGGGCTGGCACAGTTGTCCGGGAAGAAGGTGGCTCGATAAACTTTCCTCTGAACAGGGGCCAAAGCTTCACGAAGGGCGATCTGGTGGTAAGATCTTAACGGCAAGGTACGACTCGAACAGGGGTTGCGAAACTTCGCGGGGAAACAGACAAGCGGTCTGAAAGGAGGGATCGGCAGCCTCTCAATCTCTTCGTGGAATGGCGGACGCGGGGTTAAATAGCCAGGTGGCTTGTCCGTTAGATACCCCCAAGCCATGGCCGTCCCAAGAAAATTCTCGACGTCAGTCTATGCAAACTTATTTTGAGATAACGAGTTGGATCGGAAAGCGAAGTTTGCTTCAGGATATGGGGTTGGTTCTGTACGTCCGCGTTCGCGGTGGAAGCAAATGCCTTTGAAGCATGGGGGCGAGAATTCGGCGTTATCGCGGGGGAGGGAGAGCGAGGTGTGTCCCGCATAAGCAAATACAGCCGAGTCAGTTGACTTAGTGCGGGACTTCTTCCTTCTCGATGATTCTAAAATTCCTTCGCCAAGGAGCACGTGGTTTGGAGCGAAGGGGCTGAAAAGGGTATTCCGAGGGGCTTCCTCTGAAGCTGGTCCTTCGAGCGGCTTACTCTCAACTCAACTCAAGCTGGTCCTACGAGGGGCATCCTCTCATATATATATATATATATATATATATATATATATATATATATATATATATATATATATATATATATATATACACATATATTTATATATATTGCAAGGGCCTCAAATAAATGTGCATATGTAGGATATGGACATGTATAGACGAGAAATACAGAAAGAATTTATCTCAATAAAATATGAGATACATCGATGTTTTTTTTTTTAGTAAGATTTCTAAATATACCCATTTATCGACGAGAATGCACATAAAAATCATCTGCGCATACTCCCGAATAGTCCTATATGGAGTAATAAGCCGTAAAACAGATACACAAAAAGAGCGTAGGCACGGTATGTAACTATGCAACGACTGGACGAGAATGCACACAAGCATATGAATATACGCATGTAAAGACAAAGATGTTATTCCCACATAAACCAGGACAACTCTTCATTCTAAAATAAAAGGCAAATCAGACAAACAGAAATGAAGTAGGCTGGAAAGCTCCCAAATAACGAGGCATATCACAGCCAGTAATTTTCAAGGAGAGATCGTAAGAAAGCTTTGAAGATGGTATAATAAAAATGAGAGGGATCAAAAATGAGAGTAGGCAAAAAACTTGTTTGCACAATGATGTTGGCATATACGTGAATTGAGTATCTATTCACATATGTTTGCGTATACATATGAATATGTACATGCGAAGCCATATTGGGTAAACTTGAACTTTTTTTTTCTTACGTGGGTGTGTATGTTGGCTGAAGTGTGAGTGGAGGAACGTAATTGCGTACAAATAATAAACTATAGTTTCGCTTATGTATGCCTGTAAATTTGTAAATTTGACGTCAATATGTATGTATGCCCACAAACGTGCATATTGAACATGTATATCAACATACACGTACATATTACACAGGAATATGTACATACATTCATATATACGTACACACATTTATACATTCGTGAAGCGTACATACGTATGTATACTGCTTATTTATGTACTAATACACATGCATTGAATGCATATGCATGCATTCACATGCGGAAACACTCGCTAGTTTATATACACGTGCATTCTTATGCCTATATATTGGCACGTACATATATTCATACACTCCATCTATAGTAAATTGTGTTTGCGAGGGATTTAGTGTTTTGTCGATGTCGCGTAACTAGGTATTATGTCGAGCATTTTGCAGAATTGGTATAGCTGTCATGTTGCTGATATTGTCCTGGGTTAGAACCCCTCATTAGCCCAACTCTTCAACATACTGTGATAACTTATTCATGCGCAAGTTCACTTCCTTCTGTTCAGCACTTTCCTGTAGCACTCCCACTTGCAAATTTCTGCCACTGGTTTCCCCTCAGTTTTGTATTTTAAGTAATAGATTTCTTCTTCTGTGATTGTTGTCTCGCTGATAATAAAAGCATCTTCGGATCGACCTATCTTCTAGTAATAACTTCGTTAGTTCTCACCATTTGTCAGTATTTATTCCTATATAATACGAGTAATAAAGATGTAGCTACTACATCTATACCTTCTTTGGAGGTGTTTAAATGGTTGCTCTTGATAAGTGGGTAAAAGCAACGAGTTATGCAAGTTAATGATTATCGTGCTGTATGTAGCTCACATCTCTCCCGCAACAACGCATTAAAATGCGACCATCACTTTAAAACTTACATGCGTTCCCGTCTTCTCCACTTTCTTACAGATTTGCCATTACAAATTCTTTATCGGTCATTGCCGATATGGTTTTTCACCTTTTGAGTGGATAGAGGCTTCCTTTTTTTCGATTGTTGTCTCTTTCAACTACGTCCTTTTTTTGTTCCTCATCTTGACTACTTTATTGCAGATATTTACTTATAAATTTCTTACAAAATATCCCCCGTTTTCTTATACATCTATTTTTTGTTTTATTTCAGCATATCGGTCTATTGGTCTAGTGTCTCTAAAAATATTCATATTTGGTTAATAGTGTTTTCGCCTCTTCCCCACTGTTTTTTCTCTCTTTCTCCATCAACTCCTGTTATTTTACTCTTTGTTATCTTCCTCTTCCGTGTTCGAATTCTGTTTTCAATAGAATAGAATTCATTGATATGTATGTAATTTATTAATAAAGTATGACTGAATATTCATAAATATGGCGAAAAAACACTTATGCTATAGTTTATTTGCAACTTAAAGATAAAAACTGCTTGTAACTTTGTATCCTGTCTGTCATATGAGGGCAAATAATAAAAACAAAAATAGTGGGTATTTAAATGTTTTCAACGGGAGGAATTATTATTATTACTTAAACGACAAAGCAGCAAAAGCTAAAGAAGGAAGGTCTCCACCAACGCGAGTACCCCCAAACAAAAGATAGTAAGGAGAGATCAGTAAAGGTGTTAAATATGGAGCGGTAAAAATATGTGGAATATATATTACAGCAGATCGACCTATGTGCCTGAGGCAGAAAAGGAGGCATGATTTTGAAATGTCAGTAAAATTATAGTTGCCAAAGCTACAACTGATACTCACGCATGGCTCTCATCATATGACAAAAAACATATCTCATAGTGGTACCTAATACAGGGTGGGGCAGAGAGGACGGGCGTTTTTTGAAAAATTCACAAAATCATTAATTTTAGCTTCAAACAAATTTTATTGACATCAATGCGTTGGTATTGAATTAGCATTTGACAAAATCAAGTGTGGAAAACAACATCCATCATGTGGTGTCCGTTTTCAATGATGCATTTCTGAAGGCGTTCTTGGAAGTTGGCCTCCACTCTCTCCAGCATCGCTCTGTTGATTTTGTCGACTTCCACGCGAATAGCTTCCTTCAAATCGTCCAATGTACGTGGTTGATGCTCATACACACTTGGTTTGAGGTTTCCCCACAAGAAATAATCACACGTGGACAAATCAGGGGCCAAGGGTGCCAAGGAGTATCGGCAAACCGGGAAATGAGGCCATCACCGAAGAGAGGGCGAAGAACGTCCATTGATCCTCTGGCTGTGTGGGCCGTCGCCCTTTCCTGTTGAAACCACACACGTCGGATAGGCATACGTTTTCTTCGTAATTCAGGCACAAAAAAGTTGTTTATCATCTCGATGTAACGCTCTGAGTTCACAGTAACAGCATTTCCATTATGGTCTCCAATAAAGTAAGGACCAATGACGGCAGCTTTTCCAACAGCACACCAGACTCTCATTTTTTGGCTGTGCAGTGGTCTTTCATGCAGTTCTCACGGATTTTGAAGAGCCCAATAACGACAGTTCTGTTGATTCACCATGCCATTGAGATGACAATGAGCTTCATCACTCATTAACAAGATGAGGTTGTCATTTGCCTCAAAAATTGTTTTCAACTGACGTGCGAACTTAAGTCACTGTTCATAGTCCCCTGGTTGCAAGTGTTGCCCAATGACCAATTTTTAGGGGTGAAAATGCAGGTCTTCATGCAAAATACGCCTTACCGATCGATTACCAACGCTTAGTTCAGTGGAATGCCTACGAGCAGAGCGATTCGGACTCCACAGCAAAGCTTGTCTAACACGTTCCACATTTTCCGGGGTCCGTACTGTTTGTGGGGCCCCCACCCGTCTCCTATTCATTAGTGTACCTTGTGTACGAAGTGCATTAATCCAGCGTAAGATTGTGTTACGGGTGGGAACAGCTTTATTTCGCTGAATGTTGAAGTAGCGCCGAAATTTACGCTGAACTGCTGTAACAGACTCGTTATTCTTCACGTAACCGTCGTAGGCAAACACTCGATGCTCTATCGTCCACAGCGCCATGGCTTCACCTGAAAAGAAAAGAAAAAAAATGCTAAGACACCACGGGTAGAATGGTACCTGCCAGACATATGTCCCTCCCTCTGGGGCTGAGTAATAGAAATTTTTAAAACCTCCATCTTCTCTTCCCCACCCTGTATATACAGGATTCCTTAAACTTCCCCTGGACATCGGGTGCAGGATCCTTGTTTTGTTATTTTTTATTTTCTTATCTCATTTTCCCCAACCATTTGATCAGATGCTAATTCCTCATTCTCCCTTTTTGGTTACGATTGTATGGCCTTTGTGATGTAAAAGAATGTATGTTCGCACGTCCGTGCGTCTGTTTATTTGTGTTTTACTCATCTGCCTATCTCCACCTTTGCAGCTTTGTTTCCTCAGTTATTCTTTGTTTCGTCTTTGTCTCTTTCTTTATTTTCAGATTAATTTCATTGTCTTATTTGCTTACTAATTATTTTTGTCTTTATTCTTTTTCTTTCTTAGAGATTCTTTTATTTCTCTTTCATTTATTCCTTATTTCCTACTTTTTTGCCTCTCTCCACCCTCTAGCATTCAGGGCGTATTAGCATATATGGTGATTCATTTTTACTTCTCTTATTCTTTATTTCGTTTGTTATCCCTCTCTAAACTTTTCTATCTTCCATTCTCTCTCACAAACTCTTAAGCTCTCCCTCACACACACTCTTTCTCTTACACTCTCTTTTACAATATCTCACACACTCACTCTCTCTCGCATACTCTAACACTCTCTCACACTTTTATCATATACACACACTTTCTCTCACTCTTTTCTCTTGCTTTCTCTTACATTCTCTCTCTTTCACACACACTCTCTATCTGACACTATCTTTTACACTCTCTCATTCACATTTCTCTCAACCTTTATTTCTCTTCCCTTACATGATGAAATGGAGCTTTTGCTAGCTGAGTGGATCCGGCTTTGATCTGCCAACACCGCCATACCGGGTTCGATTCCGGCATGAGCGGTCACAAACGTAGGCGCACGGAGAGATCTGGCTACCGATTGGTGGACGCACTGTGCTCACCCCGTTTTCGGGTGGGTAGATCTTACACTTCTCATCACACACATAGCCAATTAGAACACTGCTTTCTTTCCTCTCACATCTTCACAGCACAACACATACACATAGCGATTTTCATACTTACCTTTATGTCTATTTCATTATCCAGTCAGGATCCACCTGGATAAAGGTAGGTTGGCGAAATACTACTACTATTACATGATGACATCATCGGTGTACCAGCATGTATGCTCTGTGCAAATCTCCTCGTCTACATATGTTTATGTGTACACTCTTTTCTTCCTTTGTGTATTTCAATCTGCATTCTCCATTCATACGGCAGGACTGAAAGTGCCCTCGATGGTTGTATCCTCATTTTCTTATTCATACGACTGTGTGCTAAATTCCCTCGTTGATCATCCGTTTTTCGAAGCAAAAAGATGTCAACTGCTCAGGAAAGGTACTGGACGATGTGTTTTCGGTTGCTTAGGCGACGTTGCTGGGGGCGAGATGGATTCCACTTGGGAGGGTGGTGAACGGTGACCGTTGGCGCGCTCGAGGAAAAACCAAATAATAAAAGCAAAGAGAAGGAAGCACACTCCGGTGTCAGAAGGAGTCCTGCCTCAACTCAACGCAGGAACATGCGCCCAATACTAAAGAGAGTCAAAGAAAATGAGGAGGCCATCCTCCTCCAAAAAGTCAGGTAGTCCGCAAGTCTGTCTGCAAGAACCCATCCCAAGTATAAGGGAAAAGCGGTAGCGACCTCGCTCCTCCGGGTGCCAGGACATACAACGTGCGTAAAAATCACCTAGACTGGAACATTCAACGAGAATGTGCCGAACAGTCTGGGAGACAAAGCAGTTGTCACAGTAAAGTGTAGTTGAGCGCCCCATCAAATGGCGGTATGTCTCGCGAGTGTGCCTAATTCGAAGACAACAAAAAGCGATCTCAAGTCGTCGCGGCATCGGGTGTAGGTCCATGGGAACAGTCGCGACACAATGGCCCGTAACTTGAAGCTTCCCTCGGCCGTCTCCAATCGTTTTCGTCAGGGTGCCCGCAGGGTTTCTCTGGTTCTTACCATGTAGGCTTGGCGAGAGGGATCGGTGTTGGAATCATCACCGTGAAGCTTCCCCTGAATGAGGACCTTCGCTACCGCTTGTATAAGAGGCTCAATGGACAAACTCTGAGGGACAAGGCCAAGCAGAACCACTTGACGAAGGCAAAGTAGCTTCTGAACAAGGTGAACTATCCTGTTGAGCAGAGGATGATCTGCTTCTTCTCAGATGAAAAGAACTTCTGTCAGAGCAAGTTTCACAACATCTAAAACAAAGGGGTGGCTTGCCTATAATCCATGAGACGTTTCACGTATCATGAATAACAAGCTCTCCCAAACTGTGATGGTTTGTGGGTGTGTCTCCAGTAACCAGGGTATTAGGCTAATTTCAGACGGCTAGGTTGAGCTACTGGAGACTGTGGTTAGCTCTGGCTTTAAAAGGTTGCTGCTGGAAGGCCATACCTCCGAATAGAGTCATAAACAGCTGTCGGAGAATTTCTATTAGTTCACCAACCTCACTTTCTGGCCTCTTAGATCCTATGATTGTAATCCCATGGGTTCCAATGTGTGGGGCGCGGTTGAAAAAGACACCAACCGTTCTACCTGCAACCCCAAGGACGAGCTTGTGCCCAAGATCAAGGAGGTGTACGAAGATATTCCCAGAGATACAGTGAGGAACGCTCACACCAGGTTCCGGATCCGTCTTGAGTCCGTGGTGGAAACTGAGGGCGGCTAATTTGAGTAAACTACTTCCCAGCCATAAACTAGTTGATATTTTTTTTTTCTTTAAAATGCCTTTATTTTGGGCTGATATATTGTGGGTTTTTTCTTGTATACAAATCCTCAATTTTATCCAAAACACCGTGTATAAATATTGCTTCATTATTTTGTTACAGGCAAAGCAAAGTTAATGCTTTGGAAGACTCAATCACGCTGTTTGAAATGGAGAAACAATAAAATATTCAGACACAGATCATGAAAAACGGAGGAAACTAAAGAAAGGAAAAGATTTGGCGAAGAGAGGTACATTCAGAGTTGCAAACATAGAAACGAACGCAAAAACGTAAACATGAAAGCAGATATAAGAATAAAGGAATAGAGAGAGATTAAAAAAAACAAACTTATTCAAGCGTGTTCAAATTTTCACTTCTGACGGATGTTATGAATTGAATCTGCGAATCTTCAGATATGTGCCCCCTATTTTTTAAAATAAACATTGTTGAAGAAATTATTTTCATTTTCTGATTTCGATGTTGCTTCTCTAGGCCGTGTCGTTTCTTTTTGTTCTCTCTACTGTTTCATGCTTCACAATCTATGATAGCTATGTGTGAAAGCAGGAAAGAGCGTGCGTGTAAGAAGAAGTTAAGCTACATATAAAAGCTACATACAAGCAGTGAAAGCAGAATGGTATAGGGGTAAAAATAGAATGTAAAGAAAATAGAAGTAATAAAATGAGTGAGAGAGAGAGAGAGAGAAATAAAACATTATTTTACTTATGTTCTCCCCTCTTCTCTTTGTTAAGCAACATTAAAGAGGGGAGATTTTAAAAATCTCCCCAAACATTGAAGGGGTACTTGAATAATTGCATTTCAAAGTCTCCCAATTAAATGATTTATATAATAATTCAAAAGAGAATACTCTCCCCTAACTCTTATCTCTTCATCTTTCTTTTCTCATTGGACAATTGAATAAATAAAATAGAATCCTTCTGTATCCTGCTCTCCCCCCGAAGCCTTGTCTTTGCTTATTGTTTGCAACAAAGAAAAGAGAAAAATGTGCTGTTAAATGAAATGAGACGCAATGACTGCTGCTCTTTTCATATTTTTAAAATGATTTAAGGATTCCAATATTTTGTAGAGTTAAGAATTTTATTCAGATTTTGTGCCTGGCTTAGCAACTAACACGGTAGCTTCTGGAGGAAAGATGAGCGAATAAATACGACAGAATCAGATAATCATTTTGTATAATCTTGTAAAAATAAGATTCGGGTGATGGTGTCGAAATTAAGGGAGGTTAAAATGGTTGGTAATAACGGGGAAGGACCCAAAGGTTTTCGTATTCTGTACGCTTTCTGCAACGATTGTAGGTACTTCTACAAGGAAAGTACATCGTACATTAATTTCCTTCCCAACGGATTAACACTACTTCATTTATCAAAAGAAGGGAACGAATGAGAAAGATCCGATGGCAGATTTCCCCCAAACTCTCGAGGGCTGGATAGGATAAATCCATAACGCTCATTATTTCTACACTGACTTTTCTATCACCAATTTTGATCTGTATCGAACTTAATGCGGATTTAATGTTTACAGGAAAATCAGTTTTCCTCTTTGGCAGATTATCTGCACTTAGTTTTAACTAAAGTAGTAATAGTTTATACGTGAAGGAACAGCCTATTCACACGGCTCCACTGCTCCCTTCAGACTAAAACTAGACTGAGACTGCATCGGGTTTATTTTTGTCCGCTTTTTAGTCGCGTGTGAGTATAGTCGCGAGCGAATCTGCATCTTACTATGACGGTCGGTCGGTCCCCGTTTTGCTTTTTTTTTGTTTTGGCAATAACATCATAACTATTCGGCCGATTCTAACGAAATTTAAACACTTATGTTGTTTTACATTCTCTTTTGAATTCTATAATTGCCAAAGTCCTCCCAAGATTAGCCCCGTAATTATTTTTTTTGGCAATAACATCATAACTTTTCGGCCAATACTCTGCTAGACTAGACTAGGCTATGATATGCTATACTCTGCTAGGCAAGCCAATGCTAGGCTATACTATGCTAAACTATGCTAAGATATTATGTACAAGGATAATATATACTATGCTAATTTAGGCTATAATATGCTATGCTAGGATAGCATATAGTATGTTATGCTAGGCAATAAGCTATGCTTGACTAGGGTATGATAAGATAATATAAGTTATACTTGTCTAGGATAGTTAATGCTAAGCTAGGTTATACTATGCTAGGCTATAGGCTAGGCTAAGCTATACTAGGCTATGTAGGGCATGAAAGGCTATACTAGGCTAGGCAACACTATGGTATGCTAGGTTAGGCTATGATATACTAAGCTATGCTACACTAGGCTAGGTTCGCTATACCAGGTTACGATAAGGAGGTTTTGCTAGGGTAGGCTAGGCTATGTTATGCATGCTATGCAAGCCTAGTCTAAGATCTAACAGTCTAGTCTAGGCAAAGCAATACTATGATATACTATATTATGCTAACTAGGCTAGGTTAAGGTAGGGTAAGGTAGGCTATGATATACTATACTAGGCTATGCTAATTCTAGGGCTAGAATATGCTAACTAGGCTAGTATAGGATATAATATACTAGACTAGGCTCCAGTGAACTAGGCTAAGCTACGCTATACTAGATTAGGGCAAGCTAAGCTAAACTAGACTAAGTTTTAATATACAATTGTAGGCTGCGCTAAGCTAGGCTAGTTTATACTCTGCTAGGCAGGCTAGGCTAAATTATACTATGCCTGGCTAGGCTATACTTTGATAAGCTAGGCTAGGCTATGTTACACCGTGATAGGCTCAGGTATACTATACTAAGCTAGGCTGAGTTATAGTACACTAGGCTTAGTTAAACTAGGATAGGCTTTATATACTATGCTGGGATATACATATATGCAAGTCGACACTAGGCTAGGCAGGGTATACTAGGCTACTCTAAGGTATACTATGTTATTCTATGCCATTCTATGCTATGATATACTAGTCTAGGCTATACAAGGGTATGCTATATTATGCAATGCTATGTTGGACTATACTACGCTTGACTAGGCTAGATTATAGTCTATAATGCTAAGCTAGCATAGGCTAGGGTAGACTAGGCTAGACTATTTTGGGGTGTGCTATGCCAAGATATACCATGCTAGAATAGGATAGGATATACTACTATAAGCTAGGCTATACTATGCTAGACTAATTTATACTATGCTAGCCTATGTTATACGCTAAGCTAGATTGGAGTAAGGTAGGCTATGGTAGATAGGCTATAATATGCTAGGCTTTGCACGGCTAGGCTAGCCTAGGCTATACGAGGAGAGGATAGGCTATACTATGCTAAACTATTCCAACTATACTAGGTTAGGATATGCTATACTATACTATTCTAGGCTAGGCTATTCTATGATAAACTATACTATGTTATACTAGGGTAAGCTTTACTATCCTATATATGCTAGGCTGTACTAGGCTATGTTAGACTAGGCCTTACTATGGGTTCTAGGCTAAGATAGGCTATACTATACATTCTCTGCTAGGCTAGGCTAGATTAGTCTAGGCTAAGTCATACTATGGCAGGCTAAGTTATACTATTTATGTAAGGCTAGGCTATACTATGGTTGCTACGCTAGAATATAGTATGGTAAGTTATACTATTATAGGGAATCCTAGGCTAGACCTGCGTTATACTAAGCTAGGTTAGACTAGGATATCCGATGCTAAGCTAGGCTATACTATGATATATATATACTCTGTTATATTATTCTCTACTATACTATGATATACTATGCTAGGCTAGGCTAGGCAGGATTTACTATGTTAGTCAATCTACGCTAGTCTATACTATGCTAGGCTTTATTATACTAGGTGATGTAATACTATGACAGGCTATCTTACGGTAAGCTAAGTTTTGTCAGGATACTATTCAAGACTATACTAGGCTATGCTATAAAATGTTATACTATTCTAGACAAAACTAGGCTATACTAAGATATGCTGTACTATGGTAGGAGATACTATACTACATATACTATTCTATATCATGTTTTGCTATGCTATGGTATGCTATAATATACTTTGACATGCTATAAGATGCAATAATATGATAAGCACTACTATGCAATAATATGCTGTTATATTATGCTATATTATGCTATAATGTGGTATGCTATACTATTCTAGACTGCAATTTGGGTGTGGCCATTTTTTCTCCTTTCCAATTCCATGAATGAGGTGTGATAAAAAGTTATGGCCCGCCATTTTAATTAAAAAATATATATATTTTAATAAAATTTAGTTCTGCTTCTAAATAAGCTATTAGAAAGTTGTGACTTCTTAGTCGCGGCCGACTCAACATCTCACTATGTCGGTCGGTCGGTCCCCATTTGCTTTTTTTTAATAATATTGTAACAATTCGGCCGATTCTAACAAAATTTGAAACCCTCATATTGTTTTACATTCTTTTTAGAATGATACAATTGCCAAAGTCCTCCTAAGGATAGCCCGGGAATTATATTTTTGGGGCAATAACATCATAACTATTCAGCCAATTGTAACGAAATTTGAAACCCTTATGTTGTTTTACATTATATTTCGAATGATATAATTGCCAAAGTCCTCCCAAGGTTAGCCAGGGAAGTAATTTGATTTTGGAAATAGCATCATAGCTATTCCGCCGATTCTAACTAAATTCAAAACCATTATGTTGTTTTACATTCTCTTTATAATGATATAATTGATAAGGTCCCCTTAATATTAGCCAGGGGATTTTTTTTTTGCAATAACATTATAACTATTTGGCCGATTTTAACGAAATTTTAAACCTTTAATGTGCTTACATTCTGTTTCGAATGATAGAATTGCCATGGTCTTTTCAAGGTTACTCCGGGAATTATTGAAAGTCGTAAGGAAATAAATCAGAATAAGTGAGTGCACCTGACCTTTTTGCTGTTTTCTTAATTTATATTGCTAAATCTCCTTAAAGTCGTCGAATTTAAAGTATTGTTTCTTAGAGTAAAACTTTTCAGATCTGTATGGTGAGAAAATATGGTTTTAATGATTTTGAAAACAATATTTATATATTATACCATTTTAGTCGCAAAGGTAAAGTGAAATATTCAACCTTGGTCTTAAGAATGAAGAGAGGAAAAAATATTTTCAAAGGATAAACTAGTTTCATATTACAAAGTTAATTTGATAACATATATAATCCTAGTCTTCGAAGTTCCTATAACATTTCTAAAGTTCATTTTCTATCATCATGTCGAAATTCATATCTAAATATAATTTCAGAGGTCATACGTTCGATCTTCAAAGTCATTCTCAAAAACTCATTATATCGAGAACTGGCTAAGTGGCAGACGGCAACGGGTGGTGGTTAATGGACAGGCTTCTGAGTGGGTGCCCGTTACTAGCGGGGTGCCTCAAGGTTCTGTCCTGGGACCACTACTATTCATCATCTACACAACGACATGGACGGTGACATGGTTGCCAAGATTTCCAAATTTACCGACGATTCCAAGCTTGGTATGAACGTTGCAAAGGATCGAAATACTGCCCGCCTGCAGGAAGATCTTGGGAAGATTGGGGAGTGGTCGGACTCGTGGCAAATGCCTTTTAACGTAGGGAAATGCAAAGTAATGCATATCGGCCCCCGAAACCCCCAATCTCAGTATATCCTTAAGGGCACTCCTCTTGAATCGAGTGACACTGAGAAGGACTTGGGTGTACCTATCACTAGCGACCTCAAGTTCTCGAAACAGTGCATCGAGGCAAAGAAGAAAGCCCAAAGGATGTTAGGCTACATAGAGGGCCAGTTTGGATACCGTAACAAGGAGATAGTACTTTGTCTGTACAACTCCCTCGTTCAGCCGCACCTGGAGTATGCCGTACAATTTTGGAGTCCTTCGTTTCGAAAGGACATCGCAAGGTTGGAACACGTACAAGCTAGGGCAACCAAACTGATTCCCTCTATCCGACATAAAAGTTATGAGGATAGACTAAGGGAATTAGATCTGTTCTCGCTGGAAACCCGTAGACTGCGTGGCCAGCTCATTGAAGTTTTCAAAATACTTCGAGGGTTCGTCAATGCTGACTACCGGGATATTTTCCCACTGAGTGAGAACAGAACGCGCAATCACGGCTTCATACTTGAACTGAAGCGTTACAACCGCAATCTGTGTCGAAATTTGTTCACCTACAGTATCTGCGGTAAGTGGAACGCACTTCCAGTGGAAGTTGTCAACAGTGAATCTGTTGACCAGTTCAAGTCAAGACTAGACAAAGTCTTGAAAAGTGGCCGTTTAGGGACGCAAAACAATTGAGCAGCCATGTGCCTGCTCGATTGCTAGTCCAAAGGTACCCTCTTTGAATGGACCGTAGGTCTCCTAGGGTACTTCCTTTCCTTGTTACTCCTTGTTATTATCATATAAAGATATTCATTTATTCGTTTTTTCTTTCTAATAACTTAAACTATTATTTGTAGAGAGTCAGTCTCGTTTGTTGCCAAATTTTCATTAGGTCTGAAAAACGGTGTGTTCCGTTTAAAGTTACTGTCGAGGTATGCCTGTGAAGACTCGCTCGGAATAATGGCGCATACATAAGCATGGGCAGATAGCCGACCCGAGGCGGTCTGCTATATACTTTGGAGCAATTAAAGGAGTGGAAGGCCGCCTCCTTGATTTTTTTAGAGTGCGTTTACGATTGACCGGGATTTGTCTAATGGCTTACAAAAAAGGAAACAGATTGCTCTATAAGGATAGTTAAATGGATCGTGACAGTTTACAATATGAGAGAGCTAAGCGAGGAGTGAAAAATGATCGTTAATTCGAACAATGGATATTAAAGTTTGTGCGGGAAGTCAATTCAAAGGGGGATGCAGGTGACGGACGATTGATGGGTGGTGTAATTAGGGGATTACAACGCAAAATCGCTTTACCTTGAAGCTTAGTGGTGTTCGGAGGTTGAAGACCATCGGCACAGGTCTTCGAGGAGATACTTCTACGAGTTTTGACGAGCGGGACTCATAGCTGGGGACTTTGAGTACTTCTTGTTGAAGAACGAGATTTTATGTGCTCCAGAGAGATGGAATCTCAAACACGAGACGGTTCTGCGGCTCGGCAGGGAGTCTCAGACACAAGGACCAGGATTCTTGAAGGGGGGTGTTAGATGAGGGGGCAAAGGTTTGGAGTGAAGTGGCTGAAAGAGGTATTCCGGGGAAGTAGCTTCTTCTTATGCTGGTCATTCGAGGGGCATCCCCTCACAGTTACTTAGCCGTAGAAGTGCTATTTGGATCATTACTACCTAGTCTAATTTAGGTATTTGCATACTAGCTTTTTAGTAAATCATATTTTATTTGGTTTAGTTAGACATTTAGCAAAAGTTTCAAACAACTTAGCAAAAACTTTAACTTCGAAAGTTCAGATGAATTGGCTCAAACGGTGTTTTTTTGTCCACATAATTTCAACTGGCCTACATCATTGACGCGTCGCCCACTATGTGGTGAATTTGTTACGTGATTTCTCAATTTTAGTCACTGTTTTTCCAGAAGTACAAATATTAGTCGGTGTTTGTTTGTCCAGATTTAAGATGTCAAAATTTTTTAATGTTTGAGAGATTTATTAAGTTAAAAAAGTGTGAATTGCCTGCGGCTTTGAAATTTGGCGAGATGTTGAGGGAAAGGATAATTAGGTCATACAATTATCATACAGACTACCAAATCTTAGTAAGGAAGCTTCGTGTCTTCTGTGGCAAAAAATAGAACGTGCATGTAGAAGTAAACATGTGCGTATAATTACTGGCTACCAAAGCCTGTAATATTGCTTTGTATCGTTGTACTAATCTCCTCGGAGTAATAATTTGATGTCGAAGATAGTCTATCACACGTTATAAAGTCACAAATAGACAATAGTAAACCCGATGCTTAAACACAATAATTCATCTACGATTCCATCTTGAAATGCTATGAGTCGGAATAACGCTCGCCTGCGAGTTTCAAAGTTTGTTTGAGAGACGGAGGAAGTTACGCTTACGTGTTCAAGGTAATTTGGAAGAGTGCCGCATGCATTTTAGGCTACTAAAGCCTGTGGTATCGTTTCGTAGCGTTGTAATAGTGTCCTAGGAGTAATATTACGATGGCGGAGATAGTCTATCACATGCTATAAAGTTACAAATAGACAATATTCAACCCGATGCTTAAACACAATAATTCTTCTACGACGCCAATAATTCTTCTTGAGAATCAGACTAATTTTCGCTTGCTCGCCCATTTACGGTAAATTTACAGAACATCTCGACCACGATTCTTTGGCTAGAAAATGTAATTTTTTTTTTACTTTTCAAGCTTACTATAGAGTTAGCTTTACATATATGTGAGCACAGTTACCACGAATAGTAAGCCATTTTTTGTCAAAAATATGCCATTTGCGGGGACATAGACGATCATAAATCGCTAAACAAAAATAAGCAAACCAAATTAAACTTAACTTGCCAAAAAAGGTTAGGTAAGGTTATGTTTAGTTTGGTTTGATTATTTATAATCGTCGTTGTTTCCGCGAATCGCTTACTTTTCGTGGTAGCTTTGCTCATATAAATGTGAAGCTAACTCGATGGTATGACTAAAAACATCTGGAAACTACATTTTTTGACCAAAAAATCGTGTTGGAGGATGTTTTGTAAATTTACCGTAAACGGTGGAGCGAGCGTAACTTAACCCGATTCTCAAGAAGAATTATTGTTTCAGCATCGGGTGTCTATTTGTGACTTTATAACGAGTGACAGATCCTCTCCGTCATCGAAATATTACTCCTATGATACTATTAAAATGATACGAAGTAATATTGCAGTCTTTAGTAGCCTAAAACGCTTGAAAAATAAAAAGTAACATTCAACCAAACGCGTGAGCATACATTAGGCGTCTCATGGCAATTCAAGATGCGTCGTGGAAAAATTCTCCAGTTGGAGATTTGGGTTTGAAATATTGATGTTTTGTGACTCTATAGAGTGTGATTGATCCTCTCCGCCATAGAAATATTACTCCTAGGACATTATTACAACGATAAGAAGAAGTAATACAGGCTTTAGTAGCCTATAACACGTGCGCCACTCATATTCAAAATTACCCAGGATAGTTTTCTTAGGTTCTAAAAAATAGAGAAAAGGATATTAGCGATACAGATATTGTGGAAAATTTGGGAAATAGCGAGCATTACAAAATTAGAATTAAGTAAATTAGGAACAGAGTTCTCAGCAAAATAATTAAGGTTAAAATCGGACTTTAGAAAAACAGATTATCGTGGTCTGAGAAGTTATATGGAGAAGGTTGTTTGGAAATTAGTGAGTGAGATCAGGCCAGGAAATGTGATGTCAATGACAAAAGCCGAGAGGGAAGATAAACCTCGGGTAGAGAAGAATAGTGTAGATCAGGAATATGAGACAATGATTAAGCATTTAGTCGTTAGACAGAACATGAACATTCCATATAGAGAGATTAGAGTCAAGGCTGTCGACCCTAAATGGACGTCAGATAAAATTAAGAATTATATTGGCATTAAAAGGGACATTTATAGGAAGATTTATAATGAGCTAAATCGAGACATTAAAAAGTTAATTACGGTAGCAAAGAGAAATTATGAAATTTAGGGGCAAATAAGACAAAGAAAGAACCCAAAGGTTTTTTCATTTATACAGAACTAAGAATAGAGATAAAATAGAAGCACTTAAAACTACAGATGGAGAGTTAGTGAAAGATAGTGATACAATGGCTAGGATCTTAACTAAATATTTCCCTTCACTATGCAAACTCGAGGATATTCTAATTGTACCTGATAGGATCTTGATCTTTAACGGTAATGAGAAGGAAAAATCAGAGGATATTTTAATTACAAAAGAAAATAGTTTAAAAAGAAATAGATATAATTAAATTTAGTAAAGAAGAGGGCCCTGGTGAGTTTTTTTCTAGGATTTCGAAGGAATGCAAAAATATGTTAAGTGAGCCCCTAGAATGCATATTTAAGAAAATCCAAAGAGATTACTATTGTACCATCAGCATGGGAAAAAGATAATGGGATTTAATAAGGGGATAAATCAATTTTTTCTAATTACCAAACAGCGAGTTTGACATGAGTGGTTGGGAAAATGATCCAATGTATAATAACGGAATCTATTAGGGATCACTTAGATAAACATAAGTTGTTTAAGAAATCTCAAAGGGGTTAACTAGGGGTAAATCATATTTGGCTAATATCCTGTCTTTTTATAGAAAGATATATGATGCGACTGATAGCGATGAGAATTAAGATATTGTTTATTTAGATTTTAGTAAGGCTATCGACAGTGCTATACTTACGACTTTTGAATCAAGTTATAGCGTGTGGGATTGATGGAATTATTTTAAGGTGGATTTAGTCGTGTCTTAATGACAACCAACATAGATTAAGTAAAGATGGAATTAAATCTGAATGGGATATTGTTACTTGTGGGGTTGCTCAAGGGGTTGATATATATTAATGATCTTGTTTTGTGTATAAGTAGCGAGCTGGACAAATTTGCCGATGATAATAAATTTAGGTAGGATTATAAGGTTCGACTCTGATGCTGAGGTATTATAAATGAATTGACCCTAATATCCCAATGGGCAGAGAAATGGCAAATAGAATTTAACATAAGCAAGTGTAGTGTACTTAGTATAGGTAGCTATGATCTACTGATTTTTTTAATAAAAGGAATGGGAGAGTTTTAAGAAGGTTATAATACCCCAAGAGACTTATTTTCTTGGTAAGTTCTGACCTCCGGCGTAGAAAGCCTAGAAGGATAATGAGGTTTATTGGGAGGAGTGTAAGTAATAGGAGTGCTGATGTCATTCAGAAAATGTAATTGGGATTAGTTAGACCTCGTCTAGCCTATGGGGGCAAATTTGGTCGCCATCCTTCTTTGAGTCTGTACAAAGAAGGATGAGTAAGGTGATTCATAGGTTGAGGAGCTTACCTTACGGTGATAGGCTTAAGAAATGAAATCTACATACGTTAGAGATGAGAAGAGTTTGAGGAGACTTTGTTAAAGTCTTCAAGTGGGTAAAAGGTTATAATAATAGAGACATAGGTAAGGTTCTTATTTTTAATGACCAGGATACAACACGTAGCAATGGGTTTAAGCTGGACAAGTTTTGGTTTAGGAAAGAGATTCGTAGAACTTGGTTTACAAATCGAGTGGTAGATGAATGGAATAGGCTTTCTAGTCATGTGATAGAAGCGTCCTTCCTGCGGATTTTTAAGAATAGATTGGATAAATTTACGAATGAGGATACTAATTGAGATTGAATTGGGTGATGGAAAGAGGAGCTGTGCCGTATAAGTTATAATGATTAGCTTATTTTGCAGACTGTTTCTCACTAACTCTATAATTTAAGAAAGGGATTTTTTGAGTATTTGAATAATAATTTCATCTTAGTTTGGTTATGACTTATGTTTTTTTTATCAAAGTTATTTCTAATAATTCTTTTATAATATCAACAAGAAAATGGTGAAGTTCAGAAATAAATAAGTATCGAAATTTTGTGAATTTTTTTAAAACCCAAAGAATTACAAATGGTGAAGTTCAGAAAATTTATTTTTATATATTTTCTTCTAAAACTATATTTTAGCAACGCGATATTTTGAAAGGGGGGAAATTTAGTTTAGAGTTCCTTTGAAAATTATTATAATTGGCGAAGTTCAGAAAAATTCTAAAAATTTAACCATGGCTGCTTTTTTTTAGATTTTAAATTTAATCTTAGTAACGAATCGCAAGCTTCCCTCGTAGGGGGGAGTGGCGAAGCCATTGCCTGGTTTTATTATATTTTTATTGAAATTTCATTAAAATCCTGGTAATTAAAACTTCCATAACGTGCGATCGCTGCCAGAAAGAATTTGAACTCATTCGCGAAACTCAAAATTAATTTGCATTTTGGAAACGGAAAAAGAAAAAACCGTGTACTTTACGTAAAAATATTATTGCAGGCACGTAATTCACGGAAACCAAATTATCTTACGTGAGTGTACTTGCGCTAACTTTCTTCTTATCATTGGAGAAACAGTCTCGCAAACAATAAAGGTATCCAGAAACTCTAAAAAGGCATTGTGGACTGGTTTACTTTTTTGTCGTGAGGTATTGGCACGGAGCTGGAAGATTGTGGTGTTTTTTAAATCGATCGCTTAGATAGTGTTGTTGAAATAGACTAAAGTAAACTTAACGGAAGAAAATTCCACCTGGGGCATCCCCTAGAGAGGCAATGGGTATTTGGTTATTTGGTGGACTGGAGCATGGATTAAGGAGACGATTTGTGCTTCCAGTGGAAAATAGAGATCGAAGGACTTTATTAAACATGATTAAAGGACATATTCGACTTGGTAAGAAAATTGTTACTGATTTCTGGAAGGCTTACGCCTGCCTTGAGAAAGAAGATTGCTATCATTTGAGAAAATTTATCGCTCGCAACACTTAAAAGACCGTGTGACCGGGGTGGGCACATAAGAACGCAATAGAAGCCCACTTGGCTAGCGATTAAAAGATAGATCCCGACTTCTCGACTTTCGTGGTCAACATGTCCATGTAATCGGCGGCGGTGAACCTCTAACCAGCTCTGATGTGAACCATACTAGCGGCATCTTCTCGCCATACGAAGCCACGACGCCGACGCCGAGAATCATCACGGAGATTGGGTGCTTGGTTGTAGCCACGTTGTGGACATCGAAGACGTCCTGGCTGAAGTTTACCCCACGCTTATTCTTCCCGTTGATGAGTAGATCGACCCTGAAAGTTTTTTCAGCAGCACAAAGGAAAATTCGATTGCCATAACTCTTTAAGTCGTTGAGAAGGCGACGGCGGCGCTCCCGACATTGTTCCCGACATTTCCACGCAACTCAAGCTCTTGCCGCCCTCCTTCTTGACGGCCCTGGACACCGGGATCGCCGATATTTTCTTCTTCTTCGCGAGCGCTGTGAGTCATTTTGAGCTTCGGAGCACCCTCGAAGGCCTTTGTCACAGCCAAACGGTTGACAACTTGAGCTTTTTCTGAATGGTCAATTTTTGAGAAATACTCCTAGAACACAAAGTTTTAGGTCCCTGTTATTTATCCTAAGGTATTAGATGTTCTATTTAAAATATCCCTTTGATGAAGAAAGGAAAGGTGAAGTCGGTCAAGAGACTTACAAATGTTATATCGATAAAAAAAACATAAAAAATATTCAGTTATTGGCACTTAAAAAAGATTATTTTTGTTCTATCAGATAATTAAGAAAAGTTCAAAATATTCATGAAATTCTAGTTAAAGAATAAAATCTCTCAAAATTTGCGAAATCAGAAATAGAAAATGAGCTACAGTTAATTCCTGATGTCAGAACTGGCTGAGCAGTTTACTTGAAATGTGTGACAAGGTGCATAAACTGTAAACATCCATCGCAAAACCTTTAGAAATCAGCTGCATTAAAGAATCTTACTAAGAAAATTGGATTGTAGTTAAGAGTCTATTACACACTCTAAGGCCAAACGAGATAGTATAAATTTTTTGTGTTCCGAAAATTCAAACTTAAAGCAAATAAATCTATGAAGTCTCATTTTAACAAATTAGCAATGAAAGATAGCTCGTCAAAGGGATTTTTCTCTCAAAATAGCAGTATGAATTAAAAAAGAATTCAAAATATTGTTTTCCTTTTGCAATATCTCCGTGATTATAAACTTATGATAACTTCCCCTTCTATCTATTCGTGAATGTTGTCTGATCTTGAAACTACTACTGATATAAACCGTGGCCAAGAAAATCAAGATGAAATTAACGTGAAAGGTGGATTTCAGAAAATGCCTTCATTTCGAGACGACCAGATCAAGTGGGGCTAAAAAACTTTTTTGACTCTTAAATTAAATCGACTATTTTTAATTCAAGAAGTGAATTTGCTTTGTCCGAACTGCTGCAAAATATAAGCGGGGATTACGAGCTATCGAGCTGTGAAGCAAAGCGAGCAGCTTCTTCAAGGGAATTTTCCAACAATCCAAGATCTTTCGATGCACTATTTATGCCTTATCTTTTTGAAATGTTAGTCATTGAATCAGGTATAGCTGTTGCAATGTCAAATTATAATCATTGGAATTTGTTTTCTATTACTGAGACAAGTAAATTCTCAAATCAATTATCGATTAAGGGACTTTTGATAATTTTTTATACCTAGTTGGTAGCATCAAAGGATGAATACTACCATAATACGAAGTCTGCGCACTCCATCAGATGCTCAAAGAAATAAATGTATCATTTTAGTTTTCAAATTTCTTCATATCTTGAGAAACCCCAGTGAAAATTTGGTAGAAAAGACATGAAAATTAAATAATATTTTTTCTTGGAATACAATTTAAATATTTAATTAACTTTATTCAACTTTCTGCAAACGTACAAAATAGGCCTCACTTTTCCACGTCTCCAATTTATAATTTTTTTTATATATAAGGATGAAAACGCGAAGTGTAGACTTATATTTGTTTAATTATTTTCAAAACAATGCATTATTACATAATGCTTAGACTTAAACGAAAAAAATATATATATGCTACAAGATAAGTTACTAATATTCAATGTGACGGCCTTTTGCGTCCATGACAAAACGTAGTTTAGGTATAACCCGAACGCAAGTGGCGCGCAGGTATTTATGTGACATTTCCTCCCAGCATTTTTCCGAGGTAAGAGAAGTGAGGAAGATGATAGGGAGATAACATGAGAGGTGTTTTTTTTAGGGGAGGGGGAATTAAATGTTTGAATATGTGTTAGACTACATATGTGCCAGGATACTAGCTGATCTCTTTCGGGTGATTGTTTCTAAGTCTTCTTCTCTTTGATTAATTCGAGTTTTGTTACCTTTTTCAGGTTAGTCAGTTCTAGTTCTTTTAATAATGTATTCTATGTAAATTTTTTTATTTGAGTGTTTGTTTTACCTTATTCAGGTCAGTTAGTTCTAATTCGTTTGATAATTTACTCGTATATGAATATATGTTTATATATTTGTATTTATTTATACGTTTCTTCTATTTTTTATTTTATTTTGATTTTTGTTTTCTTATTTTTTAGTACTTATACTTAAGGCATTCATGCCTTTGTTTTATATATTGTGATTTCTTGGTTTTCTTCTCAGTTTTCTCAGAGTTTGTGTACATTCACGAAAAGATCGCACGTTCCCTTTTCTGTGGAGCCTATTGCTTGGAAACTGCTTTCCTGAATAGTTTCGGTTTTGGATTCTTAGCATTTTTATAATTTGCACTTAAGAACTTCGATATTTGGATGAGATTTGACACAGGCCTTATACTCAAGCATCGACTACGCTGCAAGTTCAAAGTGGTTCAAATCTGGTGAAATGGGTGGCTAAAATTCCTTTGACCAAACACTTTTTGGTAGCTTAATCTTGTTGAAGGATAGACCATCATTTTCTTTGGTGGGATCGACCCAGGAGATAACTCCTCCTTCAGCATTCCAAATAACACGTTGACTCATCTTTAACCCTTTTCAATGAAGATGGAGTGTCTTTTTCCTGTTGATGTTACGCCCACTTACACTATCAAGGCAGCTCGCTTCTTTCTCTTGAAAGATCTCTGCTGTTAGACCAGAATCTCATCTTTATTTAGTGCCCAAACACGATCATTGTGTGTGTTGTGGGTAGCCTGAACAGTGAAAAAATTCTCACCCTTCCACAGAACTGGAGACTGCGTCATTGAGTAGGATGAACAGCTAAGCACTTTTGACTTTCTTCTTTTGGGTAGGGTTGGAAAGTGGATATCCTTTAGCTCTGATGAGAGACCTCTGCAAGATTGTCAATCTAGACAAGAAAAATTGATGATTTTTCAGTGATTCCCGAAAAATAATTTGAAATCAATTTTTCGGATCAATGGCAACCACCTACCATAAGTATCTAGCGCACGTGCTTACGGAATGACAAAGTTACAACAGCATGAAAACTCTCCTTGTTCATATCAACTATGAAGCTCACCATTGTTGGAGGGGGGATATGCGGAGTTCTGAAATGGAATAGCTACTCCTAGTCTTCAAAGTGATTATAGGAAGCATATGTACTACCTTTGCTTATGCAATAGCAAAGCCGATGAAAGCACTAAATGCAAAGTGGATGACCATTAATACTTAAAGATACCTCAAGTCTTCCTCCCATCACTCAATATGAAATTAGGCCTTGTAAAGAACTTTGATAAGGTAATGAACGAAGCCAATCTGGGTTTCAATACCTGACAGCGAAATTTAAATGTGTGGTACCTGAAGCAGAATTGAAAGCAGGTATAATGAAATGTCTTAAAGTTCGTTTACTCATTGGCGACGGTGAAGTACTAGAAGCTCTAAATCAGACTGGGAAGAATGCTTTCCAGTCTAATTTAGGCTAGTTATAAATTTAGCGGTAGCAGAAAGATCTGCAGATTGACTAACTGCTTGTCAAAGCAGTGTACTCTGCCTCGGGTATCATTAGGTCTTAGTGGCCATTAACTTTGCATGTAGTGCTTTTCATAGCCTCTGCTCTTCCATAAGGAGAGGAAGCACATGTGCTTCGTATTACTACTTTAAGATTGAGGAGTAGGTTAAGGACTTTCAGGTATGCGCATATTCCCATATGGTGGAGAAAGTTTTGATGGTGTCTTAACTTTCAGTCATTACGTTAGATTGTTCAATAGGAACCAAAGGGAGCTGCTTGGCATTGTAAGAATAGCGAAGTTCAATGTATGGCAATTTGTACGACAATTTGTACGGCAAATGTCAAGCAGGAAACCTGTTGGCTTTGCGCCCACTCATTTAAGTGATTGGCATATGGTTGACAAGCTACATGATCACTCATTGCTTGTCTTGAACTTCCAGTGGGCATTTGAAGTAGCATTATGTTGCAGAAGTGTTCTAGTTTGTTTATACATTCAGGACGTTCTATTGAGATTCACTTTCCCCATTAAAATAAGGCTTAACTTGAGCGAGAATATTACACTCACTACAATCTCCCTGCAGCAAGAAAGGGCACCTTAATCAACAATTATGCTGTATCAAGCAAGAATGTGATATATGTGAAGCAACAAATCAAAACAAGCAAATTAGAGATTTAGTAAAAAAAGGCGTGATAATGAGAAAGACTATGAATGGCATAAAGTAAATTGGTTCAGTTCTCAAAAGCTTTGCGTAATAGAGAAATGCTAATGTCATATTTGCATTCAGCTCGTTAATTTACCCAAAGTTAATATTAATTCACTCAAGAACCATGAAACTTTTTGGAAGTTGTTGACAAGCTTTATTAATGACATCATGCCAATAGAAGTTACGAGTTTTAAAGTCGCCGGATAAAAGGAATGCTTTAGTTAGTTGGAAGAAAATTTAATCCAGGTAGGGAATGGTGGCTGTTTCTGAAAGTGGGGATGGACTGAGCAAACCTTTAAATGCGTAGATCGGTAAATGTGAATAGCAAGTGAATCAAAATGTGCACGGAGTGGAACTACAATAAATGGCACATCCGTACAAAATGAAAGATTGTTACCATAAAATTGAGGGAGTGCTTCACTAGCTTGAGAGTAGTCACTGAAGAAAAATTTGAAGGTTTTAAAAACTTGATCACATAGAGGCAAATAACTTGAGGGGGGGGGGAAGTGTTTTATAAAAGCTTGTAGAGAACCATAACTGGATACAAGACCACGTTTGTTCAATGGAAGACAGAAGGTCGAGGAGTGGGTCCATGCTAGTTTAAGTGGATAAAGGTGCATGTATATATTTCGTGCAGAAATGTCCAGAAAGTTTCAGAGAGGGGAAAATTTCTCCTGTCTGGGCTGGTTACAAGCGTGGGGTGAAGAATCTGGAGGAAATTGACGAATAACGCGCTCAGCATTCAGAGAATGATCGAGAGAAAAAGATGTTGGTATGATGCTTTATTGGCAGGTGTATAACACGATGGCAGCGTATTGCCCGTAATGAAGTAGCTACGGTTGGGTTGTGTGGGAGAAGAGGGGAAAGTGTTGAGTTTGCTGTATCGGCAAATGGCTGGGGATTGTCAGTAACAGAAGTCGATTCAATGATTCCAGTTGAGCGTGGCAGTGCCTTAGTGACATCAATGTTAATGCGTCGAAGCCATTCTGGTGTGCACATTTCATGGAGTGTGTTTGGCCAGAAAGAAAGAGAGAGATCTACAGGGCCTCTCTCATTAATGAAAAGGTGGTGTCCTATCAGAGAGCGTAATTTGTGAAGGGTAATACCGGATGTAATTTTGGGGGTTAATGTTTTCAAAGTGAGGTCATAAAGCAATATTTATTCTGAATAACTTATAGGTTGTTTAGTTTGGGCAAGCCGCTTCGAGAGTGGTGTGATTACCAAGGGTGATTTTCATTCAGTTTTGGTACCACTCTTGGGAAAGACAAGTGGGTTTCTTTATCCGGCTCAGTGGCTGCCGGTTTGCCTCTACTGTGAATGCAGGGTATTCAAAAGGCACTGACTACAAAAGAGTAGAAAGCTCTCTTATTGCTTTATTTTTGGCTGAGTAAAGGTAGTCAGAGATTTCTTTAAAGGTATAAGGAATTTTAAAGCTGGATTTAATATTCTTTATTCAATGGGAACTTAGAAGGGATTTAGGTGTCTTTTCTTGATAAAAGAATTTATGCTCAAGCGCCTTCCAATTTCTTTTTACATTCACGTCCCGCATACATGCAGAATTTTAACATACACAAATATAATTAATTTTTACACATTTAATTAGTTCCCATAATATTAAATTTATTTTTTCTATTATAGTGCCGGTAAAAAAATCCGATCACCATGAGAATTGGTTCTAGTTTTATACACAATCAATATTTAATAGTATTTAACCTAATCTATGTACATTCTTACCTTATACTAGTACTTCCTCATATGTTCTTTGTTTTTGATGACTTGTTTGAGACGTTCTGGCATCGATTTGATAAATTTTGGCACGTTTCTTGTAATATCTCAGTACACCAGACCTTTTTGATGGCTTCTGTGAGGATGGGGATCGAGCCATTATTGTGACATTCAACCATATTTTTTATAATAAGCCATAGATTATCGATCGGATGAGATCTGGACTATACCAGGCCAATCTAAAACACCAATTTCATTATCGTTGAGCCATTTACTCACGAATTTTGCCTTGTGACAATGTGTACCATCATGCATAAAAGTTGTTTTCTTATGCAATGTCAGTGTCGGTGGAAGTTTTTCCTTTAGCATGGCAAAATATCGTCCTCCCTTCATGGTTATGTTCTTAGAAATAAAAAAAATAAAGCCTCCCTACCAAAATAGCTAAAGCAACCCCAAACCATCACATTTGGAGGGTGTTTCATTATCTTGATAGTGTATTTAGGATCCATCCTAGCTCGGCCACGCGGGCGGCGCACAATTCTTAGACAGCTTCTGAATGTTAAAAAAGAGGATTCATCACTAAAAATAACTGTTTTCCAATCATCAAAGTCTAATTGATTTGATTTTTACAAAACTCAATGCTTTTATTGCGCATTTCGACATTCAGGAAAGGTTTCTTGGCAACATGCCGAGATGGCGATCCTAGCCCCTTTTGCAGCCTATGTCGAATTGTTCGCTCAGATACATAAGTGTCACTGGTTCAATCCAATATAAACTTTCAAAATACTTAGTAAATTTACTTTCCTCTATCGTAGGAACTATACCCCCTTCGCATATAAAAAATCCCTTGACCTTTGAAATAAATTAAACAATATGAGGGTAACATCAGATCTGAGACTAGTCAGTTTTGATGTCACTTCATTATTCAGTAAAGTGCCCATTGGTGACTTATTAGACTTCCTAGCCTTTATTCTAAATGCTTATGACCTCCCTTTACAAACCAATACGATTATTGAGCTTATTTGTTTATGTATTAAAAAAATTTAAATTTAGTTTCAACGGCAAATTCTATGAACAAGTGTTTGGTATATGGCTATGGGTAATCCCTTATCTCCCTTATTGTCAAATTTATATATGGAATTTTTCGAAACTAGGTTGATCCCCCCTCTTTGGTCTACTCAAATTGTTTGGTTCCGGTATGTTGACGACATCCTGGTAATTTTAAACAACAGTTTTGACATCGATAGTTTTCTTTTAATTATCAACTCATTGGTTCCGTCAATTAAATTCACCGTAGAAAAGGAAGTAAATAAGAGCCTTCCATTTTTGGATGTCCTAATAATTAGAGAACCACATAGATTTAAATTTACTGTTTATAGGAAACTAGGAAACCGACAAATAATTTATCTTATGTCCATTTTTATTCAAGTCATGCCAAAAATATAAAATCTGCTGTTTTTTCCTCCATGTATCTTAGGGCTCTTCGAATATGTAGTCCCGACTATATCGATAAAGAATACCCCAAAATTGAAGATATTGGTACCAATTTATGCTACCCAAAGTACTTTCTAGAAAAATGTATGAATATAGCCCCCCCTCAAATTTTGTAATTATAAATTAGAGACAATAGAACCTCGTAAAAACCTATTAATTTTAGCCTATCATGGTAATTTTATGTCTGTAGGACACATTCTAAAACAACTTAATATTAAGGTAGCCTTTAAATACAATCATTCATTAAAAAAATCTTGTAATAAAGCATAGCCCTAATAATGATAATAATGTAATTTACCGAATTCCATGTTTGGATTGTAATTTATTCTATGTAGGCCAAACTTCCAAAAATGTTTCTATAAAGACCCAACCACACAAAAATGCAGTAATTAAGGGTTATCTGAATAATGCCTTAGCTGTCCACAATTCCAAGATGGGACACAAAATTAACTGGTCAAAAACTGATACTATAATTCATAGTAATGATTTTATAAAAAGAAATATCCTGGAATCATTTTTAATCTCCCTACAAAGGAGAGTAATCTCAACATTAGCCCAGGGCTGTTTTCGCTAGATCCAATTTTATCACTTTTTCTAAAATCCGACTTATCTGATAGCATTAAAAAGTTCACCTTATAGGGAACGTGCTTAGTATAAATACTGGGTGTCTTATTTTTATTACCGTTGTGAGTTTGAAAATGTCGAATAGACGAATTTACTAACTCCAATCCGCCTTTTATTCAGTTTCCTTCCGTGGTACATATTCATATTCATCTTTAAGCAAATTTGGATGCTCAGACATAATTTCTTTTGCTGCTTTTGTTGATTTCATTAACAGAACGTTTAAATAATTTCTTACTTCGTAAGTTCGTCTTTTTAGTCTCCCACTACCACTCTTTTGGCTGAAGTTACAGAAACATCATCATTATATGGCGGGAAACCCATAAAATTAGAGTACTTTGAGATATCTCTGAATGTTTTGTAATTTGTCTTTGTGATTTTCCAGCCTGATGTAATGCAAAAATAGCCCCTATTTTGTCACTTGATAGTTGGTTCTTCGCAGTCATTTTAGGCTTTTTTAAAATACAGCATTTTGGTAAAAAGAGTTGTTATTTTCTGAACAAACGGCTAAGAGGCAAAAAACTAATCTAACACATGCCCAGCAAGCCGCATGACTGCTCTACATAACGCAGTTTACCCCAAGTCTATATCTACATTAGAACATATTTTACAGCTTTCTGAAATATGTAAAAAATACATGTGTTATGGATGAAGATCGGATTTTTTTTTGTTAGCGCTATACATTAACTCATTTTACAAATTCCTAAATTACTATAAAGTCCCATATTGCTATTCAATACCATACAAACAACTAAAAAGGCATTTTCCTTTAATATCATGATGAAAAAGTAACTTACTCTTTAGGCCGTCAAATAAATAAACTAAGCTCATATCAGACCGCTCAATACATTCAATATGAATTCAACAAAATAATAAACGGTGTTCCAATAAGACGGATCGAAGTTAGCAGTAAAGAAAACAGTGTTATTTGTGAAAATTTATTGATTTCACTATTGGATCATGTTATTTGAGATATGGCAATTATGTGTGAAAAATAATATCGCCTAAATGTCCGCTAAGGTTTCGGCGGCACACTTCCACTCAATGGTCAAAATATTTGATGACGTCTCTGCATAGTTGCTCCTCGATCTCACCAATATACCTTATTATCTAATCCTTCAGCTGTTGAATTGTTGTTCGCTTGTTCGCATAGACTTTATTTTTGAGATGACCCCAAAAGGAGAAATCTAAAGGCGTCAAGTCACACGATCGTGGTGGACAATTGACCTCGCTGTTTCGAGAGATGATGCGATCTGGGAACTTCTCATTCAATAAAGCCATTGTTGCATTGGCTGTGTGGCATGTGGTGACACCACGTTAAAACCCCAAATCTTCGACCTCCATAGAATTCAATTCAGGCCATAAAAAGTTGGTTATCATGGCACGGTATCACTCCCCTGTCACCGTAACAGAATTCCCGGCCTCTTTTTCGAAGAAATACGGCCCAATGATTCCACTAGCAAAAGATGCACACCAAATAGTGACCTTTTGTAGATGCAGTGGCTTTTCAACAATCTTCCTGGGATTTTCATCAGCCCAAATGCGACAATTCTGCTTATTAACGAATCCACCAAGATGAAAATGGGCTTCATCACTAAAGAAGATTTTTTGCGAAAAATCATCATCGGCTTGTCTTTGCTCGTGCACCCAATTGACGAATGTACGACGCTTCAAATGGTCAGCAGTCTTTAGTTCTTGTGTCAATTGAATTTTGTAAGCGTGCAGAGACAAATCGTTTGTCAAAATTCGATGTAATGTTGTTGTGGAGAGGTTCAATTTCTGCACACGATGACGAATCGAGTGTTTGGATCTTCGCCCACATTCTCGCGCACTGCAGCAATGTTTTCAGGTGAACGGCGTAAACAAGAACGCAATGGCGGTTTCATATCTGCCATCGACCCCATTTGTTTGAATTTACGAACCATTTTCCCAATTTCACTCTCGCTTGGTCGATTATGTTGACCCCAAAAATCGCGAAGTGCCCAAAATGCGTTTCTGTTTGAACGTCTATTTTCGTAATAGTCTTCGTTAACTTTTACACGTTGTTCGATTATTAATCTTTCCATGGTTCAAATTGCCAAAGACTGAAGTTTTTAAATCTGAAAGAAAAAGAAAAAAATCATTAGACGCTTAAACTTAACTCATATTTAAAATCAGTCCAAGTTATTGGAACACCCGTTACATTTCCTCACTTTACTTAATTTCATTGATTTACAATTTTGTATATATTTATCTAATCATGCACTTGTTGGATTATTAACCATAAACAAGTCAATAAGATCCTCTAGAATCCTTAAACATATTACTTAGATAGAGGTGGGCTAAATATAGAGCATTTTTTATAATATTAAAGTAGAAGTTTTGCAGATTAATTTATAGTAAAATTTCTTTTGTTTTAATCAAAGAGATCTTATTTTACAGACGCAAAACAAATCCATTATATTAATTGTTTCCTAAAGTCATACCTTGTATGGTTGCCAAATGTCACCATTTCTCTTATTTAAACGCTCTAAAAAAATATTCTTTTTTATGTCAATTAAACTCGATTTATATTAAATATATAGGAAACTTAAGATTGTACTGCTTATCTATAGGTTTTTACATTAATTTTATATTTACTAAGCCAAAATGATTTTTTCCGGACTTTCATTTTTTTAAGTTCATTTACTGTTCAAATAACGGAAAGAGAAATTTATTCAGTTACTCGTACAAATGAACATATATTTAGGAAAATTAGAGACATTTGGAGTATCTTAACTGATCTGTTTAAATTCTGTAACGTTAGGAGTAATTAGATTTTGCGTTGATGATATTTGCTCTTTAAATTTTAATTAATTACATTTTAGGTCGGTCATTGAAGTTCAGGAAGTGAAGATTTTAGTATGTCCTAAAATTGTGCACGAGCTCTCCTCAATTCTTTAAGCAATCTGGGCTGTAGACTTTTAAGCGCTTGTTTTAGACCTTGTACATAATTTATTATATTTAACTCGCATATTTGCCTGCTTGAACCTCCTTTGGGACATTCAAAAAGAAGTAATAATACCTTAAGTGACCAATCCTCTTCTCAGAGCACTCATTCAGATTCCCCTTAGTCATATGTTTTTTTTTGTTTCAAAGTGTGAACCGATTATAAAATTTTATAAAACTTCAAAGGGCTCATTTTTGAGGTATTCAATTCTACGATGTGGTTCTAACACGACAAACTCATAGACGTGGAAGAAAATAGAACATTATCTTCAAGGTGGGTGCGCTTGTTGTTGCAGGGGCTCAAGAAAACGAGCGCTTACGAACTCTTACCTCCTTACTATCGAAGCGGGCTCTTTTGGGAAGCTCTTTGTTCTGGGCAACATTGGCTGGTGGAATGACTGTTGGTAGTGATAATCTGTGGCGAGGAGAGTTGGCTAACTATTAACCGGTGCAGAAAGGGCTACGGAACACATACACATTGTACTAGTGGAGGTACGGAAGTACATACGGGGTCTAAAGATTCGTCAAGCGCCAAGTCTGGGATCAGATGGGCGTGGGTTGTTTTTGCGACTAAGGAAGACTCGCAGTCTGAAGCCAAACGAGTAAAAAGCAGTTTAACTTGAAAGTTGTAATGTGCAATGATAAGAGGTAGGCTGTGTCATACAGAAATCAGAAGAAAGATTGTGTCCTCAAATGGTATTCCAAGAGGTTTTTTTAGTGTTGCTCCAAAGGTGAGACAGGCGTAGAATGTGGTAGAGCTTCCAGTGAATAGTCACTTACGGTCGGCGATGCGCTAGACGGTGGTTCAGCATCAGAAAAGGCTCAAAGAATCACCAGCCACAGAAATAATTTAGGGCGATCCAAGTTTGATGCCCTCCAACGCATGTTTAACTTTACCTGGCATGTTTAACTTCACCGCTTCCGCAGCGGAGAGAGCGGAAGCGGATCGTCTGGTTATTGTTGGAGTGGGTCCAATTATTATGACAAGCCTGATGTGAACTGCCACAATTGTTGCGGCGTAAATCCACGGCACATGCCGCGGCACCGTGTCACACTTGTTCAGACTTAAAGCGCACGCTCTTATTGCTCTTAAAATAATTTTCGGTTAACATATGTGCTGCAATTACGGGTCCCTGCGAATTCTGTAAAGGCTGGTAGTGTTTACTTGTTTGGGGTTATCTTAGGAACCATATACCGAGTTGTGTAACGAAAAAAGAGTCTTGAATATAGTGACGTACTCAACATTGCTGTTGTTAGTTAGTGTAGATACCTGTAATAACGGGAACAATGAATTCGTCCGTGTCATTGTCACCGGCGAAGAAATTGTTAATCAGGACCGTGACTGACATGATGACAAATTCGTTCTTGTTACTAGAGAAAATTTGTAAGGAACCAAAAGACTAAGGCAAGCAATTGCTTGGAGCAAGACTCGCTAATGGCTTGGACCTCAATCACAGAGTAGGAGTCAAAAGTTGAAAACACAGGAGTAGATTCAGAGAAGGCAATTTGGAGCGCGATATATGTGCAGACCACAAACCCGGTGTTGATCTGGGACAACTAGGCTAGGATGGTATGTAGATTTATAGTGCGGTTGCGATAACGATCAGGTTACTGTTGAACGCCAGAAGATTAGAGATAATGCGAGGGCCCACTTTGCAGTAGTTACTGAGGCGATTTCAGTTTTGACTATCCAAAGAGAAGTCCATAAGCATATCCGAAGCGAAAGCCTGGTTGGTTGATCGAAAGTTTTGGTACGAGTGGCCATAGGAGTATGGAATGTTGATGGTGGGGCAGCTAAGAAAGAGGGATTTCCTAAATAACCACCACCACCCTTGCCCAGCCCTTCAAGATAAATATGGGGTTGGACCGTTGACCTCCACTACGCTGCCTTTTAAAAGAGGAGGAATGACATCCGGACTTTCTTCCGCTAGTACTCTACGACCTACAACTATGTGGCCATGACAACAGCAATAGTGTGACCCTGCAAAGTGGCTGTACCGCGAGCCGGGAAGGTGTTGTTGAATCAAAATGCAGTCTATAATTGATCGTAAAACTCTCTTTTGAGGAGTTTGGCTAGGATAGGAAAGAGATGAGGAGAAGAGAAAGAAACATAATGGGATATAACACAAGTAAACAAAATCATTGATAATAAAGATAAAGAAATACTGAAAAATAAAAATAATAAATGGAAGTAATATGTACAGAGAGGGGAAAGAATGGGCTATAACCCGGATGTCTCAAATATCTATTCATTCCAAATTAAAGGCCACATAGAATTTGCTATTTATTTATTTTTCCCAACATGGTGAGCACGCAGAGCCAATACGTGCAGAAAAGGGAGTGAAACATCTTTACTTTCAATGGTGAGTTAATAGAAGGCAATTTGGAATTGAGTAATTATAGTGTATGTGCAAGGTCTCTACTCTCATCTACAATCACAAGAAATTAATCAAAGTATCACAGCCAACTTGACCCAAATACTAAACTATCGGCAATAAAAGTCTACTCAAAATCCATATAAATATATACTTCCCGACAATTTAGTATCTGGCTCAAACGTATATTTTCTAGATGAAACGACTTGCAATACAAGAAATTGGCCTTCTAGAATTTATAAATAAATATTTTCTGCATCAAAGAGGAGACGAAATGACACGTAAGCAGACTATATTAGACTTAATTTTAACAAATTATCATAAATTAGTATAAGGTCTACACCTTGGGCAAACACTCGGAGCCAGCGTTAACAACATAATTCAAATCGATCTAACTATTAAATGAACTGTTGACGAGAGCTAGGATCTCATCGATAAACTAGAAAATATTTTAAAGTGTGATATTTTAAACTTTAAATTTGGCTGAAAATTTGAACGCTGAAAGGAAATTTATAATGAACTCAGCGTTCATTTTTCACCATAAACAACGAAGCATTGTGCTATAAACATAGAGGATATGATAGATTATACCTGCTGCCGTGAATAAAATTGAAATAAAAATGCACATAAAGGAACATAACCGATTGAACAAAATTCAAGAGACAACGCTACTGTTAAAAATCGAAACTGATGACTTTATTATCTTCAGCTGTCAAGCACAAATTAAGAGCAGACAAAAGGAACTATGATACAAACCTCTCATCGTTGTCAAACACGAGCAAAATCGATTTTATAGCTATATAACTAATTTAAGTAAATTAAAAAGGGAACCGGGCCCCTTTAAAATGCCGTGGTGAAGATATTAAATAAATATTTTGTGAATGTTTTTACTATCGAAGTATACATAACTTACATTCGATATAAGACATAATGCAGTTTTTCTCAAAACTACTATGAAATATTTTGCAACAGAAAATGAAATTAGCTTATAATAATAAGATATTGAAAATTTCCAAAGGGCAGGGATGATATCAAATCTATCGATTACATCCTAAAGAATTAGTAAGCGAGCTGTTAAAATTCCCTTGTGCAATTTTCAAAAAGTGTATTATCGAAGAAATTTTTGCTAAGGAGTTTAAAGAGGCAAATGTAACTTTTGTATGTGAATTGCTAGAGATAGGATCTTGGAACATCTGGAGCCGGGTAACTTAATAAACGATACACCACATTGCTTTCGACGCGGATGCGTTGAAAACATTTAATTTTTTCTTTCAAGAAATGATCAAAACATTTTACCAAGATAAAGTTGTAGATGTAGTTTTAATCAATTTCAAAAAGGATTTAGAACCCGTTCTATATTAAAGAAGATTAATAAGGCTAAAATCGCACGGAATAAGAAATAGAGTACTAAATAGATTACAAACTGGGTGAGAACTGTAGGCAGAGATTTGTTACAAATAGAAATTGTTCTTCATGGGCTTCAGTGCCTAATGGTGTTCTTCAGAAATCGGTTCTCGAAGCTTCATTTTCTAATGCAAATGATCTCCATACAATTTTTTTTAAGTAAAATTTCAATATTTATTGAGGAAGCCCCTTGGCGATACCCCTCTATTCTTTCAAGACCATGTGAGCCAGCGTGAGAATTTTAGAAAGTCGGGGAAGAATCCCTCACTCGCTTAATCACCCGTGCCAGTTGTGCTTGTTTTCAGATGCTGATCATTCCCCCATCTCATGCGATAACGCCATGCGCGGCCATATTAACCCTACCCCCATATCGCAAGGCGAGTTTGGTCGTCTGGAACGACGCATTATCATGAATTGTGTTTGCTTAGGCTGGCGCCAAGAATTCCTTGTGGATCGCAAGGCCCTGAGGCGTTTAGCAGAGCAGCCACCCGGGTATTTAACCCGAAGCTCACCATCTTTCGAAGAGATTGAAAGCCCGCCATTCACTCTGTTCAGACTGACGTATGTTTCCCGTGACCCTCCTTCCCCGTAACTCATCGTCATACGTCGTCGAAGATCTCGTCAGCAGATCTACCTTCGTTAAGCTTTGGCCCTTGTTCAGAGGAAAGCTATCGAGGCCCCTTCTTCCCAAAGAGTTATGCAGCCCTCTTCTCTTCACCACCCCTTCAATATTCCCGTCTTTCGAGACTGAGACTCCCTGCCGATCAGCAGAATCGCCTCGAGTTGAGATTACTTCTCTCTGGAGCAGAGAAAATCTCATTCTTCATTACGAAGTAATCCAACCCCTTCTTCAAGTTTTCCGAGTCAGGGCCCCCCGAAGTATCTTCTTGAAGACTTACGCCGTTGTCTTTCACCCTCTATCCAATTCGCTCGCGCTTGAAGGTAAAGTGATCGTGTATGGTCATCCCCAGATTACCTCGTTAATCATCATTTAATTCATTTAACTACCATAAGTAATTTGTTCTCCCTTTTGTATATATATATATATATATATATATATATATATATATATATATATATATATATATATATATATATATCTACTGCTCCCATTTTGTTTATATATATTAAAATTATATTTTTGGGGTATTGTCTTTATATATCCTTTGAACTGCAACTTAGCAAGCCATTAGTCTAAACCCGGTCACTTGTAATTCGCACTGTTTATTTATCGCCCAGACATAACTCAAGCGGCCTGTGGCCAGCTGTCTGTCCGTACTTGTGTAAGACTCTGAGCGCCGAGCTAGTCTATACAGTATATTTCGACATACGTACTATGGGAAAGTATCAGAGAGAATGAAATATTGTAAAAAGGACATAGATACAGTACACTCTAATAGTATGAGAGATGACAGATGCCATTTGACATGGCCAAGTCTAAAGCAATGCACATAAGTCATGATAATCTCCTAAGAGATTACAATGAGAGCGGTAAAATGTTAGAGGGGTGAAGCCTCCCACAAATTTCAGACAAGTTTATTTTTGTATTACCTCTTTTAGTCATCTTGTATTGTGCTATTAAGAAAGAGATATGTAATAATATAGAATATATAAAAAACCAAGTTTTTAAACCGTTGCGATCGATATAACTTATATGATCAAGTCTCAAATACAGGTAAATACACCCAAATAATTACTAAATTTAGTATTATACCTTAGCTGACGTCCAATAAATACAAGTCATAATTTTCTAAGACCCTTTTCTCAGACTCGTCAGATGGGACGCATTCAGCTTAGCGCCCCCAAATTTTTATCCTAGATTAACCACTGATCATTCCCCTAGCTCTCCCCACAAGTGGGCGAAATGATATTCATTTTTTTCTATCTTATCTTTTTTTTTGCATTATTCTCTGTTGTAAGGTTTATTTTTCATTCTTTATATGAAATTGTCTCTTTCGTATTATTACAATCAATCATTTATCAATCAGAATTATATAGGGATATACCAGTAGGAGTGTAAGTTCTGTATCCTGGAGACATTTCAAACGAACATGAGTGAATTTAATAGAATTTTCGAAATGACAGCGTCTTTCTGAAATTATGAGACGAGGAATAAAATTAAAATCTTTTGTAATCCAAGTTGGATTTTTAAAGAGAAAAAGATTGAGTTTGATGAAAATTGTCGAGTTGCCAACGTTTGGATTTCTCTGAAATGAGGTCTGAAAATTGAGAATAAATAACTTTTTTAACGAGCACGAATATTCTTTAAAGAATATTACAAACATTTCTATTAAACGAAATGGGAAATGATATTTTATGAAGTTATTGGAAAGTTTTTGGTTGTATTTGAAGGTCTTTGGGTGTCCTTTGATGTATATTCTTTGGGTTTCATCTTCAAATATTGATTTATAAAATGTGTTTGTGTAGTAGAGGGTAATAATTGTGTTTACCTGTTTTATTTCTCGTAATTTAAAGAGAATGGTGTGGCCACAAACGCAATTTCTTAGATAAGGTACTAATAGATAATAAATATATAATTCGAGAAAGACAGTGAGGTTTTATTTTAAGGAAGTTTAATGCCACCTATCATCTTTTTTTAGGTCTATATAGGTGTAAAAACGATAGTGGGAGATTTAAGAGAGGTGGATAACCGAACAGAGAGCAGCAGTATCTCATGAGGCACTGGGGTCGGAAGGACGTGTCGCTACTCCAGGCTTTAGTTGTTGCAAGGTCCTTCATTATCCCTTCTCACTATCCCCTCCCTCTTACTGGGCCATTGTATTAAAATAAGAAGGCCCTATAATTAGTCAAATCATCTTAAAGAAACAGAGAGAGAGAGAAAGAAAAAGAAAGAGAGAGAGGTGAGAAAATAAGAAAAATAAAGATAAAGAAAGAGAGAGAAAGAAAAAAAGAAAGAAAGAGAGAAAGGAAGAAAAAAAGAAAGAGAGAAAGTTAAATGTTAGTTGTATCGGATAACATAAGTGACTAGAACCAAATGCTACCACTCGGAGTTGCTCCTTCATTTACCACTAACAGTAGCTGGAGGACGACAAGAAAATTTAGCAAATTTCGAATTTAAAAATTGAAGGTTTCGAAAAACCGTTAATCAGCATCAGTTTTAGTCGGAGACAGATCCCAATTTAAAGAAAACCCAAGTTTATAAAAACTAGATAAATTAAACATTAATTACAAGAACAAATAAAAAAAAATCGTTGTGTCCGCGTGAAGGGATAATTTACGAGTGGTTAGTTTGGGAGTGAACTCGAAGTATACAAGGAAAAGGATGAGATGTGGAAAAGATGTGAAGTCAATGAAGTCCAAGGACCGACAATCAATAAAAATACAGTCATGGGAAAAGGTTTTGAGGCATATATATATTTTGATTTTTGTGGTTCGTTTTAAAATTTTATGTGATGAAAATAATTAGTCTAATATTAAAATTATTACAGGTTTATTAAGAAATCAGCATTTAAAAATTAATAAGGAAAACCTGCATTCCTTTACAGAATCCATATTCGCGCTTTGACCCCGTTCCTGTCAAGAGGAGTTTCAATACCTGAAGCTTTGCTATTCGATCAAAAGGGTAAAAATTAGGACATGTATCTGTTAAATGAATGATGTTATGTAGTTATAATCTAATTCTTAATAATTTTGTAAAAATTAATGTTTGAATCTTTTTCAATTCCAGAAATAGTACTTTCCAAATAAAATCGTGCAACCATTGTTGCTCTGTGCCAAGGTGGCTTGAAAAGCACTGACATAGTTACTAAGGGTATTTCATCAAAGATCATCATCTTTAGGAGTATTAATAACTTTAAAAAGACTAGATACGTTCCGTTGGAAAGTTTACTGGACATAAACCAGCTTTAAATGAACGCTAAGATTACTTCCTGGTAACATCGTAGGTCAAGGGTGGAGTTGTCTCTAATGCAAAGCTTGATCACGATTTAAAAGAAGCACTTGTGATTACTTCAGCGCGCGGTGTGAGGCGGAGGCTTTTCGACAGAGGTTCGAGGTCGAGATGCCACGCGAAGAAGCCTCAACTCACCAAAAAGAACTTTACTGATAGGCTCCACTTTTGTACGAAATATAAAGAATGGCCTGTTGGCGACTAGGGCAAAGTGATCTCTTATGAAGTCCCTTCCTCTTGTTTGGTGCTTCTGGAAGATCTCTCGTTAGAAGGAGAAAAGGGAAGCGCTTTCGCGAGTCCTGTGTCGTGCCCACGATGAAGCATTCGGACACTCTAAATGTCTTAGGAAGCTTCTCAGCCAAATTAACTAGAGAATTAACCATTTTACCCAGGAACATTGCCATGAACCCAAAATGGTACCAAAATGTGCTTAATCAGCATCTTTTCCCAACAATTTAGGACCATCTTGTGGATGATAACTCTATTTTTAAGGCATCATGGCGTACTTTGTTACAAAGCAAAAGCAATAACAAAAATATTGGCTGAAAACATATCGAACTTTTGGGACCTTAGCGTGGGAATTCGCCCGAATCGAACCCCATAGAAAATTTTTGTTCGATAATCGAACTGGCGGTTGATAAACGGAAACCATTCAATCGTGAGCAGTTGAGGTTACTTATTGAACAAAATTGGAGTAATATCAGTGAAAATAATCATATATTTGGTTTCAATCATGCTAAAACGAATTGAAGTAGTCCTCAAAAACAAAGTACATCATTGAAAATATTGATCACTAATTCTATTATTTAAAAAGAGGATTTTTTTGAGTATTTGAATAATAATTTCATCTTAGTTTGGTTATGATTTATGTTTTTTATTAAAGTTATTTCTAATAATTCTTTTATAATATCCCAAAACAAAATGGTGAAGTTCATAAATAAATATAAGTATCGAAAATTTGTGTATTTTTTAAAACCCAAAGAATTACAAATGGTGAAGTTCAGAAAATTTAATTTTATATATCTTCTTCTATAACTATTTTAGCAACGTGATATTTGAAAGGGAGGAACTTTAAGGTTCCTTTTAAAAATTATTATAATTGGCTAAGTTCAGAAAATTTCTAAAAATTTAACCATGGCTGCTTTTTTTTATATTTTAAATTCTAATCTTAGTAGCAAGGCGCAAGCTCCCCCTGAGCGGTGAAGCCATTGCCTGGTTTTCTTATATGAAAAAATATAGTAGTCCCAATTCTTTTGGCCATGACTGTACCCTGCCGGAGCAAACATCCACTTGCTACACTTAAGATTTCAAACTCTGCATATATGTATGTAATGAAACAAGTTCCAAGCCTTGCCTGAATAAAGGAAACAGCTGTCGTAGCTGACAAAATCGCAGGGTATAAGTTTCAAGTACATACAACCACTTGTCATCACTAGCCCTGAAAGACTAATGGCGAGAACGAGTATTCGTCATCGTCAATACTATTCTCCAACCAAGACGCTTGTTTACCCTATAAAACTTAACACAGGATGTGTTTAGTCCTGTGGAACACACTGCATCACACCATGAATTTATAAATACTCCAGCAATTAAAATAATAATAAAAACCAAAGAAAAACTTGAATTGGAAGAAAATGTGGTATTGTCAAGGGAACAAAGGACAAAGGCGAATAGTGCCAACCTTGTTTCTAATTGCTTTATTAGATGCGAATTATATTTAATCCGAAGTAATTTGTTTGTACATAAACGCATCAGTTTTCGGGAGTAAAAGATTGATATGTCAGACGATAGTAGGAATACAAGAATACCTTTATCAGACGATTTGGGAGTATAATAATAATAATAAATATCTAAGAGTTTTGCCACTGCTCTGCACTCGTTTTGAGGCCTATTATATTTCGCTGTGACCTAATGATTAACGTGGAATCTGACACACGGGTGTCTCTAACTTATGTTAGCCCCTATGAAGTCGACCCCAATTTGCACCCCATTAAGGGACTAAGCACACCCGATGCGGTTTAACTAAGTAGTAATCGGAAGCCGTGTTACTTCTACAGATTACCGACTCAATCGCAATCGAAGGCACGTTGTTATAAATAGTTGTATTTTGAAAAAATACAGGAATGCTCTAAAATTGTTATAAAGAAAATAGATTGACAGCAATCTTTTCCTTGATTGCTTGTTTTAAACCAAAAATCTATTGCATTGGGTTTGATTAGGTTTTTGCTTTGTTTTCTATGCTAGGTTAGGTTTTGTTGGTTCGTTTGTTTTGTTTTTAGCAAGTCCTGTAAGGCTTAATGTTTTTTCCGCCGGAAAGGAACCAACCAAGAAGCTACAACTAGCTACAACTTTTGCAGGTGACAGCTTCAGTTCAAAATGGCTGATCTCTGCGCCGGCTGTGATAAAACGGTCCTCGCGTTCTCGTGTGAATATTAGTTGTTAATCTATAAAATTTTAGTTCAATAAGCTCTTCTTATATATTTTCACTGATGGATTCCATATCACAATCAAAATGATCGATCATCTATGGCTAAAATTCTAATGCAAATTCATCTGAAAATCGGATATTTTGTTCTTCCTTTAATTTCAATAAATATTGTGCGTATTTTTTTATTAGTTTTGTCTGAAAGATATACAATTACTTCTGTTAACTCTAGCATGCTATTGAAATTCTTCTTTATATTAATTTGAAACTATCTTAATATTTCAGTAAAAGCTTTCAGAACACGTTTGCAATCTAGCAACGTGCATAATTTACCTAGAAGTTGGAGTGACACTTCATTAAATTTTAGAAAGTTCCATGCCACTTTTGTGCTTTCTTACTTCTGTGCAAAATCTTCCTTCCCTTCAATTTCCAGGATGTTAACTACTGTATCAAATAGGCTTATAAATCTTGCCAAGTAGGTACCTTTTGAGAGCCGGCGACCTCTTTTATGCAGAATAATTCTTATGTGCTGCACTTTTCTATCAATGCAAATCTTTTGAAGAAGTGTCATATTTGCTAAGAGATTTAATTTTATTACTCGTTTTAATAACTACCTTCATTGACTTATGAAGATCAGGACGAATCTTTATGGCAACTAATTGATGGTCGTTAGAATACAATGCCTTTTAAGAATATACGAGGGGTGGTCAATAAGTTTTGCGAATCGGTAGGGCGAAACAGAGGAAGGGGGGATGGCTGTTTGTGGGGGTGTTAGGAAAAGTTATGACAAGTCAAGACCTGCAGCCGCACGCTCCTGCCTTGTCTAATTAAGAAGCAGTAGCTGATCGCAGATCGTCAGTCACAAATTTTTCAACAATGGAGAAGATTGAGCACGGCGCAGTGATCAAATATTTGACCAAGGAAGGCAAGAATGCAAAAGAGATGCATAAACGCATGGTTAAGGTGTACACCGACACCGCCCCTTCCTATGCAACCATTGCTCGTTGGAATAGGGAATTCCACCATGATCGTGAGTCCCTCGAAGATGACCTCCGTCAAGGACGCCCGTTAGACGTGACCAACGAGAACAATGTAGCCCGTGTGGAGAGGATGATCCTCGAAAATCGACGGATGAAGGTCGAAGAAATCGAACGAGAACTTGGAATATCACATGGAAGTGTTATCAACATCATCCAGGACAATTTGGCCATGACTCAGGTCTGTGCCCGTTGGGTCCCTAGAAACCTCACGCCCCCTGATTGACTTAAACGCCGTCAAAATCCACAATGCCAGAGTTGCACAAGCTGCTCTGCGCGAGTGCGGATACGAGGAGCTCAACCATCCCACCTACATTCCAGATCTGGCCCCTAGCGACTACCTTTTATTACGCCAGCTCAAGGCTGCACTGCGTGGACGCCGGTTTGGGGACGATGAAGATGTCCAGCTCGCCGTCCAAGAGTGGATTGAACAGCAGTCGGGAGATTTCTGGTTGTCGGGAATTCGAAGCCTCAGGGACAAGTGGCGCAAGTGCATTGAAGTCGAGGGTAGTTATATTGAAAAATAATAAAACACTTTTCCTCATATCTCGTTTCCTTATATTCGAATTGCAAAACTTATTGACCGCTCCTCGTAAAGGCATACCTTTTTTAAGTTAGCAATAAATCGCTTATGCTAATCATCCTTGGACGGAGCACCCTTTATTGCACATGATGCGAAATTTTTCAAGGATACTTTTATTTCGTCATACTTCTATTTTTTAGCTTCCAAGAGTGTCATTTTTAAAAGTTTTACGAACAACATATCCTTACAAAGTTCGTAGAGATTATCTCTGAAATGGACGTATGCCATAAGAACTGCTCTGTTATTACTTTTTGTAAATTCATGGACTTGAAGAGAAAAGAGATTATTTTTAGGTGGCACCAAGATGGTGTTCTACATCAAATGACATTTCGTCAATTTTTCTCCGAATTGAATAGTCGCTCAGCAGGAATGCTTTTAACACGTTACTTGAACCTCGATACAACACAGTTTTTATAAAAATTTCATACGAAGGCCGTATAATATTTTCAGCAACTCTATGGACACTTACAGTTTTTGCAATCATTTGTGCTATTTTTATCGGACTCAATCAATCCACTTGCATTTGTTTTTGAACTTTTTAAAAAAGGATAAAATGGTATTTCATCGGTTAAAATCTGACTTCAATCTCTCGAAATAAGAAATGGGTTTGTTCATTTTATCACCGTTTTCTTTTTAAATGTTCTATAAGCCTCGATGGCTTCAGTTGAAAATGAGTTCTTACATATCAGGCAAATCCATATGCCAAATACTCCTCAACATACTGTTTGCACTTCTTTTGGATTGACATAATTTCTGAGGAATGGGTCTGAAAATATAAAAACGCCAATATCTTCCCTCCTAAAATTATAAAAAAACTGAAAAGGAATTTAGGAAATCTATTATGTAAATATTACAACCATTAAATTTCAAAATTCCCAGCACTAACTAACAATATTCATCATTAAATTAGGCATTAAGTACTTGCTACAGATATATTTCAAATACTACCAGCAATCTTGGTAGATTCCGAAAAGCTTCACGGATGCGAGTTACTGAATTATAGCAGATCCCTTTTACTACCATATACAAAGCCAATGAGAAGCAGTTGTGGGAGGAGCTACTGGCTTCTGAAGTAATATGTTGAGATTGTGCCCCCCTAGCTATATAATTGTCATTGAATGCATTTTATGACTTCATCGAGAGTAGAGATAGATATTTATCTATATTCTATAATGGAATTTCTAAGAGATAGTTAGTTAAAAGATGTAAAAAAGAATAAAACTTCTTTCAGATACTTTTTCCGATAGGCTAATTGGCATTTCAATTCACAATATGGATTGTGGTGAATATTTATGCAGTCGATGAAGCTCTGATTTATCGTCCTCTTTAGCCGAACTTTCGCCCCCTAAGGTGCGATATCGCCGCAGTTGAGAATGGATGCACTAAGTTTACATTAATTTAAATTAGACTAACCTAACCTAACTCATTCTAAACCTTAAAAACGGAAAAAGTAAATCCATTTAATTAAAGAAAACATGGGTCGCGATATAATTTTGCTATCGCTTTTAAGAAGGCATGAATAGAAACTTCGTCAGTTGATGCCATTGGTCCCAAAAGTCTACCAAAGTACTGTTGGTAATGTTTTTTTCATTGTTCCTAAGCAAAATTCTACTTTTAACGTCTTTACAGCACCGTCCCATATTTTTTGTGTATAGGGGCCCTTCTTCAGTAACAAATAGGTTTGAAGCCAATTTTCATGAGAAACAACTGGCAACTTACATTGGTTAATACAAAAGAGTTAAATGACGCTGCCTAGTTTTTTTAAAATGCTTCACCAATGTCCAAGGGGAAAAGAAAACACGATTCACACTGCATTCTTAACGCACAGACTGTTAAACCATACTAAAACTCTATAAGACTATCCATGAAATTCTTAAAACCGACTGTGGCTCGGCGTTTCTTAAAAGTTAGTAATTTACCTAACTGAACATACGCAAATGTAAGCCACCTTTGACATTTTAGGGCCTTGCAAATTGAAAGAACGGAAGAGTCGTTCATTTCACATTGGAAAATAATAGCGCATTAAAAACAAAGCCAGGAGACATTTGGGCCTAATTTTTTCCTTAAACTCTAATCTCAATTTAAAACCCCTGTTATTAAAAGCCTATTAATTAAGTTATGATTATTTTAAGTAATCCTCACTTTTGTTCATTTTTATATAGAGTTTGACTAAATTTTGAATACTTGGCTTTGTAGAGGAATAGTGTAAGCGAAAGGATATTCGGAACGTGAATGTATGTGTGCATTAGAGCGTCTATATCATGTGTTTGCGTAAACCTTTGTGTCTGTTCCTAAGTACCTAATGTGTTTAATTCACTCTCTTACCATTTTGCACATGTGTATGTTATTATGTACATCTACGACTCTTTTGAACTATTTGTCCTTGCATACGAATATTAGTGTACATTTCCTAAAGTAGCTTAACTTTAAACACACATGAACATACAAATTCAATGAAACATTGCTCCCTAAGTTCATGTACGTGCATTCTAGTGTACGTGTATGAACGAGCTTTGGAATGCAAAATAAAAGTACATCCACGAGTCTTTTGTCCGGTGTGCTCTTATAAACGTCCCTCAAAGACACGAGCGAAAAGTCTCAGGCAATTTTTTATTAAGTTGATTTGTATAAACATTTTATTATTTATTTCTTCCTCTCGTATGGGAAAATGTGGAATGGATGATTATAAAGCAACAGATCCTGAGACAAAATGCGGATTTGAGGCGTAGAAACAAGGAGACAAGGATAGGGTGAGAAGAGAAAGGGAGACGGAGAACCACCAGGACAAAAAAAAAAAAAGAGAGGGAGATTGAAGCAAAGTTAAAGCAGAGAAATTTACAGAAGGGAAAAGGTAGGTAAGCAGATGTTGGGGCGTAGAAACAAGGAGACAAAGATAGGGTGAGAAGAGAAAGGGAGACGGAGAACCACCAGGACAAAAAAAAAAGAGAGGGAGATTGAAGCAAAGTTAAAGCAGAGAAATTCACAGAAGGGAAAAGGTAGGTAAGCAGATGTTGGGGCGTAGAGACAAGGAGACAAAGATACGGTGAGAAGAGAAAGGGTGCAGAAAGGGAAAGGAATAATCACCAGAACAAAAAAAAAGAAAGGAAGAGCTACAAGGAGCTACATGGATAAAAAGTACCCAAGAAGATCTTACGGTCGATTCAGAGAGGGTACCTTTGGGCTAGCAGTCGAGCAGGCATAGTTCTGCTCAACGGCTTACGTGCCCAAACAGCCACTTTTCTAGACTTTGTCCAGTCTTGACTTGAACTGGTCAACAGATTCACTGTTGACAACTTCCACTGGAAGTGCGTTCCAGCTACCACAGATACTGTATGTGAAAAATTTCACACACAGATTGCGGTTGTAACGCTTCAGTTCAAGTTTGAAGCCGTGATTTCTCGTTCTGCCCTCACTACGTTGGAAAATAACCGTGTAGTCTACATTATCGAAGCCTCGAAGTATTTTAAACGCTTCGATAAGCTGACCAAGCAGGCTCCGGGTTTCCAACGAGAATAGATCTAATTCTCTTAATCTATCATCGTTACTTTTGTGTCTGATGGAGGGAATCAGTTTGGTTGCCAAGGCTTGCACACGTTCGAATCTCGTGATATCCTTTCGAAACGAAGGACTCTAAAATTGTACAGCATACTCCAGGTGCGGTTAGACAAGTGAGCTTTACAAACACAGTACTATCTCCTTGTTCCGATTTTCAAACTGGCGCTTTATGTAGCCTAGCATCATTTGGGCCCTTTTCTCCGCCTCAATGTACTGTTTCGACAACTTGAGGTCACTAGTGATTGTTACACCCAAGTCCTTCTCAGTGTCGGTGGATTCAATAGCAGTGCTCTTAAGGATATACTGAGATTGGGGGTTTCGGGGGCCGATATGCATCATTTTGTATTTGTTCACGTCAAATGGAATTTGCCACGTGTCCAACCACTCTCCAATCTTCCCAAGATCATCTTGGAGGCCGTCAGTATTTCCTTCCTTTGCGATGTTCATACCAAGCTTGGTATCATCGGCAAATTTAAAAATCTTAGCAACCATGTCAGCGTATATGTCATTGAGGTAGATGATAAATAGTAATGGTCCCAGAACAGAACCTTGACGAACACCGCTAGTAACGGGCACCCACTCAGAAGCCTCTCCATTCAACACTACCCGTTGCCGTCTGCCGTTTAGCCAGTTCTCTATCCAACCTGCTATATTTCATCTACGCCCAGCGCTCGCACTTTCCGAAGGAGGCGGCGGTGTGGTAGCTTATCGAAGTCTTTTTGAAAGTCTAAGTAGATAACATCCATCGCCTTATTCCGGTCGTATTCACTAAAAACGGTGGAAGAATTCCACAAGATTCGTTAGGCATGACCGGTGCCTTCGGAACCCATGCTGGGAACTCATTAATCGCAAGTTGGACTCTAAATATGACGTCATTTTGTCCACCAAGATGCTTTCTTTGATTTTACCGACTATTGAGTTTAAGCTAATAGATCGGTAGTTTGAGAGCTGCCTAGGGTCTTCCTTTTTGAGGATAGGAGTTACCTCTGCTACACACTAGTCTCTAGGAACGCATCCGGTCCGGATTGACATGTTAAAAATTGTACTCAGATGTTGTGACACTTCATTGCGCACTTCTTTCAACACTTTAGGTAGATACCCATCCGGGCCAGGGGACTTATTCGTCTTTAGATCAGTGATCTTTTTTTCTATTTCTCCTCGAGTGAAGTCCATTTCCTCTAGCTTTTCAGCCAAGTAGAAATCTGTGGGCTGGGGGATGGGACCACTCTCTTCAGTAAACACTGAAGAGAAGTAGTCGTTCAGGAGGTTAACATTTTCAGCATCTGAGTGCTTTAATGCTCCCTCCTAATTCATTTGAAGGGCCAATCGTGCGATGCATTGGCTTACGGCTGTTTACATAACCAAAGAACTCCTTGGGACTCTCCTTGCAAAGTCTCGCCACTCGGAGCTCCACAGCACGCTTTGCCTCCTAGCTACCCTACGGTACTCGTCCAAGTCTCTAGAAATCTTTGACAGCCGGTACACCGTTCTTTTCTCTCTCAGCAGTTGACCAATACCTTGATTAAACCACCTTGATGAATCTTGATTGAAGACTCATGAATGTAGTTTTGAATCTCTTCCACGAATCTTCAACACCCTCGCACACTTTTAGCCAGCCTCGCATCAATCAATCCAGCACGAATACCTGCAATGTCGGCTCTTCTTAAATCAAGTTTCCTCGATTCACTCTTCGCAGACTCTACCTTGGGGACCTTGACTATAAATCTAACTAGTCGGTGATCACTGCCACCGATTTCTTCCCCTACAGAGAGATCCTCAATGATGTCATCCTCAGAGGTGAAAACCAAGTCGAGGGTATTATTGCTTCTCGTCGGCTCTGTCACCCATTGAGTCAGGAACTCGTTGTTCGCAAACTCCAGGAGTAGTTCGTTCTCGCCACAGGTTTCTCTGGTTTCACAGTCAACTTGGGTGTTAAAATCATTCATGGCGATACACACACTCTCTTGTACAAGTTCAACAAGCAGCCAGTACAAATCCCTGTCATTTTCAATGAGTTGTGTAAGGGATCTGTAAAGCAGCAGGGTCCTGTATTTGGTAGGACCTATGTCTAGGTCAACACCTAGTAGCTCGTGGTCGGATACAATGTTGCATTTCGTCGATATGAGTGTATCCTAGACATACAGAATCACACCACCACCCTCTCTCTCTGGCCTATCTTTTTGGAAGAGTTGGTAACCGGAAATCGTGAATTCACCTTCAAAATCTCGGTTTGAGGTTTTTACTCACGACTCTGTTATGGCTACCTTTTCAGGTTCTCCCGTCGCTACGAGGCCACGAAATTCAAGAAACTTGTTTCTGATTGACTTCGCATCAAACAGAAAAACTTTCAGGCAGTCCCCAAATGTAGGACTCCCTACGCTCTTCCGTTTCTCGTCTTACTTGTACCTCTGTTCTCTTTTAGTGGTGTGGTGGCAGCCTTTCGAACGACCTCCGCGAAGGTCATTCCAGGGGTGACTTTGGCGTACTGAAGCACGTCCGCCCTCACTCTGGGCCGGACCGTCTTTTGAGTCCACTCAACGACATCTTGGATCAGGTTTAAGACTACAGCCTTTCCTCTAAAAGAAAGTTGCACCCCATCCCTTTGGCAGATATTGTTTCCTACCATTAAAGATGCGGTATGGGTCGACAAAAAAACACCTCTTTCGCCGTAAATAAATCTACTAGTCGTCGGTTCAATGCGACGTTCCTCGAGTGAGCAATCCGGCTTGGACCTTTTCTCGGGAGCATCCTGACCACGACACGTCTGCGGGTTTTCAACGCACAGTCATCCACAACCCCCATGACCCTCTAAAGGATCCCGCCTGTAGGACCTACCCTACCTCCTCTGAGGTAGAGGGCGTTGCCACTTACTATCAAGGTAACGACTGAACTCTCAGAAATATGAGATTTTTTAGCCTCTACTCTTATCTGGGGGCCCCACGTCCTGAGAGGCAGCCTACCCTCACACTTGTGCGAAGGCGGGCCGCAAGCATGGGTTGCAGATCCCTTGATTGAGAATTGCCGATAAGGACTACCCTCACAGATTTAGCTGCAGAGGACAGAGTCTTCCCTTTCGGAAGCGACTTCTCTGTTTCCTCTTTCTTCTACATATTTTTCTTCATTTTCTTCTTTTTTTTCCTATCTTCCTCTGATTCAACTTCTGTTTCTGTTTTCTCTTCTTCTATTTCTACCTTCTCTTCCTTTTTCTTTCCTTTCTTACTCTTTCTCTTCTTCTTTTTTGGCCCGTTGAGCCAGTCCCGAAGCAGCTGACTCCAGCTCTGGGACGTTGGAAGGCTGGCGTGGCACTGCCGATGCAGTGGTCGCTTCTTGGGAAAAGGTCTCGTCGGCGGATCCACCCACGTTGGTGGGAGATACATCGGTAGCCAACTGGACCTCTAGTTTTGAGAAAAATTCGACGATCCTGCCCTAAAGACGGCGAAGCTGACGCGCGTGGTTAGACTCTAGGTTCTGCAGCTTCCTCTCCAGTTCTTTAGATATTTTCTCAGATGATCTATATAGATCCTTGAGCTTTTGCACTTCTCCTTTAAAGACACAGTCAGTGCAGATACTTGCTAGGTAGCATTTGAAGTAACACCCCTTCGGGAAATCCACGTACCACTTGTCCTTTTTGCACACTGAACATGTGTATTTAAGAGCAGCCGATCATTTTTTTTCAGACATGCTGAACACTTTATATCTCTCAATACTTTGCGACCACTCAATATAAAAGAAGGGGGGTTGGTGAGTTCGCCCCGCGTGAGTCGCTCCCGCCTACCCATCGGAGACGCTTTGGAACTTTCAGAAGGCACACTCCATGTGCTGCTGTTCGTCCGACTGAGTCGTCAAACCACGGCGTGCCGTGGCTCCCAACCAAGCAGCACTGACGGTCCCCGAAGGGGCCATCGCTTTCTTACCAAGTGAACAACGGAGCACGGCCCATACTAAACTCCTACTAGTTCCTTTCACGATGGCCAGGATCTCGAAGTGTCATTCAATGGATATCCTGCCACACCAAGAGACTCGACCCAAGCCTTTTAATTGGCCTGACAACCAACCTGGGAACAAAGAGCCGTCAATTCGGACCGATGCTACCAGAGGTACGGGGAAACGGTAACTGGGAATGTTCAATAATTACGCGCCAGGGAAGGGGTTAACGGGGCACTACCCTCATCCCATCCATCGTGCCCCAACGCCTAGGACACCTCTAGTCCTAGTCTCTCGCAACCAGTAAGCGTCGATTGGCGTTGTTTATAGAGATTGCAAAGCCTCTCTTTTGACGCATGAGGTAGCTGTCAGGTCCTTATATGTAGATATAGGGAAAAAAGGGTAAGAGTGATATGCTATGAGCAGATTTTTTTTTCTTTTTGTATGAAAAGTGGAAGAGATAGGATAAAAGTGAAAAAAGAGAAGGATAGAGTAGAAAAAGGAGGGACGCACTTAGTCTGGAACCTCGTTTCCGAACAAATCGACAAAAGAAGCCCTACCAGTGGTACCCAGAAGAGAGGTACCCTCGCTGACATAGCTCGAAAAGTCAAAGGTACGCACAAGCTCTCTTTCAGCAACAAGGGAGCGTCACCTCTCCCTCTACTTTCGATCGATCGATCGATCGATAGAGAGAAGCAAAGGTGAAAGCAGAGAAATTCAGAGAAGGGAAAAGGTAGGTAAGCAGATGTTGGGGCGTAGAAGCAAGGAGAAAAGGATAGGGTGAGAAGAGAAAGGGAGGGGGAGAACTACCAGGACAAAAAAAAAAGAGAGGGAGATTGAAGCAAAGGTGAAAGCAGAGAAATTCACAGAAAGGGGAATGGTAGGTAAGCGGATGTTGGGGCGTAGAAACAAGGAGACAAGGATAGGGTGAGAAGAGAAAGGGAGAAGAAAGGGAGGGGGAGAACTACCAGGACAAAAAAAAGAGAGGGAGATTGAAGCAAAGGTGAAAGCAGAGAAATTCACAGAAAGGAAATGGTAGGTAAGCGCTGGATCAACTCGCCGTAGCTTTACGGCCAGATTGATAACTCTAATTTCTTTTTCTTCTAAATGTTGTAAGAAGGTAAGATTATGTTAGGTTAGGTTAACCCCTTAATGCCAAAAAAAATTAAATAAATTTTAATTAGGTTTATAAGTATGTATGTTATATAAACAATTTTTTTTTTTTCAATTTTATGTGTACATTCACTTATATTTTGTACCTACTATATATAGTAAGTTGGGCAGGTAAGGTTCTGTTCGGATAAGTGATTATGAAAAAAAGTAATTATTTTATTAAAATAAAGATATAGATATACATTTTGAAGTTCACTACATTTATTATTTTATACTTTTATTGAAAATAAAAAAAAACATTTGTACACATTACACTATATAGAAATATGTCGCTATATTTTTCATCCTTTTATTGAAAGTAAAAGTACTTGTTCATACTAAAGTATGTAGAAATGCATTTAGAAGTTCACTATATTAAATATTTAGTGTCTACTTCATCTTATGGTAAAGCAAGAAACATCTTTCACACAGAGGAGCATCCTTGGGAAGGGCGAGACTTGCGTTCTCTGACAGCGCATTTCCACGTCTGTTTACCTAATGGCGCAACATATTGCTCAAATTGAGAATATTGCACATCATAAATTACTCTAATAGATTGTCCTGGCCTTCCAGATTGGGGTCGTTGTTTTGTTTGCTGTAAATATTGTGTCGAAATGTGTTAGCTGCAGTTCATCGCCTTACCGTTTCTGTGCCAAAACATTTCAGCGCCAAATAATTTCAGCGTTTCATTATTTCATCACGAATATATCGCTGTAACATTTTAGCGCAAATATAATTATTAAGTTTTGTATAATCAAAAATTCTGTAATTGAAAAAAACCCCCCCCTTATTTAACGTTGTTTATTATTTTATAAATTCCAAATTAGACTATTTTGTGTATGTTTAAGTAAGTAATAGATTGAGAATTACCTACTACAAAGGAAATATCAGATAAAAAATACAAAATTTAAAAAAAGATTTTGGCAAGAATTAGTATTTAGCTAAAATGAATTTGAATTACTGAAGAAATAAGATAAACAAAATATTAAATAGAAAATATATATACCATTTATATATGGTCCATATTTAAACTCTTAATTTTTTATACAAATAAATAACCTTTAAAAATATACTCCTTTGTAAGCAGATAACCTACAATAAAAATCTATTTATTCTTGAATTTGAATAAACTCTAAAATGGGGCTAAGAATTAAAAACAATTCGTAGACAAGATTTGCATATCTTAAGGCACTAAAACTTTGAATAGATTAGTTCATTAAATTATGATCACTTGCTCGCAAATATTCAACTTCATTTCTTTCTTCATACTGCAAAAGAATTATTAAAATTCTACCGTCTGCTTTTCTGTAGGTTAACAATTTCATTACAGGTTCATACCCAGATGCAGCCTTTTCCATATACTCGTCTCGTTCATTTTGAAATTTGCGGAGAGCCTTGATGAACTTCCATTTAGTTGGTTTATTCATTCTTAATTCGCATCTTAACCTCCTATTTGTTGCATCAGCAGGATTTTTTGTTCTGTCTTCCATTTCGATAGTCCCATGATGGACATTCCACAGCTCTTGAGGAAATAATCTTCTTATTTGTCTATTTCTCTTCTAGTGGGACGAACAATGTAATTATCCTCGAGACAATTGGGGAGTCCGGATAACAGGTCAGGTAAAGCAACTCATAAAGAATCCATATAATCATTTAAATTTTCTATCGGCACAAAGGCAAGAACAGTGACCACCATCTTAGCGTGTAAATAAAAACCAGGATTATTACTATACTGACTCATATAGCCAATATGTTGTATTTTCTTTAACACATTTTGAGCTAAGTGAAAACGGTATCTGGGAGCGATTCTCTTATAGCCAAAATGGCAGTTTGCTCAAAATCACAATTGATTACACTTGGCTCTGCATTTGGAACAATATCTTTTTATAATGTCGAAAATTCTTTTGTAAGTTTCACACTGTTTATTTTGTAAGAGAACGTATAGTATCGGATGAACACCTACATGCCTTCTCACAATTACTATGTAATCTTAATAATATAGATTTGGGGCACACGTAAAAGCTTCATCAACATACCAAGTATTAGAAGTCGCTAGATGTTCCGACCAGGTCTCTCTCTGTTCCCAAAATGATAATTCTATCATACGCCACACCACCGTCAACTAAACAAAAATTCTCTCTTTCTGGTGTTGGTTTGTACACTTTAAGTTCTTGAGGTATTTTTAATTTTGAAATAGAATTAGGACTGTCAGACACTATGTTTATATCCTTCCGCGTTCGTCAAATCATTTTCTTTAGTGTTGCTCTCTTTGGTATCTGGTGCAATACCAACTTGAGTCATTCTACCTAAGCAATGATTAATAAGTACATTTGTGGGTTCAAAGGTTGATGCATCTCTATAACTTGCTTCATATTTTGTCCTTTCAACTTCGATGTCAACATCTGATGGAGAATGCGTAAGCTTGTGCTTATAGCCTAGAATTCGAATGTATGACTTCTAGCCTTGCAGTTAGTTTCATGGCATCGCCAAAACTTTACATTCGTCTCGGTCTTACTAACTTTATTAAACCTAAAGATCTATCTGTCCTCAATTTTTTTTCCTCTCTTACTGTTTACAAAATAGGCCATGTTTTAAAGTTGAAAATTTTTAAATAAATCACAAGAATCTATCAAATCAACGCTAACCTCGGAGAAGAAATGCTGAAATATAGTATGTCAAGCCTTTATGTATACTAAAAATGTAGTAGATAAAGATGAACACAGTTTCCAGGTGACCTAAAGTAACTTTTTAAGGAATTCCCTAGAATTGTTTAGGAATAAAACTTAACAGAGCCATCGAATTCATCCCTAAATTTATCCTTTGAATATCTGCTGTTAAAATTTACTAGTTCTGCTTTGTGTTAATACGCTAGGTTAGGAGCATTTCATGGAGGTGCATTCATTAAAATGTGGTCTGGAGATAGTCGAAAAATAGTTAATAATCCAGCTGATATTAAACTTTATGTAGATTTGACGTTGGAATATGGCCTGAAGATTATCTCTCTCAAACTTTATGCGCATTTGTTTGTCGTTGGAATATGGCTTGTGGATTGTCTGAATTTTGAGTCAATAATTCAGCTGATATTAAACTTTAAAGCATTTGCCCTTTGAATATGGCTTGGGAATTGTCTGGAATTAAAAATCACTAATCCAGCCGATACTAAAAATGATGTGTATTTCGAAATAGTTACTATCATAAAATGCGCTACTCTGTCAAAATTCTTCAGATACAGAAATGCATAGATCATAATTGTCATGAATATTTAAAACAAAAAATTGCGTAGTTTTTCATGAGGATTCCAAAACAAGAAAACACCCAAAACGCTTTTAAATAGGTATATTATTTTAGCATAGATAACATTTAAATGTTGTCAAATAGTGGCATACAGCTAAAATAATTATATTAAGTTAAATATTAAACTTAAAGGAACCTCATGAAAGGGAGGTTGATTTCTATTTTCATTGTTTTCAAAAGAATCGCTAGATGGCTTATTGACTCTATTGTTAGATGATCCTCCAGACCCTATTTCAGGAATCCGCCAGTCCATGAACGACCCTACCCTCCAGAACTTAACACTAAAGCCATCAATATTTTTTCACATAAGTGCTAAATGTTCTTGTCTCAAGGTACTTATAAAAAGGAAATATTTGGAAAACTTTTCGCAAACAAATTCTTCCATATTTTTATTATTTTTAAATATTTTTCAATACTGTAACGCTGGAACATTTTCGGACTAAAACGGTGACCAAATTTTATTATTGGCACCTGTATTAGACATAGATACAAGTTTGTTAAGTCACATTGAAGTAATTAAATTTAGTTTAAATAAACTAACCCAGCAACAAATAATAAAATATAATTATATATATGACTGAATATAAGTCCTTTTAAATATATTAAATCCCAATTTCAAAATGGACATTATAAAAATAAGAAAGGCAATTACGTGAAGTAATTTTGCTTCATAATTTAAACTTTTTAATTTCCTTATTCTGGCCGAATTGATACCCCTCGACTGCGCGCTGAAATGTCTTGGCGCTGAAACGGCAAGGTGCTAAAAAGGTTGCGCTGAACTGGCGCCGCTGAAACGGCAAGGGGTTGAAACAGCGTCGCTAAACTGGCGACGCTGAAACGTCCGATCCCGGCGAAATGATAACAATGAAATTTCCGAATGTTCTTTTAAGTGAAATATCTAGTCTGCTGACTAGAGTCGTATGCTCTCCCTTATTCTGATTAATGACTTTACGACCTTCAAAAATTGCAATAATTCCCGGATTAACTTTAGAATGATATTGACAATTATATCATTCTAAAGAGAATATAAAACAATATTAGGGTTTCAAATTTCGTTAGAATCGGCACAATAGTTATGATGTTATTGCCAAATAACTCCCCGGCTAATCTTGGGAAGACTTGGGAAATTATATCATTCAAAATAAAGTGTAAAACAACATAAGAGTTTCAAATTTCGTTAGAATCGGCCAAATAATTCCCTGCCCTACCATAGGGGATCTTTAGATATTATATTATCCGAAAAAAGAAATTTGCCTTTCAGGTTCCAGCGGACAAATTTCCGGCAATCTATTATATCTTATTGTTTCAGTCGAGTACAATTAATCATTCGCAGTTGATTGAGCAGTTGGGGACTGGTAAAATAATTATCAAAATAGAACTTGCATGGAAGTCTTTTTATATGCTTGTTAGATTATCAAAGATATTCAAAATTGGTTCTAATTTTCCATAATCAATCTCATACTTTTCATTTATTTCATATGATTAGCCCTGATAAACATCAAAAGCACGCAAGAATCCTAACATAGAATTGAAGTAGCATGCTTTGAATCCAAATCGTATAGGTTTATTACGAATGCACTGTTTACAACCATTCATTAGTACAAAGCTATATTTTGGTCGATTGGGTAGGCATATATATATATATATATATATATATATATATATATATATATATATATATATATATAATGCTTGTTCAAATGATGCATAAGGAGGCCAAGTTTAGCTAGCCTTTCATCTTTATTTAGTTTTTGATTATCACTAAAATGCAGATATCGAAGTATTTCTTCAAATCTGTTTCTAGCTATAGCTTCTGAAACAACTAAAACGTACATGCCGTTTACTTGTGCCCAGTAGTGTCTGCGACGAGGGGGTGGTTGATAACCTGAGGGAATGAGTATTTCTAATAGAGTGCTTAGTTCGCATATTGATACATGGAAATGTTTATTTTTCTGACAAGCAGATGTTTCGGATTCATCAGCAATTCTCTGCAGCAATTCATCAGAAAAGAAAAATTCAAACTTCTCAACTGGAGTTTTCTCTTTCAGACCTACTTCTGGATATGCGTTTTCACTGTGATTTGAATCAACAGGAAACATACGAATAGAATAATTCTTCCACTTATATTGAAGACTTTCTTTTAGTTTTTTCAGTTTTTTTAGCATGAGGCTTTCGTTAGCTATTAGTTTCCTCTTGAGAAACTTGATCGTTATTATGGAAAACATTCCATGCTGTTGCTTGTAAGTGTCGATAATTTAAATTATCTATAAGACCACTAATCCTCTTCACCAGATGCCTTATCAGAATTTTCATTTGTAGCAGGAGGTGCAATGTAAATGACATCTGCGTATTCGTTATTTTTTTCCCCAGCATATCCATTAGTTCAGTAGGTGTCAAGCATATTCTGAGAATGTAGGATATCACAGAATTAAAATAAGTTTAGCTATATTGTGTACACAAAAAACAATAAAAAAAGCATATAATAAACAAATTGGTTGGATAAAAACAAAACGGCATATAGATCTAAAAAATATATTATTTATCTAAAATAACTTGTTCAATCATTCAGCTATAGACAAATATCACTGATATACACAATATTTTGGCCAAAAATTTATTTTGCAATTTAATAATAGGACTTACCGATTGCACGACGCCGTTTTGCTTCTTTGACTGCTGAGGACAAACTGAATCAAATCACCACAATGACAGTACTTGTCACCCCTATACGCGTTCTAACACATTCAGACCTGTTTACTTAACACGCAGAAGCCCAGAACATGATTTATTTAGTTGGAAATGACTGGTATTCCAATCTTAAAAACACTTACTATATATAGTTGTGTGGGCTGTTATGGGTTAATAGGCATCTCATTGTAGCCAGTTGAAGCGCATTTATCCTATAAGCTACAGGCTTGGATATATCATATAAATACTTCACCACCATTTGCACTACACAAACATCTAGAGGATAGTGCAGCCGTTGCCCTCTTTCTTGCTGCAATGGCAGGTTGTTAAGGAGCGTAAGACTCCCAAGCTCCAAAATACAGCACGTGCGCTCCGCTTCCGGGCTAAGCCGAGTCAGTGTACCACAACTGAAAATTAACACACACACACACTAGACCCGACCACCCAGCTCACATGACCTAAACATAATACTCGAGGATAGATCTAACAACACCCACGTTCCTTGCACACCTGCAACTACACACCCACATACTTCCGAGAATCGAGCGCCGCCATACAACCCTTCCCTTTCTTCCTTCCGCCGTCCAAAAAGAACAAATAAAACAGCACAAACACGACGCATTGCCGTATAGCTACCGATCTGTTAACTCTCCCTATCTCCTATTAATTAGTTTTCAAACGTTTTCCTCTACGACTACTTGATTTATCTGTAGTCATCACAGTGATCCCTATCTGCTCTTTTTATACACCCATTGTCTATACATAGAGGCACAAAACTAAAGGTAGTGGTATATAAACAACAGAGAAGATGAACGAAACAAAATCCCTCGTATTTGAATAAAGAGCCATATTGATACATAATAAATGAAAATAGTAATCTCAATAATATAGTAATATAATAATGACAAACCGAAACTTCGGTACTTCTCCTTACAGGAGGAGCTTGCGCGTCGTAGGAGAATCTTCGGTCTGTGGCTTACGGTCACGCTGTCAACATTTGAACATAAACGATGCGAAAATTTCAAACATAGGTGTTGCAAATATACCACTTTGCATTACCCTACGGCTCCCAAATCGCCAGAGACTGCGAATGACCGACGCCGTCATCATCCAAATGAATAAATCAACAGTCAACGTGCGGCTTCAGCCAGGAACTATCCTTGCAGCCCACTACACTTTCCTATATATAGGAGCTAATTGTTAAGCTATGTCAAGAGGATTATATGTCAATCAAAACGGTATCTGAGAAGCTTAAACGCCCCTAAAGTGATGGACATAATATTATATCACGTAACAATACTACATCCTCATCTTTCAGTTAGAATTCTTACTGGTATGCATAGGAAAACCTTAAACTGAGATAATCAAGCCATCGACCGTATCGCAAAAAAAGACCGATACAAGACAGCGTCCAGTTTTTCACGAGAAGTTAATTAAACGATGGCCGTTAGTCTCTCTAGGGAGACATTATCACGTCACCAGACGGAAGGATCTTTAAAATCTCGCACATTCGCAGTCAGGTTATTGATATCATAAGAACAAAAAAGATAGATTATATTATTATCCTTCGCCACTCAGCATGTTCTATAGACAAAGTACACTTCAGCGAGGAATCAAAGTACAATTTGCTTGTGTAGGATGACAGGGGGTTCGTCCATCGAAAGCTTGACGAAAGATTATCCATGAACTGGATAAAGAGCAGCGTCAAGTTTGGTGCAAGAAGCGTTATTGTGTGGGTCATAATTTCGGTGGCAGGTCCTGGTCCACTTGTCCACCTGAGGGCAGACTGAATGTTAAAGTGTATAAAGAACTTCTGCAATTAATGAGGACAGAAGTATTTTGGGGGTTTTCCTTTATGGCTGAGTAAGTTTTTAATAAATTGTTGGTGGCAATAAAATTAATCTGACATTGATGGTATCTCTTAGCTAGTATCGACTGTAGTTCATTTATCAATTTGTTTCCACTGAGTCCAATATACGGTACTTTTTAAATACCAGGGTTTCGCATGAGTTCTGTTACACTAATTTTTTTTAATTTTTCATGAAGTTTACCTGTGTGATAGAAAAAGTTCCCTAAAACAAAATTACAGTTTTATTTTTACAGCATGTATCATTAAAGCGTCTATTACTTTGTAAGTAGGTGTGTCGAGAGAGAAGTTAAAAGAATCGAGAACTCTGCTCTCCTGCGTGCGGGCCACTACAATTCTGACATCGCCAAGCGACTCAACGTCAACTGGATGACCCTCCATATACCAGCGAAGAGGCTTAAGAAGGGGGAAGACCTCAATGATCGATCTTTGCTGTGAAAAAGACCTTGGGAAGTCCTTCGAAGCTCAAAATGACTGCGCTCGCGAAGAAGAAAATCTCGTTGGCTACAGTTTCCAGAGTCGCCAAAGAGGAGGGTGGCAAGGGCTTGAGTTGCGTCGAAAGGCCTCTGCTCAGCGACTGTATGCAAGAACAAGGTCGGAAGCGCTGTCGTCGTCTTCTCAATACCTTGAAGAGTCATAGCAAGCAAATTCTCATTTTTTTCTAATTGAAAAAAAACTTCACGGTTGATCCAGTAATCCTTTCTCGTTGATGATCTATGTAACCAACCGGTTTATAATTGTAGATTTCTCCTTAATATATATTAGCTGTTTTATTTCTTTCCATAGGAATTACACTAAAATTTTGGGTGTTTCTTCTTATTTTAAGTCGATATATATTTTGCTCGCTTTGCTTGTGCTATTTTTTCTGTTATTAGGTCGATGGCCATGGTTGTATCCCTGTTTTTCTCGAATCCAAACTGGAAATTATTATATATATTATTTTATTCTATATATTCGATTAGTCTTCTCCTTATTAATTTTTTTAATACTTTACCGGTAAAATCCAGCAAAGATACAGGTCTGATACTATTCAAGAGATTTTCAGGTTTGTTTGGTTTTTGAAAGAGTAAAATATTTTCTGTTTTTAAGGCTTCATGGAAGTAGCCGATGTTTAGACTTGCATTAAAGATGTTTTAAATGCTCTTATGGTTCTATTCGGGGCATTGGTGAAGTTCGTCTTTTAAGCCCTGGTGATCCTGGTGCTTCACCCCTTGGAGTAGCACTCTTTTGCACTCCATCTCCATTTTTATCCTCAAGCGCCAAGGCGCTCCCATTAAATTTTCTTCCTCTATTTTTATGTTTTTTTTCTCTCTGAAAAAAAAATCCATATCGCCAATTATTATTCATTTTTTCCTCTGGTGGGAAGCTTTCCCTATTTTTGCCTATTTCTATCTTTCCTACCTATTAGTATACGCACTTCTTCCTAAATAAAGGTTATATGAACACAGAGGTGAAGTCAGGCGAGCCAGATTTGCATCAGATATTATTAATCACATAAAGAATTTAAAAGACTGCTCCATCCCCCCCTTTAGTCGTTCTCTCCGAAAAAAACCTAGACCCCAGGCCCCCCATGAGGGCCATACTCACCAAATCCATACCTCAAAGGTCCTCTCTGAGGTCCTCTACCAAAACCGTATCCACCAGGCCCGCTCCAAATCTCCACACCATGATCAAAATCTGACTACCCAAGCCCCTTCCCAAATCAATTCCTCAGGTCTCTTCCTAAAACCAAACTCTCCAGGCCCACACCAACAGCCCTCTACTCATGACCGTTCTCAATATTCCTCTTCCCAGACTTCAGCAAACCCTATCACTCTTACCACTCTCCTTCAGAATTTCCCCTGGTCCGTTCCCTAAAACCGTCTCTTCTGACCTCCCCAAACCCTATTCCTCTTTTACCCTACTCCCAGACTCTCCCCTCACGGCCCTCCAACAAATTCTCCCCGCCAGACAACTTTCCCTACAGTTTATAACCTTCTCCGTTGCAATAATTTCTCTACCGATACCCCTAATATCCTTACTCTACTACGCTCCCCTCTCCTTGCACCTCCCCTGACACCGTCCCGCCCCCCTGTTTCACAGCCCGCATGCCCCTTTCCACGTAACCCCAGGCTAACCCCTAGTCCTCCTCCCCGCTAACGATCCTTGTGATAGTGTCCAAATGTTACCCCAATTTTCAATTCTCTTTTCTCCCTCACCTCTCCCACACTACTCTACTGAAATAGTCGTGGTCTTTATACAAACTGGGAGAGCATTTCTTCCTTTCTCTTCTCTTATTCACCTAGCAGCTTATTCCTTCAGGAACTAATCTTGGGTGGGCATCAGATCCATAGGATCTCTGGTTACCTTTTTTCCTCTTCTTTGCTCGGGGCAGATCCGAACGTGGCAGTTCCGCCATCCTCGTCCAATTATATGCCCCTTATCATTCTCTGCCCCTCCGAACAGACCTCCATGCTCGGGATGTCTGGTTTTATAGAAGGACTACACTTTATGCTCGGTCTACTTTCCCCCATACGACCGTCCTTCCTCTGATATCATCCGCAACTTCATCCTCCACTTTTCCAGACCTTTTTTACTCCCATGACATTTTAATAGCAGATATGCCACCTGGGACATATGCTGCTCGACTTACCTCACGCCTAATTTCCTATATCTCATGGATGATCTCTCCTCCTGTTTGAGTTTTCGCTCACTCACCTAATTTACAACCATCAAAGGACACCCACTCCTGTCTGGATCTCTCTCTTGTCTCTGATAGACCGCAGCTGGTCTTTTGTTGGGCTGTGGCTCAGGAAGGTTTCGGTAGCAACCACTTCCAAATTCCTCGCTCCTCCCTTTTCCAACCCCTAAACGGAGTTCCCGGTGTAGAGTGTTGCAAATTGAAGAGACAAACGCCCTATTAGCCCTTGTAACCTCAACAAGATTCAAACTACCGTTATTTTATTCCTTCGAGACATCTTACGAATACTCCTAAACTTTTTTTAGACTCTCTTTGCAAGCGTTTTTCTCTCCTATTTTTCTTGGCCAACTTTGCAAGCTATTTGTGGACTATTTTTCATTCACTATTCCCTGGTCAAACCAGGAGAACGGTTCATCTACTCACTCCTAGCTCCGGTAGTAGGTGTCGTTTGCTTACACGCTGGTACTCTGCCCTCCATTTTCCCCTTCCATTTCTCCCACCTTTTTTTTCCTTAACTAACCCGTAATAGGATATTTGGTGTAGCATTATCACCTATTTGCGGCAGGGGTATGGACGATTGTGTATCCTTTCGGCCTCGAGGCTAACAGACCCAATGTTACAGAAGAATTTGTGGCTATCTATCTCCCAAACTTTTTCACTTTCTCCAGATCCACATTTTTATTTCCCGATATATCATTACAAACCCCTTCTAAGCGTTAGAATTCGAGGGGTGGCGTCTGCTTAATCAAAGCTTACCATCTGTCTCCCTTTCTTATCTCGGTTAACACCTTCAAAGTTCTTCTTGTCTCCTTTGCTCTGTAGCTTTCTCCCCAAATTAGGGTTATGTAGTGAGCACCCATCAGACAGCCTATGTGATGATGGGTGAATTTCTATACAACACCTCTTCTAACTCATCCTTCATGATTTTAACATCCCGCATCGCAAAAAAACGTTCATAAATGATATCAGCCACGTTGGTGTCATTGAAATAACAATGAGTGCTACCTATTATCATAGTTACCTTGAACTCTCAAAGGACTTTATGAGGCCTGAACCCGAATAGTTTATGGAATTATGGGGGCTTTCTCAATTATCAGATGAGACCCCATGGCGACTGGCAGAGACGATTAACCTGCGTGTGTAAACACACCTTACACTGTGCACGACGGCAAGCACAGGTAAGACGAAGCCAGACGAAGAGCGGAGTGGTATATCGAATCTACTTTTTAATATAGATTCTTGAATACAGACGAAGAAAGTTCGCACTCGTATTCTAGTTTGAGCAAAAAATTATGGATCAAAGAGAGGAAAAGAACTATTACCCTATGACGAGATAGATTATTGATGGCTCTAGCATAACGCAATAAATGTGTAAATAATAGCTTCTCAGTTTGGAACAGTTCCGTGTCGGAATTGAAACAACGAATGTGATATCAGTACACTACATTGTTCTTGGTAAATAAAATAAAAACGACTACGTTTTGGCATATACTGGGACGCAACTTAAGGCGTCTAGAAACCACAGCTCCATCCTATTCATATAAGCTATGCCAAAGATTTGCAAAGTCGTCTTCGAATTTTCGGCAATAATCTTTATTCTCTCTAGAAAGAGATGATACGCTTGTTTTTTTTTACGGCAAAGAGTGTTACTGTCGACATTGGCCTTCTTCGGCCAACAGAGCCCGGAGTTGTGCCTTCGGAAAGCATACGGCCATTCGCGCGAGGGTCTTCCCTTTGAAGAGGGCCTCCGTATATCTTTCCTGCTAGGCCTGGAGGGCATATTTATTCAATGGAATTGCCACGAAGTACGAGCCAACTGGGAGTCGCTATGGAGGATCATTTCCTCCCGTTTCCCGTTAGATATTTTTTTTACAGGAGACAATGCTGGGCGCGTGGCCCTTTGCCAACCCTCCCGAGAATAAGGGTTTTGCTACCCCCACCATCGCGGGATTAGCAGTGCAGCTAAACCTGGATAGAAGGTATACTATTATTTCTGCCTAAATTCCACCGTAGGCCGATTTCGTCGAGTGAGTCCTCCCCCCGCATCGTGGCACGGATGCCCAAGACCTTTCTACCTCTCGAGAATGAACGGTAGACACCCTCTCTGGGGAGACTATACGATCACTCCCAGGGATCAGGTCCTTGCCCACCTGATCGACGAACTGGGGATAGGTGCTCTTAATTTGGTGAGTGTACACATCACTGTACGAGAATCGCTTTTTTTCCTTCCTTAGCCTATCCGTGTACCCTCCGGATGCACAGCATTATTTTGGGTGGGAAGTGGTTGAATACCTTCATTGTAGGGATTACTTTCTCATTCAAATATAATTTTATTAACCGCTTTCGCCTAAAAGACCAACCCGATGGTGCCTGGAGCGGGCACGGCGGTCCGCATTTCAGGAACTGACTGATATTTCTGTCCCAGTCGAGAAGTTTAGCTCGGTGGATGAAGCCATTGTGTTAATCCGTGGCAACCTCTTCGCATTGGACATAACAATTATTCCTAGAGCGTCTGGCCAATTTGCTCGCTGACCGCTTTATTGTTAGTCAACCGAGTCTGCTGGTCAGCTAAATTAAGGAAGAATTTAGTAAATGTAACAGTAGCCTCTTTCCTGTACAGCGGAGACTACCAGCCTTCGTCATAGGGAGGTTTCCGCAAATCCCACTCCACGTCAGAAGCTTTGCTCTGATTGAAAAATTCCGCCTGCGAGGCCTTGTTTCCTAGATATCAATACGACATACGTATTTTTTGATTTGGAAAATGCCTATAATACCGCATGGAGATACGGTATCATGGAGACTCCATGTGATGCAGGCGAAGTGAATCTTCTTAATTTTATTTCTGAGTTTTTGATAGATCATCGATTCCGTCTAGCGGCGGGAGGAGCCCTCTTTGGCCCAGATGATCAGGAAGTAGTTTGCCGCTGAGAAGTGTCATCAGTGTTGCACTCTTTGCTCTGATAATTAACGATATCACCTCTGTGATGCCGGGAAGATATTCTCGCTACGCTGTCCGTGGACAACCTTTTGATTTCTTTTGGTGCAGTGCACCCAGCGTGACCGATCCACGTAAGGCAAAACGGCCGTGCGCCTCTACCGAGTCGATATACTCAGAGGAGGCAACACCCTAAAGCATTGAGCCGCATCCCGAAGCGCACAGGTTTCGATTTTCCTTTGACATGACTAAGGTTGTGCACTTCTGCTGCCTTCCATGGCTCCCATTCAACCCACACTTTTTCCACAACAGGGTTTGCCAAGGCCTCTTTTGCAAACAGAGTGCCACTCAATACTTTGAATAGGCATGGTGCGGGCTAACAAAATTCACACGCTTGGCTTTTCACGAAACAACCTTACTGTACAATGCCTTTGTTCCAGTTTACACATATCTGTGGGTGAAAGAATAGAGTCAAGTAGCCCCACGTGGACCATAAAAACACAGATGGCTATCAAACACGAGATTAAAGGACGAGGAAAACGTGCCTAAAAACAAGCGAAGAGGCTTTCGAAACGCAGCTGTATTTATCCATGGAGGTTTCGCTCCAAGCTTTAAGGCAATCTTGCCTCCCGCCTACCATCTGTAAGCATACGAGAACGAGGGAGGACATCTGTTATCACAAACTCCTGGTTGAAGATGTCCACCCCCCAGCTCTGTGTTTAGCTTGGGAGAATCCCCTCCGTGGCCGGAGGCGATTTCACCCCATCGTCAGCAGGTATTTAACGCCAGGCTCAATCGGATCAAGGTAGTAGAGGCTCACTATCCAGCATGAGACACGTCTCTTCAAGATTTGTCTCCATTTTCGTCTACACGAGCGCAAAAGCAATAAAACTCTCCAGTTGGAACTCCGCCCCAGTCATTTGACAATTGTCCCAGCAACAGCCGTTCTTGTTTACTAGCGCAAGTACTTCCTCGTCAAGGTATTCCGAGGTAAATCTCAACTTACTTCAATTCTCTTCCTTGAATTGCTTCCTGCCCTTCGTCGTCCAAGCATTAACTTCTGCAGGGCGCCAACGCGTGCGGATCCTTTTAATCAGGTTATGCAATAAAGATTTAATTGTATTTCGGATCAGTATAGCCTTTGAATGCTCAATCCGTGTTTAATCATTTACCTGCCTTAAGCTCATTAGCTTGTCCCTTTTAACATACTAACGAGTACCCCATAGTCTTGGATATTCCGATTTTATTTTATTTGTGTGAATATTTTTTTGTGTTATTAAATATTATTTTTCTACTACTCTTTTAAATAACCCAGAACAGCATTCAGCCATAGCTAAGTAAATAACGGCCAATCTGCACACACTTTTTGTTATTTGGCTGCGTACTTAGGGGAACGATTTCCCTCCATCATCCCCCTCATTATCTTACCCCCATCATCTAGTAACGAAGCCGAGATTAGGTCATTTGAGCTTCCTTTCGCTCTATTCCTAACCACCTAGCTAATCAAATCTCCTCCATATATATATATATATATATATATATATATATATATATATATATATATATATATATATATATATATATACATATATATATATATATATATATATATATATATATATATATATATATATATATATATATATATATATCGGTTATCCGTCGACATATAGTAAATATATATCTATCTATATTATAAAAACTGGTGTCAGGTTTAGCAGGGTTTGTAAAGGATTATCTTTCAAAAGTTTTTTTCTTGTATTTGGATTGTTTTAAGGTGCAGTAAAATAATCTTGAAATATATATTTCTCTTTGTGTGTGTCCATTTTTACCGCGTATATTTTCTTGGGTAATTTTTGTTGTCAGACTGTGCGTCTCGATATAATTTCTCGGCGGATAGTCGCCTTTTTACCCTTGAAATCTCTTTTAGAATTCTATCTATTTTTTTGTATGTGGGAATTTAATTTGACAAGGCAAGGCTCTCACATTAATTATTTATTTTGTAAGGCATTTTATTTTCACGCACGCATACCACGTTAGACTAGGTCGTCAACCTTATTGCATTGTTTGCTGTTAATTTCTTTTTAGGGGGGTGCGTTAATTCCGTTATTACACGCAATATGTCGTCCTTTGAACCTTTTAAACTCCAAAGCGAGTCCTTTGGCTTAACAAGCAATGATCTTCTATCGTATATCCAGGAAGAGGAAAGGAACGAAAGATAAGTAAAAATAGCAAGAGAACAAGAAGAACAAGAGAGCAGAAAGAAGAGCAAGAGAGAGCAGAAAGAAGAAAACACCAAGAGCGTGAAAAAAGGAGAGAAATACACCAGCATATGCTTGAATTAAGTCGAGTCTCTCTATCAATTCTCGTGCTGGAATTCACCAGTCACCTTGGGTGAAGCTCCCCGTTTTTAAAGAAGGCGAAGATTTCGGATCATACTTAACTCACTTGGAAAAGATTTTTGAAGTGACTAATTGGGACATCGAGGCAGATGGTGTCACCAAGCTTCCCCCCTTTCTTAGTTCGCAACTCCACGACATATTTATTTCCCTCCCGTCTGAAGCTACTATTGATTATTTCACCTTGAAATCCGAGCTTCTGTTGGCGTATAATATGATTCAGACCAACCAAAATTTCCGTCAGTTTGGCTACATCCGCCATTTTAACCTCTGGTTGGACTCGTCTAAAATTTTTCATGAGTATGAGTCTCTAGTCGATTTGTCCTGAAGGACGAGTTCTTGGCTTTGCCTTCTTCAGAAATTCACTCATTTGTGAAGGATGGTAGATGCTACACCTTTAAAGAATGCGTCGAATAGGCTGATGTATACGCGGCCAGCCATAATTGTTACCTGAATTAAAATAAGAAGACTCCTCCATTTTCCACCCAAGGCAAAAAGTACTAACCCAAGATTTCTACCACGCAACCCCAGTAAATTCTTTAAGGTGACTGGCCCATCAAAACCCAGAAATTTCTCACCGTCAGGTCCCAAGGATGTTAAACCATTTGCATCAAATTCCCATGCGTCATCCTTCCCCATGAGGCCTATTGTATGCTTCACCTGCGGCGTAGAAGGCCATTTACGACCTCACTGAGGCCAGAACTCCCAACTCCCTTGTACTTCTGTCAACTAGGTACACAAAGTGAGTACTGTCCCCTCGATCTGAATCGCCTGCTTCTATCTATCTGCTCCCAATTACTCCGGACATCGCTTCAATTTCCTTTTCGATAAAAGCTCTCCCGAAAGTCTGAAATTCGAGACCAAAGCAGTAAATGGCTACCGAGTCTCCACCCTCGTTCGAGATACAGGATATACTTGTATAGTGGTTTCCGACGAGCTGCTTTTCCCAGTAGCCCCGAACCACTAAATATTTGCAGTAGTGTATAACTACCTGGGACGCGCAAACCACTTCACCATAGTAAATTTCTATCTAAAATGCCAATATTTCACCGGTGGGGCTGAAGTAGTGTCAGCCCCTATAAAATTCGGTTCTGTGCTAGTAGGACAGTTCTTGTAGGTTTATTCCAACCCCGTGGTTCAACCCGTCGTCACACGAGCCCAATCAAGATAGGAAACTGAGACACCCGCTCCCCTTGAAGCCACTGCGACTCTGAATGAATTCAGCGGCGTTATGAGTGAATGATTCGTTCAGAACCAAGAGGAGTATGAGTCCTTCTATCCACTATGGGAAAAACCAGTGCAACGAGCGCGAATCCGTCCGTGGTAACAAAATCATTTCTTATTTGGAGAAGGAAGACCTGTTGTACCGCGCTTGTTCGGAAGGAAATAGCACTGGGGCTCACACATTATGCGTTGCCTGACCCCACATCCCGCTTCTTCTATAAACTGTCCACGACAATTTGTTTTCTAGCTATTTTAGCCACAATAATACAGCGTCAAGAATTTTCAAGTATTTCTTTTGGCCTGATGCTGCAGAGGACATATTCGAATTACTGCAGATCTTGCGACATTTGCCAGAAGACTACGGCAAAAGGACGCATCAAACCCGCTCCCCTCCAGAAGGGACCCATCTTTTCTGAGCTCTTGTCCCGTGTGGCCATCGACCTCAATGGTCGAATTCACCCTCCATCCAGCGAAGGACATAGCTACGTGCTCACTATCGTAGATTTTGCCACTCGCTTTCCCAAAGGCGTTCCATTAAAGGGGATAGACAGCGTCACATGCGCCGAAGCCCTCATTTCCATCTTCTCTCTGGTTGGAATACCAGATGAGGTGTTATCCCACCGAGGCATTCAGTTTACCTCCTAGCTGATGAAATTTGTAGGAAAATTGTTGATGGTCAAACCCCTTTTTACCATCCCGTTCAACCCTACCAAAAACGGGATCTTTGCGAGATTAAATGAAACTATGAATTCCATTTTAAAGAAGCTATGCGCGGAGTAACTTTCAGAGTGGCATCGCTACTTGCCAGTTGCGTTGTTTGCCTACAGAGAAATCGCCCACCGTATCCTGGAATTTGGCCCTTTTGAGTTGTTTTACGGTCGAAAAGTTCATGGTCCAATGAGCATATTAAAGGAACTGTTATCCAACCGTGAACTCGACAACGAGATACAAGATACAATCTTCGTACTTGTATATAATGGATCTTCGCCAAAGATTAGTGAAGTGCACTGAGATAGCGTACCAGAACGCAGACTTCAATATGGAGAAGTACAAGACGTACTTCGACGTCAAATAAAAGGAACAAAGATTTATGCCTGGTAACGAAGTGTTGTTGTTGCTCCTAACCGAGAACAACAAACTTTTCAGTCAATGGAATGGCCCCTTTTCCGGTCCTTGAGAGCTGTGGCCATGTTGAATACTCAATTAAAACACTTTCGGGAGAAAAACTCTTCCACATTGATATGCTGAAGAAATACCATCGCCGAGCCTGTGTTAATAACATCGTGACCCTCGACGAAGAGTCGTCTATGGAAGCCAACTACCCCGCAGATTCACTGGATGGAATACAGGTCGTTTTTATGGAGCAGGACAAAGATTATCCGCTGCACAACTTGCTCGGCGCCACTGAGTACCACCTCTTGCCCGAGATATTGACGAGGGGCCAACATCGGACGAGAAGAGTCAGCTGCAGCAGCTGCTCAGTCATATCGAGGATATGATTTCTGAACCTCCTAGATGTGCCACATAGTTTGAGCACGACATCACTCTAACAACCCATGAACCAGTCCGCTCTAAGCCGTACCCCCTTATCATTCACTTAAGACAGGAATTCAACGCCGAAGTAGATAATTTGCTTAGTTTACATATTATTGGGCCCTCTAATTCTAACTATTATTCTTCCATAGTCAGGGTAAAAAAAACAGAAGGTTCATATCGTATGTGCGTTGACTTTCGTAAACTCAACTCTGTGACGGTATTTGACGCCGAACCTATCCCCTTAATCGATCAGAATCTCCATATTTTTGAAGAGGCCAAATTTAAGAATTAGACCTTTGGAAGGCATACTAACAAATTCCCCTAAGAAAATTGTAAGGAAATACAACCATATGATGCGCAGGATTTTGGATGGGTTGTCAAACGTAACGTTCTACTTCGACAATATCTACGTCGCCACTTGAGATTGGAACCAGCACTTGGTCACCCTCCAAGCCCTGTTGCGTCGGCTGCGTGAGCATGGCCTCACGATCGGCCCCAGCAAATGCCATTTTGCATATGGTACCATCAATCACCTTGGGTGCGACATCGAAAATGGCCAAATTGGCCACCAAGAAGACAAATTCCAAGCCATCGTGGACATGCATCTCTCCTCTAATAAGAAGCAGTTAAGATCTTTCATGGGATCTGCTTCGTTTTATCGGCGGTTCTTTTCCAATTTTGCGTCGTTCTCAACCGCCTTATGCAACCCCCTGCAAAAGAAATCTTCTGACCACATTATTTAGAGTCCGAAAACCACTTTTCACTTCCAAAAACTAAAAGGTAAATTGGTGTCCGCCCCTATTCATAGGTTACATAATCCCAGTAATCCTATCGGAATCCGGACTGATGCGAGCAACGACGGCATAGGCTGTGTCCTATTGCAATATGGAGACGATGGTGAAAGCCTCCGTACGCGAGTCGCAAACTCCCCCACGCGAAAAGAACTATGCCTTAATAGAGCGAGAAGCACTTGCCATTGTATGAAGGAATGGGTGCAGAAATTCAAAATATACCTTGTAGGAAAAGAGTTCGTGATCGAGATGGATCACCGACCTCTCGCATATTCACGAAATGTTAAGAACAACAACCAAAGAATTTACTTCGATAGGAGTATCAGTATAAGATTATGTATATAAAAGCGTCTGAAAAGTGTCTAGCCGACAGCCTCAGCCAAAACCCCGTGGGTCCTAACCCTAGCTAATTGTAGAAGACGAGACATTTTCCTTTTTTTTTGGTTGTCCCGATCGATCGATTCCTTGTATATATATATATATATTTATGTATGTTTATCGTATGTTTGCAAAAAGAAGACGCCCTTGTATTCTTGCCCTGGTAACCTTCTGTACATACGAGTAAATCTCCGCTTATAGTTGTACGATCCTATATATTTATTTATGTTTCTAGGATGCTATTTTGTACCATGTATTTTTTTAATTTGTTTTATTTCTTTTCCTGAATAATTTTGGTCACTAATGAGCCAAGGCGATTGAGCCTACATTCGAGATTAACTTTGTATGTCAAAGTTTCCTTTTTTTGATTGTAGCGTTGAAATAAATTCCTTAGATCCTCGGATTAGTCAAGCGCTTTAGCTTTGTAAATCGGTATCGACACAGGTCAGGTATTTCCTCATTAATTGTACCCTCGAGACCGGAAATTTAGAACGCGCTTTTCCCAGTCTAACATTTTTTTGATGCCCCCTTTTCTCCAAAGTTAAAAAGCGCTATCTTTCGGAAGGGAGGAAATGTGAAAGAATAGAGTCAAAGAACTCCACGTGGACCATAAAAGCACAAGTGGCTATCAAACACGAGATCAAAGGACGAGAGAAACGGACTTAAAAACAAGCGAAGAGGCTTTAGGAAAGAGGCTGTATTTATTCATAGAGATTTACACCCAAGCTTTGAGGCAATCTTGCTTCCCACCTACCATCTGGAAGCATGCGAGAGAGAGGAAGGACAACTGTTATCGCATATTCCTGGCTAGAAGAAGTCCATCCCCCAGCTCTGTGTTTACCTTGGGAGAATCCCCTCCGTGGCCGGAGGCGATTTACTTCCATCGTCAGCAGGTATTTAACGTCAGGAATGACCGGATCGAGTTTGTACATGCTCGCTATCCAGCATGAAACACGTCATTTCTGGATTTGGCTTCGTTTTTGTTTACACGTGCGAAAGGCAAGAAAACTCTCCCATCGGAACTCTGCTCCAGTTAATTGGCGATTTCCCCAGCAACAGTGTTTCTTGTTCACCAGCGCAAGTACTCCCTCGTCAAGGTATTCCGAGGTAAATCTCAACCTTCTGCAATTCTCTTCCTCGAATTGCCCCCTTCCCTTCGTCGTTTAAGCATTAACTTCTGCAGGGCGTCAACGCGTGCGGATCCTTTTATTCCGTTTATCCCATAAAGATTTTTTTGTATTTCGGCTCAGTGTAGCCTTTGAAGACTCAATCATAGTTTAATTTATTTACCTGCCTTAAGCTCATTAGCTTGTCACTTTTCACATACTAACGAGCACCCCATAGTCTAGCATATTCCGTTTTCATTTTATTTGTGTAAATATTTATCTTTTTTTGTGTTATTAAACATTATTTTTTAAATAACTTAGAACAGCATTCAGTCATAGCTAAGTAATTAAAGGTCAATTTTCACTCGCTTTTTGGTATTTGCCTGCGTAGTCAAGGGAAAGTTTTCCCTCCTTTACATCTCATTATCTTATCCCCATCATCTGGTAACGGAGCCGAGGTCAGGTTACTTGATCGTCCTTTTTCTCTATTCCTCACCAATTGGCTAATCATATCCTCTTCATATATATATATATATATATATATATATATATATATATGTATATATATCGGCTATACCTCGACACTGTGATTGACTTTACTTTTATTCCTTCTAGATTTGTTTACATGGTGGTAGTGGTGGTAATGTTAACATACCCACGGAAACGGCTGGAATATTTTCACACAGAAGAGATAACAGACAACATGCACTTATTCGTCAACCATATCAAACACGTAAGTGTCGATTAGTATCGGTGAGAGTGAAGAAACCTCTTTCGACCCTTCTGACCTTCGCTCAATATTGACGGATTCCTGGTCATTCATTCCTTCCGCAATGTCTCCAAAAGAGTAGTTTATTAATTACTTGTCATAAAGTAAAGGTTTCGGTCACTCACACAGAAACGTCGTTAAGCCCTGCCACTGACAGATAATGTGTACATTGCACAAACTTTTTCCTTCAGTGCCCCAAAACGGCATTTACACATTGAGCAGGCCAAAGCTCTTCGAGGTGGAGGCTCAACGAGAGAAAGCTCTTAGCCTTGCAATGAGCACCATGGGCAGAGTAAGCTCCTCTTTTTCCTTGTCTTTTTTTCCCATTTGTGGATCAATCTCTACCTCCAGCAGAGCCATTTCTAGTTATAAGATCTGGCTTGGAGTTTGTACCTGACGAACTTTTTCCTCTCTCGTGTAAGAGTCTCCTTCTTGAGAGGGGACCACTTCACTCTCCTGATTTGGGTTCCATTTCAACTCGAAGGACGATGCCTGCACTTGAACATGGCCCCTCGAGCTGTCTGGAACCTCATCAAGCACCTGTCCTATGGACTTCGTTTACATCCGAGGTGCAAATAAACTTTTCCTAATGCTAAAAGAGAGGTGAAAACCTTCTTGCTGTCTTAAGAACTTGGTAAGCGGGATGCTCCCCTACCCACAGCCATACCAGAGGGGTCTACCCCTCCTCATAAAGAGAATTTTAGATGGACCTCTGGGATACATTATCGTTTATCTTAGTTAGCCAGGCAACCATCAAAACTGTTCGACATAGGCATCTTCTTGACTAGAGAGGAAACCACTTGGGGAGGGTTTCAAATATAAAGAGGTTAATAGGCAAGCCACTTTAATTGGTCAGCTAGGTGAGGGGGAAACCCTCTTACCGGTAGAAGAACAGTTGTTTAAAAAAATCAATTTTATTAATGTATATAGAGACATTTTTTTAAACACTAGACGTAAAGGCTAAATTATCACACTGATTCCCTGGTTCCGCCTAAAAGCAGAGGATGCAAGTTGAACAGATTTAGTACAACTCATGGTCGTAATCTTTGCAACTTTGTAGCAAAACAATCTGCGAGGTAGCGAGCCACACTTGTTTGGGCGTAAAAGTATAGACAGCTAAAAATAAAGATGCAACAATAGCAGGGGGCAAGATGTGAGAGAGAACGCAGGCAGTTACCTCCTTATGCTATAACCAAGAAGCAAGGAAGATGAGACTCCTTCTCCTGGCCCCATTCACGACCACCTTCAAAAATTTAGCCACCAGCTTGAAAAAAGTAATAATGGACTTGTAAGGAAGTGGCGAAGAAGGAGGTAAAGTAATATGTGTAGAAAATAACAACCATGGTAAGATAATTCTAGAGTAAGGCCTTTAGAACGGAGGGAGTGTCACTCTTCCAGATGCCACTTAAAATAATCTACACGGGGCCCATCCTTGTGGGGTAAACAAAACGTTCACTTGGGATCGACTTGCTTTAAGGAGGAACCTCTTCGCTGCGAGTAGAATATGGAGAGAACCGTGACTAAGCACGAGGGGACTGCCTCCTATTAGTGAGTGTACCACTTGGGGTGGCTCGTTCAGAGTGGATGATAGGGTAATCCCTTCTCCAGGTGTGTTGTCACTCTCTTTGCTATCCCCGAACCAAAGTGGGGCAAGGTTTAACCCCTTGGCTGCTTGTCAGAAATTCTGAAGACCAACGGATGCACTAAAACATGTTCAAACCTTAAGGCCATTTAAAAAAGTAAGAGAGAGTATTGGGATATAGAGAGCGTCCTGTTGATACCTCCTATCTAATCTAGGATTTTTGCACTTCTCAAGAGTTAGCTGCCTGGGTGTGTTAATGATAGTACTTTACAAGATTTGGCCACCTTGACGGAAGTTATCTAGCGAACGGTGCTGTCAGAGTTTGTACTCCAAAGGCTGCAGTTTCCAACTGAGCAGCCAGAGAGATAGGTTGTATCAGGGAGGAGCCATTACTAATTCTAGGCGGGACAGCAACGATCTGAAGATCTATTACTTTAAAAACTGCTAGGCAGAGGCTGAGACTTTTAATTGGGCTGGCATCCAACAAGCTATAAAACCTACTCAACATGGGTATTACGCTCACAGGCACCAAAAACTACAAAGGGCTGGTCAGAGTATTTATACGTAGGGATGGGGGTTATTGGTGCATAATCTGCTCATTCCTTTAATCAGGTCTGAAGCATAAATCTCTTATACTTTTTCTTTGCACCATGTGGTATTAAAAGCATTTTTTAAAGAGATTCCAAAGTCTCTCTTTGAAACTGTATGAGGTAGCTGGTGTTGATAGGAGAACGATGAAATGACAACAGAATGTGTTAAAAGGGCACATATGAGGAACGGCTGGATAGCATCAGTTTCTCTAGGAAGTGATTCTAGTAGTAGTCTTTGTCTTCCTTACTGGTGATAGAACCGTGAGGAAACGATGGCCACTAAATATGAACTGTTCTATTGCGTTCGATGCTACATCTGACCGCATCCTTGGGTACACTGGAGCCTAGAGGGTATGCCGCTCATTCACTTGCTAGGCCTAACTGTTGCAGGCCCTTGCGGGGACTGCGACAGCAATTTATGACCACTTTCTTATATATTCCTGTATCATCTTCCATTTCACCGAAAAGTCGCTTACCTCCTGCTATCCTGTCTCATCATTCCTGGCTTTCCACCATCGATCAATGATCTTGCAACCTTCTTTTTGCACCTGACTCTACGTCCCTTAAGGTTGACATTTGGACAGCCCATTGTTAGTAGTACCGAGACGGTTGCTCCTTGCCTTACCTGTGCCCTAGTAACTGGCTCCTACTGATCCTTCTTAAATGTGCCTTGAAACTCACACTTTCCGTATCCACGCTGCTAGGAAAAACATCTCAATTAAACTGTAAATAGTTATGACGCATATCTCTTCTTTTTTGATGCCCAGTATCTGCTTCCAATCACCACAGTCAATACCCTAATTATTCCAAACGATGTGGTATTTCTTCTTAATTCTCCAGCTCAAACTTCTTTCACTTGCCTTCGTATTTTGTGAGGAAATACCCTCTCTCCTTTCACCCCCTAAGATAACCTCGTCCTCCTCTTGATTAATTTCCTTAAGTTTGATCATCAATTCCTCTGCTATCATTCCTATTCTTCTCGGTAATTCTAACGTCCAAACCATTAGGCAAACTACCACCAGAGCTCTAAGCCACCGTAACCTTTTAGTCTTTGAAAGGCTCGTGTTCTTGATCACACGCAAGTGGCCTTCTAGGCTTTTTTTTTTCAAAATATTTTGGAATGATAAGGACCCCGAAGGTGAGTTAATGAGACTACCTTCCCTCCCCAAATACTGTAATTTACCAACAACGAAGAGAACGATTTAGCATTTTTCTTTAAAACCCCCAATAGCCCCATTCTAAGACAGTGTCGCAATGAAGTTTATTTTACATTATTTACTACGTCCCATTGTTGATATTTTTCCCATCATCATTTAGCCTCCCTTTTCCCTCAGGTAAGTCTAGAACAAGGGTGCGGCTGATGAAGTATCAGGATTGGTCAAAGTAGTATGGGAAACAATCCTGTATCAATGAAAAACATTCAATTCATCCATTTTTAACAATTTTCCCCTCTATTGTTATATATATATATATATATATATATATATATATATATATATATATATATATATATATATATATATATATATATATATATGATGAAAATTAATGCAATATCGCAAGAAAAGATGAGAAATTAAACTACATTCTCCGAAGACAATTTAATTCAGAACAGTTTCAGTGTATCTCACACCCTTTTTCAACTGACACTGGATAGAAAATATAAGAAAAAAATGCATACAAGCATAACAGGTCGTGAAATGTCCCCTCTTTTATCCCCAATCCCCTACTTGTGGCTAATCTGGGGAGGGAGGGGGAGCCCTTCAATATGTTTAGGCCTAACCCCCCCAGATTAGCCAAAAGTAGGGGATTGGGGATAAAAGAGGGGATATTTCACGACCTGTTATGGTTGTATGCATTTTTTTCTTATATTTTCTATCCAGTGTCAGTTGAAAAAGGGTGTGAGATACACCGAAACTGTTCTGAATTAAATTATCTTCGGAGAATGTGGTTTAATTCCTTATATATATATATATATATATATATATATATATATATATATATATGCCTATCTCATTTGATATTCATTGAGTGAAAATGGCTCTTTGCTTACACTAATTTCTTTTATTTTCCAATTGAAATTTACCTTGCTTTGAGACATAAATTGAAGACATTAACATATAAAATACCACTATATTTTATTCCCCTATATGTAATCAATTCCGCAATTTTATATGTAATTTTTAGAGCCTGTGTAAACAAGGCCTCTAAACAGCACATTGCACACGATAAATCATTAATTCTCCTCTATTCACACATTGCGTTAAATTCAGGCGCCAATAATTTTCTCTCCAGATTCTTCTTGATCGAAAACTCATCAATAAAAATATAGAACACAATAAATGATAGCAAAGAGCAAAGTTCTTGAATCAAACAGGGAAACAGCTTCGGAAATTGCTTTAACTTTGGCGAGTGTATGAAGAGACGGATCATTTGAAACCAAAATAGGCCATGAAAACACTGTTTTGATTCCTAAAGTTCCGAAAATGTTCATTATAACTCTAGCAAATATCTGCCCTATGAGCGTTTTTGGCTAGTCCTGCGGCGCTTGTTGGCTTCGCTCACTAAATTAAGAAAGTCTGCTAGAGGAAAAAGTTTTTTATTTCCCAACACATTCAAAATTGGTTTGCAAGAAAAAAATCATTTTACACACAAAAAAAATGCATTGGGGATCACACGCATACACAGACACACACACAGAGACGCGCGCGCTAGGATCATTATAATGGGATGATCCGAGCATGTGTGTGTATGTGTGTGTAAATGATTTTTTTTTCTTGCCCACCAATTTTGAATGTCCGGACTTTTGTCCTCTATTAAAAGGGGAATTGGGCAGAATTAAACATTCGCTAACATTTGACTGGGATTATACAAACATAACACGAAATTGATTTTTTTTAGTACATTCTCGATTAGAACTTTCATTATGTTTCAATCCCAATGATTTTATTTAAAATAAAAATTCAAATTGTCACCTGAATGAGAAGAGCAAAATACTCATACCTCGTTCGGAAGGATGGCGTGGAAAGCGACTAATCCAAAGTAGGAACCATTAGACTCAAATAAATTTTTTTTTTAATGTTTTTTTTTCTCTATAGAAATATAGAATCAAAAGCTATGGCTAGGCGTAGAGAAAATGGGCAAAGTAGTGTAACGAGATATTTTGATGTTAGATGACCTTCCACTTTGACTGAGGGAAAATGAGGTACATTACCTGATAAATAGTTATAAATTAACACGATTTCATTATAAATGAAAACGTAACTCACAATTTTCGTCTGATAACGTTTTAATTTCAATGGATAAATCCTAGATAACGATCCCCCAAGACTATGTTAAGTGTCATTATCTAGGGTTAAGGTATTTTGGAGGTCAGTATCTAGCAATGATCTATTTTAGGGGCGATTACTTAGGATTGAATTTATAAATAAGTAATAATAACAATAATTAATAATAAAACTGAGATAAAAAAATAATTAAAAATGCTACTTAGGAATGAATTTGGTTAAGATAATATTGGTTAGGTTGAGTTAGATTTATATAACCTAACCTAACCTACCCTACGTGGCAGGATCGAATCAGTATGAAGGGATTTGAAAATTTCTTTTTTTCCCCCTTGGATTAATATTTTACTTGGTTGCTACTTCAATTGTGTTTGCTTAATTTATTTATATAATTCTTTTGTTCTTTAACAAAATTTATTTTACTGATTATTTTATAAATATACTAATAAGCTTCCTGGGGGTCATCGACAATGATTTTTTTTGAAGGGGATAATCTTCTAGGAATTAATTTTATTGGGGGTCATTAATTAGAAATGGTGTTCTCGGGAGTCATTTTCGAGGATTGGTCAATTTCCAAGATGGCAGAGCATTTAAAAAGTGAGCAAAATTTGATGTTATCCGAGCCAGAAGTGAGCTGCATATTCTAGCCATGGATGGACAATTGATTTGAACAATGGAACTACTTTATTTCCATTTATATTCAAAAATTCTCGCAATAAAACCGAGTGTTCTATTTACATTTTTATCTATTTGAACTCATTATTTCTAAAATTGGAAGTCGCTTGAAATTGAAAAACCAACATGTTCTTAGGACGTTTTTTTCTAATCGATGAGCATCTCCTGCGTAATCACAGCTTACATTTTGAAAATCAATGTGTATTAATTTTACACTTTTTGAGATTGAAATTTACCTACTGTAAAACCGACTAATTAAATATTTCATTTCAGTCTTGCTGTATTTCCTCTCGACCTGTGTCGTATTCCGCTATATGTCCTCGTTTAGTATCATCCGTGAACTTGGTACTTTTGCTTAAGTCTTGAATCTAAATCGATTTTGACTCAATCAGCGATTCGCCATGTATCATTACTCATTTTTACGGTCGGTAAACAAGTTCTCAATCTATTGTAATAGGCTACCGCTTAACCCAAGAGTTAAAAACTTTTCCAAAAGTCTCTTATGAGGAACCAAATAAAACGCGTTTTAAAAATAAAAGTAAATAATGTCTAAGTTTCATGATCTTATATTTCTTCATATTGTGAAAAATTCTAAAAAGAGCGACGTCTTCAAAATCCGTATTTGATGTCTTTAATTAATTTATGTTTAACTACATAAATGATCGACGATTTTTTCTATCACAGTTTACTAGAAAACTGTATAATCACTCTTTCCTCCTTTTTAAAGATTGGAGTAACATTTGTAAACTTAAAATAATCACATGCAATCCCGTCTTTTAAAGAATAATTGAAAATTTTGGAGATTGGGGTTATGATCTCTTTTTTTTAACTCCTTAATGGATGAATTTGATCTTGACTCGAAAATTTGTTACTTTTCAACTTGTCTATATTTTGGGTGTTTGATCTATGAGCATTTATGATTGACAATTATGTTTTCTTCATTAAAATTAATTACATCGTGAGAAAAAACAATATGACCTATGTCTTTCAGCCGAGTTGCCTTAAAAAAATCCGATTTGGGATTTATTCATTACTTCCCGTGTCGCTAATCGGCTCCCCCTCGTCATTTTTAATTGGCTTTAATCAACCTTCGAATTCATTTACTATTTTTTTCCTATGCATGAAATTGGTTTGTGTTTTATTTACACGTTTTGAAAAAAAAGAAGCATAATTTGGTTTAAAATGCTAACCAACACAAATTTTAGTAATAACACTAGCTGAGACCAACTTAATTGTATTTTTTAGCTGATTTAGGACAATTTCGTTGTGTTGAATCCAAAAAATCATATTATTTTTTATCATTCAGGTAAACCTTTTAATTTATCGCCACATGATGTTTTTTACGTTTTTTTTTTACACCTAAGGGTGTTTTGTACTTATATGATGTAAAAATCTCTTATTCATTTAAATAAACGAGTTAGGAAGAGTTTACATGCCATAATTTTGACTAGCTGTTATTTTTATTTTGCAGGAGAATGAAATGGATTCAGCCAGAAGATCTTGCAAAAATAAGCATGATGTATTCAGCTACATCTGCTGCCACTACACATCTGTTTCTAAGAGGAATCCATTCACAAGTTTAATAAAGCACGCTTTGCATTTGCAGTGCGGCGTTTGATGGCTCCTTCTTGGAGATGTGCTGTTAGTCACCGAGACAGGGTTGTAGCACATATATATATATATATATATATATATATATATATATATATATATATATATACAGTAGCGTGCAAATTAGTTCGGACAGTACCAAATTTTAGACTATTTCATATTTCTAAATACCTATCTAAGTACCTATCTACGTAGGTACTTTTGCGGCTTTGGGCCGAAGTTGGTTGAAGACTGTTAGTGAATAGGGAAATTGCTATCAGTCCAGTGGGGATGGTTTATTATTAACTTTGCGGGGCCCTTTTCAAACAAATATGTCAGAGTGTAAGTTGGTCAAAGATTAACAAGTAGCTGGTACGCGTTGGGATTGCAAAAGAAAGACAATGACGAAAATATATCTTTACTAACAACAAAATAATATTTAAATGTATACAAATTTGTGGTTTAAAGGCAAAGGTCGTACAGACGGAGTTAAATGTCTACGCGAGATACAGGTGGGTTAATTAAGGAATTAAGGAGGTCTAATTCAGGTCTGTGATTTAAAGGGGGGTTTTAAACCAGGGCGCACACAAAAAAAATGGATTGATTATGTAAGCCATATTCTAGACTAATCTTCAGGCGGCAACGGTTATAATTGCTTACGTGCTCGTTGCAGAAAAAGGCCAGTTGGGATACGATGACTGCGAAGGGGGAAGTCGGGTTACTTCTCGCTTCAGATGAGGGAGCACGCATAGATGGCCTTCGGAGATGGGAATCCTCGTCAGATACTCGCCGATTGACTATAGCAGAGTTCACGGATGTTGATTTAGCCTTCGTTCTCGAATCGAAATCACCGATGTCTCCCATCGAAGGGAGGAGGGGAGGCGAGTGTCCTTCATCTCGTTTGCGGTAGTAGGTGGGAAGTCTATTAGGGCTCCTTAAAAAACTGAGTCGAAGGATTATATAACGCCTGGTGAGGTGGCTTTTGGTGACTTTAGCTGCTTTGGTGGCCGCCTCCACACACACACGTGCGATTTTGTGGAAAAGTCGGCGACTTCTTCGGGGGAGTGATGGGGGGGAGAATTGTAATAACATTGGCGTGGAATGTTCGACGAACTTCGATCTTATGACGGAAGGCAGGGATGTTGGCTGAAAGGCGGCCATGGGAGATGATGAAATCGGTCCCTAAGCAAATACATCTGGGGTGTAATACCGGCATAGGTGCTTTCAGAGCTCCATACGGTGATCTCAGGGCCATATGGGTACAGAAGGGCACGTGGTCGCCCTTCTACCTTATTCTGCTACACTTTTCTATCAAATATATACAACAATTATCAAATAATTGTATTATTTCACCACTGTCTGAACTAATTTGACACTACTATATATATATATATATATATATATATATATATATATATATATATATATATATATACATATATATATATATTTATATATATATATATATATATCTATATATATATATATATATATATATATATATATATATATATATATATATATATATATATATATATATATATATTACATCCCTTAATTCACAGGACTCATCTGTCTTTAAATTTTCTGTCTATCAGAAGCCTGCCAACTCTGGTTCCTACATTCACTTTTATTCTGGTCATAGTGAGTGATAAATTGAAACGTTCGGTATGCACTTAAATGTTCATTAGAGGGATGCAGGTCACCAGGCCGGAATTCTTGGATATTAAGAATTCCAAGATCTTTGAAATAGGTAATACCCTCTGTTACCCTCAGAACTTTCTTGCCAGGTGCCTAGATTTGGCTAAAAAGAGCTTTGCTAGGACTGAAATCTCTCAGCATTCACTTTTAAGAATTCACTTGTTTTACCGTTTTCTGAAGCCCTTTCCTTTTTTTCTCGTGTCTTGAAATGTTTAAAAATTTCAGTCATGTTTATCTGTGAATCTACTGTGTAAAAAATTTTGGTTCCCAATAATACAAATATATAGTGGGAATTTATTCTGTCAATTGTGAAGTTTTCATTAAGCGTTGTTTGGGCAAACTGAAAAATCATTAAATGTTTGTTTGTCTCAACACAAGTATAATAGTAGAAAAGGTGAAGGTAATAGTGATTTTTTGTTAATTTATCAGAACGCGATCATCCTATCAAGTAGAGTTCTGTTAAGTTTATTTATCACTCAGGGGACTATATTAAAAGAAATATTGTTGAATGTTCCTTCATTAATTCCTCTCCTAACTAAAATAGATCCCCTAGTCTTTTTAAGCTTGACCGTCATTAAAAAGCTTATTTTAAATGAAATTGTACACGTTCATTCTTAACTTGTGATTATTTACTTTGTTATATTTCTTTTGTTTATTGAAAAATATATTTAAATTTGCTTATGTATGTATTCCTAGTTATGTGACATATTTCTACATTTCACACACACTCTCACATTAAGATATTTTGGTAGAGATTTTATCTATATGTTTTTTCCATTTTTTACCTGCTTGGGTTCAGAAGTGGCAGATGCCTTCAAACTTAAAAAATGCAAAGTTCTTAACACGCGAGGAGATAGAAGGAAATTTAGCTATGAAATGGATGGGCATTGGCTGAATTCAGTTGAGGATGAGAAGGAATTAGGCGTAGTAATAGATAGGTCACTGAAGTTTTCAAAGCATGGTATTGAGGAAAAAAATAGAGCAAATAGTTTACTTGGATACATTAAGAGGAATGTTAGCTACAAGAGTAAAGAGGTCATCCTTAAACTCTACAACTCGTATGTTAAGCCACATTTAGAGTACTGTATACAAGCATGATCACCACATTTTAGACATGACACCAACTTGCTAGAGTCAGTACAAAAGGGGGCAACAAACTAATACCTTTCCTGAAGCACCTTAAATATGAAGATAGACTGAGGGTATTAAATATGTTCTCATTTGAGAGAAGATGTATGAGGGAAGATATGAGTGAGCTTTTTAAAATCTGCTGGATTTTAGCAAGTTGTTTGAGTTGGAAGGTAGTAATAGGACTAGGGGTCACCACTTAAAAAATAAAAAAACAGAGGTGCAGGTTGGATGTTAGGAAATATGTTTTCACCAATAGAGTGGTAGATTATGGAATAGTTTGCCATCTGAGACAGTAGAGTGTCCGAACTTGAATGTTATCAAACACAGATTAGATGATTATATGCGGAGGGAGGGTTAACTTTTTTGGGGGACTCATTTCTCTGGATGCAGTTTTTTATTATTGTATATTATAATTGATTTTTATTTTGATGAGACTTGATGATGATGTTCCTGTGGATAGTTCTAATCGTATATTGTAGATGCATCATTTGACACAATCCTATGGATTCATTTTGTGGGTGGGTTTTGACATATGTGGATGACCTTTGATAGGCCCTTGTAACTTTTTTCATCTGTGAATTTATGTTATGTTATGTTAATCCTTTGCTGATAACACAGGGGAACAATTTGAATTACATTCTCTAGTAACTTAGATTTATCTGCTATTTTAATTCGTTTTCCATGCTGATTTAAAATATATAATCCATTTTTACCTATATTCTATAGTTATTCTGTAATTTCTATTTTCTCGTTTCCCCGAAAACTGCCCTCTCGAAGGACAGAGAGGGTGCTTGTAGAAAACAAATACTTCACAGTACATAGTAGTAAGATAGTAATAAGTGTTATTGTGCAAAATATTAACATTATTGTTTCTTATTTCAGGTCTTTTGTTAGAGTGATGACTTCGTCAAGAGGAAATTGCGGTAATAATCCAGACACCTTCTGCTACATATGTCGCTGTTACATGCTAGTTCGTCAAAGGCACAATATATCAAACTTTGTGATCTGTACTTATAAGGCATATTTTGATGTTCCTCTTGGCGATCAAAATAAGAAGTGAGCCCCACATGCTGTTTGCCGTAGTTGTGTGAAACATCTTCGTGAGTGGACGAAAGGAAAGAGAAATGATCTTCCTTTTGGAATCCCCCATGGTGTGGCGAGAGCCAAAGGATCATGTATCAGACTGTTATTTCTGTCTGGTGAATACTAAAGGGATTGGCAAGAAAATTCGGCACAAGATCGACTACCACAACATTCCCTCGGCGATCTGGCCAGTACCTCATTCTGAGTCTTTACCAGTTCCGATTTTCAGTGGATATGCTTCCTCCGAGGATGAAAATGATGTACCTGAATGGATTCAGAGTCTGCAGATTCATCATCAGATGTTAAACAGTCATTAGCTCCTCATTGTTTAAATTAAGAAGATTTGAATGAGTTGATACGTGATTTAGCGCTCACCAAGAAAGCTGCAGAACTTTTAGCTTACAGGTTGAGTGAATGACATACGAGGGACGGTCAATAAGTTTTGCGAATCGGTAGGGCAAAACAGAGGAAGAGGGATGGCTGTTTGTGGGGGTGTTAGGACAAGTTATGACAAGTCAAGACCTACAGCCCAACGCTCTTGCCTCGTCTATTTAAGAAGCAGTAGCTGATCGCAGATCGTCAGTCACAAATTTTTCAACAATGGAGAAGGTTGAGCACCTCGCAGTGATTAAAAGTTTTGACCAAGGAAGGCAACAATGTAAAAGAGATCCATGAACGCATGGTTGCAGTGTACACCGACACGGCCCCTTCCTATGCAACCATTGCTCGCTGGAATAGGGAGTTCCGCCATGGCCGTGAGTCCCTTGAAGATGACCCTCGTCCAGGACGCCCGTCAGACGTGACCAACAAGGACAATGTGGCCCGTGTGGAGAGGATGATCCTCGAAAATCGACGGGTGAAGGTTGAAGAAATCGACCGAGAACTTGGAATATCACATGGAAGTGTTATCAACATCATCCACGACAATTTGGCCATGATCAAGGTCTCTGCCCGTTGGGTCCCTAGAAACCTCACGCTCCATGATCGACTTTAACGTCTTGAAAGTTCGGAGGAGCTGCTGCTCCTGTACAACCAAGACCCAGCGGGATTCGAGTAACGCATAGTGACAGGTGATGAAACGTGGGTCTACCACTGGGATCCCGAGACCAAGCTCGAAAACATGGCCTGGAAGCACAGGAATATCAGCCGGGAATATCATGGCCACCATCTTATGGGATTCTGAGGGAGTGTTGATGGTGGATTATGCACCTCGTGGAAGGACCATCACAGGCCAATATTACGCCAAAGAACTGGCTGGGTTGAATAAGTGCATCCGTCAAAAGCGGCGCGGCAAGTTGACACGCGGTGTCCTGCTCCTCCACGACAATGCCACTGTCCACAAGGCCAGAGTTGCACAAGCTGCCCTGCGCAAGTGTGGATTCCAGGAGCTCAACCATCCCCCTTACAGTCTAGATATGGCCCCTAGTGACTACCTATTATTCCGCCAGCTCAAGGCTGCACTGCGTGGACGCCGGTTTGGGGACGATGAAGATGTCCAGCTCGCCGTCCAGGAGTGGATTGAACAGCAGTCGGGAGATTTCTGGTTGTCAGGAATTCGGAACCTCAGGGACAAGTGGCGCAAGTGGATTGAAGTCGAGGGTAGTTATATTAAAAAATAATAAAACCCTTTTCGTCATATCTCGTTTCCTTATATCCGAATTGCAAAACTTATTGACTGCCCCTCGTATGTTGGACATGTCGGTACGGGTTTCATATTACTGAACAAGGGAGAGTAAATTTTTTAAGTATTTCCCTGAGGACAAACAATTTGTATACTGCCACGATGTTCCTGGTCTGTTTACCGAGTTGGCTCTTGGCACCTATAGCCCTGCTGAGTGGACACTGGTTTTAGATAGCTCCAAGCCTCGCCTCAAGTGTGTCTTTTTGCATAATGACAATGGCTTTGGTGCAGTTCCTCTCGTTCACTCTGTCCATCTGCGAGAAACTCACGATGACATAAGAATGTTCATGGATTTACTTAAGTACCATGAACACAATTGGATCATATGTGTAAACCTTAAGATAGTCAACTTCCTCCTTGACCAGCAGAAGAGATATACAAAGTTTCCATGCTATATCTGTATGTGGGACAGTCGAGCCCGTGACAAACACTGGTCCCCAAAAGATTGGCCAGTTCGGGAAACTTTGGAGGCAGAAATGCCAAACATTGTTAATGAGCCAATCGTAAGTCGAGAGAAGATCGTTTTCCCTCCCTTCATCTCAAACTGGGGTTGATGAAGCAGTATGTCAAGGCGTTGATCACTGACAATGATTGTTTTCAGTACATAGTATCAGCGTTTCCTGCTTTGTCATATGAAATAATAAAAGCAGGAGTATTTGATGGTCTCAAATCGGGAGATTTGGGATTAAAATTTAAAATCTAAAAAAAGCAGCCATGGTTAAACTTTTCGAAATTTTCTGAATTTCGCCAATTATAATAATTTTAAAAAGGAACTCTAAACTAAATTTTCTAAACATTACCATTTGTAATTCTTTGGGTTTTAAAAAATTCACAAAATTTTGATAATTATATTTATTTCTAAACTTTACCATTTTTTTTTTTGATATTATAAAAAAAGTTATTAGAAATAACTTTGATAAAAAAGCATAAGTCATAACCAAACTAAGATGAAATTATTATTCAAGTACTGAAAAAAATCCCCTACTTAAATTATAGAGTTAGTGATGATGATGAAGATGATGATGATTCAGCAAATTGATGTGCACAGTCATTATTTACAATGATGTCCCTTGTTCTTCAGGAATGCTTCAATTTGACTTGGCATGCTAGAGAGAGAGAGAGAGAGAAAAAAAAAATATATATATATGATGATAACTTGAATGATATTCTCCTTTTTGTTCAATAAACACCCGAAATTGCTCAGAATTGGAAGGCTTCTATTTATCAACAGCCAATTTAATTATCACACACAAATTCTCTATTGGGTTCAAATCTGGCTAATTCCCGACCAAAAGCCCCAAAAGTTCGATGTTATTTTGAGCCCAAAACTTTGTTGTTGCTTTTGCTTTGTGACAAGGTTTACCATCATCCAGAACAATCCCGTTATCATCCCCACACTGTTACTGAACTGTTTGAAAAAGGTGCTGATAGAGCTGACAGTTGATAGCTGCTACATTGAGTAAACTGTTATCTCTCAGCCAAAATCTACTAGTTCATAGGTCACCAAACAACGGCCCTCAGGCCGGATCTCTGCCGACGCCACGTAAATTTGATTGATTAAACGTATTGACCACGAGACGTTTTGATAAGAAGAAACAAGGCTCTCGATTATCATGGCAGGTCACATGGCGCACAGCGCTGCCATAAATATTTTACAGCGTTGCTACGAAAATATCGTTACCTCCTCTTAATTTTCACCGTAGTCATAAGTAGGATAAATAGTGTAACAATTATGTTTAGAATACAACTTAAAGGAATATCAGTAACACTATAGCCGTCCACTCCGGTCCCTCTAAAGGCCTCAGTTTCTCTGATTCTCTCATTCCGTGTGGAAGAAGTTTCTCTTTTCTCTCCACGTCGACAGTTGAAATGAAGTTAAAGGAAATGTGGGTTGAATGTGAGTTGCTGGTTATATATATATATATATATATATATATATATATATATATATATATATATATATATATATATATATATATATATATATATATATATATATATGTATATATATATATATATATATATATATATATATATATATATATATATATATATATATATTTTGAGTTGTTGGGGATCATGGCGATAAGGTTAGCCTACTAAATTTGATGCACTATTTATTTCTGGGTCATATATGATGCTTTTTCAGTTCGACATAGTTTTTATTTCCGAAAGCCAAATAATTATGACCTTTTAAATTTCTTATCATAAAAATCCATTACTTTCGTACTTGATCGATCATTACCGACGTCCAGGATGTAGGTTATGTTTTGCGTACCGTTTGTTTGCTTGTCTCTCTGTTTGACCTATACAAAATATCTCGAAAACTACTTTACTGATTTTTCATTGAATTCTGTGTTTTTTATTTTCAGATCCTGTTTTCTTCACCTTTCCTTATGGCTATTAATAAATAAAAAGTAGACGCCGAGTATCGTGTTTTTAATGAAGAATGGAGAGAAAAGTACTTCTTTGTGGAAACAAACAACCAGGAAGTGCTACCGCTTTGAAAGAAACTTCGGTGTCACTATGAAACAAAACATCTGCCAAAATAATCGAAGTTTTTTGGAAATTTGTGTTCCGATAAACGTGGTTTTGAATTTCAAAAAAATTTCTTCACGAGAAAGTTTGATGCAAATGAATCGGCCAATTGTACACTTCAAAATACTGTATAAGATGGCAGAGCGAGGAAAATTGTTTACTGACGGCAACTTCATCAAATACTCTATGATGGAAGCAACAAATGAATTGTGTCCTGAGTAAGCCACTTTGTTTAGAAGCATCAGCCTTTTAGCAAGTTCAGTTTTGCGGAGAACGTAAGATCTAGAAGAATACATAGTACTAGGGTTACGCAAGAAAGCTAGGAACTTCTTGTGGTATTCTCCGACGCTGGATGAATCTACTGATCTCTCAAGTACGTAACAACTCATGTTCATTCGTGATGTTAATTTGGACTTTCAGATCACAGAAGATTTTATATAAGTGCAGAAAACTTCGGAAGACTATAACTTTCAGTGGTTTCAGCTTCGATTTTTACTGTTAATGGAGGAAACACATGTCTGGAGTGAAGAAGGGTCTGGTGGAGAAGATGAGGAGTCAGTTAGATGACCTTCAAATCCCTGGCGTCCTTTTCATACACTGCATCATACATCAACAAGTATTTATTGGGGAAAATTTAGATATTTCTTCAGTAGTGAAACCAGTCATTTCTGCGGTGAACTTCCCTTGGGATCATGCATTTAATCATCGCCAGTTCCCGGTTTTTCTTGAAGTAATTGATTCTTATTTGTGACTTACCTTATTACACAGCAGTTAGGTCACTTAGTTGCGGTAAATTCTTGTTTAGTCCTTATAAACACCGAAGAATTTTTTTTTCTCAGCTAAACTGATACAGCTGATCCACATCTGTCGGATCATACGTGGCTGTGAAAGTTTTCATTTTTGTTTAATATCATATCGCACATAAATGAATTTAAGTTAAAAATTCAAGGCAAGGATAACCTTGTCTGTGATCTCAACAGAATCAGCAAAGAATTTCGGAGAAAGCTGTCATTATTTGAAGCCCAACTGGAAGGAGGAAACTTGTCTCGTTTTCAGTGTTTCAAATAGCTTTGTGCTAGAGTCGCAGAAGGTGTCAACTTCGAGTTTCCGAAAAATATTATTGGTTACTTAAAGAAGTATTTTTTTGATAGATTTTCAGATCTCGACAGAATTGAAAATTGACATTCTTCTGTTCCAGAATCAGTTTAACTTTAACCTTGATGGCGTGCCAGTCGAAGGAGAGCTGGAGTTCATTGATTTGCAGGCAAATGATGATTTAAAGGATTCACGAGAAGGAAAACTTGTTTAACTTTACCACTGCTTACCTGATTATGAGTTTCCAAAGTAGAAGAAATTTGCCTCTCGTATGGCAATGTTTGGAATAATTTGTCTGTGAGCAAACATTTTCAAAAGTGAAGTATGTGATGTCAGCCTATCGAGCGAAGTTGACTGAAAAACATTTGAAAGCAATTCTCTTCGCTAAATGCAGCAATTCCAAGTCAATATTGATATCTTGGAAGCTAATTTCGCACATCTCGCTAAACATTTTTTTGCTGCTTAATAAATTTAATTTGACTTGCTTAAAATTTATTTTTTTATTCATACCATTTTGATTTTTTGGCAATGGTCAAATTGGCCTCTTTAGTCGTTAAAGATAAACACATTTTGCAGGCATTCTAGTAAAAATATCCTAAATATCCGTAGCGCACTAGATGTTATCTAACTATCTTTTTGCTGGTTATGCGGGCCACGCTCATAATGTTTTCAGTTATATATATATATATATATATATATATATATATATATATATATATATATATATATATATATATATATATATATATATATATATATATATATACAGGGTGTTTAAGAAAATTTGATATCATTTGAGATGTAAATATCACAGAAACTAATAGTCAAGGCAAACGAAACTAAACATGCTTAATGCTAGGCAACATAAGATTTATTCCTCCAAATATGAATGAGAAAATCAAAGGTATGTGGATTCCATGAACAATTTCACAAATGTTCAATATGCGCACCGCCTGAGACACGGCACACGTCAATTCGGTAGTCAAGCTCCTCCCAAACACGCTGCAGCATGTCTTTGGTAACAGTCTCCAGTGCGGTAGTGATTCTGTGCTTGAGTGTCTCTAAGTTTGCAAGAAGAGGGGGGGGGGATATAAACCAGTCTCTTCACATAACCCCAGAGAAAAAATCGTAGGTGTCAGGTCAGGTGAACGTGGCGGCCATTTTAACAGCACATTGTCTTTATCACCAGAACGCCCGATCAATCTCCCTCGCAGATTTTTTATTGGGATAAGCCCGCACAGTGAGCTTCCAGTGAGGTGGAGCCTCGTCCTGTTGAAAAATGAAGGCTTCTTGTTCATTTGCAATGAGCTCATCCATTAGTCAGTTCTGAAGCATTTGCAGATAAACATGGCCGGTCACATTTCCCTCAAAGAAAAACGGGCTATGAAGAGGGTTCTTGGAGATGGCGCAGAACACATTCACTTTCGGTGAGTCCCTCACGTGCTCAACTGTGGCATGGGGGATTTTCATCGCCCCAAATGCGAACATTATGCTTATTGTCTTTGCCATTCGTATGAAATGTGGCCTCATTACTAAAAACAAGACATTCCTTGAAGTCGTCTTCTTCAAGTTTTTCTTGCATATCAACACAGAATTCTCTGCACATTCGCTTATTATCTGCCGTTATGGCCTGAACTAGCTGCAGCTTGTACGGTTTCATTAGCAAGCATTTCATCAGGACGCGCCAAACTGTCGTTGGAGGAATCTGGGTTTCCAGACTTGTTCTTTTTATGGACTTCTTGGGGCTTCACAAACCCGCTCGACCGTCTCTTCCGATGTTATTGGTCGTCCAAATCCTTTTGCCCTGCTCAGACAGCCTTCCTCTTTGGATTTTTTGTGCCATGTCCAAATCTGCATTGCCGTTGGTGACTGTTTAGAGAACTATCTCACAAATGCGCGCTGCACTCTTGTTCGACTGTGTTCGAGCATACTTCAACACACAAAACACCTTTTCACTTCCAGTGAATGGCATTTCTATACCTGTAAAATTAAAAACATCAAACATTAAACATAAAATCTTTACCTGTTTCTACACATGCTATTAAAATTTGAATTCATTTGAACGGGAACTGGCCAAGTGCTGCAAAATGATATCAATTTTTTTTAAACATCCGATATATATATATATATATATATATATATATATATTTATATATATATATATATATATATATATATATATATATATATATATATATATATATATATATATATATATATAAATATATACTTTTGATATAACTTCTGAGTCATCGAGATAACTGTTGCACCAAGATGTATATAAAATTGTAAAATGTATGTAAAATTACAAGTCGAATTAAAATTAAATTATTGAAAATTTACATTCAGATATATGGAGTTGAGTTGAAGACTGATTATAATTTAATTTATGATTTAAAATTTGAGTGAATAATTAATGATTACAAATTTTGATTTACTATGATTTATCCACATAACTTCAAATTTTGAAAGTTGATTGGGAAATGAGGAATCGCAAGAATTTAAATGGTTTCTTTACTTAAGATAATTAATTCCACATGTTCACAGATCTTCAGTTTTAATTGTAATGTAATATTCTACATAGCGAGTTTGGTAACTCACACAGAGAAATTAATAGAGAACCTAAGACCTGTGCAGCTAGGTTTTAAGAGATACTCTATTAATTGTAATTAGGGAAAGAGTTTGTATGCGGATATACTTTTGATAACAACTGTTATAGATCAGATACAAATTGAGAAGTGAACCTATGTAAGGTATTTTAACATACATTTTCTGTTTTTGAACAATAAATATACATGTTCTAAAGGCACATGCTGCTCTAATGGCTAATAAATACACCGTGACTGCCAAAGGAATAATAAAGCATTTATTCTATTGTTTTCTATTTTTTAAAGTTGCACGGTTGTGGCCTGTCTTCATCACTTTGCTATTCATTTAGCCGTGGATTACAGGCTATATAAAATTACAGTATTCATAATATTTTTAATTTAGGGAATCATGTGGGAAAATAGGCCTTTTTTTCCCTCGAGTGTAAGAAATTTGCCTTTCTTGCGCTATTTATTTTTTCTTAAAAATATCTACATACTCCAGGAATTTTTGTTTTCTTCTTCCATATCCTATCTCTATGATTATCATGCTTTGATATTTGCTATTCCAATAGTTTGAAAGTTCAGTTTCTCTCTCCTTCTGTCCTTCATTCTCCCTGTTTATTATGAATATTTTAATCATTCTTCTCTCTACATTTACAAAAGGTGGTAGTGAATTGTGTAGAAGTGAATGCATAAATAGTGTTATTGTAATATGTAATTTATAAAGACGATGAAACAAAGTAATAGAGTAATAGAGGAAAAAAAAAGCAAGGGAACAAAGCCTACACTTGTTACGTCATCATATTGTCTCGCATGCTTGCATGCTCTTGGAAGGCCTTTGGCGGGCATCCCCTGGACGACTTAAGTAAGCCTCTTAGGATTAGTTTTTGTCTCTGTTGATGATATAATTGATATTAGTTGCTCTTGCTTTGTTTTCTATTAGATTAAAATAACCTAAAATTGAGTTTTCTTTTTTTTCGGTTCCCGCGTCTGTCTCCGCCAGGCAAAGGAAACAATAAAATTACCTCTCCATTTAGTTTTTAACAAATTCAACCTTAAAAAAGGCAATTATGAGAGCATCCATCAGCTCGGCCTGACAGATGAAACTGATACATGAATGAGGCCAATCCAATTAACTCGACTATTCGAAAAAATCCTTCACACACCTACGCTTATAAATGTGCACGGGATTATTCCTATTAAGTGGACGACGGAAGGTGGCAGTATTGATTGTGATAAGTGAATTTAGGTATATTTTAATGCACTTCTACCTGGATTGGGAATCTTTTCCATGGATTGGGTTTCTTCCCTCTAGATTAGACATCCTCTACATGGATTGGGCATCCCCTACCTGGATTGAGCCTCTTCCTTACGGATTAGGCTTATTATCCCTGAATTTTGCAACCTACCCCTGGATGGGCCTCGTCTCGATATATTATGCATTCTCGACTTCGATAGGGCCTCTTCTCAATGGTTTGGGTCTATTAACTCGAGATTGGGAATCTCTCTCCAGTATTGTGCCTTTTCTCCCTTGAATGGAAATCCTCTACCTGGATTGGGTATTTTCTCCCTTAATTGAACCCATACTCCTGTGTTGGGCATCTATCCACCCTGGATTGGGCATCTTCCTCCTGATTCGGTATCCTCTACTTGGATTTGGAGACTTCTTCCTAGATTCAGCTTATTCTCCATGGATTGAGTATCCTCTACCTGGAGTGCACCTTTTCCCTTGGATATGACACTTCTTCCTGGATTGAGTTTCCTCTTTCTGCATTATGCCATTTATACCTGGATTTGGCATCCTCTATCTGAATCGTCCCCCTTCTCTCTGAATTAAGCCTCCTATAACTGGACTGGACACATACTCCATGGATTGGAAAATCTACTTCTCGTATTGCAAATATTCTCACTAGATTGGAAATCTTCCTCATGGATTGGCCATTTCCTCTCCGCTTTGAGTCTTTCCTCCCTAAATTGAGCCTCTATCTCTGTACTGAGCATATTCTACTTGGATTGGGTAGATTTTACTTGAATTGGGCTTATTCTCCTTGGATTAGGCATCTTCCTACTAGATTAGGCATCTTTTCCCTGGATTGTGGCCATTCTTCCTAGGGTGGACCTATTATTTCCAAATTAGGCATCTTCTCCCTGCATTGGGCATCCTCTAAAAGATTGGGCATCTTCTCTCATGATTGAGCCTATTCTCCTTGATTTGAGCCTATCTCCCTAGATTGGGCATCCTCTACTCGGATTGGCCCTCTACAATACGAATTAGGCCTATTCTCCAAGAAATAGCCTATCATTACTGAATTAGGCCTCTTTTCCAAGGACTGAGCATCCTCCAGCTAGTTTGGGCCTCTTTTCCCTGGATTATGTATATTCTCCCTTGATTGGCCCTCCTCTACATAAATTGTGCCTCTTGTCTCCGGATTAGGCATCATTTACCTGAATTGGTCTTCGTCGTTTAGATTGAGAATATTCTTCTCGGATTGGGCCTATTTTGCCTGAAATGAGACTCGTCTCCCCGGATTGGGAATCCTTTACCCAAGTTGGGCCTCTTCCACGTGGATTGGGCTCATTCTCCCAAGATTGAGCCATTTTTTCCTTGATTGTGCCTCTCTTCGTTGGATTGGGCCTCTTCTCTTTTGTTTGGACCTAGATTCCCTGGATTTGGTTTATTATCCCTGGATTAGGAGTATTCTATCTGGATTGGGTATCTTCTTCCTGGATGTGGCCACTTCTATCTGGATTGGGCCTCTTGTCCTTGGATTGGGTATTTTTCCCTTGGTTTGGGGTTATTCGTCCTGGATTGTGCCTCATCTACTTGGATTTTCCATCTTTTCTATGAATCGGAGCTGGTGATTTTATATCTTTTCTTAATCTCATTATCGCTCCATCAATAAATTAAATAATTCATAATTGTAACATTTTATTTTCGGATAAAAACAAACAAGCAATTTCCTATAGCCATTTATTCTATGAATATGAACATCAATTTGAAAGTGCCTTTATCTGCATTCAAATTCAATTGATTACTTAGTATCCATAATCCATTATTTTATTTCTTAGGTGCATTCAGGCTCTTGTAAATGAATACCAGTTTTGCTGCTCTTTCTGATCCAAGTCTGTTGCTTGGACTGTATCAAGCCAAAAGAAGCGAAAGTTCTCTCAACTCCAGCTGAAGAAGCAGTTATGGTAAACAGCTTGGTTGCGAGGTTTTTCATATCATCAGATATAAAATGTCTGAGTGATAACCACCAAACATAGGGACCAACTTTCAATGATTCGTCTGTAAACAAATAAGGAAAAAATAGTGGTCTTCTGGCTTTGTATTTCATTATATCTGGCATGGCATCAGAAAGTGCTGCATGTCCATATTCCATTGCCTCAGCTTCTTCATCTGGATTGAGCTTCTTGCCTTTGCAATATGGATGAAGCAAATATACCAGGTAGTGCAGTGGAGTTAGGGCTTCAGTCGCACGTTTCTCAATTTTCTTTTTCACATGACTATCACCTTTGAGTTCACTTGTTAATGATGTTTGAATAGTTGTTCATATTTCTGTAGCATTACCAATATTGCAGGAGTCACTTTGCACTTTGTCTAATGCAATAGCAATATTTATTAAAATTTGTAGCATATCCTGATCGTTTCGTTCCAAATTAGGGTCCATAACCTTTTCTATTATCTCTTTATCCAGTTTACTTCGTTTTTCTCCATCACATAATGAAATAAGCACAGGCCAGTTGGTTAAATAGCTTTTTAAGCAGTCGGAAAAGGTATTCCAGCGCACATCTTGTCGCATAGTTAAGGCTCGACCGCCCGGTGCTTTGTAAGCTGCTGATGCGCAATTATTATTTCTGAAATATTTCACAATTTTGACAATGTGCTCTTTAATGTTTGATATTTCTAAATCTTTGGCCAGTAAATTTATGAGATGAGCTGAATATCCATAAGTTATTAATGTATTTTCATCATTCATCAGTTCAGTCCCCTTTTTGTGACATTTGCAGCATTATCTGTTACCAGACTGCCAACGGTGCACAAATATTTCTTTTCTTCCTTTTTAATACTCTCTTTTGCCACATTTAATAGTTATTCTGAAGTATGTGGAGGCCCTGATGTGTCAACCGTATTCACTAAATAAATACTAACTTCACCTGGTTCACCAAAAGATGAACAGTTCTGAACTGAAACAGTAGCACATACTATAGGATCATTCATGATATTACTCCAGCCATCAAGAGTCATGCAAACTACTTTTGATCTTTCAGTGTTCTAATGCATTTCTCTGTTTCATTTTCAAATACCTTATCCAATAATCGCTTCGCTACTAAGATTAAAATTTAAAATCTACAAAAAGCAGCCATGGTTAAATTATGGTTAAATTTTTATAAATTTTCTGAACTTGGCAAATTATAATAATTTTAAAAAGGAACTCTAGACTAAATTTTCCTCCTTTCAAAATATCACGTTGCTAAAATATAGTTATAGAAGAAGATATATAAAAATAAATTTTCTGAACTTCACCATTTGTAATTCTTTGGGTTTTCAAAAATTCACAAAATTTCGATACTTATATTTATTTCTGAACTTCACTATTTTGTTTTTTGATATTATAAAAGAATTATTAGAAATAACTTTGATAAAAAACATAAGTCATAACCAAACTAAGCTGAAATTATTATTGAAATACTCAAATGAATCTCCTTCTTAAATTATAGAGTTAGTGATGATGATGATAAGTATATGGAGTATATTCAACGGAGTGATGGGTTGTGGCAACGCCGTGGCCATACCTCAGAGGACATCGAGGGAACTCTGCCCTCTTGAGGTAGAAGCACTTCAATGTAAAGTGTAAAGTGAAAGTAATCTTATTAAAGTAAACCAAATGGAAATATTTAAGTTTAATATAAAACCTTGAAAAATGAATTTTACAATCTTACCATCAATCACTTGGACCCTGTGTGGGTGATCCTTTGCATTTGCGAACTTTATGGTCCTTGAGTCTTTGAACTAATCCTTGAATTTCTACTCCACATGCTTTAGACTGCACTCTTTTCCAATTTTGTTTTGTTTTGTTTACAATTCTGTAAACTCGGCCCATATGGCTTCTTTTTGTCATCCTGCTTACTTCATGTTAATTACAAAAAAATTGAATATCATCACTAGAAAATATACATCTGCTTTTAATTCTGGAAAAAAATCCTGTGAAATATTTTTATAGACAAACAGAAAGAGACAAAACGTATTTGAAAATGTTGCCAACTTGACAGATGGCTTCAGGGTTGCCAGCCAGACAGCATCAATACCACAGGCAGTAAAAAAGGTTCCTATATTCTTAGACTTGGGGCTTTTTCTCGTACTATATAGAGAAGGTTTGTTCATAGGGTGTTACATAAGTCCTAAGGGTTAAATTGAATAAAACCAAATTTTTAGATTTTTCTAATAAAACAAACTTGAACTTCAAATGAATCTAATTAATGAAATACTGAAACTCGAAAGTTAAAACTGTCTCCATATTTGTGTTCTAAAATATCACTTAGAGAAAGTGGTAGTATTCAGGGTACTGAAGTCAAACTATGTAGTTACCATTCATTTAGAAAAATGTAAACATTTGGTCTATGATAACGGGCAAATATAACATTTCTAATTGAAAAAAATCAATTTTGTTTGAAAAAATTATGATTTTTTTTATAAAAAAATCAATTATTTTAATCAAGTATTTAAATCAATTTGATTTAACCAATGCCAACCCTGCCTTGAATTGGGCATATTCTTGCTCGGTTGGGCATCTTCACCCGTGGATTGGGCCTCTTATTCCTAATTCGCTATCCTATACCACGATTGAGTGTCTTTTCCATGGATTCGGCCACTCCTCCCTGGATTGGGCATCCTCTACTTGCATTGGACCACTTCTCCCTTCCCCTTGCCTATTATAACTTTATTGGGCATCCTTTCCCCGCAATAGGCCTCTTCTCCCTGGATTAGTCATCTCCTCCCTGGATTGGGTATTTTCTCCTTGATTGGGCCTCTTATCCATTGATTGGGAATCTTCTTCTCGGATTAGGTCTATTCTCACTCGATTAGTAATCATCTACTTGGATTAGCCATCTCCTTTCTGGTTAGGCCTTTTCCAACCCTGGATTTAATGTAAAAAATTCTTTCGCTCTTTGGGCGAAAAGACCTAAAATTCCTATCGCTATTTTAAATAATAAATAATAAGTAAAGAGGAAACGTGTTTTTTTAATATAATTTCTTGAAACTAATGTTAAATATTCATAGTTCCATCTCTATCATCATCACTACTTTCACTGAAACTCTCTCAGTCGTCACTCTCTTCGCTGTCTTCTACTTAATCCACGTTAAATTCTACAAATCTTCTACTTTTTAGATTCAGCCATATTTCTATTAGTTTTTGAGGGTTGAATCTGGGGACATCTGGAGAATTGAGGTGGACCATCATTAGATTGTCAAGAGAAGAAGAGTTCAACTTACATCTCATTGTAGTTTTTAAGTTTCATTTCCGAGAATCCACCATCACAATCGGCGGAATTAGCAGGAAGCGAAATTAGAATGTCGATGAGAGGGAGGAGATTTGATAACTATGCTCCATAATTGTGATTCAGTTCCCGCCACGTAAATGATTTTACATGATGTGAAATTCTTTGTCCCAAAATATTCATATGCATATATTAATTGCATATAAACCAATCATCATAAAATATTTTATCTCTAATTTTCCTCCAAATTGAATTTTATATTAAAATGTAATATAATTTCGCCAGGCAATTGCTTGGCTACTAAGATTAAAATTTAAAATCTAAAAAAAGCAGGTATGATTAAATTTTTATAAATTTTCTGAACTTCGCCAATTATAATAATTTTAAAAGGAAATCTAAACTAAATTTCCCCCTTTCAAAATATCACGTTGCTAAAATATAGAGTTATAAAGAAGATATATAAAATAAATTTTCTGAACTTCACCATTTGTAATTCTTTGGGTTTTAAAAGGTTCACAAAATTTTGATACTTATATTTATTTCTGAACTTCACCATTTTCTTTTTTGATATTATAAAAGAATTATTAGAAATAACTTTGATAAAAAACATAAGTCATAACCAAACTAAGATGAAATTATTATCTAAATACTCAAAAAAATCCCCTTCTTAATTTACAGAGTTAGTGAATATCCAAATATTATTAACATTAAATATTAATAGTTCTATTGCAATTCGAAGTAATTGTTTAATAACTAGATTTACCACTGTCGTAGAATGCCCCCCCTTTTTGTTCTAAGAGTGCTTAGATTGCTAATATTGATATCTTAAAGAAGAGAGCCGTTGGAAACACGTAAGAATATAGAGAAACGCACAATAATTCCCCAAATAAACTTATATTTTAACTTTAACAATTCAATACACAAAAATTAACCATTAACCACGTGAATACTCTGAATATTATAATACACAGTAATCAATTCAATTAGTTTGACCCTGTAAAATTGGTTGATTTCGCTACACACTTCAATATATAAGATTTAAGCTTACGGACTCTACTGGAGTTTAAATACCTCAGGAATGTCATTGTCTCACGACGCGTGCATCCTGGCCAGATGTAGGTTGGCGGGATCACGAGGTCCTTGTGGCGAGGGTAACAGCTGGGGGGTCCACACGGTATTCCGGGGGGGGGAAGGTTCTTCAAGGACGAGAACAATTCAGTGCTTTATGCGGCACCAAGATAGTCGTGGTCTCTCTGGCGAGAGTAAGTCGAACTTGGTTCCTAAACCAAGTTAACTTAGCGTTCGGTGTGACCACCGAGTAACGAGCTCAAGGGGGAGCTTTTCTCCTTCGTTACTTAATTCCTCATGGGCGAGGACTGAACTCTGGGAGGGTCTTCTTCAAGGGCGAGTTTCGATGAGGGGGGGTTTCTCTGATGAGAATAAGTTAAACTTGAATAAGTTAACTTAAAGGTCGGTTTAGTAACCAGGAACTAACTCGAGGATGAGCTTCTTCTTAGTTCCAGTCCTCCTCAAGGGCAAGTATAACTGAGGGGGATTTCTCTGACGATAATAAGTTGGACTTGGTTCCTCAACCAAGTTAACTTATGAGTTTGGTGTGGCCACCGAGTAACGGGCTCGAGGGGGAGCCAACTCCTTCTTCCTTCCTTAATTCCTCAAGGACAAGGAATACCCCTGGTGTTTAAGATGCACCAGGATATGAGGAGTCTCTTTGATGAGAGTAAGTTAAACTTAAAAAGTTAACTTAACGTTTGGTTCGATAACCAGGGACTAGCTCGAGGATGAGCTGCTTCTTAGCCCCTTAAGGTAGGTAGCCCTGCATCTCTTGCAAGGTACTTCTTGGTCTGGCGAGCCAAGTAATTTACCTTTCCAGTCTCGGTAGCCCGATCTTAATCCGGGGACTTCGTTACCTGGAGACTGACGTATTCTACTAATCCAGTCTAGGTAGCCCGGTCTTAATCCGGGGACTTCGTCACCTGGAGACTGACCTATTCTACCCAGATTTTCCTCAGTGTTCCTTATTTATACTTCGTCACCCCACTGGGGGAGTGGTAAGAGAGGGGGCGGGGGCTTGAGGACGGGCCCAGGAGGGTTTTTATGCCAAACGGTTTTTCTCACTAAGTCTTACATCGGCTCTTCGTTAGCCTTCGAGCTTCGGAGAAACACGTCTCCAATTTCTTACTTGAGGTGACATTGAATCTCACTCTCGTAAGGGAGATCTTGCATTTTAACCTTTAGGTCTTTTATAGTGACGAGTGGTGCGGCGCTGCGGTTACGCGCTTGACCCAACGGGGCCGGGGCCGGATGTCTTTGCGGTAATCGCCTCGTAACTCCACCGCGTAAGAACGGGGGAGTGACGATTCTTCTACAACCACTCACTCACAATAGTAAAATATTTGAAGAATTGATCCATACCAGAATTTATCAGTTTTTAAATAGCAATAATATAATATCTGATAATCAATACAGATTTCGACCCCCAAAAGTACTGCCCACAAGTAATGTCTTGCCCTTAACGGCTTGAGAATATCAAATTTATAGATCAAATGTCTGCATTTATACTTTCAGACATTTTAAAAGATTGCACTTGATACATAAAATTTTGTAGTTAATTTTTGTTATCAATAAATATTCACTTTTACTTTTTTTTTTACTCTACAATAACAGGTTTACCTTCATGGTTTTCTACGTCAGGCCAGTTTTTAAAGTCTGCAATACTCGTAGCTTCTACGATTTCTACCTGCATGGATATTATTCGCCTTTTAAGGGATTCCAGAAGATTCACAATAGGTGAATTTGAGGCACTGACGAAGGAAGAAGCCGAGCCGTTCTGTTTGAAGCCAGCATATTCGTGAGCTAAAAAGACCATTGAAGATGAGGTCTCCTTTTTGTATTTTTGACGAACGGAGTTCATGCACTCCTGCCAGAGACAATTCACGAGTTTGCAAGTTAAGCGATAACTTGACGAGTGGTTTGAGAACTATCTGAAGATACGAAACCCACTTGATGATTGCTAAATTTTTCAAAAGCCTGATGATCCCTTTAGCATTCTCGCGTTTTGTCCTGTTTGTCTCGTCTTCATCAACCTATAACATATATCACATCCTAATATACTCGTATGTCTTATTTTAAATAAAAAAAGTTATTAAAAAAATCGAAATTACCTTAGAAAGATGATGCGCGAATGCCGAAAATCTTCAGTAAAATTTATATCACTCTCTGAAGATTATGCAACCATCGCGTGCCACCAATTCTTTTGGGATACATAAGCATTTTATTTAAGGTGACGAAGGATTCTTTTAGTTTGGCTTTACTTTTGTAAAGTAAGGTTAGCGATTTTAGGACGAGAGGAAACTTATTATGGCATTCAGTGTTTTTCATGGAGTTTTTAAAATAAAGTTCAATGCAATGACCCAGGCAATGAATCGAGATGACGTCCTCGTTTTCTTCTTTTAACTTACGCAAAACTCCATTTGTTTCACTCATCATCACTGAGTCTTTATCAGCTGCAATTCCTATCAGTCTTCGAAACCAGATGGTGTGATTTTCTTCTGAAATCCTTTTCATGATTTGCTTGATGGTTTCCACTATTCCATTAGCATTTGCCTCTGTCACAGCTTGATTTCCAAAGAAGTGGAGAAATATTTCTCCTTTATGAGCAAACCGACAATAAAGAATCTCTTCTTCAAGTGCTGAAGCGTCTGTTGATCCATCGGACATCAACGAGAAAAAGAAGGCCTTCTCTTCAAAAGTGAATTCTGTTCCTTTTTTCTGGTATTATATTGCTCATAAACATCCATTTTCTTTGCTTTGTCAAGCTTGCACATGTTTTTAAATTCGGTGTAAGGTTTACACTGTAGAGTTTTTTAGTGAGCCTTTCGAAACAAAAGACCGAATTTGTTGATTTGTCTTTTGTTCACTGACAGAACTACAGAACTAAACTACATAAACAAGGACCAGCAAAGACCTTAAGGTCCGTTCAATGCCAGTCCGCTTACACAGACGATATTAGACTACCTCTATCTAATGTTCTTGTATTATGCTTTTTTTTAACATGCTGTTTTATTGTTTTGTAACTAACTCAATTCTACGGTACACACTTATTTACATGTGTACTCTTTGCCATACAGGCTCAGTCATTCCCCAAATCAGGATTCGCCTGATAGTAATGAAAAAAACACGCATAGCACAGAGAGAAAAGGAAAGAGAGAATTCACATTCACTCCATGCCATGCAAGGGATACAGGGGGACGTCGTTGGCATCTTTTTGTTCATCATTTCATTTTCTTGCTTAACTCCTTATTATGTATGACGTTTTCATCTATGCTCTTACTATGTTATATTGACACTATTGACGTACTCATCAAGTCGTTTTTGATCAAATTTACTGACGTGCTTTCTACTACACGGTGGAAAAGGCTATTTAACGTTTGATTGATCTTCAATCCACAGCGAGATCAGATTGGGTTTTTCCAGGTTTTTGCGTTTTTAGCCAAATTCTTTGATGAGTTTATTTTATGCTCCTTTGAGTTTTCATGTTTATCGATATTTTCCTATTTCAAAACTTTGTTGCCTTTTGCAAAGGGGAACTCCTTTCTTGCTGAAAATTGTTGGCAAGAAGCACATATCATCATTTTTTTTCATCGTAGAGAAGTCAAGGACGCTTTTATTTTCATTTGGGTAAAAATGTCCAATTTTGACTTTTCTTTTCATATTCCTGCCTTTTCTCCAGAATATTTTTTTCAGTTAATTTTGATTTTTTGGGTGGTGGTGGATTACAATCGAAGAAACAGTGAATGGATTTTGGGGACATTTGTAGAAGAATATAACTAGAAAGACAAAAATAAAATTTTGAATTATTTATAAATCCTACTTATCAGTTATCAGTATGTAAATTTGGAGTAAGAAAGCAAAATTTAATGTTTTATTTTTGTTTTGTTTTTTTATCATTTAATACTTTCAGGTCTAATTATTTAAAAAAATAATTTGGATGAATTTAATGGAATAGTAAAAAAATAATAGTGTATATGTAAAACATGAATAATAAATGAATATAAAATAATAAATTTTATTGAATCATGGTTTATGGCATTTATAATCTTATCAATAATTTAAACACAATGGAACGTATTTGTTCCATTGTATATTGCAATGTGTTATATATGTTATGTTCACTGGTAGTTGTAGATCAACTAATGATAGATAGTGAATAGAATAAAAATTCATACTAAGTATAAAAATTTGTTGAAGTTAATCCAACAAATAGGCCTAGAACATCCTAGTGACACAAAGAAAACAAAGGCAACCTTTCTAAGGGGTCATATCTTATTCTATCATATCATTAACTAGGAAAGGTCCTTTAATAAGGAACACTTTAATTAAAGTGCATTTTAATTTTGTTTGCTTTATTAAAAAGTTATAAGCATTTAAATTTTCAAAGTTCTCTCTATCTTTTTATCTTTCTCTTCTTTCTCTCTCTCTCTCTCTCTCTCTATCTCTCTCTCTCTCTCTCTCTCTCTCTCTCTCTCTCTCTCTCTCTCTATCTCTCTATATATATATATATATATATATATATATATATATATATATATTGTGATAGAACGGTCTGAGGCCGCTTAAATTCAGCCGCTATCACATGGTTAGAAACATTGCTACCCACGTGCATCTGCGAGAGCAAGCAAGGCGCGTTATCGCCACCTGAGTCAATATTCAATCAAGGAGGTTCATTCCCCCGTTTTGCCTCCTTACGCCGATCTCGCCAGATTGAGTTAGGCTTATGGGCAGATGAGGTATTTTCCCAGGCGCGACCGGGGCATTTCCCCGAAGCCTCCCACTCAATTGTCCCCTACGCCAAAGGGATGGCTTCGACTATTTATATCAAAGCTTTTCCGATTAAAGCAGATCAGATCAAATCCAGTTTATCTTCGCGAGGCATCACGCCGATCCGGTCTCACCTTGTGCACCTCGAGATCCACCATTATTGTCCGGAAGAGGACAATATCCCTTGAGTGCCAAGGTTTGTGCCTTCGAGACGCCAAGTCCACAAGGTCCCCCCTGTTGTTCAGAAAGAGAAAAACGTTAGAACAGCCATTGTTCTTTGAGCCCGTTGACAAGAGACAGTTCTCGCCCCCCCTGTTGTTTAGAAAGAGAACAACGTTAGAACAGCCATTGTTCTTCAAGCCCGTTTGTCAAGAAACGGTTCTCATTCCCAAGACATCACGTCAGGATAATTTAATTCCTCCTTTTTAACGTTCTTCAAGAGAACGATTGGTTTTAACGATAACCTCCATTGTTCATCTAGAACAATCCCCGATTTGCTGTCATAAATATCGCTTGTACCTCCGAGTCCGACTTTGCTCTTAATCTTCGAAGGCAGTCCTTCCCCTTCGCTAAAGACAACCCCCGAAGAACCCTTCTGCTGGAACTCACCAGTGGACCGAAGATTCCTACGCATCGTCTTCCTCTGCACAACAACTTTGTAAATACTTAAGCTGAGCATTACCTTTAATTATCTAACCTTTTGTCAACCCTACCCTGTGCTAAATGGTTTAGCGAACCATTCCTTCCCTTTAATTTTTATTTGTTTACCTTTTTAAATCTCTCCAAATCTTAATCCTCGGATTAGTCAGATATTCCCACGGCCCTTTCCATTCTCCGTTACTGGACACATTTTCTTTTTGTGTGTTGTTGATAGTTTAATTAATAAAACTCTATTTTATTAATGATGGCCATATTATTATCCTTGAGCTCAGTTCCACTTCTTAAGCATATTGAATATAAATAACCTCGGTCAATCAGATTACCACGCACTCGAAATATTAGAATAATTCCCTCAACTAATAGTTATATATGGTATATCGTCGAGAGTCTATTCTATGATATATATATATATATATATATATATATATATATATATATATATATATATATATAACTCATTTCGGGTATGGATTCTAGAGGGAACGATGTCCCAGCGCAAACAATAATTGGCGTATAAAACTGATTTTTTGAAATACGGCTTCACACATCTAAGAGATAGATCAAGGAATTTCCGCCCTCAGTTTGTTCAGTGTTTTTAAGTCCTAGCCAGTGAATAAATCAAGAAAAACAAACTGAAACGTCAGTCTTGTGCAATTCATTCAAAATTTATTAAAAAGCATCCAAGTCACTGCAAGGATACGGAAGAACAGGTAAAAAAAACAGAAATAAAAGTTTTTCTCCAAGAGAGGAAGCATAACCTGGCCAACCTTTCAAAGATACTGCTTCGGTGGAAAAGCTAGCCTATTTAGACGATATCTTTAAGCACTTGAATGAATTAAACTGAGACAAGCAAGGCCGAAATCAAACCAAGGTAGACATCAGTGAAAAAAAATCATGATTCAAAAGAAACTTGCACTTTGGAGAGAAACACTAGCCAGCAAAAAAACCAGCTGCTTTTCCAGAGCTGAGTGCAGTGCTGGAAGATTAATTAGAAATAGAGCTTGCTGAAATTAAATTGTTATTCCAAGATCATTTGCGGAAGCCTCAGGAGGAAATGGACAAATATTTACCATAAAATGTTGATGTATGTCAATACAACTGGGTTATGAATCTGTTTGGTGTGAATGTCAGTGATGGTGGAGAAGATATCCCATGATTTAAAAAAAAACTTTTAGATCTCAAGAAAAATCAGGTGCGGAAACATCCTTTTGAAAATCTCTCATACTTTTAATTCAATTCTGGGCTCACCGGAATGCTAAGCCTATTCTGATTCATGAGCATGGAAAGCTCTTATTCCATTTTCCACGACATACCTCTGTGAACAAAAATTTTATAGCTCATGTGACGATCAAGACTAAAGCAAGGAGCCATCTGGATCCTCAACATGACCCATGCCGTTCTCTATCCATCAACATCAAGCCAAATCCGGAGAAACTTGTCCATAATATGAAGAAATATTAGGGTAGTCACTAAAATATCCTTTTCAAATTTTCAATGAAATCTCTTCGAAGAGTCAGAAGAAGTTACCAACCCAAAGTTTATTTTCTTTGCTTTCTCTTTGTTTCAATGAATTATATTAATATGAAAACGTGACTAAATGTAGAAACACTGAAGAAATTATTATATTTATCAGCAATCAATTGTAGTTGAATAGTCAGAATGGCTCATTCATGAAACAGTATTATAGTTGGCATCAAAAGTTTGTTTATCTTTACTTGAGTGTGAAGGTTTGCCTCCAATTATTATTATATTATAGTGATCGGATTATGTAATAGGTAGGCTACTGGCACCAAATTGGAGGATTCAATAGGCCCAGGAAAAACCTCCACAAAATGGACGCGCGGTGGTCTTATTGACACAGGTGTTTCTGACTTTCGCGCGTTCCTACATTGTTTGTACGGCGCTCACTTCCAACGGTCGCTTGCCTTCTATATATATATATATATATATATATATATATATATATATATATATATATATATATATATATATATATATATACATTAACAAATATATTTATTTCCTTATTTTTTATATTCAAATTTATAGCTCGAAATTAATCTATACATTTTCATTTCCTTATTCCCATTTTAGACATATTTTTTTATACGTGTAGAGTATATTGGGATTTAATAAGACCACCACGCGTTCATTTTGTGGAGGTTTTCGCTGGGCCTATTAAATTCTGCAATTTGGTATCATTAGTCCACCTATTACATGATCCAATCACTACAATATTATATTTATTAATTAGTAACTTATAGTAAAATTCATTAAACTTTATTCAATTGGATAAAACTAAAACAATACTGAAATAACAATTCATCGCTTAGCTTTGCCAAACCAAATTCAATTTGTTTTCAGGGTCACGACAAAAAAGGTTTGGGAAACACTGCTCTACTTGGATTGGCAATCGTCAACATGAATTAGGTTTATTTTACCTGGATTAGACATCTTCACACTGGATTTGGCAGCTTTTCCCTAGAATGTTCTTCCTTTCCATTGGTTTGGGCAGTTCGCCAAGGATTGGGCCTCTTCTCCCTAGATTTTGCCTATTCTTCCTGGATTGGATATTTTCACCCTGGTTTGAGCCTCTTCTCCCTGGAATCGATATCTTCCACCTGGATTGCGCCCATTCTCCTATAATTGGGTCTCATGTCCATGGATTGGGCCTATTCTCACAAATTCTGTTTCTTGTACCTGGATTAGGCATCATCTCCTGGACTGGGCATCTTCCTCTTTGCATTGGGTGTCTTCTCCCTGATTCGGTATCCTCTACCAATATTAGGCCTCTTCTCCTGGGAGTGGGATTCTTCCCCATAGATTGGGTTTATTCTCCTTGGATTGCGCATTTTTTTCTTGGATTGGAATCTCCTCCCGTGATTTGTCATCTTTTCTAAGGATTGGGCATATTTTTGTCTTTATTGATTATATTCTCCGTGGATTTGGCATCTTTTTCCCGGATAGTTCATCTTCTCCCTATATGGGGCATTTACTCTCCTGGATTTGGAATATTATCCCTGGATTGGGCATATTCTCCCTTGGTTTGGGTATCTTCTACATTTATTGGTCATTTTTTCCTTGAATTAGGTATATTCTTACTTGAATGGGCATCTTCTTCCCGAAATGGCATCTTCTCTATCGATTAACATTGTGTTGGTAATCCTCTTCCTGGATTGAACATCTTTTCCCCCGATAAGTGATCTTATCCATAGATTGTTTGTTTTCGCCATCGATGGGCATATCATCTGTAGATTGAATATATTTTCCTTGGATTGGTCAGCATTTATTTTTATTCGGCATCCTCTGTATGCATTGGTCCGCTGCTACAATGATTGCTCATCATACCATGAGTTGGTCATCTTTTCCAAAAATTGGGTCATTTCTCTCTTGATTTAGTATCATTTGATTCGGTTGGGCAACTTCTTACTGGATTTGACATCTACGTAGATATGGCCTCTTGATTGGTCATGTTTTCCATGAAATGCACATCGTTTCCATGGATTGTACACTTCTCCATTGATTAGCCATCTTCTCCATGGATTGGGCATCTTATCCATGGATTAGAGATCTTCTACCTGAATTGGGCATCTTCTTCCTAGATGGAGCATTTTGTCCCTAGATTGGGCATATTCTCGATGGATTGGCAACTTCTCTCTGGAATGATCATTTCCATGGAGTGGTAACTTTTGCCCACGATTGGGAATCTTTTCCCATGGTTGAGCATCTTCTCCGTAGAGTGGTCATTTTCTCTATTCCATGGATTGAGAATCTTATCCCTGGATTAAGCATATTCTTTGTTGATTATGCAGCCTTTCCCTGCATGTGACATCTTCTCCCTGAATTCGTCATTTCCAACGAGTGATCATTTTCTCCCTGGATTGGGTAGGTTTCCCATGGAGTGACCATTTTCTCCGAGGATTTGGTATCTCTTCACTTGACTGGGCACAACATGTGTGGAATGGGCATCCTATCCGTAAATTGGAGTTTTTTTCCGTGGATTGGACATCTTTCCCAGGATTAGGCATCTTTTCTCTGGAATGCGTATCTTCTATTTTTTATTTTGTTATCCTTTTACATGATTATTCATCTTCTTCCTGAATTGGGCATTCTCTCCATATATTGAGCATCTTCTTTCTCGAATGGGAATCTTCTCCCGGGATTAACCATTTTTTTCTATTATCATTCCCTATCCAAACACTCTATTTCCTATCAAACCGCTCTCATGATAAGATGTGACATTTTTGCGCTTGGAACAAATTCTTTACTTGTGTTTTCCACTTGTTTTTCAAATTTGTCGACGGGCATGCTACTTCACGAGATTTTAGATGCCACCGAGGAATTGAGTTTTTTTTTGCGGGACAGAGTGGATAACAGCATAACTGATTGTAATTACAAGGTAAAAAATCGCCAAGATTCAGGTAAATACAATTACAATCCGTTATGCTGTTATCCACTCTGTCCCGCAAAAAAAACTCAATTCCTCGGTGACATCGTAAAATCTCATGAATTAACATGCACGTCGACAAATTTGATTGTGTTAGTTGTAGAGGTTCTTTTAAAGGGAAAATCTATGTACCTATTATCCCTGGTAACATTAGGATATTCCGGTTTTGCCTACTAAATCATGCGAAAGAGATCGTTCATATGAACTATTTTTGCTATTTATTTCTAATATGAATATTAGAACTTGTATAGTAATAGGTGCACTCGTAGATAAGTGTGTACTTATTTAGAAGTTGCATGATATAAAGGTACACTGGTAGGTAACTGTGTACCTGATCAATATAGAATTATTAAGTGCATGGACTGTATTCCCGAGGTTGAGGGTGGTATTGACCATGTTATTTATCGGACTGGCCTTGAGCAGATCTTAATATCTTTGCTGGTCCCACTTGATTGTGCAGCCTTTCCATGGATTTGGCATCTTCTTCCCAGATTGAGCATATTCTACATAGATTGGGCACATTCTCCATAGAGTAGTATCTTTCGCATGGATTTTCTTATCCTATCCATGGATTGATCTTGTTTCTGGATTGGGATCTTTTTCCTCGATTGGGAAAATTTTCTCTTGATTGGTTATCTTCGCTTTATATTAACCGTCTTTTACTTGGGTTGGGTATCTTATCCATGGATTATACATCTACTGCTATAGGATTGTGCATATTTTCCGTAGATTCCAATTTTATGATTGATTTGGGTGAACTTATTCCTGGATTGGTCATCTTTCTAATCGATTGATCATCATCGTCTCTTGGACTGAGAATCTTCTCAATGGATTAGCTACCTTATCTAAGAATTGGACATCTGGTGCATAAATTGCGCATCTTCTCTATGCTATGGGCAAATATTCCCTAGATTGGGCATCTTTATATTGGCTTGGTCCCTTTTTGTATAGATTGGTGATCTGCTCCAGAGACTGAGCATTTTCTCTCTCAAGGTTTGGTCGTCTTTCCTGTGGATTGCATAGCTTAGCATTGATTGTGCATCTTGTGCCTCGATAGTGCATGGTTTCTCTTTATTTACCAAGTTAATCCTAAATTAGGTATTTTCTTCCTGGATTAGGCATCTTCTCTATGGAATGGTCATCTTCTTCCTGGTTTAGCTTTATTCTCCCAAGATCGGTCATCTTTTCCAAAAAGTGGTCATTTTCTCCCTTAATTGGCATCTCTCTTTGGGTTGGTATCTTCTCCCTGGATTGAGAAACTTTTCGCCTTATTGAACATCCTTTGCATGGATTTGTCATCTTTGCAATAGATTGGTCATCATAACATGAATTGGTCATCTTTTGAAAGGATTGGCTTATATCAGTCTTGAATGGGAATAGTTCTCGTGGATGGTTCAACTATTTCATTAAGTATCTTTTCTCTGGACTGGTTATATTCTCACCAGATCAGGCATATTCACCATAGGATGGTCATCCTCTCAATGAATTTGGCATCATATTGTGGAGTGGTGATCTTTTGCAAGGACTGGGTCATTTGTCTTGATTGGTATCTCTTTCGTGATTATGCAACTTCTCCCTCGATTCGGCATCTTCTACGTGGATTGGTAATGTCCCTGGATACAGCATCTTATAACTGGATCTTCTCCATTGAGTAGGCATCTTCTCTCTGGGTATCTTGATGGGGCATACTCTCCTTGGATAGGTCCTCCCCCTCGATTGTCTCTTCTTTATGGATTGGGCACTTCTTGAATTGGCTATTTCCTCCTGATTGGGAATCTTCTTACTGTTTTAGGCATCTTCACCATTGATTGGCCATCTTTTACATGGATTGGGCATCTTCACAATAAAGGAAATAAAATAAAAGGACAGATAGAACTCAGCCTGGAATCGTGATCGAGGAGAATTTCAATGTAACGTGGTTCACGTGGGAGCCTGAAAGAAAGTACTTATTCCACTCATCTCTCAATCAGCGAGAGGAAGGATAAAAGCCAGCTCATAAGATCGCTCAGCGCCTATATGCGTTGCCTCTTGATCACGAAACCGATGAGGGCAATCTTATGACTGAAAGAGACTACGTATACCAACTCGAGGTGATGTGGTGGTGTCATTAGCAAATGCCACTAGACGGTCTGCAAACTACATACGAATAAACTACTCTCTGAAGCATCTTATCCGTGGATTGATCATCTCATCCCTGAATTGGGCTGCTTCTCGATGGATTAGGGCTCTTCTCCTTTGATTGGGCACTTTTTGGAGGAGTGGGAAACTTCCTTCCTGAAATGACCCTCTTTTTCATGGATTACTCATTTTATCCAGAGTTTTGGCAACTTTTATATTAATTGCGCATCTTCCTATTGGATTAGGCAACTTCTGGTTGAATAGGGAATATTCTGCATGTCTAAAACGGATGTGATCATTGGAGCTGGGTGGACTCTTTCCTTGAGGCCCATAATGTTGATGGAGTACTAAGACTCAATACTATCTGGCACAACGGATGGTCTTGAAGGCAACGGGCTGTATAGTCCTGCTTCTCAAGGCATTCTATCCTTATTAGCACGGGTGTGTCGATAGCCTGTCCTCTTGTGTAGCGTGTCCAGATCGAATCCACAACTTGTCGTCAGGCAGTGGGAAGCACTTCCTTGAGTAGTGTTTTCAGTACGGGTTTTGAAATGAATCTAAACGGAATTAATTTTCTGGAGTCTTTTAATTAAGTTCTTGACCAAACTTCAAAAAAAATTACTAAGACTCGCAAGGTCTGATTTTAAGAGTTAGGTTAACAAGGATTTAGCCTCTCAATGTTTCCGAGTACTATCTAATTTTGACAAAGAAATTTTGAAATTATATACTTGTTTTCCCTGAAATAGGAGGGGTTTAAACTGGAGTTTAAGTTCAATCCACTAGGGAAAATTATGGTACAAAGTGGTATAAGTTCAACCAACCAGGGAAAATTATGGCAAAAGGGTGAAGTTTATCCATATCTCAAACGATTGGTCAATTAGTTATACATTTAGAGTTTACGATCAGATTTGTTCGCTCGGTTTCAGAGGCGGGGAAACTCGAGGAACAGATGACTCTTATTCGGTAGTGGGAGGACTTCTGAAACAGCTAAGGGGGCGGGGGTACTAATTGAAGATAAGTTGCTGCAACTTATCAAAGAATGTTTTCATACCAAAATTATTAAAAAACCCGAAATCGCGAGGGATGTTCGGTTTTGCATTACAATTTCGCTGAATGAGAACTGTTGTTGATAAAAACAGAAAATATCTTATCTGGGCATCGGGATTCTGTTTGAGTAAAATATATATATATATATATATATATATATATATATATATATATATATATATATATATATATATATATATATATATATATATATATATATATATATATATATATATATATATATATATATATATATATATATATATATATATATATATATATATATATATATATATATATATATATGCATAGATATACGCATACAAAGACCTACATTATATGCACATATATATTCTTAAGCGCATACCTGCACATGCGAGATACACTGTCGAAAGTTCCTTAGTTCTATACTTTTCTGCATTATTAATTTAAAATTTTTTATTTATCTCTTCTAATTTTAATTAGTTTGAACACCTGTTGGGGCACCGTTTCCTCAGACACCACATTTAGAAAACTTTGATTTAGAAACACCTTAGTTTATTACTTTCCGACTTTTGAGCTTTCGATCTTCAAGACCAGAAATATTATAGTTTTCCGGGGCGTAGATCACGATGGTGTCCTTTTTTCTAGGACCGAAATTTAGGGAGCTACACTAGAAGCCCCCTTTTTTACTCATCGCGTTCCATAACAAAACTTTCAACTTAGGCACATATTTTGTTATAAGACTATAACTGTTAAAGTTTTTGTAAATATTTTTCTTGATTTTCGTAGGTGGGGTCGGATCTATCTAGCGAGTGCAAAACGTAAATAAATCAGGGCCCCCAACACCCGAAAAAAAAATTTGTTCCTCAAATTTCCGAAAATATTTACACACCGATTTTATCGGCTCATCTTATAGCACTTATCGAGCGGAATCTTTCTCTATAATTAAATTCACCGTACGATATTAAATAAACTCGGAGTATACATTCGAAGTGCCAAATTTTCCAACTGCACAAAGTCTTGACGTCCTCTATAGTTTTTCCCGTAGGAAAATAGAATGGTTTAGTTCTCGCAATCCTCAATTTGGCTTTGCGAATCGACGTTTTAAAATACCCATTCTACGGTATTTAGTCTTAAATACTTTTTTGTAACCTAGTCTTCGTTATTTTAGAATCCGTAAGTTTACTCGCGCTAGGGCTTCAAATAAGGGGTCTTTGCGGCCCAAAAACTCGAGATATTTTAACCTCACTAATTTTATGCTCTGCTTATTATAGAGGAAAACTATCCTCCGAAACTTGCTTACCCTAGTCCCTTGTTTGAAAAAAGGGTTATCCACCCATCTTGCACCGTTGGGCTGAGACTCGACTGTTATGTATGGATTAAGCGGAAAAAAGTGATGAGTTGGTGGAGGTAAAAATATTAGGTTGAGGAATAAGTTCTTGCGTTTTTATTAATGTTGTATTGATTTAAGTTTTGTTGACGTGATTTGTGCACATATTAAGGAACAATAATAAATAATGAGAGCAAAATTTGCAAAGGTTAGTGTCGTAGAATGACTCCCGACGATACCATATATTACACTATTCGTTGAGGGAACTTCCTTAATTATCTTTAGAGTGCGTTTTACTGTCTGGCGGCCGATATTATGTATCTTCAAAATGCTTAAGAAGTGGAACTGAGCTCAAGGATAATAATATTGCTATCATTAATAAAATAGAGTTTTATTAATAATAACCTTAAACAATACACAAAAACGGAAAATATTGACAAACAGAATGGAAAGGGTCGTGGAGACTCGGGCTAATCCAAGGATTTAAGGGATCAAAAAAGGTAAAACAAATATGGAGTTAAAGAGATGGGATGGTTCGATAAACCATTTAAAGCACAGGATAGAATTGACAAATAAGGGATCAATACTCAAAAGGTGACGCTTGGCTTACGTAACTTCATTAGGGTGCAGTGGAAGGTACTTGAAGGAATATTCGGTCCGCTGGCGAGTTCCAGCCGAAGGGGGGGGGGATAAAAGGATCCTGACGTGGCGTCTTGGAAAGGAGAACCGTTACTCGACGAACGGCTTGACGAACAATGGCTGTTCTAGGTTGTTCTCTTCTGAACAAAAGGGGGGGATGAGAACCGTCTCTTGTCTACGGGCTCAAGAACAATGGCTGTTCTAATGTTGTTCTCCTTTGAACAACAGGGGGGGTGAGAACCGTTTCTTCGCGAAGGGCTCAAAAACGAACAATGGCTGTTCTAATGTTGTTCTCCTTGAACAACAGGGGGGGATGAGAACCGTTTCTTGGCGAAGGGCTCAAAACGAACAATGGCTGTTCTAGGTTGTTCTCTTCTGAACAAAGGGGGGGGATGAGAACCGTCTCTTGTCTACGGGCTCAAGAACAATGGCTGTTCTAATGTTGTTCTCCTTGAACAACAGGGGGGGTGAGAACCGTTTCTTAGCGAAGGGCTCAAAACGAACAATGGCTGTTCTAATGTTGTTCTCCTTGAACAACAGGGGGGGGGGATGCCTTGGGGACTTGGCGTCACTAAAGGCTCGAACCTTTGGCACTCAAGGAATATTGTCCTCCTTCTGGACAAGTGATGGTGAATCTCGAGGTCGAGGTCCCTTGGCGCACAAAGGGAGAGAGGGTCGTGGTGATGTTTCGCGACGAAAATCTGGATCTCCAATCTGATCTTAGTGGTAAAGTTTCCATATAAATAGCCAGGACATCTCCTTGGCGTGGGGGAGAATGGGGTGGAAGCTTCGAGGGGACGCACAGCTGGGCCGGAGAAAAATGCCTTATCTGTCCATAAGCCTAACTCGATCAGGCGAGGTCGGCGTATGGGGGCGAACGGGGGACGATAACCTCCTTGTTTAAACATTGGCGTCCGGTAGCTGTTGATAAGACTCCATGCCTCGAATCGAAGATGCACGTGGGTAGCCTCATGGTTTTAAGTAAAATGTGATAGAAGTTGAAATGAATGCAGCTCTGAACTCGTTCTATCACAGTTAGGCTACGTCTCTTAAGAGCGTAGACTATTAGGCTTTTGCTTAGGCTACGTCTTGAAGTTGAGTAATAAGTCATTGCGGTTTATTTAAAAGTTTTGTTAATTTAATTTTTGTTCTGTACCCTCAGAACAGAATGTCGACACTTGTTGTTATTCATTTTGAATCGAGACGGGAACGATATTTGTGTTGTGTACGGAGAAAATGCTTTATCAGAACAGACAGCTCAATGGTGGTTTTAACGTTTCAAAAACAGTTATTTCAATCTTAATGAAGAACGTTCTGATCGCCCCATTAAGTTGGATGAAGATCGATTGAACGACCTTCTTCATGAAAATCCTCGTCAATCGAGTAAAGAATTGGCTGTACAATTGGCGTGTGATCAGAAAACTGTAGTGAATCACCTTCATTCGATGGGGAAGGTTACAAAACTTAGTGCATGGGTTCCGCACGCTTTGAGGTTTGCTTGTTCGTCACAAGGCTACTCTTGGATATAAGGACATATTTCTTCACCGCATCATCACTGGCGACGAAAAGTGGTGTGTTTATGTCAAAATGAACCATCGAAAACAATTATTTAGCTCCAATAAAAAAACACTTCCGCGATTAAAGCAAGGACTTCATCCACGAAAGACGATACTGTGTGTGTGGTGGGATTGTAAAGGAGGCATCATTCTTTATGAGCTCCTTGCGAACAACGAGGTTGTCAATGCAGAACTCTACGTTCAATAAATGTATCGACTCGCCGAAGCTATTCGCGAAAAGCAACCTCATCGACGTTATGAAGTCCTTCTGCAACACGACAATGCTCGTGCTCACATTGCCAATATGACAAAAGACGCTATTCAAACGCTTAATTTGGAAATCCTGCCGCATCCTCCATATTCGCCAGACTTAGCTCTATCGGATTTCCATTTCTTCTGATCGCTCTCCAACAATTTCCGTGGCGTTTGGTTCAATACTGATGTGGAATTAAGAACTTGGCTAGACAAATTCTTCGAGTCCAAATATAGAGATTTTTATTGCAGAGGCATCGTTAAACTAGTTGAACGTTGGGAAGAAGTCGTAAATGACAACGGAGAATACATTATTGATTAAATTGCATATTGTTATCAATTAAAAATGAGGTTTTTCTAAAATTGTGTATGGTAATGAATAAATTTGATAAAACCGCAAGGACTTATTCCTCAACCCAATATTTTGAGATTCCTAGCCGAAATCCCTATTTAGACTTTGTGCGATTTCAAAGGTATAGATCTCAGTAATTACGGGCACCAATTTTGACCAAACAACCATCTTTGGAAAGGGGGAAACATTTATTTATGACATATTAACTGTCCAGTAACGTGGTTTTTATTCATGGTTACATGGTTTTGATGGTTTTTCTAGTATATCTCCCAAACTATTATAGTTCACGGCCGAAATAGGTTATTTTAAAAAAATTGAGAGCCATAAAATGAAAAAATAGCCCAAAACAAGCAAACTATGAAACCAAAGCATTAATGCAACTTATGGTTGGGCGGCGAGCGCAATAGGATATAGAAGGACTAATAGAAGATATTCTCATCTTTTGAATGACATCAGTCTCGACAAATTCTGCCTAGTAATTCGCGAGAAATTTGCTAAAGAATATAAATTGTCATTTTTCATTTACCTCATCATCTACAGTAGTACTTTGAACCCCGTAATTAAATTATTTTCAAATATCTCGGCAATTTCTGCACTGATTTGGACAAAACAAATATCATTAAAAAGAGCATACAATGTATAGTACGAATAGATATATAAAGAAATGTAAAAAGTAGTAGATAATAATCAGTGAACCTTGGAGTTGCCAGTTCTAGTTGAAACAACTAAAAAATTGCCCGAATTAAATTATTTGGAAATATCTCAGCAATTACTAGACTGATTTGAAAAAAAAAATAACGTCATTCGAAAGAAGGTGCAATGTACACTACGAATCCATATATTTAAAGAAAAAAATAGTATATTAGTAGATAGTAAAAATCATTGAATTCAAATTTGCCAGTTAGTTCTATTTTCAACTTCTAAAAAAACAACCCTAAACCTATATCATTGGAAGCTTTATCGAGTGTAAGTCATATGTACTTTCTAAATTGTATTATGTATATCCAAGATTATCCAACTTAACCTATCTAGGTGTTTTATAGCATCAATCTAAACTTAAAAAATATATATCGGCAACTCTTTGAATTGCATCTAATGATTTGCATATCAAATATGGTTTATTTAACCCCTAAATGGATGAAATTAATTACAAAAAGTGTTTGTAGGACATTACTGACCTATTATAAAGGCAAAATAAATGTCAATTCTATCTATACTGGCGAAGGCTAAGAATAAATAAATATAAGTCGATCCAGGACTTGATTGTATAATGTCGAGAGTAGCTTGTTCTCAGAATTATATTTATAGTGAAAACTATGTTTATTGGACAATTCTAATGAACAGTCGATATGTTATAAAACGATCTTTTCCTTTTCGAATGACGTTGGTTTCATCAAAATCGGTGCCAACATTTTACACTTGATTGATTGAGCCACCCCTGGTTTTTCGGCGATATCCCGCAAACTACGCATCCTAGAAGGATAGGCCTTAGAGCAAACCACACTTAAAATTTTCCGTTCTTTACATCGTTGCTATTATTTTCACTCTATCTCTGTAAGTGTTTTAGATAGCTCGACGAAAATCTACAATTATAAGGATAGGAATCTCAAACCTATTTTACCCAACTGATTTTTACCCGCTTAATCGATTTTCCACTGTATAATTTAGTAGACTTTATTATTTTAACCAAAAACACCATTAATTTTTTACATAGAGTTTTTTGCTAAATTATTATTCGAGAAGGATAGACGGTTGTATATCCTTAGGTTTTAATCAATTATGGTTCTTCCTATATCGTTAAATACGATGTTCATATCCAGTTAAAACAGTCATCCATCGGCAAATAATCGCTTAAATCTCACTTATTATTTAGGTAACAGATAAATAATATATATATATATATGTATATATATATATATATATATATATATATATATATATATATATATATATATTCTTAGAGCAGATAGAATTTCGCAAATGTTTAATTCCCAGGAACAACTCCGTAGAACCATTAGAAACCCGGCCAGCAAGGTTCCAATACCAAAATGGAGCCGAAAAAAATACGAAGGTTTGACAGTTTTTCCGCCTCCGTTCCGCTCCTGATTGATGTAGAATAAAAATCTTCATAGTTTTTGGCATGTGATTGTTAGCTCTGCACATATAATAACTATAAGAATTTTTAAATTACAAATATTTCGGCCACTAGTGGCGATTAAAATTTTGTGGTTCGCCCTAAAATGGACTAAAATTGCTTAACACCACCCAAATTTGCGGCCGTCCTTTGAGACGGCCGCATTTATATAATAACCAATAAACCATTAAACGCTATTTTAAATAAAAATCTAAAAATCTAATTAATAGCTTTTAATCGGGGAAAAACGTACGAACGAGCTCTAATCTTAGCCCGCTTCGTCCGTTCCCCCCAGATGGCATCGGCTCTGGGAGGCGGGTGGGGATGTTTTGCCTATATTTGGATAGTCTATTATGTCCTCTTTTGAAGAAATGTTTCATCATCAAATGCTTGACACTTACTAAACCCTCGATGGGCGTTTAAAGTAACACGTGTAGAGTCTATTTTGGCCATTTTCAAACCTACAAAAAACGATCATCAAAATGGGGTCAGTGGGGGATATACCGTACCTACGAAAGCCATACTCGGTAAGGGGGTTGGAGGAGATCTATTCTTGGAATATTAAAAATCCTAGTTTAGATTATAGAATACATTTATAGCTACAGGCGCTATAGTTTCCTTTAAAACTACACTAGACTATGAGCAAAAAAGTGAAAAGTTCATTTTGTCCTCAAAATGGCTAACGTGACGTTGCTAGTAAACTTATGAATAACTTATTTGGACATTATAAGGTAAAAATGCTGCTTTATTCCAAAATGCGATTTGTTTTTTTATTCGAATAATAGTTTTTGAATAATTAAAAAAAATTGATCGCGGCCAAAATAATAATGCCACGATGCTGAAACTAAAACAAATAGGAAGAACGGCCAATTTTACATGAGAAAAAATAAGACCGAGATTCCTAGCACTCTTTTCCCAAGCGCTATTAAGTTTTAATTGATTTTCGTAGGGAAAATATATATAGATTTTTTAGATAATTGGACTGAGTAAGCGAAACCATAAGGAAAGACCAATGCGGGCATGAAACCATGAAAAAGGTGTTTTGAAAATATCTCGAGATCTAAGCGCTGAATAGTATTGGGGCATACACCATTCAAGAGGGCGTCAAAGGCTACACTAGAAAAGTTTAGTGACTTTATTTCCAAAGCTGATTTAATTGGTCAAAAAGGTAAAAAAACAGGTTAAAGAGCGGGCTGATTAGGCACATTTTACAATTAAATAGCGATTAAAAAATAACTATTCTTCGGAGATAAATGAAAATATAGACTTTTAAGGTAATTCGGTACGCCCTTTGTAACAGTGGTAATACCAAAGCGCTAGGACCCCTAGGTCCAAGGTTTCTTGGAGGGTAAACCCCCCAAATCTCTAATAAATCCATAATATGGGGTTTACCGACTCATAACCTATATCATTCGAAAGGGCATCCAAAACTACATAAATAACATAATGAACATAAAGTTCTGCGATTAAATAGAAAAATGCCAATTTAAAATCGACGATTAAGACCGAGAGAATAAAACCTGAAAACGAGATACAAGTACATATAATTGATGGGCGATTTACGGGTAAAGTTAGGTATATACGCGATTTAACTATTAAAGGATTCCGAAGACGAAATGCCTCTTCTAGCTATAAACGGCAAAAAATGGGAACTACATCTTGAAACGCCCTGCGGAATCATGAAAACCCACGCAAAAATGACCATTTTGGACAGTTTTACTAAAAGAACAGCGAGAATAAGCTCGATTAGGACATTTTTTATAGAAAAATGTCGGTAGTACTCAAGATTACCTACTCGATACCGTTAACCATTTGACTCTCTTCCTTTAAGTTCCGGAGATATTCTTGGGTGAATGTGTCACCGTAAAATCAACTCGAGATCTAGTGCGCACAAAAGCGAAAATCTGGAATAGAAAATAAGATTTTCCTACGATTTTCTCGGGAGTATATATGTTACAGAGAATTTCCTCCAGGTTCGAATGACGTTGGCTTTAGGTGGATAACTATCGAACGATACGTTACAAGGTTATAGCCGAAAACCTTCTAAGGAGTTGAAATGCACTCACTCGAGATTTTTTTACCATTATCTCGGTAACTTTCGGGTATTGAGTCACGAGAATTTCAACATTGTAAAAAGAAATGAATTTGACATCAATTAAGGTGTTAGGCTAATCGCATTACAGTATATCTTATGCTCGAGAAGGCCAAAAACCACCAAAACCCCTCTACAACCCATGAATATTATAAGCTTTGTAATGAAAATTAAATATGTGAATAATACACCCATCTACTCTACAACGGTCTTAAGCCTGTAAATATCAAATGAATAGTTACCTGGTTATAGCCGATAAACCGCTCTTATGTACATTATAATAAAACTTGAGACTATTTAAACCCTCGTGTGACTGTTTTTACACGTACCGTATATAGGGCGGTATTGAGTAATTTTCTAATTTTCGCGCGATTTTCGTCATTTTGGCCGGATTTAGGACGTGAAACGGATGTTCAGACCATTTCCCCAATTGGAAGACCACTTTTCGCGAAATGGCAAAAATGACCCCTTTGGGGACATTTTTCCAACCCCCCCAAATGTTAGTTAAAATTGCCATAGAAAAGGGGGGACCAACGTCAAAATGGTCGTAGTTACCTAAATTTATATTCTACGTTACTTAAAAGTTGATGCGAGAAAATAAAAAAAATTCCGAGGTGGTTTTTGAGTTTGAACACCTAGTGGGGGCACCGTTCCCTGAGACTCCACATTTGGAAAACTTTAATTTAGAAACACCTTAGTTTATTACTTTACCGGCTTTTGAGCTTTCGATCTTCAAGACCAGATATATTATAGTTTTCCGGGGCGTAGATCACGATGGTGTCCATTTTTCTAGGACCGAAATCAAGGGGGCTATCCTAGAAGCCCCCTTTTTTGCTCATCGCCTTCCATAACAAAAATTTAAACTTTTGCACATTTTTTGCTATAAACTATAACCGTTAATATTTTTGTAAATATTTTTCTTGATTTGGGTAGGTGACAGTCGAATCTATCTGGCGAGTGCAAAACGTTGTAAAAATCGCCCAACCCCCCCCAAAAAAAATTTAGCCGCAAATTTACGAAAATATTTACTCACCGATTTTAGCGGCTAATTCTATAACGCTCATAGAGCGAAATCTTTCCATATGATTAACTTCACCGTACGATATTAAATTAACTCGGAGTATACATTCGAAGGAAGTGCCGAAATTTCCAACAGCACAAAAGTCTTGACGTCTTCTAGAATTTTGCCTCGGAAAATAAAATGGTTTAGTTCTCTCAATCCTCAATTTGGCTTTGCGAATCGACGTTTATTATTTTAACCAAAAACACCATTAATCTTTTACATAGAGTTCATATCTAGCTAAAACAGTCCACCCATCGTCAAATAATCGCTTATATCTCACGTATTCTTTAGGTTACCAATAAATAATATTATATATATATATATATATATATATATATATATATATATATATATATATATATATATATATATATATATATATATAGGCGTGATAGAACGGTCTGAGGCCGCTTTAATTCAGCCTCTATCACATGTTAACCATTCTTAGCCACATGCTTACCCACGTGCATCCTGCCTGCGAGAGGAAGCAGAAGCGCGTTATCTTTCATCATAGCAATTGATTAATCAAGATGGTTCACTCCCCCGTTAAGCTTCCATACGTCTATCTCGCCAGATTGAATTAGGCTTATGGGCAGATACGGTATTTTCCCAGGCGCCACCGGGACATTCCCCTGAAGTCCCCAACTCCATTATCCCCTACGCCATGGAGATGGCTCCGGCTATTTATACAATAGCTTTTCCCAGTTGAAGCAGATCCAGATTATCTTCGCGAGGCATCAAGCCGATCCGGTCTTCCTTGTGCACCTAGGAACTCTGCCGAGAAACCCCTTATTGTCCAGAAGAGGACAATATCCCTTGAGTGCCAAGGTTCGTGCCCTTCGAGACGCCAAGTCAACAAGGCCCCCCTGTTATTCAGAAAGAGAACAAAGTTAGAACAGCCATTGTTCTTTGAGCCCGTTTGACAAGAAACGGTTCTCACTCCCCCTCCCTGTTGTTTAGAAAGACAACAACGTTAGATCAGCCATTGTTCTTCAAGCCCGTTCGTCAAGAAACGGTTCTCGTTCCCTAAGCCTCTCCAGGCCCCCTTCCCCCTTGTTTAAACTAACCTCGGTCAATCAAATTACCACGCACTCGAAATATAGAAAATTCCCTTAACGAATAGTTATATATGGTATATCGTCCAGAGCCTATTCTACGACATATATATATATATATATATATATATATATATATATATATATATATATATATATATATATATATGTATAGCTTAATCACGCAAATAAGGAACGTGAGGAATTTATGAATAACGTTACAGCCACGAGGAAAAAGAAAGAACGGAGAACTGCGAGGCCTTTCGACTAATGGTCCTTTACTGAGCAGTCTGCTCAGTAAAGGATAATTAGTCGAAAGGCCTCGCAGTTCTCCGTTCTTTCATTTTCCTCGTGGCTGTAACGTTACTCATATATATATATATATATATATATATATATATATATATATATATATATATATATATATATATATACATATATATATATACTATTTAAATTTAGGTTTCAAGTGTGGGGTTTGACGCCATATCTTTGTAAACACTGGTCTCAGTCGAGTGAAGCATATTGTTATTCGTTATAAGAATAGAGTATAGTAGTTCCCTTTTGTTTTAACGATTGCTATCCCCTTTTTGAAACTTAAGAAGCTGGAGTAGCTCAAGGAACTGTTATAATAATTTGTTTGTGTTTTTTGTGTTATTTTAGTCATTGGTTATCTAGGTCGAGAAACCAATCACGAGTAGGTCAGTGCCCATATTTAGGTAGGCCAATTCTCTAGAAGGCATAATTCTTATCGCAAAGAAATTAGTTGGTTGATTATTGCCCCCCTCCCCAAGTGCAATAGGACTCAGTTTGAAATCTTCAAAGCGCAAGGAGAATCCTTGGGACTTTCCGGAAGAGAATTGATTGAGTACGTTCAAGAGGAGCAAATAACAGAAAGAGAAAAGTTAAGAGAAGAAAGGAAAAGAGAAGGAGAAATCCAACGAGAAGAAAGAGAAAGAGAAATCCAACGATAAGAAAAAGAGGAACGGAAAAGACAAGCTGAGCTTCATCATGAGCTTGAAATGGCACGCGTACAGGCTGAAATACAATCAGTCAGTTCACGTTCCGAAGCCCCGCCCAATCTCCAACTTAAGCTCCCCAATTTCAAGGATGGAGAGGATTTCGGAGCATTTTTAGCACACTTCGAAAAGATCCTCGAAATCAATAATCTGGATTTGGAGGCCCAAGGTGTAGTAAGATTATTTACCCTTTTAAATTGTAAAATGCGCGAAATTTTTATTTCTTTACCATCTGAACGTACAATTGACCACAGCACCTTAGAAGCTGAGTTATTGGCCGCTTATAATATGACTCCCGATTTCTACCGACAAGAATTTCGAGGAGGTCGTATTAAACCCAGACAGACGTTCCGTCAATTCGGATACATTCTTCAGAGGAATTTTAAATTCTGGTTAAAATCCTCAAAGGTTGATTCTTACTACGAGTCCTTAACAGACTTCGTGTTGCGGGATCAATTTTTGGCGTCTCTCCCGACGGAGATCTGCGCGTTCGTCAAGGATCGTAGGTGCCAGAGCTTTAAAGAGTGTACCGAAGAAGCCGATGTCTATGCCGCAAGCCATAATTTATACCCCCAAAAGAATCGAAATTCTCACCAATCCCCCTACCAGGAAAGAAGGAAGGATTCGCGCCCCTTCCCAGGAAAGCCGACGAAGATTCCGGGCCCCGTAAAACCCCCAAACCAACAACGGGACATCAAACATCCGTTTAAGATTTCTCCACCATCACTCTTCCCGAAGTGACCAATCATATGCTTCACCTGCGGTGTAGAAAACCACATGAGCTGGAATTGCCCCCCAAATTCTAGGCTTAAAAGCGGACCAGCCCACCAAGTTCGCCAGATTGATGCCCCCATGGCTTTCCTGGTGGTGCAGACCCAAGCATCAACTTCCCTCCCTCTGTCAGGCTACCAGGTAAATTTTATTTTTGATAAAAGTTCCCCAGGAACTTTGAAATTTGAGGAGGGCAGCGTGAACGGCTGCCGTGTATCTACTCTCGTCAGGGACACAGGGTGCACGTGTTTCATCGTGTCCGACGAGCTCCTCCCCCCAGTGGACCCTAAACACGAAAAATTCGCGGTAGTACATGATTAACTTGGGTGGGCGAACTGATTCCCCGTCGTTAGATGTTACCTGCAGTGTCAGTATTATGATGGCTGGGCTGAAGTCATTTCAGCACCTAATAAAATTTTGTTCCGTAATTATAGGACAAAGCCCTCAAGTAAGCTCTGAACCTGTGTCCCAGGCCACCCTTCCTTGAGGCCGAGCTAAGAAGGAAGCCCAGGAGCCCGTCCCCCTCAAAACCCCGATACCGTCCGAATTCTCGGAGATCCTTAACCAAGATTTTAGGTTTGAAGATCAGAAATTTAAACCCGGTGATGAAGTACTCCTGCTCCTTCCCACAGCGAGTAATAAATTACTGAGCCAATGGAAAGGTCCGTACTCGGTCCGCGATGTACAAGGACCGGTAGATTACCTCATTGGTACCCCAACAGGCGATAAGCTCTACCACGTCAACTTGTTGAAAAAGTACCACCGACGCGCCCATGGAGATACGATCGTAGCACTGGACGAAACATCGGCGCTTGAAGAGGATTACCCCGCGGTTTCCTTTAATGTCATACAGACAGTGTGCATCCAACCTGATGCCGATTACCCTCTTCCTTCCCTGCCAGGCGAGTATTTTAATCCCTCTGACCTGGATATCGACGCGCAGCTGACACCACATCAAAAGAGTCAGCTACAATAGTTATTATGTCAGTTCGACGATGTTATTTCAGAGAAGCCTGGATGCGCTACTAGTTTCAAGCATGATATTAAATTAACGACCTTAGAACCTGTCCGTTCAAAACCCTATCCCATGCCGATTCATTTACGCCAAGCTTTTAACGCCGAAGTCGATAATTTGATTAGTTTAGATATAATAGAACCTTCCACCTCTAGTTATTGTTCCCCAATCGTCATGGTCAAGAAACCTGATGGCTCTTATCAGATGTGCATCTACTTCCGGAAGTAAAATTCGGTAACTGTGTTCGACGCCGAACCCATTCCGTTGGTAGATCAAAACCTCCACCTTTTTGAAGACGCCAAGTTCATCTTAGAACTTGATTTGTGCAAGGCGTATTACCAAATTACCCTCCGGCCCGATGTGTAAGCATATACGGCCTTTGCAACTGAGAAAGGCTTAATGCAATTTAAGCGCCTTCCTTTTGGCCTCGTGACCGCTTGTAGTAACTATAACCATCTCATGAGAAGGTTGTTAGATGGACTTTCGAATGTCTCCTTTTACTTCGATAACGTCAACGTCGCTACTCGTGAATGGAGTCATCATTTAAACACCCTATTAGCTCTCTTCGAGCGACTGCGCGAAAATGGTCCCACCATTGGCTGCAGCAAATGCCATTTTGCCCACGAAACCATAAAATACTTGGGTTTCAGAATAGGACAAAGCCAGTTAGGTCCACAAGAGGACAAGATTAAGGCAATCGCCGACATGTCCCTCCCGAATACTAAGAAGCAATTAAGATAATTCCTAGGATCAGCTTCTTACTATCGGCGATTTGTCCCGAATTTCGCTGCAATTTCGGCACCCCTCAGCACCCTTTTAAAAAAGAATTTCCCTGATCGACTACTTTGGAATGATGTCGCTGTTTCTCATTTTAACCAGCTAAAGAGGAAGCTTATTTCTGCACCCATTTTGAAGTTGCCCAACCTGGAAAAATCCTTTGGGATTAAGACCGACGTGAGCAACGAGGGGATTGGAGGTGTACTCCTTCAATATGAGGATGACGAAACGAGTCATCCAGTTACATATTCTAGTCGCCAGTTATTACCCCGCGAAAAGAGATATGCCACTATAGAGAAGGAAGCTCTAGCTATTATTTGGGTTATTGACAAGTTTAAGATGTATTTGATAGGAAAAGAATTTCAGATAGGAACTGACCACCGCCCGTTGGCCTATATTAGGAATGTACGACACTCCAACGGCAGAATTATGCGCTGGAGTCTACTTTTGCAGGAGTACCAATTTAAGATAAATTGCATAAAAGGTTCCGATAATCAGGTCGCTGACGCACGCAGTAGGAATGCGTTACCAAAAGGTGTAGATTAATTTGTAATTCGTAGGATTAGGATCTCCATGTATGTATATACCGTCTTGTACGACTTAAATTAGATTCTCCTGTAATATAATTAGTTAATGTATATGTCTGAATTTTGTGGCTCAATGTCTATTTTTATTTTTTTCGTATGTGTATATATTTGTACTCATTAATTTACGTATGAATTCTTTTGTCCCATATGTACTAATTTTATATTATTTCATTGTTCCAGGTCTCTTTTATGGTTAAGTTTGTATTAAAGCTTAGTTTCTCCTATAATCGAATAATCAAAATAATCATATGTATTGAGGTAATACTAGCTAGGTGCATGTAGATACGGTCGGCGCAAGAAAGTGAGTTTTCCAAAACGGAGCTCTATGGTTTTCCCTTCTCTCTTTTTTTTAAAGTGACAACTTCCCCTGGAATGGAGGGGTGTGGTAGAACGGTCTGAGGCCGCTTTAATTAAGCCTATATCACATGTTAACCATGCTTACCTACCTGCTTACCCACGTGCATCCTTCTTGCGAGAGGAAGTAGAAGCGCGTTATCTCCCATCATAGCCAATGTTTAATCAAGGAGGTTCACTCTCCCGTTTCGCCTCCATACGTCGATCTCGCCAGATTGAATTAGGCTTATGGGCAGATAAGGTATTTTCCCAGGCGCCACTGGGACATTCTCCCAAAGTCCCCCACTCCATTATCCCCTACGACATGAAGATGGCTCCGGCTATTTATACAATAGCTTTTCCCAATTGAAACAGATCCAGGTTATCTTCGCCAGGCATCAAGCCGATCCGGTATTCCTTGTGCACATAGGAACTCTGCCGAGAAACCCCTTATTGTCCAGAAGAGAACAATATCCCTTGAGTGCCAAGGTTCGTGCCATTCGAGATGCCAAGTCAACAAGGCCACCCGGTTGTTCAGAAAGAGAACAACATTAGATCAGCCATTGTTCTTTGAGTCCGTTTGACAAGAAACGGTTCTCACTCCCACCCCCTGTTGTTCTGAAAGAGAACAACGTTAGAACAGCCATTGTTCTTCAAGCCCGTTTGTCAAGAAATGGTTCTCGTTCCAAGACATCACGTCCGGATAATTTAATTCCCCCCTTTTTGACGTTCTTCAAGAGAACGCTTGGTTTCAACAATAACCTCCATTGTTCGTCTAGAACATCTCCGATTTGCTGTCACAAGGATCGCTCGTACTTCCGAGTGCCACCTCGCTCTCACTCCTTGAAGACAGTCATTCCCCCTCGTTAAGGACAATCCCCCTAAGAACCCTTCTGCTGGAAATCGCCAGTTGGACCGAAGATTCCTTCGCATCGTCTTCCTCTGCACAACAATTTTTTAATTACGTAAGCTGAGCATTACCTTTATTCCTTTAACCTTTTGTCAACGCAACCCTGTGCTTTAAATAGTTTAGCGAACCATTTCCCCCATTTTTTTTGTTTGTTTACCGTTTTAAATCTCTTCAAATCTTAATCCTCGGATTAGTCAGATATTCCCACGACCCTTTCATTCCCCGTTTATGGAAACATTTTTTTGTGTGTTGTTGATAGTTTAATTAATAAAACTCTATTATATTAATGGTAGCCATATTATTTATCCTTGTGCACCGTTACACTTCTTAAGCATATTGAAGATAAATAAGCCTCTCCAGGCCCCCCCTCCTTCTTTTAGAACTAACCTCGGTCAATCAGATTACCATGCACTCGAAATATAGAAAATTCCCTTAACGAATAGTTATATATGGTATATCGTCGAGAGCCTATTCTACGATAATATATATATATATATATATATATATATATATATATATATATATATATATATATATCCTTAGAGCAGATAGAATTTCGCTAATGTTTAATTCCCGGGAACAAACCCGTAGAATCTTTAGAAACCCGGCCAGGGAGGTTCCAATACCAAAATGGTGCCGAAAGAAAATACGGTTTGACAGTTTTTCCGCCTTCGTTCCGCTCCTAATTGTTTAGCATAAAAGTATGTATAGTTTTGGGTATGGGATGGTTAGCTCTGCACATTTAATAACTATAAAAATTTTCAAATTTTGAGATCCTTGAACTAGTGCGCACAAAAGCGAAAATCTGGGATAACTTAACTTAATACCACGGATGACAAAAGTCACAAAGGTCTATCAAATGTCATCCGCATCTATCAAAACCCACCCACAAAATGCATCCATAGGATTGTGTTAGATCATGCATCTATAATATTTCAACTTGAACCATCCACAGCAATATGTCAAAAAAAAAAGCATCATTATCAAGACTCTTCAAAATCCAAATCAATCGTAATATAAAATAATAAAAAAAACTGCATTCAAAGGAATGAGTCAAGAATACCCCCGAAAGTTAACCCTCACTCCCTAAATAATCATTTAATCTGCGTTTGAATACATTCAACTTTGGACTGTCTACCGTCCCAAATGGATAGAACACAGGATTTTCCTCCGATTTTCTGCATCCCAAATATGGATTATTTAACCATTAAATCGATGAAATTAATTACAGAAAGTGTTTGTAGGACATTACTGACCTACCTTATAGAAAAAAGTAGGTAGTACTTGAGGATACCAACTCGATACCGTTAACCTCTACTCTCTATCTATTTAAGTTCCGGAGATATTCTTATTCTTATCCTATTCTTCTTTTCATGATTATTATTATTCTTTTTCTTATTGTTATTCTTATTCCTTTATTATTCTTACTATTATTATTCATATTCTTCTTCTTGTTATTATTTTTATGTTTCTTATATGGCGCTCTTCAAGACCCAAATTGACATTGTGCGCCATCTATTGACTTTAAAAAGGCTTAAGAAATGAGGTGTCTATACATAAAAGCCAAAAAAATCAATTATATACAAAAAAAACATGTTTTCACACTTAAAAAGCATAAGTTTCTAAAATAAATGGTAACACTTCAGATTCGGGGCGCACGGTAGATGGCGCTGTTAGTCGGCTACAATTTTGGGCTACAGCATATCTCTTATGACGTCAGACGGTAGCGTCAGATGTGAACAATATCGGCGTAATATTTTTTTGTATATGAGTATATACTGGGGGGGCTGCGCCCCCCAGACCCCCCCGTCAATAGATTGAAACTCAGGACCATCGCAGGGTGGTTCTCCTGCAGTGATATCTCCCCCACGAGCAGTCCCCTTGAATTTACTGGTTTTTTTTTTCTCCCCAACAGCTTTTTACTGGCAGAAAAACCTAACCTAATAACAAACAATTCTTACTTTTATAGGTTTCTTGATTAGTTTATGCGCCTCTAAATAATCTAAAAGTTTTTCGCGATTATACAAAGTAAAGCCGAATTCGAATAACAAAGAAGCAAAGGAGAGCACGAAAACACAATAACGAAAGAAAAACATTTGCAAAACGGGTCCTATTTATAAGCTACGATGTTGCCAGTAAGAAGCTGTTATCGTTCGCAGTAAACAAAAAATACCAAAACAAGACAAAAAACAATAAAAGACATCAAGAAACCTTACCTAACTTAGAAAAAAACTATAAACGAGCAGAGCGCAGATATTTAGTAAATAATAGACTAAAAGTTACAAATCCCCAAAAGAACAAAAAAATATAACGCAGAGATTGTCACATCTGACGCTACCGTCTGACGTCATAAGAGATATGCTGTAGCCCAAAATTGTAGCCGACTAACAGTGCCATCTACCGTGCGCCTCGAATCTGAAGTATTACCAAATAAATATATAAAATCTTGTTTTCAATTTACAAAAGAAACCCCATTACTAACAATTTTCTCAATTTCATCCACGATTTTCACACATTATTAAAATAAATAAGTTATCCTCCAGCCATTTTCTATCTTTATAGGCTGAATCTATATTCTACATAGAAGAGATCTAAGGCCATAAATATTATTATGGTTGAGAAAAATACCTATGCAAATTATGGGAAAAATGCGGAACCGAATTAATTAACAAGTTTCAGCTCTATAGTGCAGTTTTATTGCAGCTTGTGTAAAGTAAGGGTTTATCGCTGAATTCCTGGAAATCTTTTTCATAAATATATACAAAGAAAAAACGGCATAAATTTTTTAATATTAATGTATTAATAATCAAATTACACCAGAATATAATTTAGACCCAGTTTCACATTTCTTGAAATAAATAAATAAATATACCTTATAGTGTTTTTTTTTTAAGAAAGTTATACTCCTTATCTTCATTAAATTGTAACAGGAAAAAATGGTCATGCGTGGGTCTTAGATTGGGTCTTTATTTTATAAGAAATCTAAGGTATTAAATTATATTATTATGGTTGAGAATTCTAAAAATAGTTTTGCTAATTGTCGTAGAATGACCCTTCTTTTTGTTCTAAGAGTGCTAAGAGTGCTAATATATTGATATCTTAATAATATCTTAAAGAATAGAGCCGTTGGAAACACGTAAGGATATAGAGAAACGCACAATAATTCCCAAAATAAACTTATATTTTAACTTTAACAAATGAATACTCAAAATTTAAACATAAACCATAGCAATACTCTGAATATTATCATAAACCAGAATTAATTCAATTAGTTTGACCCTCTAAAATTAGTTAAACTCGCTACACACATCAATATATAAGATTTCGGCTTACAAACTCTACTGGAGTTTAAAGAACTCAGGAATGTTATTGACTCACGACGCGTGCCGCCTGGCCAGATGTAGGTGGGCGAGATCACGAGGTCCTTTTGGCGAGAGTAGCAGCTGGGAGGTCCACACGGTATTCCGGGGGGTAGAGAGGGGTTCTTCAAGGACGAGAACAATTACGGTGCTTTTTGCGGCACCAAGGTAGTCGTGGTCTCTCTAGCGAGAGGGAGTCGAACTTGGTTCTTAAACCAAGTTAACTTGGAGTGCGGTGTGACCACCGAGTAACGAGCTCGAGGGGGAGCTTTTCTCCTTCGTTACTTAATTCCTCATGGGCGAGAACTAAACTCGGGGAGGGTCTTCTTCAAGGGCGAGGATCAATGAGGGGGGAGGGTTCTCTGACGAGAATAAGTTACTTAAAGTTCGGTTTGGTAACCAGGAACTAGCTCGAGGATGAGCTTCTTCTTAGTTCCAATCTTCTTCAAGGGCGAGTATAACGGAGGGGGGTTTCTCTGACGAGAATTAGTTGAACTTGGTCCCTCAACTAAGTTAACTTATGAATTCGGTGTGGCCACCGAGTAACGGGCTCGAGGAAGCGCCTTTTCCTTCTTGTTTTCTTAATTCCTCAAGGACGAGGATTACCCCTGGTGTTTAAGATGCACCAGGATATGAGGAGTCTCTCTGATGAGAGTAAATTAAACTTAACAAAGTTAACTTAACGTTTGGTTTGATAACCAGGGACTAGCTCGAGGATGAGCTGCTTCTTAGCCCCTTAAGGTAGGTAGCCCTGCCTCTCTTGCAAGGTACTTCTTGGTCTGGCGAGCCAAGTTATCTACCTCTCCAGTCTCGGTAGCCCGATCTTAATTTCGGGACTTCGTCACCTAGAGACTGACGTATACTACCTCGATTTTCCTCACTGTTCCTTATTTATAAGTTGTCACCCCACTAGGGAAGTGCTAAGAGGGGGAAGGGGGGGGAAGGCTTGATGGCGGGCCCAGGAGGGTTCTTATGCCAAACGGTTTTTCCCACCAATTCTTACATCGGCCCCTGGTCAGCCTTCGAGCTTGGGATAAACACGTTTCCAATTTCTTATTTGACGTGAAATTGAATCTCACTCTCCTGGGGGAGATCTTGCATTTTAACCTTTAGGTCTTTCATAGCGCCGAGTGGTGGGGCGCTGCGGTTACGCGCTTGATTCGCCGATGCCTGGGGCCAGATGTCTTTGCGGTAACCGCCTCGTGACTCCACCACGAGTGAACGGGGATGGGGGGGAGAGGAACGATTCCCCTACACTAATCATGGGAAAACTGCAGAACGCAAATAATTAACAAGTTTCAGGTCTATATTGCAGTTTTATTGCAGTTTAGGGAAAATATGGGCCGATCGGTGGATTTACGAATGAAAAATGTTCATATATGTATACAATGAAAAAATGGCATAACCTTTTTAATATTGAACGATCTATAACCAAATTAATTTTAAATATAATATGGACCATTTATCATATTACTGTAAAGAAATAAAGTAAATATACCTTATATATTTTTTTATAGAAGGTTACTTTTTATCCCCATTAAATTGAAACGGGGAGAAAGATGCATGCGTGGGTCTTAAGTTGGTTTCAGCTCATAAAACGAGGGCCCTTTTTAGGATATATAGTTATTTCTTACTTCGCATGATCGACCATGCAAAGCGTGCCTTAAAAAGCTTGTCTATCCGGAAGATTTTTGTCTTCCGCGTGGTCTAGAGGGGGGTTTAATTAAGATCAAAGCGGTTGCTCGCTGCATCAATGTAAACGGTTCGAATCCCACCCCAGCTCGGATTTTTTTGAAGTAAGAAATAACTATTTCCGAAGAAAAAATATTACGTTTTCTCTTTCCTGCGGTGAAGTTGGATTTATTTCATCTTTCTCTCGCGCTCAAGAGAAATATATGCATTTGTGTATTTGCCGCGTGCCTAACTCAATTTCTCCTTTGTCTTTTGAATCACGAATCAGTTCTTTTTCTCTGGAGTATCTTTGTCTTCCTCGTAGCCGAGTGGTCTAAAGGGCGGTTTAATTGGGATCAAAGCGGCTCCTCGCTGCCTCAATAGGCACGGTTCACATCCACCTCAGCTAGGATTTTTTCGAAGAAATAACTATTTCCGAAGATAAATGATTCCGTTTTCTTTTTCCTGCGGTGAAGTTGGATATATTTTATCATTCTCTCGCGCTCATAAGTTATATATATATATATATATATATATATATATATATATATATATATATATATATATATATATATATATATATATATATGACATCGCATTTCATTAATTTAACTTTTTTGTTCGCACCTCCAGAGACCACCGCTCAAATGAAACCGTGCCTGTAAGGAAGGAGAAGATACAGTTGTAAAAGCCCGACATCCCTTCTTTGAGAGACAGAAAGCTAGGGCATATATATATATATATATAGTACAAGAAAGAGAAATTGGACGCGAATGAGACAAGAAACAGGAGTTTTTTTAGACGTAAGAGAAAGGGACATTCGAAGAAGACTAGAATCAAAGAGAGCAGAGGGCGGCACAATAAAGGCAATCCTTTACCGAGAAGACAGAGATAACGCCAGGGGAAAAAAAGTTTGAAATTCCTGGCTGGGAATCGAACCCGGGTCTGCTAATTGCCGGTCAGATGCTCTACCGCTGAGCTACCAGGCACAGTGACTCTACTTCGCCCAAAGCCTGCACCTTTATTTCTGTCTTCAAAAATATTTTGAAAGGCAGAAAATAAAAATGGAGAAAGCCCTGTGGTGGTTGTTATCACCCGCAGAACTTGCATTTGCTCCTTCTTCTATATAAATATATATATATATATATATATATATATATATATATATATATATATATATATATATATATATCCTAGCTTTCTGTCTCTCAAAGAAGGGATTTCGGGCTTTTCCAAATGCATCTTCTCCGTGCTTACAGGCACAGTTTCTTTTAAGCGGTAGTCCCTGGAGGTGCGAACGAAAAAGTTAAAATGATAAAATGCGTTTTCATGGCTTATGTCTTCCCTTAGCTCAGTCGGTAGAGCACTAGGCTAGATAACCATAGGTCTGAGGTTCGGGTCTTTGTTGGGCAATGCTTTTTTTTCTCTTTGATTTCTTTCGGTGTCACTACCAGCAGGATTTCTTTTCTCTTGTTTAGGTGCAGCACTTCTCCACATATACTGTTATCAAGCGTTTAAGCTTGGGAGTGGATGCGTGCTAGTTTGCGCGCCAACCACACCGGCCGATGGCTTTCGGTCGCTCAAAGAAGGGATGTCGGGCATTTGTCTTAAATGTGTCAACCACCCAGCTTGGAATGTTCATTTCAAAAAGATCTGTGAACCTAATTTCCATAACATTGTGCAATTTTTTCAAGTGATCAATGTACACTAAAATATCATCCTCATGCAGCTCCTTTTTAATAGTGGCACGGGGTGGAAAATGTAACAATTTCTTACCTCCAATATTAATCCTAATATTGAGCACCTATCAGACGTCCTCCCAAATTTTTTGCGATCAAATGTTGACGATGAACCACGCAGTGTATGCAAAAAACATTAGGCACAGTTTGTTTGAGATATGCAATGAAGCCCATGTATCTTCCTACCATAGCAGCAGCACCAAAAGTTGCGCAAACCATAATGTTACCCATTGGAATATTTTTTTTCCTGAAAATAGGCCGATACTTCTTGGAAAATGGTTTTCCCTCTAGTATCTGTCACAAGACTGCGAGTAAAAAGCATTTCCTCTCTGAGTTCACTATTATCATCCAAAAAACAATCACGCGCCATAAGAAGGGCTTGATTATCACTCACAGATGCTTCATCAATTTGTAATGCAAAATTCTTTACTTGTAAAAGTGCAACTAGTTGATTTTCTACATCCTTTACCATTTCATCAATGCATCTTGATACTGAATTGTTGCTTAACGAGATTACCTCGGTAATATGTTTGGATTTCTGTTGCATAACAGTGGAAATTACCACAGATACTGCGGGCAAAATCAAATCTTCACCAATAGTATGGGGTTTTCAAGTTTTCGCTATTAGCTTGGAAATCTCGTAAGATGCAATTAAACCTTTGTCTAATTTAGCTTTTCCTTAGCTAAGCATAAAATCAATGGTATTCCTTCCTTGGAAACCATCATGAAGCTTCTTAAATTAATCTAAGGGTTTGTCTTTCTTATCCTTGTGCTTATTCTCAAGATGTATTAGAAGCTTACTTGAGCGCATGGTTTCATTAGAAAGCTCTGTCATACATATAAGACCCATTGGCTTTGTTATATTGTTTGGAGACTATAGAACCGTATGCTAAAACTCGCTTGAGTATTGTCGACATTTCTTCTTCATCTTATCAGCCATGGGTAATCTGTGGAATACAAATATACAATGTACACTAAAATATCATCCTTATGCAACTTCTCTTCAATAGTGGCTAGGGTTGGAAAATGTAACAATTTCTTCAATATTAATCCTAATTTTGAGCATCTATCAGACGTCCTCCCAATTTTTTTGCAATCAAATGTTGACGATGAACCACGCAGTATATGCAAAAAACATTAGGCACAGTTTGTTTTAGATATGTAATGAAGCCCCTGTATCTTCCTACCATAGCAGTGGCACCAACAGTTGCACAAGCCATAATGTTATTCATTGGCATATTTCTTTCTTGGAAATAGGCCAATACTTCTTGGAAAATTGTTTCCCCTTTAGTTTCTGTCACAAGACTGCGAGCAAAAAGCATTTTCTCTCTGAGTTCACTATTATCATCCAAAAACCTAACATTGTGTGTAAATAAAACGAAATTTCCTAATTTCCTTGAAAACCTAAAATAAAATAATTATTGATATTATTTATCTACTAGGTAAACAGTTTATAACGGTTTACTAGTACATAATAATTTTAACCCTATTTGATTCCACTCAATTTTAGATCGCAAAAATGCAGGGCGGGGTGTGTTTCCCTTAGCCCTAAGAAACAATTAATAACTTTATGAATGCTGATATTCACATTTGGCATTGTGCTTATGACACCATTTAAGCACATAATGAACATAAATGTAAGCAAATATTACCGCAAGAAAACGAAATATTTATTGAAACAATAAACATTTCGTATAAGCACGGCCGCGCAGCTGCAATGCAAGCGCGCGATGATGTTGGCGGTATTAATTAATTTAAAGAGAAATAAAGTAATGGTTAGAGATGTTATATCTATTAGAAATAGACACAGTAAAGAATGCACGTAAAAAATATCCTTATTGTAGCATATATTTTATAAATATTATGTTTAGAGTCACCATATAATATTAGTTATTTTATGATGATTGAAAAGATACTCACCCAAATAAAAAAAATACTGCACACAAACAAGCATGTTACGGGGCAGAAATGATGGTACAACTTGGAACATGGATACTGACTGGCTGAGTTAGCAACTACAAAGAGTATTGGTGCCCTGAGTGTGGGACATAGATACGACGCTAACAAACGTATAACTAATAAATCATTACAACGTTGTTGTATATCTAAGAAAAAGACACTCAACGTTTTATGATTAGTAACCCGTAAATAGTTGCTTGTCACTAGATTAACAGATTATGAAGAACTTCATATAGTCGAATATGCCATATTGTCAAAATGCCAGTAATTAGATAATTTTCGAATAACTATAATAATTTTATTAAAAAAACGGGCGATGACTTCGTCCCTTCATCGCTTACGGGGGGAGCTTGCGCTTCGCTACTAAGATTAAAATTTACAATCTAAAAAAAGAGCAGCCATGGTTAAATTCTAATAAATTTTCTGAACTTCGCCAATTATAATAATTTTAAAAAGGAACTCTAAACTAAATTTCTCCACTTTCAAAATATCACGATGATAAAATATAGTTATAGAAAGATATATAAAAATAAATTTTCTGAACTTCACCATTTGTAATTATTTGGGTTTTAAAAAATTCACAAAATTTCGATACTTATATTTTTTTTCAACTTCACTATTTTGTGCATTGATATTATAAAAGAATTATTAAAATAACTTTGATAAAAAACCATAAGTCATGATCAAACTAAGATGAAATTTTTATTCAAATACTAAAAAAAATCTCCTTCTTAAATTATAGAGTTAGTGATGGAGGATATGGATTTGTGAATCTTGTGATTCATCTTATATTGGCTCGACCATTAGGTCAATCCATTGTCGAGTAGCATTGGGGAAGATCAAACCAGACCCCTCGCCCATTCGAGATCACATCAAAGTATGCAAGTCTGAAATTAATCTGGATCACTTTAAAATACTTAGTCGTATCCTCCATCCCAGCGAACTACGGATATGAGAATCACTTTACATCCTAAAACTTAAACCTAATTGAAATATAAATCCAACTGCTTCCAATCTTTATATTGTATCATGAATTATTGAAATTTTTATTTTTGTATTAAGCAGCTTATCCTAAATGGCACTATTTAATTTTAGTATTTTATGAAAACTAGAAATTTTAGCCCTTTACTATCTTTTTCTTAGTGCCGATGATGAGGCTAAGACCTCGAAACGTTCAAGCCCAGATAAATAAAGATGCTTTTATCAATGGCGTGCTCGGTTTTCACATTCATATTGAAACTCCGATTTGGAAGAATCTCAACAGTTCATGATATATATATATATATATATATATATATATATATATATATATATATATATATATATATATATATATATATATATATATATATGTCTTCCGAGGCTTATGACTTTTGATATTTTCTTTGATACAGTTATAACTACCTCACTAGGCAAAGATAAATATTATATTTTTACCACAAGGTTTTATTTATAAAGCTAAACCTTTGAGCAGGAATAAATGGAACCATTCTTCGTAGGTTAAAAATTCTCTTTGAAGGTTAATTTTGAACACATCGTGAGTGAGCGATGTGGCCGCCAATGAGTATTATATGCGCCTCACTGAGCAAAGATGAATGTGCGAATTAATGGGAATGTCGAAGAGTAAACACATTAAGATCTGCTAAGTAAAAGTCGCGTGCTTTCACTTATTCTGATTTATGAAGTTGCGACCTTAAAAACTTTCAATAATTCTCAGACTAACTTTGGGAGGACCTCGTCAATTATATCATTTGAAAGAGAATGTATAACAACGTAAGGGGATCATATTTCCTTAGAATCGGCCGAATAATCACAATGTTAATATCAAAACAATAAAAAGTAACACTGAGGCCGACCAATCGACCGTTGACCGACAGACTGACTCACCGAAAGACCGACTAACCGATATAGTGAGATATAAAGTCGACCGCAACTAGACTCGCACACGACTAAAAATTAGGGGAATGGAATTCTAGCTACAATGAGATCAATACTGTTATAAGTAATAAGAATGATTTGAATAAGATCTAAATAATACTAATAATTCGATGGCTTGAATTCTTAGTCTATGTAGCCTAGGAAGTTCAAAATTATCTAACATGACATATTCTTTGTGTAGAAGGGTAGTTGAGAGGAAGAAGAGACCAACCAGCACAGGGGTGGAAAATGGAACAGAGTGTAGGCTTGATTATACACGGTCATCAATATTCAACGAAGTCTGGCTCGGTCGGATTTTGATAAGGTACCACTGTCTGAGAGAAGGCCCTCGATCGTTAAATATGGCTAGAGAGCAACCAAGGAAAACACGTAAAACCTACACAAATCACGCCCCAACCCCTCGCCACAATTCTTTCCTCTATGACACTCCTTTCCCCATAAAATTATTCAGAAACTCGCCAACTAAAGGTCTACACCGCATTTCAAATATCCACCTAAAACAACTCTGCCCACCATCCAAATTTGTGCTCACAAACATCTCAACTACATAACTCCATCCCCTCATCTGGAAAAACGAGTTGCGATCATTTCTCAAGCCCAGTCTTTCTTGATTCGAGTTTGGAATTTTCATTTTTAATCAAAGGAAAGTTTAATATGTGCATCCCTCATTCTTTGTTTTTGGATTAACCAACATATACGATTCCTCTCATTATTTTTTCCTTTATTTTACTCTTTTACTATTTTGTCCGCTGTGTTGCCAAAGTTACTTAAAGTCTTCCTTATCTTCTAAATTTTATTTTATCATGTATTTTGTTACCTTAAAATGAGTGATTATCCGAAAGAAATCTGGGATTTTTTTCTAGCAATAGTTATGGAAAATGTCATAGAAATACAGCCAGTATGATCTTCTTAAAAGGTAAGCACAAACTCTCGCTCTATCTCTGTTTCTCTCTCTGCCTCTATCTCTATCTCTTCTCTCTTTTCTTCTCCTCCTCTCTCTCTCTCTCTCTCTCTTTCTCTCTCTCTCTCTCTCTATATATATATATATATATATACCACATCCAATATTAGTAAAGTAAAGCAACACAACCACCATCTCTCTCAACACAACCACCTTGTCGTCGGTGAGAGAGCTTGCGTGATCTGCCTGAGTTAAGCTAGCTAAGCTGGGAGACTTTTAGTCCGGTAGCGTCACCCATGCCAGTAAGGTAGCTGTAGTAGGATCCAGACTAATGGTTGTCAAACTTCTCTACCACTTCTTTGATGCGTCTCCTTGCATCCCCCTACCAACCTCTTCGGTTCTGTTAGTACTAAGTTTCACCAACTATCTTCAACTGTCAGAAAATCAAAACAAAAACCCAATAACAAAAAACAAACCTCCATCTCTATTACAAATAAGTTGTTTATTAGTAAGGGCCTCATCAGCTCCCTTATGCCACGTGGGAAGAGAGGCTTTGGAACCTCTTTAAATAACGCCTTGGAGCACTCATAGGTTACAAGAGACTGAGATTGAAGGGATCTCAGGCGTTGGGGGTACGATTAATGGAGAAATGCTAGGTACCCCTTAGAAGCTTTCTCCTAACGTGTAATTGCCTGACCAGCTCCCTGTGACCGCTACTTGGTGAATAAAGGCTCGACTGATCTTTGCTGAGAGAGCTTTTGTGCCTTGCTGGTTGCCAGATCAGCTAAATATCTCGGATGAAGTCGTGGGCACTTAGCTTTAGTATTCGCCTCAAGTCTAGCGGTTTTTAATTGATTAGTAGGAAGACAGTTACACCTCAAGCACCCCTGTCGAAAAATCAGAGAAGCAGTTCACTGGGGCTCTCGTGCTGCTCAGTTGGAACCTTAGGGTTGGTGTGCTTGGTCAAAGGGTTTTTGTTTGCCGAACGACCGAAAACCTCTTGGAAATAGGCGGATGTGATTAGTGCGAGAGAAAATCACAACCAAAAAACCCTTTTTCAATGCGTATGGTCCGAGATTTTTGTAAGATGGCGAAGAAGAATGGTCCTCCGTTTCGAAAGCTAACCTGCAAAATATGCAAAGTCTACAGATGGAGTGAAGACTTTGGGGGCAGGATGCCGTCAGTGTCTGTGACTTCTGCGAACTTGAGAAGCGCCTGGGCGAGAGCATCGCTCAACTGAGAGAGGAGAACTCCCTCCTTAAAAGGGAAGTTCAACTCTTAAAAACAGAGAAATGCAGATGCTTAGGCGAGAAGGCTTCCGATGCCCAACAGCCGACTTCTTCGGCTGAAGGGCTTCCTCAACGAGCCAAAAAGAAGAAACGAAAGAAGAAAGAAGAGAAAGTAGAAATAGAAGAAGAGAAAGTAGAAAGAGAAGAAGAGAAAGTAGAAAGAGAAGAAAAGAAAGTGGAAACAGAGGACGAGAAAGTAGAAGCAGAAGAAGAGAAATGGGAAACAAAAGAAGAGATAACAAAGGAAGAAAAGGAGAAGAATAAGAAAAAGAATAAGAAGAAGAAGAAGAAAAATTTAGAGATACAAGAGGAAAGCGGCAAGTCGCCTCCGAAAGGAAAGACTAAGTCGTCTGCAGACAAATGTGCAAGAGTCACCCTTATTGGTGATTCTCAAGCACGGGGTCTGAAGCCCCTGCTAGCGGCCCGCCTTTGCACAAGCGTTAAGGTGAGCTGCCCCCCAGGCTGTGGGAATAAGCAGATAAGAGCTGAGGCCGAGAAGTCTCAGATTTCAGAGATTTCATTCGTTGCCCTTATGGTAAGTGGCAACGACCTCTACCTCAGAGGAGGTAGGGTAGGCCCTACAGGCGAGATTATTAGGACAGTTATGGGCGCTGTCGACAACTGTGGATTGAAAAACCGCAGACGCGTCGTAGGGGGGATGCTCCTGAGGTGGGTTCCAAGCCGGACTGCCCACTTGAGGGACATGTCGCTAAGCAGGCGCCTTGCAGACCTCTGTACGGCGGAGGGTGTCTTTTTTGTCGACCCGTACGCCGTATTCTATGGTAGAAAAGACCTCTACCAAAGGGACGGGGTGCACCTCTCCTTTAAGGGCAAAGCGTTCCTAGCTAACCTCACCCAGGATGTCGTGGAGCGCACCCAAAGGAGTGTCCGCCCCATTGGGAAGGCGGTTGTACGCCAGTACGCCCGAGTCACTCCCCAAACAACCTTCTCGGAGGTTGTCAAAAATGGTGGCACCGCGACAAACAAGATGCCGGAAAACGGAAGAGTATAGGGGGTCCTACATTAGGGGACTCCCTGAAAGTTCTTCTGTTCAATGCGAGGTCAATCAGGAACAAGTTTCCTAAGCTCCGAGCGACGGAAAAACCCGAAATGGTAGCCATAACAGAATCATGGATAAAAAACTCAAACCGAGACTTTGAAGGCGAATTCACGGTTCCTGGCTACCAACTCTTCCACAAAGATAGGCCAGACAGAGAGGGTGGCGGTGTAATGTTGTATGTCAAGGATACAATCAAATCTACGAACTCCAACGTTATATCCGACCACGAGTTCCTAGGCGTTGACCTAGAGATCGGTCCTGTCAGATACAGGACCCTGCTGCTTGACAGACCCCCTTCCCAACCCGTTGAGAAGGACAGGGAACTGTAGCAGCTGCTGGGTGAGCTGGTTCAAGGCAGAGTGTGCATTGTTATGGGCGATTTCAACAGCCAAGTTGACTGGAAAACCAGAGTAGCCTGTGGCGAGAGCGCGATACTCTTGGAGTTCGCCAACAACGAGTTCCTCACTCAATGGGTCAGAGAACCGGCGAGAGGAGACAATATCCTCGACTTGGTCTTCACTTCTGAGGATGATATCGTTGAGGATCTCTCTGTAGGCGAAGAGCTCAGTGGCAGTGATCACCAGCTAGTTAGATTTAGCGTCAAGATCCCGAAGGTAAGGTCTGTTGCCAGTCAATCAAGGAAACTTGACTGAGAAGAGCAGACTTTGCAAGCCTTCGTGCTTGACTGACTAACGTGAGGCTAGAAGTGTGCGATGCTGTTAAGGAGTCGTGGAATAGTTTTAAAACCACATTCATGAGTCTTCAATCGCGTTTCATCCCTCTGAAATGCCCCCGTCGGTCTTCTGTTTAACCAAAGTGGTTTAATCGAGAAATCGGCCAACTGCTTAGGGAGAAGAGAACTGTGTACCAGCAATCGAAGATCTCGGGTGACTTTGACGAATACCGGAGGCTAGCCAGGAGAGTGAAGTCCAGCATAAGGGCGGCTAAGCGGTCTGAGGAAGTCCGAGTGGCAAGACTCTGTAAAGAGAATCCCAAGGAGTTCTTTGGATATGTAAACAGCCGTAAACCAATCCGTCGAACGATTGGCTCTTTGAGAAATGAGGAGGGGACATTAAAGCATTCAGATGCAGAAAATGCTAACCTCCTCAACGACTACTTCTCTTCAGTGTTTACTGAAGAGTGTGGTCCCATCCCCCAGCCAATGGATTCCTACTCGGGGGGAAAAGCTGGAGGATATGGACTTCACCGAAGGACAAATCAAAAAGAAGATCACTGACCTCATGACGAATAAGTCACCTGGCCCAGATGGTTTCTACCTAAAGTGTTGAAAGAAGTGCGCGATCAAGTGTTACGACACCTGAGCGCAATCTTCAACATGTAAATCCGGACCAAATGCGTTCCTACGGACTGGCGTGAGGCGGAGGTGACTTTTATCCTTAAAAAAGGAGACCGTAACCAACCGTCGAACTACCGACCTAACAGTGTGACTTCGATAGTCGGTAAACTCATGGTAAGCATCATGGTGGACAAAGTGACGTCGTATTTAGAGTCAAACCTGCAACTGAGGAGTTCCCAGCACGGCTTCCGAAGGCAACGGTCATGCCTGACGAACCTTGTGGAATTCTTCCACTTCGTTTTCAGTGAGCACGATCGGGACAAGGCGGTTGATGTGGTCTACCTAGACTTTCAAAAAGCCTTTGATAAGGTACCACACCGCCGCCTTCTCCGGAAAGTGCGAGCGCTAGGCATAGACGGAAAGGTAGCCGGCTGGATCGAGAACTGGCTAAGTGGCAGACGGCAACGGGTGGTGGTGAATGAACAGTCTTCTGAGTGGGTGCCCATTCCTAGCGAAGTGCCTCAAGGTTCTGTCCTGGGACTACTACTATTCATCATCTACGTCAACAACGATACCGAGCTTGGTATGAACGTTGCAAAGAATGGAAATACTGCCCGCCTGCAGGAAGATCTTGGGAAGATTGGGGAGTGGTCGGACACGTGGCAAATGCCTTTTAACGTGGTTAAATGCAAAGTGATGCATATCGGCCACAGAAACCCCCAATCTCAGTATATCCTTGAGAGCACTGATCTTGAATCGAGTGACACTAAGAAGGATTTGTGTGTAACAATAACTAGTGACCTTAAGTTCTCGAAACAGTGCATTGAGGCGGAGAAAAAGGCCCAAAGGATGCTAGGCTATATTAAGCGCCAGTTTGGTTATCGGAACCAGGAGATTGTACTGTGCCTGTACAACTCACTTGTCCGACCGCACCTGGAGTATGCCGTACAATTTTGAAGTCCTTAATTGCGAAAGCACATCGCGAGATTGGAACGCGTACAAGCAAGGGCAACCAAGCTGATTTCCTCTATCCGACATAAAAGTTATGAGGATAGACTAAGGAAATTAGATCATTCTCGCTGGAAACCCGTAGACTGCGTGGTCAGCTCATCGAAGTTTTCAAAATACTTTGAAGGTTTGGCAATGTTGACTACCAGGATATTTTCACACTGAGTGAGAACAGAACGCACAATCACGGCTTCAAACTTGAACTGAAGCGTTACAACCGCAATCTCTGTGGAAATCTTTTCACCTACAGTATCTGCGGTAAGTGGAACGCACTTCCAGTGGAAGTTGTCAACAGTGAATCTGTTGACCAGTTCAAGTCAAGACTAGACAAGGTCTTGAAAAGTAGCCGTTTAGGGACGCAAAACAATTGAGCAGCCATGTGCCCGCTCGATTGCTAGTCCAAAGGTACCCTCCTTGAATGGACCGTAAGGTCTCCTAGGGTACCTACTTTCTTTGTTGTTACTTCTCCTTGTTGTATGTTAATCGTAGGGTGGAGTTCCTATTCAGTTTGACTGATGGTATTTTCCTTACGTTGAAGATACTAGTAGTTCGGATTCCACGTTAATCAGTAAGTCCCCACTGAAAATTAAACGAATATATATATATATATATATATATATATATATATATATATATATATATATATATATATATATATATATATATATATATATATATATATATATATATATATATATATATATATATATATATATATATATATATATATATATATATATATATATATATATATATATATATATATATATATATATATATATATATATATATATATATATATATATATATATATATATATATATATATATATATATATATGAATCCATTAAACCACATTGAAAGAGAAAACGGAATAATTTTTTCTTGCAGTAATATTTTTATTACCTTTTTCGAACGATTAACTATTCCTTATTTATTCTTTTATTCCTAATTAATTTTCTATTTCTTTCATAGTCTCCATTCGAGCTTTTGAAAGTGGTCCTTAAAAACTATTCTATTCAGAGAATTTTTGTTCTCTGCGTAGCGTAGGGTACTAACGGCATACTTTTAGCTGTGATCAAAGCGGTGCTCGCTGCCTCAGTGTGTCTGGTTCGAATCGCTTCCCTGCACGGATTTTTCGAAAAAAGGTAATAAAAATATTACTGCAGAGAAAAATCATTCCGTTTTCTCTTTCAATGTGGTTTAATGGATTAATTTTCATCATTCTCTCGCGCTATATATATATATATATATATATATATATATATATATATATATATATATATATATATATATATATATATATATATATATATATAGTTTCTTCTCTTCCTTGTTATATAAGCCAAATTAAAATTACAGCTATAAATAAAACCAACCAAAGAGGCCATCATTTTTATATACTAGATACCTTTACATAGGAACCATAACAAAAGAGCAAACTAGATAAAATCCGCAGGAATAACGTTTTCCGCGCGTTAATGAATTCCGTCAATCACTAAACATATAAATCAATATATAATTTTCTTATTTCCCGAGAGGAAAGCAATCGTCTACTTGAGCGATATTAACCGAGTGAACGAACTGCATAATATCCACTTTGGAATTTTAATGCCATGATAATGGCTTTACCCTCTTTTCTATTCGAGCGGATAAGTTTAATTTGGCCCTTTTAATCCTCTTAAACGCTTGTTAAGAGGAATGGATGAGAAAAATATCCTTCCCATTTTCTATAATTTTGATACTGTTGAGAAGAAAGGAAATTCGTGTAACAGCGTCAATTTTCACTAATCTAAAAGGAAGAGGTGAATAACAAACATATAAGATAAAATATTTTTTAAAAAGCATAGAAAAAGGGAGTAATGTTAATGATATATTTTTTTTAGCAGTAGCTACTCGTAACATTGATACGACTCCATATTTTTGCTGCTAAGAGGTAGAACTAACTTTTACTACGAACAAGTTCATACAAAGGACAGAGGTAGTTAAAACTACTAAAATGGGTCTGCATGAAGCAGAATATATGTTTCTATAGAATAGTCGAAACGCGAAGAGTTGTAAGAAGTAAAACATATAAAAGAATAAAACGTCAATATTTTGAATGTAAAATAAAGGTACGGAACGAGGATAAGACCAGAGAGGATGAAGTAATTTGGAAATATGCAAAAATAACACTAGAGTAAAAATATAACAAAAATGATTAATATAGGTGATAATTATTAAATGGTCGTAAGGGAAAAAAACATTTAATGACAATATATATATATATATATATATATATATATATATATATATATATATATATATATATATACTTCTCAACAACAGAGCAGTAATCACCAAAGCAAACAAAACTACCTTTCGTAAATTATGAATTTACGATGCAAATTTTTACACGAATATTTCCTCTCTCCTTCTATTACTCTCACACCATTGGCATTCCCAACTTCAAAAAAATCTAATCCTTCCTACCCAAAATACAAGGTGTCCCAAAAAGTCACGCACCATAGGAGAATTAGGTAAGTTTCTCCTATGGTGCGTCACTTTTTGAACACACTGTATTTTAGGCTAGATATTAAACCACAACCAAAGTTTTATCACCCACAAAGTTACCATTTTATTCCTTATTTCAATAGTGACACTCGCGTTGATGATGAGCCAACAAACATAATATCTCGGGACAGTATTGCGCGTTTCCAAAGCGACCTCGGTGACATCGGAGTCAACAACTTAATATTTAGGGGATAAATTTCTAAATTACCTCACTTTTGTTGCGCTGGTCTATCTATACCTTGGTTGAGGTTTAATATTTAGCCGAAAATACAGTGTGTCCGAAAAGTAACGACCATAGGAGAAACTTACCTAGTTCTCCTATGTTTCGTGACTTGTAGGACTCCCTTCCTCCGTCTCTCTCTCTCTCTCTTTCTCTCTCCCTCTCTCTCTCCCTCTCTCCCTCTCTCTCTCTCTATCTCTTCCTCTCTCTCTCTCTCTCTCTCTCTCTCTCTTTCTCTCTCTATATATATATATATATATATGAGAACGAACTGCATTTAATAAAATAATCAAGAAAATAGAAGGGAGAAAAGTGAAAGGTAAGTTGGCAGTATAAAGCTTGTTCTCAAGTAAAATAAATATAGTAGAGAATAAAGGACAAAAGTAATGACACAGTAACTGAGTGAAGATTACAAGAATATGGGTGATTAAAATAAATAAAACGCCCTTATGATTAAAATGGAAATGTGAGATATGAGAAAGAAAAAAAGAAAAACGCCACAAAACCATTAACATGAAAAATGCAATGAAAAAGATACAAATGGGTGCTATTTAATAATAAGGTGAAATTTAATAATAATAATTCCGGAAAGAATTAAAAAATCAAAAATCACTAATATCAGTCAAATTTGAAACTTAAGAAAACAGAATAACAAACAAATGCCGCACAAATAGAAATGAGAAATGTCATGTATTCCATAATTATCCGAAAAGGCAAATGTAGTATCATTTCTTCTCCGTTTTGCCCTCCTCTAAATTATTCAAAATTTCGGCAGAAATCCGAAGGGAGCAAATAAACCTTTTTTAAAAATTCCTGGCTATTGTCAGCGAAATATCAACGTTTTCCCCTCAAACCTGTTTATCTTTCATTCATTATTAAAATAGGACTCGAGGGGTGGAAATGAGGTCGCATAATCATATTAAGTTTTAAATAGATCTGTTACATTACCATTCTATCTCTTTCGCTCTATATCATTTAGATATTTAAAATCTCCCCTATTCCTAAATCAGCGATGCATTGAGGGTAGATCTTCCGTAGATTGATCCATGAGAGATTGATAATAATAATTCTAGAAAAAGAAAGACAAAGAAAAGGAAGAAAAAGAAAAAGACGAAGTAAAAAAAAAGAAGTTAAATTCAGTTTGTCATCTTTTGTAAAACTGAATTCCGAGTGAAAGCGAATTCCATTTTAAGTTCTGAAATTTAATTAATCCATTTTTACACAGACCATAAATGCAACGACAATAATGAAAGTAGCAATAATAAGCCTCTAACAACAATAAAAAATATAAAAATAGCAATAATAATAATTATAATTATTATTATTATCATCACTGTTTTACTGCTAGTAGAGAAGGTGTTTCGATTTCGAGAGAGATAGAGAGAGAGAGAAAGAGCGATATATATATATATATATATATATATATATATATATATATATATATATATATATATATATATATATATATATATATATAAGCGAGAGAGAGAGAGAGAGAGAGAGAGAGAGAGAGAGAGAGAGAGAGAGAGAGAGAGAGAGAGAGAGAGAGAGAGAGAGAGAGAGAGAGAGAGAGAGAGAGAGAGAGAGAGAGAGAGAGAGAGAGAGTGTGTTACAAGGAGTTACAAGGATAGCAAGCACTTTATAAGGCCTTTCGTTCCTTGACCAAAAGGTACTTGTGTAGTTTCCTTATCCTAATTTAGGTCCAAACATGATCTCTAATCAGCAGGCAAATAGAGAGTAATGTTGAAGTCTCTCCCCACTCTCCTCTCTCACTCGCCAAGCCGGTACAGACAACTGAAAAGTTAGGGCTCAACGAGGAATTTTACTATTAAACCTTTTGAAACCTCCCTATTTATTAAAATAATAATCACAAAAGCATCATTAAACACATCAAAAATGATAACCATACACGTTACTACAGGAAATAATAATTATACGATATCACGCTTCGAATCTTGTCATTTAATTCTTATACACTTATCTATATTGATTCTATATTTTAATCAATTAAAAAAAATGTTAATTTTGATGCTGAGAATCTTATTATTATTCGATTTTACCTGCGGCGAAGCGCCAGGTCAAGGCGTCGCTTTTTTTTTTTACAAAAGGAGTAAATTCAATGGTACCCATTTAGAGCCATGAAATGACCCATATGACTATGGGACATAGGGTTATTCACCCTTGGAGATTTCAAATCTGCCATCGGATTTGGCGTTGGGTGGCGCCATCTATTGGCAGAAGTATCATTTAGCCATTAAACGGCACTTGTAAATGATTTAAGCCATGGAAAACCATCAATGCAATAACCATTTATCATCTTACCACGAAACACCTCAGGCCATTCGAGGGGCTCTTGTTTCTATTTATACAGATATTTAACGATTTTATTATATTTATAATTTAATAGCTGAGTGTATGCATTATTTTGTCTTATTTTTTTCTTAAAAGTATCTATTGTATTGCTAGATGTTAGATCCTGTGACAACTTATTCCAAAGGCTTACAATTTTATTCGAAAAAAAATTACCACTTAGATTTGTCCTAAAACGCAACGGTACTAGCTTCACCCCGTTGTTCCATGTCTCATTGTTATTTAACTTGAACCATGTCCAAGCTTCTATATTTTCAATCTTGTTGAATATCTTAAAGGTTTCTATGAATTGGCCTCAAATTCTCCTAGTTTTAGGGCCAAGGAGATTTAGTCTTTGTCGTAGAATGGACTCTGGACGATATACCATATATAACTATTCGTTGAGGGAACTTATTTAATTATCTTTAAAGTGCGTGGATGTCTAGGCTGGCCGATATTATGTATCTTCAATATGCTTAAGAAGTGGAACTGAGCTCAAGGATAATAATATTGCTATCATTAATAAAATAGAGTTTTATTAATAAAAACTATCAACAACACACAAAACAGAAAATATTGACATAACAGAGAATTGGAAAGGGTCGTGGGAAATCGAGCTAAACCGGGGATTAAGAGATTTAAAAAGGTAAAACAAATATAAATTGAAGGGATGAGATGGTTCGCTAAACCATTTAAAGCACAGGATAGAGTTGACAAAAAGGGTTAAAATCCTTAAAGGTAACGTTCGGCTTACGTAATTATACTTGTTGGGCAGAGGAAGGCGACGTGAAGGAATTTTCGGTCCGCTGGCGAGTTCCAGCCGAAGGGGGGGAATTAAATGATCCTGACGTGGCGTCTTGGGAATGAGAACCGTTTCTTGAGGAACGGCTTGAAGAACAATGGCTGTTCTACGTTGTTCTCTTCTGAACAACAGGGGGAGAGGGGGGGGGTTGAGAACCGTCTCTTGTCTACGGGCTCGAGAACAATGGCTATTCTAAGGTTGTTCTCTTCTGAACAACAAGGCGGGAGGGTGAGAACCGTTTCTTGGCGAACGGGCTCAAACGAACAATGGCTGCTCTACGTTGTTCTCTTTTAAACAACAGGAGGGGGGGGGGGACGGTGAGAACCGTTTCTTGTCAACGGGCTCGAACGAACAATGGCTGTTCTAACGTTGTTCTCTTTCTGAACCATAGGGGAAAGGGTGAGAACCGTTTCTTGGCGAACGGGCTCAAAAGAACAATGGCTGTTCTACGTTGTTCTCTTCTGAACAACAAGGGGGGGGGGTGAGAACCGTTTCTTGCCAACGGGCTTAAACGAACAATGGCTGTTCCAACGTTGTTCTCTTTCTGAACAACAGGGGAAGCCTTGTGGACTTGGCGTCACGAAGGCTTGAACCTTGGCCCTCAAGGGATATTGTCCTTCTTCTGGACAAGTGATGGTGAATCTCGAGGTCGAGGTCCCTTTGCGCACAAGGTGAGAGTGGATCGTGGTGATGTTTCACGACGAAAATCGGGATCTCCAATCTGATCTTAGTGGTCAAGTTTTCAAATAAATAGTCGGGACACCCCTTGGCGTTGGGGGACAATGGAGTGGGGGCTTCAAGGGAATGCACAGCCGAGCCTGAGAACAATGCCTTATCTGCCCATAATCCTAACTCAATCTGGCAAGGTCGGCGCATGGGGCGAACGGGGAAAGATAAACCTCCTTGTTTAAACATTGACTCAGGTGGCTTCGATAAGGCCCCAGGCTTCAAAACGAAGATGCACGTGAGTAGCATCGTGGTTTTAAATAACATGTGATAGTGGTTGAAAGTTAGCGGCCGCAAACCGTTCCATCACAGTCTTTTCAATCTTGTTTGATAGTTATGTTTTCGTAACGATGGTATTAGTTTGGTTGCTCTTGCTTGCACTTCCCAAGCCTTTCAATATCATTCCTTAAATGTGAAAACCAGAACTGTAGATAATATTCTAAATGGGACAGAACTAATGCCTTATATAATCTCAGTACGATGGTTTCATTTCTACATTTAAATTGACGTTTTATGGATCCCAGGATCTTTTAAGTTTTTTCGGCTTCGATTCATTGGAAACTAAACTTAAGTTTCTTCAATATAAATATATATATATATATATATATATATATATATATATATATTGTAGCACTTTTGTATACAAGTTGGTCTGCATCTTCTTTACTAACTATCCATTTACCAAGTTTTGCGTCATTTGCAAATTTGACAAATTTTGGACATGAGACCTATGTCCAAATGAATAGCAAACGAGTCAGCACAGAACCCTGAGGCCCGTTATTTGACACTTTTTCCAATTAGAGAAGACAGGCCCATTAATCACTACTTAATCGAATCTATTCGTAAGCCAATCTTCAATACAGTCTCCTATCTTTCTTTTAACTCCCAGTCCTCTAAGTTTTTCCATCAACAATTTGTGAGGAACTTTGTCGAACACTCTATGAAAATTGAGTTATATAATATCAATCAACTTCTCGTCGTCATATTGCTTAAAACATATTGGAAGAATTCCACCAAATTAGGTAAGATTTATTTCTTATAAACCCATGGTGAGAAGCTCTGAGAAATTTTCTTGATTCTAAATAAAAAAAAAAATTTCTTGTAAATGAATCATTCTAGAAGTTTTCCAACCAAAGAAGTTAAACTGATCGATCAATAATATTTGACTAGCTCTCTGCAACCCTTTTTAAAGATCGGTGTTACATTTGCATATTTTCAGTCATTGAGGACAATTCCACTGTCTAATGATGTATTAAAAATATTTGCGAGATGCTTGCTAACAACATCTTTACCTTCTTTCAGAACTCTAGGATAAAACATATCAGGTCCCAGTGACTTATTCAGGTGCATTTTATTAATTTAATTACTAACATCTTTGTCAGTACATCTACCAAATTCTAATGAGCCATTGTCTTTATATACAATATTTAGTTCACTTATATAATCGATTTATTTCTAAGTAAAAACAGTCATGAAATAATTGTTTGATAAGCAAGTTATTTCAGAGTTTTTGAATATTAAACTACTATCACTATCTCTCAGTGACCCAGTATTGTTTTTCTTTTTGCTTCGTATTATTTACTAGAGCGTAGAATTCCTTTGGAATAACCTTACAATATTCTGCCACTCATATGTCTTCTTCTCTCTTAGCTTTTTAATGTTTATTTTTATTTTTCCGGCTTTTCCATAAAATAATTTATAAAAGATATCCACGCATTGTTTACTCCTTCATCGTCTGTATCATATTATGCCTGGTTTAATTTCCTAGCTTTATAATTTCCTTTGTTAAGATGAAGTCTTTGTACTTTGTTTAGTCTTTCCTAGGTCGGAATTTGGATATCAAACTATGTTAAATTGTGATCACTTCCCTCAAACCTTTCACCGACGCAAAGGTTTGAGAGTATGTTACTCTTATTAGACATTATACGGTTAAATATGCTATTATTTCTTGTTGGTTTACTGAACTATTGTGTTATAAATTTATCTTACATAAACTGCTTCTTTATCTGCTTGTTTAAACCAGTTTATCTTGCTACAATTGAAGTCTCTCATCAACGCAGCTACTTTTTATCTATTTTTGTTAATAAATTATAGAGTTTACATCAAGCTCCAAGGACTGGTGCGGTTTTATATATATTAAATAAATTAATAACCTTATTTTATTTAAATTTAGCTTCACTCCTATCTTTTTATGTTTGTATCCAAACTAATATCTGTTGGGTAAAAATATTCGCGTACATATAATAGCACTCGTCCAACTTTGATCTTTTCTATATTTATTATTTTAAATATTTTGTAGCAATTTTGTTCAAATTTCGACCTAAAATCTCTCGAGTTCAAATTTAATCAAGATTCTATAATTAAAATTATGTCATACCTCTCTCCAGCTACCAGAGCTTTGAATTCCAACATTTTGCTCCCAATTCAGCGGTGTGCTTTGAGAAGAACCGCTCTCATGGGTTTGCTGAACTTCCTGAAGGAGATTCGTTTCTCGAATCCGGGATTGCTACATTGGATGTTTTGTTTTTTTACATATATTGTTTGTACGGAAACATTAAAAAACATTGAATAAATTGACGTTCAATAATTAATTCACCGTATTTTTTGTTAAGTACTTCTCCCTATGGATGAAACTCCGCCAAAAATCTTACGAACATCATACTTTTTCTCTCCCACATTATTTTAAAGCTTGAATTAATTCTACTCATTTTGCTTAATGCTTCTGTTGATGCATAAATTGTAGGGAAAATGGCTACCATAATACCTTCGTTCGTTTTTGCACTGATTTTGTCTGTTAGTGACTCGAACTGTGAAATGACTTGTTCAGTTTCCACCATTTCCTATTTAACTTAAGTATTATTAGATCTAGCATGCACTATAGGTGTACTATCTTCGTTATTAAATTGCAGTTTAGCAACCACCTCATCAATTCTTTTAATTGTAGCATCAGGATAGAAAGGAACTTCTTTATTTTTCTTTTTAGTTTACTAGAAGTAATTATATTGGTTTCTTACTTAAGAATCGCTACTAAGGAAAGTATGCTTCTCTTTCTCAGAATTTAACAACTCTTCTTTTTTTAAGTAAGTAGTAAAAATCTATTATAAGTATTTATTTGTGAGTTGTGTTGTGTAGTATATTTGGGTCATCTTTTAGTTTATTTATCGCTATGTAAAGTCGCCATCATTCATTGGCATTTTATTTTCTATGATTGCAACTGCTTGCCGTAGACGAACAACCTTCTTACTTTAGGAGGCCAAATTTGATTAATATTTTCCTTAATCGAATCAAGGGAGACTATCTTATTTTGTAATTCGACTACTTTGACCTAAATATTTGTCACAGCATATTTGTCTGCATGGAAATTATAACTTATTAATCTATGTAAAACAGTGGTTCTATTTTCCATGTCGCCAATAATTGGCAACACATCTATCTTTTCTTTTGCAGCAATTTGCTGACGGAAGTAATGTTATGATATGATTCTTCGGGGAAATTTATACACCACTTGACAATCTTGCACTTAATGCAGAAAGCTTTCAACTACTCTGCACCAGGCATGCTGAATTATTATACAGAATGCTAATAAAGTGAAATAATTCTTAATAATTAGGTAATTTTTTTAGTTACATTCAATGCTGTATTCTAATAGACCGATTCGATAATTGGATACACTGTTAAATCTTTTAAATCAATCTATGACCACTACGATACAAAAAATAGGTCACTGACTATCTTATAATAGTAGATAAATTATCAGTTAATAGTTCACCGATTGACGTCCAGTTACTTTTATTCAGATACCAGTTAATGGCTTCTTTACTCCTCCCTACGGGGGAGCTTGCGCTTCGCTCTTAAGATTAAAATTTAAAATCTAAAAAAGCAATTGAATTATTTTTAAAAGGAACTCTAAACTAAATTCTCCCCTTTCAAAATATCACGTTGCTAAAGTATAGTTATAGAAGAAGGAGATATATACAAATAAATTTTCTGAATTTCACCATTTGTAATTCTTTGGGTTTTAAAAATTTTCCCAAATTGCGATACTTATATTTATTTCTGAACTTTACTATTTAGTTTTTTGATATTATAAAAGAATTATTAGAAATAACTTTGCTAAAAAAAACATAAGTCATAACCAAACTAAGATGAAATTATTATTCAAATACTCCAAAAAATCCCCTTCTTAAATTATAGAGTTATTGATTTGTTCTAATCAAAACCTAAATTAGTTTGAAACTAAAATATTCAATACTTACACCCGTTTAAATTAAAAATCTTTATATGGGTATTAGACAAATTCGGCCCTATAATAAATGTGAAATGTACTTAATTCGCAACAAGAACAGGGAATTTCAATTACGTAACTGCTAAATACTAATCAAAGAAAAATGATTTAGATATATCTATGAACAATGGATTATGTAAATAAGTGTAAAATTTATGTGATAGTTAATTTTACAAGTATTGTTAGAAAAAAATGTGCAAAAGTATTATATTCAGTTTTCGTTTTCAGGTAAATATGGCGCCGGGTAGATAATTTAAGTGTTTGGCTTGATATAATAGTTTATCTCTAAACAACTAGAGGTTGATTAGTGCAGAGTCAGCGAGGTGACTCACGCAACGAAAACGCGTGCCCATTGGTCAAACGACGAGATTACTAGCAGCGTATTATACAAATATTATTTCTTGTACAAAGGGAGAAGGAGACAGGGAGAGAGAGAGAGAGAGAGAGAGAGAGAGAGAGAGAGAGAGAGAGAGAGAGAGAGAGAGAGAGAAAAAAGGAAGAGGGAAGAGGGGAGAGGCAGATGGAGAGGCTCAGGGAGGGGAGAGAGAGAGAGGAGAGAGAGGAGTAGAAAGTGCAGGAGAGATAAAAGAGAGAGAAAATGAGAGAGAGAGAGAGAAGGAGGGAGAAAAAAGGAGCGAGATTGAGAGAAGGAGAGAGTGATATAAGGGGAGCTCGCCGCCTTTGCTTGGCAGCTCCACCTAAATACTTCATCACACGCATAGCCAATCACGACATCGCTGTCTCGTTCCTTCTTCCTCTCTTCCTACACATGGCAAGTCACTCTTCCCTCCCTGAATCTTCCGAAGGGGCCCTCCATATCCACGCAACACTGACGTGGAAAGGGTAGCCTTCCATTGGGCCACGAGTAGTTTCCTGTTAGTTCGTATACGGCGAAACAGGTACTACTTTTATTCGGGTACCTCCTTGAGAAACCAGAACCGGCCCATGTTGCTTTATGATATAACAACAAATGTCATTCAGATCACTATGTGACTTTCATTTTCCGGTCGGATGATCCAGCGCACGAATGCAAAGGGACGAAACTAACTAACTGTAGAGAGTCTGTAAGGGCCACGTGGGGATGGAATAAATGCAGTTAAATAATATAAAGTGAATATGGGTGGGAGTTATAGTGTATAGCCGCAAATCCAGCCATAGGGGATGCTTAGGGAGATACGGAGTGGCAGGATCACTCAAGACCCATCGCTAAATGTATTGGGAGGAGAGACCGGGTAATTTGTCCATGGCAACGGCCGGATTCCTATTTGAGACACAAAAAGCGAAATCTATGAATTATCTATGCATGATCCATATTCTGTGAATGATCCATGATCTTGGAATGATCTATGAATGATCCAAAATTTATGAATGATTCATGATATTGGAATGAACTATGAATGATCCATAATCTATAAATGATCCAGAATCTATGAATGATCCATGATATATGAATAATCATTATTCTATGAATGATCCATAATCTATGAATGATCCATAATTTATAGATGATCCATAATCTATAGATGATCCATAATGCATGAAAGATCCATATTCTAAGAATTATCTATGATCTTGGAATGATCCATAATCTATGAATGATCCATGAATAATCCTTATTCTATGAATGATCCATAATCTATGAATGATCCATAATTTATAGATGATCCATAATCTATAGATGATCCATAATGTATGAAAGATCCATATTCTTTGAATGATCCATGATCTTGCAATGATCTATAAATGATCCATAAATTATAGATGATCCATAATCTATAGATGATCCATAATATATGAATGATCCATATTCTATGAATGATCTATGTTTATGAATGATCCACGATCTACGAGGGGCAGTCCAGATCTGGCCCCTAGCGACTACTTTTTATTCCGCCAGCTCAAGGCTGCACTGCGTGGACGCCGGTTTGGGGACGATGAAGATGTCCAGCTCGCCGTCCAAGAGGGGATTGAACAGCAGTCGGGAGATTTCTGGTTGTCGGGAATTCGAAGCCTCAGGGACAAGTGGCGCAAGTGCATTGAAGTCGAGGGTAGTTATATTGAAAAATAATAAAACACTTTTTCTCATATCTCGTTTCCTTATATCCGAATTGCAAAACTTATTGACTACCCCTCTTATGTGGTTGTTTTACTGAGCCAACTCAAAGAATGAACATTAGTATCTTTGTGAAAAGAGCATACTTGGCTTACTTTAAGATTAAATTAGGTGATCAGAATAAACCGTGGGACCCACACAATATTTGTAAACCATGTGTCGAAAATCTACGGGCACAAGGAAACACCTACGATTTGGCATTCCTATAGTGAGGCGGGAGCCAAAATACCATACAAACGATTGCTACTTTTGTCTCATAAAAACCTCTGGTTACAGGAAGAAAACGCGACATAAAAGAAGTTACCCAAATCTTGATTCAGTAATTCGTTCAGTGCCTCATTCAGATGAAATTCCAGTACCTATATTCAAGTAACTTCCTTAACTGGACGATGTAAATGATATTAGTGAATCTGATGTAATCAATGAACTTCGCAGTGATCCAGACTGTATATTCATCGACCCCAAAACGTGGAAACTTCAGCCAATTAAAACTGAATGATTTAGTTAGAGACATTAGCCTGTCAAAAGAGTTAGCAAAAGTGTTAGCTTCTAGACTTAAAGAGAAGAATTTGTTGCAGGAAAAAACAAATGTAACTTTTTAACCGTATAGGGAGAGAGATCTCTTAGCATTCTTTAAAAGTGAAGACGATTTTGTAAATTTTTGTGACTTGGTGGGAATTTTAAACGTGATGGGTGTTTCAGAGTATGATCCAAGTGAATGGAGACTTTTTATAGATAGTTCAAAGAAGAATCTAAAATGTGTGTTACTCCATAATGAAAACTTGTTCGGTGCGATTCCTATTGGTCACTCTGTACCCCTAAAGCTAAGCATGAACACAAGATCTGTATTAGATTTACTCAAATATGATGATCACAAATGTAGCATATGTGTAGATCTGAAAATGGTCATTTTTTTACCTGGCCAACAAGGAGGCTATCCGAAATATCCGTGTTTCCTGTGTTTGTGAGACAGCCGAGCCAAGGACAAACATTGAGAACAGAAACTCTGGTAAGTTATAGAAAGTTTGATTGTCGGGGAGAAAAATATTTTACACCAACCACTTGTTGAGCGAGAGAAAATCATCTTCCCACCCCTTTATATTAAACTAGGGGTGATGAAACAATTTGTGAAAGCTCTTAATGTAGACGGTGACTGTTTTAAATTCATATGTACAGTATTTCCTGGCTTAAGTTATGATAAAATAAAGGCTGGAGATTTTGATGGGCCACAAATCAGAAGGTTAATGGAAAGCCATTAACTTTCTGGATTAACAAAAGGAGTATGGGATTCATTTGTAACTGTTGTAAGAGGATTTGTTAAAAACAAAATGGCTGCTAACTACAAGGATGTGGTAGAGACATTACTTGATAGCTTTCATCGTTTAGGCTGCAACATGAGCATAAAGGTTCATTTCCTCAAGAGCCATCTTGATGAATTTCCTATTAATCTTGGCAACGTGAGTGATGAACACGGAGAGCGTTTTCATCAAGATATCAAGATTATGTAGTAGATATATCAAGGCCAATGGAACACAAACATGATGGCAGACTACTGTTGGGGTATACAACGAGACTGTGTAGACATCAAGCACTCCAGACACTCTCGCAAGTGAAAGTTTCTTCCATGAATGTATAGGTATGTGTACGATTGCTTGTGTTTTCTCCATTATATTAGAAAAATAATCTGTATGTATTTAGTAATAGGAGATGTTATATTGCAATGCATTTATCCTTTCAAATTCTGTTGAGATTTTAAGTTATAGTTTAAAGCTATAACACTTAGTAAACTATCCTTCCTGAGTAAATACACGCAGTACGTTGTAAAATAGGAATATGCTGTAGAATGAAAACCTGATATGTTATCAAAAAATGGATGCCATTTTGAGTTCAACACGTCAAAATTAGTTAAAAACAACCACAAAACATAAGTCAGCAGAAAGTGTGTTGACCAGTGTAATATATAAATAATCCATAATCTATGAATGATACATGATCTAAGAATTATTAATAATCTATAAATGGTCCAGTCATTTCTCTAGCATCTGTGGTAAAGTTAGAGAGGAAGAGCAAATTATTACTTTCTTTACATCAAAATTTTGGAACTAACTGACTTCGCTCATTCTCTTTATTTCCCAATACTTTTTTTAAAATTAGCAGGTTTTATGTCTTTTTCCTACAATTCGTAAATTGAAAAATGTTGCCTTTTTCCTATAAATTTAAAATTGACTTATATCATATTGCCCCGATATTTGTAAATTCTAGCTTATGTATGCTTATGTAAAAAAATATGGTAATCTACTTTCAAGTGAAGACTTTTGACTCAGAGTGCACAAAAATTTCTGGGGTCAGTTTGACTCTATCTCTGGTTGGTTTGAGTCTTATTTCTATTTTGTTTTATCCCATAACCCATTGCTGACATAAATTAAAAAGCGTCATATTTGTATTTACATGCTTTACATATTTCGTAAGGACAGCAATGCAAATCGTGCAACGAAAAAACATATCCATTTTGTTATCGAGCTTGTGTTCGCGAATGTGACGTGGTTCAGAAAGTTTAAGTAAGATGATTTTTATCTTCTCGATGAGTATCGATCAGGAAGAATTAATATCCCTCATAATAACACAGGTAAAGCTGCAGTCGAAGAGGATCCACGCCCTAACATGGTGCACTATATAAGAGCATAGCAAGAAATTTGCAAAGGTGTAAAGGGAAGTCATTTGGATATGTCATATTTGGAGGTCCATAGGTTAAAGCTTTGCGCTAGAAAATTTTCAACAGTTTGCTGCTAATTGTAAATGAATAAAAACTTTCTCCCTTAAGGTTGCTCAAACACTTTACAAGTAGGAAAACTGTCAAAACCAATGAAGATGTTGAAACATCCATTAAATTTGTTTTATTGCAGTTTCAGGATTTATTTTAATTATGGATTCAGAAAACTTGATTTTGGTAGATTTTTTATTGACAAATGTCACACGAAAAATTCGACATTACTTTTCGGTACTCCAATTATTATAAAGACTTCTGGACTCAATTAAAATATGAGTAAAGGAAGAATAAACAGTCAAAATTAAAATTATAGAAAAATGATAGCAAATCAAATTCATCCATTTTAAATTGGGTATTTAAGATTAATTTGGAGTTTTGCTGGTTATAGTTGAATAATAGATCGGAGAAGAGTTAAAGAGGATCATGTATCTTATCCGTCCACCCTCATTAAGTTGGCTTATGAATTATGCCCTGTAATTATTTCATCCTTTCAATTTAGGGTTGGATAAGTTATTAGCATTATTACTACCGTTTGAATATCCGAAGTAGGGAAGGAAAGCCCACAACGATTACTAATTAATATCGGATGTCTAATTAAATCCTGGAAACTATAAATGGATTTTGAACTAAGGGACTATCTATTACTCATTCGATCTCTTTAGAAACAAGTACATATATCTAGTCTATGTATATAAAATCTGAAAAAAATATTTATATATATATACAGTATCTGTTTTTGAAGAGTAAACAGTTCACTTATGGTTCCCATACTTGCGCAAGGATACCAAACTTTGGAGAGAATTCAGCGCAGAGCCACAAAAACGATTCTCGAGCTTAGATAGAAATATTATGAAGGGGGAAACTAATGCCTAAAATTGTTATTCTTGTAAATAGACGACTTTATGGGAAACTGATCAAAGTTTTCAAAATTATTTAAGGTTATACAGATATTGAATTTTGAGTGTGAAAATCAAAGCAGGAATTGAAATAATGGATTTAAATTAATAAATAGGCGACTCGACACTATAATTAAACAAAAACTTTATTACATATACAATTTTAATAGATAGATTTAGATTAGATCAGTTTCATATGAAATAAACTAGCTTCTTGTCCTATCCATGGAGTGAACCACTTGGTTTTTGTTGGTCCATTATTTTGTAATTATGTTTCTCTCACTCACTCTTTTCTCACTTTATCTACCTTAGATAAAGAAGGGGAAAAATTACAAATTTCATTTAGGAATACTTTCCTTTTTAAAAGGTGGAAGAGTCTATGCAGTGCCAAATATACTGGATTTAATTATCACCACTAAAATAACTGGTAGAGAACATTTCTGCAGGTAATCTTCTGGTGAAGAGTGACAATAATGTAATTAGGTTCGAAATTAATTAAATATTAAATAAAGAGTATACAATTAATAACACGATTTGGGAGTCGCAATTTCGATGCCTTTCGTCCCTGCGTAAGAAGGATAAATTGAGAAATATGTTTTCATAATAGGAGATACCAGAGCATGTAATCTGAGCTACAGAAAAATGCACTCACGGTGGATTCCGAGTTAGTTAAATACGTAAAAAGAAGGAATAAGGAATTAAAGATGGCACTCTGGGTTATCTCTATAATAATAAACCTAATTCGGGAGCATACAGATGGTATCTCGCTCTGTCTGCCTATCTCTATCTGTGCATTTCTCTCTCTCTGTATCTGTGAGTGTGTCTCCCGCTGTGTCGTTTTCAGACGGCGCAAGTCTTGAACGATATCCTGGAGAAGAATTGTTTCAATATTATTTCCCTTCCGTTCTCTGGAAACGACATAAGCCCGGAGTCACAGGTAATCTGTTAACTTACTTAAAAGCGTAAGGCGAGAGTATGCCTGCAAAAATCGGCACAAATTGTATATCTTTTTAAAGGCTATAATAAAAATAAAAAGCAATATTAAGAGTTTGTATTTTCAAATAATATTGTGATACTCACTAAATACTATAAAAAAATTCCCGATTTTTATCTAACAAACATAATGAATACCTCATTAATTATGCTTTGTGTGATAAATTTTGTAGCAAGGTTCAATACAGAGGCCTGGTTTATCATCGCAGGTTTCACAAATTAATCGTGTATCCTTTCTTCATTTAGAAAGGATTTGTTTCTTCTTTGTCTTATGATGAACAATAAAATGCCTTTTTACCAGTCTTGGTATAACTGGATATGGTTTGATGGAACCATGGATTGCTGTAAACTCTTTGATTATTTCCAAAGAAAAGTGGAGATAAGTGACTTTCCTTTTTTTGACTAAATTATAAATTCCCAAAGCATCTAGAACTCGAACCTAAATAAAATGTAAAGCAAATTTCTTGTACTATCTAAGTGTTTTTCTTGCTGAGGAATAGTAATGAAGATATCTTATCTGTTTTATCAGCAAAACCCATGTTCTTGTTATAAATATCTATGCATGTAGGAATATTTACAATCACTGAACCTCCTTTTGATCTCCTACTTACGGTGACTTCATCATTTGTATGAGAAGTAGATAGCATGAAAACATTTCTTTTATCTACATATTGAAAGCTAGAAGATCTTTGGCTGCTAATGCATGCTTTTTCCCTATGCAAATTTTCAGTCATCGTAGTTCCATAGGCAAAGCCCTTTCTATTGTTGCGTATTGTTTCTGTTGGATCAGTTTTATTGCCCTTGAGAAACTTGAATAGCTTAAGAGTTGTATAATAATTGTATGTGTATACGTGGTTTCTATTTCCTAAGAATTCATTCATCATGTTGACAAGTAAAGATTCACTTTTTGAAAAGTCTTCTGTGGTGTCAATTTTGCTTATATACACATTTGACCGCATTGTTGCACCATTTTCACCAACCAGTTAGAAGATTTTGATGTCAAACCTAGAGCACTTGGTTCTTATATATTGGCGAAAAATAAGCCTCTACCCTTCCATAGAAGTAGTGATTCATCTAGGCTCAAACGTTTTTGAAGAAGAGTATTTTTCATTCGATTCATCCTCAAAAAGTTTCAATAGAGGATATCTTCCTGAGTCGGATGTCCTCTAGCTGTAAAGAATCATCTTCAAAATGTTAAAAGCGCAAAATGTTGCAAAATGTATTGCGCAACATCACTGTACGAAAGTTAGGGTTGACATATATTAATATGTTGACTAATATGAATTGATAGTTGGCTAATTAATAATTCTCATGAGTGAACATAATCCAATGAAACTTTTCATTTCTCCTAAATTTGTTGGCTACCAGCCTGTACCCAGATTTTGGTGGCAAGTCAGATGTTTGCTAAAATTTATTTTCAGAAAAACCATTTGTCCCAGTCATCATGAGTTCGAATATACTGCCAGGGAAAACCTGACAAAAACCCTCAAAACTTTCATGCTTTAAAAATTACAATTGAATTTGTTTTCACTACTAAAAAGTTCACAACATTTCATTCCACCGACTTTATCACCAAGATTTTGCCAATTATAGAAAAAAATGTCACTGTTAGTTTATTTCTTATTAGGCTCTACTTGTGTTTGATTTTCTTCATCATCAGAAGCATTATTTTCATTGAAATCCCTAAGAACTGTATTATCAATCAATTCATTGTCAACTGCATCTTCTTCACTATCGTTATCATCTAAATCACTAAAATCGAACTCGGAATCATCGCCATGTACAGCTTCATCAAAATCACGCGGACCAAGCTTTCTTTTTGACATTTTGAACGGCACTAATTAGCAAATAAAACAAACCTTCAGCGGGGTTGTCAGATGGTTTGGAGCATTTTTAGCCATAGGCTTGGGAAAAATTAGCCCCAATTAGCCAAATGATATTGTACATTAGTATTGTTACCATAAAAGGTGAAATTAAAAAAAATAATTATAAATAAATGACAGCTACCTTTATTTAATTCAAAGTATTGTGAAACAATGATGTCAAACTCCTCAGCTCCCATTTTCGTTTCAATAGTTCTGCCGCTTCCTGGTTCACCTTGGGTACTTTGGGTTTCGCTTTGGCTACAACTTTGCAAATACATCTCACTTGTAAAAAGATTTAGCATTTATTCTGTGACATTAAAGTTTTTACAGCATTTATTATTTAATACTACATGAGATTTGAACCTTAAAATGGAATTAATTGTGAAATGGATTTAGAGGACTTTGAACATTTATCCTTACTTTTCATGCAACACTAAATTATGTTATTTAAACTGATATTGTACAAAGACATAATTTGCAAAACATGCATTTTCTTTAAGCATCAACCATGGATGCTCAGCTTCCCATGTTTTATTGTATTTTCTATTGCAACTCATTTCGAAAATATACGACGCAAAGTTTATCGCATTGCAACGAACCGCACAAATGAATTAATAATCAGAGAGTCAGAATTGCTCACATAACACGTATATAAGTAATGCAGTGGTGCCATTCTGAATAACTAGGAGTTAACTGATTGCAGTATTAACTCAAAAACCATCAATAGACATGTCAAATCTGCAGCTTGATTGAATTGTTGTGAACATGTAAACAACACTATTTCTTAATTTACCAATGGCCGAAATATTTTCTCACGTTGGGACCTGCGAGTACGTATGTAACAAACGCAACATGTAAGCTACATGAAAAAATTGTTCAATCTGTATCGGAGGGGAGATTTTATGTTAATTCTTATGGCATTTTTTAAGTGAGTCTGATATTAATATTAAAACTAACAAAATTTAGCGACGATTAGCTAAATAACGTGGCTAAATGCTTTATTTATTTTTTAGCCTGGAACTTATGAAATTAGCCGAAATGGCTAAAATTAGCCACATCTGGCAACCCTGCCTTCAGGACGTGATCATGTGAAAAGTTGCCGGATAATACTAGAAACAGTATATGACTGAATAAAAATAAGCACGTATAATGGAAACGTCTATAGAATATAATTCAAATCATGGCGGATGTGCGACGTCACGCGTCACTAATGGGAGTTTTCAATGACGGCTGAGATGCGTCACACGCAGTAAAAATATTAAAAGCTATTTTGTTTAATGCCAAATTTGTAAAATAAAATTTCAGATCCACGAGCCTTTGTAGCTTTGGAAACCCATCACAGAGACGGGGTTCCATTGCTGTTCAAAAAGATTTTAGTAGTGAATTTCATTTGAAAGGATATAAAATGTTTCATAAAAAACGCGTTGGGAAAGAAAGTGTAGGAGCGGTTTTATATGAATGTGAGAATCTCCATCTTATAGACTGTAATATATGTTCTGAATTCGAATAAATTGAAGTTAAGCTAAATCTCAGAGAAACATGTATGCATATTTAACTTACCGAAAGCCGCACCAAACCTTATTGATCAACGATTCTATGATTGTATATCAAATAACATTTATGGCAAACTATCTGTAATTATTGGTGCTTTTAGTTGCCGACGAATAAATGGTCTACGAAAACTCTTAACTCTGAACAAAAATGATTATTCAATTTTATAAATGATAACCTTTTAACCCAGTAGGCGAGAGAACCTACAAAGAGGTGAAAATATCATGGATAGAGTTTTCAATATAGACGATAATTTTATTCAAATCTGAATGTATGAGTCGAGTTTGGTAATTGTGAACGTCATACGACAAACCCAAATTAAGCTTAGCTAAATGGATTGTAAAGGAGCTAACTAGGGGGACGAGAGTTAAAAGAAAGCTTGGGTCAGTATAGACTAAGTGAGTTTTACCCAAATGGAACTTGGATTAATTTGAAAGAAAGTTCTTTGACCAATTTATTTAGTCTCAATTTATTCCACCAAAATCGTGTGGAATTAGTAATATTAAGCATTCTAAATAGTCTCTTAAAAAAAATGAGAAAAACAGAGGCAGAGACGAAGCTTAAAAACTATGTATTCCTATATAACAAGTGTGAAAGCAATAGAGAAAAAGGCAAAACAATGCACATTGGTAATAATAAACACGGGGCTGAATACAAATTATTTGACACAACAATAGCAGTCACAGGAAAGAAAAAAAAACCTCAACAGTTATGTCAAGGTTACATTGAAAGGAAATGCGGTTTCAAAAACCTGATAATAATTTTAAACAGCTATAACGCATTGATAGGACCGGAGCGACTGTGCTCAATTTGGTCATCATATTTGAGGAGAGATATTGGAGGTTTGGAAAGAATTAAAGCCGAAACCACAATACTTATCTCATCTCATCTATATAAATCCAAATTATGAAAGGCGGCTAGAAAAGGTAAACCTATGTAGCTTAGAAACTAGACGAATGAGAGAACAAGTGGAGTTTTTAAAATTTTGAGAGGATTAAGTAATGCGGATCACTCAATCTGGTTTGCATTAATAAAAATCTTATACATTACAATGGAGCGAAACTTGTTTTTAAGCAATATTAAACAAGTTTTTTTCTCAAACAAAATAGTTAATATCTAAAACAATTTGCCGCAAATTGGGAGACGAGGAGCGGAATATCATTTGTCTTTACTGTCCACTTTTCTCATACTCTTAATATAATACAACATATATAAGTATAATATAGTATTTATAATAGTTAGGATCCGTCTCCAAACCACTACCTTCTCATTAATGATCGTAAGATCCATAAGGTGCATACATTCCTTCTAACTCTCTGTCTTTCGCTCTATCTCTCTCTCTTTATCTGCCTCTCTCCTTCTCTTTTTCTCTGTCTATATGTCTGTGTGTGTGTCTCTCTTTGTCTGTTGTATGTCTTTCACTTTCTCTGTCTGTCTGTCTGTCTGCCTGTCTCTCTGTTTCTCTCTCTCTGTCCCTTTTTCTCTGTCTGTCTCTTTCTATATATATATATATATAAATACATATATATATATATATATATATATATATATATATATATATATATATATATATATATATATATGAGAATTTTGTTGAAGACCATTGTGTATTTTGCCTTAATTAATTTCCTTGGCAACTTTCTCTTCTTCTAACTATCTTTTTTATTCCATCTTGTAGATGGTGGATTACTTGTCCTGTATTCATCTCTTTTTTTAAATGAATGTGTTTGGTAAAAACAAACTAAATTGCTAAGCTTTCGATCTTATTTGATCATCTTCGGAGCGTTTTGAAATGAACTTGCCTCCTTTACCCATGTAATGAGTGGAGAGAAAAAGTGAAAGAAAACAACTTTTAAGGCGGAAGCCTTGGTTAAACGTAAAGTTAGAGGAAATGAGCCACTCATGGGAAAGTGTTGTTTCCCATGAATGATCATGTTAAAATTTCTAAAATGATCCGTTACCATGTTTATCTACGCCTTTATATATCTATGTTCATAAAGATTTTTCTTTCATCACTGCCACATCTGACACTCCTGCTATGAAATTTCTCTAATCAACCAACCGTAGTCTCTCTATTGCTCACTCTTTCGAGCCGTTTATCTTTTTGCTCTACCAAATTCTTTTTGAGAAATTTTTTCTCAACAATTTTCACGTGATTTGTTTAATAACTTTTCTTAAAAATAAAATTCTCGTTTTTCAACTTGTTTTTGTTTTAAAAGTTTGTTGTACGCACTTCATTTCAATTTCCGAATGTCGTTGCCTTTAACTTTTGTCCAGGAATTCTATGACTATCAACTAACTCTTCTATTTTAAATTCCGTTTTTCATTAAAAATAGTTTGATGTTTTAAATTTTTAATCGTTCACTTTTATTTTTTATTTTGCAAAGTGTGTTCTTTACCTTGTGAACCTCGGGTCAATATTTTTTTTAATATTGTATTCATTTATTAGTTTAAAAAAATTGCGCACCTAACTCATATCAGTCTTAATCCCTGACCGTATCCCAGGTCACTAGAACACTGCCTTGTGGTTCTGTACCCCTGTTGATTGTTCCTTGTGGTCCTTGTACTATATGGGTCATCGTACTTTCTCTATATTTGCCCGGAGAATGTGGAATAATTTGACCGTTACGATACGCTTATTGCAAAACCTTTATTGCCTTCAATTGTACCAAGAATACCTAACTCATCACTCAAACTTTAGCTTAGTTGACAGAAAGGCGCTTGGTGAATATTCATGGCTTTGAAGATCACTATACAAACGTCTCTATAATTAATGTTCGTCGCCGTTCTTTATATCCATCTGGCTTTCTAAATTGAAGCAATAGAGAAGTACCCAGAAAGAGTGAGATTTATGCTTCCTCTCTATAAAAATTGCAATTAAAAACATTGGTCATGGAAAAAAGATCGCCGAAGATGACAGGCACTTAAAAGGAGAAACTTGATGGCTATTATACAGTGATATTGTGAAGAATTTAATGCAAATATCAAGCCGGGAAAAATCGGAAGAAATTCAATGGAGAGACGTCCAAGGAAATCTTTGTTTTCTTAGGTGTGAAAAATCATTGGGGAAAAAAACGGACACCATTGGAATTAATTTTCTCCCATCGACTTGAAAAGTAGAATTTAGCCATTTGCTTTTAGAAAACTCTTTGTTTCTTCAGTTTTTTTCCGACTTGGCGCTTTAAAAGATTTGCGAAGTAAAACTTTTTATGCAGCGATATTTTGAAATATTGTGAGTCTCGATGAATTTTATTTTTTGCATGTTCTATTTTCCTTGGAATAGCACATGAATTTTTTTCTTGGAAATTCTCAAAATACGAGTTATTACCTTTAAAGGAAATTCTTAACTCGAGAAACCGATGGCAGAATTTAAAGGTGGGGGAGCATAAAAGTTTTTTTCTGAGAAATTATTGCTCTTTTTATTAGGGATTTCGTACAAATACATATTGTTTATGGAAGTTAACAACTCATCAAGAGGAATCATGTCGTCCAACATTCCTGAGGTTAAGTCAAATTGGATATACTTTTAGTCTCTTGGTTGGGACTCCATTCGAGTCACTTTAATCTAGCCATGGCTGCCATATGGTGACGGAACCAAGGGTTAAGAAATCATTATAAACTATAAGTATTCCCTTATATATCAGCAAACAATACGAAGAGAAGTTATTATACCTTGACCAATAAAGAAACTTCTCCCATTCGAGATCATTCAATTAAATGTAAGACAGAAATTTCCCACAAAAACTATCAAATTATAGGAGATGCAAAGGACTCCACTTCCCTGCGCATTCTCGAATCATTATTTATAAAAAAACTAAATCCCAGTTTAAATTCTGATTCAACTGCTTTTTCCCTTCTCATTTCATAAACCACTCAAAATATTTTCACAACCTACCAATCTTTAATCGGTTCCTTCTATAATCTTTCCTCAGTCTCTCCGCTTTTGCCGTCCACTAAAGGTGACTAATATTTTTGTGTACCAATTAATTGCCCCAATTAATATATTTTTTATATTTATCCATATTTATAGCATCTATATTTGGTGTCAAGTTTTCAAATGATTTTTTGACATTTTTAATTTATTATATAATTTATTACTATTACTGCTTCATTAAGTGACTAATATCTGTGTCAATCAATAATTGCATCAACTAGTGTTATATTTATCCATATTTAAAGTACCCATAATTGATCCATATCTAAAGTTTTAATAGTTTTCAAACGATTTGTCTAAATTTCAATTAACTAAATAATTTATTTATAATCCTTGTTTGCATTATAATTTTTGTAATTTTAAACGTGTTCTAAATCTATCTCATAGACCAGAAGATGGGTAAGGTACCCGAAACGTTGTACTTAATTAAATGAGAAATTTTACATGTCTCATTTTGGGATTTATCCTCAACCTGAAAATAAGCCTTCTTAGAAGCAAACCTATAGAATATATATATATATATATATATATATATATATATATATATATATATATATATATATATATATATAATATATATTGGATTTCACGACGTACATGTATAGGCGAGAATGAGTGGAGGAAGTAAAAAACCGGAAAACACTATAGAGTTCTTTACCCTAAAAACTCCATAATGTTTTCCGGTTTTTTACTTCTTCCACCTATTCTCACAAGCTCATTTCCACTTTTACTACAACTATAATCATCCACAAATTACACACGCTAAATACACTCCCCCAAAACAACCCCTATCTTTCAAATATTTCTATTATATCCCCCTTTTTACAATGAAGACACCCAAAACTAATTAATCTCAGTTTTATTTAAAAACAAAAACATATTTCCTATTCCCTAATAGTTAAAAGCCCTGCATTTTTATAATTTGAATATTACCACCTCTGCTGCTTCCCATTTCCCAGATAATTAATTTATAAATATCTGATAAATTTTCTAAAAAATTCTTATGTTTGTATATATTGATAATCTCACATCCTTGAGAATGGGTTCCTACCCGAAACGTCGGTACCAACAAGTTATAATATAGTAATGAACTTCCTAAATTTAGCCTGCTTATTTATCCTAAAAATACGTATACGCCTGGCAACGTGCAACCCCTCTGCTCTCTTAATATATATATATATATATATATATATATATATATATATATATATATATATATATATATATATATATTGGTGATCTTTCCTCGATCATCACCATCAACCACTCTATTCCTATGTAGATTGCAAAAAAAAGAACAAAAATAATAAATTTCAATTTATTAATAGACAACACGAAATAAATATAAACGAACCAGGCAATGGCTTCCCCACTCCCCTCTACGGGTGAAGCTTGCACTTCGCTACTAAGATTAAAATTTAAAATCTAAAAAAAGCAGCCATGGTTAAATTTTTATAAATTTTCTCAACTTCGCCAATTATAATCATTTTGAAAAGGAACTCTAAACTAAATTTCCCCCCTTTCAAAATATCACGTTGCTAAAATATAGAGTTATAGAAGAAGAATAGAAGAAGATATATAAAAATAAATTTTATCAACTTCACTATTTGTAATTTTTTGTGTTTTAAAATATTCACAAAATTTCGATACTTATATTTATTTCTGAACTTCACCATTTTTGTTTTTTGATATTATAAAAGAATTATTAGAAATAACTTTGATAAAAAAGCATAAGTCCTAACCCAACTAAGATGAAATTATTATTAAAATACTCAAAAAAATCCCCTTCTTTAATTGTAGAGTTAGTGATGATAAACACGAAATTAGTGAAAACAAGAAACACTACTACTATTTTAATCAAAGAAGTATGAAATGGAAATAAATATGACTGCATCAATTATCAAACCCTTCCGAACCGAATTTATCATACCACATAAATTGATATAAGTAGGACTCTAACATATAGCGCCTACATCCATGCAAGCCTATTAAATATGCTCTGTATTTATTTTAGTAAGATTCTATTGCTTGCGTATGAACCATAGTTCCACGATCAACACAATTCATTGAAATGATTCACTAGCCTCCCGGCTAGTATAGTGGTTAGCGTGCTTGCCCTACAATCGCTGGGTTGACAGTTCGAATCCCCCTCCGGATTCTTTTTAAGCTGACACTATTTACTAAGGGAGGTTACCGTCGTGACTGGGCACCACGGTGGGAGGTTGGTGCTTGTCCTAGCTGACGTCCGACCGATAACCAGAAAAACAGCAGCTTGATGACAACACTGAAACCAGCTTACTTTAACTTTTAAATGAAACGAGGTCTAGAATAGTTAAAATATGTGCTGCCCTGTATAAAATTTTAAGTTTGCATACTTGAATTAAAAGATTTTATGCTGTAAAAATTTAAGTAGCGAAAAATGAATAATTAAAAAAGAAATCCGTATAATACTAGAGCACGAACACTAAGAAATTGCTTTCCGAGATCATAACCAACAACACCACCTGTCGTGATCTAGGAAAGATCCAAGTCAACATCTAGTTTGCAGTTGTTAAGCTGGTTTAAAAGCTTTTTAAGCTTTCGAAAAGAGCCTGCTTTTTAGCCCTGAGAGGAAAGAGCAAAACACCAATATTTTCTAGGGAGAAATATAAAGAACAACGTATTATTGTTTACAAAACAAAAGTTCATAGAAATATTAAGCTTGATTTACTATGGATAGCAAAAATATTGCATTAAGAAAAAATACGCTATACAACGCAGAAGGATTTACATTGAGAAAAGTTTTGAGGATAGAAAATAATTAATTAATTACAGAATACAGGAAAGGAGGCAATGGTAAGAGAAGTAGACAAAGCAGTTAAGAAATACTCCTACGAGTTCTCGGGAAGATTGTTTAAGCCATAATTTGAATGTTAATTGCTGGGTTGTTTTGGAATGTAGTGACATTGCTTCGGCTATTCGCAGGCGGATTGCTTTCACCTCCATGTTGGAATACCTGAGTATAGCGCTTGGCTTGATGGCGTCACTCTGTAAGTGTGCAGTTAACAGTCTTGATAGCGTAATGGTAGATATGATAACGTAACGAGAATTGTGATGTTCACAGTCCCTAACGATGCAGTTATACTCGTATATTGATAAATGACATTAACTTCCTGAACGGTGTCAGAACTGAGAAGGCAACTATTTTCCATAACAGGCTGAAACTTCCCTATTTTGTAGTAGATGAAAAGATCGAACTTGGACTGAGGTAGCTTTATAGTAGAGGTTGAGGGTGTCTAGTTTGTCAGGGACAGGGCAAGCATATAAGAATATGTTTATTTATTTTGTTTAGTAAGAGCGTCAATCGTCATTATGGCTCTCTCCAACTAAATGACCTGGTTTCTCCTCTCTAATGAGATCCATCGGATCTCTAAACCTTTGGTAAATAATGGATACCTTCAGGCAGAGATTGATGCTATTATTAAAACGAATGAACAACAACTTGGAGAGACTTCTTTGTGCCTATATATAAGAGCATTTGTGGTTGTCAACAATTTTAAAGGACCCAAGTTCAAATTGAAAGCTAGTCTCTCCCAGGACATACGATGCTGAATTCGATCAATGAAGAGCCCAAGCCACCACATAGAATCTTTGTATGCCTAAATATCCAATTCGTGTCTACATCAGTAAACTAGTCAGTTGTCAATACAGGAATTAGGAATTTCAGTCACGAACTACATCCATCGAGATCGACAATATTGACGAATTCGAGAGGGACTGAAAAATAAGGAGATCAGACAGAAGTTCACCAGAGTCTAGATCTCAAGACAAAATGTAGCGGATACCGAAGTAGAAGATGAACTCTACCGATACCTTCTTCAAGGCAAAGTATTGGGATTAAAAATAACTTCGTCATGCTACATATAACAGGTTATTGAAAGATTATCGAAAGCCACACCAGTGTTAATCCTCTTATATTCCTTAAGTGTTTTGAATACAAATAGCAAAAGAAAGATATATCTCCCACTAGGAAGAGAGGTGCTCACACACTCCATCTCCTAAAATAGCTTATCGGCGAAAAAGAAATGGGAACTCCAAAGAGTACAAAATAAATCTAAATACCGTATAACCAACAGAATTAAGAGAGATAACTCAATGAGCTTTACATCAAGTAACAGAAATAAAACAGTACAACATTGTTAGGAGGAAAAGAGCGAAAAATATTTGGAGGAAGATCAATTCACTTCCTCCAATCTTTTCAGAAAACACCAATGCCACAGAAAACATTCCTTTCAACTCCAGACTTCCCAGTGAAAAATTCAAAAGAGAATAGTGGAACTGATTAAGAATAACTACTAAAAACAAGAACTAAAGAAAGTGATCACAAACATTATTACCCAATCAAGACTTATTTAAGTGAATATCCACCTAAAAGTAAAACAAAAGTGCACCCAAACAGCCAACCATAAATGGCAAATTGGAAGTGTTTAATAATAGTGACAAAAGTGGAATGTTTCAAACTTCAAAGTTGATTCATTGTGAGTGAAATAAGAAAGACCAAAATGAAATTGGTGAATAGAATAGAAAGATATATTTCGCACAAATGTAGTTTGGATTACACGCTAATTATTAGGTCCAAAAACAATTGAACTATTCCATTATATTCTTACTTCCCTTGTTAAAATAAGGAGTTCAACAACTCATCATAACTTCATCTCTCTTAATGTAATTTTCCTTTTAACCTTCTTTGAACTCCTCTTCCTCCTCTTCCTCTCCTCCCTCCTTGATTCCCACAGTTCCTTTTCACTCCACACCACCAAACATAATAGGACATGGAGAAAGAGGGCAGCCAGGGACAGGGAGGAGTCGATGAGTGGAGTTCTCCTCTACTTTCCCATCTAAATTGCAATCTTTAAAAAAAATAAAAATTTTAAACTAAATTTACATTTTATTGAATGGTTCAATATGCCCTGCTGGCTCTAGATCGACAACACAGCGAGTCAATCCAGAAAATATTACCAATAAGCTTTTATTTTAGATATAGAACTAGTATGTAGAATACTTAGTAGTTCATATGGAGATGACCTTATATAAAAAAGGTAGACGTGAGGAAAGGAAGAATTATCAGCCAGTAAGCTTATATTCACTTATATGTAAAATAAGAGAGTCAATTATTAATTTTAAATTACGCAATCATTTGGAGAGAAATCAACTTTTAAGAAATACTCAAAATGATTTCAGGAAAGGGAGTTCTTGTTTCACTAGTCTGAACACATTTTATGAGAATGTAGCAAAAGCTGTCGATTTAGGTTCTAGTTGTTTCTGATATATCTAGATTTTTCTAAAGCATTTGGTAATTCCGGTTCAATATCCTTCTTTCAAAGCTAAAAGCTATGTATATCCATGAAAAAATGATAACTTAGATTCAAAATTGGTTGACAGATCGTAAGCAGTGGGTAATTTTAAATGAGCTGACTGGCTGCCGATAACTAGTGAAGTTCCTCAAGGCTTCGTTATAGAACCCCTGCTCTTTATAACTTTCGTAAACACCTTAGGTTCTGGAATGAATTGCCAAGTAAATTAATTTGCCGACGATATTAAACTTGAGCAGATAATAAAGCATAAGGAGGACTCAAACTCTTTACAAAATTGCCTGAATATGTTAAGTAATTGGTCACCGAATCTGGCATAAGGCTTAATACTTACAAATGCGGCGCTTTACACTTCGGAAAAAATAATCCTAAATTTAAGTACTATTTTGAAAATACCAAGATTCTAAAAGTAATGAAGCAGGTAGATCTAGGAGTTAAAATAAATAATTAATTAAATTTATCCAGTTAATGGATTACAATTAGAAATAAAGCAACAAGAGTGGCATCATTTATCAGGCAATCTGTCTCAACGCGTAATTATGAGATGATGGTAAAACTATACACGTCATTTCTCAGACCCAAATTAGATTATGCTGCTCCCTTCTTGTCCTTACAATTAACTAAAGATTTAGAATTAACAAAAGAAGTACAGCGTCGCTAGACAAAAATGTTAAGGGGAATAAAACATCTTATCTACAATCATAGGTTTAAAAAAACTCAATCACTTTTCTCTAGAACATAGAGCAAAATGGAAAGAACAAATAGAACATATATATTATGGATGAATAAGCTAAAGACTGTGGAAAATCTTTTCAATTTGACAGGAGTGACAGCGACGCAAGGACACGAAAACAAGATGAAGAGGTCTGAATAAAAAACATCAACGGGAAAATTTGGTTTCAGCAAACGCATCGTTCAAGTCTGGAACAATCTACCACAAGAAGTAGTCAACGCCCCAAAACACATAAATTTTGTAGAACAAATTTTATACATACTTCAAAGAAATAAAGTTCAAATATGTGCCAAAAAAGTTTCTTTGTTTGTTATATTTTTCATATAAGAAAACAAGAGGCGTGGCTTCGCGACTCCTCCTTACAGGATCATTTACGCTTCACAGGCAGACTCTAGCTGTGTGGCTAACACCGTGATCGGCTTTGGCAACAGCGTATTGGTATAAACATTTTAAAAACTTTCCAGTACATATCTCCTAATAATTTACTTTTGTTCTATTATTTTTTCATATCTCCTCATAATCAGGTGTAAAAGAACAACCTCTGCACCCCCCCTAATTTATTGGAGACCACGTACGAGTGTATCTCACCATGAGGGGCGTGCACTTCTTGTTTAAACATTCAAGAATTTTCGACTCCTGAGCGCAATGGGGAAATATTCCCCAATCCTGTGAACTCGTCCCAAGCCTCCTCCCTGCCCCGTTGACGAGGCGAGAAAGACCCGCTGTTTCTCGCACCTCGCTGCTAAAAGATGAATCGACTCCGCCTCCGGATTAAGATGTCTGCAGCTTGTGAATCATTTCTCCAAACTCCCCCCTCCCCCTCAGAATCGCGCATACAAATACTCGGGTTATTCTGTATTTTGTGGAGTAGAGCACGTACCTCAAAGCTGTCCTTATCGTCTGATCCCGTGAGCGTTCGTCAGACAGCAAGCCTTCTTCAGCCGTGATTCTACCCATTTCATTTGGTAGCTTCTTTGATCGGCAAGCCTTCTTTGAATTTGCGCAACAGTCTCCCTTCGTTTAATTGAACCAATGAAAATCTCCATCGATTATCTTTGAGGAAAAAGAAGTTTCCTCTTTCAGTGGAATTACGAGAATTCTTACATTCCCCGTCGAACATCTTTGATGTTTGGCTATCTTCATTGGAAGGTTGGTTCGGATCGTGCCCCACCTGCCTCATTCGGATCGTGCCCGACTTGCCTAATCGGATCGTTCCCCGCTAGCCCCATCGCAAGAAGGACTTTCTTGAAGTCATCGACCCCTAAGACTGAAAAACCCTCCATTTTTATTATTGTCAAGTTCCTCCTTTTGATCTGAGCCTAGTTACATTATTCAATTAATTCCATTTGAGAATCCCTCCTCATAATAATTATCAAAAGACTCTTTCAATTTAAATAATTCCCTTTTACCTATTATTATTCATATTTTGATCTTTGTAAATAAAATTATATTGTTGTTGTTTCATTTTTAACTAACCTTGAACGATACTCTTGGCCTATTCAAGTAAATCTCGTCACCCATTTTATGCACTCTGTCTGATTATTAAGGATTTGAAACCCAACGCTCAAATGTGACCTCCTAGTCGGTCGTTAATCTCTGCGAACAGTCTTTCAACGTTTCGTGTTGCAGTAGGTGATTAAGTCATCCCCCGCATAATATAGGAATAGTGTATGGTATAGAGTGGTGTACTACGACATGGGGAATCTTCTAGAAGCTACAAACAAGCGGAAGGGAGCTTCTTCAAAGAATATCACTTTTCCCGAATCCTCAATAATCCATTCTTTAGATTTCCTACAAAAGTGAAGCCTTTGTCAAAAAGTCTCCCCTCAATGTGCGCGCTGAAGTGTACACACCTGCCTTTTCCCAATCATGAGCAAGCTTGTGACTGGAGGCAGCCTAATCTTTGAGTTAGGACCTTTCCATTAGACGATCTTGGCGTTAATTTGGAGCTTTGGATTTACAGAAGAACTCTATACAGGAGCAAAATTTAGGCTTTTAAAAGACATTAATGATTCGAAAGATTGTACTGTTTGAAGTCATGCCATTGATAGCTATCTCTTTGCGATTCAGGCCTCTTTGGTACAGAGCAACAATGGCTGCGCGTTTTTCTTTGGGAAGAACATTTCTGGAATACAAAGAATATTTGGATATAGATTATTATTTCAAAACATCATTCATTTAACTTATATTTTTCATCCTTTTACCCTTTTAAACAAATAATAATGCTATAAGGAGAAAAACTCTTTTCCTCAAGGAATACAGAGGCGATTTGGATTCAGAAAATAATGCATTTTTTATTATTTTTAAATGCTGACTTTAAATAAACCTGCAATAACTTAAATATTATAAAAATTATTCTTCTCATGTAAATTTTAAAAATGAATGAAATAAAAAAATATATATGCCAGGCAATGGCTTCGCTACTAAGATTAAAATTTAAAATCTAAAAACGCAGCCATAGTTAATTTTTTATAAATTTTCTGAACTTCGCAAATTATAATAATTTTAAAAGAGAACTCTAAATTAAATTTTCTGAACTTCACCCTTTGTAATTCTTTGGGTTTTAAAAAAATCACAAAATTTCGATACTTATATTTATTTATGAACTTTACCATTTGTTTTTGGATATTATAAAAGAATTATTAGAAATAACTTTGATTAAAAGAAACATAAGTCATAACCAAACTAAGATGAAATTATTATTTAAACACTAAAAAAATTCCCCTTCTTAAATTACGGAGTTAGTGATGATGATGATTGTAGGGGAATAGTCCCCCCCCCCCGTTCACTCGCGGGGCAGTCTCAAAGCGGTTACCGCAAAGACATCCGGCCCAGGCCTCGGCGGGCCAAACGCGTGACCGCAGCGTGGCACAACTCGGTGCCATGAAACACCCTAAAGGTCAAAATGTAAGATCTCCCCCAGGAGAGTGAGATCCAGTTTCACGTCAAATAAGAAATTGGAGACGTGTTTCTCCCAATCTCGAAGGCTAACGAGGAGCCGATGTTTGACTTCGTGTGAAAAACCGTTGGCCAAAATAACTCTTCTAGGGCCGTCCTCAAGCCCCTCACCCCCTTATCACTCCCCCAGTGGGGTGACGAGGTATAAATGAGGAACTCTGAGGAAAGTCGGGGTAGTATACGTCAGTCTCTAGGTGACGAAGTCTTCGGATCAAACCGAACTACTGAGACTGGAGAGGTAGTTTACTTGGGTCGCCAGACCAAGAAATACCCTGCAAGAGAGGGGGGGGCTACCTACCTTAAGGGGCTAAGAAGAAGCTCATCCTCGAGCTAAGTCCCTGGTTATCAAACCAAACGATAAGTTAACTTTGGTAAGTTCAACTTACTCTCGCCAGAGAGACTCCTCATATCCTAGTGCACCTTAAACACCAGGGGTATTCCTCGTCCTTAAGAAATTAAGAAAAGAAGAAGGAAAAGGCTCCCCCCTCAAGCGCGTTACTCGGTGGCCGCACCAAACTTCTAAGTTAACTTGGTAAGGAACCAAGTTCAAATTATTCTCGCCAGAGAAATCCCCCTCCGTTATACTCGCCCTTGAAGAAGACTGGAACTAAGAAGAAGCTCATCCTCGAGCTAGTTCCTTGGTTACCAAACCGAACTTTAAGTAACTTATTCTCGTCAGAGAAACCCCGTCTCTTTGATCCTCGCCCTTGAAGAAAACCCTCCCCAAGTTCAGTCCTCGTACATAAAGAAATAAGTAACGAAGGAGAAAAGCTCCTCCTCGAGCTCGTTACTCGGTGGTCACACCGCACTCCCAGTTAACTTGATTTAAGAACCAAGTTCGACTCACTCTCGCCAGAGAGACCACGACTGCCTAGGTGTTGCATAAAGCACCGTATTTGTTCTCGTCATTGAAGAACCCCCCACCCCGAAAGAACGTGTGGATCCACCAGCTGCTACCCTCGCCAAAACGATCGTGTGATATCGCCCAGCTACCTCTGGCAAGTCGGCACGCGTCTCGAGTCAATAACATTTGTGAGGCCCTTTAAACTCCACATGAGTCCGTAAGCCTAATTCTTATATTATTTTTGTGTGCAGAGAAATTAACTAATTTTAGGGGGTAAACTAATTTAATTAATTCTTGTTTAGGATAATATTCAGAGTATTGCTGTAGTAAATGTTTAGATGTTGTGCATTCAATCGTTAAAGTTAAAATATAAGTTTATTTTGGGATTATTTTGCGTTTCTCTTATATATCCTTACGTGTTTCGGAACGGCTCTGTTCTTTAAGATATCAAGATATCAAAATATATATTAGACACTCTTAGCACTCTTAGAATAGAACAAAAAGGAGGAAAATTCTACGAAAATGATGATGATTAGTTTTAAAACCTTTGGCCATGACTGTAGTATTGCAAATTATTTGTTCTAAAGGAAATCAGTGCTACTTAAGCTCGAGGGTTACAAGGCCTTTTACACTTCAGTGTGCGGTCTACCAGGCCTATTTACACTTCAGTGTGAAGCCTACCTCCCCTAACACTTTATGCTACAGGATGCTTAAAACAAATTTAATAATATTGAATAATGATATATTATTAATGGCTTACACTTAATCATACAAATTCTAATCATTCAGAATCAAAATGATAAAAATGAGCTAAATAGTGCATTAATGGTTATCATTATGATGGAATTCCTTATTTAGGTTAGGTTACGTTAGGTTAAAAAGGTCAAGATAAAGTAAGCACATATTACTATTATTATCATTATAGTTATTAGCATTCTTCTTATTATTTAGTAGTATTATTTTTGTTGTATTATAAAATTTCCTTTTATTATAGTTATTATTATTATTATGTGAATATTAGTGCATGTGCTCCTGGCTGTATGACCCCCAAATCATGTATGCTCTTGCTTGAATAATAGAAACACAAATCCTTTTCCATGTTTTTTCATAAACTGTCAGAACTAAAAAGAAAATCCAGTTTTCAATAATTTATTCAATACAAAATCGGTTTTTCCGACGCATGGAATTGCATTTACTTCCCCAGTGCAGATAAGTCTCGAAGAAATATATTTGACCGTTTTTCTAACCCTCCTCTCTATGTAGTCTTCTAGGAGAAAGATTTTGGCAATCAGTTTAGATTATGCAACTGTTTATAAACATTACCTACGTTTAATTTTCAAAAGCTATTTGGTGGCAAAGTTAAAACCTACAGACACATTTCTCTAATGGTTGTCTTCTTCCCTTTCCGAAAATTTTATTTTGATCATGAGCAAGACGATCTTCCCTTTAATTTTGTTTACGGTAGATGTGCGTCGATCATGACCTGACATTTATTATTTCAAAATTTCCATATTTCTTTTGCTTGACTTTGATATGAGTGATAAAGTGAGAGGAAAATTTACATCAAACAGAGAAGAAGGAAGAGAATGTTCGTAATCTATATTCAGAATATTCATTACATTAAAACAAATGCTACTAATTTCATGGCATTGCTGCAGATAAATTAAATTACCAATTTACAGACATATTTGCATATGGTGTAATAAATGTACACTTTCGCCAGAAAGTATTTATACTTTTACCATATACCACACTTTTTCATGATAGTTAATGAACAGTTTACTACGGGGTGACAAAATTCAGGAGCATAGAGACAAATGAATTACTAGACTCACCCACAAATCTTTATCAAACTTTAAAGATAAATAAAGGAATAGAAAAAAACTTTATTGGAAAATTTTCAATCAAGAAGTATTCCTACTCTAAAAATTTGGTAACTAATAATAAATAGGATTCCTTTTTGCTTAATGACACTCCTCAAAGATTATATCAGTTTTGATTAGATTCAAACAAACTCCAGATGTAATTCTGTTCTACACTTCATTGCAAAAACTCTCGAATTCATTGAGATATTTAGTTGTCTCGTATAAACGCGGATCTTCAGTTCATCTCATAAATTTTTTATCGGGTTGAGATCTGGTGACTGTGATGATAATTTCAAAAAAATATCTTCCTTCATCCAGGAAGAAGCTAATTCCGATGTGTTTGGGGGCTTTGTTTTGTTGAAAGACCCATCCTCTTTTTAGGCTAAGCTTGTGAGCATTACCCTTCCGATACTCTTAAGAATCTTAATGTAGTATTCTTTATTCACTTTCCGTTTGACTCGTTGAACTGTAACAACAACTGTTGGATAAAAACTGACACATAGCATAATTAATGGAGCCACCTCATTGTTTTAATGTAGGAACAGTGTTTTTTGGAACACCAGCCGCAACACTAGTACGTCAAACGTACCTGACATCATTAATGCAGAACAGATCAGTTTTCGTTTCATCTGATCATATCAAATGGCTCCAGAAATGGAAATTTTTCTACAAATGATCGTTGGCCTACTTCAAATGGGATTTCGAATAAATGTTTTTTTTAATTAAGGTCTGTTCCTGGATGATATCCATGCATTTCCGCTTTATGAAGCTCATTGAATATTGTGTTTCAACTTAAATAGATGCAAGCCCTCTCCTCACTGATAATCCATATCTCTTCTAGTACAGAGGTTTGAGTTGTGAACCCGCTTAGTGACAGGGATAGGAAAGATCGGGGTCACTAAACCCAACATCCAATGGAAGAGGAGCCAGGACGGGCAGCATAAGAAGGGCTAACAAAAGGGGATGAGGATGGATTAATGCAAAGGGAAAATAAAAGTACCTGAAGACACCCCAGCTTTCCCTGGACCTAGACTCAGAGTGCGTGCACTGAGCCCGGGAGGATGTGCGGCTCTTTCATGTACAAATGAGGGTACCTTTCTCCGGCGCACTGAGAACGAGGGGTTTGTTTGTTCTTCATGTTTTAGTTGTATCAGCAGTTTCATCCAGAGATTCACCATTGACCTTCATGCGACTAGGAAAAGGTTGAGAGGACGGTCGTAGGAAATAGTAACATTGAGGTGAAACGGGAAGGAATGACACAATAAATTCCTCATTCCCCATCAGAGCTCATTTCAACAAATTGACAGGGTTTTCCAAATTTGCATTCAGGTTGGGAGGACACACCAATCTGTGGTTGTTGCTGCCTTGATGGGACATATTAGTCCTGATGTCCTCTGACGTCCCATTATGGGATGATGAGGGATTACAGGCATATGTGACCAGAGACATGGTATTTTCCCTAGTATTTTCTTCTAGACTTCTAGCACAAGGCCTCGATCGTTTTAGGTCGGTTTATGCCACCTCCGAATCATACACATTCACGTGACGCATCTTTCCTTTGTCGGCATGCAACCCCCATGATGTTTACCACTGGCCATGTGCTTATTGACTCCCCGGTCAAGATCTTCGACACCTCAGGGTTTGGCTATTTGAAGGCTCCTCCTGAACTATAAATATACATGGATGAACCACCTATCAAGTTGTCAGGGTCTTCTCTAAGAGCGAACAATGATTCTGTGGTAGCCACCCCAAACCATGGCTTCTCAGAAGCCACGGGCCTTCGAGTAGTCACGGAGAGAGGAAAGACCTCTTCCTCGCTTAGAGCTCTATTGAGATCCAAATATTTCAGCATCTCGGCGAAGGATAAGGCTATGGTTGGCTTGTACGGCCATGGGACCCCCTTCCCTTACTGGAGAAAACAGGATATATTCCTTGCACTCTCCTTGAAAAGAAAAAGAATAAATCGAATAGAAAAAGATCATTATGGATTCATCTCCCTCCGGGCTGGGGATCAAGTAACGGGAGGATCCCCATTGGATTCTACAATCGATCTAGCAAATGATGCTACGTCAGGCCTTAGGAGGTTCTCTGGTGAGGAGGGTATGTCCAAACAGTCTAAAATTGAAAACACTGTAAGCGGAGCCTCTAAAACACTGGAGCGCCTCATTGACCAGCTATCTAGCATGCACACCAGTCAGCATGATGGCCAAAGGTAAATGTTCTATCAGAGACAGAGACAGCTTTAGGAAGTTTTAGAGAACTGAAAACATCCTTTTTTATGAGAACTTTTTGATTTATGCAACAATCCTGCCCAAGTGGCTATTATTAGTGCTCCTCTGACACTTATTTATGCAAGTGACACCACACTCTAACACGAAATTTGTAAATGAATAGTTTATGCGAAGGGACTGTTGGAATACTCCTTAGAAGAAATCACCTGATCAAGGAGCGGTTATGTTCTAACGTTTGATGAGAAAACACGAGGAAGATGAAGCTCTACGCCCACGTTCAATCGTGAGTGGGTGCGTGCCGTTTGAAATCGCTACCGCATCAAGATTTTCGTGCCACTTTCACGGATATACCAGTAGTGCCATCGCTTTGGCCACACAAATCCTTCGTGCAAACATGAAAACAAGCGTCCGCACGTAATCTGTGTAAATTGCTCTAAAATCTTATATGTTAAGTCCATATTGTGTATGGCCGAAGGGCCTAATTGCGACAAGCCACAGCCTGCTTTCTACAAACAATGCGACACCTATCTTCTTGAGAAAGAGGTCCTGGCGGTTCATGCTACAGACGAAACCTCTTTTTTTATGACACTAAAGTGTCCCTTCTGATCCTCACCTCTACAGGCCTACAAACAGGGTAGTCTGGGCGCCGATTCGGTACCCTTCTTCAGTTCCAATCGCCATACCATCAAGGGGTGCTCCTCTGGTACAAATTTCGGCTCTTGGCGGTGCTCCCCCTCCTGGTGGAGGAAAAGACTCGTAAGACGTTACCAATTTTCTCAGTATGTCATTGAAGGCAACACTGCTCTCAGTTTCTCTTGAGGCCAATAGCTCCAGTAGTTACACCTCCGGCAAGGTTTTGGCCATACATACAGGCAGCTTGACTCATGAGCGTGCCTCTGTATCCTTTTCGCAGTAGGCCTGGAGGGATTTTTACTTTATCAGAATTACCAGGAAATCATAGCTAGCTGTAAGAAGCTGAAGAATTTCGTCTACTCCTGTGTACTGTTAGCTATCTGTCTCAAAGAGAGCAGGTTTGTCCTGCACCCCTTGCCAACACTACTACCACGTATCAGCCGGGGTGGAATGATGCGCAATTTACACCCTGTAGGAGGTCAAGTTCTTGCAGAACTGATCGAAGAGTTGAGATATGTGTTCTTAATGTAGATAAGTTTAAGAATCTAATGTAAGAAACGCTTGAATTTACAGCCAGATTTTAAAGGGAGTTGGACGATGACTTTCATAGTTGCTACCCTTTTCCCATTCAAATGTCATTTAATCGGGTTCTGCTGCTTGAGAAACAACTACGGTGGTGCTTGGAACTGATGCGGTTGCCTGTATTTCATTATATGATTAATATCTCTGTCTCAGTCAAAGAATTTAGATCAGTTGAGTCTGAGCCTGACTACACATTTTGCACGTATTTTCTTCTCTGATGCTCGTCAGAGTGTGAGACTGCCCTCATAGAGAAGCGATATCCCCAAATGCGCTATTCGCACCGCCTGAATGATTTAACCATCGATGAATTTCGTCAAGCTGGTCCTTAAATCCGGATGTGAGTTTAACTCACCCGCAGAGAAGGCTGGAGGAGCAGCACACCTTCCCGACCACAGTGCCCTAGGAGAAACTGGGGAGCTCTCCAGGCTCGTCTAAATCACCTCATTTACTTCTCTCCCTCTATTTTTCACGCCTGGATAGACCGAAAAAAGGCGAAAATAGGACTTTAAACCTTCTTTAAAAACAACAAAAAACACGCAGAAGAACTTGAATTGCGGTCTCTGTTTGGCGACCAATGCCTATCGCACGTCTTGGTTAATCAGGAAGAGATGCTGCTTGCTTTGCACAGTGCGCAGTACATTATGCGTTTATAGAAGTAGGCTCGACTTATCTTTCAGTCGTTATCAGCTCTTTCCTGATCTGGGGCCGATCTTGACGGCTCCAATGCTGCCTGAAAAAAACAATTATAGCCTAAGCCCCTCAGGTTTAGAGCTAGGAAATCTTTTGAGAGATAAACGTAGTCTCAGCACAGTGTACACGGATGGCTCCACGTCCGAAGAAGTATTGGCTTTCACTACGTATACCTTTTGTTTGAATTCTACTGGGCTTTACTATGCACTGCATCTATATTCACGGCGAGCTGTTTACAATACACTGCTCTATAGGCAGATAACGTGAATTGCTCGGTTCGGAGACTAGATCGCGATAAAAAGAAACTTACAAAGCGCCCAGAGTACTATCGGGTATTGAAATTCCCTGTTTATTCTAAGTATGATGCCACGACTCCCACCAGCTAAGAGGAGGTCAAGTTTATGTACCTTTTGCTGAGATATTGGTCATGTAGGGATTTCAGGAAATGAGCGAACTTATTAGAGCGCAAAAGAGTCCACAATGTCATGAGTTAAAATTAACGGTTTTTTTTGCCCTTTTCGGACATTTTCCACTAATAATTCAGATTCTATGGGCCCTACAACTAGATTAGTGATTTGCTCCTAACCAAAATGTCAGGAACATTCTTACCGTGTCTGAGTCTGCAGTATCTTCGAACATCCTACCTGTCCAGGTAATGTGACGAGCTCGGTCGCCCTCTCTAATCCTTTGTAGTTGGGGAAGATTCGCCTCCTCTATTGTATAAAGCTTTTAGATGTTGAATACATGCTCAGATACTAGTGGAGGGGAGGGATTACCTTTGATGTTGGAGCATTCATTTCTTTTATTTTTATATTTTTATGCATTGTTGTTGTTTTGTGTGAAGGGATGCCCTCGAAGAATCTGCGCGAGAGGAAGCCCCCCTCGGAATACACCTTTTAGCCATTTTGTTCTAAACCAAGTCCTCCCTGGCGTGGGAAGTTTAGAATTTTCGAGAAGGAAGCAGTCACACGCTTAGTCACCCAACCAAGCTGTATTTGCTTTGGGATGCTCCTCGCTCCTCCCTCCCGGGCAATAACGCTGAGTTCTCACCCCATGCTTCCCAGGCATGTCTATTCACCCACGAGTGCAGCCGTACTAACCTTACCTCCATATCATGAGGCAAACTTCGCTGTCTGATCCGACTCGTTAGATCAAAGTAAGTTTACATAGACTGACGCCAAGAATCCTCTAGGGACGGCCATGACCTGGGGCTATCTATTGGACAAGCCACCTGGCTATTTAACCGTAAGGCTGCCATTCCTCGAGGAGATTGAGGGTCTGCCAGTTACTCCGTCCAGACCGTTTTGTCTGTTTCCCCGCGAAGTCCCGCAACCCCTAATCGAGTCGTACCTCGGCGTGAAAATCTCACTAGCGGATATCCCTTTGTAAATCTTTGACCACTGGTCAGAGGAAAGCTATCGAGCCACCTTTTTCCAGGAGCACTGTGCGGCCCCCTCATCTCGGACCCCCTCATCTCGGACCCCCTTCAAGACTCCCATTCCTTCGTGTCTTAGACTTCCTGCCGAACCGCAGAACAGTCTCGTGTTTGAGATTCCATCTGTCTGGAGCAGAAAAAATCTCGTTCTTCACCAAGAACTACTCAAAACCTCCATCTACCAGTCCTCCTCGTTAGGACTCCACAAAGTATCTTCTCGAAGACTTGTGCAGTTGATATTCCCCCTTTCAGATCACCACCACACTTCAAGTTAAAGCGATCTTGTGTTGTAATCCTCTGATTACACCCCGTCAATCGTCATCCACATGCACTTTTGAATTAAATTTTCGCTCAATCGTAATTAATATCTCTTGTAAGAATTAACGTTAATTTTGCTCCTCCTGCTTAACTATCATATTATAAATTGTCAAAATCCAATTAACTTTTATATTGAACAATTTGTTCCCCCTTTTTGGATATATATATATATATATATATATATATATATATATATATATATATATATATATATATATCAATATTATATTTTGGGGTGTCTTGTTCTTTATATATATGTACTTTGAACTGTAACTTGGCAAGCCATTAAATAAAAACTGTATAAAACTCAAGGAGGCAGTCCCCCATTCCTTTAATTGCTCCAAAGCATATCGCAGGGGGCCTAGGGTTGGTTACTTGCCCGTGCTTGTGTGTGCGCCCTTGCGCCGAGCGAGTCTTCACAGGCATACCTCGACAGTTTGGGATGTCTTCTTGTTTTTTTTTGGGGGGGGGGGGAGCCGTTTTATGTTGTTTAACATAGCTTAATACTTAGGATAGGGTGATTCATGGAGACTTATATACATGTAGCTGTAGACAAAGATTTCCTGGTTTTACGCGTAATGAGGAACTAGAGAGTCTTGCTGAATAAAATCTTATGCGTGTCCGTAATCCAATTCTTAGTTCAGACACACATTTAAATTATTGCTTGAAGTCAATAACAAATAATATGCCAACTTGACCACATGACCTGTAAACCTCATGACGACTTCAAAGTGGTTAAAATCATCAGTAATATGTTACTTATAATGGGATGAGTAACAAAGTTATAACAGGGGTAGAGCTTACGAAAAAAAATTATAATCAGATAAGGGAAAGTAAAAAAAAAATGAAAGAGAAAGTTACTTACATTCAGTAGTGACAAGTGAAGGAAAAAATGGTTTGCACACTTTACCTAACCTCCCTCCAAATAATAGGCATAAATTCAGCATAGTACAGAACTGTACACTACCTACGCCTAAAACCCTGCTACATAAAAATTCTGAACTGCAATTCTTTACAATGGACAAAGATAAATCTGATCTCGAGCCAAACTGCCGACGATTTGCTAAACTCTGCCTTCCTTCAAATTGCAGGTATCTCATTCACATATGCTAGTTACAGGAAAGAACTGTGAGAGGGAACAATAAACAGTATGAATAAAAAATAGTATTAGCTGTTCGCAGCGTAGTTCGAATCCCGAGTTAAGCTGTAAGTCCTATGACTGTCTAGGTTACTCATACTTTACTTTTAGCTATTCGAGCTTAAATTTTTCCTCCCCTTTCTAATTCTCACTACTAAATTTCGACCAAATTCCATTAAGAGTCTATTGCGGCTCTGATTTTTAAAGGTTTGGAGGATTACAGGTGAGTTTTAGGCCTTAAACACCACTTTCCCAGCCTTGGCAACTTAGTTAAGTGTCATCGGGAGGCGAGGAAGAGGGAGAGCTTGGTCGATCTATTCGTCTTCTCGCACCTTCCTTTCCAAGTAATTTTCGATGTCCTCGGTAAAGGAGGGACGTTTCTCGGTGGGCACGCATGAGACTCAAGAGTCCCCACTCTTCTGTAAGGTTAGTCCGAAGCTGCAATCAAACACATTCTGGACAAGATGCGCGCAGCTTCTGTCACCTTTGTTTACTCAACGTCCATGTTGGCAGCAACTACACGAGCCGCCTCTAAATCGATGTGGTGATTGCGCTCCTTAGATGAGTGGGTGCGTATAAGAACCTCTTTGCACTCCTTACTATCTCATTGTGCGTCTCGCTGTAATATGGTACTTTGAATATCCTATACCTAACCTCATAGACGATATAAGTATCTCTCCTATAGGGTCTCCTATGCTAACTCTAAGGTGTTGAACTCTACGCAGGCTTATGAGAATAATGACGTCTTTTGCAGTGGTCGAGGTCATTCATTATTTCATAAAAAATACATGAAAAATATAAAGGTAAAGGTGAAAAAACAAATGCTCGAAAGTCAGCCAGACCGAGCTAGAGAGAGCACTTCTCTGCAACCTGGTAGGCTTGAGAGATGCTATCCACAAGTACGTGCTGAGCACTGATCACTAGAAAGCGCGGTGGAAGAAGATGCTCCTCTTCGTCAATCTCAACATGCCTCTTGCGCATGTTGTGGATGGATAGATAGCTTTATGAAAAGATCCTGGTCCTGTGAAATTTGTATATACAGATTAATGACAGGAATGCCAGGTATTGTTAAAGTAACCTAACCTAACTTAACTTAAATGTGAGTTGAATCTTTTCTTACTTCAGCATTAATCTGGTACAAGAAAAGGTGGTATACAAAAACTTGATACCAAGGCAGAAGTCCGAGGCCACTCGTTATCGATGAGAAGATTCATCTCCCCTAAGTTAAAAGTATGCCCAAGAAATAATTCATATAGAACATGTAAACCCACATGAAGGGCAGCTTGCGCACTCGACAGATGAAGTTCAGAATCCTCTCGCTGCGCAGCCAGAACCTGCAGCAAAGGTTCCCAAATAAACAATCCTGGCCATTTGGATTTTCTCATTTTCCAGTACTTACAATATATGTAGTCGAAAAGGCTTCAGCTTCGTCCTTATATATATATATATATATATATATATATATATATATTTATATATATATATACAAATATATATATATTTATATATATATATATATATATATATATATATATTTATATATATATGCGGTTAGGTAAGGGTAATAATAAGAATTCCTTAATCCGCTAGAAAAGGCTCCTGGAGTTCCTTAACAGTCTTTAGGAGCGTTGCAAATACGACTAAGCAACCATCCATTTCTCTAAAAAGAGAAACTTCAAGAAGCCTTGAAAAGAACGGATCGTCCCCCTTCCCACCTTTTGATAAATGACCAATAGCGTTCTAGTCACTGCAGTTAGTTAAGGCTAATGATAAGAATCCCTTAATTTGCTAGAAAAGTCTCCTTGAGTTCCTCAACCCTCTTCAGGAGCCTTACATATACGACTAGGGAACCATCCATTTCTCCAAAGAGAAGAACTTCAAGAAAAGTTTTGTATAAGTTAACGTTTACTTTAACAGAAAACAGGGAATGTTAATTTCTGCGCGGATCTTCACCCTTTCTAATTTTATGATAAATAATCAATAACGGTTAAGTAAATGCGGTTAAGTAACAGTAAAAATAAGAATTCCTTAATCCCTCAGAAAAGTCTCCTGGAATTCCTTATCCCTCTTTAAGAGCGTTACATATATGTAAGACTAGGTAACCATTCATTTCTCAAATTAGAAATGGCTGTCGTAGAATAGGCTCTCGACGATATACCATATATAACTATTCGTTGAGGGAATTATTCTAATATTTCGAGTGCGTGGTAATTTGATTTACTGAGGTTATTTATCTTCAATATGCTTAAGAAGTGGAACGGAGCTCAAGGATAATAATATGGCTATCATTAATAAAATAGAGTTTTATTAATTAAACTATCAACAACACACAAAAAGAAAATGTTTACATAAACGGAGAATGGAAAGGGTCTTGGGAAGATCTGACTAATCCGAGGCTTAAGATTTAGAGAGATTTAAAAAGGTAAACAAATAAAAATTAAATGGGGGGGGATGGTTTGCTAAACCATTTAAAGCACAGGGTAGCGTTGAAAAAAGGTTAGATAATTAAAGGTAATGCTCAGCTTACGTAATTAAAAAGATGTTGTGCAGAGGAAGACGATGCGAAGGAATCTTCGATCCACTGGCGATTTCCCGCAGAAGGGTTCTTCGGGAGTTGTCCTTAGCGATGGGTAAGGACTGTCTTCGAAGAGTAAGAGCGAAGTGGGGCTTGGAGGTACGAGCAATCTTTGTGACAGCAAATCGGGGATGTTTTAGATGAACAATGGAGGTTATTGTTGAAACCAAGCGTTCTCTTGAAGAACGTTAAAAAGGGGGGAATTAAATTATACTGACGTGATGTCTTGGGAATGAGAACCGTTTCTTGACGAACGGGCTTGAAGAACAATGTCTGTTCTAACGTTGTTCTCTTTCTGAACAACAGGGGGGGGGGGTGAGAACCGTCTCTTGTCAACGGGCTCAAAGAACAATGGCTGTTCTAACGTTGTTCTCTTTCTGAACAACAGGGGGGCCTTGTTGACTTGGCGTCTGGAAGGCACGAACCTTGGCACTCAAGGCATATTGTCCTCTTCCGAACAATAATGGATTTCTTGAGGTAGAGAGTTCCTATGGTGTGCAAGGGAGACCGGATCGGCGTGATGCCTCGCGAAGATAATCTGGATCTGATCTGTTTCAATCGGGAAAGCTATGATATAAATAGTCGAAGCCATTGCTTGGCGTAGGGGATAATTGAGTGGGAGGCTTCGTGGGAATGCCGTGGTCGCGCCTGGGAAAATACCTTATCTGCCCATAAGCCTAACTCAATCTGGCGAGATCGACCTATGGAGGCGAAACGGGGAAATGAACCTCCTTGATTAAATATTGGCTAAGGTGGCGATAACGCGCTCTGCTTCCTCTCGCAGATGCACGTGGGTAGCAATGTGTTTCTAAACATGTGATAGCGGCTGAATTTAAGCGGCCTCAGAATTCCTTAATCCCTCAGAAAAGTCTCCTGGAGTTCCTAATTCCTCTTTAAGAGCGTTACATATATGTAAGACTAGGAAACCATTTATTTCTCTAATTAGAAATGGCGAAGATCCGCGAGGAAATTTAAATTCCCCGCTTTCTGTTAAAGTAAACGTTAGCTTATTTAAAATTCTTCTTGAAATTTCTCTTTTTAGAGGATTGGATGAAAAACCTTCACGATAGATCTGGTCATCAACAGGTAGAGCGACTGCGTTGTAAGCTTCCACCAGGACGTCTTTGAGGACGGCTACGATTCTACGAGCAAGCACCCGGCCTCGGTGATGAGGTTCCGCGGCGTTGCTTTGAATGGCGACGAGAAGATGCTGCAGGTGTGGTTCGCGGCCGGTTACAGGCTCACCGCAGTCCATGCCAGAGATATCTTGTCCACAAAATTCCTGCCCTACGTGAAAAAGATCAAGAAAAAATGGAAAACGTCACTAATCTTAGGCAATGATTCTAAGTTCATTAATAATATCTTTAATAATTAGGTTTTGAACAAAGGGATTACATTTAAATTGCCCGCCCGAAAGGTTGAAGGATGGAATTTCTAGAATTAAAGTAGTTTCAAAAAATTTCCATTTACAGAAATCATCGCAAATTTAATTTATATGCACCGAGGGTAATAATTTACATTTTTTTTGCGATTAAAAACAATTGATGCAGTACAGGCTCGTCAGAAATTCCTTTGGTGTTCAAATAAATTCGAAGACACATAGAACTGTTTATAACATTATATTTTTTCAGATGTTTCAATCCTCAACAGCGACTATCTTAAGCCACTAGGCATCTAATACTCGTAATTATACAGAAAAAATCAACATAATGCAAATGCTTAAAGTGTAAATTGACATAAAAGTACCTTTAAAAATAGTAACAAGGAAAGAAAGTACCCTAGAACACCTTACGGTCCATTCAATGAGGGTACCTTTGGACTAACAGTCGAGCGGGCACATCTCTGCTCAAATGCTTTACGTCCTTAAACGGCTACTTTTCAAGACCCTGTCTAGTCTTGACTTGAACTCGTCAACAGATTCACTGTTGACAACTTCCACTGGAAGGGTGAATAGGTGAATAGGTAAAAAATGAACAATTTACAGGGTGGAGCTAAAGCCGCGATATATAGGAAAAAAATAATGTTTTTATAAGAAACAATTTATTTATGTAATAGGATCTACGTGGTTACCATTGTTTTTGAATACACATTGCAATGCATTTCTCCTACTCTTTATGAACATTCAATAGCACATTTGGAGTTATGTGCGCAATGGAGTTCGTGATGCATTGCTTTAAATAGTTTTGTCTCTTATCTTTTCGCGACACACTATGTCTTTCAAGTATCCCCAAAGATAAAAATTAAGAGGGGTGAGATCTGGGGTACCGGGAGGTCACTCCACTGGAACATTCCTACCAATCCAAGCATCTGGGAACTGCTGATCCAACCACTGACGCACTTGAATAGCATAATGAGATGGAGTTCCATCTTGCTGGAATGTTAAGATACTTTTTGGCATTAAGATTTCCACTGACAAAAACTTTACCACTTATTCTGTCACTTCATATCCCAGCCCCAAACCATCACTTTACTAGCAACTTGAATTTTCGTTGGACTCATCCAGTGAGGGTTAACATCACTCTAATAACGTAAGTTTTGCCGATTATAATCGGGAAAACCTACGTTATTGGAGGATAATTATCCTCTCCACTGGCGTAAAATTTAGTTTTGTTAGTAAACAAGATCTTAGTTGAGAAATTTGTATCTTCATTCAATTTGCTTGATACCCACTCACGAAATTCCACTCATCTATCTGGGTCATCTTCACTCATATGCTGTGCCATCTGCAATTTGTACTAATGCCATTTATTTGCTTTTAAAATGCGTTGATACTCGATGTGCTGACTCCAGTTTCTGCAAACAATCGTCATGTACTTCTATGGGGGCTCTGTGTTTGCGCTGCAAGAACTGTAATTGTTGTTTTCAATGGTTGCTGTACGTAGTCTACTACTACTCCTTTGATCTTCAACACATCCATTTTTTTAAAACTTTATAATATGTTTCGCCAAGGTATTGTGTTTTATGTTTGTTCCATATTTTCTGTTAAATTTTGTAGCAACCATGCAACTGCTTCTTGACACGGCCATCATTATGATCTCTTTTCGTTGTTCTTTTGTAAAAGATCTCTTAAGAGTATCTCACAATAAAAAAATAACGTTAAAAATAATAAATATGGAACTTATATTTGTTTCTATTTTGCCTATGTATCACCACTTTTGAACCACCCTGTATATATAAACACTTAAATCACAAAGAACGAAAAAGTACTAAAGGGTATATATATATATATATATATATATATATATATATATATATATATATAAATAGATAAATATTGAAAGATATGTAAAACAACATAACATTACATAAAATTACTTAATTATATCTAGTGTAATATTGCCAAACCCTAGCTTAAGTATAAAAATAATAAAAACTGAATGTATTTAAGAATAAAATATCCCATTATATTATATTAGAAAGCAAACACCAAAAATGCAAATGTGGACAAATTACCAAATGGAATGACCTATATCGTTGGAGTTGTGATAGCAACTGACTAACGCTAAAAAAAACAGATAACGAAGTTTGCTCGGTTGGTCTGTTGGCAGGTATTGGTTTATACGGTTAGTAATTTAATTGAAGGAGGTGTAATTATTAAAATTATGGTTTATTTTATTGATGTACAGCGACTCTAAGATTTTGCGCTCAAGAGATGCTGAGGCTGAGGACAAGATTATATATGATTCAGGATTAAGAGAATGTTGGTGATAATTAGAATGTTGCCTAATGGATGAAGCTTCTTGGTTAGAAATAGGAATGCCAGTTCTGTGAGAAACTCATTGTTTAGCGATCCTGAATTTTAGTTGCAAGCCAGTTTGACTCACATAACGACTGTGACAGGTCGTACATGTATGATTATAAACTAAACAAGATCGCAAACCCATAGGAATTGACTCCTTATGTCGAAAAAGGAATGCAAGGAAACAAGGTTAGAATTAATACAAAAAGTTGGCATGACCTGGGGCTATCTATTGGACAAGCCACCTGGCTATTTAACCGTAAGGCTGCCATTCCTCGAGGAGATTGAGGGTCTGCCAGTTACTCCGTCCAGACCGTTTTGTCTGTTTCCCCGCGAAGTCCCGCAACCCCTAATCGAGTCGTACCTCGGCGTGAAAATCTCACTAGCGGATATCCCTTTGTAAATCTTTGACCACTGGTCAGAGGAAAGCTATCGAGCCACCTTTTTCCAGGAGCACTGTGCGGCCCCCTCATCTCGGACCCCCTTCAAGACTCCCATTCCTTCGTGTCTTAGACTTCCTGCCGAACCACAGAACAGTCTCGTGTTTGAGATTCCATCTGTCTGGAGCAGAAAAAATCTCGTTCTTCACCAAGAACTACTCAAAACCTCCATCTACCAGTCCTCCTCGTTAGGACTCCACAAAGTATCTTCTCGAAGACTTGTGCAGTTGATATTCCCCCTTTCAGATCACCACCACACTTCAAGTTAAAGCGATCTTGTGTTGTAATCCTCTGATTACACCCCGTCAATCGTCATCCACATCCACTTTTGAATTAAATTTTCGCTCAATCGTAATTAATATCTCTTGTAAGAATTAACGTTAATTTTGCTCCTCCTGCTTAACTATCATATTATAAATTGTCAAAATCCAATTAACTTTTTTTATTGAACAATTTGTTCCCCCTTTTTGGATATATATATATATATATATATATATATATATATATATATATATCAATATTATATTTTGGGGTGTCTTGTTCTTTATATATATGTACTTTGAACTGTAACTTGGCAAGCCATTAAATAAAAACTGTATAAAACTCAAGGAGGCAGTCCCCCATTCCTTTAATTGCTCCAAAGCATATCGCAGGGGGCCTAGGGTTGGTTACTTGCCCGTGCTTGTGTGTGCGCCCTTGCGCCGAGCGAGTCTTCACAGGCATACCTCGACAGTTTGGGATGTCTTCTTGTTTTTTTTTTGGGGGGGGGAGCCGTTTTATGTTGTTTAACATAGCTTAATACTTAGGATAGGGTGATTCATGGAGACTTATATACATGTAGCTGTAGACAAAGATTTCCTTGTTTTACGCGTAATGAGGAACTAGAGAGTCTTGCTGAATAAAATCTTATGCGTGTCCGTAATCCAATTCTTAGTTCAGACACACATTTAAATTATTGCTTGAAGTCAATAACAAATAATATGCCAACTTGACCACATGACCTGTAAACCTCATGACGACTTCAAAGTGGTTAAAATCATCAGTAATATGTTACTTATAATGGGATGAGTAACAAAGTTATAACAGGGGTAGAGCTTACGAAAAAAAATTATAATCAGATAAGGGAAAGTAAAAAAAAAATGAAAGAGAAAGTTACTTACATTCAGTAGTGACAAGTGAAGGAAAAAATGGTTTGCACACTTTACCTAACCTCCCTCCAAATAATAGGCATAAATTCAGCATAGTACAGAACTGTACACTACCTACGCCTAAAACCCTGCTACATAAAAATTCTGAACTGCAATTCTTTACAATGGACAAAGATAAATCTGATCTCGAGCCAAACTGCCGACGATTTGCTAAACTCTGCCTTCCTTCAAATTGCAGGTATCTCATTCACATATGCTAGTTACAGGAAAGAACTGTGAGAGGGAACAATAAACAGTATGAATAAAAAATAGTATTAGCTGTTCGCAGCGTAGTTCGAATCCCGAGTTAAGCTGTAAGTCCTATGACTGTCTAGGTTACTCATACTTTACTTTTAGCTATTCGAGCTTAAATTTTTCCTCCCCTTTCTAATTCTCACTACTAAATTTCGACCAAATTCCATTAAGAGTCTATTGCAGCTCTGATTTTTAAAGGTTTGGAGGATTACAGGTGAGTTTTAGGCCTTAAACACCACTTTCCCAGCCTTGGCAACTTAGTTAAGTGTCATCGGGAGGCGAGGAAGAGGGAGAGCTTGGTCGATCTATTCGTCTTCTCGCACCTTCCTTTCCAAGTAATTTTCGATGTCCTCGGTAAAGGAGGGACGTTTCTCGGTGGGCACGCATGAGACTCAAGAGTCCCCACTCTTCTGTAAGGTTAGTCCGAAGCTGCAATCAAACACTTTCTGGACAAGATGCGCGCAGCTTCTGTCACCTTTGTTTACTCAACGTCCATGTTGGCAGCAACTACACGAGCCGCCTCTAAATCGATGTGGTGATTGCGCTCCTTAGATGAGTGGGTGCGTATAAGAACCTCTTTGCACTCCTTACTATCTCATTGTGCGTCTCGCTGTAATATGGTACTTTGAATATCCTATACCTAACCTCATAGACGATATAAGTATCTCTCCTATAGGGTCTCCTATGCTAACTCTAAGGTGTTGAACTCTACGCAGGCTTATGAGAATAATGACGTCTTTTGCAGTGGTCGAGGTCATTCATTATTTCATAAAAAATACATGAAAAATATAAAGGTAAAGGTGAAAAAACAAATGCTCGAAAGTCAGCCAGACCGAGCTAGAGAGAGCATTTCTCTGCAACCTGGTAGGCTTGAGAGATGCTATCCACAAGTACGTGCTGAGCACTGATCACTAGAAAGCGCGGTGGAAGAAGATGCTCCTCTTCGTCAATCTCAACATGCCTCTTGCGCATGTTGTGGATGGATAGATAGCTTTAAGAAAAGATCCTGGTCCTGTGAAATTTGTATATACAGATTAATGACAGGAATGCCAGGTATTGTTAAAGTAACCTAACCTAACTTAACTTAAATGTGAGTTAAATCTTTTCTTACTTCAGCATTAATCTGGTACAAGAAAAGGTGGTATACAAAAACTTGATACCAAGGCAGAAGTCCGAGGCCACTCGTTATCGATGAGAAGATTCATCTCCCCTAAGTTAAAAGTATGCCCAAGAAATAATTCATATAGAACATGTAAACCCACATGAAGGGCAGCTTGCGCACTCGACAGATGAAGTTCAGAATCCTCTCGCTGCGCAGCCAGAACCTGCAGCAAAGGTTCCCAAATAAACAATCCTGGCCATTTGGATTTTCTCATTTTCCAGTACTTACAATATATGTAGTCGAAAAGGCTTCAGCTTCGTCCTTATATATATATATATATATATATATATATATATATATATATATATATATATATATATATATATATATATACAAATATATATATATTTATATATATATATATATATATATATATATATATATATTTATATATATATGCGGTTAGGTAAGGGTAATAATAAGAATTCCTTAATCCGCTAGAAAAGGCTCCTGGAGTTCCTTAACAGTCTTTAGGAGCGTTGCAAATACGACTAAGCAACCATCCATTTCTCTAAAAAGAGAAACTTCAAGAAGCCTTGAAAAGAACGGATCGTCCCCCTTCCCACCTTTTGATAAATGACCAATAGCGTTCTAGTCACTGCAGTTAGTTAAGGCTAATGATAAGAATCCCTTAATTTGCTAGAAAAGTCTCCTTGAGTTCCTCAACCCTCTTCAGGAGCCTTACATATACGACTAGGGAACCATCCATTTCTCCAAAGAGAAGAACTTCAAGAAAAGTTTTGTATAAGTTAACGTTTACTTTAACAGAAAACAGGGAATGTTAATTTCTGCGCGGATCTTCACCCTTTCTAATTTTATGATAAATAATCAATAACGGTTAAGTAAATGCGGTTAAGTAACAGTAAAAATAAGAATTCCTTAATCCCTCAGAAAAGTCTCCTGGAATTCCTTATCCCTCTTTAAGAGCGTTACATATATGTAAGACTAGGTAACCATTCATTTCTCAAATTAGAAATGGCTGTCGTAGAATAGGCTCTCGACGATATACCATATATAACTATTCGTTGAGGGAATTATTCTAATATTTCGAGTGCGTGGTAATTTGATTTACTGAGGTTATTTATCTTCAATATGCTTAAGAAGTGGAACGGAGCTCAAGGATAATAATATGGCTATCATTAATAAAATAGAGTTTTATTAATTAAACTATCAACAACACACAAAAAGAAAATGTTTACATAAACGGAGAATGGAAAGGGTCTTGGGAATATCTGACTAATCCGAGGCTTAAGATTTAGAGAGATTTAAAAAGGTAAACAAATAAAAATTAAATGGGGGGGGGATGGTTTGCTAAACCATTTAAAGCACAGGGTAGCGTTGAAAAAAGGTTAGATAATTAAAGGTAATGCTCAGCTTACGTAATTAAAAAGATGTTGTGCAGAGGAAGACGATGCGAAGGAATCTTCGATCCACTGGCGATTTCCCGCAGAAGGGTTCTTCGGGAGTTGTCCTTAGCGATGGGTAAGGACTGTCTTCGAAGAGTAAGAGCGAAGTGGGGCTTGGAGGTACGAGCAATCTTTGTGACAGCAAATCGGGGATGTTTTAGATGAACAATGGAGGTTATTGTTGAAACCAAGCGTTCTCTTGAAGAACGTTAAAAAGGGGGGAATTAAATTATACTGACGTGATGTCTTGGGAATGAGAACCGTTTCTTGACGAACGGGCTTGAAGAACAATGTCTGTTCTAACGTTGTTCTCTTTCTGAACAACAGGGGGGGGGGGGGGGGTGAGAACCGTCTCTTGTCAACGGGCTCAAAGAACAATGGCTGTTCTAACGTTGTTCTCTTTCTGAACAACAGGGGGGCCTTGTTGACTTGGCGTCTGGAAGGCACGAACCTTGGCACTCAAGGCATATTGTCCTCTTCCGAACAATAATGGATTTCTTGAGGTAGAGAGTTCCTATGGTGTGCAAGGGAGACCGGATCGGCGTGATGCCTCGCGAAGATAATCTGGATCTGATCTGTTTCAATCGGGAAAGCTATGATATAAATAGTCGAAGCCATTGCTTGGCGTAGGGGATAATTGAGTGGGAGGCTTCGTGGGAATGCCGTGGTCGCGCCTGGGAAAATACCTTATCTGCCCATAAGCCTAACTCAATCTGGCGAGATCGACCTATGGAGGCGAAACGGGGAAATGAACCTCCTTGATTAAATATTGGCTAAGGTGGCGATAACGCGCTCTGCTTCCTCTCGCAGATGCACGTGAGAAGCAATGTGTTTCTAAACATGTGATAGCGGCTGAATTTAAGCGGCCTCAGAATTCCTTAATCCCTCAGAAAAGTCTCCTGGAGTTCCTAATTCCTCTTTAAGAGCGTTACATATATGTAAGACTAGGAAACCATTTATTTCTCTAATTAGAAATGGCGAAGATCCGCGAGGAAATTTAAATTCCCCGCTTTCTGTTAAAGTAAACGTTAGCTTATTTAAAATTCTTCTTGAAATTTCTCTTTTTAGAGGATTGGATGAAAAACCTTCACGATAGATCTGGTCATCAACAGGTAGAGCGACTGCGTTGTAAGCTTCCACCAGGACGTCTTTGAGGACGGCTACGATTCTACGAGCAAGCACCCGGCCTCGGTGATGAGGTTCCGCGGCGTTGCTTTGAATGGCGACGAGAAGATGCTGCAGGTGTGGTTCGCGGCCGGTTACAGGCTCACCGCAGTCCATGCCAGAGATATCTTGTCCACAAAATTCCTGCCCTACGTGAAAAAGATCAAGAAAAAATGGAAAACGTCACTAATCTTAGGCAATGATTCTAAGTTCATTAATAATATCTTTAATAATTAGGTTTTGAACAAAGGGATTACATTTAAATTGCCCGCCCGAAAGGTTGAAGGATGGAATTTCTAGAATTAAAGTAGTTTCAAAAAATTTCCATTTACAGAAATCATCGCAAATTTAATTTATATGCACCGAGGGTAATAATTTACATTTTTTTTGCGATTAAAAACAATTGATGCAGTACAGGCTCGTCAGAAATTCCTTTGGTGTTCAAATAAATTCGAAGACACATAGAACTGTTTATAACATTATATTTTTTCAGATGTTTCAATCCTCAACAGCGACTATCTTAAGCCACTAGGCATCTAATACTCGTAATTATACAGAAAAAATCAACATAATGCAAATGCTTAAAGTGTAAATTGACATAAAAGTACCTTTAAAAATAGTAACAAGGAAAGAAAGTACCCTAGAACACCTTACGGTCCATTCAATGAGGGTACCTTTGGACTAACAGTCGAGCGGGCACATCTCTGCTCAAATGCTTTACGTCCTTAAACGGCTACTTTTCAAGACCCTGTCTAGTCTTGACTTGAACTCGTCAACAGATTCACTGTTGACAACTTCCACTGGAAGGGTGAATAGGTGAATAGGTAAAAAATGAACAATTTACAGGGTGGAGCTAAAGCCGCGATATATAGGAAAAAAATAATGTTTTTATAAGAAACAATTTATTTATGTAATAGGATCTACGTGGTTACCATTGTTTTTGAATACACATTGCAATGCATTTCTCCTACTCTTTATGAACATTCAATAGCACATTTGGAGTTATGTGCGCAATGGAGTTCGTGATGCATTGCTTTAAATAGTTTTGTCTCTTATCTTTTCGCGACACACTATGTCTTTCAAGTATCCCCAAAGATAAAAATTAAGAGGGGTGAGATCTGGGGTACCGGGAGGTCACTCCACTGGAACATTCCTACCAATCCAAGCATCTGGGAACTGCTGATCCAACCACTGACGCACTTGAATAGCATAATGAGATGGAGTTCCATCTTGCTGGAATGTTAAGATACTTTTTGGCATTAAGATTTCCACTGACAAAAACTTTACCACTTATTCTGTCACTTCATATCCCAGCCCCAAACCATCACTTTACTAGCAACTTGAATTTTCGTTGGACTCATCCAGTGAGGGTTAACATCACTCTAATAACGTAAGTTTTGCCGATTATAATCGGGAAAACCTACGTTATTGGAGGATAATTATCCTCTCCACTGGCGTAAAATTTAGTTTTGTTAGTAAACAAGATCTTAGTTGAGAAATTTGTATCTTCATTCAATTTGCTTGATACCCACTCACGAAATTCCACTCATCTATCTGGGTCATCTTCACTCATATGCTGTGCCATCTGCAATTTGTACTAATGCCATTTATTTGCTTTTAAAATGCGTTGATACTCGATGTGCTGACTCCAGTTTCTGCAAACAATCGTCATGTACTTCTATGGGGGCTCTGTGTTTGCGCTGCAAGAACTGTAATTGTTGTTTTCAATGGTTGCTGTACGTAGTCTACTACTACTCCTTTGATCTTCAACACATCCATTTTTTTAAAACTTTATAATATGTTTCGCCAAGGTATTGTGTTTTATGTTTGTTCCATATTTTCTGTTAAATTTTGTAGCAACCATGCAACTGCTTCTTGACACGGCCATCATTATGATCTCTTTTCGTTGTTCTTTTGTAAAAGATCTCTTAAGAGTATCTCACAATAAAAAAATAACGTTAAAAATAATAAATATGGAACTTATATTTGTTTCTATTTTGCCTATGTATCACCACTTTTGAACCACCCTGTATATATAAACACTTAAATCACAAAGAACGAAAAAGTACTAAAGGGTATATATATATATATATATATATATATATATATATATATATATATATATAAATAGATAAATATTGAAAGATATGTAAAACAACATAACATTACATAAAATTACTTAATTATATCTAGTGTAATATTGCCAAACCCTAGCTTAAGTATAAAAATAATAAAAACTGAATGTATTTAAGAATAAAATATCCCATTATATTATATTAGAAAGCAAACACCAAAAATGCAAATGTGGACAAATTACCAAATGGAATGACCTATATCGTTGGAGTTGTGATAGCAACTGACTAACGCTAAAAAAAACAGATAACGAAGTTTGCTCGGTTGGTCTGTTGGCAGGTATTGGTTTATACGGTTAGTAATTTAATTGAAGGAGGTGTAATTATTAAAATTATGGTTTATTTTATTGATGTACAGCGACTCTAAGATTTTGCGCTCAAGAGATGCTGAGGCTGAGGACAAGATTATATATGATTCAGGATTAAGAGAATGTTGGTGATAATTAGAATGTTGCCTAATGGATGAAGCTTCTTGGTTAGAAATAGGAATGCCAGTTCTGTGAGAAACTCATTGTTTAGCGATCCTGAATTTTAGTTGCAAGCCAGTTTGACTCACATAACGACTGTGACAGGTCGTACATGTATGATTATAAACTAAACAAGATCGCAAACCCATAGGAATTGACTCCTTATGTCGAAAAAGGAATGCAAGGAAACAAGGTTAGAATTAATACAAAAAGTTGGCATGACCTGGGGCTATCTATTGGACAAGCCACCTGGCTATTTAACCGTAAGGCTGCCATTCCTCGAGGAGATTGAGGGTCTGCCAGTTACTCCGTCCAGACCGTTTTGTCTGTTTCCCCGCGAAGTCCCGCAACCCCTAATCGAGTCGTACCTCGGCGTGAAAATCTCACTAGCGGATATCCCTTTGTAAATCTTTGACCACTGGTCAGAGGAAAGCTATCGAGCCACCTTTTTCCAGGAGCACTGTGCGGCCCCCTCATCTCGGACCCCCTTCAAGACTCCCATTCCTTCGTGTCTTAGACTTCCTGCCGAACCACAGAACAGTCTCGTGTTTGAGATTCCATCTGTCTGGAGCAGAAAAAATCTCGTTCTTCACCAAGAACTACTCAAAACCTCCATCTACCAGTCCTCCTCGTTAGGACTCCACAAAGTATCTTCTCGAAGACTTGTGCAGTTGATATTCCCCCTTTCAGATCACCACCACACTTCAAGTTAAAGCGATCTTGTGTTGTAATCCTCTGATTACACCCCGTCAATCGTCATCCACATCCACTTTTGAATTAAATTTTCGCTCAATCGTAATTAATATCTCTTGTAAGAATTAACGTTAATTTTGCTCCTCCTGCTTAACTATCATATTATAAATTGTCAAAATCCAATTAACTTTTTTTATTGAACAATTTGTTCCCCCTTTTTGGATATATATATATATATATATATATATATATATATATATATATATATATATATCAATATTATATTTTGGGGTGTCTTGTTCTTTATATATATGTACTTTGAACTGTAACTTGGCAAGCCATTAAATAAAAACTGTATAAAACTCAAGGAGGCAGTCCCCCATTCCTTTAATTGCTCCAAAGCATATCGCAGGGGGCCTAGGGTTGGTTACTTGCCCGTGCTTGTGTGTGCGCCCTTGCGCCGAGCGAGTCTTCACAGGCATACCTCGACAGTTTGGGATGTCTTCTTGTTTTTTTTTTGGGGGGGGGAGCCGTTTTATGTTGTTTAACATAGCTTAATACTTAGGATAGGGTGATTCATGGAGACTTATATACATGTAGCTGTAGACAAAGATTTCCTTGTTTTACGCGTAATGAGGAACTAGAGAGTCTTGCTGAATAAAATCTTATGCGTGTCCGTAATCCAATTCTTAGTTCAGACACACATTTAAATTATTGCTTGAAGTCAATAACAAATAATATGCCAACTTGACCACATGACCTGTAAACCTCATGACGACTTCAAAGTGGTTAAAATCATCAGTAATATGTTACTTATAATGGGATGAGTAACAAAGTTATAACAGGGGTAGAGCTTACGAAAAAAAATTATAATCAGATAAGGGAAAGTAAAAAAAAAATGAAAGAGAAAGTTACTTACATTCAGTAGTGACAAGTGAAGGAAAAAATGGTTTGCACACTTTACCTAACCTCCCTCCAAATAATAGGCATAAATTCAGCATAGTACAGAACTGTACACTACCTACGCCTAAAACCCTGCTACATAAAAATTCTGAACTGCAATTCTTTACAATGGACAAAGATAAATCTGATCTCGAGCCAAACTGCCGACGATTTGCTAAACTCTGCCTTCCTTCAAATTGCAGGTATCTCATTCACATATGCTAGTTACAGGAAAGAACTGTGAGAGGGAACAATAAACAGTATGAATAAAAAATAGTATTAGCTGTTCGCAGCGTAGTTCGAATCCCGAGTTAAGCTGTAAGTCCTATGACTGTCTAGGTTACTCATACTTTACTTTTAGCTATTCGAGCTTAAATTTTTCCTCCCCTTTCTAATTCTCACTACTAAATTTCGACCAAATTCCATTAAGAGTCTATTGCGGCTCTGATTTTTAAAGGTTTGGAGGATTACAGGTGAGTTTTAGGCCTTAAACACCACTTTCCCAGCCTTGGCAACTTAGTTAAGTGTCATCGGGAGGCGAGGAAGAGGGAGAGCTTGGTCGATCTATTCGTCTTCTCGCACCTTCCTTTCCAAGTAATTTTCGATGTCCTCGGTAAAGGAGGGACGTTTCTCGGTGGGCACGCATGAGACTCAAGAGTCCCCACTCTTCTGTAAGGTTAGTCCGAAGCTGCAATCAAACACTTTCTGGACAAGATGCGCGCAGCTTCTGTCACCTTTGTTTACTCAACGTCCATGTTGGCAGCAACTACACGAGCCGCCTCTAAATCGATGTGGTGATTGCGCTCCTTAGATGAGTGGGTGCGTATAAGAACCTCTTTGCACTCCTTACTATCTCATTGTGCGTCTCGCTGTAATATGGTACTTTGAATATCCTATACCTAACCTCATAGACGATATAAGTATCTCTCCTATAGGGTCTCCTATGCTAACTCTAAGGTGTTGAACTCTACGCAGGCTTATGAGAATAATGACGTCTTTTGCAGTGGTCGAGGTCATTCATTATTTCATAAAAAATACATGAAAAATATAAAGGTAAAGGTGAAAAAACAAATGCTCAAAAGTCAGCCAGACCGAGCTAGAGAGAGCATTTCTCTGCAACCTGGTAGGCTTGAGAGATGCTATCCACAAGAACGTGCTGAGCACTGATCACTAGAAAGCGCGGTGGAAGAAGATGCTCCTCTTCGTCAATCTCAACATGCCTCTTGCGCATGTTGTGGATGGATAGATAGCTTTAAGAAAAGATCCTGGTCCTGTGAAATTTGTATATACAGATTAATGACAGGAATGCCAGGTATTGTTAAAGTAACCTAACCTAACTTAAATTAAATGTGAGTTAAATCTTTTCTTACTTCAGCATTAATCTGGTACAAGAAAAGGTGGTATACAAAAACTTGATACCAAGGCAGAAGTCCGAGGCCACTCGTTATCGATGAGAAGATTCATCTCCCCTAAGTTAAAAGTATGCCCAAGAAATAATTCATATAGAACATGTAAACCCACATGAAGGGCAGCTTGCGCACTCGACAGATGAAGTTCAGAATCCTCTCGCTGCGCAGCCAGAACCTGCAGCAAAGGTTCCCAAATAAACAATCCTGGCCATTTGGATTTTCTCATTTTCCAGTACTTACAATATATGTAGTCGAAAAGGCTTCAGCTTCGTCCTTATATATATATATATATATATATATATATATATATATATATATATATATATACAAATATATATATATTTATATATATATATATATATATATATATATTTATATATATATGCGGTTAGGTAAGGGTAATAATAAGAATTCCTTAATCCGCTAGAAAAGGCTCCTGGAGTTCCTTAACAGTCTTTAGGAGCGTTGCAAATACGACTAAGCAACCATCCATTTCTCTAAAAAGAGAAACTTCAAGAAGCCTTGAAAAGAACGGATCGTCCCCCTTCCCACCTTTTGATAAATGACCAATAGCGTTCTAGTCACTGCAGTTAGTTAAGGCTAATGATAAGAATCCCTTAATTTGCTAGAAAAGTCTCCTTGAGTTCCTCAACCCTCTTCAGGAGCCTTACATATACGACTAGGGAACCATCCATTTCTCCAAAGAGAAGAACTTCAAGAAAAGTTTTGTATAAGTTAACGTTTACTTTAACAGAAAACAGGGAATGTTAATTTCTGCGCGGATCTTCACCCTTTCTAATTTTATGATAAATAATCAATAACGGTTAAGTAAATGCGGTTAAGTAACAGTAAAAATAAGAATTCCTTAATCCCTCAGAAAAGTCTCCTGGAATTCCTTATCCCTCTTTAAGAGCGTTACATATATGTAAGACTAGGTAACCATTCATTTCTCAAATTAGAAATGGCTGTCGTAGAATAGGCTCTCGACGATATACCATATATAACTATTCGTTGAGGGAATTATTCTAATATTTCGAGTGCGTGGTAATTTGATTTACTGAGGTTATTTATCTTCAATATGCTTAAGAAGTGGAACGGAGCTCAAGGATAATAATATGGCTATCATTAATAAAATAGAGTTTTATTAATTAAACTATCAACAACACACAAAAAGAAAATGTTTACATAAACGGAGAATGGAAAGGGTCTTGGGAATATCTGACTAATCCGAGGCTTAAGATTTAGAGAGATTTAAAAAGGTAAACAAATAAAAATTAAATGGGGGGGGGATGGTTTGCTAAACCATTTAAAGCACAGGGTAGCGTTGAAAAAAGGTTAGATAATTAAAGGTAATGCTCAGCTTACGTAATTAAAAAGATGTTGTGCAGAGGAAGACGATGCGAAGGAATCTTCGATCCACTGGCGATTTCCCGCAGAAGGGTTCTTCGGGAGTTGTCCTTAGCGATGGGTAAGGACTGTCTTCGAAGAGTAAGAGCGAAGTGGGGCTTGGAGGTACGAGCAATCTTTGTGACAGCAAATCGGGGATGTTTTAGATGAACAATGGAGGTTATTGTTGAAACCAAGCGTTCTCTTGAAGAACGTTAAAAAGGGGGGAATTAAATTATACTGACGTGATGTCTTGGGAATGAGAACCGTTTCTTGACGAACGGGCTTGAAGAACAATGTCTGTTCTAACGTTGTTCTCTTTCTGAACAACAGGGGGGGGGGGGGGGGTGAGAACCGTCTCTTGTCAACGGGCTCAAAGAACAATGGCTGTTCTAACGTTGTTCTCTTTCTGAACAACAGGGGGGCCTTGTTGACTTGGCGTCTGGAAGGCACGAACCTTGGCACTCAAGGCATATTGTCCTCTTCCGAACAATAATGGATTTCTTGAGGTAGAGAGTTCCTATGGTGTGCAAGGGAGACCGGATCGGCGTGATGCCTCGCGAAGATAATCTGGATCTGATCTGTTTCAATCGGGAAAGCTATGATATAAATAGTCGAAGCCATTGCTTGGCGTAGGGGATAATTGAGTGGGAGGCTTCGTGGGAATGCCGTGGTCGCGCCTGGGAAAATACCTTATCTGCCCATAAGCCTAACTCAATCTGGCGAGATCGACCTATGGAGGCGAAACGGGGAAATGAACCTCCTTGATTAAATATTGGCTAAGGTGGCGATAACGCGCTCTGCTTCCTCTCGCAGATGCACGTGGGTAGCAATGTGTTTCTAAACATGTGATAGCGGCTGAATTTAAGCGGCCTCAGAATTCCTTAATCCCTCAGAAAAGTCTCCTGGAGTTCCTAATTCCTCTTTAAGAGCGTTACATATATGTAAGACTAGGAAACCATTTATTTCTCTAATTAGAAATGGCGAAGATCCGCGAGGAAATTTAAATTCCCCGCTTTCTGTTAAAGTAAACGTTAGCTTATTTAAAATTCTTCTTGAAATTTCTCTTTTTAGAGGATTGGATGAAAAACCTTCACGATAGATCTGGTCATCAACAGGTAGAGCGACTGCGTTGTAAGCTTCCACCAGGACGTCTTTGAGGACGGCTACGATTCTACGAGCAAGCACCCGGCCTCGGTGATGAGGTTCCGCGGCGTTGCTTTGAATGGCGACGAGAAGATGCTGCAGGTGTGGTTCGCGGCCGGTTACAGGCTCACCGCAGTCCATGCCAGAGATATCTTGTCCACAAAATTCCTGCCCTACGTGAAAAAGATCAAGAAAAAATGGAAAACGTCACTAATCTTAGGCAATGATTCTAAGTTCATTAATAATATCTTTAATAATTAGGTTTTGAACAAAGGGATTACATTTAAATTGCCCGCCCGAAAGGTTGAAGGATGGAATTTCTAGAATTAAAGTAGTTTCAAAAAATTTCCATTTACAGAAATCATCGCAAATTTAATTTATATGCACCGAGGGTAATAATTTACATTTTTTTTGCGATTAAAAACAATTGATGCAGTACAGGCTCGTCAGAAATTCCTTTGGTGTTCAAATAAATTCGAAGACACATAGAACTGTTTATAACATTATATTTTTTCAGATGTTTCAATCCTCAACAGCGACTATCTTAAGCCACTAGGCATCTAATACTCGTAATTATACAGAAAAAATCAACATAATGCAAATGCTTAAAGTGTAAATTGACATAAAAGTACCTTTAAAAATAGTAACAAGGAAAGAAAGTACCCTAGAACACCTTACGGTCCATTCAATGAGGGTACCTTTGGACTAACAGTCGAGCGGGCACATCTCTGCTCAAATGCTTTACGTCCTTAAACGGCTACTTTTCAAGACCCTGTCTAGTCTTGACTTGAACTCGTCAACAGATTCACTGTTGACAACTTCCACTGGAAGGGTGAATAGGTGAATAGGTAAAAAATGAACAATTTACAGGGTGGAGCTAAAGCCGCGATATATAGGAAAAAAATAATGTTTTTATAAGAAACAATTTATTTATGTAATAGGATCTACGTGGTTACCATTGTTTTTGAATACACATTGCAATGCGTTTCTCCTACTCTTTATGAACATTCAATAGCACATTTGGAGTTATGTGCGCAATGGAGTTCGTGATGCATTGCTTTAAATAGTTTTGTCTCTTATCTTTTCGCGACACACTATGTCTTTCAAGTATCCCCAAAGATAAAAATTAAGAGGGGTGAGATCTGGGGTACCGGGAGGTCACTCCACTGGAACATTCCTACCAATCCAAGCATCTGGGAACTGCTGATCCAACCACTGACGCACTTGAATAGCATAATGAGATGGAGTTCCATCTTGCTGGAATGTTAAGATACTTTTTGGCATTAAGATTTCCACTGACAAAAACTTTACCACTTATTCTGTCACTTCATATCCCAGCCCCAAACCATCACTTTACTAGCAACTTGAATTTTCGTTGGACTCATCCAGTGAGGGTTAACATCACTCTAATAACGTAAGTTTTGCCGATTATAATCGGGAAAACCTACGTTATTGGAGGATAATTATCCTCTCCACTGGCGTAAAATTTAGTTTTGTCAGTAAACAAGATCTTAGTTGAGAAATTTGTATCTTCATTCAATTTGCTTGATACCCACTCACGAAATTCCACTCATCTATCTGGGTCATCTTCACTCATATGCTGTGCCATCTGCAATTTGTACTAATGCCATTTATTTGCTTTTAAAATGCGTTGATACTCGATGTGCTGACTCCAGTTTCTGCAAACAATCGTCATGTACTTCTATGGGGGCTCTGTGTTTGCGCTGCAAGAACTGTAATTGTTGTTTTCAATGGTTGCTGTACGTAGTCTACTACTACTCCTTTGATCTTCAACACATCCATTTTTTTAAAACTTTATAATATGTTTCGCCAAGGTATTGTGTTTTATGTTTGTTCCATATTTTCTGTTAAATTTTGTAGCAACCATGCAACTGCTTCTTGACACGGCCATCATTATGATCTCTTTTCGTTGTTCTTTTGTAAAAGATCTCTTAAGAGTATCTCACAATAAAAAAATAATGTTAAAAATAATAAATATGGAACTTATATTTGTTTCTATTTTGCCTATGTATCACCACTTTTGAACCACCCTGTATATATAAACACTTAAATCACAAAGAACGAAAAAGTACTAAAGGGTATATATATATATATATATATATATATATATATATATATATATATATATATATATATAAATAGATAAATATTGAAAGATATGTAAAACAACATAACATTACATAAAATTACTTAATTATATCTAGTGTAATATTGCCAAACCCTAGCTTAAGTATAAAAATAATAAAAACTGAATGTATTTAAGAATAAAATATCCCATTATATTATATTAGAAAGCAAACACCAAAAATGCAAATGTGGACAAATTACCAAATGGAATGACCTATATCGTTGGAGTTGTGATAGCAACTGACTAACGCTAAAAAAAACAGATAACGAAGTTTGCTCGGTTGGTCTGTTGGCAGGTATTGGTTTATACGGTTAGTAATTTAATTGAAGGAGGTGTAATTATTAAAATTATGGTTTATTTTATTGATGTACAGCGACTCTAAGATTTTGCGCTCAAGAGATGCTGAGGCTGAGGACAAGATTATATATGATTCAGGATTAAGAGAATGTTGGTGATAATTAGAATGTTGCCTAATGGATGAAGCTTCTTGGTTAGAAATAGGAATGCCAGTTCTGTGAGAAACTCATTGTTTAGCGATCCTGAATTTTAGTTGCAAGCCAGTTTGACTCACATAACGACTGTGACAGGTCGTACATGTATGATTATAAACTAAACAAGATCGCAAACCCATAGGAATTGACTCCTTATGTCGAAAAAGGAATGCAAGGAAACAAGGTTAGAATTAATACAAAAAGTTGGCATGACCTGGGGCTATCTATTGGACAAGCCACCTGGCTATTTAACCGTAAGGCTGCCATTCCTCGAGGAGATTGAGGGTCTGCCAGTTACTCCGTCCAGACCGTTTTGTCTGTTTCCCCGCGAAGTCCCGCAACCCCTAATCGAGTCGTACCTCGGCGTGAAAATCTCACTAGCGGATATCCCTTTGTAAATCTTTGACCACTGGTCAGAGGAAAGCTATCGAGCCACCTTTTTCCAGGAGCACTGTGCGGCCCCCTCATCTCGGCCCCCCTTATCTCGGACCCCCTTCAAGACTCCCATTCCTTCGTGTCTTAGACTTCCTGCCGAACCGCAGAACAGTCTCGTGTTTGAGATTCCATCTGTCTGGAGCAGAAAAAATCTCGTTCTTCACCAAGAACTACTCAAAACCTCCATCTACCAGTCCTCCTCGTTAGGACTCCACAAAGTATCTTCTCGAAGACTTGTGCAGTTGATATTCCCCCTTTCAGATCACCACCACACTTCAAGTTAAAGCGATCTTGTGTTGTAATCCTCTGATTACACCCCGTCAATCGTCATCCACATCCACTTTTGAATTAAATTTTCGCTCAATCGTAATTAATATCTCTTGTAAGAATTAACGTTAATTTTGCTCCTCCTGCTTAACTATCATATTATAAATTGTCAAAATCCAATTAACTTTTTTTATTGAACAATTTGTTCCCCCTTTTTGGATATATATATATATATATATATATATATATATATATCAATATTATATTTTGGGGTGTCTTGTTCTTTATATATATGTACTTTGAACTGTAACTTGGCAAGCCATTAAATAAAAACTGTATAAAACTCAAGGAGGCAGTCCCCCATTCCTTTAATTGCTCCAAAGCATATCGCAGGGGGCCTAGGGTTGGTTACTTGCCCGTGCTTGTGTGTGCGCCCTTGCGCCGAGCGAGTCTTCACAGGCATACCTCGACAGTTTGGGATGTCTTCTTGTTTTTTTTTGGGGGGGGGGAGCCGTTTTATGTTGTTTAACATAGCTTAATACTTAGGATAGGGTGATTCATGGAGACTTATATACATGTAGCTGTAGACAAAGATTTCCTTGTTTTACGCGTAATGAGGAACTAGAGAGTCTTGCTGAATAAAATCTTATGCGTGTCCGTAATCCAATTCTTAGTTCAGACACACATTTAAATTATTGCTTGAAGTCAATAACAAATAATATGCCAACTTGACCACATGACCTGTAAACCTCATGACGACTTCAAAGTGGTTAAAATCATCAGTAATATGTTACTTATAATGGGATGAGTAACAAAGTTATAACAGGGGTAGAGCTTACGAAAAAAAATTATAATCAGATAAGGGAAAGTAAAAAAAAAATGAAAGAGAAAGTTACTTACATTCAGTAGTGACAAGTGAAGGAAAAAATGGTTTGCACACTTTACCTAACCTCCCTCCAAATAATAGGCATAAATTCAGCATAGTACAGAACTGTACACTACCTACGCCTAAAACCCTGCTACATAAAAATTCTGAACTGCAATTCTTTACAATGGACAAAGATAAATCTGATCTCGAGCCAAACTGCCGACGATTTGCTAAACTCTGCCTTCCTTCAAATTGCAGGTATCTCATTCACATATGCTAGTTACAGGAAAGAACTGTGAGAGGGAACAATAAACAGTATGAATAAAAAATAGTATTAGCTGTTCGCAGCGTAGTTCGAATCCCGAGTTAAGCTGTAAGTCCTATGACTGTCTAGGTTACTCATACTTTACTTTTAGCTATTCGAGCTTAAATTTTTCCTCCCCTTTCTAATTCTCACTACTAAATTTCGACCAAATTCCATTAAGAGTCTATTGCGGCTCTGATTTTTAAAGGTTTGGAGGATTACAGGTGAGTTTTAGGCCTTAAACACCACTTTCCCAGCCTTGGCAACTTAGTTAAGTGTCATCGGGAGGCGAGGAAGAGGGAGAGCTTGGTCGATCTATTCGTCTTCTCGCACCTTCCTTTCCAAGTAATTTTCGATGTCCTTGGTAAAGGAGGGACGTTTCTCGGTGGGCACGCATGAGACTCAAGAGTCCCCACTCTTCTGTAAGGTTAGTCCGAAGCTGCAATCAAACACTTTCTGGACAAGATGCGGGCAGCTTCTGTCACCTTTGTTTACTCAACGTCCATGTTGGCAGCAACTACACGAGCCGCCTCTAAATCGATGTGGTGATTGCGCTCCTTAGATGAGTGGGTGCGTATAAGAACCTCTTTGCACTCCTTACTATCTCATTGTGCGTCTCGCTGTAATATGGTACTTTGAATATCCTATACCTAACCTCATAGACGATATAAGTATCTCTCCTATAGGGTCTCCTATGCTAACTCTAAGGTGTTGAACTCTACGCAGGCTTATGAGAATAATGACGTCTTTTGCAGTGGTCGAGGTCATTCATTATTTCATAAAAAATACATGAAAAATATAAAGGTAAAGGTGAAAAAACAAATGCTCGAAAGTCAGCCAGACCGAGCTAGAGAGAGCATTTCTCTGCAACCTGGTAGGCTTGAGAGATGCTATCCACAAGTACGTGCTGAGCACTGATCACTAGAAAGCGCGGTGGAAGAAGATGCTCCTCTTCGTCAATCTCAACATGCCTCTTGCGCATGTTGTGGATGGATAGATAGCTTTAAGAAAAGATCCTGGTCCTGTGAAATTTGTATATACAGATTAATGACAGGAATGCCAGGTATTGTTAAAGTAACCTAACCTAACTTAACTTAAATGTGAGTTAAATCTTTTCTTACTTCAGCATTAATCTGGTACAAGAAAAGGTGGTATACAAAAACTTGATACCAAGGCAGAAGTCCGAGGCCACTCGTTATCGATGAGAAGATTCATCTCCCCTAAGTTAAAAGTATGCCCAAGAAATAATTCATATAGAACATGTAAACCCACATGAAGGGCAGCTTGCGCACTCGACAGATGAAGTTCAGAATCCTCTCGCTGCGCAGCCAGAACCTGCAGCAAAGGTTCCCAAATAAACAATCCTGGCCATTTGGATTTTCTCATTTTCCAGTACTTACAATATATGTAGTCGAAAAGGCTTCAGCTTCGTCCTTATATATATATATATATATATATATATATATATATATATATATATATATATATATATACAAATATATATATATTTATATATATATATATATATATATATATATATATATATATATATATATATATATATATATATATATATATTTATATATATATGCGGTTAGGTAAGGGTAATAATAAGAATTCCTTAATCCGCTAGAAAAGGCTCCTGGAGTTCCTTAACAGTCTTTAGGAGCGTTGCAAATACGACTAAGCAACCATCCATTTCTCTAAAAAGAGAAACTTCAAGAAGCCTTGAAAAGAACGGATCGTCCCCCTTCCCACCTTTTGATAAATGACCAATAGCGTTCTAGTCACTGCAGTTAGTTAAGGCTAATGATAAGAATCCCTTAATTTGCTAGAAAAGTCTCCTTGAGTTCCTCAACCCTCTTCAGGAGCCTTACATATACGACTAGGGAACCATCCATTTCTCCAAAGAGAAGAACTTCAAGAAAAGTTTTGTATAAGTTAACGTTTACTTTAACAGAAAACAGGGAATGTTAATTTCTGCGCGGATCTTCACCCTTTCTAATTTTATGATAAATAATCAATAACGGTTAAGTAAATGCGGTTAAGTAACAGTAAAAATAAGAATTCCTTAATCCCTCAGAAAAGTCTCCTGGAATTCCTTATCCCTCTTTAAGAGCGTTACATATATGTAAGACTAGGTAACCATTCATTTCTCAAATTAGAAATGGCTGTCGTAGAATAGGCTCTCGACGATATACCATATATAACTATTCGTTGAGGGAATTATTCTAATATTTCGAGTGCGTGGTAATTTGATTTACTGAGGTTATTTATCTTCAATATGCTTAAGAAGTGGAACGGAGCTCAAGGATAATAATATGGCTATCATTAATAAAATAGAGTTTTATTAATTAAACTATCAACAACACACAAAAAGAAAATGTTTACATAAACGGAGAATGGAAAGGGTCTTGGGAATATCTGACTAATCCGAGGCTTAAGATTTAGAGAGATTTAAAAAGGTAAACAAATAAAAATTAAATGGGGGGGGGATGGTTTGCTAAACCATTTAAAGCACAGGGTAGCGTTGAAAAAAGGTTAGATAATTAAAGGTAATGCTCAGCTTACGTAATTAAAAAGATGTTGTGCAGAGGAAGACGATGCGAAGGAATCTTCGATCCACTGGCGATTTCCCGCAGAAGGGTTCTTCGGGAGTTGTCCTTAGCGATGGGTAAGGACTGTCTTCGAAGAGTAAGAGCGAAGTGGGGCTTGGAGGTACGAGCAATCTTTGTGACAGCAAATCGGGGATGTTTTAGATGAACAATGGAGGTTATTGTTGAAACCAAGCGTTCTCTTGAAGAACGTTAAAAAGGGGGGAATTAAATTATACTGACGTGATGTCTTGGGAATGAGAACCGTTTCTTGACGAACGGGCTTGAAGAACAATGTCTGTTCTAACGTTGTTCTCTTTCTGAACAACAGGGGGGGGGGGGGGTGAGAACCGTCTCTTGTCAACGGGCTCAAAGAACAATGGCTGTTCTAACGTTGTTCTCTTTCTGAACAACAGGGGGGCCTTGTTGACTTGGCGTCTGGAAGGCACGAACCTTGGCACTCAAGGCATATTGTCCTCTTCCGAACAATAATGGATTTCTTGAGGTAGAGAGTTCCTATGGTGTGCAAGGGAGACCGGATCGGCGTGATGCCTCGCGAAGATAATCTGGATCTGATCTGTTTCAATCGGGAAAGCTATGATATAAATAGTCGAAGCCATTGCTTGGCGTAGGGGATAATTGAGTGGGAGGCTTCGTGGGAATGCCGTGGTCGCGCCTGGGAAAATACCTTATCTGCCCATAAGCCTAACTCAATCTGGCGAGATCGACCTATGGAGGCGAAACGGGGAAATGAACCTCCTTGATTAAATATTGGCTAAGGTGGCGATAACGCGCTCTGCTTCCTCTCGCAGATGCACGTGGGTAGCAATGTGTTTCTAAACATGTGATAGCGGCTGAATTTAAGCGGCCTCAGAATTCCTTAATCCCTCAGAAAAGTCTCCTGGAGTTCCTAATTCCTCTTTAAGAGCGTTACATATATGTAAGACTAGGAAACCATTTATTTCTCTAATTAGAAATGGCGAAGATCCGCGAGGAAATTTAAATTCCCTGCTTTCTGTTAAAGTAAACGTTAGCTTATTTAAAATTCTTCTTGAAATTTCTCTTTTTAGAGGATTGGATGAAAAACCTTCACGATAGATCTGGTCATCAACAGGTAAAGCGACTGCGTTGTAAGCTTCCACCAGGACGTCTTTGAGGACGGCTACGATTCTACGAGCAAGCACCCGGCCTCGGTGATGAGGTTCCGCGGCGTTGCTTTGAATGGCGACGAGAAGATGCTACAGGTGTGGTTCGCGGCCGGTTACAGGCTCACCGCAGTCCATGCCAGAGATATCTTGTCCACAAAATTCCTGCCCTACGTGAAAAAGATCAAGAAAAAATGGAAAACGTCACTAATCTTAGGCAATGATTCTAAGTTCATTAATAATATCTTTAATAATTAGGTTTTGAACAAAGGGATTACATTTAAATTGCCCGCCCGAAAGGTTGAAGGATGGAATTTCTAGAATTAAAGTAGTTTCAAAAAATTTCCATTTACAGAAATCATCGCAAATTTAATTTATATGCACCGAGGGTAATAATTTACATTTTTTTTGCGATTAAAAACAATTGATGCAGTACAGGCTCGTCAGAAATTCCTTTGGTGTTCAAATAAATTCGAAGACACATAGAACTGTTTATAACATTATATTTTTTCAGATGTTTCAATCCTCAACAGCGACTATCTTAAGCCACTAGGCATCTAATACTCGTAATTATACAGAAAAAATCAACATAATGCAAATGCTTAAAGTGTAAATTGACATAAAAGTACCTTTAAAAATAGTAACAAGGAAAGAAAGTACCCTAGAACACCTTACGGTCCATTCAATGAGGGTACCTTTGGACTAACAGTCGAGCGGGCACATCTCTGCTCAAATGCTTTACGTCCTTAAACGGCTACTTTTCAAGACCCTGTCTAGTCTTGACTTGAACTCGTCAACAGATTCACTGTTGACAACTTCCACTGGAAGGGTGAATAGGTGAATAGGTAAAAAATGAACAATTTACAGGGTGGAGCTAAAGCCGCGATATATAGGAAAAAAATAATGTTTTTATAAGAAACAATTTATTTATGTAATAGGATCTACGTGGTTACCATTGTTTTTGAATACACATTGCAATGCGTTTCTCCTACTCTTTATGAACATTCAATAGCACATTTGGAGTTATGTGCGCAATGGAGTTCGTGATGCATTGCTTTAAATAGTTTTGTCTCTTATCTTTTCGCGACACACTATGTCTTTCAAGTATCCCCAAAGATAAAAATTAAGAGGGGTGAGATCTGGGGTACCGGGAGGTCACTCCACTGGAACATTCCTACCAATCCAAGCATCTGGGAACTGCTGATCCAACCACTGACGCACTTGAATAGCATAATGAGATGGAGTTCCATCTTGCTGGAATGTTAAGATACTTTTTGGCATTAAGATTTCCACTGACAAAAACTTTACCACTTATTCTGTCACTTCATATCCCAGCCCCAAACCATCACTTTACTAGCAACTTGAATTTTCGTTGGACTCATCCAGTGAGGGTTAACATCACTCTAATAACGTAAGTTTTGCCGATTATAATCGGGAAAACCTACGTTATTGGAGGATAATTATCCTCTCCACTGGCGTAAAATTTAGTTTTGTCAGTAAACAAGATCTTAGTTGAGAAATTTGTATCTTCATTCAATTTGCTTGATACCCACTCACGAAATTCCACTCATCTATCTGGGTCATCTTCACTCATATGCTGTGCCATCTGCAATTTGTACTAATGCCATTTATTTGCTTTTAAAATGCGTTGATACTCGATGTGCTGACTCCAGTTTCTGCAAACAATCGTCATGTACTTCTATGGGGGCTCTGTGTTTGCGCTGCAAGAACTGTAATTGTTGTTTTCAATGGTTGCTGTACGTAGTCTACTACTACTCCTTTGATCTTCAACACATCCATTTTTTTAAAACTTTATAATATGTTTCGCCAAGGTATTGTGTTTTATGTTTGTTCCATATTTTCTGTTAAATTTTGTAGCAACCATGCAACTGCTTCTTGACACGGCCATCATTATGATCTCTTTTCGTTGTTCTTTTGTAAAAGATCTCTTAAGAGTATCTCACAATAAAAAAATAACGTTAAAAATAATAAATATGGAACTTATATTTGTTTCTATTTTGCCTATGTATCACCACTTTTGAACCACCCTGTATATATAAACACTTAAATCACAAAGAACGAAAAAGTACTAAAGGGTATATATATATATATATATATATATATATATATATATATATATATATATATATATATATATAAATAGATAAATATTGAAAGATATGTAAAACAACATAACATTACATAAAATTACTTAATTATATCTAGTGTAATATTGCCAAACCCTAGCTTAAGTATAAAAATAATAAAAACTGAATGTATTTAAGAATAAAATATCCCATTATATTATATTAGAAAGCAAACACCAAAAATGCAAATGTGGACAAATTACCAAATGGAATGACCTATATCGTTGGAGTTGTGATAGCAACTGACTAACGCTAAAAAAAACAGATAACGAAGTTTGCTCGGTTGGTCTGTTGGCAGGTATTGGTTTATACGGTTAGTAATTTAATTGAAGGAGGTGTAATTATTAAAATTATGGTTTATTTTATTGATGTACAGCGACTCTAAGATTTTGCGCTCAAGAGATGCTGAGGCTGAGGACAAGATTATATATGATTCAGGATTAAGAGAATGTTGGTGATAATTAGAATGTTGCCTAATGGATGAAGCTTCTTGGTTAGAAATAGGAATGCCAGTTCTGTGAGAAACTCATTGTTTAGCGATCCTGAATTTTAGTTGCAAGCCAGTTTGACTCACATAACGACTGTGACAGGTCGTACATGTATGATTATAAACTAAACAAGATCGCAAACCCATAGGAATTGACTCCTTATGTCGAAAAAGGAATGCAAGGAAACAAGGTTAGAATTAATACAAAAAGTTGGCATGACCTGGGGCTATCTATTGGACAAGCCACCTGGCTATTTAACCGTAAGGCTGCCATTCCTCGAGGAGATTGAGGGTCTGCCAGTTACTCCGTCCAGACCGTTTTGTCTGTTTCCCCGCGAAGTCCCGCAACCCCTAATCGAGTCGTACCTCGGCGTGAAAATCTCACTAGCGGATATCCCTTTGTAAATCTTTGACCACTGGTCAGAGGAAAGCTATCGAGCCACCTTTTTCCAGGAGCACTGTGCGGCCCCCTCATCTCGGACCCCCTCATCTCGGACCCCCTTCAAGACTCCCATTCCTTCGTGTCTTAGACTTCCTGCCGAACCGCAGAACAGTCTCGTATTTGAGATTCCATCTGTCTGGAGCAGAAAAAATCTCGTTCTTCACCAAGAACTACTCAAAACCTCCATCTACCAGTCCTCCTCGTTAGGACTCCACAAAGTATCTTCTCGAAGACTTGTGCAGTTGATATTCCCCCTTTCAGATCACCACCACACTTCAAGTTAAAGCGATCTTGTGTTGTAATCCTCTGATTACACCCCGTCAATCGTCATCCACATCCACTTTTGAATTAAATTTTCGCTCAATCGTAATTAATATCTCTTGTAAGAATTAACGTTAATTTTGCTCCTCCTGCTTAACTATCATATTATAAATTGTCAAAATCCAATTAACTTTTTTTATTGAACAATTTGTTCCCCCTTTTTGGATATATATATATATATATATATATATATATATATATATCAATATTATATTTTGGGGTGTCTTGTTCTTTATATATATGTACTTTGAACTGTAACTTGGCAAGCCATTAAATAAAAACTGTATAAAACTCAAGGAGGCAGTCCCCCATTCCTTTAATTGCTCCAAAGCATATCGCAGGGGGCCTAGGGTTGGTTACTTGCCCGTGCTTGTGTGTGCGCCCTTGCGCCGAGCGAGTCTTCACAGGCATACCTCGACAGTTTGGGATGTCTTCTTGTTTTTTTTTTTGGGGGGGGAGCCGTTTTATGTTGTTTAACATAGCTTAATACTTAGGATAGGGTGATTCATGGAGACTTATATACATGTAGCTGTAGACAAAGATTTCCTTGTTTTACGCGTAATGAGGAACTAGAGAGTCTTGCTGAATAAAATCTTATGCGTGTCCGTAATCCAATTCTTAGTTCAGACACACATTTAAATTATTGCTTGAAGTCAATAACAAATAATATGCCAACTTGACCACATGACCTGTAAACCTCATGACGACTTCAAAGTGGTTAAAATCATCAGTAATATGTTACTTATAATGGGATGAGTAACAAAGTTATAACAGGGGTAGAGCTTACGAAAAAAAATTATAATCAGATAAGGGAAAGTAAAAAAAAAATGAAAGAGAAAGTTACTTACATTCAGTAGTGACAAGTGAAGGAAAAAATGGTTTGCACACTTTACCTAACCTCCCTCCAAATAATAGGCATAAATTCAGCATAGTACAGAACTGTACACTACCTACGCCTAAAACCCTGCTACATAAAAATTCTGAACTGCAATTCTTTACAATGGACAAAGATAAATCTGATCTCGAGCCAAACTGCCGACGATTTGCTAAACTCTGCCTTCCTTCAAATTGCAGGTATCTCATTCACATATGCTAGTTACAGGAAAGAACTGTGAGAGGGAACAATAAACAGTATGAATAAAAAATAGTATTAGCTGTTCGCAGCGTAGTTCGAATCCCGAGTTAAGCTGTAAGTCCTATGACTGTCTAGGTTACTCATACTTTACTTTTAGCTATTCGAGCTTAAATTTTTCCTCCCCTTTCTAATTCTCACTACTAAATTTCGACCAAATTCCATTAAGAGTCTATTGCGGCTCTGATTTTTAAAGGTTTGGAGGATTACAGGTGAGTTTTAGGCCTTAAACACCACTTTCCCAGCCTTGGCAACTTAGTTAAGTGTCATCGGGAGGCGAGGAAGAGGGAGAGCTTGGTCGATCTATTCGTCTTCTCGCACCTTCCTTTCCAAGTAATTTTCGATGTCCTTGGTAAAGGAGGGACGTTTCTCGGTGGGCACGCATGAGACTCAAGAGTGCCCACTCTTCTGTAAGGTTAGTCCGAAGCTGCAATCAAACACTTTCTGGACAAGATGCGCGCAGCTTCTGTCACCTTTGTTTACTCAACGTCCATGTTGGCAGCAACTACACGAGCCGCCTCTAAATCGATGTGGTGATTGCGCTCCTTAGATGAGTGGGTGCGTATAAGAACCTCTTTGCACTCCTTACTATCTCATTGTGCGTCTCGCTGTAATATGGTACTTTGAATATCCTATACCTAACCTCATAGACGATATAAGTATCTCTCCTATAGGGTCTCCTATGCTAACTCTAAGGTGTTGAACTCTACGCAGGCTTATGAGAATAATGACGTCTTTTGCAGTGGTCGAGGTCATTCATTATTTCATAAAAAATACATGAAAAATATAAAGGTAAAGGTGAAAAAACAAATGCTCGAAAGTCAGCCAGACCGAGCTAGAGAGAGCATTTCTCTGCAACCTGGTAGGCTTGAGAGATGCTATCCACAAGTACGTGCTGAGCACTGATCACTAGAAAGCGCGGTGGAAGAAGATGCTCCTCTTCGTCAATCTCAACATGCCTCTTGCGCATGTTGTGGATGGATAGATAGCTTTAAGAAAAGATCCTGGTCCTGTGAAATTTGTATATACAGATTAATGACAGGAATGCCAGGTATTGTTAAAGTAACCTAACCTAACTTAACTTAAATGTGAGTTAAATCTTTTCTTACTTCAGCATTAATCTGGTACAAGAAAAGGTGGTATACAAAAACTTGATACCAAGGCAGAAGTCCGAGGCCACTCGTTATCGATGAGAAGATTCATCTCCCCTAAGTTAAAAGTATGCCCAAGAAATAATTCATATAGAACATGTAAACCCACATGAAGGGCAGCTTGCGCACTCGACAGATGAAGTTCAGAATCCTCTCGCTGCGCAGCCAGAACCTGCAGCAAAGGTTCCCAAATAAACAATCCTGGCCATTTGGATTTTCTCATTTTCCAGTACTTACAATATATGTAGTCGAAAAGGCTTCAGCTTCGTCCTTATATATATATATATATATATATATATATATATATATATATATATATATATATATACAAATATATATATATTTATATATATATATATATATATATATATATATATATATATTTATATATATATGCGGTTAGGTAAGGGTAATAATAAGAATTCCTTAATCCGCTAGAAAAGGCTCCTGGAGTTCCTTAACAGTCTTTAGGAGCGTTGCAAATACGACTAAGCAACCATCCATTTCTCTAAAAAGAGAAACTTCAAGAAGCCTTGAAAAGAACGGATCGTCCCCCTTCCCACCTTTTGATAAATGACCAATAGCGTTCTAGTCACTGCAGTTAGTTAAGGCTAATGATAAGAATCCCTTAATTTGCTAGAAAAGTCTCCTTGAGTTCCTCAACCCTCTTCAGGAGCCTTACATATACGACTAGGGAACCATCCATTTCTCCAAAGAGAAGAACTTCAAGAAAAGTTTTGTATAAGTTAACGTTTACTTTAACAGAAAACAGGGAATGTTAATTTCTGCGCGGATCTTCACCCTTTCTAATTTTATGATAAATAATCAATAACGGTTAAGTAAATGCGGTTAAGTAACAGTAAAAATAAGAATTCCTTAATCCCTCAGAAAAGTCTCCTGGAATTCCTTATCCCTCTTTAAGAGCGTTACATATATGTAAGACTAGGTAACCATTCATTTCTCAAATTAGAAATGGCTGTCGTAGAATAGGCTCTCGACGATATACCATATATAACTATTCGTTGAGGGAATTATTCTAATATTTCGAGTGCGTGGTAATTTGATTTACTGAGGTTATTTATCTTCAATATGCTTAAGAAGTGGAACGGAGCTCAAGGATAATAATATGGCTATCATTAATAAAATAGAGTTTTATTAATTAAACTATCAACAACACACAAAAAGAAAATGTTTACATAAACGGAGAATGGAAAGGGTCTTGGGAATATCTGACTAATCCGAGGCTTAAGATTTAGAGAGATTTAAAAAGGTAAACAAATAAAAATTAAATGGGGGGGGGGATGGTTTGCTAAACCATTTAAAGCACAGGGTAGCGTTGAAAAAAGGTTAGATAATTAAAGGTAATGCTCAGCTTACGTAATTAAAAAGATGTTGTGCAGAGGAAGACGATGCGAAGGAATCTTCGATCCACTGGCGATTTCCCGCAGAAGGGTTCTTCGGGAGTTGTCCTTAGCGATGGGTAAGGACTGTCTTCGAAGAGTAAGAGCGAAGTGGGGCTTGGAGGTACGAGCAATCTTTGTGACAGCAAATCGGGGATGTTTTAGATGAACAATGGAGGTTATTGTTGAAACCAAGCGTTCTCTTGAAGAACGTTAAAAAGGGGGGAATTAAATTATACTGACGTGATGTCTTGGGAATGAGAACCGTTTCTTGACGAACGGGCTTGAAGAACAATGTCTGTTCTAACGTTGTTCTCTTTCTGAACAACAGGGGGGGGGGGTGAGAACCGTCTCTTGTCAACGGGCTCAAAGAACAATGGCTGTTCTAACGTTGTTCTCTTTCTGAACAACAGGGGGGCCTTGTTGACTTGGCGTCTGGAAGGCACGAACCTTGGCACTCAAGGCATATTGTCCTCTTCCGAACAATAATGGATTTCTTGAGGTAGAGAGTTCCTATGGTGTGCAAGGGAGACCGGATCGGCGTGATGCCTCGCGAAGATAATCTGGATCTGATCTGTTTCAATCGGGAAAGCTATGATATAAATAGTCGAAGCCATTGCTTGGCGTAGGGGATAATTGAGTGGGAGGCTTCGTGGGAATGCCGTGGTCGCGCCTGGGAAAATACCTTATCTGCCCATAAGCCTAACTCAATCTGGCGAGATCGACCTATGGAGGCGAAACGGGGAAATGAACCTCCTTGATTAAATATTGGCTAAGGTGGCGATAACGCGCTCTGCTTCCTCTCGCAGATGCACGTGGGTAGCAATGTGTTTCTAAACATGTGATAGCGGCTGAATTTAAGCGGCCTCAGAATTCCTTAATCCCTCAGAAAAGTCTCCTGGAGTTCCTAATTCCTCTTTAAGAGCGTTACATATATGTAAGACTAGGAAACCATTTATTTCTCTAATTAGAAATGGCGAAGATCCGCGAGGAAATTTAAATTCCCTGCTTTCTGTTAAAGTAAACGTTAGCTTATTTAAAATTCTTCTTGAAATTTCTCTTTTTAGAGGATTGGATGAAAAACCTTCACGATAGATCTGGTCATCAACAGGTAGAGCGACTGCGTTGTAAGCTTCCACCAGGACGTCTTTGAGGACGGCTACGATTCTACGAGCAAGCACCCGGCCTCGGTGATGAGGTTCCGCGGCGTTGCTTTGAATGGCGACGAGAAGATGCTACAGGTGTGGTTCGCGGCCGGTTACAGGCTCACCGCAGTCCATGCCAGAGATATCTTGTCCACAAAATTCCTGCCCTACGTGAAAAAGATCAAGAAAAAATGGAAAACGTCACTAATCTTAGGCAATGATTCTAAGTTCATTAATAATATCTTTAATAATTAGGTTTTGAACAAAGGGATTACATTTAAATTGCCCGCCCGAAAGGTTGAAGGATGGAATTTCTAGAATTAAAGTAGTTTCAAAAAATTTCCATTTACAGAAATCATCGCAAATTTAATTTATATGCACCGAGGGTAATAATTTACATTTTTTTTGCGATTAAAAACAATTGATGCAGTACAGGCTCGTCAGAAATTCCTTTGGTGTTCAAATAAATTCGAAGACACATAGAACTGTTTATAACATTATATTTTTTCAGATGTTTCAATCCTCAACAGCGACTATCTTAAGCCACTAGGCATCTAATACTCGTAATTATACAGAAAAAATCAACATAATGCAAATGCTTAAAGTGTAAATTGACATAAAAGTACCTTTAAAAATAGTAACAAGGAAAGAAAGTACCCTAGAACACCTTACGGTCCATTCAATGAGGGTACCTTTGGACTAACAGTCGAGCGGGCACATCTCTGCTCAAATGCTTTACGTCCTTAAACGGCTACTTTTCAAGACCCTGTCTAGTCTTGACTTGAACTCGTCAACAGATTCACTGTTGACAACTTCCACTGGAAGGGTGAATAGGTGAATAGGTAAAAAATGAACAATTTACAGGGTGGAGCTAAAGCCGCGATATATAGGAAAAAAATAATGTTTTTATAAGAAACAATTTATTTATGTAATAGGATCTACGTGGTTACCATTGTTTTTGAATACACATTGCAATGCGTTTCTCCTACTCTTTATGAACATTCAATAGCACATTTGGAGTTATGTGCGCAATGGAGTTCGTGATGCATTGCTTTAAATAGTTTTGTCTCTTATCTTTTCGCGACACACTATGTCTTTCAAGTATCCCCAAAGATAAAAATTAAGAGGGGTGAGATCTGGGGTACCGGGAGGTCACTCCACTGGAACATTCCTACCAATCCAAGCATCTGGGAACTGCTGATCCAACCACTGACGCACTTGAATAGCATAATGAGATGGAGTTCCATCTTGCTGGAATGTTAAGATACTTTTTGGCATTAAGATTTCCACTGACAAAAACTTTACCACTTATTCTGTCACTTCATATCCCAGCCCCAAACCATCACTTTACTAGCAACTTGAATTTTCGTTGGACTCATCCAGTGAGGGTTAACATCACTCTAATAACGTAAGTTTTGCCGATTATAATCGGGAAAACCTACGTTATTGGAGGATAATTATCCTCTCCACTGGCGTAAAATTTAGTTTTGTCAGTAAACAAGATCTTAGTTGAGAAATTTGTATCTTCATTCAATTTGCTTGATACCCACTCACGAAATTCCACTCATCTATCTGGGTCATCTTCACTCATATGCTGTGCCATCTGCAATTTGTACTAATGCCATTTATTTGCTTTTAAAATGCGTTGATACTCGATGTGCTGACTCCAGTTTCTGCAAACAATCGTCATGTACTTCTATGGGGGCTCTGTGTTTGCGCTGCAAGAACTGTAATTGTTGTTTTCAATGGTTGCTGTACGTAGTCTACTACTACTCCTTTGATCTTCAACACATCCATTTTTTTAAAACTTTATAATATGTTTCGCCAAGGTATTGTGTTTTATGTTTGTTCCATATTTTCTGTTAAATTTTGTAGCAACCATGCAACTGCTTCTTGACACGGCCATCATTATGATCTCTTTTCGTTGTTCTTTTGTAAAAGATCTCTTAAGAGTATCTCACAATAAAAAAATAACGTTAAAAATAATAAATATGGAACTTATATTTGTTTCTATTTTGCCTATGTATCACCACTTTTGAACCACCCTGTATATATAAACACTTAAATCACAAAGAACGAAAAAGTACTAAAGGGTATATATATATATATATATATATATATATATATATATATATATATATATATATATAATAGATAAATATTGAAAGATATGTAAAACAACATAACATTACATAAAATTACTTAATTATATCTAGTGTAATATTGCCAAACCCTAGCTTAAGTATAAAAATAATAAAAACTGAATGTATTTAAGAATAAAATATCCCATTATATTATATTAGAAAGCAAACACCAAAAATGCAAATGTGGACAAATTACCAAATGGAATGACCTATATCGTTGGAGTTGTGATAGCAACTGACTAACGCTAAAAAAAACAGATAACGAAGTTTGCTCGGTTGGTCTGTTGGCAGGTATTGGTTTATACGGTTAGTAATTTAATTGAAGGAGGTGTAATTATTAAAATTATGGTTTATTTTATTGATGTACAGCGACTCTAAGATTTTGCGCTCAAGAGATGCTGAGGCTGAGGACAAGATTATATATGATTCAGGATTAAGAGAATGTTGGTGATAATTAGAATGTTGCCTAATGGATGAAGCTTCTTGGTTAGAAATAGGAATGCCAGTTCTGTGAGAAACTCATTGTTTAGCGATCCTGAATTTTAGTTGCAAGCCAGTTTGACTCACATAACGACTGTGACAGGTCGTACATGTATGATTATAAACTAAACAAGATCGCAAACCCATAGGAATTGACTCCTTATGTCGAAAAAGGAATGCAAGGAAACAAGGTTAGAATTAATACAAAAAGTTGGCATTGTAAGGAGTGGTTTGTGAGGGTATAAAGGAGTTTATTGAACTTAGATAGTGAATGCTCTAATATATATATATATATATATATATATATATATATATATATATATGTATATATATATATCTATATATATATAGAGAGAGAGAGATATATATATATTAGACTGACCAATAAAGGTAAATATGTATTTAATTAAAGCACGAATAATGAAAGAGTATTAAAAATCTATGAGACTTAAAAAAAAAATATAAGTCTTAAAATATAATAGCTGCAAGATACAAATAATGCCCGAAAATAATGAAAAATCGACTAAAAAGAGACACGGACCATTATCGTTGGAGCTGATTTGCCAACTGAGAAATATAGAGGGAAACACTCAAGATCAAAGCTCTGTTGGGCACTTTACTCTGTTAGCTGAATATGTATTTTCCTAAATTGTAAAGAATTTGAATTAGTAATATGAGTAACCATTATCTTCTGCGTTTAGTTGTTCGAAGATAGAAATTCGAAAATTTATATTAATAGAGAGGAGAAATCAGAATTTAATAGACGGAAAGAATAAGATTGAAAGGGGTGGTTATGCTCTTGAGAATGTTGTCTAATTGAGCATAATTCCGTGTTTGGAAAGGAAATATTAATTCTCTGTGATTGTTCCAGCTGTTTTGAAATCATAAATTTCGTTTTCAAATTGTTGAGATTACAAAAAGACTTTGGCAGCTCGTACACGCAAATTTATATACATACAATGAAAGTTTGCATGCAAAATGGAAGATATTTTTGTGTCGAAAATAAGAATTAATTGATAATGGAATTTAATCGGATGACCTAGCATTGAAGAAAGTAGTTTTACATCATAGTAAAATATTATTGAATTTAGTAGTAAATTGTTCAGTATATGATAATTTGAAAAAAATGTGCTTACTGAGTTTGGGTTGATAACACTGGTCAACACACTTTTTGTTGACTTATGTTTTGTGGTTGTTTTTAACTAATTTTGACGTGCTGATTTCAAATATGGCATCTATTTTTTTTTGTAACACCTAAGGTTTTCGTTCTATAGCATATTCATGTTTTACGACGTACTGCATGTATTCACTCAGTAAGGATAGTTTCCTAAGTGTTATAGCTTAAAACTATAACTTAAAATCTCAACAAAATTTAAAAGGATAAATGCATTGTAGGACAAAATCACCTATTACTAAATACATACAGATTATTTTTTCTAATATAATGGAGAAACACAAGCAATCGTACACATACCTATACATTCATGGAAAAAACTTTCACTTGCGAGAGTATCTGGAGTGCTTGATGTCTACGCAGTCTTGTTGTATAGCCCAACAGTAGTCTGACATTATGTTTCTGTTCCATTAGCCTTGATATCTCTCCTACATAATCTTGATATCTTGATGAAAACGCTCTCCGTGTTCATCACTCACGTTGCCAAGATTAACAGGAAATTCACTAAGATGGTTCTTGAGGAAATGAACCTTTATGCTCATGTTGCAGCCTAAACGATGAAAGCTATCAAGTAATGTCTCTACCACATCCTTGTAATTATCAGCCATTTTGTTTTCAACAAATCCTCTCACAACAGTTACAAATAAATCCCATACTCCTTTTGTTAATCCAGAAAGTTAATGGCTTTCCATTAACCTTCTGATTTGTAGCCCATCAAAATCTCCAGCCTTTATTTTATCATAACTTAAGCCAGGAAATACTGTACATATGAATTTGAAACAGTCACCGTCCACATTAAGAGCTTTCACAAATTGCTTCATCAGCCCTAGTTTAATATAAAGGGGTGGGAAGATGATTTTCTCTCGCTCAACAAGTGGTTGATGTAAAATATTTTTCTCCTTGACAATCAAATTTTCTATAACTTACCAGAGTTTCTGTTCTCAATGTTTGTCCTTGGCTTGGCTGTCTCACAAACACAGGAAACACGGATATTTCGGATAGCCTCCTTGTTGGCCAGGTAAAAAAATGACGATTTTCAGATCTACACATATGCTACATTTGTGATCATCATATCTGAGTAAATCTAATACAGATCTTGTGTTCATGCTTCGATTTAGGGGTACAGAGTGACCAATAGGAATCGCACCGAACAAGTTTTCATTATGGAGTAACACACATTTTAGATTCTTCTTTGAACGATCTATAAAAAGTCTCCATTTACTTGGATCATACTCTAAAACACCCATCACGTTTAACATTCACACCAAGTCACAAAAATAAACAAAATCGTCTTCACTTTTAAAGAATGTTAAGAGATCTCTCTCCCTATACGGTTAAAAAGTTACATTTGTGTTTTCCTGCAACAAATTCTTCTCTTTAAGTCTAGAAGCTAACACTTTTGCTAACTCTTTTGACAGGCTAATGTCTCTAACTAAATCATTCAGTTTTAATTGGCTGAAGTTTCCACGTTCTTGGGTCGATGAATATACAGTCTGGATCACTGCGAAGTTCAATGATTACATCAGATTCACTAATATCATTTACATCGTCCAGTTAAGGAAGTTACTTGAATACAGGTACTGGAATTTCATCTGAATGAGGCACTGAACGAATTACTGAATCAAGATTTGGGTAACTTCTTTTATGTCGCGTTTTCTTCCTATAACCAGAGGTTTTTATGAGACAAAAGTAGCAATCGTTTGTATGGTATTTTGGCTCCCGCCTCACTATAGGAATGCCAAATCTTAAGTGTTTCCTGGTGCCCGTAGATTTCCGACACATGGTTTACAAACATTGTGTGGGTCCCACGGTTTATTCTGATCACCTAATTTAATCTTAAAGTAAGCAAAGTATGCTCTTTTCACAAAGATACTAATGTTCATTCTTTGAGTTGGCTCAGTAAAACAACCACATAAGAGGGGCGGTCAATAAGTTTTGCAATTCGGATATATGGAAACGAGATATGACGAAAAGTGTTTTATTATTTTGCAATATAACTACCCTCGACTTCAATGCACTTGCGCCACTTGTTCCTGAGGCTTTGAATTCCCGACAACCAGAAATCTCCCAACTGTTGTTCAATCCACTCCTGGACGGCGAGCTGGAATCTTCATCCTCCCCAAACGGGCGTCCACGCAGTGCAGCGTTGAGCTGGCGGAATAAAAAAGTAGTCGCTAGGAGCCAGATCTGGACTGTAGGGGGGATGTTTGAGCTCCTCGAATCCGCACTCGCGAAGCGAAGATTGTGCAACTCTGGCCTTGTGGACTTTGACGACTTTGAAGTCGATCATGGGGCGTGAGGTTTCTCGGGACCCAACGGGCAGAGACCTGGATCATGGCCAAATTGTCGTGGATGATGTTGATAACACTTCCATGTGATATTCCAAGTTCTCGCTGGATTTCTTCGACCTCCGCCCGTCGATTTTCGAGGATCATCCTCTCCACACGGGCCACATTGTCCTCGTTGGTCACGTCTGACGGGCGTCCTAGACGTGGGTTATCTTCAAGGGACTCACGACCATGGCGAAACTCCCTATTCCAGCGAACAATGGTTGCATAGGAAGGGGCGGTGTCGGTGTACACTGCAACCATGCGTTTATGGATCTCTTTTGCATTCTTGCCTTCCTTGGTCAAAAATTTGATCCCTGCGCGGTGCTCAACCTTCTCCATTGTTCAAAAATTTGGGACTGACGATCTGCGATCAGCTACTGCTTCTTAAATAGACGAAGCAGGATCGTGCGGCTGCAGATCCTGACTTGTCCTAACACCCCCACAAACAACCACCCATCTTCCTTTGTTTTACCCTACCGATTCGCAAAACTTGTTGACCGCCCCTCGCATATAGAAAAACGAGTCAGCTGAATTTAAACATTTCCTTCGTAATGAGGCCATACTACTAAATGTTATTTCATAAAACAAATCTGAAAAAACACAAAATTGTTTTATACACAATTCATTTATTTATATGGATGTGCATAAAGAGAAGTCTAAATACATAGATAAAATAAAATGAAAAAAATAACAAACGTCTACACTTCGGTTCATTCGGTCGTAAGATAGCCTGCTACTATGAGTGGGACCAAAATGGACCAGTCCATAAATAAAAAAAAATGGCGTGATAGAAAGAAATATTGGCATTTTTAAACTCCGTGACCTCGAATTTCCCAAGACCTGGTCTCAAACTTAAGTCAGCAGGAAAAAATTTGTTGACCTGTGTAATCGTTTTATAGTAATTTTTAGGTCAGCTCGTTTCATAAACATTTCTGAAAAAATTGAAATGACAAAAGTGCCTCAGATATTCTTTATTAGAATTGAATATTGGCTACCTTCAAATGTGTAGGAATGATGGTAATGAAATGAGTGCTCAGTGTGGGGTTGATGGGTTTTGGTAAACTGAAGTCCTGAATTTAGAGCCAACTTTTGTCACAGTCAAGTCAAGAAAAGATATTATGTATATCTGTTTCGATTGAGAGCTTTATATTTAGTAGTTTATGATTTAACTAATTTAAAACAAATAGGTTGCTGTTTGTGTTTGAAGATAGGAAAGCAGACATCAATATATATTTCAAACACTCACGGTTAGATTTCCATAGGATAGTAATTAAACAGGTTTTCTTTTATTAACATAGAAAATTGTTGGCAAAGCTGGATCACAATTGAGAACACAAGAGCAATGCCACGTATTAAAGATAAAAAATTTCATTGAAGAAAATTGAGCATGTTTTCTACACATGACTTTTAAAAGAGTTAGAAGAAAGAATTGGCCAAACCTAAGGACATATATTTTTAAATAATGACTCCATATCAATGCAAGTCGTTAACGCGTTATTAAAATTCAATTGTGATACGAAATTCGAAAATGCAAATGAATCTTGCAGAGCAATTGCATTGTGAGGGAGTGGATCAGTGAGAAGGACTTAAACCATAGCTAGGTTAAAACTTAGAGCATTGATAGAAGATAGAATTATACACATGAATAGACATACTTCTCCATCCAATTTTCGAGAATAGGCAGTGAGAACTCCACCGTTGGGTTATCCAATTGGCTAAATTCTGGACCTATTTCATTTTGTGTTTTCAATGCTTTTATTTGCTTTCTTTCATTCATCGGTTTTATTTTAGCTTCTCTATGTTGTTTTTTTCGTCTTTTATATTTGTAACTTCTTGTGTTTTGAATTCTGTTTTTGCATTGTTTTGCATCATTTGAGGTTTGATCAGATAGTATTTAGAGATAGTGTAGATAGCTAATGCCTGGTACAGTATGATAGATAAAATCACCAGTTGATAGATATGTCTTTTTTTTTTATTTTACGATTTTTAGCTTTTATAACACATGAAGTTCGCTTTTTTATTTTGTTTACTTTTTCTGTTACGTGTTTTTTGTAAGTTGTGGTAGCAATCATTAATCTCAACACCAATCATTTGATACTCTATCTATACCTCTTGCTTTCTACCTATGTGACTGGTAGAAGCATTCTATAAATTGGTACTATTTTAAATTTTATTTTAAATTTTTCTTCTATTTATTTCTTCGTAAGTCATTGTAGCCTGCATCTTAACGTTCTTGTATGGGACAGCAATTGATTGACGAAGAGATTGCTGAATTTAACGTTTAGGCAGCCATCATGGTTGAGGGAGAGGTATTATGGTGGTATAGATTGAATAGAGAGATTGGCTTAAACATATAACTTGGGTAAGCGATTGGATGTGTGGCAAGCAAAGCTCAGGAATACTCTTTGCTGTACCAATGATATGGCGTGAACTTAAAGACCACAGCAGTGACTGCTACCTTTCTCTCACAAACATCAAGGGAATAACCGTCATATCACAAGGCAAAGTGTAGTACCCCAATATTACTTCTATTTACAGTCCGACCAGTTTCACACACCCCTGAACTCCCTTTCCCAAGTCTACTGACTGAACAAGAATTGATGAGTGATTCCGATTCTAATTCTACCTCAAATGAAGACGAGTACCAGGATGAGTGAAAATACCAGGCCTAAACTTTTTACTCAAGAAGCGCTTCATAATGTCATCAGGGGCTTATATTTGTCCTAAGAAAAGGCCAATTTCTGGGATCCAGACTAAAGTAAGGTAACTTGTTGGAAGCTGGACTGTGTATCACTATAGAACTCGTTACCGACATAGAGAGCTGTCTGCATTTTTCAAGATGGCAAACAACATTTATTACTGTGAGGAAGCAGTATCTCCCATGCAACAATACTGCAAGTCTGAACCATTCAAGTCAGATGATTGGAGGCTGTTTATAGGGTCTGGAAAAGACTCTCTGAAAGCTTTTCTTTCACACAATGACAATCGGTTTTCATCTGTCTCAATAGCATATGCAGCAATGATGGCTGAGAGATTTAAAACAATGAAGATGATTTTGCTATCCACTCTAGCGTACGAGAAACACCAGTGGAATATATGTGGAAATCTCAAAGTCATCTGTTTACTGCTGGGATTTCAGAGCGGCTACATAAAGCACATGTGCTTTTTGCGTTTGTGGGACAGCAGAGCTCAGGCAGAGCACTATGTGAGAAAGGAATGGCCAACAAGACCAAGAAATCTGCCAAGAAGGTTTAACTGTGTTCACAATTCTCTTGTAGATTGAGAAAAGATATTTTTGCCTCCCCTACTTTTAAAGCTTAATTTGGCTAAAAACTTCATCGGGGCCGTGGATCAATCTTGCATTTCATTCGTGATTTCAGTATTTTATATTAAATATATTTCTGCTATAATCTGTCGAGGCTTTGGAGATGCTCAGGTGGAGGATGTGTACTCTCGTTTTAGCTCTTTTTTGGTTCCGCTATTTTTTCCATTACCCGGACTGTCATCTCAGTGCCGTTGATGATTTTTAAATACAACTTGGCATCTTTTTCTATGTCCGTCATTGATTCCTCAAACTGCTGATCTCTCATCAAGTTCCTGATCTGAGGTTCGTCAAAAATTCCAGCATGAAGCTTAGGGTCACTGATTTGTGGACATTTTTGAAGAAGAAATTTAAAAGCTTGGCCTTCTTTATTAAGGGTTTGACATATCTTTTCATTATGCTAAGTTTTATAGGCAGTGGAGGAAGCAGTATCTTGTGAGGAGGCACTAAAGGTTCAGCTATCACATTGTTTGATCCAATTCTAAATGCTTCTCGTGGAGGCCAATCTGCATACTATCTACACAAATGTCCCATAAACATAGGAAACAGGGATGCTTCGTGTAGCCTGTTTGCGTGCCAAGTATAAAAAACACCACAAAAAAGAATTTTGGCAGGGTATGTAAATTCAAAGTGCAATATTTCTAAAAACAAATTCAAAGTAATATTTCTTAAAACAATAAGAATATGAATATGTACTGAAAAATCCTGTATGCCGATGCATTAAATCATTGTATTGGAACTAATTGGATATATATACATCTTATTTTCAGTTTATTGAGTTATGTTGTATACTTTCTCAATTTGAATAAGTTTTCCATTAACCCAAAAGGATGCATTAACTTATAGGGACACACTTCAACAAAAAAATCTAACTAAAAAATGAATCATGATTTCCAGATTTCCATTCTTGTAAAATATAGGTTGACCAAAAGGTGTATACAAGTATTAACAATTAAAAATGAAAATGTCAATATCAAAGAGCTTAGAAATGCCAAGTGCAAAATGATCTTACCTTTAAGTCACCACATATCCTCCAATTATGGCTAGTTTAATTTATTGCATCCAGCAATTTTTTCATAATTTTCAGTAAGTTGGATTGAATGGCCTATAGGAACGTAAGCTATCTTGTTACCAATATTCAGTAACACAGCTTTTAAACTTCTACTGGAGGAATCTAGAAAAAGGCCCTATTCTAATGGGTTGTAGGGAATTTCAAGGGCCTCAAAAAGTCTTTTAATATTGGCACAGTATACTAAAGAGCTGGAAAAATGGTGTTAAAAATAACTTCAAAACTCTTGTTCTCTATTTCTGTACCAAAAGAATTTTGTTTCTTTAGCGAAAAGATTACTTTCACGAAGTCGAGACCCAAGAAGTTGTGCATTCTCCTTTCAAAGCACCACATATCTGGTCAGGTCACTTAACTGAACTTGAGTGAATGGTTTTACGACCATATCACGTGTGGAAACCTGTTAAGACTCAGATGTGTCATAATCTTGATCAACTTCCATATTATTCTCTTCATGGACCTCTATATGTTTAGGGGGAGAAGGTATAGGAATTCCTGGACAAGGGGGGCAGGAGTTTGATGGCAAAAGGAACATCGGAATATGCCACACTATGTTTATTCTTCTTATTTATACTTGTGGAAAATATAATTGATATTACATAAAGGAGTTGATTTGGAGTTGCAGATAGTACATAAATGTTTACTAAAAGATATGTTCATGCTGAGTGAACTACGTTAGTTTTTAATTTTATGCTAAGTCTTTGCATAATAATGACATTTTCAGGAGCCAGTATAATACAGAAAGTTTAAATACTTCATATAATGCTCACCTTTAAGATTTCTCATGCAAAAATAGCAGCCGTAGTGTGGTCCTTGCCCTCTCTCCACACCATGGGAACACCAAAGTGAGAGACTTCTGTTCGCCCAAACTGCAGCGTCCTAAACTTATGTAGCATCCCTTGCAGAAGATATGTGGTGCAAAACTTTTTATCTTGATTTAATTACAGGAGGGATTGTACATTACTGCTCGGAAAAAGTCACTTGCAGCAAACATAGCAAAATCTGTCGGAGTTATTCTTACATTTTCTGTTCATTTTTAACTAACCTACTATTATTATTATTATTATTAATATTATTATAATGGTAACCAATTTCTAACTTGAAAAAATATAAACTTATTAGCATAATTACTTAAAATACAAGAGGCGGTCAATAAGTTTTGTGAATCGGTAGGGCAAAAAAGAGCAGAGGGGATGGCTGTTTGTGGAGGTGTTGGGACAAGTTATGACAAGTCAGGACCTGCAGACGCACGCTCCTGCATGTTCTTTTTAAGAAGCAGGAGCTGATCGCAGATCGTCAGTCACAATTTTTTCAACAATGGAGAAGGTTGAGCACCGCGCAGTGATCAAATTTTTGACCAAGGAAGGCAAGAATGCAAAAGAGATCCATGAACGAATGGTTGCAGTGTACACCGACACCACCCCTCCCTATGTAAGCATTGCTAGCTGGAATAGGGAGTTCCGCCATGGTCGTGAGTCTCTTGAAGATGACCCTCGTCCAGGACGTCCGTCAGATGTGACCAACGAGGACAATGTGGCCCGTGTGGAGAGGATAATCCTCGAAAATCGACGGGTAAAGGTCGAAGAAATCAAGCGAGAACTTGGAATATCACATGGAAGTGTTATCAACATCATCCACGACAATTTGCCCATGACCAAGGTCTCTGCCCGTTGGGTCCCTAGAAACCTCGCGCCCCATGATCGACTTCAACGTCGTCAAAGTCCACAAAGCCAGAGTTGCACAAGGTGCCCTGCGCGAGTGCGGAATCGATGAGCTTAACTATGCCCCCTACAGTCCAGATCTGGCCCCTAGCGACTACTTTCTATTCCGCCAGCTTAGAGCTGCACTGCGTAGACGCCGGTTTGGGGACGAGGAAGATGTCCAGCTCGCCGTCCTGGAGTTGATTGAACAGCAGTCGGGAGATTTTTGGTTGTCGGAAATTCGAAGCCTCAGGAACAAGTGGCGCAAGTGCATTGAAGTTGAGGGTAGTTATATTGAAAAATAATTAACCATTTTACCTTATATCTCGTTTCCTTATATCCAAATTGCAAAACTTATTGACCGCCCCTCGTATACACAAAATTTACTGCGAATACAGTAGTGCAAAAACTATTAAAACTTTGATGTAATATAGGACATGTATATACTATAAAATTAATATCACCCGCTGTATCGCAAAAACTGGACCTGATAGAGAAAAACGGATGCCAGTTTCGGATTTAGGAGGTCAATTTTATTAAGAAACACTACAGAAAACCTAAGTTACATTTTTGACGCAGACCAGTGTCATCCGTATGTGCTCTTGTACTGTGTGTAGAATAATAAAACTGATATTCACGGAAAATGCACATATTCGGAGCCAAATTGAAAATAGAGAAAAGGCCTAGCCCGCTGGGTTGAGTTCAACTCTTCAAAATTGGCTGTGAAAGTTTGTGCGCTCCCCTTTTCCATCAATGCACCCCTTTTTTCTCCGACTATCCAGTCTTTATTTTCTCTATCCACAAAAGGGTGGATGGTGTAGCCAGAGAAAACGCCCCTGCTACAACTCAAACTTGAAGGGAAACTACGGCTTTCTAGAATGATTGGCTGTAGGAGGGAGGGATACTTTGTTTAGACTCTTCTACTCGGTGAGCACAGCCTTACGGCTGGAGTGGAAATAGGAAAAGCTCCGTTCACAGGGTTGAATTGAACACCTTGGGAATGGCTAGGAAAGGTGGTGCTTTTTGCTTTAGTCCTTTATGCACCAGCTTTTTCTAAAAAACGTTTAGCTCCCATCTGTGAGTCTAGCACAACAGATCCTCACATCTTTGTTATCTTTTGTTCGACATAATGGAAGGTATATGTTTTTTTTATCTCTCCGTTAAATTCATCTATTAATTATTTAAGTTTCAAATTCTATATCACAAATTACATTTTTCTGACCGATTATATTAAACACATATTTCCATTATTCTTTGTACAATATCTCAATTTCTGCTTTCTCTTATATAATTACTATTTTAAGTTTTCATTTTTCCTTTCTTTTCTGGCTTTAGTTTTAATGGTTTTATCTATTTCCAAAATTCATTAGGGGATGCCCATTGATATATTTTGTGGATAGTACGTCGACTAGTTCCATATAATTAGTTTTTTAAAGGAAGATGAAGTTAGCTACAAAGATGTAAAGCTTTGTTAAAGAAATTTCTTGTATTTTGGTTAGGAAGTTAGTTCCCAAAGGATAAAAAATTCTTCTATTCAACACTGTTGTAAGGTGATTCCGGGATTTGTTCGTGGTTTTATACCCAAAGGCCACGCAGTGGGCATTTAAATTGGTCATGACTCGTGTTCTATTGGTAAATACGGTGGTGAATTTATGTACCGGTATTTGGGGGCGCCTGTGGGGTTGATATCTCATACATAGCTTTTATTATGTTTGTTAGCTCATTTTTAATTCTATTGCTAAGTCTGCTTTTGTTAATAATTTTATTTTTTCTGTTGCAGTTTTTAATTACTGGTATTTCTGCGCCATCGATATTTCCCCAGTTGAGTTCATGCGTTATTTAGTTCCTTTTCTTGGCTATGAGCTTCATTTAAGTTTCGATTTCTATCTTTTTTAACTTTTTTGTGGGCTATTCGGGGTCTTTTTTGTTCTGTGTCATCCGGGATACTTTCAATTTCGATATCGTTAGTATTAGTTTGCGCGTTTAATATTTTTTACTCTTTTAGTTTCATCTAGCCTCTTATATTCGTACATTAGTTGTATTTTCCGATACGTTTATCATTTAGATAGTCGATAAACTTACCTCCTTCGGGAACCTCCTAGTTCGATTCCATTATACGATATAGAATTCCATTGAGTGTTGTTATGTATGAGGCCGAATTTGCAATATTCATTACGTGCGAGTGCAAAATAGAGAAAGGAGTTTTCTATGTATGCACGAGACTTTTAAATTCTCTTTACAACGAACGACCTTTAATGCCAGCAGGTAGCAATAGACCAAGACTTGAGGGGTTCTTTTGGGGCGCGATTAATGTGAAGAGTAATTTAAGCACCAATAAGCTTTTACTGCAGCCGAGGGACTGACCACCTACTTGCATCAGTTGGGGGATTCCCAAGAGTGTAGTATTTAGGGCAGGCGAGCCTTACTGCCTTGTTTGCTTCAGACCAACTGTAACTCTCGGGCCCCGTCTGTGCATCTGTCACGATAACCTTTAGACCATGGTCATTTTGTCAAAAATTATTACGACGTTGTATGGAAATCCACTCTGTTGCCTTGCCTCTCTGCCTGCTTAGTTGGGCGCTGCGGTCTTTAGGGTCCCGCTCTCTACTTGTGCTTCTGGTTGCTGCGCGGCGAAGTACAGGTGCGAACCCCATTTTTTTAATACACCAAGCGCTGGAGACCAGAAATAATATGTCAAATTTGCAAATTTTATCATACTTGAGATCATTCTTTGAATCACTCAGGAGCTATTCTACCATTTACATCATTATTCCTTTGTAAAAACCGTTTGATTCCTTTTAATCGAATGATTTAGTCATTCATTCAGCTTAGTTTGCTCTTCCGCTTGGAATTCATTACTGATTTTTCATCCGTGTTTCAAGCTGTTGAATCTTAATAGTTGAATCAGTCCAGTACCATTATTATTATTAATTGATTGGGTAAATAAATTAGTCATACGATATTCCTCAGTCAATTTCATTAAAATTCTATCATAGCTGCTCAAAACGATTTAATGTACTGCACCAATCCCTGCGGTGTTTTCGAAGCTGGACTTAGGCAAGTCATTTGTTTCTTAGCTTTCAACCAATGTCAAAAATTCTCCATTAAAAGGTAAAAGACATTAATATACTGTTGACCCATTAACTCTTAAGAGAGAACTTTTCCTCTTGTTTTTGGAAAGGGAGTCGAAAATAATGAAGCCATATGAAAGAACACTCTAACCCTTTTATTAATGCATACCAAAGCGTTTCTGCTCATCGCGTTTCAGCTCTCAGTTTGTCCACAAAATCTTTACGTTTTAGCATATTTCTTTATCCCACCTTCAGCGAGATCATATTTTTTGTCCCTCTATGAACGACGATGCCGAGTTTCAGATTGATTTATTTTGCTCGTCTTGGGCGTTTCTTATACCAATGTATTCTGCCAAATTCTCCTTAGATACCCTTTTTTATTATATGTTTCACCCTTATTTTTGTATCTACGTGTTTCATCCATGGTGCATAGTTGGTGCAGGTGATTATTAGTCTATTCATCTATAAATAGGTATGTTTCTATGAGGCGTCTTCAATTTCTGCTATATTTCTTTTTTGTTTTCGCCTTTCATTCTATCTGTTAGAATTGGATGGATGAAATTGCTAAATATTGTAAGATTTAAAAAAAGAAAGATGTCATTCCAATGATGAAACTAGCCAAAGCCATAAGTTTATATTAAAACTAAAGAATGGAAAAGTTTTACGGCAATATTAATTATCATAAAGTTAAGGTCAGCACGATCGAGACAATCACAAGTTAATTTTTCACCCTTACAAGACAATTCTTTTTATATTCAACCTTATAAACCCACTTTCGGTCACATAATTAAATAAGTGTCAGGTATTTTAAATTGCTACTTTTTATATATCTTTTACGCCATGGAAAATACCAGAAATCTGAGTTATAGACAAGAAAGTGTTAACTTGGTGTAACCTCCTCTCTATAATAATATTAAAAAATATACGGAAAGCCAAAGTGAAAAACATATTCAGAGGAGTTAAAACCTTTATATAAATAATATGCCACTAATAATACTAGGTGATAATAATAATAGTAGGTGACCATCAAGAGCACCTAACTATTTTGTATTGTTATAGTAATAATGTTGAAAGTTTTACTTATAGGAAAAAGTATAATATTCCTTGTAGAAATAATATAAACGTAGATATTTAATAAAATCATTGAAAACAAACTTTTTACAGAAATATTTCTTAAATAAATTTCAACGATGGAATAAATAATGTTATTGTTATCTTAAAATACTTTTTCGACTACTTTTTTGTGACCAGTGATCATCATGCTTAGATATCTTTCTGGAAATTAACAATTTTGAACATTAATAGAGGAACTATGAGAGATACTTGTTGCGAAATGCAAATTTGTACGCATATACATATATACATTGAAAATAACCGAAGTAAGCCAACCTTCTCCACGCTGGATAGTAACAAAATTATACCATACCTATGATGTAATTATAGAAATAGAAATATCACCACGGAGTATACACCATTACAGAAATGTAGGGACAACAAAGTCTACGGTATGCAGGAATCGAATATAAATATCACTTGGCTTTCGGTCAATCTAACTCATGGTTCTTTATGTTTCGCTCTTCTACATTTGATCGCTCATGTCTACGTTTTACCCTGTTTTCTTCGGTCACTGGCAACTTTGAATACTATTAAAGATAAACAAAAAATTAAGTTATCCATAACTTTACATTATTTTTTATTTCATCAATAGGTAGTAAAAAAATTAATTACGAATTTGAAGGAGAATAGATGGAATACTACTGAAAAAAAGAATACTTATAAAGTTAGAGAGTAAAATAATTTAAAATATAATAGGTATATGAATATCATAGATACGAGTAAGTTTTGAAAAAACGATCAGGGTTTTGTGAATCGTGGATTAATTTTTTATTTGGAATAATTGACAATTCTAAATTACTGGATTTTTGTTTTGAGGGTTAAATAATATACTAACAAGTAGAAAAAACTTTGTCCCATCCATTTAATTTTCATTATACTCACAATTTTCATATGAAGGAGAAAGTGATTGAAGTATTCAAGAAATTTTATTCATTCAGTCGAACCCAAGCAGCCGCCTCGAAAATTTTGTGCCGCCGCGTGATTCGTGTTGGGTTCACTTTCTCCCCACCGTCGCATCTCCTGATCAGCGCCAAACCTACGGCGTCGAGGACTTTCGCGCAAGCCTGTGTTGCTCGCAGAAAATAACCCTACCCCAATGGCGCGCCAAGTCTCATGAGATCCCCGCCCCCCTTTTGTGGTCCTCTGGCGACCCGTTTCCGCCGAGGCAGTATAAATACTTCGGGAAAAACTTTGAGAAATGTATACCATACAGCCCCGTGTTGGTTAGCAGCCACATACAGTCTCGTACGCCCGTCTTCCCCTCCCAACGGCTTCCAGCTACGAACGCGACGCGTCACCTCTCTAGCCGGCCTCGCTCGTACCTAAGGCCAGAGTTCCCGCCTGGTAGACGATAGACACGGACAAGCATCTATCACCCGGGTATCGATTTCGTTCTCGTCTCGGGTACTCCCTCGTTCATTTCTCAGTGAGGTTAAGAAGAAGGAATTTTGCAAGTTGAACTTTGCAGCGACCCGCCCTCGTCGTTTCCTAAAGTCTCCTGTCAAATTAGGCTTTACGTGAAACTCCCCGTTATTTGCACTCTCCCCTTTCCCTGGAAGCAATCACCGTACATCCTTTTACGGCCTCTCGTCCCGTCGAGCCATTTGTATCCCTCTCCCCGTTTGGTACCTCGGGTCTCATCCTATTTATTGTCATTTATTTACTTTTGCTAATAGTATTTTCTTTGTATATAGTACAGGTATTTTTCTACAATTAGTTTATATAAACCCAGAACCTCTAAGAATTGATTATTTTGGCCAACCACACTCGATTTTGACAAATCAACCCACGTACTGGGATGTATATCCCAATTTCTGGCGTTCTTCCTTCCCACGTCACCGCAGAGTCAATCTTCGGCTAGCATCGACGTTCGACTCTAACACACTATTAGGTCGTCTACCTATCGTTTGTAGAAAATGAAAGGGAAATTTAGTGTCAAATTAAGATGCGCTTTTTCTTCTGTTGGAGACACGAAATCGTTTGCCAGAGAAGAAGCAAGAGGCCTACCCTTGGCATGGTTTTCTATTTGCTTAAATATTTTTGTAGAAATTGAAAAGGAATTATTATGGAAAACTACAAGGCATATTTTTAAAATTTTGCTTGTTTATTACATATAAAACGGAGTTGGGATTGTATAAGGTAGGAGAAAGAAAAATATTAATGTATCAATGAGTGAGCATTTTCATGAAGGGAAGTTACGTTAAAACCTGTCATTTTGGGGTTAGGAATTATAATTTTATGTTTTTTAAGGTAAATGGAATTATAACAGTATAATCATTTAACCCTATTAAGGTAATAAGGGGCGCAATATAATTAGCAGTCGTATAATTTGTTAGCTTATAGGTAGCTAAATTTGGTCGAAGAGGGAAATTTGCTTTACGAATTTTAGAGAGATCTTAGAGTTGTTCCTAGCAATTTGAGAAGGAAGTAGAGTAAATAAAATGCAGATATATTAATCATAATTTAATGCGTTTAAACTACGTTGCGAGCTCAACGTTTATCTTTAAATTATAAAAAGTGAGACATTTAATACAATACTTCTGAGATACGATATATGGTTACAATCAAACATCGAGTAAAATTTATGTAGTAAAGTTTTTTTGAAATGCTATTATAAAAGGGACAAAAAGATACACGTTTACCCTAAATTAAGATAATAAAGATTCATCTTAACCTACAATGAAATAAAATGAGCCAAATTTTTGTTAAAGAAGTCATTGGAAAAAGAAATTTCTTTTTTTTTGTTAAACCGGTTCTGGGTTGTCAAGGACCGCAGATTTACTAAGTATTCGGCAACTTTAAAAGTTAGAAGTATGTAAGATGCCATATAGGTCTAAAGTGGATGTCGAGCTTATGAAGTTTTGTTAGGCAATGCGGCAAACCAAGGCCACAGCTACTTGCATAAAGTGATTCATAAAGTGATTGGTAGATTACTTTTGAGAACTCGATGTCATAGAATCTATTAACTTTATCAGAGGGGGTAATTGTTAACTTATAGAAGGAGTTTTGTAGAGAACTAAACTTATCGAGATCGTTAATGAAGTTAAACATTTTGTTTTCGTAATCCATTTGATTCATTATATCTAGTCAACTACCATGTTACGCGATCACAATATCTTTTGTCGCCTGGGGAGATATTTGAGATAGTGGTATAATTTCTTTGTGAACATAGGTGAGAAATATATTTTTTTAAGCCTAGGATAGAAGTCATGAGCTAACTTGGAAAATTCCGACCTACCTGAAAATATAAGTTAGCAATTGGTAATGTTATAATGTCAATCTAAAAAACTGAGAGTTTATATTAAAATCCTAAAAAATATAAGAACTGAGAAGGAAATGGAAATCTTCAATGGAGTACTTTATTAGGCGGCAAGAATTGATCCCGTTGAAGGCCAAAATTGTACTCTCTTTTACGCATCCTCATCACCAGGTGGATAGACTGCGTGACGGAGACGCCGAGATCACCGAAGAAGAGATCCTTGGCGCACTCCGCTCATTCCGACAAAAAGCCCCAGGCCAATCGGGGCTTACGAAGCTTAACTTCGAAAAGGCACCAGCCAACGTCATCGAAGGAATGAGACGAATTTTCGACGCATGTCTGAATACAGGGTACTGAGTGATGAAATCACCCAGATGATTAACCAGAACAGAAGAGCTGACTGTCACCCCAGATTCCCCAGCTCCGCCAACCGAGTGGCTGGCGGAGACGAAGTACCGTTCTATGCATAAAAAGAGATGAAAAAACCTGTGAAGAAAAAAGAAACAAGAAAAGGAAAACTCAAATCACCAATGAAGACAACTTTAACCAAGATTAAGAAGAAACCCCCGATTTTGACAAGAATCTCCAACCAGAAGAGACAATATACACGAAAAAAACACACACACAAAAAAACAAGACATTAAGCACGCACTTAAACGTATTTCAAAACATATACAAAGCAAGCAATGCACAACATAAACCAAAAAAACTAAAGTTGCTAACACAAAGGGCTTGAACGCCATAATAATTATAATAATTTATAATTATTACCAAAAATCCATTATAACAACAAAAAATACACGCAACCAATGAAACAATAAAAGTGTTAAGTCTGATCACCAGACCCTAGGCATCTCTTTGCACCCTACCACACTTCTTTCTCTTTTCTCCACTTGTCTATTTTCTCTATCTTTCCACACACCCTATCGCCCTGCCCTCATATGTCCCCCCCCCACTTTGACTTAATAATAATAATAATAATAATTCAAAATAATTTGACTACCTAAATTTTATCTTAAGAGTACAGAGGGGTTGCGCGTTGCCAAACATATGCGTATTTTTAGGATAAATAAGTAGGTTAAATTTAGATGTTCCTTATTGTTTCGGGTAGGAACTCATTCTCAAGGATATTACATTATAAATATATATAAACCTAAGAATTATTTTTAGATAAGTTATCAGATATTTATAAATTAATTATATGGGGAATGGGAAGCAACATAGGTAGTAATATTCAAATTATAAAAATGTAGGGCTTTTAACTATTATGGAATAGGAAATATGTTTTTGTTTTTAAAATAAAAACTGAAATTAATTTGTTTTGAGTGTCTTCGTTGTAAAAAATGGAGATAATAGAAATATTTGAAAAATATGGTTTGTTTTTTGGGGTAGTGGTTTAGTGTGTGTAATTCGCAAGTGATTATAATTGTAAAAGAAGTGGAAATGAGCTTGTGCCGGAGTTAAAGTGGGGTCAGTAAATTTAATATAGAGAGGTTCCAGTCTATGTAGTTGAATTTCGGTGTTTACTATATCTTTAATTAAAAAATTATTTAAGTATGTTTATAGGGTGGATGTCTGTTTTCGTAGTGAATTCGGATAGGGGAGAATTCATGAGTAGTATATATATATATATATATATATATATATATATATATACATATATATATATATATATATATATATATATATATGAATATATATATATATATATATATATATATATATATATATATATATATATATATATATATATTAGGGTGGTCCTTATTTTAAAAAAAAATCTTTTTCACTGGTCTGACTCTGCCAAAGTGTCCCTTTTCGTTGAAAAACACCCACTGAAAATTTTTATTGATATGTATTAATATTTAGAGGTAGCTCAATGGATCCGATGTTCCCCCAGATGAGGTATAGAACACAGTCATTTCACTAGATTGGTTCCTTCTCAACATTCACAAGCCTGAATCCCCCCACTGTATCTTCTACAGTGGTTATTAGATGTTCATTGGTAGGAGTGTCGTGATAACCAATATCACTCAGTGTTGCTCAGTAAGATCTGCTTGCGAGTGTCTTTAAACCTTTTGCCGTGTTTTAGCAACAACACTCGCAACAAACTGTAATTGTTCCTCATTCTTTGTGAGACTAAGGCAACGGTACATTCAGCGTGATTGTTGGTGACAGCCAATGTGCTGATGAAACCTTTTGCAGCACTGAAGCTAGGCTGATGCTTCCACTGAGCTGCCAGATATTCGAGAAAATCATATGGAAAACGCAAGTTCTTGAAAAGAAGTCTTGATTTCTTGGTCGTAAATTCAACTAAAGTCTTCTCTTGAATTCGTTTCACGTCGATAGTTGCAAGCTTCAGCGTCTTATCCTCCCCTTCTTTCTCTTTCATAGCTATTACTATCTTGTTCTTGCTGCTATTGTCCAAATCACCATAAAACAATGCCCAAGCAACCAACTCCTCAAAAGGGTACCACAGTGGTCCTGTCATCTTCTTCTCTGTAGCGCTAGATATGTCGATGTTAATCGTGTGATACATCTGACATTGCTTCAGCTACTTCAGGTCACTTCTCGGGGCATTCACAGCAATGCTGACCGATACACACGCTTCAACGTAAATACGTGAAAAGAAGATGCAGAGTTCTCGTATTTCTTGATGCTCGCGTGCTGTCAGCTTAAACTACAAGCGAAACATCGAGACTTTGGAGGTGTAGATAACTTTTGCCATCCAACTGACTTGCTGCATGGCTCCAGGAGCTGCAAAGTGGATGCCTCGAGGAGGGACAACTCGAAGAAGGATGATAGCCAGCTCTAGGAGCTCCCTGTAGTCATCTCTGGGCTGATTGACTTTAACGGCCGTCTCAAAGATATGCACTGTTTCATCTTTGAAGACAGCTACAGCGTTGGCCGGATAATCATCAGTTTAGTCTTCACATGTGGTCTTGTCAATATATTCCCATCTTGATTTGAAGCGTTATAACGAAAGAACTCAAGAAAAGACTTCCGAAAAGGTTGCTCCAGCAATGAACTCTAAGACATGATGATCACAAGCAATGTGCAGAATTTCACGACCAAGAAGCTGCTCCAAAAGAATGCACGTGCCTTTGTACAGACAAGTATTAGAGCTGGTTCTGTCTAAGCACATTACCGGGACCCTTTTCCTCTAAATTCCAGTCTTTTAGAACAAAAAGATGACCTTAGCCTGCTCTTCTCCTCTCTTCGATGGTAGCTTTTGGACTGCAATAAGCTGTGATTGGCCATTACCTGTCAGTAGCACAGGCGATTTATCCACAGTCCCAGTATCAATGAGATCTGCGATAAGCTTCCCATCCCAGTGCAAAATGAGTGGCAACTGTGGGTCGAACTTATCTTTGATTTTTTTAGGTGGATTTACGATGCTGCTGTTGTTGCCATCTGATGATGGATCGGTTCAGGGCTAGTGGCTGGATTTCTTGTCCCAAACTGCGGACAGTTTCACCAACTATACTCAGTATACGGGCGCCTGCGGTGTATTTGTATGTATATCGTATACCTCATCTGAGAGAAACTTCGGATCCATTGAGCCACCTCTAAATGTTAATATGTCTCAATGAAATTTTGCATATGGTGTTTTTCAACCAAAAGCAACACATTGGCGGGGTTCAGAGCTATGAAAATGAAAATTCTTTTAATTAAGGACCACCCTAATATATATGCTAAATAACACATAAATAAAAAGGAACGATGATACAAAAGAGATTTCGTTTTTATATAAGACTAAACAAATATTATACATATATAGAGTAAGAAAGAAGGATGAGAGAGAGAAATATCAAACAGAATAAAATAAAATACAATTCTGTTACTCGTTAAAGAAAGTGAAAAAAAGATGGAGTTTGAGCCTATGAAAACGAGTGCTCGTTAAAATCAAAATCAGATCAAGTTTAGTTTGTTTCATTCATTATCTTATTAATACTGAAATTAAATTTAAGATCATAAATAGTATAAAAATAAACGCCAAGTTTTTTAATTAGTAATTTATTTTAATTAATATTATGAATGGTTCAATAATTATGTCATCGGTAGTGATTAATGATACATTTTAATCTTCTTCTATAGTCGTTTTATTAATGGAAACGAAGAAAATTTTACCGAGGTGAGGATTTTCTTCCCGTAATTGGTTTACATCAGAAATTGTTACCTTCACAAAGATAAACGTTGTTTTCTAGGGTCGATCAGCCAATTAAATTATAGTGATATCGATTTAGTAACATTGCGGTGAAACTTTTATTGCAATAATACGTTAAATTTATCTCCAATCACCGAAAATCAAAAAAGACTTTTCTTCGATTGATTTTTAAAAGTCTCTTTTACATCATAAAAATCAGAACGGCTTAATTTAGTTCATTATTGAAACGAAGCCTCATAGGCGATTACTGTGATCATTTCAAAGAGTTTCAACCGTGAGCCAATTTTGATCTGAAGAACAATTTATCTTGCCGACCTTTTTTCCTTACCAGCATCAATGTCGAGATTTTTTACTAGATTTTTGTGAAGTCTAAGTTAAATTCCCGACAGTATGGAAAGTTCAGAAGATTATCCAAGTTTTCGATTAAATGATCTAAAAGTTGATGCACTTTCCTTCTTCCTTCCTTCTCGAAAGCGATCAGTGACTCTACATCTCATAATGTCGGTCGGTCGGTCCCCGTTTTGCTTTTTTTTTTGTTTTTGTAATGCCATTATAACTATTCGTCCGATTATAACGTAATTTAAAACACTAATGTTGTTTTACATTCTCTTTAGAATCATCACCTACACCACCACCACAAACAACACCACCTAAAAAACCACCACTAGCACCACCTATATTTACACCACCTACACCACCACCAGCTACAGCACCACAGCCTACACCACCACCACCTACACCACCACTCAAGGTTATCCCAGAAATTACTTTGTTTTGGCAATAACATCATAACTATTCTGCAAATACTAACGAAATCTGAGACCCTTAAGTTGTTTTACATTCTCTTTCTAATGGTATAATTGCAAAGAAACTGCCAAGGTTAGATCGTGAATTATTCCCTTCAGTCCGAGCCTGGGCTTGGCCAGGAATGTACCCCTAAGCCATATTGAGCGACTTAACTGACATGGCGTTTAGAGGCACCACGTTAACCGACAGTACTGTCTTGATTGACATTGCACTGGGAACTACAATCCTGCCTGACATTGCGGTGGGAGTATGTTTTGGTCTGACAATGAAATCGGAGTTCCTTTCTTGCCCGACCACTGCGCTCTGGCTAACTTCTTTTTCGATATTGCTTTTGTATGTAGCATGTTAACCTACTCTGCGCTCGAGGGTTACATGTACAGTGAAATTGCGCTTGTTTTTACAATATTTAAGATATTAAACTTGTTAGTAGTATGTATTAATTTTTCTTCCTTCTTTTGGCCGGTAATATCTCGGACTTTTTGAATAGTTTTTCTCAAGTCGAGGTATCATTTTCATACACAATGTAGATTCTAAGAAGATTATCCACTTTCCCATTAAATCACCTAAAGAATGTCACTCCTTCTTTCATATAAAATAAAGCCATTTAGAGATGAACGCTCTGAAACGTCAATGAGAGGAAGAAAACTTAGTATACATATGTACATCCTTTCTTATTCTTGCTTTAACCACCAGCTAATCCATTATCCAATGTGATTATAATCATTGTCATTACATTAATTATTGCTTAGAGACAAGTAAGTTCCTTTTGTCAATCTGATTGAGATTTATATCCGAAATGCTTTTGTATTACCTATGTCGTAGAATAGGTTCTCGACGATATACTATATATATCTATTCTTTGTGGGGATTATTCTATATTCGAGTGCGGGGTGATCAGATCGCCGAGAATGACTGAAAAGGGGGACTGGAGAGGGCTTATTTATCTTCAATATACTCAAGAAGTGGAACGGAGCCCAATGATAAATAATATTGCAACATTAATAAAATATAATTTTATTAATTAATCTAACAAAAAAACACACGGAAAATATTTACATGACCGGGGATTGAAATGGGAGATACAAATGAAACGAAAATGGTCATGGGAATATTTTACTAAGGAGGGGATTAAGATTTGGAGAATTTAAAATGACAAAACAAACAAGAAGGGAAATGGTTGGCTAAACCCGTTTAAAGCACAGAGTTGCGTTGGCACAAAGTTAAATAGTTAAATGTAATGCGTAGCTTACGTATTTATAAGGTCGTCGTGGCAGAGGAAGGCGATTTGAACGAATCTTCGGTCCAACTGGTGATTTTTTTTCCAGGAGAAGGGTTTTTTAGGGGGGGGTATTGTCCTTAACGAGGGGGAAGGACTGACTTCGAGGAGTGAGAGCGAAGTGGGGCTCAGAAGTACGAGCGATCCTTTAGACAGTATATCGGAGATGTTCTGGATGAACAATTGAGATTATTGGTGTAACCAAGCGTTCTCTTGAAGAACGTTAAAAGGGGGGAATTAAATTACCACTGACGTGATATCATGGGAACGAGAACCGTTATTGTCGAACGGGCTCGAAGAACAATGACTGTTCTAAAGTTGTTCTCTTTAGTAACAACAGGGGGGCCCTGTTGACTTGGCGTCTCGAGGGGCATGAACCTTGGCACCAAAAGGACACTGTCCTCTTCTGGATAATAAGGGCGTTCTCGGGGTAGAGTTCCTAGGTGCACAAGGAAGACCGGATCCGCGTGATGCCTCGCGAAAATAATCGGGATCTGGTTCAAACGCGAAATTCTATTGCGTAAATAGCCGGAGACAGCCCCTCGGCGTAGGAGACAATGGGGGGGGGGGGGGGGGGACTTCGATGGAATGTTCCGGTGCCGCTTGAGAAAATATCTTATCTTCCCATAAGACTAATACAATCCGGCCAGATCGACCCATGGAGGCAAACGGGGGATTAAACCTCCTTGATTAAACTTGGGAATAGTGGGCGATTACACGCCGTTCTACTCTCTCTCGCAGGATGCACGTGGGAAGCATGAGTTTCGAGATGTGATAGGGGCTGAAACATGGCAGCCTCAGACCATTCTATCACAACCTAAGCCTTCAACTTGAATTATTTTTATATTGATTCATCACATATAAGAGCTTAACAACTAAAATATCATGTACTTCGTTTTGATTGACTAAAGTTTTTAAATTTAAAGGGGAGAAATATACAGGGTGTTTCTAAATTTTATGTCATTTGAAATGTATGTATCCTAGAAACTACATAGTCTCAGCAAATGAAATTAAAAGGGCTTAGTGATGATCAAAATAATATTTATTCCTCGAAATTTAAATGAGAAATTCGAATTTATGTGGAATCCATGTTCTCTTTCATATATTTTTCTTTTGACTTTGCAAGATTTTTTCGTTAACCCGTTTGACCGTCTCTTCCGATACATGTGGTTGTCCAAATCAATTTGCTCTGCATAGACAACTTTCCTCTTTGAAAGTTTTATGCCGTGTCCAAATCTACATTTTTGTTGGTGCATTTTTTACAGAATTCTCTCACAGTTAGACGCTGCAGTCTTGATCGACTGTGTTATTTGTATACATAAAAAATATAACCAAAGAACATCAGGCATAATATTAGATAGGGAATTCATATCATATACGAGTACTTAGAAACACCCCGTATTTGCACTCAAAACAAGGTGCGTTTTCTATAATTTTTATAGAATTTATTTCTTTAATTACGAACGCTATGTTCGATTTATAAGTTGAATTGTCAGGTTTTAGGATTTGATTGTTGATTCAATTGTGTTAAGATAAACATTGAGTTCGTTTTTAACCTATTTGCTAACTATTTGAAACATTTAGCTTGGATTTACTCATTGAAATTTAAAAGTTTTCACTTGATTTATTTCCACGACATCATTTTAGATCATCGCGGGCACGTTTAACTTACAAGTTTAGCTATTTAGTTGAGGTGTTAATAAAATAAATTTTTAACTCATTAAATTCCTTCAAAACTTTGAATTTTAAAATTTAGTATTTAATTTTCAAACTTTAACGGTTTATGCTTGATTATTTTTTAAGAAATCATTACCGACGAGGAAATTTTATTTTAGACATTATATCTAATCGATTTAATACTTTAAGAATCCTTAAGAATGTTTTCAAATTATTTATACCTTCAATATTTGGTGAGAACTAAAGTGTTCAGTTACCATTTAGTCAATTTGAATTTTTTAAAACCCTCTTCATTTAGTTTCGCTGTTTGTCTGTTCGTCTTATGTTATAATTTAAAATTATAACGATCTTGATTTCAGTTAAGTCACCTACAGGCTAGGTTGAGCCTGATAATTTGGTTACCTGTAGGCTGAAAATCTTTATTAGCGTACTACATGGTGTTTAAAAAATAGATGGCGTAACTTCTGCATGGGTGTTCCCTAAGTCTAAATAATAAAAAATAGTTCCCGTGAACATATGTCCAGAAATACTTGGTTTCTGAGTTATAAGCTATTAAAACACATGCTAATTAAAATTCCTTTATCTCCCATAGGTGCCGTCTTTCAGCACAGGATTCCGTTGAACTCGATTAAGTAGTTGTCTGGATAGTGTAGCATGGTGAGTAGACATGTACTCAAATAGAGAGAGCAGATATACACTTCATGTATGGTTTGGCGAACGGTAATGGTGTAGAAGCTCGTCGTTTGTACCAGGAGAGGGTTCCCAAAATGAAGATGCCCCAATAGGAAAATTTTTGTGAATATCCATCGCCAACTGTATGAATATTGGACTTTCGAACCTCGTGTTGAAGACAGAGGACGACCAAGTTCTAAGAGGCCGAGGAAGAAGGAGAGATACTGGATATTGTGAATGATACTCCTGAAATAAGCACACGACAGTTGGCAAGGGAAATGGCTATTCCTCATTCGAATATCTGGAGAGTGATACGAGAACAACAGTTTACCAACAACAACGTGTACAAGCGTTGGTACCAACACATTACCCTGCAAAAGTTACGTTCTGTCAATGGTTCTTGGATCAGTGCGCTAGAAATCCAAACTTTTCCATCTTCGTTTACTTCACCAATGAAACACAGTTCACACGAGGTGGAATAGTCAACTTCCACAATGAGCATGTATGGGCAGAGGAAAATCCACATGCACTTGTATCATTATACGCCACCAACAGCATTTCTCACTCAATATCTGGGCCTGTTTTGCTGGTGGTACGCTTCGAGCCCCATGTACTTTCAAAAGAGACTTACGGGTAAGACACACAAGCGCTTTCTTGACGATAACATGCCTGAATCCTTGAAAGACGTTCCACTTATCACTTGTCGTAAACTGCCTTTCATACATAATGGTGCTTCCACATACTTCAGTCTCGTAGCCCGCAGGTACCTTGATAGAAGTTTTACTGGTCGTTGGATAGAAAGAGTTGGACCAATTGCCTGGTTCCAACCTCACCTATTCTGAATCCGTTTGATTTCTATCTTGGGGGCGATTTAAAATCACTTGTGTATTCATCTTTGGTAGATTATGAGGACACTCTCCGCAATCAGGAATTTAGGGGCGTGTTCATGAGTCCATGAGACATCGATGTGAAACCTAAATTACCTCAGGGGATGCACAATTTGATCAGTTTCTCTAGGGTAACCCAAAACATTTTGTATTTGCCACCTGTGTGAAATAAAGGAATTCTGATTTGCATGTCTTTTAATAGCCTATACCTCGGAAACCAAGCATTTCTGGGCATATGTTCATGGGAACTCTTTTTATTATTTAGACATAGGGAAGATAATCCCAAAGTTATGCCATCCATTTTTGAATCACCCTACGGCTTGTTAATATGCTTTTCCATACATTTTTTATTTATTTATTCAACAGCCCTTCTATTCACTTTTGGATAATTAATTTATAATTAAAGGATTTCTGTTTAACATATACTTTCCGTGAACTACTTAGGTTGAATACTTGAATTTGGATATTTTAGTTTTGCAAAAAACTATTGGTGTTGATGAGTAGTGTTTTTCATGGATGCCTGAGATGTTTAGATGGATTAGTTGCTTAAATGAATCGATTGTGGTCCTCCTTCAGGCAGTGAGTCCGGGAGGGTGCACAGCTGTGGCTATTGAGGCCAAAAAGGGCTGCCTTTCCTCAACAAGGTAACGATCCGCTAAAGGTCGCCACGGAGTTAGCTTAAAAAGAGTTTGTGTTGTTTGCTTCCTAATGTGAGTAGTATTAGAAACAAGTTTTGCGATTAGGTAATTTTAGAGAAAATTTGGCTTTATTGCTATATAGGGAAGTTAGGTGCAAACGAATCATAGTTGTTGGGAGCCTTATATTGAGGATTTAAAATTTCTGAATAAAGATAGGAATAGATGCAGAAGCGGAAGAGTGCGATATACTAGAACAAAAAAATAGAAGCAAAATTGCTGAGATTCAATAAGAATTGAAAACTAGTTATTAGCAGTCAAGTTAAGGTCAAATCGAAGGAACTTAATTTTGGCGTGTGTTTATAGACCACCTCCTAAATAAAATGACCGATGTTAACTTTAGGTCATGTCCAATATCACTACGCAGAGCGTAACTGTTATTTAGCAGCAAATTTAATTTTCCCAATGTCCATTTCGAAGAAGACAGCTGATGCCGACGGTACACATCTGCTTCATTTGTTAGGTGAAAATATTTTGCATTAAGCCGTTTGAGAGCCAAATCCAGAGCGAAATATTTTGGACCTAATCATAACAAAGAAGGGAAACTTTGTCACAGACTTTCCCGTAGGCATATAAGAGTGCACGACCATAATATAATCCGTTTTAAATTTGAAGGAACAAATGAAACGAAAACTTCAGACTTGTAATTTCGATGAGTATCGTTCAAAACTAAGAGAAGTTGATTCGTTGGAAGCTCTGATAATTAAAGGTGCAGAGGCGAAGTAAAATAAATTTATACAATTTTTTCCTGTTTATGAAAAAAGTACATCTCGAAAATTTAAAGCAAGGGTGCAAGGGAGGATTACCGTTGCTAACTGATGCTATAATGCATTCCACTAAGGAAAGAAATATATTCACATATTATCATATTGGGCCAACGCGTCCAAGTGTTGAGAATAGGACTAATTATATTTATGTTATCTTCTGGTCAAAAGTGAGTTTAGGCGTGCAAAGTATTTGCGAAATTTATGAAAAAGGTAGCTAACTAGTGACAAGATAGTCCTACTGTCAAAGCAGTCCGAATGGTGGGAAAACCTAGATCAGAAAATTTCTAAGATCGAAAGGAAATGGGGCTTCATGAAATCGCTTGGCAAAAATTAATTTTAGTTAATCTATAAAAGTTTGGGTAAATTGCGTAATAGAGTTAGAAAATAATGATAAAATTTAAATAAGAAAGTTAGTTGAATTGCAAGTATTTTAAAATAGACAAACATAGGGGGATGATCTTGATTGAAATCAGCCTCAGAACTTCAATAGTGTTCAAATTTGTTTTAAGGTTGGATGAGTATTGCTTAACGACGATTTAGGTTGAGTATTGCTTTGGGGTGATTTAGGTTGTATGATCGTCTGGGGAAAGAGAATAGGCGATGGCACAGTCATGTTCGCCGATAGAGGGAGAGGTGACGCCCCCTTGTCGCGGAAAGAGAGCTTGTGTGTACCTTTGACTTTTCGAGCTATGTCGGCGGGGGTACCTCTTCTGGGTACCCATGGTAGGGCTTCCCTTGTCGATTTGGTCGGAAACGAGGTTCCAGACTAAGTGCATTATTCCTTCCTTTTTCTACTCTATCCCTCTCCTTTTTTACTTTTATCCTATCTCCCACTCATACAAAAAGAAAAAAAAACAAACAAAAAAAGCCTACTCCTATCGTGTCACTCTTTCCCTTTCTTCCTCTATCTACTTATAAGGACCTGGCAGCTACCTCATGCGTCAGAAGAGAGGATTTGGAACCTCTATAAACAACGTCAATCGACGCTCACTAGTTGCGAGAGACTAGGACTAGAGGTGTCCTAGGCGTTGGGGAACGATGAATGGGATGAGGGTAGTGCCCCGTTAACCCCTTCCCTGGCGCGTAATTATTGACCATTCCCAGTGCCCATTGACGGGTGCTTATGGTAGCATTGGTCCGAGGTGACGGCCCTTTGTTCCCATGTTGGTTGCCAGGCCAATAAAAAGCCTTGGGTCGAGTTCCTTGGTGTGGCGGGATATCCATTGAACGCTGCTCCGAGATCCTGGCCGTTGTGAAGGGAACTAGTAGGAGTTTGGTAAGGGGCGTGCTTCGTTGTTGTTCACCTGGTAACAAATCAAGGGACCCTTCGGGGACCTTCAGTGCTGCTTGGTTGGGAGCCACGGCACGCCGAGGTTTGACGACTCGGTCGGACGAACAGCAGCACTGTGAGCGTGCCTTCTGAAAGATCCGAAACCTCTCCGATGGATAGGCGGGAGCGACTTACGCGGGGAGAACTCACCAACCCCCCTTTTTATCATTGATTGGTCACGAGTTTTCAGAGAGAGAAAAAGCGCTCAAAATGACAGGCAAAAAAGGTCCCGTTCGTCTTAAACACAACTGTGCAACATGCTAGTTAGAAAAGTGGTGCGTTGCCTTTGTGGAGGGCTGCTACTCAAAATACAGCTCTGAAAGTATCTGCACTACTTGCATATTGACGCGAGAGGTGGAGAAATTAAAAGACCTCTATAGTGCCTCAGAGGAGAGAGCTGAGGTCCTTGAGGGAAAGTTGGAAAAGCTCGAAGCCCTTAACGCAGCTCAGGTTCAATGCCTAGAAGAGGCTCCGCCCACTGACGTGTCGGAATCCCCTGGTAACCAAGCCGACATTCCGGCATCATCTGAGGCTAAGCTAGCTGAGGCGAGAGAAAAAGAGAAAAAGAAGAAAGGAGAAACGAAAAAAAAGAAAAAGTATAAAGTTGAACAAAAGTAGAACCAAAAATATAAGAAAAACAGATAAAGAAGAAGAAAAAGAAAGATAAGAATGTGGAGAGTAAAGAGGAAAAGGGGAGGCCTCTTTCACAAGGGAAGACCCCGACTTCAGAGCCCAAGTGTCTGAAGGTCACCCTCATTGGTGACTCGCAAACACGGGATCTGCAGGCGCTGCTAGCGGCCCGCCTTTGCACTAGCGTGAAGGTAAGCTGCCTGTCAGGACGGGGTAACCACAACATCAGAGTAGAGGGAGAGAAAGCTCAGATTTCTGAGAATTCAGTTGTTGCTTTTATGTTGAGCGGCAACGACCTCTACCTCAGAGGGGGTAAGGTTGGCCTCAGTGGTAAGACCATCCAAACGGTAATGGGAGCCGTGGATGATTTAGGGCTTAAAACCCGCAAACGTGTGGTGGTTGGGATGCTTCCAAGAAGAGGTCCATCCCGAACCGCTCACGAAAGAAACATCGCAGTGAACAGAAGGTTGGCGGATCTCTGCAAGGAAGAAGGAGTTTTCTTCGTGGACCCCTAGCGTACCTTTATCGGTAGAGACGACCTCTACCAAAGGGACGGGGTACATCTCTCCTTTAAAGGATAGGCCTTTCTTGCCAACCTAATTCAAGATGTCGTGGAACGCACCCAAAGGAGCGTTCGAAACCGGGCGAAAGCGGACGTGCGCCAACATGCCCGTGTCACTCCTGGAACGACCTTCTTGGAGGTCGTCAAAAAGGCTGTGACCACTAAAACAGAGAAGCCGGGAAACGGAAGAGCGTAGGGAGTCCTACACTAGGGGGACTCCCTCAAAGTTCTTCTGTTCAATGTGAGGTCAATCAAGAATAAGTTTCTTGAGTTCCGTGGCCTCGTAGTAACAGAGGAACCTGAGATGGTGGCCATAACGGAGGCGTGGATTAAAAACTCAAGCCAAGATTTTGAAGGTGAATTCAAGATTCCTGGTTACCAACTCTTCCTGAAAGATAGGCCAGACAGAGAGGGTGGCGGTGTGATGTTGTATGTCAAGGATACTCTCAACTCGACGGATTGCAACATCGTATCCGACCATGAACTACTAGGTGCTGACCTAGAGATAGGTCCTGCCAAATGCAGGACCCTGGTGCTTTATAGACCTTCTGCCCAACTCGTTGAAAAGGACAGAGATCTGTACCAGCTACTAGGAAAACTTGTCGAAGACAGAGTGTGTATCATCATGGGTGATTTCAACACACAAGTTGACTGGAAAACCAGAGAACCCTGTGGCGAGAACGCACTACTCCTGGAGTTCGCGAACAACGAGTTCCTCACTCAATGGGTGAGAGACCCAACGAGAGGAGACAATATCCTCGACTTGGTTTTCACCTCTGAGGATGACATGGTTGAGGACCTCTCTTTTGGCGAAGAGCTCGGTGGCAGTGACCACTAAATAATTAGATTTGTAGTCAAAGTTCCGAAGGCAGGGCCTGCAACTAGTAAATCGAAGAAACTCGACTTAAAAAGAGCAGACTTTGCAGGTCTTCGTGCTGCACTGACTGACGCGAGGCTAGAAGTGTGCGATGTTGTTGAAGACTCGTGGAACAGTTTCAAAACCACATTCATGAGTTTTCAATCACGTTTCATCCCTCTGAAATGTCCCTGTCAGTCTTCTGTTCAACCAAAGTGGTTTAATCGAGAAATCGGCTAACTGCTAAGGAAGAAGAGAACTGTGTATTGAGAATCGAAGATCTCGGGTGACTTTGACGAATACCGGAGGCTAGCCAGGAGAGTGAAGTCCACCATAAGGGCGGCTAAGCGTTCTGAGGAACTCCGAATGAGGAGACTCTGTAAAGAGAATCCCAAGGAGTTTTTTGGATATGTGAACAGCCGTAAACCAATCTGTCAAACGATTGACCCTTTGAGAAATGAGGAGGAGACATTAAAGCACTTGGATGCAGAAAATGTTAACCTCCTCAACGACTACTTCTCTTCAGTGTTTACTGAAGAGTGTGGTCCCATCCCCCAGCTAATGGATTCCTACTCGGGGGAAAAGCTCGAGGATATGGCTTCACCGAAGGGGAAATAAAAAAGAAGATCAGTGACCTAATGACGAATAAGTCACCTGGCCCGGATGGGTTTCTACCTAAAGTGTTGAAAGAAGTGCGCGATCAAGTGTCACGACACCTGAGCGCAATCTTTAACATGTCAATCTGGACCGAATGCGTTCCTAGAGACTGGCGTAAAGCGGAGGTGACTCCTATCTTCAAGAAAGGAGACCAAAGCCAACCTTTAAACTACCGACCTATCAGTCTGACTTCGATAGTTGGTAAACTTATGGAAAGCATGATGGTGGACAAAATGACGTCGTATTTAGAGTCAAACCTGCTACTAAGGAGTTCCCAGCATGGCTTCCGAAGGCAACGGTCATGCCAGACGAACCTTGTGGAATTCTTCCACTTCGTGTTCAGTGAGCACGATCGGGACAAGGCGGTGGATGTGGTGTACTTAGACTTTCAGAAAGCCTTTGATACGGTACCACACTGCCGCCTTCTCCGGAAAGTGCGAGCGCTGGGCATAGACGGAGAAGTAGCCGGCTGGATCGAGAACTGGCTAAGTGGCAGATGGCAACGGGTGGTGGTAAATGGACAGGCTTCTGAGTGGGTGCCGGTTACTAGAGAGGTGCCTCAAGTTTCTGTCCTGGGACCACTACTATTCATCATCTACGTCAACGACATGGACGGTGACATGGTTGCTAAGATTTCCAAATTTGCCGACGATACCAAGCTTGGTATGAACGTTGCAAAAGATGGAAATACTGCCCACCTGCGGGAAGATCTGGGGAAGATTGGGGAGTGGTCGGACACGTGGTAAATGCCTTTTAACATGGAGAAATGCAAAGTAATGCATATCGGCCACAGAAACCCCCAATCTCAGTATATCCTTAAGGGCACTGCTCTTGAATTGAGTGACACTGAGAAGGACTTGGTTGTAACTATCACTAGCGACCTCAAGTTCTCGAAACAATGCATCGAGGCAGAGAAGAAAGCCCAAAGGATGTTAGGCTACATAAAGCGCCAGTTTGGATACCGTAACAAGGAGATAGTACTTTGTCTGTACAACTCCCTCTTTCGGCCGCACCTGGAGTATGCCGTACAATTTTGGAGTCCTTCGTTTCGAAAGGACATCGCGAGATTGGAACGCGTACAAGCTAGGGCAACCAAACTCATTCCCTCCATCCGACATAAAAGTTATGAGGATAGACTAAGGGAATTAAATCTGTTCTAGCTGGAAACCCGTAGACTGCGTGGTCAGCTCATCGAAGTTTTCAAAATACTTCGAGGGTCCGACAATGTTGACTACCGGGATATTTTCACACTGAGTGAGAACAGAACGCGCAATCACGGCTTCAAACTCAAACTGAAGCGTTACAACCGCAATCTGTGTGGAAATTTGTTCACCTACAGTATCTGCGGTAAGTGGAACGCACTTCCAGTGGAAGTTGTCAACAGTGAATCTGTTGACCAGTTCAAGTCAAGACTAGACAAAGTCTTGAAAAGTGGCCGTTTAGGGACGCAAAACAATTGAGCAGCCATGTGCCCGCTCGATTGCTAGTCCAAAGGTACCCTCTTTGAATGGACCATAAGGTCTCTTAGGGTACTTCCTTTCCTTGTTACTCCTTGTTACAAGGTAAGGTATGGATAGACAGGAGTCGTAGCAGTTCCATTAACAGTTAACTTCACGAGACCAGAGAGGTGTGGGCTTCAGTTCCCGAACGAGGAAAGGACGCGTTAGCAATTTTCATTCGAGGCAGGGCGAGATAATATATCAGTCGGTAGGGTGAGCGAAATGTATGGAACAGTGACAAAGTCAAACTATGCGAATAAGGACAGAAAAGCGACTGTATTTCTCGAATGGGAGAAGACCTACAATTCAATTCAGACCTGATGGAGAAAAAAAGGCTTGTACTACTAAGAGGGCACGAATATTATCACTTAAATAATTCTTAAATACACAAGGAATAATTAGTATACACCTGCAAAAGAAATATTATCATGGGAGGAAGAAAATTATCTTGGGTAAAATCGGCGGTGAATTGTTGACTAAGTATCTTTAGTCTACGCCCAAGCGAGTTCAGGATAGAGACAAGCCTTTTAGTTGATCCGCGTGGATTTTAAGCCGTAAATAAGGAGGATCAAGGAGTCGAGGGCATCATATTCTTGAGACATCGATTTAAGTTACTAATGGGGCAAAATTGAAACAAATGAACTATTATTAATCACCAACAACCGTTTTTTACCCAATTTTATTTTCTTCTCAACACCAGAATCTCAAAAATGGTCAGGCGTTATCTCATCCTTTAACGTGAAAGATTCTAAACGGTTGTGTATGATTTTTTAAGGTCTAATGCATAAGGATACTATTGCCAGATTTAAAATTGCCTATATGGTGCGGTGGGTTATTTTTCACCGTTGACAACGCTGAATTCAGCGCATGTTTGTTGTCGGCCATCTATTCTTTTTCTTTCTTAAATATTGACTCAGTTGCTCATCGTCTGTAAGGGAATCAATAACATGATTGATATTAATTCTCCATAAATTTGGAAATTACAATTTTATGTTGCTTGGAATTCCCGCCGTGAGGTCCAATTCAAAGATGTCCGAGTACTTGGGTTAGTGGCCTGCGGTAACTTTTGAAGATGAGGAAGCAATTCAAGTTTTACAAAAATAAATATGTCAATTGAAGTAAATTTGTTGTTCTTTAAAATTAACTATATATTGTAAGCTACTCAGTTTATTTAAATTTTATTTTTAAGACTTTGTTTAAACTTTAAAATAGATTCTGTAAGTATGCACAACCAGCTAGCCAAAATTTTCTATCATATTGGCCTACATTGCATTTGAGAGTGCAACACTGTTTTAGATGACAGATCTAGTGTTTGCGTAGGTCTTCCTGTTTTAATAATAGTTTTTTTTTCATTTAAGTCATCGCACTGAACTTCCTTTTTAATAATTTTTCAATAATGCAATCGAATTTTCTCCTAACTCCATTTGCATCCATTTTCTTTAAAAGGTGGTTATCACATAAAAAAATTAATAAAAAATACACCAAACTTATCTAATCACTGCCTCAGGGCTACTGATCTTAAAGATGTGAAGATGACTGATGTTAATGGTAGGCCCGCCAGAATCCCAGAAATATTAATAAAATACTTAAGATATAAGAACTTAACCATACTGGAATTTTGTTATTTAGCTGATTTCTTTCTCCGAACCAGTATTTAAATATAACCTAAAAATTTGTTTAAGCTTCAGAGCATAATAATAGTTACGTTAATGTGTCTTTTGTTGCTTTTTCCTAGATTCTGGCAACCCGGGGAGTTGCCAGATGCAAGCAGATGTCCTCAAAGCTAAATTTGCTTCCTTTCCATATACAAATAGGTTATTTTTTTCTTAATTCTGATACAGCGTTAAAATATCTAGATAAAAATCATAAAACTCTAATGACTGTATATTATTGCTAAGAAACGCAAAACATTTTTTAAACTAGTCATTTAAAATAATTGAAAGGTTTATACGTCTCCTGTATTCTCTTTGCATCTTCTACAGCAATTTTGCTTCCTTTGCGCTATTTTCAAGTCTCTCGCATTAAACTTACACGTTAATATAAACATCTTGCCTTACAAAATTTAAGACCCTATTAAAAGTTTTATACGAATCTCAAGTGATCATGGAATTTACCTGACAAAGACTAATATAAAAATTAATATTGTAGGTTTTCATGTCTGATTAACCGGAGGCAAATAAATTAGTAGAAAAGAAAATATCTTTGCCATTACACCAAAGAGAACCTCAGCTACAGTCATAGAATCGAAGAATTTCAAGAGGCGTTTGTGGGAAAGCTAGTTGCCAATTTAACTAGCACGAAAATAAATATGTATCCTTCTTCTGGTCGAGGATTAGGAGGTCCTACAAGGTGCATAGAGAGTATTTGAAATTGTTCTGAAATTTATTTTGGCTTTTGCGACTTGAAAGGCCGCATTTTTACTCTGGTCGTCGTCTTTTGACTAACGTCGGTTGACCTACAATAGTTTACCTCATTTGAATAAATATCAGACCCACCAAAATAAGGGCAGACCCTAGATGTGGTCTTAATATGATGAAAATAACATGAAAAAGTGAATCATGTGCTAAATTAAAATTTCATTGCGGTACTTTAATAATACAACAAGCTACGTGACACCAGTTTCCTCAGAACCGAGACCATTTGGACATATGTTGTAGTGTGTCATGCTCTGCATACCTTGGTAAACGACAGCTACGAGTGTTTTCTACGGTTCTATTGCCAGATTTTTTCTACATGGAATCGAGTTTCAAAAATCATCTCCGATTTTCGTAAAAACTGTCTGATGTCATGTTTATTTTAAATCTTGAGCAGTGGAGATGAGTAGAAACTACGAGTATTTTTTTTAGTTAGCCTCTGTTCTGAACAGCCTGTAAAATGGCTTCCTTATATTAAATATAAAATGATTTCCTTACAAGCACAGATCAAAACTTAACTAGGGCTCTTGCAGATTCGACCCAAACGTATACATTGGCACAAATTGGAAAACAATGGACGGTTGGAAATCAATATGCTCGCCCGAGGTAATCATTAATGGTGATCCAGTACCTGTGAGTGGGTTCGACGTCAGGAAAGTTTTCCAAAAATTATACATGTGTACCCTTTGTTTCTAAACACAGTAGAAATTGAATAACCGTTAAATAGACCCTCTTTGTACTTAAGACCAATTTACGCTAGAGGGTGCGAGTCAAGTAAAAGTTTTACCATAGCTGAGACTCTGACGTTATTGCTAATATCATCGACAGTCCGAGCCGAGGGATACTACCAATTCACCGATGGTTTAGTCTCATATATTATGGGTACTTCTGTCGGCGTTTCAGAAATGAGATGGCAACTGATGTTCAGCTACAGCGATCTGGGGTCATTTGTTGTGAATTTGATCAAGTACTTGACAAGAATAACATTTAAGGGGTCTCAGGACTAGTTTTGAAAATAGCTTCTGGAAAAAATGATTCTGGTTAGTAGACGCCTTGCCAAATGGCTCTGTAGTTCGTCGTCCACCTTATCTAAAGGCGGTATTTTCACCTTCGATACTTATTATAAGAACTAGCATAAATGTCGGGAACTTAATGTCCGTCTTAAAATCATGTCAGGAATATCTTTGTTTGATGAAAGCTCGAACAGACGAAAGACTAATTTTGTCTCAACCGGGCCTCTCTGCATTTCCCAAAGAAAAAAAATCGGCATTGATATTATATGAAGCCATCAACTCTCATTTAATCTTAAATCTGAAATCATCTTAGGTAGTAATGTTATTTTTCTATAACTTGTGTTTGTAGCAAGGAGGCAAGGCGAGTCGCTTCCTACTCGTAGGTTCTCAAATCCCAACTACAATGCTCTGCCACTCTTTTAAAGCGATTAATATAAAAAATAGATATTCTGAACTCCGTTCTTAGCTCTAAGGTTGGCCACTTGTTTTTTTGATCGCACTGAAATGGATTTTGATGTAGATTAAAAAGAAAAAAAACTAGATTTCGACAAACACGGAACGGAGAAGAAGGAGATATTTTGGCCAGTTGATCTCTTTCTGTAGCTCTTCTCTCCCAAGCGATTCACAGCTAAGCTCCTTTAAACCGATACAACTCCACTTACGAAATGTGTCTGGAATAAATAATCTGCAGAATCGGAGTAAAGTGAACCTGCTTTCTCAAAAAAACCCTCACATATGTTACACCCAAAGCTAAGCTGTCATAAAAAAGGAAAGAATACTACTTACGGATGTTCACTACTGTATGTTGTACGCTTTCACTTAACTGGAATAGGTCCCATGATTTCGATTTGAATTAACCGAGGGAACTCAAGGATATTCTGTCCTCAGGGGTGAAATGTCATTGTATTAATGTGGGAAAAATTAGTTCCGAAAGTTTCAAAGATCGAGGACGTGAGTTTGGGGAAATGCTAAGCATACAAAACAATTATACTTAATCTATAAGTAGTTGGGTAAATTTTGAGTAATAAAGGTGTAAATAAGGCAGATACTTGAAATTTAATTAGGGTATTTTTTTAAGTTACTTAAAATATATATATATATATATATATATATATATATATATATATATATATATATATATATATATATATATATATATATATGAGCAAGGAAAGGGAAAGTACTGTTTGACTTCGGCCTCAGACCATCAAAATTGCGTTTAGTGCCTTTTGTAAAAAGATTTAAAGCTTCTAGAATAAGTGTAAGCGGAAAGTAAATGACTTAAGTTTTGATTACCATTGATTGAAAACCAATATACGAAGACCAGGCAATGACTTCGTCACTCCCCTCTAGGAGGGAAGCTTGCGCTTCATTACTAAGATTGAAATTTAAAATCGAAAAAAAAACAGCCATGGTTAAATTTGTATAAATTTTCTGAACTTCGCCAATTATAATAATTTTAAAAAGGAACTCTAAACTAAATTTCCCCCCTTTTCAAAATATCACGTTGCTAAAATATAGAATTATAGAAGATTTATAAAAATAAATTTTCTGAACTTCATCATTTGTAATTCTTTGGGGTTTAAGAAATTCACAAAATTTCGATACTTATATTTATTTCTGAACTTCACCATTTCTAATAAAAGAATTATTAGAAATAACTATGATAAAAAATAAGTCATAACCAAACTAAGATGAAATTATCTTTCAAATACACAAAAAAATCCCTTCTTAAATTATAGAGTTACTCGTATTGATGATGACAAAGCAAAATAAAGCTCGAATGTTGCATGATGCATGAATTGTAGCTAGACGCAAAATTATAAAACATTGCTGCACTTAAGTGTAGCGTGGTGGTGTCACACACTATAAAGTTTTTCATCTTTAAAGAAAACAAAAAAAAACCTCCGCAGGTGCACTAATTACTATTACCTTATTTGAGAATGTATTTTCTCGTACGTTTAATTAAGCGTAGGATTAGTTTTTACATTCTTGGTTGTGCATTTAAATAAGCGCGCGTCAATTCTTCTCTCACTTTTCACTTCTAATTCTCTCACGACTTTCCTCAGAGCGGAGCAAAGGATTTTGCTAGTGTGTAATAATGATACATGAAGGTCAGGAAGTTAGGGACGTTTATATATGAGTGTATACGCGCGTATATTTGTCACTGTTATGTGCACCGCAAGTTGCGAAGTACCCAATTTTTCATTTGTTTACATTAAATCTCTTAAAATTTTTACACATTTATATTTGTTATTCTATAAATCCCCGGAAGGCAGATAGATCTGCGGTTGTAAATCTTTCACGCTATTTCATCTCTTCAATCTTTAGCACTTTCTTTACAGCTCATTCCTTGAAACTATCTCTCCGAGATTCTCTTGTTGATTTTAACTTCTTAGGTTAAGGAAGCAACACTTATTCTGTAAATCCATGAATCTTTCGTCGTGTATTGACAGTTGCCCCAATTAGCCATGTCACAATTTTAAAAATATTTCAAACAAATGTAAGTTACTCGTAATTATGTAATAATTATTAATATGCTTTATAAATTTTAAAATAGTTTTGGATGATTGGCGTTAAGCTTAGTTGTGAAGTGCTGTGCTGAGAATTAATATTTTTCATAATACTGGCTGAAAAATTAATTATGGAAATAAAAGTCAAAAATAGGCAAATGTTTATGCAAATATTTTTCTGATATCGATGATTAAAAATAAAAATTAATATAAAAAGTTAATTAAGCTGGGAAAATGAAAATTGGAGGAGATTTAGTAACATGTTTTGAAACAAAACCTTTCAAAATGTTTCCCAACTGAACGAAATTCAATGTAAAGTCTGACATTTACATGAATACAGATTAGCCTTCTCGCTATTTGTTTATGTGGGTTGCTAAACTTTAAACACACATGGACCTTAATGCTCCCTCAGTCCATGTAAGATTATTCGCGCGGACATGTATGTGTATGAACAAGATACAGGGTCACCCCCCTAAACGGGCCCCAACTTTCGATAGGCCTCAATCCTTAATTTTCTGCAAGGATTGAATGAAACTTTGGTGATAACTAGTTTATTGTATCTAAAAACATCATATCAAAACATGAGAGAGTCTCTGGACTTTTCTCCATTTAGCTCTGTGCATTTTTTGAGGCGCAGCACAAAGTTGTCAATGACGCCCTTACAAACCGACTGATAAAAGGCTCTGATCTACTCACTGATGGCTTCCTTGAGTTCCGTGATAGTCTCGAGTCTCCCTGCCTACACTCTGCCTTTAAGGTATCCCCAAAGAAAGAAATCTGGGGGGCTAAGGTCTGGGCTCTTTGGTGCCCACTCAAAATCAGTCTTGAGACTGATCACACGGCCACCAAAGTTCTCTTTTAGTCAATCTCGGGAGAGGTTTGAGGTGTGAGAGCTTGCTCCATCTTGCTGTAACCAGAACCTCCCCATAAGCGACAGGAACAGGGTCTGCAGCTCACTATTAAGGGTTTTGAGGACCTTAACATACCGCTCCTTGGTGACTGTCACTGTCGCGCCAGATTTCTCGAAGAGGAATGGTCCGATAATGCCTCTGGCTGAGATTGCAGCCCATACCGTGCACTTAGGGGAGTGTAGGGGCTTGGTGGCTACCTCATTTGGTCTGGAGGTCTCCCATAAGACATTTGTCTTCGAGTTTACTTTTCCTTCAAGATGGAAGTGAGCTTCATCTGAGGTCCAAAGGAGGTTAAGGACAGTTGAGGTCTCCTGAATCTTATCCAGTATCTTGACTGTCCTCACCTTACTCTACTCCTTGCCTGAGGCTGTAAGGGTCTGCTTCGACTGTGTCCTGTATGGGTAGGCCTTCATATCCATTACTAGCACTCTCCCGCAAGTCTCACGGGATATACTGAGGGACTGAATTCGCTTACGCACAAAGCGTTTTGGAGTCTGCTGAATTGACTTTCTCACGCTCTCGACCAGCTCAGCTGTACGCTTCCTGGTGCGTCCTGAATGTCTTGGACGGTTGTCACTGGCTGCATGGAGGTTTTCCACTGTTCCATAGTTCTGGAATTGGTTCACCCAGTCCTGAATTCTGCTCTTGAAGGGTGCCTTTTCACATTCGAACTGATGCACGGAAGTCTCTTGCACTTTCTTGAACCAGCCTGTCTTGTAGTATTGCTTGACGCAGTATATTCTTTGCTGGAGCGCCATTGAGATCTCGTTGTGTTCACAGGCGTTGCTTCTGTAATGTCCTGCAAAGTAAGGGTGATTAATGAATGAATAAAAGATATATCACAACAAGTGTGTGCAGGCCCGTTTTTGGGGGGGACCCTGTATGCACGGTGGAACAAAATTCATAAATATTTTATCATTTTTTCTTGGTTTTTATCTGTTTGTCTTGGAAAAAATCCCCTTAATGCTAAACGTGACTAAGTCGGTTCATTAAACCTCTATTCGACCAGCTGATTTGTATGATCATTATATTAAGTCAATTGTTTCTTCCTGTGTTCTCAGAGAGACACTGAAGCAGATATAGGACAATATAGGAAAAAAGATATAGAGGGAGAAAAGTAGTTGGAGGCTAGAGGAAAAAAGAGAAAATAGGGAAATAGTGAGACAAAAAAGAGGCAAATAACAAAACAGGAATAATGAGACAGAAGAGGCAGGGATAAATGGAAGGCGTGGGTGGATGCTAGGAGAGAACAAACGAAACAAAAATATACAATAGAATTTTGAGAGGAAACAAGAGCCACTAGTAAACAATATAGCAAAAGGACTTATACTGGCTTGGATTTATTATATAAATCCGAAAAAAACGCGAAATAGTGGCATAGAAACCAGAGACGGGTAACCAATCAAGGTAAGGAAAAAAGCAAAATCCCTCAGGGTCTATAGAAATATGCTTTAAGGATACCATATAAAAGGTTGTGAATAAAATAGTGAGTAAGTAGTTGAATTCCTTTCATCAGACTTCATTGTGTTCATGTCCCTATGGTTTAAGATACCGTTATGTTAAGCTATAACTCAAATACTGGGCTGCTTCCCTTATAACAAGAACTAATTAATTTCTGTTGAATCCATCACCACCCCTTCAATCCACCAAGCAGAGAGCCTTCTACTCTCCCAAGCACTTTCATCCAACTACAAAAGAGGATATGGCTTTGATAATCCCACTTTCAGCCAAACAACCAGGAAGAGCCTTGTGTATTCGAATCGTTTCCTTATGCTGCCTCCAAGTTCTTCCCTATCTCTAGCTGATATAAATTCCCCCTTAAGATTCAGTCCTCCTCCAGGACCTTTACGATTCATCATTGATTTACACTTCACATTCCGAGTTACCAACTGCAGGCTGGATATTTACATCTCACTGTTAGTTGCTAGTACCTTAGTCTAACAAGTCGTTAATAATTCTGCTCTTGGAGGGGGCTTTTTCACATGCTATGATAGGCTAGTATATAGTACATATGTTAGGATAAACAAATTTTTTTCTTAAGAGCTCATCTGGTGACTGCCTCCTTGGGCATTAGTCGCCGTATTAAAAACTGGCCTAGTACTAGGCTACTTTAAAATAAAATTAAAAAAGAAAAAAAAACAACCATCCCTTAAAAAAGATGAAAAGGAAGTGAGCGTGCGACCTATAAGGCAAAAAAACAAAAGCAAAAAAAACAAAACAGAACAAATCAAAAAAACCTTGCTTAAATAATAGGGAGAAGGCCGGCCTCCCCCCCAAAAGTCAACAAGTCCACCAGTCAATGTCCACGCACTCGTCCCGAGTACAAGGGACAGGCGGTAGCGTCCCAGCCCATCCCGGTACCGGGACAGGTAACGTGCGCGAAGATCACCTAGACTGGGATATTCGACAAGAATGTGCCGAACAGTCTTGGGGACGACGCAGTCGTCACAATAGGGCGCAGGCGAGCGCTCCACCAAATAGCGATGCGTCACACAAGTGTGCCCGATTCGGAGACGACAGAAAGCGACCTGAAGCCGTCGCGGCATTGAGGAATAGGTCCATGGGAACAGTCGCGGCGCAATGGCAAGCAACTTTAAATTCCCTTCGACTGTCTCCCATCTTCTTTGCCAAGCAGTCCGAAGAGCTGCCCGTATTCCTGCCATGTAGTCGGTTTGAGGAAGAGTGAAATGCTGGTCCGGTCACAGAGTCCTTGCGGACTCTTTGGCACCCTCATCGGCGTGCTCATTCCCCACAATTCCTACATGTCCAGGAACCCAGCAGAAGATAATCTCGACATCCGCCCGGCTCGCCAAAACCGTGGCGTCACGGATATCGCGAACCAGGGGATGCGGAGATTCCAATGCCCCGAGAGCATTCAGGGCGCTTTGTGAGTCGCTATTGATCACAATCCGGTCTCTGAACCGGGCACGTCGCGTGATCTCCCGTACCGAGTGGTGTATTGCCACCAGCTTGGCCTTGAAGAAAGACACAGAGCCTGGCAGAGCCACTCCTTTCTTGATGTCCTCTTTTCGAGGGACAGCTTTAGGAACCCCGAAAGATGGCCTGGCGACCAAATTCAGGGGTGTTGCCTCCTGTGAGTCTAACGACTCGGTGGAGGCGCGTGGCCGTTTCCCCTTACGGGAAACGGTCACGCTGGGAGAAGAGGGGGGGAGCCCTGGTTTTAGTCGGGGCTGGGTGTGAACCCTTTTTGCCGCCTGCTTTTCCAGGGGAGCGCCCGGGTTGAGTAGAACCCGCAGAAGGGCTCCGAATGGGCGCGGAAACAACCGTGGTCGTTGGCCTGGATAGGCCAGAAGCAGAGGGTGCTTTCTAACTATTGAGGTATAAGACGTTCCAGGCAGATCCAAGTGCGCCAGGACCAAGTCCTTAGCTTTGCGGAATGAGAGTCGATCCTGGGCCTGAATGGCCTGGATTTCTTTCTCAAGGAGATATGCACCACACTGCTTCAAAGAAGCTGGGTGCAGCTCTCCGCAATTGACACACTTGACCACACATGATTTAGACTTATCGTGTGCGGCCTTAAAACAATTTTCACAGACTTCGGGTGCCCCTGAATTTGCACGTCTACAAGAACGATTTGTATGGCTGAAGCGGTGACAGTAATAGCACCGCCGTGGAAGTGGCACGAATGCCTTCACGTGGTAGCGGTACCTACCGACACGCACCGACTCAGGGAGCTTGTCACAGTCGAACGTGACGAAGAGTGTAGGGGAGAGGCTCTAGGCCCTTTTCCTGTTTTCTCATCACATGTCCGACCTTGACCGCCCCATGGTCGGCCAGCTCTAACGTGATGTCCTCTACGGAGTAGTCAACGAGTTCCATTGCATAAACTACTCCTTTCACAAAGTTCATGGTAGAGTGCAGCGTCACACTCACCGGGGGGCCATGAAGTGTCCGAAGAGCACTTATCTTGGCCGCCTCGGCGGGATTCGCCGCATTCGCCAGAAGGCTCCCGTTCGAGAAACGGGTCACCATCGGCTCTCTACCAATTGCACTAGCTAATGCTCCGCACACAGGGAGGTAGAGGGGCCGGATGTCCCGATCTTGGCTTGGTCCCTTTGCCAAAGGGGCAGCAGACACATCCGTCCCCGCAGCCTCCGCGGATGGAGAGGAGCCCCGAGTCTTTTTCGTCTTTTTCCTGTTCTTTTTCTTTTTAGGAGAGGAGGGCGGGGAATGAACCCGCTTATCTCTTTCGCCGGCAGGAGCCCCCAGGCCAGATGGATGGGCCTCAGGAGGGGTGGTCGGCAATGGGCTGCCTGCTAGCTTTCTTGGCAGTCCCCTTAGAAAGAAAAGGAGGGACTGCCGCCGGAAATAGGTAGGTGCCCGAAAGCACCTCCAGAGAAGGGGGTGAGGGGGAGTCCCCTACACCCGTCATCGTAGGAGAGGAGTAAGCCTCCTTTCCGGTTAGAGAAATACGGAGGGTCACCTGCTCAATCAAAGGGGGGGAGGAACCTCCATTTTTTCAGTGGAGCTGCCCGAGGGCGGCTCCGTCGTTGTTACAGGGGGAATTAAGAACAGATGTTTACTTTTTTCATCAGTTGGCATGGTGACCCTAAATTTTCTACGGGACGCAATAGCTCACCCTCCCCCTTGCAGTAGCCCGCACTGCAAGGGGTTGTACAGGCCTGGCAGAGCCAAGTGCCGCCATTCGGGACCACCCTTCCCGCCTGGTGGCCTGGCAGTCCATCGGCATGGCGGCTCCACCTTGAACACGGCGTAAAATTGATAGAGTGTGAAGAGGAAAGGAAAAGGCATTTGAGGAAGGTATGGGTGGGGATGAAGAAGGTTGTTAAAAACCAACCACCCCAGACCGAAACTCAGGGGTTAGGGAACATTGTCCCCTTCCCCGTCAGTCCCGATCCGGCACGGTTGGCTGAGAAGAAGGTCAGCATCTACCCTGTGAAATTAGAGGCTGACCAGAGAAAGTTGTGGGAGAGGTTGCATGAAAAACGACGAGGTAGGGGAGAAATACAGGCTATCTGAAGGAAGGAAGAGAGGCTAAGCTGGGGCCGGACGGAGCGCTGGATCCCGTCAGCACGGCGGCCAAGATGGCAAATCGCCGCGCCCTTACGGGGTTAGGATAGACAATAATAATCTATGATTGACTAGGGTATAATAGTATAGTATAGGCTATACATGTCTAAGATAGTTAATTCTAGGTGAAGTTATGCTATACTAGGAAAGCCTAAGATATACTAGGCTAAGCAGGGCATAAAAGAATATAATTCGCTAGGCTACCCTATGGTATGCTAGGTTAGACTATGATATACTAAGCTATGCTACACTAGACTAGTCTTCGCTAAACCAGGCTATGATATGCGAGGCTTTTTTATGGTAGGCTAGGCTATGATTTGCATACTATGCAACACTAGGCCAAGATCTAATATTCTAGTCAATAATATGATGTACTATACTATTCTAATTAGGCTATGGTTGGGTAGGGTATACTAAGCTATGCTAGTCTAGGCTAGAATATGCTAACTAGGCTAGAATACGCTAGAATATACTAGGCTAGGCTACAGTAAACTAACCTAAGCTAGGTTATACTAAGGTAGGCTATACTAGACTAGAGTAAGCTAAGCTAGAATAGACTAAGTTTAATATACAATTGTAAGCAGCGCTAAGCTAGGCTACGTTATACTCTGATAGGCAGGCTAGGCTATACTTTAATAAGCTATGCGAGGCTAGGCAAGGCTAGGATACACTGTGATAGGCTCAGGTATATTATACTAAATTAGGATATTCTAATATATACTATGCTAGGTTATATATGAAAGTCTATACTAGGCTCGTGTATATTAGGCTACTCTAAGATATACTATGCTATTCTAGGCCATTCTATGCTATGATATATTAGGCTGGGCTAGACAAGGGTGTCTATGCTATGCAAGGCTATGCTGGACTATAGTACGCTAGAGTAGTCTAGATTATAGTGTACTATGCTAAGCTAGCATAGGCTAGGGTAGTCTAGGCTAGACTATGGTTAGGTTTGCTAGGCCAAGATATACTATGCTAGAATAGGATATGATATACTAAGCTAGGCTATACTATGCTAGACTAGTTTATACTATGCTAAGCAAGGTTATACTATACTTATACTATACTATGTTATGCTAGAATAGGGTAAGGTAGGCTATAGTAGATAAGCTATACTATGTTTTACAAGGCTAGGGTATCCTAGGCTATACTAGGATAGGCTAGGCAATACTATGTTAAACTATTCTAAACTATACTAGGTTTGGCTATGCTATACTATACTATTCTAGGCTAGGCTATACTACGCTATACTATGATAAGCTTTACTATCCTATATATGCTAGGCTGTACAAGGCTATGTTAGGCTAGGCTTTACTATGGTTTCTAGGCTAAGATAGGCCATAATATACATTCTCTGCTTGGCTAGGCTAGATTAGTCCATGCTAAGTCATACTATGCCAGGCTAAATTATACTATGTGAGGATAGGCTATACTATGCTAGCTACGCTTGAGTATGGTAATGGTAAGTTCTACTATTATAGGGAATCATAGGCTAGACTAGGCTAATCGATGCTAGGCTAAGCGATACTATGGTAGGCTATGCTATGACATAATATACTCTGTTATACTATGCTATACTATACTACGATATGGTATACTATTCTAGGTTAGGCAGGATTTACTAGGTTAGGCAATCTAGGATAGTCTATACTATGCTAAGCTTTATTATGCTTGTTGAGGTAATACTATGGTAGGCTATACTACGATAAGCTAGGTTTTGCAGGGGCTACTATTCGAGACTATACTAGGCTATCCTATAAAAAGTTATACTATTCTAGACAATACTAGGGTATACTAGAATGTGCTATGCTAGGGTATACTATGCTAGGAGATACTATACTACATATACTATATGATAATTTACTATACTATGTTTTCTATGCTATGCTATACTATGAGTATGTTATGCTATAATATACTATGCTATGATATGATAAGCACCACTATGCAATAATATGCTATAATGTGCTATGCTATAATGTGTTATGCTATATTATTCTAGACCATGCAATTAGCGTGTGACCATTTTTTCGCATTTCCAATTCCATAAATGAGGTGTGACAAAAAGTTAAGGCCCGCCATTTTCATTCAAGAATATATATTTTAATATAATTTAGTTCTGCTTTTTAAAGAACTTTTAAAAAGTTGTGACTTTTTAGTCGCGAGTAACTCTACATCTCACTATGTCGGTCGGAGGGTCGGTCGGTCCATGTTGGTTTTTATTTTAATAAAATGGTAACAATTCAGCCAATTCTAACAAAGTTTGAAACCCTTATGTTGTTTTACATTCTATTTCGAATGATATAATTGGCAAAGTCATCCCAAGGTTAGCCAGGGAATTATTTTATTTTGTCAATAACATCATAACTATTCCGACCATTCTAACGAAATCTGAAACCCGTATGCTGTTTTACATTATATTTCGAATAATATAGTTTCCAAAGTCCTCCCAAAGTTAGCTCGGGAATTCATTTTATTTGGTAATAGCATCATAACTCTTCGGCTGATTCTAACTAAATTTGAAACCTTTATATTATTTAACATTCCCTGTCAAATAATATAATTGCCAAAGTCACCCAAGATAAGCCAGGGAATTATTTTCTGGAGGCAATAACATCATAACAATTCGGCCGATTCTAACGAAATTTGAAACCCTTAAGGTGTTTACATTCTCTTTCGAATAATATAATTGTCAATGTCCTCTCAAAGTTACTCCGGGAATTATGAACAGTTTTCAAGGTCGTAAGAACATAAATCAGAATAAGTGAGGGCACGCGAATTTCTAGTCAGCAGACCTTGGTATCTTAATACTTTAGTTTTGACAAATATCATGGCTACTAAAGATCTTGATTAATAATTTTTCTTGAAGCATCCTTTTTGGGATCAATTAAGTGATATCAGTAAAATTGATTGGTTAAACATTCCTGAAATGATTAAATTCCCTTCACTGCTGATTCCTCAAAGTTGACTATAGAAGAGGTTAGGACTCTCATTTTAAAGCATTAAATTTATCAAAAACTTGCGGCTTCAATATATGATGAAGGTTGAGATGAGAACATTGTAATTAGAAAAAGTATAAAAAAGGAACAAAGGGAGAGAACATAGAAAGCTCAAAATAGGAAGAGAACTGAAAGGACAAACAAATAGCTATACAGGAGATAGAGGTTTCTTTCAACTTAGCCAATGTTTCTCCCATAGTCCCCTCCTTTAATGAAGGAGACCTAGATGTTTTTTTTCAATTTGAAAATTTTTCTAGCAAAAATAAATGGTCTAAAAAGAATTTAATGAACATTATTTTATCCTAAATTGTCAGGAAAATCTATGAGAGTTTACAATAGTCTATAGAAACCGGAAATCTATGACTTTGCATAGACACAAATGCTTCATGCACACGCAATTACACCTGAAGTTTATATCCAGAAAATTAGGAATATCACTAAAGCTAAAAATTAAATATTTGTGAACTCCTTCGCTACAGAAATATGTACAGTTTATAGAGTGGTTCGAAACATTAAGAGTCACTACCTAATCTGAGGTTGTGCATGCTACCTTTTTGGAAGAATGGAGAAGTAAAATTAATTTCCATGTTTTTAAATATGTAGGGGAGAGCAATCAAATTATGAAGCTTCTTAAGATGCCTAAGATGGCCTTAGCCCATGCCTTACAGTTAGAATCTCAAATTATTAAGCTTCTTAAGATGCCTAAGATGGCCTTAGCCCATGCCTTACAGTTAGAATCTGAAATTATGAAGCTTCTTAAGATGCCTAAGATGGCCTTAGCCCATGCCTTACAGTTAGAATCTGAAATTATGAATCTTCTAAAGATGCCTAAGATGGCCTTAGCCCATGCCTTACAGTTAGAATCTGAAATTATAAAGCTTCTTAAGATGCCTAAGATGGCCTTAACCCATGCCTTACAGTTAAAATCTGAAATTATGAAGCTTCTTAAGATGCCTAAGATGGCCTTAACCCATGCTTTACAGTTCGAATCTGAAATTATGAAGCTTCTTAAGATGCCTAAGATGGCCTTAACCCATGCTTTACAGTTCGAATCTGAAATTATGAAGCTTTTTAAGATGTTTAAGATGGCCTTAGCCCATGCTTTACAGTTAGAATCTGAAATTATAAAGCTTCTTAAGATGCCTGAGATGGCCTTAGCCCATGCCTTACAGTTAGAATCTGAAATTATGAAGCTTCTTAAGATACCTAAGATGGCCTTAGCCCATGGCTTACAGTTAGAATCTAAAATTATGAAGCTTCTTAAGATGCCTAAGATGGCCCTAGCCCATGCTTTACAGTTAGAATCTAAAATTATGAAGCTTCTTAAGATGCCTAAGATGGCCCTAGCCCGTGATTTACAGTTAGAATCTGAAATTATGAAGCTTCTTAAGATGCCTGAGACGGCCTTAACCCATGCCTCACAGTTGAAATCTGAAATTATAAAGCTTCTTAAGATACCTAAGATGGCCTTAGCCCATGCCTTACAGCTAGAATCTGAAATTATGAAGCTTCTTAAGATGCCTAAGATGGCCTTAGCTCATGCCTTACATTTAGAATCTCAAATTATAAAGCTTCTTAAGATGCCTAAGATGGCCTTAGCCCATGCCTTACAGTTAGAATATGAAATTATGAAGCTTCTTAAGATGCCTAAGATGGCCTTAGCTCATGCCTTACAGTTAAAATCTGAAATTATGAAGCTTCTTAAGATGCCTAAGATGGCCTTAACCCATGCTTTACAGTTCGAATCTGAAATTATGAAGCTTCTTAAGATGCCTAAGATGGCCTTAATCCATGCTTTACAGTTCGAATCTGAAATTATGAAGCTTTTTAAGATGTTTAAGATGGCCTTAGCCCATGCTTTACAGTTAGAATCTGAAATTATAAAGCTTCTTAAGATGCCTGAGATGGCCTTAGCCCATGCCTTACAGTTAGAATCTGAAATTATGAAGCTTCTTAAGATGCCTAAGATGGCCTTAGCCCATGGCTTACAGTTAGAATCTGAAATTATGAAGCTTCTTAAGATGCCTAAGATGGCCCTAGCCCATGCTTTACAGTTAGAATCTAAAATTATGAAGCTTCTTAAGATGCCTAAGATGGCCCTAGCCCGTGATTTACAGTTAGAATCTGAAATTATGAAGCTTCTTAAGATTCCTGAGACAGCCTTAACCCATGCCTCACAGTTGAAATCTGAAATTATAAAGCTTCTTAAGATACCTAAGATGGCCTCAGCCCATGCCTTACAGCTAGAATCTGAAATTATGAAGCTTCTTAAGATGCCTAAGATGGCCTTAACTCATGCCTTACATTTAGAATCTCAAATTATAAAGCTTCTTAAGATGCCTAAGATGGCCTTAGCCCATGCCTTACAGTTAGAATCTGAAATTATAAAGCTTCTTAAGATGCCTAAGATGGCCTTAGCCCATGCCTTACAGTTAGAATCTGAAATTATGAAGCTTCTTAAGATGCCTAAGATGGCCTTAGCCCATGGCTTACAGTTAGAATCTGAAATTATGAAGCTTCTTAAGATGCCTAAGATGGCCCTAGCCCATGCTTTACAGTTAGAATCTAAAATTATGAAGCTTCTTAAGATGCCTAAGATGGCCCTAGCCCGTGATTTACAGTTAGAATCTGAAATTATGAAGCTTCTTAAGATGCCTGAGACGGCCTTAACCCATGCCTCACAGTTAAAATCTGAAATTATAAAGCTTCTTAAGATACCTAAGATGGCCTTAGCCCATGCCTTACAGCTAGAATCTGAAATTATGAAGCTTCTTAAGATACCTAAGATGGCCTTAGCCCATGGCTTACAGTTAGAATCTGAAATTATGAAGCTTCTTAAGATGCCTAAGATGGCCCTAGCCCATGCTTTACAGTTAGAATCTAAAATTATGAAGCTTCTTAAGATGCCTAAGATGGCCCTAGCCCGTGATTTACAGTTAGAATCTGAAATTATGAAGCTTCTTAAGATGCCTGAGACGGCCTTAACCCATGCCTCACAGTTGAAATCTGAAATTATAAAGCTTCTTAAGATACCTAAGATGGCCTTAGCCCATGCCTTACAGCTAGAATCTGAAATTATGAAGCTTCTTAAGATGCCTAAGATGGCCTTAGCTCATGCCTTACATTTAGAATCTCAAATTATAAAGCTTCTTAAGATGCCTAAGATGGCCTTAGCCCATGCCTTACAGTTAGAATCTGAAATTATAAAGCTTCTTAAGATGCCTGAGATGGCCTTAGCCCATGCCTTACAGTTAGAATCTGAAATTATGAAGCTTCTTAAGATGCCTAAGATGGCCTTAGCCCATGGCTTACAGTTAGAATCTGAAATTATGAAGCTTCTTAAGATGCCTAAGATGGCCCTAGCCCATGCTTTACAGTTAGAATCTAAAATTACGAAGCTTCTTAAGATGCCTAAGATGGCCCTAGCCCGTGATTTACAGTTAGAATCTGAAATTATGAAGCTTCTTAAGATGCCTGAGACGGCCTTAACCCATGCCTCACAGTTAAAATCTGAAATTATAAAGCTTCTTAAGATACCTAAGATGGCCTTAGCACATGCCTTACAGCTAGAATCTGAAATTATGAAGCTTCTTAAGATGCCTAAGATGGCCTTAGCTCATGCCTTACATTTAGAATCTCAAATTATAAAGCTTCTTAAGATGCCTAAGATGGCCTTAGCCCATGCCTTACAGTTAGAATCTGAAATTATGAAACTTCTTGAGATGCCTAAGATGGCCTTAACCCATGCTTTAGAGTTAGAATCTGAAATTATGAAGCTTCTTAAGATGCCTAAGATGGCCTTAGCCCATGCCTTACAGTTCGAATCTGAAATTATGAATCTTCTAAAGATGCCTAAGATGGCCTTAGCCCATGCCTTACAGTTAGAATCTGAAATTATGAAGCTTCTTAAGATGCCTAAGATGGCCTTAACCCATGCCTTACAGTTAAAATCTGAAATTATGAAGCTTCTTAAGATGCCTAAGATGGCCTTAACCCATGCTTTACAGTTCGAATCTGAAATTATGAAGCTTCTTAAGATGCCTAAGATGGCCTTAATCCATGCTTTACAGTTCGAATCTGAAATTATGAAGCTTTTTAAGATGTTTAAGATGGCCTTAGCCCATGCTTTACAGTTAGAATCTGAAATTATAAAGCTTCTTAAGATGCCTGAGATGGCCTTAGCCCATGCCTTACAGTTAGAATCTGAAATTATGAAGCTTCTTAAGATGCCTAAGATGGCCTTAGCCCATGGCTTACAGTTAGAATCTGAAATTATGAAGCTTCTTAAGATGCCTAAGATGGCCCTAGCCCATGCTTTACAGTTAGAATCTAAAATTATGAAGCTTCTTAAGATGCCTAAGATGGCCCTAGCCCGTGATTTACAGTTAGAATCTGAAATTATGAAGCTTCTTAAGATGCCTGAGACAGCCTTAACCCATGCCTCACAGTTGAAATCTGAAATTATAAAGCTTCTTAAGATACCTAAGATGGCCTTAGCCCATGCCTTACAGCTAGAATCTGAAATTATGAAGCTTCTTAAGATGCCTAAGATGGCCTTAACTCATGCCTTACATTTAGAATCTCAAATTATAAAGCTTCTTAAGATGCCTAAGATGGCCTTAGCCCATGCCTTACAGTTAGAATCTGAAATTATAAAGCTTCTTAAGATGCCTGAGATGGCCTTAGCCCATGCCTTACAGTTAGAATCTGAAATTATGAAGCTTCTTAAGATGCCTAAGATGGCCTTAGCCCATGGCTTACAGTTAGAATCTGAAATTATGAAGCTTCTTAAGATGCCTAAGATGGCCCTAGCCCATGCTTTACAGTTAGAATCTAAAATTATGAAGCTTCTTAAGATGCCTAAGATGGCCCTAGCCCGTGATTTACAGTTAGAATCTAAAATTATGAAGCTTCTTAAGATGCCTGAGACGGCCTTAACCCATGCCTCACAGTTAAAATCTGAAATTATAAAGCTTCTTAAGATACCTAAGATGGCCTTAGCCCATGCCTTACAGCTAGAATCTGAAATTATGAAGCTTCTTAAGATGCCTAAGATGGCCTTAGCTCATGCCTTACATTTAGAATCTCAAATTATAAAGCTTCTTAAGATGCCTAAGATGGCCTTAGCCCATGCCTTACAGTTAGAATCTGAAATTATGAAACTTCTTGAGATGCCTAAGATGGCCTTAACCCATGCTTTAGAGTTAGAATCTGAAATTATGAAGCTTCTTAAGATGCCTGAAATGGCCTTAGCCCATGCTTTACAGTTAGAATCTGAAATTATGAAGCTTTTTAAGATGCCTGAGATGGCCTTAGCCCATGCCTTAGAGTTAGAATCTGAAATTATGAAGCTTCTTAAGATGCCTAAGATGGCCTTAGCCCATGCCTTACAGTCAGAATCTGAAATTATGAAGGTTCTTAAGATGCCTGAGATGGCCTTAGCCCATGCTTTACAGTTAGAATCTAAAATTATAAAGCTTCTTAAGATGCCTAAGATGGCCTTAGCCCATGCTTTACAGTTAGAATCTGAAATTATGAAGCTTCTTAAGATGCCTGAGATGGCCTTAACCCATGCCATATAGTTAGAATCTAAAATTATGAAGCTTCTTAAGATACCTAAGATGGCCTAAACTCATGCCTTACAGCTAGAATATGAAATTATGAAGCTTCTTAAGATGCCTAAGATGGCCTTAGCTCATGCCTTACAGTTAGAATATGAAATTACTTACCAATCTGTGTCAATTTCTTCAAAATTATCTCTGATAAAAACAAGGAAATGGTTTCGAATATCTTCTTGTTATAGATTTTTATTTATTCCTTGGTTTCTTTATTATATTAATAACATTTACAAAGTGTAAATAATATAATATCTCCGAGGTATTTTTATATAAATTTATTGTGCTATATTATTATATAAAGGGTAGGAATGCCATTATTATATGGTAAGGCTTGACGAAATTCATTATATCTGATGCTTAAATTTAGTTAGGTTAGGTTAGGTACTCTGATATTATGAATGATGTTAAAAAGATTTTTTCCGCTAAATATTAAAAAAAATATGTTTTAAAGTGTTCTATTTTTTTTAGTTTTAACAAGCATTTTTTTGATAATAAACTTACCAATAATTATTATCTCAATGTAGATAAAAAAAAGGTGGTAGGTCATATATTAGAAGAGCACCAATTATCGCGACGTTTCGACCAAATGGTCATCTTCTGGCTCGATACAAAGAGTTAAAAGAGAAATTTTAAAAGTAAATGCAAGTATTCGGTTGAATTAAAATTAAAAGCCATGTCAAAAAAAAGTAAAAGGTTTAAGAGATAAATAAAAAAAATAAGGATCACAAACATACTTTTCTTTTGAGATATCCGCAAAGAATACAGAGCAATAAAGGAACTGGAGATTAAAATAGTTTCTATTTTGGGGGATGTTAAAGGAGAGTTAAGGTAGTTGAGGGAGAATCAGAATTTAGTGGGGGCGGGGAGGGGGATCATCATTATAATGTAAAGAGACTCAAATATGCGGAGGGAGATAGGATCAGGAGTCGAGTCCAGAATAGTAAAGTCTTCCAGAGATGAGATAGTTTGACAGTTAATTGACTAGTCACGTATTGAGAGAGTTCAGGTTGTTTTTCGTGTTGGTTCTTTGTGGCTCAGTGGTCAACGCCTGTATTGGTTTCCTTTTGCAAACTTCCTCGATTTTCCTCTAGTAATAGATTCCCCTACAAGAAGACATAAAATTATTAGTCCTTTATACTGACAACCGCGGTTGTAGCTCTTCCGATGAATTGCACCGGCTAACCGGAATGAAGGCGCCACCCGCCGCTGAGAGTGTAAGTGTCACTCCATTACCTGAGTGTAGAAATTTCCCTACTAACCTTTGACCAACTCTGCTTTCCACTTGGACAAATAGTAATTTCCTATTTAACTCAGATACACCTGGGTTCGCTATCCAGTCCTGAATTTAAGGATCTTTCACACCGTGCATATAAATCCCCTCGGAACTTCAAATCACAACTGATTGTTTTGTAAAGAAAGCAAAATCAACCAGTAAAAAATCCTAGTTTGGAATAATAACAATTTAAGTATGATTTACAGCATTCAATAATCCCCAAATTTGCCAGAATATTAATAATGATGGAGTCATAACGGGTAATGGATTAATAATGTTACAAACAATATTTTCAGCTGTTTTAAGATTAGGAATAAAAAAAAATTATTCAGGACTTCTCCGGCACATTTGTTTCGGTGACGCCAAATAGGCTTATAAAAATAAGTATCGAACTTTAACTAAGAAAAGGACCCGCATTGAGCCCTGATGTCGTAAGGGTCATACGACCAGAACATGGTGAAAATAACTAAAACCCCTCAACCTAAGTCAATAAATGGGCTCTCGATGCACCTCGAAAGACTAATAGTGAAACACATGTTTGTTATGAAAGTTCACTATTGACATTAACTTAATCATCTAATTAAAAACTAACCTGATTTTGAAGAATTATTCAAATAATAATCCAGCTTCCATAGGGAGGATTAGGAACAGTTCCGCATCTATGGAAAAGCAGTATTAAAAGCACCACCAGAATTTTCAAATAATAATCCAGCTTCAATAGGAAGGATAAGGAACAGTTCCGCATCTATGGAAAAGCAGTATTAAAAGCGCCACCAGAATTTTCAAATAATAATCCAGCTTCAATAGGGAGGATTAGGAACAGTTCCGCATCTATGGAAAAGCAGTATTAAAAGCACCACCAGTTTTAGCAGTTACAATTCCATGATCCCGCGAATTTAGTAACCAACTTTACACCTGCCAAAAAGTATGTTAAATCTAAATCGTTTAATTCAAAATTAATTATTGTAATGTGAATAAAGGTTTCGTGAATAAAGAAAACTAAAGAAAGGGGAGGATATTAAAATCCTGGATAGCCAGGTACAAATGTTTTCTCCTAGCTAAAGCAATTTAAGGAAAGGATATGATGGCTACCTGTAAGGTTCATAGTGGTAATCAAGTACAACTTTACGTATATATTCAATTTATAACAGCCTTTCTAATGGCTTCAATCTGTTGACCAGTTCAAGTCAAGACTAGACAAAGTCTTGAAAAGTGGCCGTTCAGGGACGCAAAACAATTGAGCAGCCATGTGCCCGCTCGATTGCTAGTCAAAGGTACCCTCTTTGAATGGACCGTAAGGTCTCCTAGGATACTTTCTTTCCTTGTAACTCCTTGTAACTCATTTTTAATGATTTTATAGAAATTTAGCAATCGAAAACTTCTCAAGTTTGAAGTTAACTGCCTAATCCTATAAAATATTGAACAAGGTTCGGACGAATTTAAGTTACCAACACCCGCACTGTTTAACTAAATCCGTATGTTAAATGTGAGCTGCAATAATCCAGAATATCCAAGACATTTAACCAAATCTATCAAAGTTTCAAATATTTATTTCAGACTAAATTTCACCACTAGACAGCAATTAGGTAATAAACGAACACAATCTCTGTCTTAATTCTAAACTAGGAAAATTCGATAGCTTCTTGAGGCAAATACAGAGTTCAAACCTAAGGAAACTTTCCCTCCACAATTGTAGAGTGCGTAAGGTATTTGAAGACATATGTTATGTTTACAATAGCCGCATATTATTTGACCATATATTTTCTATACTTCAAAATTATCAATGGCAGACCCTATGCTTACACAGGAAATGAAGAGGCACGTAGTTATCTTGGCTATAAAGGCTAAACATAGCAATTTAGAAATAGCGCGATTTTTAAAAGTCGCTAGATTGTTCGGCTACAAAGTTTGCAATGTACACAACGGCAGACCTTATGTGTTTCAACAAGACTCGGTACCATCACACAAGGCTCAAGCAACGCTGAAATGGATGACGGAAGATTTTCATGATCACATAACCCCTAACATTTTGCCTTCTAGCTCCCTAAATCTCAATCCCTCAAACTACTATGTATGTAGTGTAGTTGAGATAGAGGTTAATGAGCACCCTCATAACACTAGAGAATCCCTAAAAGCCTCCATAGTTAGAGTAATGTCCAATATGAACAAGAACCACTTGATTCTAGCATGTAAACGATTCAACTTTGCATAGAAGCCTTTATGGAAGCTGAAGGAGACTTTATTGTATAAACTTACAAAACAATATGTTTATTCTTATCCTCACAACTTTTTCAGCAAAAGAAATCATTATCTGTTTCTAAGAGTTATTTTTGCATAAGTATAAATCTGTCCTTAAATACCTTACGTACCCTATATTAAACGTACCCTTTCAAGACGCAACACTCGTCTTACCTTTACCAAAAATGTCAGAATATTAATATATGCTCTTAACTTGAAAACTTTAATAAATCCAAATAAAATTTATTAGTAGGTTCGTTATTAAACTCTTAATAAGTAATAAATCAATATAAATAAACAATTTATTCCTTCAGGCTTAATTGATCCTAAAGTAGCTCTTATATAAACTTTCAAAATATTGGCCACAATCGTCTTCAAACAATAATTGATGTAATCACAATGATTATTATCAAGCAAGGACAGCATTTTCTGGTCAATAAAGTAAGAAGAGGAATCAATTAAAAAAATAAGTTTTCTACCATAGTTTGGCACCTCGATGAGTTTAACGAGAAACGGATTGTTTTCAAGAAGGAAGGAAAAAAAAAAGGGAATTCATTTTCTTATTTTATGGTAAACTTGAATAAATTTCTAAAAATTTTCCTTCTGTCGGAAATTTAACTTCGAATTCAACAGAAATATTAAAAAATCTCGCCATTGAAACTATGAAAAAACAAGGTCTGCTGACCGAAAGTTGTGTGCTGTCACTTATTCTGATTTATGACCTTACGACCTTCAAAACTTTCAATTATTCCCAGACTAACCTTTGGAGGACCTTCGCAATTATATCTTTCGAAAGAAAATGTAAAACAAAATAAAGGTTTCGAATTTCGTTAAAATCGGCAGAATAGTTATGATGTCATTGCCAAATAATTCCACGTCTAACCTTAGGAGGACTTTAGCAATTAGATCAATCAAATGAGACTGTAAAACAACACAAGGGTTTCAAATTTCGTTAGAACTGGCCGTATAGTTATGATGTCATTACCAAAACGAAGTAATTCCCGGGCTAACCTTGGGATGACCCTGGCAATTATTTCATTTGATAAAGAATGGTAACATAAGTGTTTCAAATTTCGTTAGAATCAGCCGAATAATTTCTGGGCTAACCTTGAGGGGAGTTTGGCAGTTAGATCATTCGAAAGAAAATGTAAAACAATATCAGTATTTCAAATTTTATTAGAATCGGCCGAATAATTTCAATGTTATTACTAAAATGAAAAAAAGCAAAATGGGGACCGACCGACCGACCGACCGACCGACATAATGAGATATAGAGTCGCGACGGCCGCGACTAGACTCGCACGTGACTAAAAACAGTCGGAAAGATGCATCAAATTTTTACTAAATTTACATCAACCATTTTATTTAAGATAAATTGGTTTTCAAATAAAAGTTGGCTGACGGTTGAAACACTTTGAAATGATCAAAGTAATCGTGTTCGAAGTTTCCTTTTAATAAAGAGCGAAATTGAACCGTCCTAAAAGAGTTGATTTTATTTTATTCCATTTGTTCTGTCTCTCTCTTTCTTCCTTCTTTCTTACTCTATGTATGATCCTTGCTTAGTCTTATATAAAGACGAAATCCCTTTTGCATCATCTTTCCTTATTTCTTATGAGTTATTTAGCATATATATATATATATATATATATATATATATATATATATATATATATATATATATATATATAACAACACATATGAGATAAAGATATAGTTAAGATAAGACCTTGAGTAAAATTTAGGTATTAAAGTTCCTTTGAAATGATTAAATAACAAAAAGTAAAAGAGGGCTCAATTTTGGCCTTCAATGGGTTCAATTATTCCTGCATGATAACGTAGTCTCGTGAGGAGTTCTTTTCTCCTTTTCACTTCATGTTTTATTAGGATTTCAATTTAAACTTCCTGTTTACAAGATTAACTTTTGCAAACTTTCATTTTCAGGTGGGCTAAAATTTTCCGATTAGCTTCTATCCTAAGTTTAAAATTTTTAAATTAGCTTCTATGCTAACTTTTAAAAATTTAAATTTAGCTATCTCAAAAATCTCCCTAGGGACGTAACATAACCATATTTTGTATCTCATAATATTGTATTAAGTGTTTCACTTTTTATAACCTAAAGGTGAACGTTAAGTTCGAAATGTAACATAACAGAGATAGTTGAGTAGTTATAATGAAAATGTATTACGCAAACTAAATGTTTAACATTCTTAACGATCCCGATAAGTTTAGTGCTCTTCAGAACACCTTCTCTAAGTTAACAATTTCCCCCTCTAATAAAGCTAATAGATTCTCTAACGTCAAGTTCACCAAAGTCACCTACTAATAACTTTATGAATCTCTTTATCCAAGTCGGTGTGGCTTTGTTTTGCTTTAAAGCCTAACAAAACCTCACATTCATGACATCCACCTTAGACCTATACTGTCATCTTCCTTACTTCCAGGTTATTAGGGCATAAAATATTTACTAAATATGGGCCCCTTAATAACCCAGAACTGGTTTAACAAAAAACCAAGTTATTCATTTTTTCAATAACTCCTCGAACACAAATTGGTTCATTTCATTTCCTTTCAAGTTGAGATGAATCTTCCTTTTCTACGAACGTTATCGTAGATTAAGCCATAGAAATTATTCGTGCGTCTGGTTTTCAGAATTCTAACGAATTTCATAATATCTTACTAAGAAAATCTAAACGACTTTTACAAATAGTTTTTAAAGAACGTATATAGTTTTCTAAAACTATAGTTTTCTAAAACTATATATGCATCTTGTGGGACCTCTTAATCCACCACCCGAAGAAAGACAGGTATAATATCGTGCTCATTGAATCAACAATTCGCGATTCCCAGGCAGTCCTCTTGAAATTCTTCGATTTTATTGCTGTAGCCGAGGCTCTCATTGCTGCAAAGGCATAGATATTTTTTTTCCTGTTAATTTATTTGCCTCCTAAAAATTCGAAATTATAACTTAATTTATTAATTTTTTAATTTGTTTTAGACGGACAAATTCAATGATCCCTTGCGTTTATAATTATGTGTTCGACTTATTAATGCCGGAAAATATCTCTATATTGTTTGAGAAAATGCAAATATAATACAGGAAACCTATAAAACCTTCTTTGATTTAAAGATAGCCGAGCGATCTTTGAAGCTAGGTGAAGAAGTTCTGCTACCCTTGCGTTCAGATGCAAATAAACTGCTCATAAAAAGAAAGGCTTGAACATTATAAGTTGCTAAAAAGGTGCAATAGTGTCAAATATCTAATATCGTTAAATGAAAAAAGGTGTACCACGCTAATATCTTAAAATAAATTTCAGGAACTCTTCCTGAATAGAACCTAGTCGCATGAATGAACAAGCCCCCGTAGAAACACAAGTCTGCATCAATGTATCCCACCTTATTGATAACGCCACACTCATTGAAAGAAAGGATCTTACTGACAATATATCTTGCAAAATTCCTTCTTTTCTCATCTAATTAAGTAGTGAAGGAAATACGAGATAAAAGAATATCATCATAATATTTTGATCTTTAGAAAGCAATTCCTGGATACACTGATGGAGTAGATGATGAAAAAAGATTTACCTCCAATGAATCATTTTGACAAGCACCTTCTCAGCTACCATTGTATAGTCGACCATCTTTTGATATTTTATAGGAAGTAGATAAATTATTATATCTGGAAATAATTCGACTTTTATCTTCCGATTACTGGTTTTTTGTCGTTATGATGAAGAAATAAGACTCCAATGCCCATTAAAGATAGTGAGTTGCCCGTATTTGCAGGTCCTGCTTTTGTTAGGAAAATTGATCTCTTTAGAGCATAATAATAGGTACCATTCAAAGACGAATGACAAAATAGACGGCCCTTACAACAGCTTACAACATGTATATTAGAACGATAAGAAACGTGTTAGGAAACATGCACGATGTCACTTTTATTAAGATAACATTTTCCCACACTAAGGATTCGCCCACTCACCTTAAATCACTGAGGCAACACTTTGCTAGGTCACATAAGCACCACTTTTAGGCAAGTCCAGGTAAGTGTTTTTACTTTTTCAAACACCATTATCAATTCCCAAGGGATTAAGATTATCGCTCAAATCAAAATCACCACTCTCAGATAATATCAGGCCCCTTTTAATCCTACTACGCCGCAGACAAAGAAACAGATGATAATTCTTAGGTTCCATATAATTTTATTGTAGGATATTCATAGCAATGCTACCCACGCTAACCCCTTGACAATGTCGTGTTAGAGCCGAGTGTACAATATAATACCTATTATTATTATTAAGGTAGGGGAGGGGGGAATCAGACTACTAAAGCAACCGTGCACTGACTGAACGCTATTTTGATGCGAAATTATAGAGGTCAGATTGAGACGTGGGTCAATTCACTTAACTAAGCAGGTCAAGTTCGAGGTTGGCGAGATTTGAATAACGAGACCGAGAGTAACGTTTAGGTTAATTAAAGATAAACATAAGAAAATATAAATTTTATTTACAAATAAAATGCTCAAAATGATATAGAGGGAAAATTAAAGATTGGGTAAAGATTTATCGTTACCGGTGGGGACGTCTAATTTTCATTAATTAATTTAGAAATACCTGCTCAGATCCAAAAGGGCTCACAAAAAAGGGGAAAGAAGGGGGCTTACCGGTCAGAGGATGACGGCAAATTAAAAGAAGGGATCTTCGTCAGGAGAAGAGTGGGAAGGAAGGGTATGGTCGGTACCTTACTTCCGAGGCTGAGAAGGCGTAAGTTCTCACCTTAGCTGGGGCTCGTGGGGGGAGCTGGAATCCTTGGCGATTCTCCGGAGAGGTATGGATACCTTAAGGTAACTTCGACGGGGCAGGGTGCTTCCAGGACTCGAAGGAGTAAGCCTGCGCAGCTGCTTCAGGAGACGGCGGGGCGGAAGCTTCCATTTGACCGTGGATGCCAGCAAAGAAAGAATGTCCACACTGACGAGAGGCGAGGGATGTCTTCTTAGAGTGAGCCTTGTCTTTACTGTTCTTCCAATGCAGCCTAAGGGTTTAAATATGGAGAGTCGCCTATCATATGTCGGCGACCACAGTTCTTATACCCCCGCTCTTTATTATTTCCGTGGGGGAAAACTGCTGGAATTTATGACCGCATAGGGGATCTTCTCGCACTCTAATTGGATCGTATGATGGAAGGGAGGAGAGGCGCATAGGAGCTTGCTCGCCATGTGACTTTCAGCTACGTGGGGTCTTACTAACCACATGGTTCCTGCAACGTGCTGAGCATTGCAAGGAACGGGGTAAAAGAAGGGCTATCCTTCTACAGACAAATATACTTAGGAAAAATAAGAAAAATCTACACGTAACCGAACCTGCAAAAAAAGCTTCGATGTCCGAATAAAAATTATTACACCTGCTACAATTTTGAAGTCTTCCGAAGCCTCAAAGGTCTTTGGCGCTCTTAGAGTCTTCTTCCAGTAAGATAAGGACGGGACGCCATTATCCTTTGCGTTTGTGAGCACCAATCTGATGGTTCGAGAAAAAGAACTACACTGCCATAGAGAAATAATGCTTTGTCATTAATTTGGTATTCATCATCGTAACGGACTAACAAACTTTAATCTACATACAGAGTAATGTGAGTAATTTGTCTCCTAACTTCATAAATAGTTAATTTATACAAATATATTTATCAAAATTACATGTTAAAAAAATTGAAGAAATGTTTTAATCATTTTATTAAAAAAATAGTATTCCAGGGGGTGTCGTAACCCGCTGGATGCCTTCTAAACGGTCTTTTGGTTTAATTATGTAAGTTAAAAATCAAATAATCCTGGACCAAAACTCGAATAGGGTTGTGTACGGTGAGGCTTTAGTCTCTCTCTCTCAACCATGCCCAACACATAATAGTCTTTGAGGTTGCAGTTTAGTTGAGTTGCATTTGATCTGACAGCCAAGACTGGGTCCTCCTGCTGAGTCCGGCTGCCACACGTACGGACTTTAAACGGCCACCTCCTGGAACAAAGGCAACACCAACTACTCCAAGTAACCGATGTAGCCTTTCGAGAAGATGAACGTGGGAATAACGTGATCCCCACTGCTGACTACAAAATACACCATAAAATGGCCTGGAAATCTGTTCTTCACGGCTATCGATACATCTTTGGGGGATACAGTAAGCCCACGATTGTTGTGAGAGTTCATCACCTTGTTTTGCTAGAAATTCTTCTCGTCTGAGATATCCAAAGAATATCAAACCCGAGGAACTGCTTCAGGTGGACACAAGGTTCACAGCGTTTCTTTCAATTGCCCTTTGTGAGGGAATAGATACTCCTCCCCCCTCCCTCACAAGTGAGCCACTGGTCGTTAACCACAACGTCATGTCAGTGGATGCATTGTAGCCCGACCACTTAACCACCTCCCTCTCGTCCCTCGTCTAGGAGAAGCTGAACTGTTGTCCCCGACCACATAATGCAATAATCAGCTCAGGTCAGGACCCGAGACCCTAACATCGGCTAAAACATCGAATTTTCTCCTAGGAGCTGAGCTAGTATTCAATTTCACCGCAGCCGCAAAATTACAGGAGCGTCATCCTAAAGCCAAAAGGTCCCTCTGGGCCAGCTGTACGACGCTCTGAGAAAAACCGTTGGAGGAGGAGACTTCATGCGGCCTGTCCACAACCCTTCCCCCTCCTATCCCTATCCCAGTGGGGTGGCGACGTATAAACGCAAATATCTTAGGAAAAACGTAGTAGATTACGTTAGTCATCAAGGCGACGAAGACCCTGGCAAGAGGCCGGGCTACCAACAGAAGGGACTAGGAAGAAGCTCATCCTCGAGCTAGTTCCTGGTGGTAACACCGAACTTTAAGTTAACTTGGTTCAAGAGGCAAGTTTAACTAACTCTCGTCAGAACCCCCCCCCCCCTATCCTGGTGGATCCCCAAGCACCGAGATAGTCGTCGCTCTTGAGAAATACCGGAACTAAGAAGAAGCTCATCCTCGAACCCGTTCCTGTTGGTCACCCTGAACTTTAAGTTCACTTGATTTAAGAAGGAAGTTCAACTTACTCTCATCAGAGAAACCCCCTATCCTGGCGTATCCCAAAGCACAGAGATAGTCCACGCACTTGAGTAATAGCCCCGAGTGAATTCCCACCAGAACTCCCCTGAGTCAAAGGATTCAAGCATTGAATCATCGCTCACCAGTGCGAATTATTCCCCAGAGTAATCCGAAGAGAAGAAAGAAACATTCATTCACTGTCCCGTGGTGAGATCATTTGCTACCGACAGGCGGTGTCTCTCCATCTGTCACACGCGCGAAAGTCCTTCGTGGCTTTAAAGCTATTTCTCCCGCTCGAACACATTTGGACAGGCATCACGCGTCATCCCGGCAAAAACATTCCTGAGGTGACGTAACCATTGAATTCAAGGTCAGACTCAAGCCCGATTCTAATAGGAATCTATACAGGTATTTAAGCCTCGGTAGCCGTTTCAGTAAAATCCGTTTGCATTTTTTATATTAAAGTGAGCTGTGGGTGAACCATCACTATAATTTAAACTATGTCATTTTCGAAAGCCTCACTTAAATTTGTTGAATTCATTTCTGTGTATTTCAGGTGTTGGATTTCGTTGGTTCATGTTTTTTTAATTAAAGTTTAGTTAAAAAAAAATTTTTCAATCCTCGAAACGCTAAGCAAGGCACTAGGAACCCTCAAAGATTAGAGATGTAATAATCAGATAATAATAATCAATAATAATTAATTTTCAATATAGCACCCTTAGAGATACAACGTAATCGCGGAGTTCTGAAGTACGTAAACAACCCATACGTACGAACTCCAGCTATCACTTGGTCCTTCCTATACCACGACACCCTTCATCTTCGCGAATGAAGCTGGCTCTTTCTCATCTTGAATGAGTAGTAGTTGATGTGCTCACTCATTAACTGCCTTATGCGAAAATCTGACACATACATACTTGTATCTGCCTCTGAACCTCCCTCACTTACCGGAATGGTCCTCAGTGATTGCCTGAATCTCTGCGACAAATTTGCGGATTCGTTTTATATCATATCATTTTGAGTGAGAATCACGATTAGCGGTACTTACGTAATCACAGCCTTACTTATTCATATCTTTTCTCATTCTCTGCACCGTCTTCATATTGACGCTCCAAGCATTAGGAGATCTTCGCATTGGAGCTCCAGGCGAGAATACTAAGCAGCACAATTTAGCCTTTGCAAATTTTGGGGGAACCGGATGAATTCTACCAAGGTGTTTCTTTCTTCAAAGGCGATGCATAACTCAGAGCGACGGCAGATAACATATATGCGAGTAATTCAGTTTTCCTGACGAAAAATTACCCACAGCGCTTTTAGTAGATATTAAATCTGGTAATATTCACCTTCCAATTGACCTTTCATAGACAGTAGTTTAAAATACTCTACGCGAAATAGCAAGATAACGCATGATCGATTTCTTGAGCTCCTGCTCTTCAGGAGAAAATAAAATCCGTATAAGGAAAGGTTGTTGGTGTTTAAGGATAGCTCACTTGATTCAGTTTGGCCCCATTATTATTTTAAAGGGCATTTTAAAAATAGGCCCCACTCGACTTCTTCATCCTCTTTAATTACTGCATAAAATCTACCCGGATCAACCAACCGGCTCGTTTCTAGCCCGAGCTCGCTCGCACCTATTCTGGAGATACTGTTAATAATTCAACGCCGATTTTATCCTGGTGAGTTTCTCTCCCCATGATTACCCAAGATAACTTTCTTCTCCCATGCTAGTAATATTGATAAAGTGTATAGTATTCCCTCTTGTTACATTTAAGTGTTATCTAAGGCCAAACATTCCTCCCCGCTTTAGTGGTACAAGCATTTTTATTCTTTATCAGGTCTGAATTGAATTGGAGGATTTCTCTCACCCGACAAACACAGTCGCTTTTCTCTCCTTATTCGAATGGTCTTCTATCTCGTTCAGTTAACTGTTAATGGAACTGCTACAACCACTCGCCATCCATAACTTTCCTTGTATAGCATTACACCAGGGGCTGCAGCTTGCCTTACTCTCTTGCCATCTTATGGGTGAACATAAAGGTGGCATCGGAATCTTTTATCGCTCCATCGCCTATCCCCTTTGCTCCAAACAACCAATGACCCTTACAACCTAACTCGTCTCCCCAAGTAATAGTTATCCAACCTCAATTACACAGTTAAACATTATTGAATGTCTGAGGCCAAGCTCAGTCAATATCTTCCCCTATGTTCTCCCATTTTATAATTTAAGTAAGTCAAATAACTTGGCTTATTTAAATTCTAAGTGTTTCATTATATTTTAACTCTATCACTCAATATACCCGATTGCATATAGATTAAGTAAAATTATTTTTTTCCAAGCATATCCTAGGAATAAATTCATCATAAATCACAATTGGTATTGGAAAATGGATTTTATTCCTAATAAAACAATTTGACTGGAAGTTGGCGAGTGGGTGTCGCTGAAGTCCCATCTGTTGCCAGTATGTCACTCAGCTCCGAACTCCTACTCGTTAGCCTTCAGTGAATACACCCTCCAATTAATCCAACTGGAAAATATCCGACAACGTTTATCTTCTCAATAAATATACGTTATTATATTCCTTTACTGCTTTATCTGTATTAAAATTCTTTATAAAATTTTATTACTTCATTCGTGCCAATTTCGTGTCTATTTTTGTCTGAGTTACTTTCGAATTAATTATGTATATCTTAATTTTGAAATAAAAACTTACCTTCCTTGTTGGAGGAGCCAAAACAATTCTTAATTAAATTAGATCACTATCAAATTAAAAAAAAATCCGTAGGAAACGAAGAGAAAACAAATATACGAGAGCAAAATAAACAAAAGGTAAAAGAATTTTAGTGGAAAGAATCAGAATATATGGCACAAATGGCAGATTCAATCAAGATTGTAATATTCCAATGCTTCCTATTTATTCTTTTGTACTACTTAAAAACTTTTTACTCTCTAATAGTTTTTAACGTCCTCTTTCCACATATAAACAACCTTAAATTTCAATTAGATCATCCTCTTCCTATATCGTTCCAGTGATATCGAAAGGCCTGTCCAAGTGTTTCCAGGGAGAACGATCCTGGATCAACTTTGCAATTTGCGTCTTCCATTGGGCAAATTTCATTTTCCCACATACTGCCATATATCCTTCTGGATCTCATTAAGCAAGCAGCCCAGCTAGACAGTTCTGTTCGAGAAGCTCCGCCCAAAAGATCTGGAAAATCTTGAATGTGTTTGTTTTGTTGGTTTAGTTGGAAAGTGTTTCATTTGATGCAAAAATGTTTAGCAATTATATTGTGCCCGGATTAATTTAATAATTATTTTGTTGTGATCACATTGGAACTTCTGCTATAATTCAATTAATATATCATAATTTGTTACATCTCTCTTTATTAACTTTTGCTACGTTTTATCGTACATTTTGTAGTCTTTTGGTTTTATTTATTTGTCTCTATTTTCGTGATCTCATTCTCTTTCTCTCTATCCCATTCACTCTATTATTCTCATATTTTCTTTTCTTTTCATCTTTATCTATTTCTCTTTTTCTCTCTAGCTCTATTTTGTTATATCTTTTTCCTCTCTTTTTCTCGACAATTTCTCTTATTTTTCTCTTTTTGCTGTCCTTCTTTCTTTTTCTCTCCATCTTTCTTTTTTCTCTATTTTTATTTTTCTCTCTTTTTTACAATATTTTGCTTTTTTCTCTCACTTTCTTATATTCTTTAACATTTTTATCTCTATTCTTCTCTCTTGCTTTTCCACTCTCTCTCTTCTCTATCTATCATTATATTTTCTCTTTTATTTCTCCTCACAATTTATCCCACTCTCTCATTTTGGTCTTTTCTCTTCTTTATTTTTTCCTCTTTCTCTCCCTTCCTCTCTCGTTGTTGTCTCTTTATCTCATTTTATATTCTCTCTCTCCTCTTCTATATCTCTTTTGCTATCGTTTTTACTCTCTCCCTATTTCTCTTTCATCCCTTTTCTCACTCTTTCTCTTTTTTCTTTCTTCTTAATTCTCACTCTTTTCTCCTCTAGCTTTACTCGGAATATCGATGCCCCTGTACTACAAGAATAAGATGACGGGCAGCTGCAGAACAGATGAACAAATACTACCAAATATCATAAAAAAAACTACCACAGAAAATGAGAACAAATTATCCTTACGAATCTACTACAAGACCTAATATTCAGGAGGTAATCAACTGATAAAAAATTATCCTCAGGCCCAAGCTTTCCAATTTGGAGGCAAATAATATGGTGTAAAAATTCAAATATTTCCATCATGACTATAAAACTCACCCCTCTACCCCTAGCCGACATTTAACAATACACCTGCTAAGGTTAAATCTAATTACATAGTGAGAAACACAATCCACAATTTACAATAAAATTACTTATCGAACCACCTATCTCTTAAAAAGCTGCTGTATCCTTTTTGCTTGAATATCCTTGAGGGTTTGACGATCAAAGAGATGGTTCCCATTCTAAACTTCCTACAAACCAGCTCTGAACGAGTCCTTTAGCTCTTCCATCTTATAAAAGCAACAAAGAAGGAAATTATACTAAAGGCTCCCAGCCTACTGAAAGAGTAACAATAAATATTGGAGAAGAAGAAATAGACCAAGTTAAACAAATTGAAACACACCCCAGGAGATAATGGTGAAATTCTCCATCTCCAATGAAGAAAATGAAAATTTTGATCTTGACTACGAAAATCAAGTTCACCATACAAACACGGGTTGATGAGAGAGAGCAAAAGCAGCTAAAGGAAGGCAGATTTGTTTAGGAAAGACGAATATTTCGACGCCTTGAACTACCTTACAAATAGCTCCTAGAACAAATGGAATAACCAACCTACTTATCACGAATGAACTATCCATGACGTGATTATAAAAATCTTTAACGTTTGTCTGAAAATGGGATATTTCCATTCAGTGTTAAAATAAGCAAAGAAGATTGTAAAAGAATAACCTTTGACGTAGTTCTTCTTCACGTTATTTGGAGACCACGTGAGATTGTATTTTTATTTTTATCCCTCTATGGAAAACATCACTTCATGTTCGACAACATCCAAGAAGTTTGGACTGCTGGGCGTATTGGGAAAATATCCTCCAATCCTGCGAATTTGTCCAGAGCCTTTCCCTCAGCGACAAGGAGAGAACGAGTCGCTTTGTTTTTTGCGCCTCACCGATCGATAAAAGCTGACTTTTGCGTCCGCATCAAGGATTAAGATGTCTGGAGCTTTCTCGCTCGCTTCTCTATTTTCCCCTTTCCCCATTCAGGCTCACTCGTACAAATACCCGGTTTTGACTTGAAATCTCTGAGTCCGGCCTGAACCACAAGGTCGTCCTCATCGTCTCGAGTCGAAAGTTCCGTGAGCGTTCAACTGACAGCAAGACCCTTCTACGCCATGATTATACCCCAGTCAATTGGTAGCTATGTGAACGGCAATCCTTGGAAGTTGCGCGACAGTCTCTCTTCATTTAATCGATCCAAAGAAAATCTCCATCGATTACCTTTGAGGAAAAGAAGTTTCCTCTTCTAGTAGATTATGAGCAATTCTTAATTCTCCGTCGAGCGTAATTCTTGAAGATTGGCTATTGTAAAAGAACAACCTCTGACCCTCCCCCAAAATTTATTGGATACCACCTGCGATTGTATCCCACCATGGCCAACGTCACTTTCTGTTTGAACATTCGCGAATTTTCGACTCCTAAGCTCACTGGAGAAATATTCCCCAATCATGCGAACTCGTCCCAAGCATCTACCCTCCCCCCGGTGACGAGGCGAGAAGGAGCCGCTGTTTCTCGCCCCTTGCTGTTAAATAATGAATCACCTTCGCCTCCAGATTAAGATGTCTGGAGCTTGTGACTTCTTTCTACAAACTCCCCCTTCCCACTCAAAATCGGGCATACAAATACTCGGGTTTACTGTAGTTCGACGAGTTCAGCACGCACGCCAAGGCCGTCCCCCTCGTCTCGTCAAGTCCCTTAAGAGTAACAACAAGGAGTAACAACAAGGAAAGAAGGTACCCTAGGAGACTTTATGGTCCATTCAAGTAGGGTACCTTTGGACTAGCAATCGAGCGGGCACATGGCTGCTCAATTGTTTTGCGTCCCTAAACGGCCACTTTTCAAGAATTTGTCTAGTCTTGACTTGAACTGGTCAACAGATTCACTGTTGACAACTTCCACTGGAAGTGCGTTCCACTTACCGCAGATACTTTAAGTAAAAAAAATTCCACACAGATTGCGGTTGTAATGCATCAGTTCAAGTTTGAAGCTCGTGATTGCGCGTTCTGTTCTCACTCAGTGTGAAAATATCCCGGTAATCCAGTCTGTCGAAGCCTCGAAGTATTTTAAATACTTCGATAAGATGACCACGTAGTCTCCGGGTCTCCAGCGAGAACATATCTAATTCCCTAAATCTATCTTCATAACTTTTATGTCTGATAGAGGGAATCAGTTTGGTTGCGCTGGCTTGCACGCGTTCTAATCTCGCGATGTCTTTTTGGAATTGAGGACTCCAAAATTGTACGGCATACTCTAGGTGCTGTCAGACAAGTGAGTTGTACAAACACAGTACAATCTTCTTGTTCCGATATCCAAACTGGCACTTTATATAGCCTAGCATCCTTTGGGCCTTTTTCTCCGCCTCAATGCACTGTTTAGAGAATTTGAGATCACTAGTGATTGTTACACCCAAGTCCTTCTCAGTGGCAGTGGATTCAAGAGCAGCGCCCTTAAGGATATACTGAGATTGGGGGTTTCTGTGGCCGATATGCGTCACTTTGCATTTATTCACGTTAAAAGGCATTTGTCACGTGTCTGACCACTCCCAATCTTCCCAAGATCTTCCTACAGGCGGGCAGTATTTCAATCCTTTGCAACGTTCATACGAAGCTTGGTATCGTCGGAAAATTTGGAAATCTTGGCAACCATGTCATCGTCCATGTCGTTGACGTAGATGATGAATAGTAGTGGTCCCAGGACAGAACCTTGAGGCACCCTGCTAGTAACGGGCACCCACTCAGAAGCCTGTCCATTCACCACCACCCGTTGCCGTCTGCCACTTAGCCAGCAGAATTTCTACACCGTGATTCTACCTCAGTGAATTGGTAGCTTCTCTGATCGACAAGACTTTGAATTTTCGCAACAGTCTCCCTTCGTTTAATCGAACCGAAGAAAATCCCCATCGATTACCTTTGAGAAAAAGAAGTTTCCTCTTCCAGTGGAATTACGAGAATTCCCACATTCCCCATCGAACGTCATCTTTGAAGATTGCTATCTTCATCGGAAGATTGGTTCGGATCGTGCCCCACCTGCCACATTCGGACCGTGCCTCACCTGCCTCATTCGGACCGTGTTAGGCCCACTTGCATCATTAGATCGTGCCTCACTCACCCCATCGCAAGAATGACCTTCCTCGAAGTTACCGACCCATACGACTAAAATCCCCTCCATTATTAGTATTTTCATTTTCCCCTTTAGATCTGAGCCTAGTAACAATAATCAATTAATTCCATTTGAGAATCCTTCCTCATATTAATTATCAAGAGACTATTTTAATTTATATAATTCCCTTTTGCCTATTATTATTCTTATTTTAATCTTTGTAAATAAAATGATACTTTTGTTGTTTCATCTTTAATTAACCTTAAACGATACTCTCGGCCTATTCAAGTAAATCTCGCCAACCAATTATGCACTCTGTCTGATTATTAAGGATTTTTAAACCCAACGCCTCGAGTTTGACCTCCTGGTCGATCGTTAATCCCTGCGAACAGTCCTTAAATGGTTCGCGTTGCAGTATGTGATTAATTCGCCTCACTCATAATATAGGTCTCAGGTATGGGGTCTATTACATAGTAAATCAATTTAGTTGATTTACATCCCCTTTGATTTTTAGTAGTTCCCTCTTATTATTGTAGCTTTCTTATTTTTCTCTTTTGGCCGAAGTACGTTCAAGTTAGTTCTAGATCAGTGGTACATTAGTCTAATAACTATTTAAAATTTAGATTATTAGTTGGAACCGTTCTTTGAGTTTGAGTATTTCATTTACCCGAATATATGAGTTAATCCCCGGCCGGATTAGAAATATTAATTAACCCGTCCTAACCGTGTAGGAAGAGTTTTAGTGTTCCTTTAGTGAGATCATTTTTAATTACTTATTTTTGGGAAAAGTTAGGCTTCACGTATATTAACGATAAATTTCGTTAAGTCAATAGCCCCGTTCGCGTATTACGTTCCCCCAAGTAAGCCACCATATGTTTTCTTCGTTTGACCATTCAAGGGTCAAGGAGAGTCGTTGGGTGTATGGTATAGACTGGTGTACTACGACAAAGATTTTCCTCAATAGGTTAGGCAACACAAAAACAAATCAAAAGTTACCGTTCCATTAGTCATGAGTGACTACTATAAATAGGTAAGAACCTGTGGCTTTACATTAGTAACGCTGAATCCGAGCATGACATCTGTTTCCTCTGATTAAACCAGGTTTTGCTGCTAAGTCGATTTTAAAAAATCCTATCTTTAACTAAATCAATTACAGTTTTTTTTACATTTTCGGTTCATTTTTTAAAATATTTCTCATAAAAAATAGGTTTTAAGATAAAAAAAATCGTTGTATGACATAATGTATTAAGGGACTTTACAAAAATTGATTAGTGTACATTGAATAGTAGATATTAATATTAGGTCATCATTGCTTAGAAGTCAGGGGATGACTTCCGTTTCTTCGCACTTCTAAAAGGCGCACAGAGTCCAAAAATCAGCCATCATAACTACATCCCAGCGTCCCTGATATGTGGTCTCCATCTCTTTCATTCCATGAAGGAATCTCTTCACCTGCTCGTCATTCATTGATCTCAGATTCTTAGGAAACCGATTCATATGTAGAAATAGGTAAGTAATTCATTTATGCTCATGTTGCAGCGATGGGAAGAGTATCCTTTATCTGCCACCAGAGAGTTATTTATGAAATTCAATGCTTTGGAAGGCACCAATTGTTCCCGTACCAGCCAGTCCTTCTTCGCGTAAAGCTGAGCTTGGTTCCTACTATCTAACATGCACAGAAAGCATGGGTACTTGGTGAACCCAGACTGTTGTCCCACCAAATCTTCACCATCTTCAGGTCAACACAAATCAAACACTCATGCTGATCGTAACAAATTTTAGCCAGCACATACCTCAACTCATCATACTTCTCCTTCAGTGTAGTCGAGTAAGCGAGGGACACAGAGGTAAACTGGTTGCCTTTGTGCAGCAGAACACATTTCAGCAATCATTTGCTACTATCAATGAACACTCTCCAATCCTCGAGATGCTGTTGTGGTACTCGAAGCTTGTGCAGAAGCTCCACATAGCTGTCTGAATTTTGCCTAAGACATTGCTCAAGGAAGTGGTGCAGCATAACGTCACCAAAAATAAAGACACAATCAGAGACGTTTACAGTTGGGAAATTTAGGTTTTCATGATACTTGGAAAGTCACAGGGATTGTAGCAAAGCAGCATGTCGTTCTGGATGTTGTGCAACTGGTCTTCCAAGAAGTTCTTTTCGTCTGAGAAGAATAAAATTTTTCCCTGCTCATCATGGTGATTCAGCTTGCTCAAAAACATCTTTGACTTCTTCAAGTGGTTCACCTTGCCTTTGGCTAAGAGAATATAGGTGCTGTAGGTCATTAATGATCAGAGCTACTGCATGGTCCACGGGTTGTTTCACTTCTGATATGAACTTATTTTGATTATCGATAGAGACGCCGTGCGCGCAATCCTCCAAGAGATTAAGGGGCCTCAGAAGTCAATTCTTAATATGGGCGATGTAATATTCGCGACCACAAACGACCTCCTGAATGATCGGCGAAGACTCGGGATAATTATATCCGTGTGTACCTCACTGTGCACTTTTATTTTTCCTCCATTAGCCTCATAATGTTCATCCTAGATTCGTGGAATTCACTCGATCGCACCAGCTTAGCCGGAATTATTGATATAGTCGCGCCCGTATCAATTAGAAACTCGCTCTTTAATGTATTGACTTTAGCGGCTCCAGAAATAATATTTTCTAATTCGCAAATGTTCCGTACAGGGGTGAGATTCTAACCCTACACACTGAGGCAGCAAGCATCCGCTTTGATCTCAATTCAATCATCCCTTAGGACACTTAGCTACGAGGAAGATAAAAACTCTTCTCTAATAAACAAGCTTTGAAGCTACGATTCTCAAGGTCGATCGGCACTATGAAATAGAGAAAAAATTAATAGGGAATTCAAAGGACAAAGGAGAATTGAGATAGACACGCAGCGAATATAAAATGTATAAATCTTTCATGAGCGCGAAAGAATTATGAAAATGAATCCAAAAAACCGCAAGAAGCAGAAAACAGGAAAATTTTCTGTGCAAAATATTATTTCCGAAGAAATTTTTTCCCGTTTTCTGTTTCTTTCGGTTTGTTGAATATATATATATATATATATATATATATATATATATATATATATATATATATATATATATATATATATATATATATATATATATATATATATATATATATATATATATATATATATATATATATATATATATATATATATATGCTTGAAATATTCCAAAGGAAAATAATACACAAAATAAGCCCAAGCGCTTTTGTGTTTACATCAGCAGGGGCAGAAGAACAATGGAATAGAGAAACAGTCAATAAACAGAGAAATGTGACGTTATTCAAACATACAGACGAACAAAGACAATCGTTTAGGGGCGGGGCAACCAACTGACAAACAAATGAATAGCCCATCCGCAGAACTACACTATACAAATGAATTAAATAAATTTAATTTATATTGTAAACAAATATTTTTCATGATCCAATTATCTAATTTAAAAAGACCCTCACTTAGATTGAAATTAATGTTATGGGAGAATTTGATCATGGCAGATTCCATTAAATTTCTTTCAATAAAATTGGGCACAAAAATAATGGGTTTCTCCTTAGAGCAATCTATTTGATGGTTCAAAATATATTGATGAATAAACAGTGCATTTGAAGTTTGCCTCCCTTCGACAACGGTACTTATGTTGTTTAATTCTCACATGTAGGCTTTTTGTTGACTGGCCTATGTAAAAACCAAGACAAGATTTGCACGCAATTTTATAAATGCAGGCCATTTTATTTGGGGGAGAATTTTTAATTACTAAGTTTTTTAGCGTGGAATTATTAGAGAATACAACATTAAAATTAAAATATATTAATAATTTCGAAACATGGGACAAGTGTTTATTAAAAGGGAGCGTTAAAATATTATTTCGCGTAAATGAGTATTTAATTTTATTTCCATAAAAGGACTGCTTAGCTCTGCGCAGGGAATCATTTAGAAAATAAGATAGATAATTTAACCTTTTAATAATGATTTTGATTGCTTCTAACTCTTCATCGATAAATTCAGGGTCACATACTCTAAAGGCACACAAATACAAAGAAATTAAAGCTGATTTTTTAGTTTTTTGCGGATGATTCGAATAATAATGGATGTAAGACGAAACATGAGTTAGCTTCCGGAAAACTGAGAACTTAAACCTTGTGGCGTACGGTGTACCATTGTGTCTAAAAAAGATAATTCTCCGGCTTCTTCTAATTCATGAGTGAAATTAATTGAGGGAACGAGGTTATTCAGGGCACCAAAAAAATTAGTTACTTCACACTCAATAGGCCAAATACAAAATACATCATCTACATAACGATACCAAATAGTATTTTATGGAGGATGGGGGCTAGTAACTTAGACTAAAAAAATAATTCCATATACATACAACTCAACAACGGGAAGAGAGGGTTTCCCATAGCCATGCCGAAACGTTGGAGAAACCATTTATCATTAAAACTAAAAGAAGAGTTTAAGATGCAAAGTTTGATCAAATCTAAGCAAACATGTGTAGGGAATGGGCAAAGAAATTTGATCAAGTGCTTCCGGTAGCCACATGAGCAAATCATTCACGGGGACTTTTGTAAATATGGAGTCAAGAGAAGGTAATCATTTTAAATTTGAAGTTAAGCGTATGCGACTTGAGTTTATCAATGAAATCACAATTGATTTTATTTAAAGTAAATTAAATAAAGATCTATTGGCCTCCACTATAGCAGTTTTTAACAAGAAGCTAAAAAGTCGCATTAAAGATAAGGAAATATTACGTAATTTAGCCCAATTTTATTGAAAGAAATTTAATGGAATCTGCCATGATCAAATTCTCCCATAACATTAATTTCAATCTAAGTGAGGGTCTTTTTAAATTAGATAGTTGGATCATGAATAATATTTGTTTACAATATAAATTTAATTTGTTTAATTCATTTATATATTGTAGTTCTGCGGATGGGCTATTCATTTGTTCGTCAGTTGGTTCCCCCGCCCCTAAACGATTGTCTTTGTTCGTCAGTACGTTTGAGTGACGTCACATTTCTCTGTCTATTGACTGTTTCTCTATTTCATTGTTCTTCTGCCCCTGATGATGTAAACACGAAAGCGCTTGGGCTTATTTTGTGTATTATTTTCCTTTGGGATATTTCAAGCATCTTAGATCATGTGTTTTTTTGGTGATTATTTTTGCATATTTATATATATATATATATATATATATATATATATATATATATATATATATATATATATATATATATATATATATATATTTATATATATATATATATTGCAAGAGAAAGAGAAATTTGACGCGAATGAGTAATGAAACAAGAAACCGGAATTTTTTAGAGGTAAGAGAAAGGGACATTAGAAGAAGATTAGAATCAAAGAGAGCAGAGGACAGAAATAATGCCCTGGGAAAAAAGTTTGAAATTCCTGGCCGGGAGTCGAACTCGGGTCTGCTGAGCATCTAACCGGCAATCAGCAGACCCGCCGGGTTCGAGTCCCCGCTAGGAATTTTAAACTTTTTTTAGCGGGCGTTATTTCTCTCTTCTCGGTAAATGATTGCCTTCATTGTGCCGCCCTCTGCTCTCTTTGATTCTAATGTTCTTCTAATGTCCCTTTCTCTTACCTCTAAAAAATCTCCGATTTCTTTTCTCATTGCTCATTCACGTCAAATTTCTCTTCTTGTACTGTATTGTTATATAGTCTCCAATACAAAGTTTCTGCATCTTTCTTTCTGTCTTCAAAATTGTTTGAAAGGCAGCAAATAAATATGGAGAAAGCCCTGTGGTAATTGTTACCAACCCCCGAACTTGTATTTGCTCTTTCTATATATATATATATATATATATATATATATATATATATATATATATATATATATATATATTATACATAATATTTTATGAATTTAAAAAATTGCGAGTCTTCCACTGAGGTCACGATGGAGTAAAAGGAAACACAACCTGAACTCTTTTAATAGCTACGAGGAAAGACAGACCAAATTAATTTCCAAAGGTGCTCTACACCTCTCCCCGTACAGACTTGGGTAGTAGTTAACATTTAATTGGACAGTATCCAATGTGCCCAGAGACCTTTGCATGAGTTCACTAAGCCATAATAACTTGCTTCGTTGATTCGAATCTGGGTATAGGCTCATAATTTGGTTATTATTAAGCTGCGTTATAATGCCATATAGGACTTGTCTATGTATTAATAAATATGTATTTATGTATATTTATTTATGTATTGTAGAGAGAGAAAATTCGCTTTCCTGCACATCTGAAATTATAAACAAGAAATCCCTAAAAGGAACTGAATTGGATAGATGACACGCCGTTGAAATTTATACTGATTCAAAATTTAAGATTCCATTCAAATTTGTGACGCGAAGCTGTAATGGAGATTGGCAGCAAAATGGGTTGGAAAAGTAGGAGAAAGTTCCTGTGAATGATGCTGAGACTAAAAGCAAGACAGGAATCTTTTAGAAATGCCATGCCGATTGTACTAGAAAATGAAGGACCTCCGCTTGTCTATGTTCACTAGGGCGTAGTTCCGCAACCAATTTTAATGCACATTTCAGTTTTTTTACAGCACACCATCCAAAAGTTGAAAATGACGAAAATATCTGAAATAATCGTAACACTTCCTTTTTGTGGGCCAAATTTGGCTTAAGAATGATCTTTTCCGTAGGGTGAGGCTGGTTGTATTCAGTTATTATAGTTCTCGTCTATGAAGCTAGAAATGGGTAATTTTCGTACAGGAAGAAAATTAGAACTTAAACTCATATATCTAAGGTTGAGGTAATTTTAGATTGAAGAATTCCTTGTTTTTAAACTACACGGAGGGCTATAAATTAATCGATGTATGACGAATTTACGAGATATTTACAAAGTATTTCCTATGGAAGGATATGGCTTCTCGTTTTTGAATGTATGTTATAGATTCACTCATTAAATGTATTATTTCTGTTTTATACTATCAGGTCTTTCTATTATTCATTTTCAGGGCTAAGATGAGTAAAAGAACTAGAACATCAACAAGTCGCAGTATATTTGGCTCCCCACCTCTAGAACTTTCTCATTATGAACTGCCAACAAAACAACAGCTAATAGAAAATAAATAGAAGAGGAACAAAGTTGTCATTCCTGAAGTATCCGAGGCCCTTACTGAGATTTGGATAAAAGCAAGTATTCCAATTCAGCCGATCAAGAATGTTAAGGCCAAATTGCTCCGATTGGTGGAAGAAGTATCTGTGGATTTAAAAAAAGGAATGAATGCTACTAAGAGTAAGAAATTTATCTCATCAAAGGGTTAACGTTTTGATATAGCAGGCTGCAAGTGTGCTGATTGATATCTTGGATGGCAAGTGTGAAAAGAACAGGAAAGTACCATGTCGAGAGCATGAATTTCTTATTAACCAAAGAACAGGACGTCACATGAAAATTGAAGGAATGGATTTAAAACAAGTCAAATCATTAAAAGAATGGGAAATAAGAGAAGATCGAATCCAGGAAAGAAAAGAAGAAGAAGTGTCACACAAAGAGAAGAGGGAAGAGAAAACTACAATTTTAGACGAAACCTTGGATGAAGAAACATCATACCAATGCCGATAATTGCCAAGGAAGCAGATCGATCTTCTGTGTCAACATGCTACTGCTGCTTTTAGTAGTACATCCCTATTCGACTATGGTATTATAAATTCATGAGACAGTTCCCATGTAATTAACCATCACAAAGTCTGGAAGGCACGAAGAAGTTAAGGAAGAATTTCACCGAATCTGAATGTTTAGGAGATAAGAAATTTACTGCTTTGTTTTTTGATGGTAGGAGAGACACAACACTAACTGAATATAAGAAAGGGAACAAATGGTATGGAGCAAAAAATAATTCAAGATCTCTATGTGCTTGGAGGAGAACCTGATACTGTTTAATTAGATCATCTAACTATTGAACAGGAAACAAGTGCAGGTATTGCAGACGGACTGAGGAAAATGCTTGTTAAAAATGATATTAAAAATGAGATGAAGGCTTTGGGAGCTGACAACATGGCAACTAATACTGGCTACAAGAATGTAGCCATAAGGAGGCTGGAATGTCAATTACATTGTCTTTTACAGTGGATCATTTGCAGCTTGCATCTAAATGAGCTTCCTTTGAGGCACCTGTGGGAATTACCACTTGATACAGCCTTAACCACCTGTGCAACTCCACTAGTATCATCAAAGGTCTTTCAAGGTATTGCTAAAGGAGTTCCTCTTCCAGATGTAGATGTGAATGAGCTTAATTGGGACCAAGCTTACTTGTACATAATTATCAGTGCTATTAGAAGTGATGTGATTGACGTTGATCTTCTACATATGGAACCAGGGACAATATATCATGCAAGATAGCTCTCGCCACTGCCAGGAGAATATGTCGACTTTATGTGGTAACAAGAAAACCTAATAATGACTTGTATGTCCTCACAGAGTTTGTCGTGTCATTATTGGCCCATGGGCCCAACAAATTCTTACAGAAATAAACGGATGGACCTAAGCATCTCCTGGAACATATCAATCTTCTGCAAATACTCCAAGCTGCCATTGAAGCCATAGCATGACATACGAAGTTTATGGAGAAATATGCAAGAGATGGCTACATTTGGGCGGTACTAGAATCCCGTGAATTTATGACATCGGTGGAGACAAAGCATAATTTTAATGTATCAGTTGGCAAATAGTATATTTAGTTAGGTCAGTCTATCTTGGACTAATTTTTGGAACTTTTGTTATCTCCATCCTTCGCGGACGGTCTCTCCCTTGGCTGTTTTTAGTTGCTAACGTAGATTACTACCTGTTTGGAACCGACTTCCTGCAACACTTGTTGCTTGTCCTAGAATTATAAAGGAGTGATCTTACGGACAGAATGTCGGTAAATCTTATTCTGATAACTCCTTTCTCCCGCGCCCCGTGGCTCAAGGATTTGATTTGGTAGGTTCCGCAAGCCCCATTCCAGCCGTGCATCCAACAATAAATGCTAAATGCATTGCATATCTCACATCCTTCCCAGACCTAACCTCATCTCGGATTTTGACATCCAGTTGAGCACTCTACCCAAGGAATCATTCACTCACCGACCACATACATCATCTCTCCCGCAAAAATTGACGAATTCCACTTGCCACTCTTTAACCCCAGCCCGTTCATTCAGTCTACTCTTGTGGCTGCCCCTTCAATTTTTCCCACATTGTTTCAAATAGTGGATTATATATACTCTGTAATCGGCAGACAAAATTAATACCCCATTCATTATATGCTTCTTGTAAAAGGACAATACGAACTTAAAATTATTTTGGATCCCTATACCGAAAACTGACCGCAATATTAAGCCGGTACGGCTCCCATCGGACCCTCAAAAGAGCACAAATTCAATTTTAAGGGTTAACTCATCACAAACTAAGATTCCCTTTGTGACCATAAATCTTGTAAGAGTTCTCTTCAAGGACATTTTTTCATGAGACAAACAAACTTTAAACACGACAGACTATCCCAAAAATCGTGTAAGAGTTCTCTTCAAGGATATTTTTTCATGAGACAAACAAACTTTAAACACGACAGACTATTCTAAAAATGTTATTTCTTCCCTGACCGGCACCACTGACGTCCTGGAAAATGGCATATGTCGGGGCAATTGCTTATGTCCCGTGCTATTTAAACTTTGTTCATGGCTATATATTTATATATATATATATAGTAGCGGCCATAACTTAGGTTCCATCACAAAACTTACGGTATCTTAAAACCGAATAAAGTAAGTAATGCATGATAAATTATAGATATAAAATAAACAAGGCTATAAGGATGAATAAACCTGCAAGTTAAGTTTTTAAGAGCATTTTAATTCCAAAAATATGCTGGTCAAAATGATCCAGAAAGATGACTCAACAGACGTAGATAAGGTTCAATGATATAAGTTACTGAACTAATAATTTTTGGTTGTTGGATAGAACTCTACTCTCACTTATGCAGTGACATCTTCTGCCACATGAGCACACTAACTGAAGGATTCTTCTGGTGTTATTCTTCTCCATTCCTATTGTAAAATTCCCAAAGTTCATCGACGCTTGGGTTTTTCTACTTACTTCTCTATCCTAGCGTCTACCCCAAATACTCAATCGGATTGACCTCTGGGCTCTGAGCAGGCTAATTCATATCACTTACTTCCTCCTTATCCAGTAAATTCTTTACCAACTTTGCTTATGGCCGGAGGGCATTATGTTGTATCAAAATGACAGGTTGAGCAGAGGCGGCTTTCATGTGGCACAACATGTGCTTGCACAAGTTCTTCATACAATTGAGCATTTACTCTGTCCTTCAAGCTGACAAGTACATTCCGCCTAAATTATGCCCCACACGTTAACACTTGCTCCATCAAATTTGACGCTACTTTTCACGCAGGGTATGAATGATCTTTCGCCAGATCTTTGAAGTACAAATTGCCTCAATTCTGAACCAAACAAATTGTACTTCGACTCATCGCTGAAGTCTAATTTGGACCATTGTTTTTTTTGTCCTTAGAACGTGCTTAACGGCGAAGGATAATATAGCTTTCTTGTTTTATGTCTGATCAATGACTTGACTGCTGGTGTGCGAGATTATAAAGACATTTCCGTCAAACAACGTGATACATTCTTGCAGGAGACACTAGTGCTCATAGTTTCATTCACATCTCGGGAAATCATGGCTGCTGTCTTGTATCGGTCCTTTTTTAAGATACTAACAATGGCTTCCTTATCGCTTTTGATGTTTCCCTGTGCAAGCCAGTCGAAATTTTACTTATAAATGAGCATGTGGTATTATAGTGGGATATATTATGTACTACACTTTTTTGGCGTTTAACCCTTTCAACTTTGGCTCCGATGCACAGATGATCATCTTGAAGTAGCCAAACAATTATCTCAGAGATATAGACAAGTGTATTTGGTTCCATAGGCATGTTTGCTGCTCAAACTTGACAAGTTAATGACTGAAATTGCCAGGAATTCCATGAAGATAGTACCCTAAATTATTTGGTTGTCTCAAATATAATGGAATAGAATTACACTATAAGGATCAATTTTGCCCCCATATTTTTCGAACCAAAAGGCTCCTTTCCACGTAACTTGCAATTTCATTCATCTTAACATGTAAAATATACCTGTACAACTTATAGACATGCTTAGTTTATATCTGTAATTTATCATACATTACCTACCATTATTTGGTTTGAAGCTACTGTAAGTTTTGTAATGGAAACCTAAGTGTCCGAATCACGATAGCCGTTATTCTCTCTTTATATATATCCCATCATTGTACCACTGAAAACTATCGCCAGTTGAGGTTATCGTACAAACTAACAAGCATCTGCCACATTTAGAATTATGTTGCCTGATCAAGGTAATGCGTGAAAAGTTTCATAGCAATAAGAGAGTAGAGATATTAGAGGAGATGACTTCGAAAAAAACAACGAGAAAAAACATTTTCCCGGCAAGGACTCGAACCTCAGACCCCTGGTAATCTAGACCAGCGCTCTACTGACTGAGCGCATTTCAGTGGTCTTTGCAGATGCGAACGGAAACTCTACTTGTGGAAATATGTTGTCGCTGCTGTTAGCCCCGCTACTTAGAGATGCTAGTTCAAAAACACATTTGCTAAGTTTTATCAAGGTAGAAAATAAGGCTGCAGTCTAGGATGAAGTAGAGATACTACTATGTGCAATTTTGGCTGACAATGCAATATTGCTTAGCCCACAACGATAGCATATGCTTTGAGTAAAGATTCCATAACTGGTGATTGAAACTGCTTTCAAACTATTAAAGAACCAATTAACGCTATTCTATAGTTGTTGAGTGTTTTTTTTTCTAAGATTATATGTACTTTTTCAAAATAAACCTTCCAAGAGTAGTTTGGGTTTTATTTACCTAGCTACTGTGACTTAATATTACCGCTCTTGGTTTGTCAGGTCATTTTTTTTACTTAAATTATGATGAATTTACATATCAGACTTCTAATAACATTAGAAGAAAGCTTTTAAGACGAAAGTATTTGATAAACTGTGGGCTACATTCAATATCTTGTTTAAAAGAATGGCAAGTTTAATGGACTTTAGATCGATATAAGACTCTAAGGATATAAGACTCTAAGCCATCCTCCACGGCTTAGACCAAATGAATAATTTTGAGTCCCAATGCTAGCGAAGATAAAAAATACCTATGAGTTTCAAAAGAATGTAAACAAAATGATTTATAACAACTTTCTATTCACATTTTTTTTGGCGACTTGAGACAAATAAATTTCAAATTATAGTTATAAGTTTAAATAGTGGCACCATTTCGTAGTTTATATTGTGAGTAGGTCCCCCCCAAAATATAACGCTATTCAGGAGGGAGGATTAGAAAGGAATTGTCTTGTTACAAATTACATTCACTAAAACGGTTTAGAAAATAATTTCACAATTCAAGGAGTAAAGAGCATTTTTGAAGAACTCACTTATACAGGGTGGCAAATATAGTCGAAAATACAACAGAAGAAAACTTTTACACACGTACGGAAAGTTTCCAGGAAACTTCTGCTTTCAAATATGGTCTAGAAGTTTTCTAGTTGGAAGGAAAATGGCTCAGCTTCTTTTTCCATAGGATTAGCGTCACTACGTTTTTAGTCGCGGGTGACTCTATGTACATCTCACTATGTGAGTCGGTCGGTCCGTCCCCGTTTTGCTTTTGGTAATAACAGTGTAAGTATTGGGGCCGTTTCTAACAAAATTTGAAAGTCTTATGTTGTTTTACATTTAGTTTCGAATGATATAATTGCCAAAGTCCTCCCAAGGTTAGCTGGGGAATTATCCGGCAATAGCTTCGTAACTATTCGGCCAATTCTAATGAAATTTGAAACCATTATACATATTGTTCTACATTCGCCTCACGAAGTAATTAGTTGGCAATGTCCTCACAAGGTTAGCCCGGGAATCTTTGAAAGTTTTGAAGGTTTTAAGGTGATAAATCAGAATAAGTGAGAGCACGCGACCCTGGTCAGTAGACCTAGTTTTTATATATAGCGCTCAGTTAACAACAATATTAGCCTATTTTTTAACTTCATTAGAGCAAAACAACACACACTCAAAAATAGGCAAACTAAAGAAACCAAAACCAAACAAAGAAGTCAAAAAAAGCAAAATAGAAGCAAGAAGAGGCGTGCTTTGGCGTCGGGGAGAAAGAGACAAGCCTCTCACCGGTAAAAGAGAATGCGACCAACACCAAAGTGACTTGTATATAGTTGAGCTGATTAGCCTCTTACAAGAAGGTGTACACTCCACAGATATATGTACACAAACCAGACACGAAGACAAAGTAAAAGTTGGATCAAGCCCGCTCGTTTTGGTACCGGAGCAGGTAACCTGCGTGATGGGCATCTAGAATGGGTCATTCAACCAGAATGTGCCGAACAATATGAGGGAGAACCTAATTGTCTCCGTAAAGTGCTGGGGAGCGCTGCATCAAATGGCAGTGAATCTTGTGAGGTTGCCCAGTTGTAAGTCAACAGAAAGCGACCCGAAGTTGCTAACGCAAAGGTGATTAGATCTACGGAAGTAGAAGGGCCACGATGGCACGCAACTTTAAGTTTCCATCGGCCGTGTCCCATCTTCCTTGCCACGGAGCCCAGAGAGCGGACCTGATTCCTGCCAGGAGTCAGTGAGCAAGAATAAAACGCTGTTCTGATCGCCTCGTCCACCAGGGCGCTTTATGCCTTTATTTCCCGCAATCTCAGCATCTATAAGAAGCCAGCAGAATGTAATTTTTGAAATCTACCCGCCTCGCCTCACCATGGTAAAGCAGACACCTTAGTCCATGGAGTAGGGAGATTTCAATATCCAGAGCACAACTAGGGCGCTTTAATGGTTATTTTAGATCATGATTTGGTCTCCGAACCGGACACAGTGACTTATCTCCCCTACCAAGCAAGGTATTGCAACCAGCTTCGCCATGAAGATAGATGTAGCACCTTGAAGATTCTAATAATTAATGGCGTTTAAAAACACGTTCAGAGCTGGTTGGATGCGATTTGGCGACAGAAATGCACTAACTTAGTCTTACCTAAGGAAAACAAGAATTGTGCGCTACAACATAGTGAGGGAAGAGCTCCAATAACTTTGGGAGTCGAAGCTCCAGAGTTAGCATTTGTGCAGCACCAAAAGAGATAAAAAGTCTTTTATGTTTAGCCTATCAATAACCCATTCCAGAAACACCGATCTAGAATCGTTGATGATCCGGGCAAATAATGAAACAATGATGACACTTCCCTGGAGGGCGCATTCTTCCTGCTCTATAGCTTAAGAGGGCTCTCCCCAACTGACCCAAAATGGAGGATCTCGTGGAAATTCCAATATGGAAATTGGGAGGCGTCTCCTTGCCCTATCAAGTGGAGGGTATCCATGATGATCTATCGCTATGCGGTATATTAAGCCTTTTACAAATTCGAAATTTATCATGGAGGAATGTTGGCGTCGAAGAACGGCCTAGCAGCATTTTCCAGTCGGAGCAGAGCATCAGATGTTGAATGCAAATTGTGGAGGCCTCTGCTGTTTAGGAAGTAAGCTAATCTAACAGTTACTAATTTTTCAATGAACTTGCTAACTTAGAAAATTACAGAAATTTGTGGGAAACCGGCCTGGGTAGAATGTTCTCTCTCCAGGTGCGAAAAGCGAGTACTTTAGCCATTCTCCGGAGTGCAGGAGGATAACCAAAGCCATGCCTCACTCACCTAGGTGTCAAAATAATCGCATAGGAGGTATCGTCTGGACCAGGAGATGTGACTGGGCACGAAACAATAACGGAACGCACCTCACTCAGCGTAAACCTGTCGTAGAAAGGTTCTCCATCACTGGAGTTAAAGTCCAGTCGGTGACCTTCAGCAACATCACAACGTGCACTGATTACTGACAGAGCAGCATCTCGGCTGTAAGCCTATAGCTTCTGTTTGAGGTCTGTCTGACGCTTGACCGAACACCAAGAAAGCAGTAGTCGTGCAAATTGGCCATTGCCCTAGGAAGAGAAATTAAGCCTACAGTGATGAGGTTGCCGGAGAAAAACGGAATGACCCCATCAACCGACTTATACTCCTCTTTAGAGAAATAAAAATAAATTATTACTTGGAATGTGGATCACTTCACCCGCTTCAAGTACCACGGCGGCGGGTTCTCAGGTGGCAGCAGCCCGGAAAATGATAGTTGAATGGGAAAGTGTTTACTAACAAAAACTATCAAACATATCTATCATAAAATTAGGCTGTAGACATCTAACATAAAATCAGGCTGTATAGTCAAATAATGCACTGTGTACGGCTCAGAGCGAGTTGCATCTCTAAAGTATCAACAAGTACGCTCTCAGTGGGGGACGTTTGGAAGGCACTGGTCCATGTAGAGGGTAGCCAGAACATCTGCCGGCAGCAAAGGGTGGATACCGTTGATATTTAGGGAAGAGATTGTGATACTGCGGACATGTCCCTTGCAGATGCCACCAATTACCATCTTGGGCTGGGGAGGGCTTTCCCAAAGTGTCCGCAGAATCGACGAAATCGTAGAAATTCAGATAAGAAAAGTGTGAGACGTCCGCTCGTCCACCTTGTTTTGATGGTTTCTTGATGTCGTATTGCCATGATGTATTATAGGCACTCTCTAAATTAAAATACGACGCAGCATAATGCATTATAAGAAGTAAGGCTTTGCACATAGCATTTTACAGCCAGAGCAGAACTTTCGACGTCGATTGGAACTTATGATGCTTCACTGTACAGAAACAAGTGGGTTCCGCTCTTTAAGAAAAAGGTTAATTTGACATTTAAAATTTTTCCTTTAACTTAAACCCACAAGAGGTGGGATAAATTGTGCGGAAACAGGCCCGTATAGAGGGATCTCTCGTCGGTTTGCGATAAGCGGGTACAGTAGTCATTGGCTAGAAGTATGGAGGATACCTTCTGTCCAGTTTCTGTTGAACAAATATAATACATAATATCATGCCTCTCTCACCTAAGTGTTGAAACATGGCATACTGGACATCGTCCGTACTAGGACTTCAGTGAAATCACAACGTGCATTGAGAACTGGGGAGCAGTATTCCAAAAAAGAATGTGAAGAAAGCAGTCACGAAAGAACTCCGGCACTGACGCGGAGTCGGAGATTGAGATCACTTTTTCCTGGACAACGGGGAGGTGGGGGAGGAGTCTTGCGGTAACTTGCACTAAATTCTTTTGACTCACTTCCTTAAACCTCTGCATTATGGGCTTTCCTGTTAAGTGAAGATTCATATACATAATATGAAAAACAGCTGGCATACTTGAAACATAATCGAAACTCAGCCCTATATCGACGAAATTCACCGAAAATGAAATCGTTCTGCAGCGGATTTATATCATGTAATCATATCGCTTCAGTCTGAGGATCGTAGCACACTCAGCGAACCACTAAGGAAGCGGGCGAGGTAAAAAATTCTCAGACGTTTTAGGAACATCATTTAGACTCATGGTGTTGTGCTTGCCGATGAAGAACTCAACAACTTTAATAATTAACTTAAACCTTTCGACTGAGAGAGAGAAATCAGTAATTTACTGATATACAGACCTTCATTCCCATTTCAAAGACAACCAAGTTGGTTTCTTTGGCAGCAGTGGCACATAGTGATATTTAAAAGGGAAAATAGTCACTACAATGATGAAGTTCTCAAGCAGTGTGGCGTAAACTCCACATTCTGAAAATCTATCTCCAAATCTTCGGTCATGTTGGTAACAACCTGACCCCTGGGTTTAATTGTGATGTCACGCCAGAGGATCTATTTCCTTTTCAATTCACCGAGAAAGAGAAAAGGCCTCGGCAACCGTAACACTCGTTGAATTCGGATGACGGTGGAATGCACATAGAAATAAATGTATCCAGGTGTAGCTACACTACTACTTCTTGAAATGAAGTGGAAGTGCAGCTAGTGCAGCGAGAATAAGAACGGATAAATCTTGCCGGATGTAAATTTGGCATACTCCCGCCCGGCACCCATCACCTGGTGGTAGTGAAACAAAGGCCGTATAGGCCGGAGAGTAAGCAGATGGCATGCGGACAGCATGGTTTCCTGAAAACTGTTAGATAACGTAGAAAGGGATGAAACAGTCCTCCGCAGCTCCTACTAGTTCGCTAGGTGTCCATGGCAATTTAATCTAAAGGAAGATGCCCTTCAAGCTAGGTACCGAGGAAATGCGTAGACCCTTCTCAAAATGAAGACCTTCGCGAGAGTTAACTTACGCTTCCTGGGGGAGAACTTAGGATGTTGTTCGCTATAGAAGGCTCCGTTGTTTTTAAGGATATACGTGGGAGGTTGAGATTGCTACGTGAAGATTTTTCTCCTATTGTCTCAGAAACATTTTCAGGTGGGGAAGCTTCGGAGCAGGTTATCCCTCCTTAAGAGTGTCCCACGCATATAAATTGCTCGTTAAGCATTTTAGGCGACGTAAGAGCTGAAGATTTCTTGGTGTTTTACGTCTGTGGAGAAATAAATATCACGAGGACAAACAGACGCTAGTTTGTTTATACAGCGTCAACTGTTACGCTCCACATGGGCCAAGACCCCCTCCCTCTTTTCCTCGCTGCCATAAAGACCCTTCGAGCGTCACTCGCAAAGAAGGATTTCAGTCAGCAGATTTCGTAGTCCGTTAATATAAACATATGAGGGTTTGAGGGCATTTAGAATGGTAATCTTGCTGCCTAAGCCTTCGTCGGCAGAAAAACTATGAACAGGCTCACTGTCCCCTCCGATTGTTTATGCATATTTTCGCCAAAATAGACGAAATTTCACCTTCCCCGGGTGTAAACTTATAAACTCCCTCGTTTCCTCTCCCCTCCCCCACGGACTAGTAGACGTATATATAGTTTGATCTTGAGAAATGAAAAAGAGAATCCGCGTAGCAATCGAAAGAACAAGACGAGTCTTGGAGTCAAACTAAAAATCAGAAAGACAGCCGGAACCGAGCGGGATTTTCCCTCCCGATGCAGTTTCTTTGGTCGCTTAGATGAGCAGACCAGGGATATCGAGACCAACTCTCATACCATTCTCGTCCAAAGAAAATCCCTTATCTCAGTTTTCTGAAGGAAAACAGAGATACCCCTCACCATTGAAGAATACCAACGTGAATTCCCGCTCAAGAAAAGATTCACCTCTTGGTTAAGTCTCATCATCAAGAAGCTCGAATTTATAACATAGGGATCGGAATAACTTCCGTTCATCCAAGATCCCCTCACTTACATCGTCAAGTCAAGAAGTCTCGCCTCACGTTACCTCATCGTCGGGATAAGCAGTCAGCTGTTTTTTTTTCCAGAATAAACTCGCCACGCTTCTCTTTAACCCATTGAGAAGCATCAGCTGTTTTCTCAGCCTTTCTCACGTCCGCGAGGAAGGCTTTAGTCCAACTTTCCTCTAATCATCTCATCAAGGAGGTTCTCGTTTAAGGTTATCCACTGCCGACTCCCTCTTAATTAAAGGTAAAAGGAATCTAAACCTATTCATGTTTGTTAGTTACCATTCTGTGCGAAAGTCATTTTTTCGTTAACCATCGCATATTACTCATTGGTAGTGTTATCATTTTTATTATATCCTCTTATTATAGCATTAGTATATTTAAAGATTTAATATTTTTTTATGTAATTATAAGTATATTTTTGTCCGAGTTGTTTAATTAGATCCTCGAACGCTGCAAATGAAAATAGATATATAATAATACGAATCCTCCCTGGTTAAAAAATCAAATAAAGCACTCTTAGAGAAAAGTGGAACGGATTTACTCATGTATGGAGCAAGCGTACATACGTATTCAGCTGTAAACCACGACAGCATCTTATGGGAAAACATTAGAAATACAGGAACACGTATTTACGGCCACCTTGACTTGGTTGCCTTCTGTGAGGATAAAGAGTCATTTGAAGTGTGCGGCCGTTTTTGCCTTACGGGAAACGGTCACATGAAGGTTGAGGGGAGAGCTCTAGATTTAGTGGAGGAAAAGGAGGAGGATGGCTTGAGACTGTGGAGCCTCCATATGTACTAGTTACGGGTCTGTGTGAGCCAGAGCACGCGCAGAAGTTTTCCGAATGGGCACGAAAGCGACCAATGCTCGTAGGCTTAAAGGGGGTCGATAGCAGATAAGGCATGTTTAACATTTGATGCATAGCATGTTCCAGGCAGTAAAGGGCGTGACATGACACAATAAGACGAAGTGCTTAGGGTCGCAAAAAGAGAGTTGTTCCTCAGCCTGAACGACCAGGAGTTTTACAGCAGGTACATGGGTGGTTTTGCGAAATTCACACATCTGATCCATGACAATAAGGCGTTAGGGTTTACAGCCTTAGATTACTTCATAAAGAAGTCGGGTACATCCGATTTTGAAAGACTACGTGAGCTATTCGTATGGGTGAATCAGTGGCAGTAGTAGCACATCCACGGCAGTGGCACGATGACTTGACCAGGTAAAATTACTAACTGGCCCACACAAATTTAAGAAGCAAGTCACAATCGTACGTGCTTAAAATTGTAGGGGTATGTCTGAAGCCTCCCACCTCGTGCTCCTTCATCTCATACTCGACATTGACCGCTCCCTGATCGGCCCTCTTTTCGCTCGTGTCTTCTAATGAGTATTTAACGAGTTCCCTCGCATAAATCACCCTTCGCAAAATCCAAGCTAGGATGTCGGGCCACCCGTACATGTCAGTCATTGAGTGACCGATGAGCATCTATAATGGCCGCATTGGAAGGGTCTGCAGTCTTCGTCAGAAAGCCATCTTCCGAAAAACTGGTGACTATTTGAGCTCTCTACCAATAATCCTAGCTAGTGCTAACCTCTAATGTGGCCTTGGAAAAATTGCTGCCATAACTTGGGTAAATATCTAACAAGACTTTGAAGCCAGCTAGCTCGAAAATGCCAGATAGTCTCCCATTGAGGGGGACTAACGTAATCGAGGATCCACTCACTACACTAGCAACTTTAATTATTTGGTTTTGGTCTGGGTCATCCTGTTCTTTGGCGATTCGGGGCTAGATATGCTGGTTTTGGCCTGTTTACTTTCTAAAATTGCAACGGTCCAGTCCGTCCTCAGAAACCTTTATCTTATCTTTTACGAGCGGAGGTAGGGAAGTGAATCCGCTTCTTTTATCACCCAAAAGGGTTTCAAAGACTACGATGACGAGTGAAGACTAACCGTGGAGAAGTTTAATCTTCTACTCGTAAGATATCCGGGCCCTGAGCCGCCTCAAGAAGCTCTTACACAGGGACGGACATTTGGTTCCCGGAGTCTCCCACCGCCTTTTTGTTCGCCTCCTTAAAAATCTTACAATCTAAGGAGACGGTTGCTTAGGGACAATTTCCACCTAGGCTAGGACCTCCAAGTGTCCGCCCCCTCCTCCATAAGGTGCAGGTTATCTCTACCGATAACTCAAGGGGTCTATAGCCCATCATTTGGGCTTGTGTCCCTGTCTCTATTTGGAAAAGTGAGGGAGCGGAAATGCTACCTGCTATGGAAATGACAAACCTCGCGGTTACGAGGTGTCTCAGTAAGGCACACGGCACGACGAGGCCCCTTACCCAAATTATGGACTAAAAGGGGTCACCAGTCTCATCTGTGGGCTGTGAACCGAGGCGGCGCGTCATCTGTCTCGACGTGCTCTCAATGGTCCTCTGAGAAAGCAAAGGATGATCCGCTGTTAGAATAGAGTTGCTCAGAGCCAGCTCAACAAAAGGTGTTAAGAGGACCCCCTAAAAAAAACGTACGCATAAGAGAGCAATAAAAACCGTGTTCCTTAAGAAACTCTTCGATGAGTCCCTGAGAAAATTAAGGGGACCCATCTCAAGGCTAGAGATTCTGGGAGACAGCACTACACAAGGGGCTAGGGGAAATCCGCCCAAACCCGTAGTAGATAGAGAGAAGTTAGCACCCTTCTACGATAAGAGATATTTAGCGGTGCTCCTGAGAAATCAAGGAGACGGCTACCTCTTCAAATGAGGTGAGTCTGCCCGAGGGCGGCTCCAAATGGAGTATGGAGGAAATCTATTTACCGGTAATGAGTGTTGAGAAGGGGACCCCTCCATGAACTGTGGTTAAGGATTTACTAAAGGAAATATACTCACCCTCCTTTTTATTGGAATTAACTGGTCCTACCAACTGCACCCCTACTCGGACCCCTACACAAAATCTACCGACCAGCCAGATTCAAATGATGAAATTTATCAGTTAAGTCTCTTGCACATATCAATGCAGACTTCTCTTTAACGCTTGCTTACTGGTCCACTTTTCTTTTAATATAGCCAGGGGTTTGCTAACCCGATAGATGAAGATTAACTCGTACGGCGTAAGGCCGAGGACCATGTTCACGGAATCTCTCCTTGAAAATACACGGAAGGGAAACCTTTCTTCCCAGTGCACTGGATTCTGATATGTATATTTGCAAATTATGGCCTTCAACGTTTCATGGCACGTTTAAATGAACCCCGATGTCTCAAAATATATCTTCGACTTTCTTAGCGCTTTATAAAAGAACTAGCGTAAAATTTGTGCCTTGATCTGAGCGAATCGTTACATGAACCCCAACTTTCGTAAAGAACTTATTCAAAGGCTCAACTACCATTTTATATTGCGAGTGGCTTCACACATACGCAATAAAAAATATTCATTACCCTTAGGTTTACATGTCAAAGGACTCACGATATATATTGATACCGAAAAAACGTTTCTCTGACTACCGGCGTAATTGTCACGTTTATGACGTAATCTTTCATGCACCTAATTAAACCCGGCCAGAAAAATTGACTGCGCTACAAAATTCCCCACAATACCGTCATGAGCAAGGGATAAAACCCTCTGCCTATATACCTCAGGTAGCGCTACATGCAAACCCTACGACTATCTGCCCTTTATTTTGCATCTGGGAACCTAAAATTTCTCAGAATTTCTATCCTCAAAAAATACTTATTACCTAGATCGTCACTCACAGACCAAGATAGTTACTGAGCCCCAGTATTACAGAATAGATGAAAGTCTCAAAGAGTCTCCAAGCAACGGCACAATCTACTAACACAGAGTAGACCTACTGACGTGCAAAGAGGCCTCAAAAGAGGAAAAAGCAAAAGGACATACAACTGGGAAAAGGACCAATAAGTAATTAAGTAGCTCTCAAGTATTAGCAAGTTTATCGCAATAATATCAAAACCACTGCAAAAAGTTACATCCTGCCAAATCGAAAGCATTAAATGGAACTAACAGAAAACAGAGCGAAGGCCAAATATAACTAAAGAGCAGAACAGAAACATCTGAGAAATAAAAAATGGAAACCAATTAATGATACTACAGATAAATACGTATGCATGTAAAAAGAAGCAAAATATTTTTTTATCATATTTTGAGAAATAGGCCCGGCATCATAACTATTTCAGAACATGAAAGGAAAGAAAACAAATTAATAGAAGTTTTTAAATATAATAAATAAATCCCGAGCTGGTTAGGGATATGATGGAGTAGCAAGAGTTATGAAGAAAATAATTATGAAACCATCCCAGATAATATTATAGAAGGCATAGCCAGTAAATAAACGCATGCCTAAACATAGGATACTACGCAAACCTAATCGAGATGACAAGGATGATTATCTTAATTAAACCTGCAAAGTTATTCATACAAATAACCAATGACACTGGCCTACGTTACAAAACTTTTTTTCAAACGTCAAGGGTTTTCCAACTGATTTAGGATCCTTTTTGCGCGCTGAATTAAAAAATATCATTCATTTTCTTTGGTCAGGTCTGGTTTCTAAGATACACTCGATTTTTATTACAGCATATTTTTCCAAAATGGCGCTATCATCCAAGCGTATATGGGCTTTGTTTTTGCCACAGCCACAGCTGGTCATGGGTTACCTTAAATAACTAGTTATTCTTTCTCTTTTCAGGTCTAGTTGTGCAGTATGATGGATCGGAAGTGTCAGAACCATCCTAACAAATTTTGTTTCATCTGCAAACACGTGGTTCTTCCAGACCATCAAGCGAAAATCACGGATTTTGTGAAGAAGGCTTATTACGCTTAGTTTGGAGTCAAACTAGGGGACCAGAATAAGGCATTTGCTCCCCATATCTGCTGCAAAACATGTGTGGAAAACCTACGGGATTGGAGGAATAGGAAAAGAAAGACTATGCAATTTGGTGTCCCAATGTTGTAGAGGGAAGGAAAAGATCACGTTACCGACTGCTACTTCTGCATGGCTAATTTAAAAGGCATCAATCGCAAGAACAAGCACAATGTTCAATACCCTGATGTTCCTTCTACCATAAAGCCAATTCCCCCATGGACCAGATGTTCCTGTTCCTGAGCCGGATGGCATCATAGAATCTAGTTCTGATTCCGAATCTACTGACATGACTGATACAGGTGAATGTGTTGTATACGAGCCAGAATAGGAAGACCGATCGGTGCCATTAACCCAAGCCGAACTCAACGACTTGACACGAGACCTGAACCTATCTAAGGAGTCTGCCTAGCTGCTGGGTTCTAGTCTTCGAGAAAAACATCCCACAACAGCATGGAATGTCTGTTGTCTGCTCTCAATTACCAGGAACATAAATAGTTGATTTGTAGAGATCTTAAAGTTCTTTGACTCATCCTAGGTCTTCAAGGTGGGTACTACACAAAGTATCCATGCTTTTTGTGCTTGTGGTATAGTCGGGCTGACGACCATCATTATGTCAGACAAGAGTGGCCATCAAGACAAGGATTAGAACCCGGGTCACACAATGCTCTGTTCCACCCTCTGGTTGAACCAAGCATGGTGTTACTTCCACTCCTACACATCAAACTCGGCCTAATGAAGAACTAGGTAAAAAGACTGGACAGGGAAGGTGGAGGATTTTCATTCCTCCACCACAAGTTCAAACGAATCAGCATGGAGAAGCCCAAGGCAGGTATATTTGATGGTCCTCAGGTAAGAGAACTCATAAAAGACTAGTTTTGATGATTCATTAAATCCTACTAAACTTTCTTCCTGGCTGTCCCTTAAGTTAGTCATTGAAAACTTCCTTGGTAACCACAGAAGTCCTCAGTACCAGGAGATCGTTGATGACTTAATGGAGAATTTCCGCAAACTTGGTGCACATATGTCAGTGAAAATGCACTTTCTTTGGTCCCATCTGGACTATTTTCCAGAAAATAGCGGAGACTTCATTGAAGAACAGGGTGAGCGCTTTCACCAAGACATCCGTGTCATGGAGGAACGCTATCAAGGCCAATGGGATGTGAACTTTCTGGTTGACTACTTTTGGTGCCTTAAGAGGGATGTGGTGTTTGCTCGGCATAATCGGAGGTCACCGAGGACACCATTCATCCATGAGTAGCCTTATTTTGTGCATTGTACTATTCATGCTATCTATTCAAAATATTCTGTAAACCTTCTGTGAGTAAATCGGTCTAATATTTGCTATTATGTGCTTCATTCACAACAAATATTTGGAAATATAGGAGTTTTTGGTATGTGCTCATATTTCAAAAACCTGACCTGATTGGGTAAAATGAGCATGATTTTCAGATTCAGTGCAAAAAACTGAACCAAAATCAGGTATTATATATTTGACCTTGAAAACAAAGCAGACCAGTGTTATTGGCAAATTTCTCTGCTTGATTTCCTCGAAAAAGTATTTGAAAAAATATTCTATAGAAGATTAATGGAATTCTTGGAAGAGATTGAAAACATATTATTATTTTTTATTTTGGGAGGAATAGTAATATACACCATCATGGGTAGAAGACTTAAATACAAATTATTAAAGCTTGGTGCGTGATTAAGTTTAGGCAACGCCTATATGATTCATATTTGAAAACTATTTTCGGGTTTAAACGTTACTCGCATAATGTATGGTTTTATATCAATGTTCTAAACCATTACGGCTACATATCAATACAGAATAGCGAAATAGAACTGGTATGACAGTGACAAAGATTTATTTTCGGCAAACAGGAAAAAAATAAGTGTAAAATGAAATTAATATTCGGTATGACGCCCTTTAGCCTCAATAACAGTCGGATGGCGTTTCTTATAAAATGTAAAAGATTCATGTACGTATCTAGAGGGATTTTATTCCGCTCTATTTCAGCAAAATTTTGAAAATTGATCAATGTTAGAAGAGTGTCTTGTACCTATGTACCACTTCTTCAGCTCCTTCCATAAATGTTTAATGACTTTGAAATGTGTGCTATGAGAAGGCATGGAATTAGATTTATACTTCATAATTATGTTCCTTAAAGAAGTAAACGAAATGTTCACAAGGGAGGAAATTTTTATATATCCCCGACAGGCTTTGTGCAGTTTAACAATATTATTTCTTGCAGATTTTGAATGCTTAGCTTTCTTGACCATTGCCTAAAGTCGTGAGAACTAATGAAAAACCTCGCATGTAAATTAGCGACTAACTTATTTTTCTTTAACACTGTAGTTTACTCTAGAATAATTTCGAAAAAATGTAATTCTTCCTGACATTAAACACTTTCACTCAAATATTATTCATTTCTATAAGATAACAGCATTTCTTTACTACAATATCCTGGTCTAAAGGATTTAAATATACCATGCATGGATCAGATTATTCCGGCTAAAATATAAGTTAAAAAATGGATTTATACACAAATAATATAAAATTGAGGATCTACATTGAAGTTTGTATCTGAAGGTTTCTTATACTTATGCACGCATCTGTACATAGCAAACAGAACAACATTCCTTTAATACAGTGGCGGCAACAAAAAAAGTGACATGTGACAATTCAGAGAAAATGAAACAGAAAAATGTAACTTACATATTTTATTATGAATATTTCATGAAAGTTAATACTTGGTCATGTTGCCCTTGCACTTGATGATCATCCTGAGTCGATTGGGCATTGATTCAGTAAGGTTTGCGAAGTAGGTGGGGTCGATCGTAACCCAGATCTTCTTCAGTGATTCTATCAGATCCTTGATGCTGCCGAGTGCTGGCTCTTGAACTTTGGTTTTCATCAGATTCCAAGCATTCTCAATAGGATTTAGGTCCGGGGAATTACCAGGCCACTCCAAAACACTAATATTATTATCATTGAAGAACCTTTTCACTAACTGGGACCTGTGAGCAGGGGCACCATCATGCATGAAAAATTCACACTGATGAATTTCCCAAAATGGCAGCATGTGCTGCCTCAAAACTTCCAGATACTTAGTCCCCCTCATGGTTACATTCTTGGGAAGGAAGTACAGACCCCTCTGCCCTTGTTTCCACTAAAGGCACCACACACCATCACACTATCAGGGTGCTTCACAGTTTTCACGGTATATTTTGGTTTATACCGAGACACATTGCTGGGACGACGCACGATCTTTGACTCTCCTCTGACCAGCCTAAAGGTGTTTTAATCACTGAACATAACCTTCTTCCAATGGGCAGCTGTCCAATGTTTATAGGTCTTGCACAAATTGAGCCTTTTCATCTTCATAGTCTTGGTAAGAAGTGGCTTCTTGGCAGCGCGGCGAGCCGGTAGGCATAAGTCCTTCTGTAAGCAATGACGGATGGTCCTGAGGGCGACGTTCTGGAGGAGGTCTGGGTGTTTTTTCTTGATTGAAGCGGAGGTTACAGAAGGGTCTGACATCACTTCACGCCTTAGGATATTATCAGTCCTTGGAGATGTCTTCCTAGCTGCACCAATGCCCTCCTTCATCTTTGGTATGGTACCTGGTGGCAATAACTCAGCTGCCCGTTTTAGGCGATGAATCGTATTTTTTGAGGTTCCTAAATCTGCTGCTACATCAATAAAAGACTTTCCCTGCTCTAATAGGGTCAAGGCACGGCTTTTCTCTGTCATAGAAAGCTTTTTCCGCCCCATTGTATCCATTTGCACAGAAGTTATAGCACGTCAAATGTAGGCACGAATGCAGGAAATCAGCACGCTGGAGTGCCATACACTAAAGCCTAACTGTACGAGCTCAAACGAGACAGTGAGTTCCAGTAAAGCGCAGTTCTCTTGTCTTAGCTCAGGAGAGTCATCCACTTGCGGCATAAGCCCCGCACCTTTTCATTGGCTAGTTGGCAAGTAAAATCGTGAAAACGATTTTGTGTATCGATTTCTGTTGCCAATATTAAATGTCACTTTTTTTGTTGCCGCCACTGTATAAGATGACGAGAGATAAAGAACCATTCATTTTACAAGCCGGAGTATCACAAGGAAGCTGCTTAAACTCCACATTGTTTTCGGTGTACATGGCTGATTCCAAAGTGTCAGAACACCAAGGTGTACGAATATAAAAATTGCAGATGATGTTACTCAAGCTTTGGTTACCCAGTATACCAACCGGGACTGCAAGTCAGAACAATGGCTACAAATTTTAGATACGCACCAGGAGTAGAGGCTACCATTGGAATAATAAAAATACAATAGCAAGGGTAGGAAGAGGCATGAGAATTCTCAACTATCAACGGAAACAAGGGCGCCAATACAGGAGAATAATTGATGGGTCAATTGTCGAACCAGCTCTTCCATACCCTGCGGTCCCCATACGCGCATTAGCAAGGACTAATATGAGAAAATCACAAGAAATACATAATTAAACCTTATATTTAATCATGGGGGCAAAAATAATAGAAAGAAACAGCAAGATTGAATAAAATAGCGGACTTAGATCCACTCAACAATATCGTCACGAAAATAGTAATGTAAACATGGAAAAAGATAGACGAAAAAATAAACGACATAAGAGAAGAAATAACAATAAACAAGTATTTCCAAACAGTAGGGTAAACCTAAAGCAAGCAGAATCTTTTCTATAAACAAGAGAACTAAAGAAACAACGTGAAATATGAAAAGGGAAATGTATGACAAAAAAAAAACAAAAATATCCTTTAATTGTAACTGGAAATAAGATAAATTCACACATAAATGTAATTGTGTTGACAAGGAATAAAACCCAGAAATAAAACAGTAGTTTCCCTGAAAAAGGAATGAAAACTAACGAAAATGAGAAAATATATATATATAAATATATATATATATATATATATATATATATATATATATATATATATATATATATATATATATATATAATAAAATAGGAATAAATAATGACAGCAAAATTAGAATATACAATGGCAGAAAAAGTGTGACATTCACAAAAACAAACACTTTGAATCAACAAACACTTCACAAACTAACTATATAACATATAAAGCCATTGGCAAAAGAAACAAAGAAAGAGGAATGTCAGAAAATAACAAATTAACCATTTTATTTGGAGACAAATATAAAATAATTCAAGCAAAATAAATCGAACGGGCTTATCGGCAAACTAACTATAATACTAGTATATCTTTCATTTTCCTTACCACCGCCATTAAATTAATCAATCTCAGTCTTCTACTCTACCTAATTCCCGGTTCTCTCTCTCTCACTCTCTCAAAATTATTCTCAGAATGAGAATGGTAGTCGATAACCTTACCAGACGACTATCGCAATAAACTGCCATATCTACTAAGGTCGTTATTCCAATTACTTTCTTTATCATAGCATCCATGAAATTTATTTATATTTTTAATTGTGCATCAACAACAAAGATATGTAAATGGCCTGAACACATAAACAACCAATTATTAGAGCGATCATTGGTTAACTTGCCGGTCAATTACTCTGAAATTCAATTGAAGATTTATGGCTATGGCCTAATCTAATGGATACACTGATTTTAGGTTGTGCAAATTTAAGTTATATTGGATATGGTTAGTTCCTGTTGAATTTGATGGTCAATCTTCTGATAATTTGTAGAGCCCCACTGAGATATGCAACAAATAAGAATGACAGTGGTAAGACCCGAGCTAAGACCACTAATGAATCGCTCTTTTATTACAAAGAAAGCAATTTTATGTTAAAATACAAAGGATGTTAAAGGAAATTGACAATTGATATTGATTGGCAATAAAAATGGAGGAAAAATATTTTTTCGAATTTTCTCTTGAGGTAAACAAATTGAAGCCTGGATTAATTGTAATACGAGCGCTTCAACTCGTAATCCATACATTTTACATAAATAACGATATATCTGTGTATATCCATCCTGAAGAAGAAAAAAACACACAAATACAAGTTAACATAAGCACACATATGTGCATATCACCAGAGTAAACAAAATTTTCGTACAAATGCTATAAAAGAATAACGAGAGAAAATCCTGTCTCGAGTTGTTAACAAGACAAATGACTCCTAAATCGGGAATGGTCTATTGCCGGAAACCTTTTCTGCTCTGTATGCAACATGTGTTTGTTTCAATTGGAGGGAGGGCAGAAGAGAGACAAAGGTGGTAGTCCTCTAGAATAGAAATGAGACAGCGAGAATGCGACTCCAGAACTTGACTGGGATTTATTGAAACAAAATATCGATGGAAGTATGTGATTAGGTATAGTTTAGTAGTAAAGTTAGCAGATTTACCAAATAAAAATATCTGGTACAGTGATAAAATGTAATTTCCATTCATTCATAATTTGGTCCTTTAAGTATTAATGAAAGATCTCAGTTTATTCTTGACTCTAAATCTTTCAAGTTCGATATCTTCCGGGATCGTTTAATAAGTGTCCATTAGTACCATAGTAACATGGTCATGAAAGTTAAATATAGGGCTTTTAGAAGTGCTAAGTCAAAATGTATAGGCCACAAGGAAAAATCACTAAATACAGAACATATACTATATACATTATACTCGTATCTATAAGGCAACTGATAATCCCAGTCAGTTGAGAAAGAATTGACCAGTAAATAACCATGCAATTGAACAAATTTTAGGCCAAAAACGTCTGTGAGTTGTTAGATTACTGCCTTGAGTATTTCTACAACTACTACTAATAATTTTTTTCTGAGGTTATGCCAATCATATACGTCATTCCTTCCTCTGTAATATGAAAGCTAAACCCACGATTCCTCGAGCTGTCTTGGTCACGCGAGACTGTCGCAGTTCCAGGTCACCCTATTATTATCTTTTCTAGTCCACATGTTCTCATTCGTCTCCTGAGTAGATACCAGACGGTCTCTCTTCTTGCGAGGCATCGCCGTCTGCAACTGTTAGAAATGAGAAGTCAGATAAATAAGATATGAGGAAACTTACCAGGTATCGGAAAAGAATTCCGTAACAGTTGATGGAGTTTATTTTCAATAACCTTTACTTAATTAGAAATATTATTCAAAGAATAATGAGTACAACAGGCTCTATCATCTTAAATACTATAGGAGCTTCATTGCTTCTATCAAGCCCTAAGCGGAAGGGACAAAATAGTCTTAAAAAGTTCATTAGTTGGAGATAAGGTTTGCTTTAGTTATGGATCTGAGGTAAGCAAACCGAGGTTTATATTAAAATTAAGGAATGATGCATTGCCAAAAATTCTAAAATGTTTCTAAAAACAGAAAGAAATTTTTACAGGCCATCAAAGATAATTAGAGCTATCTGAGGCTAGTCCTGTGTTGATTAGAACTAAAATTGAAATAATTCTGCTCTCATTAATTAGTAAGTTGAACAATTAGTTAACTATCTATCTCTTATTAACTTGTGCATCATGCAGTTAGAAATAAATTTTACTTGACGAATTGGCGTGGAATTATATCCAGATATATTTGCCCAAATCAGACATCCCACATTTTACGCTGAATTTCGCTCACAGAGTGACAATTTAAAATATTATAAGTTAATGAGAGAGGGAGAGTTTGTGGTATATTTCTCTGCAAATACAGGGTAATCCCCCCCCCCCAAAAAAAAACGGGCCCCAGGATTTATCACAAAAAGTGTACTCAAACCCCCATCTACGAGTCCTTCTCGTCAGAACCCTCAGTAGTGTCTCCTCGAAGACCTGTGCAGTTGGTTTTCCCTCTCCGAACAACTATAAGCGTCCAGGTAAAGCGATTTTGCTTTGTAATCCCATGATTATACCCACCGTCATCTGCATCTCCTTTTTAATTGACTCCACGTTTAAACGTTAATAATATACATTATTTGGATTAACGATAATTTCGCACTCCCCACTTAACTCTGTCACATTGTAAATTGTCCCGAACTACAGTTGGCAAGCCAGTAGATAAATTTCGGCCAATTATATGCACTCATCAAGAAGTTGGCCTTCTACTCTTTCGATATCTCAAGAGCTTATCGCAAGTGACCTCGTGTCGGATATCTGCCGGTGCAAGTGTACGCGCCCTTACACCGAAAGTGTCTACACGGGGCATACCTCGACAGTGAACAAAAAACTAAACTAAATGAAAATGGAGGAAACAAACTGGAAAAATTTTTTGGGCGTGGATCCGTGGTTAAGTTATTAATCCTCATGAAAAAATGTTCCCAGTTGCGCTTTATAGCGTGCCTTTAAAGCTTGTCTAATCGGAAGATGTTTTAGTCTTCCAAGTAGCCCAGTGGGTAAAGTCTTCCTTTATTTGAGATTAAAGCTGTTGCTCGCTGCCTCCGTGTACTTGGTTCGAATCCTACCCAGGCACGGATTTTTTCGAACTATGAAATAACTATTTCCGATTAAAAAATGATTCCGTTTTTCGATTTATTTCATTATTTTCTCGTGCTCACGATATATATATATATATATATATATATATATATATATATATATACAGGATGAAAGTTTTACATTGTTATGTAAGTGAAATTTAAAATATAGTCATCGATCTTATACAAACCAGATCTCGAATTAAAATTAGTAAATTTAATAATCAATAACGATTCAATAACGTTGTACACAGTAGCATCTTACCATCACAGACAGTTTTAGATAAGTTCCAATCGATCTTATTGCTAAGACATATGTATATATAATGAACTTCTCTCTTCACTATGTCAACAACATTTATCTGATTGCCCAAATGGAAACGATAGTAAAGGGTTTTAGAAATTTCTGTGTCATACAATTTAGGACTAACGACTATAAACTTACGAATAAACATGAAAATAAAAACAAACCGTTTAACTTTAATGTGATGAGAGGAGTAAAAATGATATAGAAAGAATAATTAATTAGCTTAAGATAGAGGATTTGAAACCAGAAGGAATGCAGTGTATTAATAAACATAGGAAAGGAACTTTTCATTATATTCTATGTCAAGCGTAAATTCAATAGAAGGTACAAGCGATTTAAGATTTCTTTCCGCGTTCTATGTCTCTAAATTTCTATCTCTTGCTATCTCTGGATGGAAATCTTCGACCTATATTAAACAATTGTTCTTTTCCTCTTTTTTGTTATTTGATTTTGATCATTTACCCTTCCGTTGATAGAAGTATGAAAAGAAATGGAAAATAAACACGCAACATATAATTTGGAGTATTTTTTTTTATTGTAATAAAAGTATTTTTGATTCCGTTTTCGAAGTGAATTGATCTCATTCGACTCTATTGGAAGAGTCTCAAATTAGGCTCTTAATCGTATTTTTTGTTGTTTTTGCAAATAATTTTGGAAATATTTATATATATTATTTTCACAAATAAATTTTGGTCATACGACCTTATTATTTTAATGATTATTATCTAGAGAAATATTATGTATTAAAGTGGTTTTAATGGTATTAATGAACTAAAGTGTTTATAGAGCGTAATGTTTTAACTAAATTGGACAGATAACAATAGAAAACCTTGCTACTAATTTATGATAGTAGTATGTGAAAAGCGATGTTTTTATGAGTACTATGATGGTATGTAGGGTTCCCACAAGAATAAAAGTTGCAGTCATCTTTATAAGATCTATGTTTTATTTCTAAAATAAAATATTGCCAAAGTTCAAACATATTCGACTTATGAAAAAAGCTCATAAAGTGCACGTGAGTCAGAATTATGTAGATACACCCACAAAGGAAAAGTGAAAAGCGATTCTGAGTGCTTTCGTATCTGCACATTAGACGTATATATGTATGTAATTGGTAACCTGACAAAAGATAGACAGGAAGCAAAACTAAATTCCGAGCACTTCCTTAATTTCTGAATTCCTCTTTGGAAATTACTACCACCGAAATTGAAATAAACGTTCTTTTGTATCCTGCCCAATTTTATCTCATCAGATAAGTGAGATGTTTGGTTTACAGGATTAAAAATATGAGGAGTGTGACAGCAAGTCACCTTGTATGAATAATAATATAATTATGGCATGAATGTTATATTCAGGGCGTAATGAAGGTAATATCTTAATGTTCAAAAAAGCAGTACATAATATAGGGTATCCACTATTTATGTAAACCAAGAGAAAATTCAATACTTTATAATAAAGTTTTAATTGTACAGAAAATATATAAATATTTTCCCTATAAAGGGAAAGAATACGGTGGTATATGTTTAATATTTAGTTATGCTACAACATGAATATGCACAATAGCAAAGATCACTCAAACATTGATCAAATATTACCCCATTTTGAAGCCAGACAGTATGCATATAATCTAGTCCTCGAGGTGATTTACGCAATGTGATTTATTAAAAAATAAAAATGATATTAAACTTAAATTTTACTTCTTTTTCGATTATATCGATTTTTGTCAGGAAGATGGAAAATTAAATTTGTACACATTAAATTTTCGTTCAGATTATCCTCATAATGGAAATTATGTGCATATATATTGAATATCTTAGCCACTAGAAAATGTTAATGCAACGACAAAAACTAGTATAAAAAGTAGTCCTTATATGCAAAATCGATCTGAAAGCTTCAAATTAGATGACTTAAAGCAATGTAGGTATTAAGTATAAGGAAGCAGCTTACAGTCCTATTTCAGGGCTCGCTTTGCTAGCCTACCAGCTACGTTTGCTAACTTAGCCAAATTGAGCAACCTTCCTTCGAAAAATCCTGGATTTCCCCCTGCATAAGTATAATGACTAACCTCAATAAATATAACCATGAGTAACTGATTAGGTGAGTAGCTGCGCTTCTGGTGTTGGTAAACTGTTGTAATCACTATGTACTTCAGGTTTATCTCGACTACTATTGATAAATAAGATTCTTCTAATCCGTGTCTCTGTTGATATTTTATCATCTCTTTTTGACAGCTTTGGCTGCTCGGTCGTATCTTTCTTGAGGATAATTCAATGTCAACACGTCATAGTTCCAGATTTTAATTCATTCACCATTTGTGTTAAAACTGTATTCAGACATGGGTATAATGTCGGCGTCGAGAGTGCAGAAAATGGTGACATATTGCATATTCTTTTCCCGGTCAATCTATTGGTGTTGAAACTTAGTTTGCTCAAGTTGTTTCGGCAGGTTGCTAATTTAGCAGTTTATCTATGCTTTATTCTGTTATATATTGGATGGATTTGTTTTCATTCACCATATTTATTCCATTCGTTAATTTCATTTCTTGGTGGAGTTGGGTGGGGGGGGGGGTCCCTCTGTTTCGGAGTTATACTCATCCGAATCCTATTATTATTCTGCATCTTCTTTCACGACTTTTGCAATTATCTTTTTCGTAATCCTTGGGCCTCGATGTTAATGAATTCACCCTTTATCCATTCTATACCAGAGATTTGGGAGTGTTTTGGATCGTTTATTATTTTTACCCCCCCGTAGATTATTTTCCCTGATCAGGGAATTGAGAACTTCGTCCTACACGCCTGGGTTGCCTATTTTGGCTACGTGGGCCTGTACCATGCCCATAACGATCAATGCTTTTGCTTCCTCGGCTTTGTAGATAGAGAATTTACTTTCTCTGTTATCTTCGGCGACCGTCGTTGCCCTTGCCTATGTTTGCGCCTTCGCACTACTTCTCTTTCTCCTTCCGTTTTATGATTTACTTTCTGATTGTGGCAATTAACTGACATGATACAGTGTTCGCCTTGGCATTTGATGCATTTTTTTGTGGTTGAACCACAGACTTTGTAACGGTGGCCTTCCCTCCCTATTTCGTTTTAGTTGCACGGCTTGTTGCTCGACTTATGTTCTTTCTGTATCTAACACACAAAACACATTTGTATATACTGGAAGGTTTCTTGTTAGATTGTTTCTGGTGGTATGCGCATGTTGGAAACAAGGATGCCTCCATTCTTAGCCTTTTGAGCAATTTCGGTTTCTCTTATAAGTTACCTTGAAGAAATGAGTCTTGTCTTAGAGTTTAATCATCTCCTTAATCTTGGCCCAGTGGTATTGCCTCTGAAGATCCTCTTTTATTTCCTCCGTACTTTCTTCTCTCAATTAACTTTAAACCTTACTGCCTATAATCGTCCTGTTGATTGTCACTTGAAAGGATTATTATCCATTTCTGTTATAATGGCCTCTATATCTCAAAACATCGAGCATAAATCTATATATCCATTTCCAATTATTTTAATAAGTGCCAGCTCTAAATCCGGCAAAGAAGACTTTGAAGAACTATTTAAGGATACTGTTTGGCCTGGAAATGCCATTAGGGTAACCTCTTTTTCTGGTTCGCTATTCTATGGTGGGAGACGGGTTTCCTATTTACTCATTTTCTTTCTTCTTGTTTCAGTATCTTTCGGGGAATATTATGTACCCGAAGTTGTCTCCGTACGTGTGTATTGATGGAGTATAAGTTAATTATATTTTATCTTTTCTTTAAGTGAATTGGAAAGGGTACTCCACCTTCCGCTCTATTGTTCTCGATAACAACTACTGAAGTATGAAAGATTGAAGATGATGGATGGATGAATAAAATGATGAATGAATAGATGGGTAGATCTGGTAGGGATCCTCTAGAGGAATGATTCATAGAATTTATGAAGAAGTGGCTGAGTAAACCTGCTATCCCCTCACGGGCTTAGTTGTCATAGTTAGTTCCAGTATACACAGGAATGAAGCTAACTTTCCCTGTGGTTTTGGCTGGAGCCTTTGATTTGAGGATTTCGTCCTCACCCGAAACCGCATCCTCCGGTGCCTCAAATTATGCCTTGACCTTGAGGATTATAATGTAGTAATTCGCTTCATGAGCTCATTTAGGCTTCAGATTGGAGATGATGAAAGGAAACTTTAAAAAGTCAAAATCTCTTTTAAGACTCTTGGAATGCTGCTTTAGTTGTGCTCGGCTCTCGACTTCTCTTATATCTAGCAATGTAAGGAGAAAAGGGTATTCTTGCTTTCCTTCTAAGCTCCTGTAATTGTTGATAAGATTAAGCATTCAGAGTCAGTCGGTCATTAGGAAATTATTGCATTGCTTCTTCACTCTTAGAATAAAGCCTTCGGAGGCGTGACTCCATATTTGGGTTTAGTAGCATTTTAAGACACGCATCGGTGGATGGTATCGGGAGTCTTGCTGTCTTAAATACAGGGTAGTAGCAAAAAATACGTTTCAAATAGAAGATACTACAGTACATGGAATTCCATCTATATGAAGGAAAGAATTGAGGGGGAAAACTTTCCATAATAGAACCTAAAAGAGTGAGAGAAACTGATAGTTTTTAAGTGTGTTGAAGCTTGATAACCTCATTTTGTGTGAATCTGGTTGATGTTGAATTTTTGTGAATTCAGGTTCGTGTCAAGGATAACGAATCCAATGTAAATATCATGGAAACAAAAATGTTAAAAATCTGCAAATTTCATTTTATTGTTGAAAGAATTGGTTAGTTTAGATTGATTACTTATAAAGCCTCCCGCTAATGTAATCATTTTAATATCTTTCACTAATAGTTTTAACAGATAATAGCAAGAACTGGAACCCAGGATTCCAACTTTACCATGTCCAGAATAGTGACCAATAAAAGTTGCTATACGAAAAATAAATAACCCATAAAAGTTTCAGTGTTAGGAATAGTGATCGATAACATTTCCCATGTGAAGAATAGCCACCTATTAAAGATCACATGTCAAAAATAGTAACGCATAAAAGTTACATGTCAAGAATAATGACCTATATCAATCCACATGTCAAGAATAGAAACATAAAATTTCCAATGTCACGAATAGCCTCGATTAAATGTTCTAATGCGGTACACACGTGATGTAAATTTTATTGAAAATTAACGGCCATTAATTTATTAAAAATGAAATTTATTAGTAATTCCGTTAGGGAAATTAAATCTCCTGTGATGAAAGTGAAAATGCGTGACTTGGAATAAAAAATAAAGTCCCCAATCAAATTATTCGCTCAAATTTCAAACCAATTGAGATAATGGTTTAGAATTTGGGTCACGTTGCTCTTTTCAATCTTATTGGGCCATGAAAAGGAGTAAAAATTCCGACCTTTTGTGATTCAACTTTAGGATGCTCAGCCAAAACTAGGTAGAAATGGGTGTGGACGCAAATCCCTTTCTGCTTGTTTTTTAAGAATATGAAAGGAAAAAAGGTAAATTTTGGTCATAGGACTAAATTCTTTTGAAAGCTAAAAATATCATAAAAGATGACACGTTGGATGAAGATAGATATATAGAAGGCCCCCTATAACTTTTTTCAGAAAACAAATACTCTACTAGTGGTTGAAAAGATAAGGTAAAAAGTATAAATAATTTTTAATATTGGAATGTTAATTATAGAGTACAAGAGAATCTAGCTTATTTATTGACCACAGTGAATGACAGTGAATGATAGTGAATCAGTTATCCTTGATTCTAAGAGAAAATTTTACTAGTTTCAAGTAATTTCCAGTAGGTTTTTCTTGGTTGAGATAAAATCGTCAACAGCAATGCAATGAGGCCGCAATCAATCAAACGAGACGAGGCAAAATGAATCAAGTGTTCCCTCGCTAATGTAGCAATGTTAGGGTATTTCCTTTTAACCTCATCCCATAACCACATAATGGTAGCTTTTATTTTGGACAAAGCATTCACTCATTCATCATCTTGCAACGAGAAGTAAGTGAAAGCGACTGAGCAAAGTCAGTTAATGAAATACTTTTTTCACCTTACTTCATATAGCTGTTGGTTACCAAGTTACCATCTGGAAAAAATATAAAAACAACAGATGGATACTCAGTTTCCCCAAATATCCTCTGATCCTACCACCTCCCACCAAAACTACCCTGGTCCCCTATTGGGAATTAGACTGAATGCAGGTCCTCGTAGAACACCATAACCCATAGGAAATGAAATTGAAGCAACGACGTTAATGTGTCTGAGGCGAAAGATAAAACTAAAAAATCCTTTAAGTGTTTCACGATTTTTTCCCTATACATGAAATTTCAGTACCTTACTCTATGGTCATTTTTTCTTCTATATTTTTCAAATGAGTAAACCTATATTAACTACAATATAATTAAATAAATGTAAACCGTACATTATTTCATTACTTTTATTCTTAAAATCATAAAAATGGATCTGATAATATCTTGGTTAGGTGACTTAAGTTATACTTAAAAACCACTCAGAATTTTTATATAAATACTCCTCCTCGAGCCAAAGGAGCGAAGTATTAGCATTTAATTCTAATCATTGGATCAGTTTTTTTTTAAGATCGGTTAAGTTAGCGTTAGTAGTTATATCCTAGTAAACAAGGTCAACCGGACTAGGTCGTGTGTTCTCAATCATTCTGACTTATGACCTTACGACCTTCAAACTTTTCATCACGTGGGACTATCCGACCCAGAGTTAGTTTTCTTTTAATAGTTCCAGGAGTAAGCTTGGGGAAACTTAGGCAATTATATTATTTAAAAAAGGGATATAAAACAACATAATTGTTTCAAATTTCGTTAGAATCAACCGAATAGTTATGATGTTATTGGCAAAAAACCCATTGATAAGTAAAATGGTGTCCATCCGACCGACCGCCCTATGAACCAACAGAGTAACCACTAGCATCACGTGCGCACGACTAAAAATATTTCCGTGAGCACTTTTCCTTGATTTGATGAGTACAATTAAAAAATAATGCATTTAGACATAATCAGCATTAACTTCTAAGCACTATGCGGGTTCTTATGTAAAGCATGGCCAACATCTTTGATAACCTTTTCATCAGAGGAACTTCCAATGAACTAATATTAAATGCATTTTATTTATCTGAAAACGTATGTAATATAATTTTTAAAAATATTAAAATAGCTATTTTATTATTTCTAACATTCAAGAAAAAAAAAAATTAACATTTTGTTTCCATATTCTTCATTCTGAGAAATTTGAGATTATTCCTGATGATAAAAATTTAAGCAAACTATCTTTTTTTATGCTATTCTTTCCTTTGTAATAGTTCTTCGAGACGATGAATTAGAAGGCCACCGTTGAAGTGTACACCTATAGCTTACACCGAAACACGACTGAAGCGTTTCAGACATTTGGAATATGAGAGTTTGAGGTTCGAATATATAAAAACCACTTAAAGTTTCAGATCAGCAAGAACAAACAAAAACTCCATGCTAATTATGCATAAAAAAGCAGGCTACCGTTGAAGTGTACACCCGTACCATACACAGAAACACGGCTGAAGTGTTTCAAACATTTGGAATAAGAGAATTTGAGATTAAGAGAGTTTGAGGTTAATGTTTTAGATCAGCAAGAACAAACAAAAATTCCAAGCTAAGTATGCACACAATTTTCTTATCACTATGAAATCTTTCCTATGTAATGATATTGAATATTTGCTGAAACAATGCAATGATATATATGTATATCCCACGACAAAAAAAAACATTAAAAGAACCGAATTAAACCTCCCACTTCACCTCTCAGCAATGAAACCGTTTGACGTAGCATTGATACAATTTCACATGATCTTAAGACACGCTGGAGGCTTTCCAGGATACCAAATTTTCTCTATTTCTCTCTTCCTCAACAATTCTTCGCAGTAAATTTGTTCTCCGTACCAATGAAAGGTACCAAGCTCAACTCAAAATTCATAAAAGAATAATAACTTTGATATTCATTGAAAACCACTATCAATGCACAAGTGCGAAAACCTCCAAAAGATATTAATCTCAATATGATGAGTGTTCACAATTATTCAAGAAGAGTTTGATGGTAACTAGGCTTAGTTCTGTGTTAAATTAAAACAAAAACGTTAATAAAAATGTGTTAATTCTGGAAGACTTTAAAAGATTGTATAGGAAAATGAATACCAATAAAATGAGACTACTTATACGTACCAATGAACGATGAGTATCAAAAGGCAGCTGTATCAAAAGCTGTATTAACCTGTGTAATACTATTTTTGAGCTTATTAGAGATCGTGATGTGTTTAAGTTCAGGTTAACTAGTGTAGACAAGGCCTTGTTTCGTAATTTAACTATATTTTTGACAAATTAAATGCATTTAATAAGGAACTGCGAAGTGAACAGAAGACACTCATACATTGCAACACGAAAATATTTACAAATAAAGATCTTGTAAACATTTCACACATCTCAACATAGGGGATTGTAGAAGTCTAAATACCTCTATGATGAATTAGTTCATACATGAATACACATAAATTCGCCTTTTCACATCGAATCTCCTTTATCCCTTTTCGCTCCTTTAACATAACCCAAATTCGTGGCCAGCCACACAGGAAAATGTCTTCCTCAAAAGACACCGGCCAGCCGACGAAGGGCCGAGTTTCTTCGCGCCGTCATAAACCTGCGATTTGAGACGAGGAAAGCTTGGATGGCGCCTAGGTGTGAATGTTTTGAATGTCCTGGCGACGATAAGAATTTTATGAGAATCCGGTGCTCTCTCTCGATTTTAGCTCTTGAGGAAAATAAAAGAGGAAATTCTCCCTGGAGTCGGGCATAAGATCAATGGACCTTTGTTGTGTGTGGAGCTAGTCCCACAGAGGAAACAGTTTCCGCGTTGCAAGGGCAATTTGTTGTTGCCGTTACGGTACCTGTAGGTGCTAAACTTCTCGCAGACCCCACCTTTCAGAGTCAGAGGTTACACAGGATCTCCCTCTGCGGATTACACTAGAGGCAGCTAGGTAATCACTTTTGGCTACCCACCCTAGGTGCTAATAATCGGAACGGACACTTGAAAGAGAAGAATTCTGATTTGTGTCACAGTTTGTCTCACCTTCACGATCCGGCTTAGGATCATTATATCAGGACACTGGTCTAGGATTACCCCCCACATTCGGTAACCTCGGTTGACCGGGCTAAGTGCGAACATCGTCAGAAGAAGAAGACATTCATCGTCATTTTCCAAATACTTACGAACTCAAAAGTATCGTTAAAGTGAATTATCCCCTCCCCTAACTTAACTAGTTTAATCGTTAACTAGAATTTCTATCCCGAGCTCATAACCTCGAGTATTACAAGTGATTAATTCAGTGCTTAATTCCGTGATATTATTAAATTCATTCTGTCGGGTGCAATTAAGACGCAAGCATCGTAGTAAGTAGATTTCAAGTGTAATCCCTACGACATTATATAGACTTACCAATTCAGTGCGAAGATTAATCCTATTTATACATATATATATTCTATTTCATATTTCCAATTTATGTATATTAAAGATTATTTTTGTATCTGTGTGTTTTAACTATTTTGGACGATCTTTGGCAATTGATAAGCAATCCACTCGGCTCAATTCTCAATATTACATAAGTCCACCCATGACTGGCTTTTACTGGGTGAGAACAAACACACTCAGGGGATCATTATCTTAATTTTTATCAAAAGGGAAGCACTGGGGTTATTCTTATTCACCGGAAGTGGCTACGGTAGGTGTATTGGCTACACTTCACCCCCACTTTACCCTGGTGCGGAATTAAAATAGATACCAAGGAAGTAGGACTGGGATTACCCACTCACTAACTCTCGACAGTGATATTTCACAAAATGTCTTACAATTAGTGTCAGAACACTTTGACAACCTCCATGATAACCTCAGCGGTGGATTCATTGATCTGAAGCTGATAAACTTTCTTGTTTTGATTCTTCACCCATTTCTTCTAAATTTTAAAAATCCTAATGATTAGCTAAAATGAACACTGACCAGATCGTCTAGCTAATAGACATGCAAAATGATGACCAATCCAAACTTCAAAACAATACTTCCTTGCTTAATGTGGTAAAATTTCTACGTTGTTGCCATATATAAAGTAGCAACGGAAATTCAAGAGGTACTTTGATCTTGTCAAATTTGAATGTACCTTTCAGTGCTCTCATGAAAAACAGTAAAAAGCCACGACCTCCTAACATTTGTAAGTCTAGTCTTTCGAACTAAACTAAATAGTTTATTTTGGGGAGTTTTCTAGTCAAGTTTATATGCATGGAGGCTAAAATAAATCAACTGAAAGTTCTGTTGTGGGATTCCGTTATTACTATTTTTATTCCTTTTTAACATTTAACGAAGCAAGTTTTGGCCTTCCGCTCTACCTAACAGAATATTTGCACATTTACTCGGAAAGTTTTGTTTCATTGAAATGAAAAATTCGATTTTCATTTGATTGAAAATTATGAAACAATTTAAATTAATAAATGGTTTTAATAATTACTCTTGTATAGGTGGTGAAATAGGGAACATATTTTTGATTACAATTCAAATGGGGTGGGAGGGATTGAGGATAACGGATCGTAATTGGATGAATGAGACCTAGGTCTCTGAAAACGACTCACTCCGCTATGGAGCGCTCGGGGTAGAGTGTTAACTCTGGTACCTGGGGGTAGGGCAAGCTCTTCATGCACAGTACTCATGGACTTCTCAAACTAGATTAAGACTACTTGAGGTTTATTCTTTCTAGACATTTTCATTTTAACTTTTATTTACATCATTATTTAAAAAACCCTCATATATTTTCTTGGCTGGAAGCTAATTTCGCATGCCTGAAGTCGACCAGCTTTCGTCTATTCATTCTTGCTGGTGGCCGGAAGGAGGAGAGGCTGGTTCACCCCTTCCCCGCTTTTGGCTACAGTTGGAGTGGTAGTTTTTAACACACCTGTATCCTTCCGATACTTTTCTCTTTCTACTACACCCATCTATTTTCCTTTATTCTTCCTTTTAACATTGCTGGGATCACATATGTTCCCTCTCGGCTATAACAGCGAAGTGAGATCTTGCCGCCAGATTGTCTCCAGGAGGATTTGTGACTATGTATCTTCAACGCATTTTCGCATTCTCTATATTCCTATCTTTCTTTAGAGCTTTCCTTACAGACATGCGACGTGATACTCTAGTCTTGGTATTGAGTGCTAAATTCAAGAAAAAACACTGAGACCAAAGAACTAAAGCATGTCAACCCTAGCCGTAAATTTTGAAGCACAGCTTGGGTAGAGTGGCATCATTTTAAGCCATATGGAGAAGGTCATCGAAATATATTTGAAGAGATAAGAACGACTAAGCGTTTTAAAATCCTAGAAAAGAGAGAGAGAGGGATAGAGGGATTGTTTTAGTTTTTGATAAGAGGTTTAAGTGGTTCTTATTTGATAGAGGAACTAGAATGTCTAACAGGGAGGAGACGAAGTGATTGGATAGACTGGAAAGAGTGGTGGGGCTCGTTGAAATAAATCTTGTCTTGTGAGGAGCATATCTTATAGAAAATAGTTTATGGGGTCACATACTTAAGCCACTAAAGCGCTGAGGACATTGCCAATAAGGGTGGCGTGTTTTGTGGATGGAGAGTTCGAATATCATCGAAGTTAGAAATAGAGCCAAAATGATTTCAACTTAGTGAGAAAGGGAATTAGAGAGTTTAGCTCAAGATAGAGTAGATAAGGTGTAGCATGAAACCTTAATAGTGAAAAAATAGATGAAAGCGTTGGATGATTTCGATACTGTTAAGGGAGGGGAACTCAAAGGGTTCAGCAAGTGAGGGAGCAAAACTACTTGTGTCCGGTGTCTAGCGACCCAAAGCTCCTTATAAATATAAGCTAGATTGTTGTCGCTTGATGGCAAGCAATTTGATCAAAATTCCATTGTCTAGTAGCGATAAGAAAGAGGATGAGATCAATAGGAAGCATGCTTATCGTTATAAAAGAGAGAGAGAGGTCAGGGATTCGTATCAAATCCTGACGTCTTTCGAGAGAAGATCAAAAGGAAGGTTGAAATCATAATAAAATGATACTAAAACGAAATTTCAAAACAAACCATTGGAAATATTGGTTATAGATTAGGAATAGAGGTGTAAGGGAATGGCAATTGAAAAAGATGAAAATCAAACTAATGTCTTATATATGAAACAGGGCTTACACTGTAAAAGGTGAGAAAGAGAAGTGAAAGGGGAAATGATGAAGTCTTCAAGAATTAGAAGAGAGGACAAAACAATCAAAACAATATTAGAACATGAATTTAGCCAATATTCGACAAAATTAATAGAAAGGTGAGTGGGTGAAAGTTAAACAAGAACCACACTAATGAGTGCTGACGTAGGTGTCAAGAAACCAAAATTTCCAAAATCAAGAATGAATAAAAAAACAAAGGTCAAATCTAGCCATTGCCCAAAATAGAATGCATCTAAACCACACACTAAATGAAAAGACTTTCGGGGTTGCTAAACCCATACACATACAACTATAACAAAGAACAGTTCCAAACCACAAACAAATGTTCCACTAAATATGAAGTTTGGCAAAGAGTACGGGAGTTTTATTTCAAAAGTTTCTTTGTCCATTCGAACTGGCGCATACACGGGTAGTTAAATAAGCTCAAAATATAACACTCATAGCACCGTCTAACGAGAAAGGGCTATGAGAAAGGGCGTTTTATTTTAGGATATTATAACGAAGGTTTACATGCGTCTAATAGAGGATCCTTTTAGAAGACCGTTATACTAATTGTCATTGATTATATTTGCTTATTTGTTTGAATTTAAGCAGGAATATACGTAAAATGCACTTGTTTTTCTTTTTGTTTATCCTTACTCTAAATTTGTTTGTGTCTGGATTTCTGATTTCACTCTGCCATTTTACCGAGTCTTCGGTAGATTAAATGGTTTTAATTGGATTGCCTTTAAATACTCCTTTTTTTGTTTTAGAGCTTTTAATCATCGTTTTTTATTTATATCGGATTTTTAGATTAATATTTTATATATATCCCATTTTATCTCGCTGCTATCAACTGTACGGCCCACTGAGTTAAGTATTTAACGGTGGAAAACGAAGGTAATTCGCGATCAATTCGTTTCTTTTATGAGATATGATGATATTTCTTATCTATTTGTAGCGTGACCCCACAAATTCACCCAGCTTTGTTGCAAATCAAGGAAAAGTTCAGGATAATTGTGCAACTTTTTGGTGTTTCAACTCATCTCTTCCTTGCTGAACCCTCGCTAAGCACCGGCTACATATTTTTACACCGCTTAAATAAAGAATTTCCTTTACGAATCTCTTTTACAAATCCTTCCTCACCATCGATTGTGGCATAACTTTGTGAGTTAAAAAATAGACTTTTTCCATTTCTCACTTTCTCTTTCTCTCCAATTCCTATTTTTAGTTTGATCCAAACGTGAAAAAGGCACTCTTTGCCAATTAAAATTTTCCTTGAAATCGCCAAAGATCTTTTGCCAAGGGGTTCCATAGCAGATATCTTCCATAAAACCCCCGAACAATAAGGACACACACACACACGCACATATATATATATATATATATATATATATATATATATATATATATATATATATATGTATATATATATATATATATATATATATATATATATATATATATATATATATATATATATATATATATATATATATCCGCACACAGGAGACACCAAAGTCTTAACAACGCTAGCGTACGAAAAATACATAGGAGAACCAACGTCATTAGCGCCATTATTAGCATCGTTATAAAAGCGAGTGAGAATTTTGCCATAAAAGAGTGAAGATTTTGTACGTTGTCAGCAATTCTAATCTGGAATTCCTGTTCCATTTTTAGCTGGGTAAAGTAGACTGCAATGTAAATGGATTTGTTGCAGTTCTGTCCCACACTTCCAAATTGTGAAGTTGGATTAGGAAATACGTGAAAGGACAGGGAATATCTGTAGTGTTAATTGCTAATAATCTAGCAATTCAAATTTTTAGGGATGATCTTGCAAGAAGGGACTATACAAATGAACTGGCGCCAGGTCCAAAACACGAGCCTAAAGGAAGGTATAAATAGATAAATAATTTGAAGCTAGCGAGGTAGTTCACGAGGCCCATTCAGAATGCGAAGGTTGTCCTCGTGATTATCTTGGTTACGCGGTGAAGCCGAACTGAACCATTTGAAAATGTTTTAATCGTCGAGGAAAAAAGTAACGGATCAAATGTAGATCTCAAACCGCTGTTTAAGAAACAAGTTTATAAATTATAGCCTGGTGTGTGAATTTTAAATTTGAAAACTTGATATGTTATTTTTATTTAATTTAGAAGTTGATTTAAAGCGCGATGCTATGTATTCAAGATTCTCCGAATTAAATATTTTTGGCCAAAATGTTTAAAATATGGCTAATCGCTCATCTAAATAAACTAAATTTATTATTCTTTTAATATCATAGGTATTTTAAATTTTTAGCTATTTTATTTTTATTTTAGTAAGCAAAAGTATACAATCCTAAAATACAAATTTAGAGTTAAGAGTAATGTACAAATACACAAATTCTTATATACAAATATACGTTAAGAATAATTGTCAATCTCACTAAATCCGACTCAATCAATTTCCTGAATCATTTGAATCAACCTATTTATATTTACAAAAATTATATTAGTTAAAAAAAACAATTCTGTGAAGATTCTAATAAAAAATATGTTAAAGTTTTTACACTTTCTTTGTATCACTATTTATTCAAAACATAGATTTATATACTGAAATCTGAAATAAAATGATCTATTTGGGATTACATTGGATAAAAAACTCTAATAAGCAAAGATTTTACGGTCTGAAATCTCCATAAATATAATTGTGTTGGTCGAATTCTCCATTAAAAGAATTTATGGGTCATAATAGGTCATAATATTACATTTCTGATATTCTGGATTCAGACTTGTTCATTTGATACTATATAACTTACCATATAGCACGTAATAACTTTCGATGATGACAAAATACTTATAAATAAGGAAATAACTGAAAAGGAAGTTCGCTTTTAAGTTAAACGATAGGAAACATATGAAGGAAGCGTCATTTGGATAAAATCTGGAAGTGAATTGTTAAACTCTTTAGTAAAATATAAAACTTCTGCATAGGAATATATTTAACACGAATTTTGAGGAAGAGAATAAATACTGATCCTGAGTGGTTAAATAAGGAATTATGCCACTAAATGGCGCTACTCAGCGCTAAATCTGATGTCAGGTTTGAAATCTCCAGGGTGAATGACCACCAGATGTCCCATGGTCATTTCATGGCTCTAAATGGGTACAATTGAACTTTACGCCTTTTTAAATAGAAGCGACTCCTTGATCTGGCAATTCACCGTAGAAAAAAACACACACACTTCCCTCACACAATGTCGAGTCATTAATAAATACCAACGAAAGAATCGACGCAGTTATTTCAACTGCTGAATAGAGAGAAATTATTACAAGTTAAAAAAAAGATCCTGTAAAGTTTATTGCTAAAAAAACTACTTTAATGGAAACCTTAATTTGTATGCTTCTCAGATGAAGTTAAAGTGGCCAAAAGGATCTTTGTATCAAAAGCTGGAAAATCGATTACGCAGGTAGAAAACTACTGACCAATATAAATCTTGGATTTTATTAGGAAAGTTTGCGAGAAGATAATTAATTGTATAATAACGGAATTTGTAAACGAAAACAACAACTCAAACACCTGGTAATTTGGATCACGCAATAATAGAAGTACATTTTTGGCGTTCAGCTTCATAATAGGTAAAATAGCAAAATCCAAAGGAAAAATGCAAGAATAGACATAGTATGCAGAGAAGTAACCACAGCTTTCGATAAAGTTTGGCAAAGGGAAAAAGTTTGACTATTGCAAGGTGGATCCTGGCCACACACTATACTCGATTATATACCGTAGATATCCCTCTACCTATAATCGAGGGATGCCTTAATATACAATTCACGGACGATTTGACACAACTGGTTTGAGGTCTTTAAGGTATGGACCAAAGAAGACAAGAATGAGAGCAATTGAAATAAAGTGAATAAATAATACAAACAAAAATGGAAATTAAAGACTACTAAAAAAAATTATAGAGCTTTAAACAGGAGCTAAATATCGGTGATCTACATAAGGGGAGAAAGATATAGATACAAAAACGAATGCAAAGTAGTAATACTAATAATAACCAAACCCTATTACAAGAGACATGTTTCAGAAAGAATCAAACAAGGAAAGATGGGACTTAACTTCATTTCAGATTGAGAACTCATAGCGCAAAGAGCAAACGAAGAATATACTAGCACAATGCTGATAGCAATGTGCACAATCTCAAATAGCAGCCAAGAAAAGAGACAGAGGTTACAGAAGAAGGCAATTTACACAATAAAAAATCCGAGAAAGGCAGAACAGAGAAACCAAAAGGAATTGCATAGAAATGCAAAATTGAAACCTTTTAACAAAATAATTGAAAAAAGAGCTAAGAAAATAATAGAAAAGAATCAAGAATCAAAAATTGATTGGAGAACAATTTCCCAACCAACGAGACCACTTAGAGGACTGGAGAGCCTATCCACTATTCACAAGTAAATCAACAATAAAGTATGGTAAAGCAGAATACACTATAAGATACGAGTACATAGTCATGCTGAAAATCAACAACAAAATCGAACGAATTTTATGTGACTACGAAATGGAAAGATATTAATATTTAGAACTCGAGAATCACCAGAGGAAGCTTATTTATGCTAGAAGACCGACTACCGCAAGGAAGATGCTTGAGCCACACATTATACAAGATATATAATGTAGGACGAAGGAATGTTTGCTCAAGTGTTAGTATTGTCTGCAAAGATTGTAGGCATAGAGTTGATCTTCTCTGAAATATTTTCCACTATTTTTATTTTGAGAATGTTGTGTGGTTCAAACTTCATTTCTTGGTGCAGAATCTTTCTGGTTCTACTCTCTCTCATTATTTTGTCAGTCAATTCTTATTACCAGTTCCTAACGAGTTGGTTGATATTGCCGATCTCTATGGCTGTCATCCATACAGGAAATTTTCATTCTTTACTATTTGAAAACTAATTGAATGGTGTCTATAGAAAATTGAATATTTAGGCATACATCCTTTTAGGTGGTGAAACGTCCGTTGTCTTGATTGAATGCAGTGTAGGACTGAGATAGCTCCCTTTTTTGGAACTCCATCTTCCAATTCAAAATAGAGTACTTTACATTGATTGAAAAACACATATGTTATTATACCTGTCAGACAGTTACATAGAACTCTTTCCATGTTGTTTTCCGTCTGAAGATTTATGACGTTGTGTTGAATTCTTTTGACACATACTATGTAAAAGGCATATTCTATATATACTCGTAACCTGACAAGATCGATATATTTTGCCTTTGTTTTGGCATTAGTGATCTTTCAAGTGATGATACCAAGCTCCATTCAGGTGTCTCAAATTGAGGAAATCCGAACTGGCATTCGTTATTAAGGGTTTTCCGTTCGCATATACTGTCTTCTCTCAATGATCCTCTCGAATACTTATCGAATTAAGTTGAGAAGCATATTAGGTGGTCAATTGATGACGAGGTTCTAGGGTTGTGTCTAGTTTGGGGATGAATATCATTTTCACTTTAAATCGCTCATTTTATTCATCTCTTTTTTCCACGTTTGCTTCTGCAAGATTGAGTGGGATGAAATTCATGCGTTCTTCCTAGTATATGTTCCAGTTTGATCTGTAGTTCGCTCTAATATAAGCTTTTTATTTTATTCCGTTTAAAGATTTATAATCCAGTTTACGAAAAATTTAATTAGTATTTAATTTTACATTGTTTAAAAAAATGAAGGTCATATAGAGTTGGTCTTGAATATATTGTCATTCATTTTTATTTTTGTACTGTCGTTTCTTCTTTATAAAAATAACATTGTGTAATGTCAGCAAGTCATCAACTCTTCTGGCATTGTCACATCAGGCTTGGTAGAGTGAGTAGGTGTTTCACAGCTGCTCTGACCCCCATCTCTAACTCACCCTCTTTAGTGATTAAGTAGGACTGTGATGACGGTTCTTTGTTGGCTTGCATTTTCGTTGCTCTGGCAATTGGAGGAGAGACCAGTTTGCTGTGATTGCAATCAGTAGTGGTCTATTGTCGCTGTGTCACAGTTTATTGTAGCTGTGTTTCCTGTCAGTGTTATCAGCCGGATGCTTATTTTAGGTTGTAAACTGATTAATTGGTGTTAAATTGGTTTTTCCCTTCATTGTTTTGGTTGAGCTGATTTTCATCATTTCATGCATTTTGCTGAGGATACCCCGTGAAAAAAGGGAAGTAAAAAAATATTCATTTATTTGTATTTATCTAAGGTTATCTAAGCTTTAAAAATGCAATGAATATTTCTGCAGATATGATCAACCCATTCGATAGTGATGGTGATGTTATAGCGTGGGCGAAAAAAGTAAGACTAGTTGCAAAGTTACAGAAAATACCTGATGTGGCTAGTTTTTTTCCACTGTATTTGGAAGGTAATGTATTACTAGTATTTTGAGATGTCTGAAGATCAACAGAAGGATGTCGATGAAATTGAAAAAAAAGGTTTCTTACTGCCTATACTGATTGAATGTTTGTGGCATATGGTTAATTGGTGCATATACAGTGGTATGGGGAATAAATAGTTATTTATGGCAATGATATTAGGAAGCTAGCAGGGCTGGCTGGTTTTAGGTCAGCAGCGCTGGAACATATTATTAATCTAACTCTTGTTAAGGACTTCCAGAACGTGTAGCCATTGAGCTACAACAAGTCGATGGCATTGCTGATATGTTTGTGACTGAGTTAATTGCTAGAAGTAGAATTATGACCTCTAATATGAGTTCCACTAAAAAAACTGCCTCTGTTGTAAGGGCCCTTTGTAATTCTGGTGTATCAAGCGTGCCTGGTAGATTGGAAGGTAAATCAATTACTAAAGGATTCAAAGGTAAATGTTTCATGTGCGAGGGACCACATATGGCTCGGTCTTTAACAAGTACAAATAAAATAATTTGTTTCGGGTGCAGGAAGCCCGGGCATATTTCAACTTAATGTGCTGGTCAGAGAAACCATTAGAGGGTAACTACTAACCCGGCAGTTGCCCTCCTTATAGTATTAAGGTGATGTCATCACATATGTTTGTAATTGATTTCGAGATCAGGGGCTCACTGTGAAATCGTCCGTGGATACTGGTTGCAAAAAATGTTATTTGTAATAGAGTAGATAATCATTATTCTGGAGGAGAAATTTTGATTGCTTTTGAAGGGCATGAAGTGAAGTGTTGAGGGTGTTGTGTCATTCAGGTGATAGTGAACAATGTTGAATTCTAGGTGCAGGCAATTGTGAGTGACACTATTGTAAATGGAGTTGATGTATTAATAGGAATGGACATAATAAATCAAATGCGTGGTGTCGATGTAAGAGATAAGGTGTCATTTGGCACACTGCGTTGCGCTGTAAGTGTTGAATCTGTATCATTCACAACTAAAAAATTCAACGCGTTCAGAAGAGACTATCCTGGATAAGGATATTAAAGCACGTTTTGATGGCAACCATTGGATGGTTGAGTGTTTTTTTTTCAGCAAAAATGAAGAGCTTGTATTAAAAAATAAAACTTCTTGTTATGTCAGAAATTTGAAAGGTAAAAAAAAAGGAAGAGTTTGAAAAAGAAATAGACCGTTGGATTGCAGAAGGCATCTTATCATATGGAAGGAGGTAGAAAGCATCATCTTATCACATGGAAGGAGATGGAAAGTGGAATCTTGCCATCCATGTCAGTGGAACAGCCAAAAAAGAACAAGATAAGACCCGTTATAGACTATAGAGAGTTAAATGAATAAATTATGCGTCATACGGGGTGTGGAGGAATTCCATGTGGAATTTCTTTTCCAGCACGGAAGTGAAGTACTTGCGCTGGAGAAGATTCTAGAATTAGGTTAGGCTTAAATTGGTAAGCCTCCCCGCCCCCATCCACAAGCGGAAGCCTTGAACCGCGTCCACCACGGACCACCTTTGGCGGGTTAGAATCGCCTCGGCGTGAAGATTCGAGGCCATTCGAGAGTAGCGCTGTTTCCGTTACCCCCGCGGGGGGTAGCCTCGGATATATATGGCTCGTCTTCCATGTGGGAGACACAGAGTTTGAGAGTCTTGCCCGAACCCAAGAAGATTCCCCTAGTTACAAGTCAGGTGCTAACGACAAAGCAAAGTGACGGCTGAACTTTTTGTGTGTTGGAATTCACTCCAGCAAGTTAGGAAATTCCATTTGACGATCACTACCGAGCGATTTTTCAGACCCCACTCATCAACTCTTTTCGAAGCCCTCCTCGTTTGCCCTTCGTTTTCGGGTGGCCGAAATACTCTCCCCTAGACCGGACGTTACCTCCCCCCCCTTTTGGAGAACCGTCATCACGTTAACTTGCCGCTCAGAAGCTCCGAGCGCCCTCGCCTCACGTTTATTGCCTGCAGAAGACATCCGTGAAGCCTTACCCTGACGTCTCACCCGGAATCCTCCGTAAGCCAACCCCTCTTCCCCTTCATCAACCCATTTGAGTTAATCCTCCCCATTGGAATAGTCTCCTTCTGTAACGCATTAATTTCTAACTTCAGAGTTTGATGCATAACTCTGCAATTCTCCCCTCATTTACCAATTTAATTTTGCCCATTGATTCTCTTATTTTATGTGAATAAAATTATATTTTTGTACAAGCCTCTTTAAATAACCTTGAGCTTTGCCATTGCCCAAATTTTTTCCTGACCTCGTTTTTCAACCTTTTCTTGCTGTTCCGCGCATCGAAACTCATGGCGTTCCCCCCTCCTCGGTTAGCCTTCAAGTTATTAGTCCCTTTTCCCATAGATATAATATGATATTAATATAATGTAATGTCATACCACGACACGGGGGATGATGTTATTGATGTATGTAATAAAAGGCTGAAAGAATGGCGTCAGATAGATGCAGAGGTCGCTCTTATGGATTTAAAGTCAACAGGAAAAATTGTGCAAATATCGGCTTGTGAAGTAAAAGGGCACAACTTATTGTCGCACATGACTTGGTTCTAGATTGAATTGTGCCCCACGAGTTATGTCCAAAATTTTGAAATGTGTTTTTTTAAAATCTAAGGAATTTAACAGGAGTTACTAGTTCTTAAATATTAATAACATAATGGTGGGTGTGTCAGATTTATCTACATTTGAGGTCCAGGAGCATTCAAGTAACTTTGGTTCTATTACTAAATCACACCAAAAATAAGATGGTGTCTCAGTCCTTGGGTTGAGGCTAAATCTGGGTCAGCATGGGAACATGAACTTCACCCATGAAATAAAGTACCGAATGCTCTTGATAACTGTACCAAAAGAGAATTGTTGAGAGTTGCTTGTAGTTTCATTAAAAGATATTTTTTTTAAATTTTAGGAACCCACCTTGTGACTGCCTTCTTGGGCATAGGTCGCCGTACTCAAGACAGCCTAGTACTAGCTACTCATTAAAAGTAGTGAAGACGGTGGTAGGTGGGAGGAATATATTGGTGATAGAGCTCTAAGTATCATTAAAGAGGTAATAGATAATGTGAAGATAAACAAGCTTTAATGGAACAATGGTATGTGCCAAAAGATGGAAAACTTATGGTCTGGTGCGATTCCTGGAGATTGCATTTGGTGAATTACTTGAGGCAAATGAAGTATGTATTGAGGATGCTACGTGGTTGAGGAAAAAAAGTGAATATGGGCAAATTATTTTTGCAGCGCTGGATACAATTATAAAGGGTATAAACCTTGCTCTGAATTGGGGTTATAAGAATATCACAGTGGATACTTATTCAGGAACCCTCTACAATTTTATGACTCGTGTAATAAGTGAGGAGAATAAAATAAGGGCTAAGGGGGCAGCATAGGTTCTTATAAAACGCAGACTAGGAACAGTGAAGGCAAATGTGGAGGAATTTGAAGTAAAGATAACTGTTGAGCTGCTCTCATCGTCAAAGAATAAAGCAGATATTTTTACCAGAGTGCCAAACAAGTGTATATTAAATACTAATGACACAAATAATGATGTTTACCATCCCTGTACTACTGGTCTTAGCTTGGAAAAAGCTTATGATATGCATCATTTTGGCATTGAACGATCATTCTACCTAGCTAAGAAAATTGATTCACATGTCAAAAGAGAGGAGGTACATAGGGTGGTGAGATCATGTAAAAGATGTCAAATGATTGATCCAGCACCAGGAAAGCACAAGATAGGTGAAATTTGTATAAGTGAAAATTGAAAAAGGTCAGTTATTGATGTAACTCATTTTAGACATGAGTCTTATTTATCTATGGTTGATTGTGGTCCAGTGCAGTTTGTGTTGTGGATGAAACTAAAATTAGAAACTGATTAGCGTATTGCGACTATTTTTGACGAAATCTTGTTTGAAAAAGAACCGACTGAAGAAATATTAATAGATAATGCTACTGCGTTCAAATCAAAGAAGTTTGAACAATTGTGGGGAAAGTGGAATATAAATAATGGAATTTTTTTAAGTAGCTTACAGGCGAGAAAAGGAATAACATAGTGGAGTTCAATCATTGATTTTTTTAATCCATTACAGCGAGAGGGAAAATTACACCCCAGGGGGCTGTCTTATGATACAATATGGTGCCACGAACGAGAAAGAATGAAAGTACAATCCTCATAAATTAGTATACAAGTATTACTGTAGACACCCAACAGCGAATCCTGTTGGCACGGAACTGCACTTCCCCTGAGGTTGTGATTGAGGAGTAGGTTTGGATAAAGCCACCAATGGCGCGCTCTACTTCATATTGGAGGATAATATTTTCTTGATATTAGGAAGATTGTAATTCAGCCAGAGGAGAATGAAGGTGAGACCTCTACTGACGAAGTCCAGGTGGTTTATGTAGATAAAGGGAGTGTTTATCGAGGGCACGATCATGTTGATAGCCCTGGGTACTCCTCAAGAAAAAGGCAGCCTCCAATTTGGTCAATGGATTACATCCTTGACTAGGCCGTAATTGTATGATTGTCATATTTTTCTTTTCTTTATAGTTGAGTTTCTTTTTGCTTTTCTGTTTTTTTTTTAGTATTTCAGTTGTTTTTATGTTTCCTTTGGTTGTAATGGGTGATGTGGGAAGTTGTTGATCTTTAGATCATGGAGGTATGTAATAGCGGTCAGGCTTCAACTGTTCTGTTATTTTCACATCAGGCTTTTTAGACTGAGGAGATGTTCTACAGCTGATCCTGACCCCCAATTTATTCTGGTAATTGTAGTAGAAACCAGATTCTTTTGACTTCCGTCAGGGCAGTCACTGGTGCTCTATTGTTTCTGTGTCGCCTGTCAGTGTTATAAGCCGGATGCTTATTTTAGGTCTTAACTGATTAATGGTTGCTAAGTTGGTTTTGCCCTTCATTGTTTTGGTTTAGCTGTCTTTCATCATTTTGTGCATTTTGCTGAAGATACCCCGGAAGAAAAGGTGAGTCAAAAGATATTAATTTATTTGTATTTTAAGTACACATTGTCAAAAGGAGATAAGAAAGGTATGTGTGCGAGAATGGTATATCTCTCTCTTGTAATTTGGTAGGTTGGGTAGTCAGGTGGAGGAAATTTTGGGGAGCAGGATTCAAATTCTTTATTATGATGGCACGTAGACGTACATATATAGAAGTGGTAAACAGGAAATAACTGTCTTTAGCGACAAAATCCTGCTCTATATATAGTCCTTCTCCGTTAACTTAAACGATACAAAATCTAGCGAATCAGGATTGAGGCGATATTTCATAATAATATTATGTTTAATTTATTCTTTCTCAGACAGCGTCAACAAAAATGACCAATCACGTTTAAGACAAATTTTAACATAGACACTACAAAAATTTACCACTCAGCGTTAAGTCAAAATTACGTGAAGGTTTAAGAGTATGTTCATGGTATACAAATATAAGCGTCACTGAAATGAGACTAAAGTGTGAAAAAAAAGTAAGCATGATGAATGAGGAATCAACGTTAATCAGCAGGACCGCCTTGTACGTCGGTCAAGGGTATTCCACCCTTTCCACCTTTGACTACCGAGGTTGCTCAATCTGCCTCCTCACCATATTTTAACTCAAAACTTTCCGTCTCCCACAGCTATAAACCATCTTATAAAGCTTGTTCCGGACTTCACATTAAGCCCTTCACTATCGGTTCATTTGAACTGAGAGTCAGAAGTGTGGGGAGTTTCTCCAGGAGGAAGTCGGCCGGAGGCCTCCTTCTCTTCTGTAGGAGGGGTACAGAGGGGAGGAGTAACAGCGAGCCGTACCTTTTATATCCCTAAAAAAAAGGATCTGAGGACGGCCAAATATTTTATTTCTACGCACTGCTTATTACCTTACGGATAAAGCATTTTTACTTGCTTAGGAACGGACGTGGAGTACCGCCTACATAGAAAATAGTCTATTCTGAAAGTCTCTTCGTAAATTTGCTTCCCTCTTCAAAAAGATAATACCATTTATCTCGCCGAAGATTCATAATTCAATGAGGACTTAAGTACCTCACTGCTCCCGTCCATTGTCCTGCGTGGGAACTTGCTCGGATGTCTGCACTCATTGATTTCGTCTTACCTATGCCGGCCACTTAGACTGGAATAATTAGGGCTTATCTCAAAACTGGTTTGAGGAATAGCCTACAGCGGAAGCATAAGTCAGAAATTTTCTCACAACTGGAGCATAGCTGCGAGTCCTGGAAGGAGGAGAGATCCTCTTCGCCCGGGAAACCCAGCCAGCATCATAGAAGGAAGTAACACCCGTCTCTATGTATTTGGATGCGGTTATGGCGCAAGTACCCGGGATGGGGTGGCAAAACTTTAGCCGTCGTTGATTCGGCCGCTATTGCCATCAAGTCCACCATGCGTCATTCCTCTTGAGGTCCTCAATCGAGATTCACTCCGTCCATCCTCCCAATCATCCACCATCCTGGCAGCATCTGAGTGGGGGACTAACTGAAAAATGGTTGGGAGCGCTCATCCTATGTTTTTGTACCCACCTACATTAACCGTTCCTGCCTTTGACTACCCACCACATTTTTCATATACCAAAACACGATAATTAAACTTTGTTTTCAGAAATGAAGTTAATAAATGAGGAAATATTCAGAAGGAAGTCGAAGACCATGGAGACCCTCAATAAGAGGGTCCCCTTCAGGACCATCCAAGGGATGAAGGCCCCTGAGAAACGGAAACTTTAGAGACCCTCTACCTCGAAATAAAGGTTGCCCTAATTAAACTTATCGAGGTGACCTCCGGGTTCATCCCAATCTGCGCCGAAACAAAGGACATAGAGCGGCTCCTATCGAAAGAAGGAGCTAAAATACTCAAAGCCATTGGACTCGAAGCCAAAACTCCCCCTCAAGTGGCAGCAAACCGAAGCGTGATCTGCCGCAAAGTGGAGAGTTGGGTCAGCGAGAATTCGACGGATGACTGTAAAGAAGAGATTACGACGAGTAATTAATGGGCTAAAGTTTGCGAAGTCATTATATTCCGCGAACACACCCACGTGTTCAAGATTTCCTTCTCGACCACCGACATGGCACGGAAAGCAACGACTGACGGGCTCCTGGTTTTCAACATGAGGATACCAGGGGAGAATATCCAACAGGAGCAATTCAGTAGTATACAAATGTGCTTCGTATGCTACAAGCTGGAAATGCACACTACTACTACCTGCCCGGACAAAGATAAGCTGTGGTGCAGCGAATATGCCCCAAAAGTCCATAGGCATGACAAGTGCGAGAGCACAATGAAAAAGTTCCTAAACTCCAAGGGAGATCATCGCACCATTGCTCTGAACTGCTTGAAGCGCCGGAAAATTATTAAAATAAAAGAAAAGGAAGAGAAGAAAGTCAAAGAGCAAACATACGCGATCGCAGCGAAGAAAAACGAATTGACGCGAAGGACACCGACGCAACTACAAATCTCAGGAGATCTTAGCGAAAAGATTCTTACCTGCATTATTTACCCAAATGTGGCTAACGCAGTTAAACCTGGCTGTTACAACCAGGTACTGAATGCTTTGATAAAGGCGAATAAACTACCTTCCATCATCGTGCCCACAGACTCCGAGTGCTGCAAGGCATTCAAGGAGTCCGTCATCAGAACTAACTCTAACATTAAATCTGGATCGGAGGCTATAGTCGAAACTCCCTCACTGGAAGAATCTGAGGGAGACGAAGATGAAAAGCAGGTAAAAGAACAAGAACAAGAAGATGAGGAAGGACCTACCTCTTCGGATAGTGACGAAGGCCCATGCACTCGTACACGAGCGACAAAGAGCAAGTCCAAAACTCCGAGTCCTCCACCGAAGAGCGAAAGGCCTGGGTACAGTAAAGCTGCCCCGCAGGTCAAAAGGAAGAAGAACAAGAAGAAGCACCTATAAAAACACCTCACTATGCATTAGAAAGCACTAAAGATACTGGTAATCAAAACCAACGAATGGACAATTAAAAGGATACTCTATTGAACGTGTTCAGAGAGATTGATGCAGCCATCATACTGATTTCAGAACACGGGATTGACACTCGTAATTCCGAAATGAAGATCTGTAATTACGAAATGTTGGTCACAAACTATACACAAGAACGGTACGACAGTGCCACTATTGCGATAAAAAAGGGATCAAATACAACCATACAAGAAACCTAGAAGAATCTTATCTCGCGATTGAGGTCGAGCTCGACTTAGGAAAGCTGGTTCTTAGGTCGGGTACCACCCGCCTAGGAATGTTTTACATATACACTCTCTCACTGGTCTATTTGGCAGGAGATCCCCCTCTCTACTAATGGGGGACTAAACGCAGGTGCCAGGCGTCCGGTTAAAAGAGACACAATGGAATAGGAAGAAGCCTAGAGCTACTGCTGGACACAAAAATTGTTCAGCGGATGGGCCCCGAACTTCATACCTTCGTCAGAAGAAGGTGTGCTACAAAGCCGGACATATGTTTGGCTAATCGACATCTGCTGTTTTACTACTACATGGAACCAATCCAGATTCCATGTATTGACCATATAGGGATCCTGCTTAGTATCAACAGGAACTCTATACAAGTCCCAGCTGCAGTCAAAAAGGACTACAGAAGAGCAGACTGGGAACGAACGGTACATGCGCCTCCTCGAGGGATACCATCCGCCCAACTTAGTGGAGGCAATCCTCGAGGAGATCACCGAGATTACCGAAGAAGAGCTACGCGAGGCTTACAAAATTGAACTTCGAAAAGGCACCAGTTAATATAATCGAAGGAATAAGAAGAATATTCAACGCCTGTATGAACACAGGAGACTTTTCAGATGCTTACAAAACGGCCAAAATGATCTTGCCGAAGAATGGGAAAGACTCGAGGTTGAAGGAGAACTACCGCCCGAGTTTACTCCAAAATTTGGTTGGAAGCTCTTCGAAAAGATCCTTAACAAAAGGCTAGTGTCCCACCTGGAAGAAAAAGTCCTCTACAACCCATATCAATATGGGGTTAGAAAATGCGAAGTACAGAGTTGGTAATGAATTTCATCATGAAAAAGATAGACCAAGGCAAACGGGAAAGGAATTACGTGGACATTGTTTGTTGGGATGTGTCAAAGGCATTTTATAAGGTGTGGCAGAGGGAAAGGCAGTATAAGATCTTACGGCTGGGCCTAAGTGAAAAATTAGAAAGAACCTTCTGTGACTATGTCATGGAGAGAGCGGCGTACGTCAGTATAGGGTCTACGGAGGGACCGAAGTTTCCCCTTTCTGCGGGCCTCCCGCAGGTAGGGTGTCTGCCCCCCACTCTCTACTAGATTTACCCTACAGATGTCCTTGCCCCTGTGAATTGCCCCTGTGAACACCCTTTTGCCTCAACGTTAAATTCGCCGATGATTTCAACCAGATAATCAATTCTTTATGGAGGAACGCGCCTATGCAAGCTCGTATGACAGCAGCAGAAATTGAAAGATTAAACATCTACGAGGCACAATGGAAGATTCGAACGAACCGCGAAAAGATCAAAGTAGTCCCCATCGCTAGGAGGCTACTAGCAGGTGTCAGAGTGGTGGATACACGCTAACCATACACCACGGAGTGCAATCTAATCGGAATGAGGATTACCTCAACCGAGTACAGGAAGCACTTCGAAGATAGAATCTCTAAGGCCTCTGCTGCAGTCCGAACTTTGTATAAGTTCAGAAATCCCTGTGAAAGCAACAAAAGAAAGATCTACAATGCACTTGTAAGATCTACGTTGTTTTATTTCTCTTGTGTCTCGAAGATACAAAAGAGGAAACTACAAGCGGTGCAGAACAAATGCGTCTACCTAATCACTGGTGCACGTAGACGAGAAAGAAGACGCCAAGAAGAACTGCATCCGGAGGCGGGGCTAAGTGCCATTAACATTGTCATCGAAAAACGGACAAGGAATATACAAGAGCTGATTAGTCAGGAATTGAATGACGAAATTATTCAAATGATTAACCATAACAGAAGAGCTCCAAGTCCTGCCAGATTTCCGAGCTCTGCTAGCCTATTAGCTGTTGGAGACGAAGTGCCATTCTACGATTGCAAGGGATTGTTTTTTGCCACAAATTACGAAAAAATCAAACCAACGAAGACTACGTTACCCAAAATAAAGAAATCCACCGATTACTGACCATGAAAGCACCGAAAGAGACCATATAACCACGATCAAGACTTCAGAAAAAAAGAAGAAACAAAAAGCACAAAAATTTACGTACTACATAGATAAAATAACAAAGAAATTAAGCACAACACTTAAAGTAAAAATAATTTATAAAAACAACAGCAAATGTATATTACATCCCAAAGAACAGTAATTATATATAAGACAAATGATTCGTACGCCATGATAATATAAACTAACGAAAACAACAGAGGAAACATAAACAAAGTATACAATTTGAAAGCGATAGGACTGATCACCAGGCTCTAGCATCTCTTTGCAAATCTTCCACACTACTTTCTCTTTTCACCCCTTGACTAATTTCCCTATCTATCCACACTCCCTTTTAACCCTTACACACAATTATACTTAAATAATTAACAATTATCACTGGGTCTGAGCTGCACTTTATATCTATCTATTCTTCCCCATTTTTAGTTCTCTTCTCTCTCCTTTTCTCAGCCTAGGAGTTCTCAATGAAAAGAAGAAAGAGATAGCAAAACTAAATGGAATCTACGAAAAGGGTCCCTTTGCGTACCCTTAAAGGTGCGCAAAAACCAGAAAGAACATTAGTGTTTAAAATATTATATAGAGAATCGGGAATAGTTCTAAATAGATTACTTCACCACACCTCAAATTACGTTGCGATATGTCAAACAGAAAAGGACGTCAATCAACTTCTAAGCGAAAGAGCAACAACACTGTTAAAGAATATAGAGCTAGAGGCCAAAGTCCCCCCTCAAATAGAATCTCAAAAAGCTATAGACTGCAGACAGATAGACTCCTGAATAAGGTAGCATACAGCCTTAGAAATTCAAGAGGAAGTTCTACGACGCCAAAAATGGGTGACTTACAAATAACAAATATACCGATGTCTTTAATGTGATACCCAGAGAAACAGGTATGGCTCGCAAAACTAAGGAGATCAGACTACTAGCATTGAATTTAAAAATAACATCGGAGCAGATAAGGAGCGATGAATTCATCAATGGCTTGACGTGCTTTAGCTGCTTTGCACTAGTCCAATACATAACAAGGGATTGACCGACAAAAAGGCAAATAAGTGTTCTAATGCAGCTTTGACACATATACCTAGAGAGGATGCAAGAGGTTCGAAAAAAAATGTGCAAACTGTGTAGGGAGCCATCGTACAATGGCGATGGTTTGCCCAATAACGAAAAAAATCACTGAAAGGAAAAGGAATGAGAAGACAAAAGCGGAGGCAAAGAGGAGGAACCAAACATATGCAAAGGTAGCCAAAACCACATCTGAGCAACTTCAACAAGCTAAAAACATCATAAGGAATAAAACAAGAAAAATCATTAAATATACTAGCGTGTATTCTACACGCACATGCAATGAATGTTGATAACCCAGACAAATACTCAATTGCACTAAACAAAATGCTTAGCTAAAATGGAATAATGGCCTGCAGCCGATGTGGTTTCCAGAGAACCCACTTTCGGCTGACGTCATAAACATACGATATAAACCACTGAATTCAGGAACTCAAACGAGAACTGACGAAATAGAATCTCTAAGCCAGATCTAAAGCATAAATCAGGAATTACTGAGAGACCTACGCATCAGACAGAAGACAAACCAAAAACCAGAAGTAAGAATGGATGTGGAACAACCAACGAATATTGCTAGCTGCTCAGAAATCTAACAAAAAAGAGAAACTGCGGAAGAGGAAGAAAGAGAAAACAAGATTTGCCAATGTCAAACACAACAAGACAACAAAAAGAAGAAGGACTAAACTTAAGATTCTACACTTCAGAAGGTAGACCAATTCCTATAAGAAGTACAAAAGAAATCATACTGGGAATAAAAAAAGGGATGTATAAATATGATTTTGAAGGTCGTTACTCGGACAACGAAATATATAGATTCATCATAAGCGGAAGTATCAAGATCACCAAAGAGATGTGTTACAATAGCAAAAGGGAGGAATTGAAAAAGAAGCGTTGTTGAAGGATAAAATCCCCCTGCGAAAGAGAGCTTAAGAAGACGGAGAGAAGACACTCACTGGAACAAAAGAATATCATGAAACAATGGAAATCTAACGAAAACTTAAAATAATATGTCATAACGTGGCGGGATGGGATGCAAAAAGACATCCACTTTGTAATTCGTATCTAAAGATAGACCCATACATTATCATATTAAATAAAATAAATTTCCACCCCAAAACCAGCCCAAGCAAAATATATAACTATACAATAATGTATAAAACCACTACAGATATAAACTATGACGAGGTAGCTAGGGCTGTAAAGAAGGGATTAGAATTTACTAGATTAAAAGAACTCGATGTAGCATACCTAGCTATTAAGATCAAAATGCAAACAGGATGCATACACATTATGACGGGATAACAACCCCCAAGAAGAGGATATGTACCCATGCACAACTTCATGGAGATATTTGGGATAAATAACCAAGTCATCTTCATGGAAGGTCTAAATGCACGCACGAGAACCTGAGGGTACACCGGGAACTTCAATAATGCAGGCGAAAATCTGGATTGACTAATGGAATAATAGAAAGAATAGGTCGGGACTTTCTGACATACATTGGAAGAACAAGAGCAAAAAAACCGGACATTGTATCCGCGTCCCTTAGGTTCCGCTATAACTATCTAATAGAAAGAGGCCCACCATCTACTAGCGACCATGAAATGGTGGTTGTAAAAAATTCAGCCGATCCTATACAAGTTAAGTGCCTTATCAGGAAAAACTACCTAAACGCAAACTGGCACGGATACGTCGAAGATCTAGCAAAATTTCAACAACTAGATCTAAACGAAGCTACTATCGAGGAAATGGATGAAGCTATCCATAAATGAATGCAGGCACTAATCAAAGAAGATGCATTACATATCCTGAGAACAACACTTAAAACCTTAACACACCACGCCCGTACTCCATTAATTAGAGAACTAGAAAACAAATATAAAACTTAAGAGATAGAATAGAACAAATTGGTCAACTTAGAGGCGATACGGAACGTTTCCTTAACATTTAAAATGAACTAACTGCGGCAATTTTGTCAGAGAGGGGCGCCAAATGGGACCAGATAGTGGATGCGATAGACGAGGAATTAAGCCCAACGAAGTTTTGGCAAAAAATCAACATGATATGAGGAAATAGAAAACAGAAAACAAATAGAGATGGCATTCAGAGAACATTTGAGTGAGATTTTTAACATATACCCTGAAGAAAATATGGATTTTGACTACGAACACGAGAACACTATAGTGGAAGACTTAGAAAATAACAGAGAAGAAACATCGCCCAACCACACTGCTCCTCCTACAATATGGGAAGTTCAAGGAGTGGTAGCAATAAGCCTAGAAGAAATTAAAGCTTCCTTAATCGCTACTAAACAAAAAGCCCGAGGTGATTCCGAGATCCCACGTGAAAATTTAATAAAAGCACCGAATATCTTCCTAGAAAAAAATGAAAAAATTTTCAACGCGTAAATCAGCGCAGGTTACTTCTCCGATGCCTTAAAAAGAGTAAAAATAATATTCCTACTCAAACCAGGCAAACCCCTGAATCAACTCGGAAACATCCGACCCATAACTTTACTCGAATCCATAACTAAACCCTTAGAGAAAATGATTGAAAAGAGACTCAGCCAACATCTCGAGGATAACAATCTAGTCCCACAACACCAACACGGGTTTAGAAAAAGAAGAGGAACCGAAACAGCATTGGTCAATGGCCATACTTGTCGAAGCGATCGCTAAGGCTAAATATGAAAAGAGATACATATACCTTGTCCTAAGAGACGTACAGAAAGCATTTGACAAGGTATGGCGAATCGGACTTAAATATAAGATTAAAAGGCTAGGACTTCCCAGAATCATAACCAAATGTTTATGCGATTACTTAACGGAGGACAAAGCACATATAGAAATAGAAGACCACTAGGGACCCGAATTCGAGATATATCAGCGAGTTACCCGAGGTAGATGCTTTAGTCCGTTACTATATAGATATACACACGGGATTTGCCAGAGCCCATTTGAAAATACTATATACATACAATTCGCGGATGATATCTCGATAATCACCAATAGTCCTTATAGGCATCCAACCACGATGGCTAGAATAACTGCAGCAGAAATAGCAAACATCAAAAACTATGAGATGAAATGGAAAATCAGAACTAATCCAGACAAGTTTATAATCGTACCAGTGGGAAGACGCAAAAAATTGCGATACTTATCGAAGAAAAGAGATATAGATAAAAACAAGAGGGGAAGGTTCTCGGACTAAAAATAACTTTTAACGGATATAAAAAACATATCAATGAAAGAATAAACCTAGCAAAAAACAATCTCACAAAAATATTCCAACTCAGAAGTTTGAACACAAAAAACAAAATTAAAATTTATAATGCATTATACAGATCGGTATTATTGTATCCAACAATACCTCTCAATCAACTACATAAGACGAACACCGTCAAGATTTAAAGGGGACAAAACAGAGAAGTATTAATTTCCAAAACGAGGTGAATAGAAGACCGTAAACAACAAGATCTACACCAAGAAATTAACTTAGAACCAATAAACACAACTCTTTACCAAATTTACCAAAAGGCTAGGAACTTCTAAACGAAGAAGAGAAAAGAAAATTGGAGATCCCCATAAATTACCGGAGGAACAATAGTCGGAGTTAATCCCGCACCAATGTTTACGTAGAAGATTGATCACGATCCCCCACCCCCCTTTCAAAAAACCCCCATTGCAAACTAAACTCAAATAAAAAAAACAAAGAACAATAGAAGCGTGAGAGCCTTGGCACAAAAATTAAATAAAAAAGAAATAAAACAATAATAAAGAACGAACAAGAGATGGCTGGTCACACAGCAAACCACAATATTTCATACTCATTCCCTTTCACCACTTTACATTAGCACCAACTATCAACTCTACTCTAACTATATACTTTTAAATCCTAGCTTTTTCAAGACGCAAGACCACTTTTTCATTATTGACCACTCAGAAATCATTAAGGAAACACCGTCAATTCGGAGGAAAGTCGTCCCTCGATAAAGGAGATACAGGAAAAGGAGAGCGAACTCCAAAACGTGAAATCTTTTTCACTTTACCCAACGAGTTAAAAGAGAGACTAATACATTTGTAACCCTTGAATTAACCACACCTCAACACCTTCATTATTTATAATTTAACTGCTCAAAACTCTGACAAAGTACACCAGCTCTCTATATCCCGCTACCCGGTAGGGGAGGTAACAGTTTCGGAAAGTCCAAAAACGCCTGCACCCTGTAATACTACCAAATAAAATTGTAGTATTATTTCTTTTTCTTAACGAAATAAAAATTCACTGGTGGGAATTTGTATTTACCTTTAAGAAAAAGATAATCTTGCAATTTTTGGTCCGCTAAGAAAGAGAGAATATTACAACTTTTATCTGTTTCATAGAGAGAATAATACAATTTTGATTTAGTTAAAAAAGAGAATAATACAATTTTAATTTCGTTAAAAAAGAGAATAATAGAATATTTATTTCGTTAACAGTTTAATAGCTCATTGCTCCCTTCACAACACATTGATTTCCAATTTTATGGAATGTTATTTTGGTTTACTGTGAACAATCATATAATTTCATAAGACTTCAAAATGCTCGTCTTTGAGGTGGTTTTCAGTCAGATGCGATTCCATAATGTGGTTCCAGCACCACAAGGGAATCGAGTTGAAGGAGCTAAGAAACACGAAATATTATTCATAGGGTTACATATGTATGTGGTTGCAAGGAAAGCCGACTAATCTTTAATATCTTAAACTTAATTTAATGATAGTAATAGACATAAAATAGTAGTTTCATATATTTATTATAAAGTCAATTTGCATGTCATTAGTATTACATCACCTGTCACTCGATCTTTAATTATAAAAGGTAGATAGAAATATAATATAGTCAGTAACGAAATGAATAACAAGAATATATTCAAGGTCACCTATTCATTTATATCATAGGTAATTCCAAACAGAGTAAAATTAAATGGCAAGTAATATTTCATTACTTTGAGTAAAAACTAAAAAAATGAATAAAATAGGTTGTGTTTTGTGTACCTCATCGGATTTAGTTTAAATTTTTTCTTCTCTTTTATAAATACTTCAAAATTATGACAAAAAATAGGTAAATAAAAACCATTTGTTTTTATTACATCTTAGATTATAGTCTGCAAGGATGTAGATGGTTTAACAGGAGTACTGCCCAGGCTTCAACTGAAACCTGTAGGGCAGCACATCCCCTCTACCCCAATGCCCCAATAGGAAGTGGTGATCTTTGGTAGGATGTCCTTTGTACCATGGAAAATAGCGTTAAAAATTCTAAAATAAATCATAGCTTATATATTTTTTTCCACTATTTTCTTAATAATCAAAGAATAATATTTGCTTGTTACTCGAGAGTAAAAGAATATGCTATCTTATCATTTAAAACTGATGACTGTTTTAATATAAAAATATAACGATTTTGAATGCGTTTCCTTAATTAAATTAAATGAGCCTTAAAATATAACAATTAATGAATAATAGGCTACAAAAGATGGTTTATGCATCCCAATTTATTTCCATATTAAGCTAGAAATTTTCTATAGATCAACTAAAGTGGTATAACTCGATACCTCAAATAGGCCAATTTTAACGAAACATTTTGGTCTGGAATTTAATGGGTAACTTATTATTACAGACTTTGCGTTGCTGGGTACATCTTTGCTCTATTAAATTACATACTAGCCCAGAAGTATACCATCCAAGACGCGTGTATGCAACAATTTAAGAGGTTTGGCACAGTTGGTTATGTTTGTGGTATATATAGCTTCGAGTAACTACCACAACTAAGTTACCTTTGCTCCAAGTGTCTATACTTTAAAATGAAGAATTATAGCTAGTGTATAGGTGAATGATCGTCCTATAGAATGGATAAAGGTAGAAGGTATAAGAGCACCCATTTTACAATGTTTCAATGAGATTGCCCTAAAGCGTGACACCCTCTATTCTTTCCAAGAGGGGTGGATGATGTGCAGGAGTATTACCACTGCTACAACCTGGAGTACCTTCTTTCTCTCTTGACCCCGTCGCACCAACATAGTACTCTCTCCGGTCATCTTTTACACCTCTTCTAAATCTCTCACTCTCTTTATCGCGCCTGTTAGGACCCCAAAAAGGTTGAAAGAGGGCAGTAAACTAAAAAAAAACCCAAATCTGTATTCTTTGAAGAGGGTTTTTAATAATGGAAGTGTATCTGATGCAAAATACGTTGACTATTCAGCAACATGATAGCGTCATGAGGATAGAGTGGAGGCATCATGCAATATGTTTCCTGCCACATCTTCTCGAATGAGATCTTCGGAGGTTGGTCTTCCTCGGTCCACAGTCACGAAAATAATAAAACGTAATTTGGGAGATAGACCATTTAAACCATGTGTGAACGAGCTCTCTGATCTGGATCTGTATGCACGTGATACTGCATAGGGATCTGTATGCAGGTTATACTGCATGCAAATCACTTTTGCGAAAATTTCCAAAACTTTGAGACAAGATGATATAGGCAGTGATTTCTGAAAAGGATCTTATTCAGCCATATTTTTTAATACAAGTGTTGGTCACATTGCTTATCTGACCTTACTTCAAGAATGGGTCATTTTACAGCTGCATATGAGAGTACTTGAGGAGTCGACAATTCTTAAACAAGATAGAGCACCAGTACATTTTTCCCTCCTGATAAACAAATTCTAGAAAAGGATTTCTTTGGATGATGGGTTCGACATGGATCTGACAAATTATGGCTTCCTTGAAATCCAACTTTAACGACGTTCAATTATTTACTAGAGGTATAGAGCAAAACAAAATTTCCTAACTTCGCTTACAGACGGCTGACGAACTGAAAATGGTTGTTAGAGAGCGCTTCCTTAAAATACAACCAATAACAGTTAAAGTTAATTGCCTGGAACTTTGTACCCACACTTTATTGGAATCATAGTTTCAACTAGAGAGAAAACAGTTGGCTCAACTAAATATCTGATACAGATCGAAGAAGCACGATTTTTAGGCTGACACAAATGAAATCGAAGAAGACTATTAAAACAGGTGACTATTCTGATATTGTGAACAATATCAGCAATGTTGATATTTTGAATATGAGGAATCACGAAAGAAAAATCGATGGTCATTGACTTTAGGACTGACAAAAGGATTAAATTGCAGATACTGTTATGTTAATAGACGTGATAAAGTCCCAAAAGGCAAGCATTCAAAGAGGATGCAAGGTTAGATGAGCTATCCCTTTGGGTGAGTGGCCTGCTTAGCCTTGCTTGAATACCATAAGATCTATTCATCAGGGGGTAAGTGAACAGATGCTCTATGTGGATCCTGCAAGGGGCGCGGAAACGCAAGTAATAGAGCGTATTTGGCTACATAGATTAAAAAAAACATTTTAAAAAAGAAATAGTATTCCAGTACAAATACTACAATTTCATTTAAATCATTTTTGTTGATAAATGCTAAAAGAGTAAGAGGAAGATCTGTTCGTTGCCTTCTTAAATGATATCCACATGGTATACGGACCTAATGCAAAATATCTTTAAAAGTGAATTGGAAGATACTTTTCGACTAAATAAATTTTTGTTGTTAAATATATTTCTTGAAGTATAAATTTCTTATATTTTAAATCCTTTTCTTAATAAAATTGTAAAACTTATGTATATAATAATGGACTAATTATGAAGCTGATGTGATTTTATTAAACGCAAACAAAAGTACATCAATTACGTTGATTGCTCGAAACTGGGTAGATTGCAGAACTAACCAGAAGTGAATGGTAGACCGCATACAACACCCGCACTGTTTTGGTACTAGAGAAAAAGAGAGATAGATGTAATGCTAAGTTAAAAGAGTAATTAGAATCTGGAAAAAACAGAAAAGGAGATAAAATAAAAGAAAAAAACGGCTGTTGAATTTTCTTTAACTGAGTAAATGTAAAAAATGAGATAATAATGATTTAATGGATTAATAGGAAGAAGAATGGAAAATAAGGATAACAAGTGCTACAAATACTCAAACCAGTAACTAGTGTTGGTCGTTGTGGGAAGCGCATCGTAAACCTATTGGATCTAGTTCGTATAAATAACACTAGTATTTTGAGGTCCACATCTGTACTCCCATTGGCTGTTCATTTAAGTAAGCAATTTAATGAATAAACAGAAGAAGTGACGACAATGTTATGAGAGAAAGTGTAAAAGTTGTCGGATGATTACAGATCTAAGGCAAAAGGTACAAGGAGCAGTCACAAAATCGTCGTAAGTGCAGTGGCGAGATGAGAACCCATAAAGTAAAAGGGCGCAACTAGGCAAAAGAAGTTTAATTTTAAAAAATTACCAGTAGCAACTAGCCTAACTTAACCTATATAACGTGGCCCTAACGATGAGTGAAAACGATCGCTAGTCTTGTAAGGGCAAGAGTGATTGCTAAAATAGACAATTAAACAGTTCTTTTTTACGGCTGTGAGATTGATCTATTAGATTCAAACACCTTCTTGCTGTGGGAGAAGAGCGTCCGCTGCCAGCTGTCCTCGATGCAGTGTTAAAGCGGCAAATCATTGTTATTTTAACTACTGGAGAACCATCTGACTCAGCGTTGCTGACACTTGTTAACTGTCTCACTAGTTCTCTTGGCTTTGCACTCGCTACGCTAACACAAAAGTAATTTTATTATTATTTAAGGTTGCAGCCATTTATAAGGTTATAGAGTTTAACTATCCTGAAAATAATATAAAAAACCTCTCAAGTAGGGATGTATAATGAGAATTCTGAGTAGTGATTTAAATCAGTGAGCTCATTAAGATTATTGTGATTAAGGCTTTGTGGTTTGGGACTTAAAATATTTGTGTTTCTGTCTGAAAGATCCTTTTCCAATTTAAACGGTCGCTGATAGACTGATCGTATTCGATTTAATTCCCGTCTTCTCAATCCCACGATGGATAAAAGCCGGCGAAATTCTTTCCCAAATTCTTCCTTCGAAAGATAACTTCAAATAGCTTTTATTACGAGGCCAAAATGACGACAGTTATGTTTTTCTCTCGGCCTCGACTTATTAACTAAATTGCTGCAAAATAAACATGCCAGATAATATCGTAAAATATAGAAAAGCTAAGAACAGGACAAAATTGGGTTGGTTTCATGCCGTTCCAGTAAATAGTTTACTACATATTTCTAGAAATTAAAGTCATAATTATAGGAATCTGTTCATTGGAATTGGGAAAGTTCTGTTTCAATATCATGCTTTACTGAGGGGAAATTCTCTTGCTTTTTGTTGAGTGGCCAATTTTCTTAAGTCATTTTTTGTTTCAAAGTTATCTTATTATTTTTCTCAATGATTAAAACATAATTTTGTTTACTTTTAATCTGTGTCGTAAAATGCTTTCTCAGCTTTAATATTAAACAAAATTAAGCTTAAATAATGTTTACATTCTATTTAGCTTTTCTCCAACCCTAAATAAATATCTTAATGTTTTCCTAATCAATGAATTTTAAAATGAAAACACCATTACAACAATTTAAATCCTGGAATGTTGCCATATTTTGTTATTTCTTTAAATACGAAGGCATCCATATAAATTGGAACAGAATTTAATACATGCCTCTCAAATAGGCTTTCAAATTATTTGCTCGAATATTTGATTAACTTCGATAATGTATTAAATGTTGGGCAGTCGTTTAGTAACATTAGCTATTTGAACAGAGAATAAAGGTTTACAAATAAATAGAAAAAATAATGATAAATATTTTGTCGCATGACCTTTGCTAACATTTGCAGCGGTTAGACACTTGTCAGTTTTCGATTGATTTCCAGCAGTTTTCATTAGACATTTTTCCCCTTTCTTCCATACAGTAAATCCACAATCCTCCTTTAGGGTTGTTGTATTTTAGTTAAAATCCTTATTCCAATTTAGTCTACCCTTTTTGTCTGGAGTTCAAGTCTCGGCTTTGTGAAGACCATTACAAATCACTAATTTATTAATTTTCAAACCATTGCTCATTACAAAGGCGTGTGTGTTTGTTTGTTTTTTGCTGTTTTCCTATGAAGGTAAAACAACCTACCAAACTTAGTTTTATTAATAGTGGTAGAAAGATTTTTTTGAAAATATTAAACAAAACTACGTTCTTCCTTGTTTCATTTGTTTTGGCAGGTGGTCCTATACATGAAGCAGCAAAGAAACAAAATAATATTATGATTCCTCCAACTTACTTTATGATTTGTATGTTTTGGGGACAAAGTATAAAGACCCCCCTCATAGATTTATATATTTAACATATTTAATAAACTTTTAGAATTTATCATGTTATTCATATATAATAATGTGGATTTTACAAATATGTTTGAATTACTTAGTATTTTAACAAATAGAATGGAATTAAGAGAATGTATGCAATTTTTCAGCTTAAGTTTATAAATATTGAGTATTCATTCTTGTTCTAAAGCAGTAATATAAATAAAATTAAAGAACGTACAGAGAACACAAATCTAACTTCACCATAGCCAACCTTTAACACATGTAGAAATCTGAGGCGCTATCTGTTCGCAAATAGTAACGGCGAGGCACGTCTCGGAATAGAATTTGTGGTTTATTGAGGATTTGCAGGAAGACTAGCCAGCTTCAGCTTGTGTAGAGCATGCCATCGTCCTTAGGTCGTTTGAGCCTACTTGAACCAGAAATGACTATCCTCTGCAAAATTTAAAGTGAAAAGTACGATAAAATTTGATGAGTAATTTCGGGGCTTCTTATCTTTCGAGAAAAACACATAGTGCAAGTTTGGATATAGTTAGGAATGTGCTCCTTCTGATCGGGTGGGAACTTACGCGATAATGCGGGGACAATTTTCCATGTGAGTTTAGGGGGCCTTCATGAATTCATTGATAGGGATGAGTGCATCTAATGGATTTAAAAGAGTAGATGCAAGACGAGTAGAACAGGTAGAACAGCCGTTTAATATATGTGCTGGTGTTGTACTAGAGCCCTTATTAGTTTGAGAGCGGTGAGTAAGATGCATCCATGGTAATTTATTGTGCCATTGATCAAGTTGAGAACAGGCAAGCAGGGAGCATATAACTGTGGTACGAAATTACTCTACGATACTCTTTCCTTTTGTCGGATACCAAAGAGAAGTGAAGACATGGTAATGCTTAGAGTCCTTGTGTTTAGATAATAGGTGAAAACGAAAATTAGTTGCATCTTGAATATGAACCTTTTGAGCACTCAGTACCATGCAACCCATCCATGCACAATCGCTTGAAGAAACTCAGCAGCAGATAAATCATGCAAAAGTAGATCATCGGCATATTTTTAATTATTATCTAGGATAGATAAAAACACCAATGGGAAAAATTTCATTATATCGGGATATGCTAACCTAGGATGGTTCTAACGAGAAGACCATCAGAATTTGACGTATGTTCTGAGGCGAAGCCGGAAGAACGAAAATAGTATATCCGTTGTCATCGCAGAAGTTGAGTCCCGTATCTAGATCCCGTATGATGAGGTAGGATATCAAAATATGCATCCCTCCCACGATGAGTGCGGAGGGAGGATTATAGATTCCTGCGAACGAAGGTTTCCCTGGGGTGGAGCTTGTGGTATGACCTGAGGTTGCCGAAGGTTTGTTGTGGAGAGGGAAATGACAAATCTGACGAGGTGAGCTTACGTTCTGTATTTCATCGTAAAATAGGATTGTCATTTTGCATGGATTTGTAGATTGCCAAATAATTAAGATTGGGTGTGCACTTTCTTTGAACTGACAAGCTGAGGCACAGTGATGAGACTGGTAGCAGCTAAAGCAGTGTTTCCCAACCTATTTTGCTCCATACTCCAGCTCAGTTTCTCAAAATTTGCTATGCCCTCCCCCCCACCTGATGTACCCATTTAAACCGTATTCTGTAAATATAAAGTTTATTACACCAATAAATCTTTCAAAAAAATATAGGATCCTTCAAACAAAATAATATAATTAAAAAAATCAAATCATTTAAACAAAATATAATCTACTATTGGTAAAAAAGTATAAAGCATAATATATGAAGCTTAAATAAATATTCAATTTAATAAGATGCTTGTGCTTGATGTTTATCGCAAAGTGCTTTAATTTTAAGCATTGAATTTGTTAATTTTAACTTTAATCTATTTGTTCTTGCGATATCAAATCTATTTCATTTTTCAATAACAAGTCAATTACAGCACTGAAACCACACTTCTACCAATAGTAGTTTTCTTGCTAAACTTGTTACATTTGGATATTTCGTGCCCATCTCATTACAGAGCCACCTCATACTCCCTTTTAATTTAAAGAGAGTTTTAACATAATTATTATTTTGTATTTCTGAGGGTTCTTCTTAATATTCCATGGCTACATCAGAGAGGTCCACTAGCAATGGTTTAGTTAGCTAGGCTGGACACTTCATTTTTTTAGGTCGGATAATCTGTACTCGAAATAATAGAGTAGTGATTTCAAATGATTAACAATAATACGACCAGCAGTATCATTTAGTTCGCACTTATTAAGCCAAGACAGAAACATTTTTCGGCGATAATTCCTAAAATGTGATGAAACCAAATTCTCTTGGCCTTTAAATCTACCAGTGTCATTCTTTTTTCCTTGTATAGCTGTTTATTTAATAAATTAATTCTTTCAAAAGTTTGGCTAAATAGCTGAGATATGCTTTAGCATAACTACTAACAAGGAGCTTTATTTGAGGTTTGTCATATAAATAATCGCTATGAATATCGAACAGTTGCATAAATATTTTCAAGTTTTTGCCCTTAAATAACCACCTTACCTTAGTGTGAAGCAACAGTCTTACATGATATGCATTCATATGCTATTTAAAAATTGTTTAAAGATATGTTCACATTTAACATTGGTTTTTATGTAAGTAACACACTTTACTACTGATTTTAAGATGTCGTGTAGAACAGGTGACATTGTGGTGCGCTAAATTTTATCGGTGAATAACACAAGGCCCTTCTGGATTGTCTCTTTCATTCTTGCCACTTTTCTTGACCATCATAAATGGAGAACCATCTGCTGCTCAATGTGTAATGCTGCCCATTAATATCAGGGGTTTATCTAAATAAACTATATATATATATATATATATATATCACGTGTAGCCGAGTGGTCTAAAGGGAGGTTTAATTGAGATAAAAGCTCGCTGCCTCAATGTGCACGATTCGAATCACACCCCGTTGGTTCTCTCGCACTCATGAGAGATATATGCATATATATATATATATATATATATATATATATATATATATATATATATATACATCAATTTGGGTAGTGGTACTTTTCATTTGTTCATAAAGATATATCTTACGTAAGCCAATAACAGAGCTTCACTGTTTCTAGAAGTTGATTCATCCATCTGTATTCAAAATTTCCTGGATTTCAGTTTTTCAACAAATTGTACTTCAACACTGCACTCATTTCATATATTCTGTTTGAAACTGTATTAGTGCTGAAAGGCATATTTTTCACATCTTTATTATCTTGGTGCAGAACTATTTTGTTAAGTATCAATATTGCTGAAGAGAAATATCCTAGCTGGCCTGAAGAATACGATTATTAGCTGTAGTTCGTGCCCCTCCCTTCGAACTTTACTTTTCGGGCTTTGAAATACTCTAAATATATATATATATATATATATATATATATATATATATATATATATATATATATATATATATATATATATATATATATATATATATATATATATATATATTTATATATATATATTTATATATATATATATGTATATATATATATATATATATATATATATATATATATATATATATTTATATATATATATATATATATATATATATATATATATATATATATATATATATATATATATATATATATATATATATATATATATATATATATATTTATATATATATATATATTTCATGACTTTGAAAGATAAGAAAAAAAGAATCTCTTAATTAATATAATTAAAAACTACAGCAGTTTCCTATAATTATCTAATATAAAGAAACGAAATTTTTATGCTCAATTTTAAAACTGCATAAAAAAGTGCCCAGACCAATCTATCATATCAATGTAGAGTCATAATTTAAAAAAATAAAACAACGATTTTAAGGGATTATGATTACGAGAAACGCAGAGGTAAAATCATTTAAAATTATTTAATAAACAATAGACACTTAAAAAAGTTATTAAGTAAAATCCTTTGAAAATATTTATTCAATAGAGACAACAAACAAATATTCTTATTATTTTACACAGGTAAAACAGATCAATAAAATAAATTCTAAATGACTGAAATAATAGCAAAATTCCTATTCAAGATTGATATTATAAAAATGTAAATAAAAGTGTTTTGAAAATTATTATTTAAGGATACAACAATACAGAAAATATACTGAAAATTTTCTTTCTTGTGGATAATATAAAAATAAAGCTAAGAACTTCATTGCAAATTTTATTAACAAACCGCACTAGAATTAAACATGACCCTTTTGTAATTCATAAAGTTACTATAATAACTAAAAATATATTGCAAAATTTGAAAGTAAACTAAATAGGGGACAACTCAGTGAAAAGCGTCTATGTGATTTTAAACATAATTGTTGAGTTCCTATGAGAAGTTCACCTCAAAAAAAGCTTTCCAATTTTTTAGAAAAATCTACTCAATTTACAGGAAATAGCCAAAATCACGTCAATTAGTGCTTTTTTTGTGAGATTCACCTCACAAAGGTGAGTACACAAAAGCTATTGCTAAAAAAGTAGTAAAAGAAGGCATACCTTTACACGATGAAGTGTGCAAATGTGATTATGGCAGTTATCCGGCAGTGATGATACACAATTTGTCTATATGAGAATAAACCAGAAATTTGGCTTTATAAACTAAAATTTGAAATTCACCCTTGTGTGGCGTGCGCCCCACGTTCGAAATCACATCAGTTTAAGGGTTTGAGACATACTCCTTCTATATCTATCCATTCTCTCTCTCTGGCTATATATATATATATATATATATATATAGGAGGCAAAAGGTTGAGTAAGATAGATTTCTTATAATGCAGTAACCATTTTGCAAGCAATATATGATGAGAAATACAAACTAATCATTTGACGATTATTCTCTGTCTTTTTAATCTTTTGAGCTAAACTGTGTCTTATTCGTACGCTTCGCAGTAAATAATAATATTTTTTCTCTATAATACCTGTGAAATAAACACAAAATATATGTATTCTTTAGGTATATATGTCTCTAAAACAGGGAACAATAGACATATATGGGAAAAATTAATTTTATAAGCAAATCCACAAATAACCTAATATTATAGATTAAATATTTTAAAATTAATCAAAAATTTCAATATTATTATCTCACCTAGAAAAATTATTTACATATTCCTTCATATACAGGGCAGTAAAGAGTAATGAATCCCTAGTTAATATAAATGTTTTTGAACGCCCAAACCCACTTTAGAGTTCAATTTGGCTGCATGAATGCTGAAATTGCGGCCGATTTACTATCATGCAAAATAAAACCAAAATAACCTAATAATCACCTTTGGGCGGACCATACCTCTTCTTTTGTGTATGTTCCTTTTTAATTGTAACTTTTTTCACGTAGTCTGTCCTGTGCATTGCCATAACAAGTTTCCTTATTTAGTAAATTAAAAAAAAGAAGATTAAGTGAACGCGGTCTACACACGCTTTAGTTTACCAAGTTTGTCGCCAAACATGATTGCGTAATCTGGTTAGACGAGGAAAGGGGATTCTTTTTCGAGTGAGTCAAGCGTCTCACGTTGCAATTTTGTCAAGTGAAGTTGACCTAAGCTCGAACTCATCACTTCAGAGAGAAGGTAAACATCTGCTAAAGTATAATTTCTTCAATCCATTTCGATCGGGTTCATTCGGCATAAAATCCAATCTTAATTAGACATTATAACCACACTCATACGCAATCACACATATTTCATATATATATATATGCTCGTAGGAAAGAATAATAGTAAGAATTCCTTAATCGGCTATAAATAGTCTCTTACAGCTCAACCAGGAGCGCCACCCTTACGACTGAGCTACCATTCATTTCTTTAAAAAGTGAAATTTCAAGAAGGCTTTTGTAAGTGTGGTTTGTGGTATTTTAACAGAAAACGAGAAATTATGAAATTGTCTCGCGTCTCTTCACCCATCTATTCATTTATAATGAACTATAAAGTCCCTGTCAATGCGATATGGGGGTCCTCCTGAAGAGGGTTGAGGAACTCCAGGAGACCTTTCTAGCGGATTAGGGACTTCTTACTATTACTATAACCTAACCGCATTGACATTGAAGTTATAGTTCATTATCAATATATAATTATCTATATTATATTTAATAAAACTTTTACGAGTTAATTATATTCATAAATATCCATGATAATGTGTATTTTGCTAACATGCTTGATTATTTTGTTTATATGTTTTAATTACTTTGCATTTTACTGAATGAGATATAATAAATAAAATGGTATGTTGTCTCAAATCAGAATTTACCAATGTTTTTCTTTCATATTAAATTTCTAACTATTGTGTTTGTATTATCATTCCAAACAAGTAATATAATTGAACTTAAAGAACTTAAAAAAGCACAGAGAGCATAAATTCCTAACCAAGTATTATCACAAGTATAAGAATTTTTTGCCAAAACAATAATTCTACGGCAAACCTTGAAAGGACCTTGGCAATTATATCATTCGAAAGAAAATGTAAAACAACATTTGATTCTTAAATTTCGTCAGAATCGGCCGAATAGTTACAATATTATTACCAAAACAAAAACGGGGTACCAACCAACAGACCCGCATAGTGAGAATAGGTCGCCCGCGACTGAAAACTTGTTGAAGTTATTGCTGATAATCATGTAAATAACATGAAGCATATGGGCATTGATAAAAGCTTACATGCGTTTTGAGGTGATTGTAAAAAAAATCGACACTGGCTGGGAGGGTCGTTCCATGCATTGGTTATAAGTGGGGCCATAAGGACAGGAGAACTTCGCGCAGAACTGGCACTTCTTGAAATTGGTCCAGTGAGTCAGCCTAGGTAGTTGGCAACAACAAGCAGGCATTGTCGCATTTGGGTTTCAATGCATGACCTTAAAGGAAAAACACTCAACAGCTTAAGACTGATTGAGGAATACATTGATGGTATGTACTACCTCTGTTGGTTAAACATCAAGTTAAAACATTCTTAAGCGTAAGGCCAAGCCACATTTTGTTTCAGTTGTGGCTACTTAAGCTACTGTTTTGCCAACCATCAAGCGATCAGCATGGTATTCATTCAGCAAAATTATCATTAAGACACTCTCGTGCTCAGATGACAGTGAAGAGAGGAGAGTTTCTGGCCAAAGGATTGTTGACATGAGGGGTAGAGATGATCTCACATTTGAAGATCTGTTTGTCGTCCCAGGAAGACACCATACATCAACCGCAGTGCTTATTCACTGTTGGAGCTGACAGACTTGTCTGACAGGGTATTCAAAGCTGGTTTGATATGAAAATTGACTAAGCTAAAGTAAATAAGTTCATTGGCAAGCCTATGCAAGATTTTCAGTGGCCCTGTCATTCTTAGTCAAGAGAGAGGTGTGTAAAATGAGGGAAAATACACATGAAAAACGTGAGAGCTATAACAGAGGCCCTGAAGCAGGTCGGTGGGTGATATCCAAGAACAAATATAAGCAAGAGTTGATGAAACTTGTTCAATTAATATTTTTAATGATTTCATCACTTTATAATGTCCTATGATTACAAGGATACGTTTTATGATTACTGAGATATGTCTATGCATATAAATTAAATGTATATAGCCTTAATTGCGATTTTGAGACGCTAAATTTAATAACATGTTTTATTAGAGCATTTTTAGAGTAGTTTTGTTCAAACGATTTTCTAAGCTAAATTTTGAGCAATCACAAAAATAATAGCAGATTTTAATTTTATGATTACTAGTATATAATATATGATTAGTGGGATATATTTTATGCCAAAGAAACTAAATACGAGGGGCGGTCAATAAGTTTTGCGAATCAGTAGGGCAAAATTGAGGAAGGGGGATGGCTGTGTATGGGGGTGTTAGGACAAGTTATGACAAGTCAGGACCTGCAGCCGCACGCTCCCACCTTGTCTATTTAAGAAGCAGTAGCTGATCGCAGATCGTCAGTCGCAAAGTTTTTAACAATGGAGAAGGTTGAGCACCGCGCAGTGATCAGATTTTTGACCAAGGAAGGCAAGAATGCAAAAGAGATCCATGAACACATGGTTGCAGTGTACACCGACACCGCTCCTTCCAATACAACCATTGCTCACTGGAATAGGGAGTTCCACCATGGTCGGGAGTCCCTTGAAGATGACCCCCGTCCAAGACGCCTGTCAGACGTGACCAACGAGGACAATGTGGCCCGTGTGGAGAGGATCATCCTCGAAAATCAACGGGTGAAGGTCGAAGAAATCGAGCGAAAACTTGGAATATCGCATGGAAGTGTTATTAACATTATCCACAACAATTTGGCCATGACCAAGGTCTCTGCCCCCTTGGTCCCTAAAAACCTCACCCCCCTTGATCGACTTCAACGTCGTCAAAGTCCACAAGGCCAGAGTTGCACAAGCTGCCCTGCCCGAGTGTGGATTCGAGGTGCTGAACCATCCCCACTACAGTCCAGATCTGGCCCCCAGCGACTACTTTTTATTCCGCCAGCTCAAGGCTGCACTGCGTGGACACCGGTTTGGGCACGATGAAGATGTCCAGCTCGATGTCCAGGAGTGGATTGGACAGCAGTCGGGAGATTTCTGGTTGTCGGGAATTCGAAGCCTCAGGGATAAGTGGCGCAAGTGCATTGAAGTCAAGGGTAGTTATATTGAAAAATAATACAACACTTTTCCTCATATCTCGTTTCCTTATATCTGAATTGCAAAACTTATTGACCACCCCTCGTATCTATAGGAGGGCATGACATTTTGAGAAACTAAAATTAATAGATCTGTTTTTGAACGGAATTTATGAGTTCTTTTTACTTAAAAGTAGATTTACCAAGCTAAATGTTGAGCAATCCCATAAATAATAGTAGATTTGAATTCCTCACATCCAAACGCAGATCTTTAGAACTGAGTGAAGGAATTGGCAAAAATCTATTTATTCACTTCTAAATCCCCCCCCCCCCTCAAATAAATCGATACACCGCAATACAAAAATCTTTCTTCATACTTGATAATTACATTATCTGTGAGGCAATCTGAAATCAAGAAATTAGAGTCGCTCACTATTTAAAGCAAATCCTAAAGAGCTTTTTGCACAAGTTAGTATTAGATAGTCAGTTAATAATAGTTTGGGTCCGATTGGAGACAGCAATGCGTCACTATAATTGGACGATGGAGATATAGCAACGTTAATGAATAAATATTTTGCAACTATATTTAAAACCGAAAAAATGAGTGAAAGTATTGGTAGCCAAGCTCGAGGGAAACAGTTTGTTAGACACGATAACTCGTACCACGCAAGAAGTATTAAAAGGTTTACAGAAAATGAAGAGGTTCCAGTAGCCGGTCTTGATGAAATTATGCCCTCTCTGCTAAAATTATTTTTAGTCGTGGGCGACTCTATATCTCACTATGTCGGACTGTCAGTCGGTCGATTGGTCCCCATTTTGCTTTTTTTTTGTTTTGGTAAAAGGTTTTTAAACATTCAGCCAATTCTAAAAAAAATTGAAACCCTTATCTTGTTTTACATTATTCTTCGAATGGTATAATTACCAAGGTCCAGCTAAGGTTAGCACGAGAATTATTTTGTTTTAGCAATAAAATCATAGTTATTCGGCCGATTCTAACGATATTAAAAAAATTTATGTCGTTTTACATTTTCTTTCGAATGATATAATTGCTAAGGTCCTTTCAAGTTAAGCCGGGGAATTATATGGCAATAACTTCTTTACTATTCGTCCGATTCTAACGATATTTGAAACTCTTATGTTGTTTTACATTCTCTTTCGAATGATATAACTGTCATAATCCTTGCGATTCTAGCTGGGTAATTATTTGGCAATAATATCATAATTATTCTGCCAATTCTACCGAAATTTGAAACCCTTATGTTGTTTTACATTTTGATTCAAATGTTATAATTAACAAGGTCCTCAGGAGTTAGTCCAGGAATTATTGTAAGTTTTAGCAGACCTTGTTAACAAATCCCCTGTTATGGCCACAGGGACCGACGATTGAAAACTGGCAAAATTCATTCTGAGATTACCAGTCGATAGCAACTTAGATACCTATCATTAGTACCTTAATACTATTTTATTATATATAGCAGTGGTGTGTTTTATTTGTAGAGGGAGGCTCCAGAGTACTACATTTGATGCAGCACGGAGACAGGTGTAAAAAATACTGCCTTACCTTATGGTCCTACTTGCCTCAATCATCTTTTTCTCTCCCCTTTCCTGCACATTTATTTAACTTCTTTCCCTATCCCTTAGGTGACAATAAGTCAACCTGTTCATTTTGGATGCTATTACTAACGAACCTTATTGTAGTATCAATATAACTTAACCTAGTTTCCATTAGGAGAATTTATATGCCTCAGGTAAAGTATTACTTTAGTGTAAAATCGGAAGCAATATGTATTTTAACATTTTCAGACTTGTTAATATCACATGATAGACAGAGGTTTCAAACGAGAGGTCTATCTATTATATGTACTACACTCTAACTTTCAAAGTAATGCAATATTTCAAAGTAACATAATATTTTGTTCTTTATTTAATTGAAAGCATAGAAAGGAGGCAAATTTCACACCTAGTTCTTTCTCGGGACAGATTTTGGTCATTTTTTAGCTATGAAACTACTCAATTTTAGTTCAAAGTGTACAAGTACCACCCTTGAATTCCGCGGGTGGGGGCTGGGTTGTGATTGGAATCGGAGGCAATACGTTCAATTTCTGAGTTGGAAAGCAATAAATTACTATAAATAGACATCTATTACAAATACTTTTCACTAAATTTTGATTTTTTATATAATAATATGAGAAAGAATCTCATTAAGGTATCTCTACGACCCTTAGGAACCCCTTTTCGCATTAAAGCTAAACGAAATTAAAGAACTTCCTGCAACAATAAATATACATAGAGACATTTACTTGTTGTGTGAATATAATACAATTTATAATCGTCGAAACATTATTCCGCCATTAAATAAGGTTAAAGGCGTTTATTAATGGCAATATGCTTGCCTTGACGTCTCCTTCGTTGGAGAGGAGATATCAATCAAAGAGAGAAATTAATTGAAAGCATTAATACTCGAATTTCAGAGAACAAAATTGATAAATTTAATTAAATCAGTCTTCAAGAGAAACGCTACAGAAATATATATATATATATATATATATATATATATATATATATATATATATATATATATATATATATATATATATATATATAATCTATAATATTGAAGTTTCTTTGGAATTTAGATTAGTTATATATCTTTCAAAGAGAATCCACCTCTATTAAAATAGATCCATTCCTAAAGAAAGTTCACATGATATTGTGGCAAATTGCATTTGCCACAATGTGTCTTATTAAGCAGCTTGTATGATTAGGATTACATTATTATAATCAATAGGGTGCAATGCGTACTTATAATTATCTAATGCACCATTTCTCACGCATATCCAATAGGTTGGCCATCTTTGACCTAGCTCTTCCTAATTCTAAGCAAAGACCTTTGGAAAAGGTTTCTTTAGACAAGAGCCTTGATCGTGTTTACCTCATTTACTGCTGCAGTAGTGAGCGAATTTGTGTTTCCAATGTCTAAAACGTCCTCTCCTACGTTTATTGATGAACAACGGTGTCCGTTGAGGGTTTGATTCTCAACCTAACATTATTTATTCCAGTAACATTTGTCAACGAAGCCAATTTTAGAATTTTTGTATTCTCTTTGATATATATTTCTCAATCATCTTGATTTACGAGTATGTACCTAAGTCGTTATTTTATGGTATTTGTTCCCAAAGTGTGTTTTAAGGTTCTACATTTAATTTAATTATTTGAGGTAAGGTAAACGTAATGTTCCAGAAGTTTATATTGTAAGTATGGAGTAGATGTTGCTTTGAAGATGTGGTTTTGATTCTCTAACTTTGTTCAAACTGATTTTTCTTCCTTTTGCTGATTTCCAGGTCGATGGTTTCAGCAGAACTTAGAGCTTACGATAATTCTCTTAGCTTTCATTTTAATATTTACTTTTGAGAAAAATAACAGAATCTCGTCTGTAAAGGAAAGGTGCTTCAATTAAAAATCTTGCATTAATTCTGATTCAATTCTAAGCCTACTTCAAATTTCCGAAAATCTCATCAAACACAAATGTTAAGTTTGGGTAGAGAGCGGATCTTTGTTTTACTTCAGTATTGTTTTTATTTCTATAAAGAACGAAAGCAAAGTAAATATTGCAGTTGGGCCGGCCGAAAGCGAAAATGCCTCAGGCCAGGAGGGACCTATCCTTAACCAAACACTCCGCCTGGGGATAGGGATAAACTCCAGCGGGGTTTCTTGATATCGCCCAGAAAGGCGGGCAGCGGCTTCTTGCGCCTGCGCGTTTGAAATTCTTGCTTCTGCTCTATCGGCGGAAGCGGCTTGATTTTCTCACGGTTGCCAAGATTTTGCTCTGCATTGCTCTACTTTGTGCTCGGCCTCATGGCTTCTGGGCCTCATGGCGGTATTAGCCCCTATTCCAGACACACAATAACTGGGTCACTCTTTCTGATGATATTACTGATGGTGTTATTTTATGATCCATTTATTAGGAGCTTGGATCGTTTATTCAATTTTGGAGGGCAGTGGTGCTTAGTGGGGTTTACATTCCCTTTATTCGCGAGGTCAAACGTCGAGTGGGTTAATACAAGGCCTGGTTAGATTCTGATTCTCCACGAGAAGTATTTCTATTTATTTTTCTTCGGGATCACTATTTTATGCCCATTTGTACTTCCTCTCCTTGGATGCTCGATGGCATCTTTTTTAGTTTTCGTGCGAGTTGCATTGCTTCACTTGCCTAGATGTTCAGGTTTAAATCTCTGGCTTTGCACACCATTCATTCTTTTTGCTTGTGCCTATCTTTAGTTCTTCTCGCTCGGTATGGTTTGATGATGTTTTGTATAATTTTTGTATGATTCTACATTTTTATGTTGTTTTTTTTAGATCTATGGTGACGTTACTTGTCTTTTATTCGAAGATGTTTATTTTTAAAATATCCTATGGGTCAGCGAATATTTCTCTTATATAATATCTCATAAGTTACATTAACCATTTTAATATTTCTTTTGAACTTTTAAATATTGATTATATTAATAAATAACAATTAAAAAGTCCCTTTTTTGATTGATAGTCTAAGTATTATATTTATTAGTTTGCTTTGTTATTGTCTTTATTTGTGGATTTACTTTTTAATGTTATGTTTTACTTCTCTTCTTGCTCTATCCTTTCTTTTATTTCTATCTATCCCTTTTGTCTTCCTTGCTTCTATTCCTTAACTCACGCTTCTCGTTTTCTATATCTCTCATCCGTTAGTCCTGTTTATTTTTGCCTCATACCCATCTTGACTTGAATGCCTTTTTGATGCCACTTTTAATCCATATTCTTCTTCGCTCATTTACAATCTCTTTTGGGTTTTGGTATAGTTTTCCTTGAGAATGAAATGAATAAAGTTTGAGTCATTGCAAACTCCAAAAATGGTTAGAATACACTTGTATAAAAAGGGACGAGAATGAGCTTACGATAAACAGAGAATCTAAAACTTTGATTGGAAGAGCGAACCATTTTGACTAAGAAAGGTAATGTAGTGAATTCTTCGATTTTGTGAGTAATTCTATAGAAGGAACAAGAATATTTATGGCACACGAGAAATCGTTTATATCACAATAAATCGGAAAAATACAAAATAAATCTTCTGGTAACAAATGGCATGAGTTGGAAGGATCTTTATTAACAAATTATATTAAAGAATACCATTTAAAAGCGCCTCAACAATGGAGCATGTGGGTTTCCTATAGCCATTCCTAAACAAAGCAGATAGAATTTATCATAGAAAGGAAAACAGCAATTTTGAATGCACATTTTGATCAAATCAATGAAAACATGGACAGGATGAAGCTAAGAATTATATTGCAAAGCCTCTGGTAACCGACCAATAGGTTCGTTTACAGGTACTTTTATGAAAAAGAAATGACATCAAAAAGGATCAATTTAAAGTTGAATGTTATGCTGATACTTAATTTTATCAATGAAATTACAATACCATATTATAGGAGCTTTTTAGGACGGAAACGACCGATGCCATTTCGGCAAACTACCAGGCCAAGATCGGCACCTCTGCCCGCAAAGGGACTTTAGGTGAGGAAACCCACACTAAAAGTCATAAGTGTGCTGAGTGGAGCCTCAATTACGTCTGACCCTTCATTGAGAGACAACCTGGCGTTTTCGAGCCAGCTGTCTCAAATGATTTCTGGGTATTCGCTCCACTGATGGGAGCAGGTTGGACAAGATAATCCATCAGAGGTGAGCTTTAGCTAGTTTGCTTAGTAGAGAGCCAAGGTGATACTTTTCTCGTTCCTAGAGCCTTGTGGCGAATTCGTTGGATCCCACTGAGGCGGCCAAAATTAATGCCCTTCGGACATTTATTGACTCGCCGGTGAGTGTGACGCCGTACTTTATCATAACTTCATGAAAGGAGTGGCTTCTACGAGGGATCTAGTGGAGTAGTGCATAGAAAGCATCACCTTAGACCTGGTCGATCATGAAACGGTCGAGGTAGAACGTGTGATGAGGAAAGAGGGAGGGGCCTCAAAGGCATTCGTGTCATTGCCGTGGAGCTGCTACTAATGCTACAGCTTCGGCCATACGAATCGATCCTGTAGACGCACAAAGTCAGGTTTACCTAGCCTTTGTAAGTTGTTCCAAGGACATATAGGATAAGACTCTATCGCGTAAGGCAAAATGTACCAGTTGCGCAGAGCCGCTCCCGCTTCTTCAAAGCAATGTGGTGCTATCTCATGGAAAAGGAAATCCGTTCAGATTACGCCTATACTCCCAAAGCTTACATAACGACAAGAGTATTGCGTCTGTCCTTCTTAGAGCACATTTCGTTTTACGCTGGATAATAACCAATGTAGAAAGATGGCTCCAAGTCCCAGGATTGGGTCGTTTTCCACCTCTGTTTAAATCAGGCTGCCGATGTGGGCTCCGAAGAAACGCGATGACGGGGTGACCAGACAAGCGTTTTAATGTTTCTTACACCTAGTACCTAGTAGGAATCAGGAAAGCCCTCTGGGCTACTTGGAAAAGAATATGTGAGACGTACAAGTGGAACTTAAAGTTCAGGTAGTTTCTATGCACCCAACCACCTATGCCGCGTCGGCTTCATGCTGCTATGTTTCCCCTTAGAATAGGACACATTCGCCCTATGCATAAGCATTTAATATAGGGCTTGCCTATACTTTATTGCGACGACAACGTTGTTGCAAACACTGTTCAACACTTTCTGTTTGAATGTCCGAGTCTGCAAAAACTTTGCGGACGTTACTTATCCCGATATCGTGACAATCGGGGTCGCTGCCTCTCGCTTGTCCTATGTACTCGGGAAGGGTTCGTGTCGACACTTTTTGTTTTAGGTCGCACTTTCCTGCACCGGGGGGGAGCAAACCTCTCTCAACGTTGAAGCTTGCTTTCTTCTTGTTTTTTTTGTGCCTTTGCCATTGTTTTTGTCTTTGTTTAATTTTGTTTTTGTAACTTTAAAATAGCCTATCAATAGGTATAAATTTTAAATTTTGGTGACTTATACCCTTGGAGGCATTCCTCAAATAAGCAAGTTGAAAAGCTTGCCCACGTTTGGACAAAAAGCAAGTGTGACCGCTTAAGCGCGCACGTTTAGGCGGAGGCTTTTAGACAAATTTTCATGAAGCATCACTTCACCAAGTACCCCCTTAAGGATAGGCTTCACTTTTGTAGGAAATATGAATATTGTAATGGTGAAGACTGGCTCAAATGATATTCTCTGATAAAGCTTCTTTTACCGTTTAAAGATTCAGGAAGATCTCTCGTTAGGATTAGAAGTATTGAGCACTTTCACGAGTTCTCTTTTCTGCCCACGGTGAGTCATACGGACCCTTTGTTAATCTGGGGTTGCTTTTAATCTAAGGGAAATAAAGCATTCGGAATTTTGACAAACATCACTGTCTTGAATTCAAAATGGTGCCAAATAATCTTCATTAGTACATTTTTCCACACTTTAGGACCAATTTGGGATAACTGTATTTTTAGGGGCACCTTATCACATATACAAAACAATAACAAAGTTTTGAGCGAAAAATAACATCAAATTTCTGAAATTACCCCAGTAGAGAATTTGTGGGCGATAATAAAACTGGAGGCTGATAAACAGAAAAGATCTAATTGCGATCAGGTTCTATTGTGAGGTTCTATTGAACAAATATGAAGCAACATAGGTCAAGATATCTTCATAAATTTCATCTCCAGCATGCCAAAAGTAATTAAAGCAGTCCTGATGAACAAGGAATGTATTTATTAATAAAATGGGTTTGGGATCTAAATTTTAATATATTTCTCCTTCAAATTATAAAACAAACACAAAAAAATGCAAAGTTTGCTTAATTCTAATAATTTTGTTATATGAAAATATATAATAGTATCAAAACTTTTGTCCATGACTGTAGATCTCTCAAAACTGTATAGGAAAATCCAATTAACCATTTTATTGATATAATCCCCCTGTAAAAGAACAATCTCTGACCCCCCTCCCCCCTGTATTGGATACCACGTGCTATGCTATCCCGCCATGGGCAACGTCACTAGCTGCTCGAACAATCACGAAATTTATATTGCTGAGTGCATTGTGGAAATATTCCCCAATCCTACGAACTCGGCCCAAGCCTCCTCCTCTCCCGTGACGAGGCGAGAAAGAATCGCTCTCTCTCTCGCCCCTTGCTTCTAAATGATGAATCGACTCCGCCACCGGATTAAGATGTCTGCAGCTTGTGACTACTTATTCCAAAGTCCCCCGTCTGCCTCAGAATCGGGCATACCAATACCAGGGTTGTTCTGTAGTTAGAGGAGTCCAGCCCACACCTCAAGGCCGTCCTCATCGTCTCAACTCTAGGTAAGCCCCGTGAGCGTTCGTCAAACAGCAATAGTTTCTCCGCCGTGATTCTATCCCAGTCAATCGGTAGCTTCTGTAAACGGCAAGCCTTTGAATTTGCGCAACAGTCTCCCTTCATTTGATCGAACCGAAGAAAATCCCCATCGATTACCTTTGAGGAAAAGAAGTTTCCTCTTCCAGTGGAATTACGAGTAATCTCACATTTCCCGTCGAACGTCATCTTTGAAGATTGGCTATCTTCATCAGAAGGTTGGTTTGGATCGTGCCCCACCTGCCACATTCGGACCGTACTCCACTTGCCTATCGGATCGTGCCCCACTTGCCTCATCTGATCGTTCCCCACTCTTCTCATCTCAAGAATGACCTTCCTCCAACTAACCAAACCGTAAGACTGAAACCCCCTGTATTATTAGTAATGTCAAGTTCCCCTTTTGATCTGAGCCTAGTAACCCTATCAATTAATTCTATTTGAGAATCCTTCCTCATAATATTTATCAAGAGACTATTTAAATTTTAATAATTCCCTTTTGTCTATTATTATTCTTATTTTGATCTTTGTAAATAAAATTATATTTTTGGTTTATCTTTAACTAACCTTGAACGATACTCTCGGCCTATTCAAGTAAATCTCGCCACCCATTTATGCACTCTATCTGATTATTAAGGATTCGCAACCCAACTCCTCAGGTTTGATCTTGTAGTTGGTCGTTAATGCCTGCGAGAAGTCCTTTAACAGTTCGTGTTGCAGTAGGTGATTAAGTCACCCCCACATAATATAAACGTAGTGTATGGTATAGAGTGGTGTTCCACGACACCCAGCTTTCCATAACTACAATGGAATTATGAAATTAGGTGAAATAAAGAGACTTATCCATCCCCAAGATTTGAAATAGACGAGAGATAACGGCCCCGAAAAATATGCGAGTTAGTAATTTGATTTAAACAAAATTAAACAACCCCTTTACAAATCTAAAATTTATTTTTTTGTAAATATCACCAAACTTTCCTAAATCAAATAAAGATTCTCACAATATTACATACATAATTTACCCTGTTACATTAAGAGAATCAGATTCCGAACCCTAGGGAACCCTTCATATCATCTGAATTTCTTCTTTATTAGAGGAAAAAGACGCCATCTGAAACAAATTCAGTATTTACAAAATTTGTCAATAGTATATATTTCATTTGTCTAAATCAGAGGTCTGCGAACGCGGGTAAATTACTCCTAATGGAGTAAAAATGAAATTCTTTGGTGTAATGAAGATTTATAAATATATTGGCACAAAATATTTAATAAGCGAGGCAAAGTAAGAAATATATATTTTTCCCCTAAAATAATTTTCAGCTTCTTAATAAAAACAAAATCTAATTTGTGGGGACCATTTCTTAAGTTGGCAATTCGTGACCTTTCTTTAAAAGTTGTAAAAGAAAGAATTTCCATTTCTGCAGAAATTGTGAGAGAACAAGTGATTTCTCCAATGAATGAAAGCAAACATTTTGTTATTCAACTTGATGAGACTGCAGTAGCAATTCGCAGCTGAGTGTAAATATTTGCTAGAAAGATTTAGGTGCAATTTGAGAGGAAATCTGGATTTGTTCGCATCTCGAGTTGAGAGCTCGTGGTATTAACGTATTCATCAAGTTTAAGAAAGAATAATGGAAGATAAAGTTAACAAGTTCTACAATACTCAATCCATTAACTTATATAACACCAGTATTTTGAGGTCCACATCTGTACTCCCATTGGCTGTTGATTTGAGTAAGCAGTTGAATGAATAAACGGAAGAAGTGACGAGAATGTTATTAGAGAAAGTGTAAAAGTTGTCGGATGATTACAGATCTAAACCAAAAGGTGGAAGGGGTAGTCACAAATGCCGTAAGAGCAGTAGTGAGATTAAAACCGTTAAGGTAAAAGGGCGCAACTAGGCCAATGAAGTTTAATTAAAAAAAATAGCAGTAACAACTAACCTAACCTAACCGATATAGCGTGGGGATATAAAGGCTTGTAAAAGATAGAGATATTTATAAAAGTGGTAAAAAACACAACTTATCAACGTGAACTACTTTCTCTTGGGGCATTGGGGTAGAGGGGATGTGCTGCCCTTCAAGTTTCACTTGTAGCCGGGATAGTACTCCTGTTACACCATCCACCTCCTTGCAGGCTATAATTTAAGATAAAATAATTACAAAGGTTTTTATTTACCTATTTTTTATCCTAATTTTAAGATATTTATAAAATGGAAAAAATATTTTAAATATTAAATCCGATGAGATACTTAGAACACTTAACATATTTTATTCATTTATTGAAGATCTTTACTCAAAGTAATGAAATATTCACTTGCCTTCCATTTTATTTATTTTTAAATGACCTATGATAGAAATTAACGGGTGACCTTGAATATCTTCTTTCTATTCATTTCTTTAACAGTTACTGACTATATTAATATTTCTATCTACCTTTTATAATTAAAGATCGAGTGAAAAGTGATGCACAACTTATGACGTGTAACTCGACTTTATGTATGAAACTACTATTTTAATGACTCACTATCATTAAAATATGTATAAGAAATAAGAGTGTAGTCATCCATTCTTGTAACTACCTATGTACCCTATAAATACTATTTCTCGTTTCTTAGCTTCTTCAACTCAATTCTCTTCTTATCTCATTTTGACAATGTTATTTTCACAGTGACGAAACGACAGTACAAAAATAAATATAAATATCAGGAAGATATTCAAGACCAACTGTTTATTTCCTTCCAAGTTTTTTCAAACAAAGTAAAATTAAATGCCAATTAAATTTTTCGTTAAGTGGATTATAAATCTCTAAGCGTAATAACATTAAAACCTGATATTAGAGCGAACTACAGAGCAAATTGGGACAGGTACTAGGAAGTACCATATGAACTTCGTCCAAGTCAATTATGTAGAAGCAAACGTAGTAGAAACAGATGAAAAAAAATGTGCGATTGAAAGCAAAAATGATATTCATCTCAAAAATAGACACAACCCCCTAACCCCGTTATCAATTAACGACCTATATCGCTTCGGAACTTCATTCGATAAGTCTTCGAGAGAATCATTAAGAGAAGACTATATGTGAACGGAAAACCCTTAATTACGAATACCAGTTCGGATTCTCTAAAGGTTGGGACACCAAAATAGCACTTAGTATCATTACTGGAAAGATTACCAAGGCCAAAACTGAGAAAAATATTTAGATCAGGTCATGTGATATATAAAATACGCCTTTTACAAAGTCAGTGTCAAAGGAATGGACACCAATATGGAGAGAATTCTCTATAACTCTCTGACATGTCGAATAGCATATGAGGTTCTTAATGAATTTAAAGTACTCTAGTTCGAATTGGAAGCTGGAAGCTCAAGGGAGGGGGCTGCCTAAGTCCTACGCTGTATTTAATCTATTCAACAGTCGTGCCACTAAATATAATGCTGCATGACTAGGGACACCATTCAATTAGTTTTTAGTCAATATAAGAATGAAAATTTCAAAGAGGGATGACAGGCATCGAAATTGGCAATATCAACCAATTCGTACGGGCCTAGTAAATAAGAAAGAAGAGACAAAATAAGAAGAGAGAGAAAAACCTGAAAAGCACTACATCAAGAAATCATGTTTGAACCACTCAACATTCTCAAAAGAAAAATAGTGAAAAATATTTCGGGGGAAGGATGTATATTGGTCAGTAATTTTCTACCTGCGTAATCGATTTGTCAGGTTTTGATACAAAGATAATTTTGGCCACTTTAACTCCATCTGGGAAATATACATATTAAAGCCTATATTAAAATAGTTTTTTAGCTTCTTATTGATATTTCGTTTAGTTTTTTAATTCTACAGTGTGGCCCATAAGTCCTAGGAGACTACAGTTACAGTTACATAAAAACATACATTTGTCTTCCGTTAATAACATATTTTATACAAAGGTTTTACGTACAGTGTCCTGAAACTTATGGGACACCCGTTATATGGTGTTTTCTTCTCTACCCAGTCTTTTAAGGATCTTTTTGTTTAAAACTTGTAATCATTTCTCTCAGTTCATCCGTCGTAATAATTACGTTGATTCTCTCGTTGGTATCTATTTATCCCTCAGCTTAGTGGCAAGGTTGTGTGTTTTTACTATTTCTTGATTTTTTTGAGCCAAGGATCTGGTTTTAAAATTTAATGTCATAGTTTACGTTTTACAATACACTAAGCATAAACACTTCTTCCAATGTTCGCGAAATTTGATCTCGATTTCTGCTTTGTCTTGCATCTTTGATTTTCATCTCTCTCTCAGACAATATTATTTCATTTAGTTAATCTCTTTCTAGAATTATTTTGGTTTTATTCTTGCATCTCTTTTTTTGTTTGGTTTCGTACCATTCTTCATTTTAGTTTTCCGCCTTAAGAATTAGTAGTTCCCTTTTCTTTCTCTTCAATCTCATGTATTGTTCCCTGGTTGTTCTTATTCGTGTTATTCTCTTTGATATTATTCGTATTTCTTCGTTTAAGTGTCTCATTTCTAATGACAATTTAAATTGTTGGATAGATAAGAATGTTCATTTTGGTAATGATTGTTCATCATCTTTTTCAATTGATTCTCGAATTGTATATAGTTCCTCGTTTATTTTCTCTTAAATGGCTTAGTTTAGCCTTTTCGGTTTGTATTGCCAGAGTTTATCTATGTAGTTTTCTCAGATCGTCATGTGGTAAGCTTTTCATTACCGGATCGGAAACTGTATTGGATGTTTGTTGATTCCAAATCAATATGGCCTTATGGTTCTTGTAATTTATGTAGATTGATTCGGTAATAGTTTTAGCAGGAAGGGCTGAAATTTGCCTGTCAGATTTCTTGATTTGTCGCTATCTATCTTGTGATAAATGTTGGAAAATTATTTAGCGAATTCTGCGTGTTAACATGATTTGAAGGTTTCCTCCGTTGATTTTCGTAATCTTCTTATCTGGAATATTAAAACTTCTTATGTTTTTTCTATATCAATAAAACTTTATGTTTCTTCAGGTTCTTACATTATATGCTCTTACAAAGTGCCTCAGTTTAATTTTACCTAGTTAATATTTTCTTATTCCTCCTTACTAGGCAACTCTCACTAGGCCTTAAAACGACTGGGTACATTTGCTCCAGAAAGTATTTATACCCTTACTTAATACCACCATTTCTATCAATAATTCATGAAAAGTTTATTGTAAGGGAGGAATTTAAAGCTATTGAGATGAATGTACAGGCGTGACCAAAGGGTTTTTGACACCTTGAATTTTTCTCACTCTTTGGGTACTTCGATAGGTTTACATGAATGTTTGCATTATATTTATAAAGCAAATTAAAAGTGCAAGCTTCCATTAAACCATTTTGGAAATATCTAAAATGGTGATGCTATTGAATTCTATGAAGTCCTGGTATAAGTATGCTGGATGGTACGATCAAGATGTCATAATATAAAACATTATTTTTGCTGATAATATCATATTTCATTTCAAAAATATTTGATAATGATATGATAATGGCGGAAACACGTAACTAAACCGTGGCGGAAAGAAGTCTGCAATGCACCCTATACAAAGAGGTTCTCAGCTGTCGACAAATCGCCCAGAAGCACGATGGATCAAATTTTGGTGTTGTAGGGTTGTTTAAGAGGATCTGAGGACATGGAACCTTCCACGACAGACCTCGTTCTGGACAAATAAGCCTCAGTATGAAAAGTGACGACAGGTCGAGGGGTCGTGTGAGCCTTCTGGATCGTAAGAAAACTGCAGTCCAGCTAGAACTTGAATGGACAAAGAGAGGCCTCCATCATAACAGTCCACCGTAAACTGTTTCTACAACACCTGAAGTCATTCATTGCCAGTCAGAAGCTGCTGATTAACCTTCAGCAGATGCGACGTCGATTGGCTTGAGCACATTTTAACCTCAACTAGTCAATGCTCCGGGGGGTACAGGTCTTATGGTTTGACGAGTCCACGATTCTGTTAAATTGACCTCAGGTAACGTTTGAGTCCACAAGATTGCTAAAGAACCTTTGGAATCTAGAGTGTATGATGCCAACAATTTATCCTGGTGGCCGCTCTTTGATGGTATGGGTTAGCATTTAAGGTTTATGGGTGGGTCGTCTCACAGTTGGTGATTATACCATAAATTCAGAGAAGTACCAAGCTTTCGAGATCCTAAGAGCTTACATCTTGCCCGCTAAAAATGTTATGAATGTGTTTTTTCCCAGAAGGCAAACGCTTCACGCTTCATTCCATCAGTTTGCGTCCACCATACAGTGATCCTGCGACAATTATATCACGGTAATAATTAACAACCACAGTCCTCAGATATGAATCCACTTGAAAATCTATGGCAGGTCCTAAAGGAGGCCGTAAAACGTTGTCAACCACCCTTCAATAATAAACTCAAGGCAGTCATCCCTGAAGAGTGCGCCCGCATCACGCCCCTCAGGTGTTGCCTCCTCGTGTAGAGCATTCCTCGAAGAATAAATGCTCTCATCACTGCCAAGGGATTCTCGACCTGCTACTGAGATAACTGTTTTAGTTTGGTGGTGTTGTAATTTTCATAAAGTTTCAACTGTTTATGTTTTAGATTTCTGATGTTACATGTTTTGGCAGATTTTATATTCTCCTAATGCATGTATATTATTTGGGGCAAATATAACGTATTGCTAGTTATTCTTCCTCATTTTACTTGTATATTCATCTTAAAATTTAAATACAATTTTAACACCCTGCATTAATTAAATTTCCTAAAAATCCGAGGTGTCCGACAACTTATTGCAGCGGTTAGAGGACTAAACATGCCCACAAAACTTCAATAAGATTGAAAGATAAATAAAGAAATAGTAATTCCTTTTAAGAGAATTAGTGTTGATTAGCTTAAAAACCCTCAGATCGATTTTTTGTCCTTCTCGTCTTTGCAGAATTTTTCAATTTCTTCGATGGCTTTGGAGTCTCGCTTAGACCTAAATCTTCGTTTCACGTCACAAGTTTTTTTATCGAATTTAGGTCTGATTACTGTGATAATCATCTAAAAAAAGGTTTATTTTCGGTTCCGTCAACCAGGAAGAAACCAATTTCTATTGTTTGTGGGCGTTGTTGTATTGAAGGGCCCATCATCTTCCTCGGCTAAGTTGTAAGCATTAATCTTAAGATAATCTTTTAGAATCTACCAGTAATATTCTTTATTCATTGTTCTACTGAATCGATGAAGTGTAATAAAGCCAGTTGGAAAAAAACTGCTACATGGCATACTAAATTCATCGACATGTTTAAATGTTTAAATAGTATTTTTTTAACACGATCCTTACCCTTTTTATGCCAAACATACCGATATAATTTTTACCAAAATATCTTCATTTAATCTGACCATAGCAAATGGTTCAATAATTTAAAATTTTACTCTAAAATGATCGTTAGTGTAATTCAGACGTCCGTATATTTCCCCTTTATGCAGCATATTGGACCCTGTATTTCAATTAAAATCAAAGCCATCCTCTCCTAACTGAGTATCCGTCCCCCTTTTCTTCATTTCTGGGTTATTTTTAACAGATCTAAGGATCATCCAAACTGTATGGAGTGGAATTTTCCGAAGATGACCATAAGAAGAAAGATTTGCAGTTGTTTCCAAATTCATTAAACTTTATTATTATTGATTTCTTTGGGTAAAGGTAAGGCCATTTATTTCTTCTTTTGTAATGGGTTAGGAATAGGTTCTTGAGGTTTTATCACATTTATTCATTACCATTAACAATTTTAGAAAAAACTTCATTTATAATTGATAATAATATGCAATTTAATCAACAATGTATTCTCGCTTGTTATTTACGACTTCTTCCCAACGTTCACTTAGTTTTTCGATGCCTCTGCAATAAAAATCTCTGGATTTTGACTCGAAGAATTCATCTAACCATGTTCTTAATTCCACATCAGTATTGAACGAAACGCTGCGCAAATTGTTGGAGAGCGATCGGAACAGATGGAAATTCGATGAAGCCAAGTCTGGCGAATATGGAGGATGCGGCAGGATTTCCCAAATAAGCGTTTGAATGGCACCTTTTGTCATATTGGAAATGTGAGGACGAGCATTGTCGTGTTACAGAAGGACTCCATAGCGTTGATGAGGTCGCTTTTCACGAATAGCTTAGGCAAGTCGATACATTTGTTGAACGTAGAGTTATGCATTGACAATCTCGTTGTTCGCAAGGAGCTCATAAAGAATGATGCCTTCACAATCCCACCACACACACAGCATCGTCTTTCGTGGATGAAGTCCTTGCTTTAATCGCGGAAGTGTTTTTTTTATTGGGGCTAATCCATTGTTTTCGATGGTTCATGTTGACATAAACACACCACCTCTCGTCGCCAGTGATAATGCAGTGAAGAAATCTCTCCTTATATTCACGAGTAGCCTTGTGACGAGCAAGCAAACCTGCGGCAATCGTGTGGCGTTGAAGTTTGTTGCTTTCGCTCAAAGCGTGCTGAACCCATGCAACGAGTTTTTAAACTTTCCCCATCGAATGAAGGTAATTCACTATAGTTTTCGGATCACACGCCAATTGTACAGCTAATTCTCTAGTCGATTGACGAGGATTTTCATGAAGAAAGTCGTTTAATCAATCTTCATCCAACATAATGGGACGACCAAAACGTTCTTCGTCATTAAGATTGAAATGACCGTTTTGGAAACGTGAAAACCACCATTGAGCTGTCCTTTCTGATAAAGCATTTTCCCCGTACACAACACAAATATCGCGAGGAGCTTTGGCTGCGTTTGCATTGTTCCCGTCTAGATTAAAAATGAATAACAACAAGTGTCGAAAATGCGCCTTTCTTTCAACTTGACATTCCATTTTGAGGGTACAGAACAAAAATTAAATTAACACCGCTTTTAAATAAACCGCAATGACTTATTACTCAATTTCAAGACGTAGCCTAAGCAAAAACCTAATAGTCTATGCTGTTAAGGGACGTAGCCTATCTTTGCAAATTTTGCTCTCATTATTTATTATTGTTTCTTAATATGTGCACAAATCACTTTAACAAAACTCGTCCAAATTATAAAGAGAGGGCCACAAAAACTACTCATATGACTTCGAATCAGTGTCACAATGTAAACCATATAAATATGGAGGTGAAAATGATATCGTATAAATACGTTTTGGTTAACAACTTTCGAGAAAAGTGTTATTACTTATTTATTTGTAACATACATTAAAATTTTGTGGATGAGTCTATTAAGACTAAATTTCGTTTACCTTGCAATGAATGGGTCTTTTAGAAGGCGAAAAATGGTGGCATTAGGTAGGGGTATGAATTCTTTATGAAGCAGGCGTATCTCCGCCTTCTGAGCATATTCAACCTTTACTTCCTCTCTCAACACGTCTCGTGCCTACCCATATAAACACCTAAAAATATTCTTGATATCTTTATTTTTTCCTTCAACACTTCTGCAACACTAGAATGTCATCCACTGAGCCTCCGAGCGAATGATCGACACCTGAGAACCACCTCGTGCTGGAAGCTTAGCAGACTTCTTGCCTCCTCGGTATAGTTACGTTTTATCACCATTAGCCTATCATTATCAGATGCTGTTGAGATGGAATATCATATTTATCAATAAATATAATCTGTTATATGAAATTTTTTAGTGTAACACACTGCATACTGATACCATGATTTCATACATTTCAATGGCATCACCATTTTATATATTTCAGATAAAGTTATAAGTAAGCTTGTACTTTTATTTTGCTTTCTAGATGTACTAAGCACCAGCACGCGAAGACACACCAACATATTCATAGATATACCCAGGCAGTAAAAAAATTCCAGGGGTCAAAAAACGTTGGTTGCGGCCTTGGATGAGATCTTGCAGGGGTTTCTAAGCTTTCATCAGCAGTGGATACGCTGTTTTAAAGTAACTGATCACACTCTTCTAGCGGCTAATACTGTTTAGCCTGTCATTCTATTATTTCTTGATCTCACGGCAGAATTTATTATTGTCGATCACAACTTACTGCATAAGGTTTTCTTGTGTTTCTGGAGTACACTGACTCTTTCTACTTGCTCTTCCATTTTGCACTCGGTCCATAGCAGGAGTGAAATATTTACGCCAGCACCGTGGGTCTTGATGTTACGAAAAGCTCGGTTCTTGATTCACTTAGATTTTTTCCATCTATATTTTTTCCTATAGCCTCTTATCTTCTTTGTCGATTCCATTGAAGCCTACATTTTTATTCCCAGCATCATTTGCTGAGGCTCTTAGATATATATATATTCTATCCACATACAAATCATTAATGAACGGCCCTCGGCAACCTTTCTGAAAAGCAGTCATGAAAAAAACTGAGGTTTCCTGCTGGTTGCTCATTCGGATTTGATATTCATAGAAGAAAAATATTGCCTATTTTCCTAACCTGGATGACTTTTAGCTCTTCTTTCCCATATCTTTAAAGGTTAGAGGGTCACGTTTGATAGTGAGCTACCTCTCATAACTCATGGCAATAAGATTTGCCTCTTCTTTTTGATTTCTCAGTAGTATAAGCCGTATCCACTCTCACGCCTTTGTTATTAATATTCTTGTGTACTGTATCATTTTTATCGATGGCCCCATAATCCAATTTTTCGACCCATTTTTCAAAGGTCGGGGATGTTTCTGTCCTCTAGTCATCATAATCTGTGAAATGCATGGGTAATCACCAATTCAGCTGTCTTCCGCACATAACCTAGTCCTGGCCCCGAGAGACTATTCCCCTGGCTCTGCCACTTTATGCATGTACCACGTAGTTGTCTGTGTTGCATTAGTAATCGTGCTTTCGCAAATTTCACTCCTAGGAACTGAATAATTGATTGATCAGCTGCCTTTTATACACTCTTTTTCTCCCAATGGAGCCTTCATGTCAGCCATAAATAGCCAATTTCTTCTCAATCTTTACTGAGAGGCATTAAAAGAAGCTTATTTCTATTTATGCAATGGAAGCGATGATTGGAAGAGAAGAATTTCATAAATTTGTCAAGGAGTATATGTCCTTTTTATAAGAAAAATAAATGCTTCTTAGTTTTGTATAAATTATTCAAAATTTGATCAAAGTTGTTTTAAGATATTTCTTAAAATGGATAGCCATTTAGAATTTTCCATTAATAAAAAGGCCTTTTTTAAACTGAAAATAAGGTGAGTTGTTTAGGGAAATATTAAACACCAAAAACAATGAGTTAATTCAAAATAAAAAAACTCCTTTCCTCTTCTCTATGTGGTTTCTAACAGTAAAAAATTATGCTTTGCATTTGGTTCGAAGTGAAAGAGTTATTCAATATGAGCTATCAAACAGTTACTACATACGTATATCTTCAGCATTTTAAACTTTTAAATGAAACTTTTAAATAAAAACGCCCTTCACTGATAACAAAAAGGATTGATCTTCTGCTCTATTAAAATGCATTGGATGCACTTAACACGTTTGACTCCTATCCTTACAAATTAATTTGTTAACTTGGAAAGGTTTTTCTCTCCTCCATATTCAATAAACCTTAAAACATCTAATTACCATTTACAAGGTTATTACATCACATAAATGTGAAAGTTTACTCACATAAAAAGCTGGTAGGAGAGATATTAAAACATATATTACATAAAATCCTAGTACATGTTTCTAGAAAGGTATCTCCTAGTTAGTTAAACGTTGTGAGAGCATTGACAATCATGATGAAAGCTTCTAGGTTGAATAGATGTAATTATGTCTACAAAAACATCCTTTTATTTTTATTTTATATAAACAACACTAATTCAGTGATCACATAAAATTTAAGTTTTAAAAATTTTGGGATATCAAAAAATAGGAAAAATAAAACTGCTCTGCGAATTTGGGAGTGTCTGTGGAACTGCCCTAATCTGGGTTCATTCGTACCATTATCTTATATTCACTATTTCCATATTTCTTGGCCATCGGATATATATTTTTGTGTTTCAAATTGATCGATCCTTGGTCCATTTAATTAACGTGTGTATCTTCTTCTTCTAAGTTTTCTTGTGCGTCGTCTTGTCTTTCATTTCATTTCTCCGATGACAGAAACAGATATTTTTCCTTTATCCCTTTCTTGTTTTCTGAGGTGAGTAGAAACCTATTATCCGCTGATAACATCATCACTAAATCGTTTTTAGCAAAATTTCGGAAATTTAACAAATATTGGTATCACTGGAAAGTACCCTAACAATTGTAGCTCGCCTTGATAGCCAGTAATTATTCGCTTCGTGATCCAGACTTCTTCTGCCCCGTGTAACATTGTAAAACCCATTAACCAACCTCCCAAACAACCTCCTCACACCAATCTCCCCTGACGAGCTCGCCTCATTTCTACGATCATCGAAAAACCTTTTCTCCTCTTGACACTTTTCCACCCAGTATCTTTATTCAGTTTCTTCCTGTCCTCTTACCGGATCTACGAGCTATCTTCAACGCGTCACCTGACTTTAGACATACGGTTATCCTTCTGATCTTAAAGAAAAAGAATTTTGCCAGTGATAATAATTCAAATTATGATCTATTCTCTAAGCATTCAGTCTTTACAGCATCAATGAAACATTCCAGTCCGAATTCAAGACAGTTCACAGTTTTGAATTACTGTTGAAGTGATACTTCTCACATTTAGCATCCTACACACCACAACTATCCCTTACCTTTCCTCCCCTATATCTGTGTCTAAATTAAAATAGAGCCTGTCACTCGGGAAGTGCTCTCATGTTTTTGGTTCATCGCACTCGTCTTTACTGCATGTTAATCGTGCTTTGTCTGTAGTGGCCCATAAGATGCCGAATGGTCTACCTGCTCGCATACGTTCCTCTTCCTTGCCCGGCGCTTTTAAGCATGTTCTGAAAACCCATCGCTTCTGCTAGGCTTTTTCAAAGTCGATGGAAAGGCGACGGGGAAGGCTCAAGGTCTTGAAGGGTGCCATACAAATGTCTATGATTATTATTATTATTCAATATAAGACTATAAATTTACCACTGTCTTTGTCGCTAATCTATCTCCAAACAAGGAGAAGCTTATGCTCTGGCCTTGACCTCCCCTACTGCATATTCCTCGTAGTTTTCTGTGCTGCTTAAGTGATCTTACTTTCTCTATAATTGCTCAAGGATTTGGGAATGATCTATTAGTTCCCATACGTTTACGTTCATATCTTAGTGGCTTCAAACATAATTTGAAGATCACCTCTTCCCTTAAGCGTAACTAGTTATTAGACAGCCAGTCTGTGAAGGACCATGGCCTCTAAGAACGCCATTAAAATCCCTTATTATTATTATTCCATTTTATAAGTGAAACAAGAAACTAATAGTCTTTGCTAATGAGATTTGTCTTTAATAATTTTATCATGCTACACTAATGTTTTGAACATTTTGGATTATTTAATATTAAAACATCGAAATACTTTTCCTTGTTTAAGTGTTTAAGTTTTGAATACAAATATTGAATCGTTTTTTAGATCATTATTTCATGTCATTTGTTCACGTTGAATTAGATCGGTCATCGTTATAGAAACTTAGCTACTCATTCCAAGTCTTTTAAAACTTTTCCCATTAGCTATGCTATTTTGCCTTAATAACTAGTTTTATGTAATCAGAATATTTTAAAAGTTTATACAATATATTTGTACCGTGATCGTATATGTATATATTAGACAAAAACAATGTTTTGAGAAGTGATCCAGAGAACGTCGCTAGTGACCGAAGCTGATGTTCAAAAGACATATAATTGCAACAGTTTTAGTAGGATGACTCCTATTCATTGTTCCTTTAGATTTATCAAGTTTTATTCATGTAAAATTGTGTCAAAAATAGTTTTTAATAGAGATAAACTACATCAACAGCTTTATCCTTCTCTAACTTTGTGATCATTTCGTGAAAGAATAGAGCAAATCATGAATCATAAGCGACCGCTTCAAAATACTTCTGCAAGTCATATACGAGGGGTAGTCAATAAGTTTTGCTAATCGGTTGGGCAAAACAGAGGAAGGGGGATGGCTGTTTGTGGGGGTGTTAGGCCAAGTTATAACAAGTCGGGACTTGCAGCCGCACGCTCCTGCCTTGTCTATTTAAGAAGCAGTAGCTGATCGCAGATCATCAGTCACAAATTTTTAACAATAGAGAAGGTTGAGCACCGCACAGTGATCAAATCTTTGACCAAGGAAGGCAAGAATGCAAGAGAGATCCATGAACGCATGGTTGAAGTTTACACTGACACTGCCCCTTCCTATGCAACCATTGCTCGCTGGAATAGGGAGTTCCGCCATGGTCGTGAGTCCCTTGAAGATAACCCCCATCCAGGACGCCCATCAGACGTGACCAACGAGAACAATGTGGCCCGTGTGGGGAGGATGATCCTCGAAAATCGACGGCCGAATGTCGAAGAAATCGAGCGAGAAATTGGAATATCACATGAAAGTATTATCAACATCATCCACGACAATTTGGCCATGGCAAAGGTCTCTGCCGGTTTGGTCCCTAGAAACCTCACGAAACCTCACGCCCCATGATCGACTTAAACGTCGTCAAAGTTCGGAGGAGCTGCTGCTCCTGTACAACCAAGACCTGGCGGGATTCGAGTCACCTATAGTGACAGGTGATGGAACGTGGGTCCATCACTGAGATCCCCTAGCGACTACTTTTTATTTCGTCAACCTAAGGCTGCACTGCGTGGACGCCGGTTCGGGAACGATGAAGATGTTCAGCTTGCCGTCCAGGAGTGGATTGAACAGCAGTTGGGAGATTTCTGGTTGTCGGGAAATCGAAGCCTCAGGGACAAGTGGCGCAAGTGCATTGAAGTCGAGGGTAGTTATATTGAAAAATAATAAAACACTTTTTCTCATATCTCGTTTTCTTATATCCGAATTGCAAAACTTATTGACCGCCCCTCGTACATCTATAGTAATTCACCTCCAGAAGTTCCACGATAATTCGCTGCTAATAGACTCCAAGATTTTGCCAGGAACCGACGTGAAGGAAGTGGGTGGAAAGTTTCCAGGATCAGCATTGATGTTTTTCTTGAAAATTCGTGATAAATATATTCCTACACTGAGTTTTTTTTTTAAAATTACTAAACGGTTTTAACAGTTTGCTTCCTAATTCCCTAATTGATCCGAACGACCCTTCCTTTTTAAATTTTCCATTCTTTTTACTTAAAAGCTAACTTCATTTTCTGTTATTTCATTATTTGAAAGTATTGTGTCTTCATATAAACTTATTACTAGGTCTTATATGGTAAGTTATTTAGTATCAAATAAAGTAGTCTGGATCCTAGATGTCAGAAATATAATATTATGATCCATAAATTCTTCCAATGAAGAATATTGACCTACACTATTACACGTAAGAAAAATTTGGACAGTAAAATCTTTGTTTATTAGAGATTTCATCCAAACGAATCTCAAATAAATAATTTTATTTCCAATTTAAATACATAACACGATATTATGATCTTCACACCATTGTTTTTTTAACCAATATAATTTTAGTAGATAATAATAGGTTGAATAGAAAGATTCAGGAAATTGATAGAGCCGCAATAAAGACGATTACAATTTCTCTTAACGTGTGTTTGGATATTATAATTTGTGTATTTGTATGTATATTACTCTTAACTCTAGATTTGTATTTAAATATTGGATATTTTTGTTTTCTAAAATAAAAATAAAATACTAAAATATCTAAATGCTTAGGATATTTGAATAGGAAGGAATAAAAATTTATTTTAATATTTAGATGATATTGTCAGAGAGAGAGAGAGAGAGAGAGAGAGAGAGAGAGAGAGAAGAGAGAGGGATTCACCTATACAAAGAAGCCTAAAGTGGTATCTCACGGACGAACGAATCTTCCTATGGCATCTTTCTGTAAACCTCCAAGGAGATAACGAAGCCAGACGAGTCTAAGTGGAGCCCGTAGCCCAAATCAGCAAGAGGGCGCTAAAATTTTACTCGCACCGTCTTGAATTGGAGTGGAACCCACTTTCGACGGCAGAAAATCGCTTCCGGCGAGCCTTATAGATTTCCTAGCGCGGAAATGAGCAAATTAGTATTTAACCAGGAGGCAGGCACTGCTCACACAGAATCCAAGCAGTAATCACGTGGATTCATTGGAACCAGCCTAAGGACACACGCGCTCCTTCATACGCGACTTTCTGTTACTCTAAGGACTCGCAGGCAAAAAACCAATTGTTCAGAACTATGGCAGTCAAGGACGTAAGGACTCATTCTGGATACGCGCTAAGCTCCATGCCTTGCAAGGATACTCCCTCAAACCACCACTCGAGGCCCCCTTCCCCCTTCTTGAAAAATCGTAAGCCTATTACCATTTTCTCGATTACCGTCGAAGAGGCCTGACGCTCTCCGATACGAAGCTTCTTCCCCTAATCTCCTCCCGTTTTCGCTCGAGTAAATATTGTGCTACTCATAGCTCGTCCTAAAGCACTTCATTGTAAATTAATTCCTGTACTAATTAGATTAGTTTTCCCATAGTGTATAAAGTATTCTTAAATTCTGTTGTCTGTGTAATAGTGGAGATTATTTTTGTTTCTCTTGCTTAAATCCCAGAACCACATAAAAAGCCATTGATCTATTTTCTAAGTTGGCCAACGGAATACACGCACTTAAATATCCCCATACTTAAAAGGGACTCCCTCCCCGCGTCTAGGGCAGGCAAGCGAAGATGAGTGAAATCTACCTGACCTACAACAGAGCGATTAGCCATATTTTAAACTTAAAAAAAAAAAATAAAAAATCTGAGAATATTGAATACCTATAGCATCGCACGTTATAGCAATTTCTAAAATAAATAAAAATAAATTATTAAATTTTCAGATTTAGAATTCACACCCCATGCCTTATGTTCTTTATTGTCGTAGGTCAGGTAGATTTTACTGTGCTCTGCTTGCCCACCTTAGGGGGGGGGGGGGCGAGTACAAAAAAGATCTAATTTTCTACAAGAGTGCTAAAATCAAAGCAAACCCTAGTCTTAATTCGTGATCAGGATCAAGAGACTTGCATGTTGCCCTTGAGACAGAGAATAGCCACAGGGGTACTCAAAACAATTTTAAAACCAAATTGATTAGGTGCTAACAAGTTAATATTATCCATAAACGAGTGAGTCGATTTTCCAGCGAGTGCTTGAAGATGTTAAATAAAACATATCGAGATGGGTTTGTAATCATCGGTGTGAATAAAAAGTGAATTTTTCTTAGGAATTGGAGTAATATTGCAAAATATTGGAAAAGATCTCTGACTTAAAAGAATTTTAAAAGCAAGAACTAATTTGGGAGCTAAAGTAAGAGAAAACTTATTTAAATATAAGAAGAATTCGTAAGGAATCACAACTACCAAGCAAATCCAAGTCATTCCGGAGCATGGGAATCTTAGAAGATTTAAAAAGAAGGAAGCTCACTTTAATATGAGGAAATCTAGACAAAGATCAAGGCTAACTAACTGATTATTACATATTTTTGGTAAAAAACGGAAGCGAGAATGGGAGCCATGCTTTTAGATCTATGGCACATAGAACCATCTGCATATGACCTTGAAAATAAGCTGAAGTCCAAATAAAAAAAGTCACTGCTTAAGAGCATACACCATCAGAAATGTAGCTGGTAATTATTAGTTATGATAACAGAGTTATGAGCCTCATGATAACTCCGGCAGCAAAATATATTTATCTCTTAATATGCGAGAACACACTAACGTAATTGTCCCAAGAATCAGAGTAATGGATACGAGACCACTCACAATAGGCGATCTGCATATCGCGTCGGGCTTTCCACAATCATCATTAATTTACGACTTCGAAAAATTGAATGGGAATATTTCTTTCATTGATGGAAAGAAGAATACTATTGAGAGCTTCGAATGGACAAACAGCACTGAAAATATAAGTCCAGACAATACGATCAAGGTCAGTTTTAACAGCAGAATAATTAGCCAGTGATTTGCTAAAATACTATACGCAAAGTTGCAAAGGAAAAGTGGTATAGGGAATGTAACCTGTATATTCATATAAAATCCTGCTTGAGCGGTACTGACAGCGGGTAGAACCACGTAAACATTCAATGCTTAGAGACATCAGTAAGCAGGAAATCTAGAGAACTACTCTAAATGTTAGTTGAATGCCGATCAATTTGTCCTTATTCTTAAAGATTAGAGAAATAAAATCAACATAAACGAGTTGATTGGTGGGAGAGATAGAGTTCAATCCTTCGCGGTGATGTTCGTTAAGATTGCCACAGAAAGCGAAAGAAGATTTAAATCATATTCTTGAATTGCAGCTATATTACTGATCAAAAAGTCATGAATACTAAATTAGGGTTACTATATATGGAGAAAATGTAATAGTTATTAAAACAATTACATGACAGTCACGTTTGAAAGGTACTACAATAACCGCGTATGCATACACACATCTCCTGATCTCTAGGGATTGGGTTACTCCCCAGGAGGAAAGGTTTCTTGAAATTAGAGAAAGAAAGGTAGGACATGTGCCTGAATTTTGAAAGGAGTGTGTCAGAACCAAATATAATATAAAATTTAGTAGATGAAACTTAAATTTATATATATTCTCAAGAACTAAGATTAGGATGAATATCTGCGACCCAAATCAAACTAAAAAACATAAAATTAAAAGCAATAACATATCTTAAAATAAAATAACAATATCATATAAAGTTTAACGGAACAAATACGTCAGAAGTGACTAGATTATTACTGGTGACTAGAAAATATTCATAAGGATAATACCATACAAAACAAATATAACGGCGAAGAAAATGATCCACCTTAGGGGGAGTCGCAACTTCAAGGCAAGGCAATTACTACAATTTCCACAAGTCGTACAATTTATACAATTCATTAACATTTTCAAGTTTTGGAGATTAGGAACCAAAATATGGGAAGAAAAGAAAACCTTCCCATCCATTGGTTAACATTCCGAAAAACTTGAAAATGAGTTGTTAAAACTGTTAAATTTGGCCTATCCTCGATTGTTACCGTGTATTGTTTTATTAATGACTTACAAGTAAGACTATTTAGAATAAAAAGGATCGATGATCTCCACAGTTCCTGGAATTTCGTTCTTCTTACTTCTCGATGACAACTTACCCTTTTCTACTCTCCTTTTTTTGTGTGTATATTCACCACTATTAGTCTAATTTGTTTTGCATATATGTAAATTATTTACTTATATGTAAAATACTCAATTCTGTAAACTCTGTTCTTATAATAAACTTTGAACTTTGAACACCAGTATGCGATCCAAAATATAAGTCTTTCGTTGTACGTGGAGTAACACTGTATCGTATGTGGGGCTAACAAGACGTACGCTTTACTCCCGCTTCATGCAGCATATAGGTAGATCTGAGGGAAGTGGTCTTTAGTTTGGTAAACCTGATTCATCCCCGATTCGAAACCACCTAACGCAATGTGGCTCTAGGCCTCCACTCGAGAACTTCACAATACTTAATGCAGTAAACAACAACTCAGACCTTTACTTACTAGAGTGACTTTACATTGAATAACTTCAACCTAGTCTAAATAATAACTCATTATCCGTTCGATTAAATATAGACACACATTAACAAACATATTAATTTATTAGGAAATTTCACATTCTTTTGTAAAAATCCACTGTCAATTATGTTCCTATTTTATATCAATACTTTCGTTGTTTTTCCTCTCCGTATTCCATTGTATTCAATGCGTTTCAAATTTAATATTCACGTTTTTCGATCTTTTGCTTTTTTCGCAGCTTAACTTACGATTTATTATAGCTTCTATTATATATATATGTCCTGAAAGTGTTTGATCATATATCCGAGTCGCTGATTTTATGACGCGCCAAGTTATCCGATCACAATGCGTTCATGTGTTTTTTGTGTTTATCTAAGTTATAATGTAAGTTTTTTTGTTCGGGTGCCAAAATTCTGCTCCATAAATCGTACTGACACTGGATCTACATCATTTACTTCATGATTCACCATTGAAATAGGAGCCTTTCTTGTTAGATTCGCTAATGTATTCATGGGCATTTAAATTACGAAAAAGAACGCCAATTCCAAAATTTCACACAAACTCAAAGTAGCATAGTGAGGAGCCCTTAAGTAAGTATGGATCGAGGCTTATATGTATGTCAAGTCAAGCTGTTACTAATTGAATACACTATTTCAATGATTAAATGGGTGAAAAATAGAGAACTTATTACGCGGGAACTGAAATGTTCAGGTTGTCACATTGTGATTAACTGTACAAAATGTGCTTCAAATTTGGATAAACATATTTGGAAGATTCAAAATAGTCTTTAAAATTACAAACTTAAAGTAATAATGAAAAAATATTCATTCTATTTTAATTCTACAATCACCCTTGAAAAATGGGTTAGAGCTATTTTCTATTGGTGGGATCAAATCGATAAAACAAGTATGCAAAAGAACAACCTCTGTCTTCCTCACGCTATTTGGAGACTACGCGCGATTGTATCCCGCCGTAGAAAACATCACTCTCTGTTCCAAATCATTCGAGAAGTTTCGACTCCTGGGCATATTAGGGAGTTATGCTCCAATCCTGCGAATTTTTCCAGAGCCTTCGCCCCCCCCCCCCCGGCGACGAGAAGATAACGAGCCGCTTGTTATATTTGCGACTTGCCGCTAAAAGCTGAATTTTCGTCCGCCTCACGGATTAAGATGTCTGGAGCTTCCTCACCCCCTAGGCCAAATCCTCCCTTCCCACTTCCGGATCACTCGTACAAATATCCGGTTTTGACTTGAGGTCGGGAAGTCCCACACGCACCTCAAAGTCATCCTCATCATCTCGAGTTTAAGTCCCGTGAGCGTTCATCAGCTAGTAAGACGTTCTCCGCCGTGATTCTACCCCAGTCCATTGTAGCTTCTGTGAATGGCAATCCTTTGAAATTGCGCGACAGTCTCCCTTTGTTTAATCGATCCGAAGAAAATCTCCATCGATTAACTTTGAGGAAAAGAAGTTTCCTCTTCCAGTGGAACTACGTGTAATCACACATTTCCCCGTTCAACGTCATCCTTGAAGATTAGCTCACTTCATCGCTATTCCTCGGAAGGTTGGTTCTGATCGTGTCCCACTTGGCTCATCTGGATCGTGCCCCACTTGTCTCATCAGGATCCTGCCCCATTTGTCTCATTATGATCGTGCCCCACTTGCCTCATCACAAGCAGGTTCTCCATCGAAGATTGAAACCTCCTTAATTATTAGTATTGTCATGTTCCCCAATTTGCTCTGAGCATAGTACCGCTAATTAATTCATTTTATTTGAGAATCCATCCTTATCATAATTATCAAGAGACTTTCATTTTGAATAATTCCCCATTTGTCTATTTTTATTCTTATTTTGAGATTTGTAAATAAAATTATATTTTTATTGTTTCATCTTCAACTACCTTGAACAATAATCTCGGACTAAAGACGTTTACCTTTTTCGCGATTTTACAATACATTAAGCATTTCCTTTTTATGATAATATGCAGACCATCTTCAGTGAAGCTAAAAATATATAACTCTTATCTAAGTACCTCAAGTGACTTTGGAAAACAGTGAGTACTACTTCACAAGCTTACGATCATGTATTCTATTGTGCATTTTCATATACACTCGATCTAAACGAGTAGAAGGGAGTCCACAAAGAGCAGTAAACCAAGCTACCCGATACGCACAGACAAAAAATGAATCACAAGCTTTGTGTGTCCTATTATATCTCTGCAGCTATATTGTTTTGATGTGAGTAAAGAAATACTTTGATGGCATAAGTTTGCTTTGACATCCATCATGCTCTATGTATAGCTCCAGGCCTTTTTTTTAATTTAATAACTCTTAGTGGAGTTTCACCTAGAACTATAGTAACATCCAGAAGTTCCGGGTACTCTTCTCTTGGTGGTTCAACTCTAATTATTGGTGTACGAAATGAAATCAAGGCATTTCAAAATTTCGGTTTGAAATATGAATATGCTGTTGTCAAAAAGAGAAGGATGACCCCACGTGGGATGTTCTGACTCAGCCCCACGTCTATATACAGCGCTTTGGAACTGGTGCTCTTCCGGCGCAGATAACGAGAGCGTTTGAAGCAGGGCGAGTTCAAAACAGATTGGAAACTCTGCGCGACCGTGAGAATCTACGCAGTTCGCGCCTTGTCTGATAAGACCCGCTTTCTTCCTGCATCTCGGGTGATGCACTTTGGCTGAGGCCAGTGAACGAGCCTTATCGAGTCCGGTTATACCTTGAGTCTCCGTGACCTTGATTTTGTACTTCAGTATTCCCTCCTTAACTCGTGTTGTTTATTCATTGTAGAATTATTTATATTCCTTATTTTGGTATATAGTGAAGTATTTTTCTATAACCAGCCAGTTTTTCTCAACCCAGAACCCCTAAAAATTGTATAACTTAGGTCAACTATTGCACTCAGTTTGTTATTATTTTCTCACGCGCTCAGGGACTCCGATTGTTTCCAATATTTTTAATCCCATCCCCTATTACGTCTGAGGAGAGTCAGTACAAGGTCACTCAACGACCTTGACTCTATGACAGTGGTTAAGTGATGCAAGATTTAACAACTCCAAACCAATTTTTTTTCGATGAGAACCTTCCTTCGTATTTGACGGTTTCGCATCAGAGTTCATAGCATTCACCGAGTCTTTAAGATTGTAATTTATATTGTAGAAAAGACCGCATTAAGATGAGAAAACCCAGTTCGGGCTAAAAATTTTAGAATGAAAAGCATTTCTTCGATACCATCGGCAGATACAATAATTGGCTTTTTATCTATCACTTATTTTCCAATTGACTCAAACATAATTTTTTCCATCGCATTGAACAGCAAGCACCTTATTGTACAAGGATTATTTAATTTCCTTCATATAATATATTGCAGTTTCTAAGTAATGCTCCTTTCTGTTTCGGTATACCATTGAAGAGCTGATGGACATCTCAGGACGCTGTATTACAGGACACGTTATAAGTTACTTTAAGAGATGAACTGCCTCCCTATTACTCACGAAAGTTCTGTCTACAAAGATGACCATATCTGAAGTCATGGTAGAATTTGTTTTTTTTTTGTAATTAAAGATTCCACAAGTTGTAACTCCAATAATTAACAAGTAATCAAACTCATGAGAAGAGGTTGAACTCTGTATCTGATTGAGCAAAATCTCTTGTTTTAGTCGAATGACTGTTTTTGATGTGCTTAATATTTCTTTCATGCGTTTTCTTTCATTTTTCTTCATTACCTAATCTTAGAAAACGTCACCAATCCTTTTCTAATGTTACTTTATCTATTCCAGCCATAGTTTCACGTTGTCCAGGCTCTCGTTGAGCTTGCAATAACTGAACGTCTTTAAAGTTCTGGATCAGTTTTGCTACCTCAGCGTAAGGGAGCAAGGTTTGGGAAAGTGCTGATAAATCTTTTCTTTTTTACAGATTAGAACTTATAGTTTAACAAAAAATTATTTAGCTCATAATTTTTATTATTTAAGAACGCAAGTAATATCCGATTTTCTACTATACTGTATAGTTTGTTCATACTCTTCTCTGGTATTTCCCCTTCTGTTAATCATATCGAAAGATCACCTTAGGTAAGTTTTGCTCATCGAGTTTCATAAAGGTGTCATGAAAGTACAGCAGAAAAATCTATGCAGATAACAGGGATTATGCGGTAAATGAAAGCAGTTGCAGGAGGTGGTTTTCCGTTTTCGGAGTGAAGATTCGAGGCTAAAAGACGTACCAGAAGAAGGTTGTCAAAAGGAACCTATGCGACTGTCCTACGACAACTGAAAAGGAATGAATTGGTTCTAGTGAATAAAAAATTAGTTCCACACGAACAGTTTACGTCGAATATGCAAACAGCATGTTGATTAATGTGGGCTATTGCTATCATGAAACCTTCATGCACCATCTTTGGGCAGGCTTGTTACTGGTAATAAGAAGTGAATTATTTATCATAACGTTAAACGCTGCCATTGGTGGATCAATTGTGGAAGCAAAATTTCTCAACCGCATATAATTGTGTCATAGCAAGCTCGTTAGAATCATTATTTTCTTTATATATACTATATCTACTTGTTAATTAAGTTGTATGGTACACAATACACCTAAGGTTTAGTCCTAAGTGTATTTTGTGGAAACTTTCTACTTCGCGATATTGGGGTCTGTACTAGGGTTTTGTTCCTTAATACGTTCATGCACAGAAAGATCTTGATCCTCCAGGATGAATATTTAATGTATGCCTCTCCGTGTGCGTTAAGATAAATCTAATCTTATGTCATTGATGTGGAAATGCAAACAACCTCGAGCTGCCAGAGACAGGAGACTGGTGTTGGTGTTGGTGGAGTATTCGAATAGGCTGGGTTGCGTTTTGGTGATGCAGTTAGGAGTAACAAAGTGGTTTGTTCGGTGTTGGTTAGATATGGGATTCGATGTTTAGGAACTTTTGGATTTGGTGTTGTTTTAGTTTAAGGTGTCGTGTGGTATGTTGGTCTTGGGCCAGTTTATGTTTATAAGATTATAAGATGTCAGAGCCGGCAAAGACCGTGTGGTCCACTTCTGGGCCAACTCTCCTTTAAACCACGCCGATGCACTTAAACTATGCATCTAAGCTGTTCTTAAAGATGTTTATGCTCGTTATTTAACAACAATCTCCGGCAACTCATTCCACGAGGAAACCACCTTGCTTGAGAAAAAATTCTTTGCTATATTTGTTTCAGATATTTGTTTCTTAAGTTTGTATCCATGGCTTTGAGTTCTTGAGGAAACGTCCAACTCGAAAAGGGCTTCAATTTTTACTTTATCAAAATTGTTTAGGATCTTAAAGAATTGTACATATGAGATCTCTTCTTAACCTCCTCATCTCAAGTGATTGCAGGTTAAGTGCTTTAAGTCTGTCTTCGTAGGACTTTTGACGTAGTCTAGGTATCATTTTTGTAGCACGATGTTGCATTCTCTCCATCATTTCTATATCTTTTTGCAAATATGGATACCAAAGCTAAACTGCCTACTCTAAATGAGTTCAAACCAAAGATTTGTACAGGGGAATTACTATATTTTCCGATTTGTAGGCAAAATTTCTATATATGAAACCGATCACTCTGTTAGCTTTCTTGCATGCCTCCGCGCACTGTCTTTCAACTTTCAAATCATTGCAGACTATAACACGAAGGTCCTTTTCTTCTGATACCTTTTTCAGTAGCAGGCCTTTTATTGTATAGTTGCTTTTTCGTTTCTTGCTCCAATGTGTAATACCTTGCATTTATCAATGTTGTGTTTCATCTGTCAATTCCTGACCAGTCCTCAATGCTATTTAAGTCTCTCTAGATTTTATGTTGATCGGCAAGTGTTATTGATTTACCACCCAGCTTTGTATCGTCAACAAATTTTGAAAATAGGCTCGCTATGCCTTCATCTAAGTCGTTTAGATATATTAGAAAAAGCAATGGACACAACACGGACCCCTGGGGAACTCCGCTTGTTACGTCTCGCCATCTTGATTGGTGACCATTTATGACTACGTTGTTTCTTTCCGTTGAGCCAGTCTTTGATCCACTTCAATACGTTTCCACTGATTCCATGAGCGACAATCTTATTAACTAAACGCTTGTGGGAGACCGTATCGCAAGCTTTTTTAAAATCTAAGTAGATTACAGCTGCTGTTCTATTCGTGTCATACCTTTCGATGATGGTTTGAAAAAATTCTAGCAGATTTGTTAAACATTATTTGTTTTGCGAAAACCGTGCTGTGAATCGCGGATGATACCCAATTTGTCTAAATGTTTGACTATTTTCTCTTTTAGAATAGATTCGAGCAATTTTACGATTAAAGATGTCAGGCTTATTGGCCTGTAGTTGATTGAACTTTGTCGGTCCCCATTTTTAAAGATCGGAGTCATATTTGTACTTTTAAAATCTCCTGGAACGACACTTTCTTCGAGTGATTTGTTGAATATTGTGGTGAGTGGCTCGGTTATCGTTTCTTTCAACTCTTTCTGGTGGTGATGATGGATCAAATCTGGACCTGGCGATTTGTCTTTATCAACTCTTTTTCCTCTAAAGGTTGGCTTAACTTAAATTAAAAAGTTTCTTTCCTTAATCTATCACGAGATTAAAAGGTTTATCGCATTTCGTATATATTTTTCGATGTGAGCTTGGAGGTTTTACGCTTTCAAGGCTAAAAATCTTTCCTTAGGAATATTTTCAAACGTTCCCTAATTGTTTGTCATCTGTAGAGCATCTCTAACAATATTAAAGATTTTGAAAGATCCTTGAGCTAAAAGCTTGGTCATTCCCTCATCTCAGCTGATGATAAAACATTTACTTTATCTTGTTCGGTAATATAGACAATGCCTCTTTTGTCATAATGACTCAGGATAAAGAGAAAAGTGCCTTCCCGCACAAAATGTTGTAGGCATATTTTTTTTTGTCTCTCTACAATGCCAATGAATCAAGCTTAATATACCACAATATGGTTTTTCTTAATTTTCATAATGTACAAAGGGACTCAGACTTTCGATGTAGAACTAGAAACATGGTCAGAAACTAAATAAACAAGGTGGTATAATTGCTAATTACGGCGTTTTTTTCTGATTAAGGGTAGGTACTATTTCATTAAATCGGCTAAAACTTTCATTGAGCAATATTAGGTACTGGTTGCATTTATCTGTTTGTCGGAATAGTCCTAGAATATTTATGCCAGTTCCTTGTTAGGGGGTGCTGACATACAGGATATTTGTGATGCGGGATACTGTTTAGAAGTTTGCCATTATTTTCAAGTTCAGATATATATATATATATATATATATATATATATATATATATATATATATATATATATATATATATATATATATATATATGCATGATTGCGCTTCTTTGCATATCCTTTACAAAATGTATCTTTCGATTTGACTTTTCTTTAAATTTCATGACCCATATGACCATATATTCAAGACCCGGCTTTGCTAACGTTCTCAGTTCACCTGGAATTTCAATTAATTCTCTCCCACTTTGATCTATGAAATTTAGGGTTCGTCCCCAACATTTTGTCATTTTGTTGCGATTCGATTAGCTTTATGGAAATACAGAATAACCTTTACTTTCCTAACGACCTATTCCATCATTATGTGAGAAAAGGGGTAATGCACTGAGTGTTTTTTATCAGGTCAATAAACCGTATTTGCATTAAAATCCCTCACCACTAGAGTTCAAAGGCTTAGACGCCCGTCAAACAATTTATCTTTAAATAGGTATGTAAGCAGTTTGTGGTCAAAAGAAACGATAATATCATATCCAGATGTATTTTTCCTAAACATCATAAGCCCATTGGACCGCAAGTGTTTCACCGTAAAGTGGTAATTAATTTTAGACTTAGATAGAATGGAACGAAAAGACGGAATAAATATTGCAAGCATATCAAGATCTAGAGCCAATAGTTGTATATATTCTGAATACTGTGCAAGGTGTTGAGGTGAGTTTGCTGATTAGTGATTCAAATAGACACCCGATGATCATTTATTCAAGGTAATAAGTAGACTAGAGCTTATACTCCAAGAACTTTAAAGAATAATATATTCATTAGTCGAGAGAATTTTTCAGGGCCATCTCTGACAACCAAGGGAAGAAAAAATAACTGATAGAGACCATGACTGGTGGTGAAAGGCTTCGTTGACTTTAGTTAAGACTAACTTCCATTTGCTAATAACCTGGCTAAGTAGGCCATAGTCGCGATTGAATTTTGGTGATTGGAGAGAATTACAGCTAGTGCTGAGGTGGTAGTCACATACTATATATATATATATATATATATATATATATATATATATATATATATATATATAATTAGGAATGGAGCTACAAGGATAAGAAGTTTTATTCTGTCATTTCGTTGTAGAATACTATTTCAGGTAACTGATGTTCTTTTTTGGGGGAAAGGGGGGGGAGATGATAGCGATTTTGCGGTGTTGGAAGCAGAGAGAGCCATAACACAGAACCAGTATTGTAAGCCCTCGATAAAGACATCAGCCACCAGTATTTTGCTCTTTACTATTGCTTTGTACAGTCTTCATCATCGAAGGGCAAACACACACTCCAAGTGCTGTCGCCAATAAGGGCCACACGCTCTCCTCCTACGAGATATCAAGAGGCTGTCAAGCTTAAGGCCATTCTCAGTTAACGCGAGAAACTTCGTTGCCTGACTGCTAAAAACACTACATCAAAAGCACAGCAAACTGCCACAATAATATAACACCTCCAATAGAAACTTTTCCTAACACATACACACGTATTCAACGCCTCACTCTCCTATGGACATTTCCTAGTACTTTCTAAAACATTACACAACCTACTACTACATGGACAAAAAAACACAATTCTGCAAATAGCTATAACCCTATTCCACTATTAATGTACCTGAACTATCCTGGAGTGGAGTTACTTATTTTCCCCCTGCCAGTATTGTTCCAAGAGGAGTAGGTCAACTTAATCTAGGGGGCTATCGTTTAAGACATAATACAGAAAGCACAAATGTCACGACAGAAAACACTCCCTATTAGCAAGGGTGTGGAGAAGGCATTCAACACATTGTGGCAGGAGTGATTTCAGTGGAAACTAACCAACAATAGGAAGCTCCCTATGCGCACTAGAAGGCTTTTATCACACTACCAAACCGACCAGAGGTGTCACATAAGATATAATAACACAACAACTTCCTAATCACACCGAGTGAAGGAGTACCCTAGGAAGGCGTAATAGCACTTACCATCTTCATAATATACACCAATAACACCCAACTTCACCCCGAAAACTGCAGATGCACACAATTATATGCTGACAACGTTATTATTCTCGTCTCTGGCCATGTCCCTGAAATGATCGCGTGCCGTGCACAACTGATACTGAACGAGAAGATTGAATGTGAGGTCAAGTGGCTCATGGCTACGTATTCTCTGAAGACACATACGATAATCTAAGGCGCGCTTGATCACTACATGTACAACATTCAAATATCCACGTTCACATCAGACCTTACGTATCCAGTCCCAACAGGATTTACATATAAACCGCAGATAAAATACTCAGGGTTACATTTTTAAAAATATCTAAGCTTTCACGTTTACCAGAACAGCATAAAAGCATAAGCTAAAATATAGACAAAATGCAGCACAGGCTCTATCCTTCCAGGCGCAAACTACAATTACACTTATACAAAACACTAGCTCCTCCAATCCTCACATATGCAACAATTACACAAATAGCGGGTCACACATAGAAGAGTAAAGCAAAACGAATTCAGACTTCTGATCTGAACGCGCATGTCGTTCTCCTCCTTCTTTATACATTCGTGTCTACAATACACAAAAAAGAAATTCACATCACTCACAGAGATCCCCATATGCGTGTAACACGGCAGCTGGGAAATATCGCAAAACCCGCACATACAGCCAAATAGATGCAAGAAAACACGTTGCCTTGATGCTAATATACCTACCCACAGCCAACACCTATCTATAGAGTTAGCAACATCATCAGTATCGCGTTCCTTACTGGCTCCCCATATTTCCGCCCGCTACTCCCCACTTCCCGGGTCTAATACAGCACAACTGTTACAAAACACCAAAAAGACGTCGCATCGCTGTCTAGACACCGCCTTTCATTCCATATACTATGTATCCCTCTTTAATAATTTCTGCTCATTTCACTTTCCAAATTCTTGATGTGTGTGATATGCATATATATATATATATATATATATATATATATATATATATATAAAACAAACCCCATAAGCAATCTGCATTCGATTTTCCTTCTGTCTGATCATTTTACATTTATTTTTTACTCACGCGATGTTTGGTGAGTTTTCTAAATATGTATATATATATATATATATATATATATATATATATATATATATATATATATATATATATATATATATATATATATGCAACAAACCCCACAAGCAATCTGCATTCGATTTTCCTTCTGTCTGATCATTTTACATTTATTTTTTACTCAGGCGATGTTTTGTGAGTTTTCTAAATATGTATATGTATATATATATATATATATATATATATATATATATATATATATATATATATATATATATATATATATATATATTTATATATATATATATATATGAAATGTCCCGCAGGAAAAAGGAAAAGGTGCATCCAAGTTCTTTCGAACTTTATTCATTTCATTTTCAAGAATAACTACAAGAGAAAATAATATAATCAAGGTATATATAAGCTAGTAAAAGATAAAGGACCGCTTCTAAGACAAGAAATCACCAATGAGGAAGTAGGAGAGGGATGGGTAAATCCATATTATGATTTGGCTATAACAGATAGCAAAGTCAAACCGATAGGCAGAAAGAGTCAAGAACAGAGCCAAAAGGGTTAAAACGATTAACGGATAAAGCGATATTCTAAAAAGGGAGATTAGGAGAGACACGAGAAGTAAGCAAATACGTAGAAGAAAGGAAGAGAATTAAAATAATGTTAATACAAAACAATGCAATAGTTAAATTGACAATTCAGGTGCCCCTAAAAATGAGTTTTTCAACTTTTAAAAAGGACAGGGGAAATGTTAGTCGTTAAATTGGCTTATACATAAACATTCAACAAGGTTTCTTTTAATTGAGTCATTTGAGTTAAAAATAAATTTTGCTGAATTTCAATTAATTGGGGGGATACTACATTAATTTTGCTCACCCTTTTACTACGTTAGATGATCATAAAAAGAATTAAAGATCATTAAAAGCCCTTTAATTTCTGCCACAATCATAATATCCTACGGTGCCGTTTTGGTGATATAGGGGGTTCTTTCAGAACTCCCCTTTGAAACCTGATCTCATAGAAATGGCTATAGAATTACTAAATATTTAGCATTTTAACTAAATTTACGAACATAACATGCACATATGATTTATTTATCATTTTTAATCAAGTGTCTTAGGTTTGATTAAAATTTGTGTTAATGATGCACTAAAACATATATTTTTCGGACAAGGTCAACTATAGCTTTTTTTCTTAGTTGGGAAAGAAGGTATTAGGTGAATAGTAGTGGGGTTCTGAATATCCTGAAATTTAGTACAATCTTTATTAGAATGATCCTAGAAAAAAAAACACTTTTTAGGCGCAGTCTTTTTTGAGCAAATATTTAAATTCGCCTGGTATAATTTGCGTTTTGTTCATAAATCAAATTTCTAAATCTACGGGGAATTTACACGAAGTATAAAATTTCACATTATCATAATTTTCACTATGTTCTAGTCATGCCGCTAAAACAAAATATATAATATAAAAAGTGCATAAAATTTCCAATAGAATTATAAAAAATTCTATTGTTTAGTAATGTTTTTTTTTTATAAATTTACTTTAAATATCTAAGAAAGACTTTCCACGAATGTATACAATTTTTCATTATTCTAATTTTCACTATGTTCCATTCATGTTGCTTAAAAAATAATTATATCATAAAAAAAGTGCATAAAATTTTCAATAAAATGATATATAAAACTAAATAAAAGCGAATTTTGAACGAAAGAATTTGAAAAGTGACTAATGAACAAATGTGCTACTCCCTTACCAGGGGCGGTAAATACGTTTAGCGAATCGGTAGGGTAAAACAGAGGAAGGGAGATGTCTGTTTGCGGGGGTGTTAGGACAAGTTATGACAAGTCAGGACTTGCAGCCGCACGCTCCTGCCTCGTCTATTTAAGAAGCAGTAGCTGATCGCAGATGGTCAGTCACAAATTTTTCAACAATGGAGAAAGTTGAGCACAGCGGAGTGATCAAATTTATGACCAAACAGGCAAGAATGCAAAAGAGATCCATAAACGCATGGTTGCAGTGTACACCGACACTGCCCCTTCCTATGCAACCATGGATCGCTGTAATATGGAGTTCCGCCATGGTCGTGAGTCCCTTAAAGATTACCGCCGTCCAGGACGCCCGTCAGACGTGATCAACGAGGACAATGTGGACCGTGTAGAGAGGATAATCCTCGAAAATCAACGGGTGAAGGTCGAAGAAATCCAGCAAGAACTTGGAATATCACATGGAAGTGTAATCAACATCATCCACGACAATTTGGCCATGACCAAGGTCTCTGCCCGTTGGGTCCCTAGAAACCTCAAGCCCCATGATCGACTTTAACGTCGTCAAAGTCTACAAGGCCAGAGTTGCACAAGCTGCCCTTCGCAAAGGCGGATTTGAGGAGCTCAACCATCCTCCCTAAAGTCTAGATCTGGCCCCTAGCGACTACTTTTTATTCCACCAGCTCAAGGCTGCACTGCGTGGACGCCGGTTTGGAGACGATGAAGATGTCCAGCTCGCCGTCCAGGAGTGGATTGAACAGCAGTTGGGAGATTTCTGGTTGTCGGGAAATCGAAGCCTCAGGGACAAGTGGCGCAAGTGCATTGAAGTCGAGGGTAGTTATATTGAAAAATAATAAGACACTTTTGCTCATTTCTCGTTTTATTATATCTGAATTGCAAAACCTATTGACCGCCCCTCCTAAGTGGTTATTTCCGCACATATACACAAAAAACACATTATTATTTACAGCTCTCCTAACATTGTATTTATGCTGATTCATGCGGACAGATAATTGCTCTCTTGTCTTTCCAAAATATGTACTTGGAGAAGCAGAACATTCAACCGAATAGGCTCCCCTAATATTATTGCAACTATTGTGAACTAGAATGTTTTTTCATAGTTGACTCAGATTTCAAAGTAACTGAAATGTTAAAATTTTTGAAAAGACGGGGAATGTCAATGAAACAAACAGAGAAGGGTAAAACCAAAATGTTTTTTAACATTAAAAAGGATAGCAGGAACTGTATTATAGAACGTCTTTTTTGCAGATTAAAGACAGTTTGGAAGAAAGGGATAGGGGTAAAATAATCTATGGCCAATTTCAAAGATATTGGAGAATTCCAAATCTATATATCAGGACTAAAAATTTGTAAAACCCGTAAAAAATAGAGGAATAAACGGAACGTTTGACTCTGGGACTATGCGCAGAGTAAAAATAATATATGTAAAAATTTGAATTAGTAGGTTTGCGTTAGATGGAGTATTTAAAACCAGTCTGTGTTTCAAAAAACTCCATATATAAGTTAGAGAGAACAGGTGGGTAATTGTCTTTCATCTCGCTATGCTGCAAAGAAACCGTTCATTAATGAAAAAGTCTGTAGCAAACGTGTCGCATTTTGTGAAAAATACATTCAATGGACTGTTGAGAAGTGGAAAAAAACTTTTATTCAGAGATGAGTCAACATTTTTAACATACAAAAGCTGTCTTACAAAGTTTCGTCGTTCGATTGGCTCAAATAGAATGTTCCCTAAATACACCCAAAAGACAATAAAACACCCTACATGTGTGATGATTTGGAGTTGTTTCAGTATCCAAGGGAGAAGAAGCATATATTTCATTTTTAAGAACAGAACTATGAATAGTGCACGGTATTTAGCAATCTTACAGGAGAAACTTCCAGTGGTAATGACAATCCATGAGAGAGAAACATTCATGCATCTTGGGGCACCTTGTCACGAGGCTAAAATTGTGTCAAAATGGCTTACTGACAATAAATATAAAATTTGGATTGGTCTGGTAATAGCCCAGATCTCAATTCCATAGAAAATTTATGGCTAATAATAAAAAATAAAGTTGAAGGCCAAGACACTGGGTCTGTCGAAAAATAAAAAGGGGCATAATAAATGTATGGTGCAACGAAATACTATTGGAAGTTTGTCAAAGCTTGATCAAAGCTATGCTAAAGCGTCTACAACAAGTCATCAAATCTAAAGGACAGATGACAAAATAGTAATATAAGGTCAGTCAATATTTAACATGTTTTATGTTAAAAATACAAATTTCGAGGGGTGATCGGTTACTTTTCGCAAGCACTGTACGTTGTTCTTTATTTTTAGCATATAATTTTTCACCATCTTTGGGACATCGTTTCTTCCATATTAATGGCTGCATTTTGAGGAAGCACTCTCTTACAGCCATTTTCAGTTCGTCAACCCTCTGTAAGCGAAGTTAGACAATTTTCTTTTGTTCTGTACCTTTACTGAATTATCGTATGTCGTAAAATTTGGACTTGAAAGAGGCCATACTATGTCAGATTCACGTCGAATCAATCCTCCACTAAATCCTCTTCTGGAATTCTCTTACCAGGAGGACAAAATTTGTCGGTGTTCCATCTTGTTGAAGAATTGTCGATTCCACAAGTACTCTCCTACACAACCGTAGAATGACCCCTTCTTGAAGAAGGTCAGATATGCAATATGATCAACACTTGTATTAAAAAATATGGATCAATAAGATCCTTTTCCGAAATCAATGCCCATATCATCAAGTATGGAAGGTGTAGTTCAATTTCTTTATATTAATTCTGGGCTTTCTTACACTCCAAATATACATAACTGCTTTGATTGCTCTGATAAATGGCAAACTGTTTAGAGAAAAGGTCTTTCTCCTCTGAAAGTATTGGAAATCTTCACAGAAGCGACTTGCATGCAGTATGACCTGCATTCAGATTCCTATGCAGTATCACGTGCATACAGATCCAGATCAGAGAGCTCGTTCACACATGATTTAAATGGTTTATCTCCTAAATTACGTTAAATAATTTTCGTGACTGTGGAACGAAGAAGACCAAACTCCAAAGATCTCATTCGAGAAGATGCGACAGGGGACATGTTGCACGATGCCTACACTCTATCCTCATGACGATATCATGCTGCTGAATGGTCAACATATTTTGCGTCACAGACACGTCGATTATTAAAAACCTTCTTCTTCAAAGAATACAGGTTTTGTTTTGTTTTTAGTTTATTGCCCTCTTTCAACCTTTTGGGGTCCTAACAGGCACGATAAGGATAGTGAGAGATTTAGAAGAGGTGTAAAAGATGACCGGAGAGAGCACCAGGTTGGTGCAATGGGGTCAGGAGGGAGGGAAGATACTCCGGGTTGTAGCAGTAGTAGTGCTCCTGCACATCATCCTAGGAAGAATACAGGTCGTCACGCTTTAGGGCAGTCTCATTGAATCTTTGTGAAATGGGTGTGCTATACCTTCTACCTTTATCAATTCTATAGGACGATCATTGACCCATACACTAGCTATAATCCTTCATTCTAAAGTATATACACTCGGACCAGCGTCTATGCCCAGACACTATGTGCACACCCTGTAGGAGGGGCAGATTTAGGTTTAGGCATGGATTGGCAGGTAAAAAAGCGAGCACCCATTACTGAGGGCAGCCGCTATACTGTCTTTCAGAGAACGTCTCGAGCCTCTCATAGGGATGACACAAGCCCACATCACAAGTGTTCTACCACTTTAGTTGGTCTTATAAGAAAATTTCTAGCTTAATATGGAAATAAATAGGCATGCATAAACAATTATTTGTAGACTATTATTCATAAATTGTTATATTTTAAGGCAATTTAATTTAATTAAGGAAACGCATTCAAAATCGTTATATTTTTATATTAAAACGGTCATCAGTTTTAAATGATAAGATGGCATATTCTTTTACTTTCGAGTAACAAGCAAATATTATTCTTTGATTATTAAGAAAATAGTGGAAAAAAATATATAAGCTATGATTTATTTTAGAATTTTTAACGCTATTTTCCATGCTTTGTTGTGGATATAAAGGCGTGGAAAAGATAGAGGGATTTTAAAAGTTGTACAAAAAACGACCTCCCAAAGTTCACCACTTTCTCTTAGGGCAATGGAGTAGAGGGTATGTGCTGCCCTTCAGGTTTCATTTGTACCCGGAGCAGTACTCCTGTCACACCATTCACCTCCTTGCTGGCTATAATCTTTGATGTATTAAATAACAATGGTTTTTATTTCCCAATTTATCGTCATAATTTTAAGGTATTTATGAAATGGAAAAAAAAATTCGAAGATTAAATCCGATGAGGTACGCAGAGCCCTTAACTTACTTTAATAATCGTTTTCAGACTTTTCCTCTTGGTACCGAAATATTTAATTACCATTTATTTTTACTCTGTTTTTAAAATGACCTATGATTGAATTTATAGGTGGCCTTGAATATATTCTTGTTATTCATTTCTTTACTGAATATATTATATTTATTTCTACCTCTAATAATTAAAGATCGAGTGACAGGTGATGCAATACTAATGACATTGTCAGAGATCACAGAGAGAAAGAGAGAGACAGAGACAGAGAGAGGAAGATACGCGCTGCCTCGCCCTTCTATTAAGAGAAAGACGACACACACCTGTACGACCCTTTTTGTCTGCGCTAATGGAGAGGCGAAATCATTAGACACTGTAAGACGCCGCAGGGAACTGAAATGCAGCTATCACAGAAAGTTGCGATAAGTGTGAGAGACCAGCAGGTCCCATCTGAAGTCGGACAAAGTTCACCTCGCCAGCTTAAGAACCTTCTCGAGTTCGCGCAAAAAGGCTGAGTCTATTCTCGTCTGCCGATGCGTCTGACCATAGAACCCTACCTGTCGGACGGAGGGGGGAAGACACTATTTTACCCGTATAAATTCTCCGGCGCCAGAGTTGGAAGTCAGTATCTGCCGTACTCCCTTCCCTGTCAATATCCTCTGTCCGCCCCCGTCGGTACCCGCTATTCTCGGCCCGTTGGACTCCGTACAATTCTCGCAGAATCCCTCAAGCTCCCGGTATTCTCGTTAATTAATGTGAGTATACCTCGACCCGCTTCTCCCGCTCCTCGAACGCAGCGTGCTCAATCTCGATCCGTTTTACTCGAAAGGAAACAAGATTTAAGTTACCCCCCGGAATACTCATTATCCCGAGATTATTGTTTGAACTTTGCACCAAGGCAAGGATTACTCCCTCGAACCAAATGTTCGAGGTAACAGCAACGTGCAACTCACTCTCCTGTGAATGTGCTCTCTCTGTCCCTCCTCCTCCCCAGTGTAAGCCTCATCATAAGCTTAGTTTACTCTCAAGGTCGTTCGAGAATCCCTCGTTCAATATTGTCCGTTTGTTTGTAAGGTGACCGTCCTCACCATGTCTTCTCCCTCCTTAGCTGTGCAGACCCGTATAAATATAAGATGTGTATAGCTCACTCTAAAACTCGTTTTCACCTTGTAGAATAATATATATTGGCATATTAGTAAAGTTATTTTTGTACCCGTTTTGCTGTTATCCCGGAACTCCAAGATAGTCGACTATTGGCCAACCTACTTTGAGTTAATTTGCACTCTGCTTATATTGTAAACTTGCCACGCACTCGAAAGCAGAAAGGGTGAACTTTACTCTATTCTACGACATCCATATTAAACTGGTTTGTGGTGTGTAGGGTTAACCTACCCCATTTATATTCATCTGGTGTAAGGTGTGTGGGGTTAACCTACGGCAGACATGCAATTCGATTTTATATAAAAATAAATGAAACTACTATTTTTATGACTCTCACTATCATTAAAATATGCATAGGAAGTAGAGAGTATTTTTCCTTCCTTGTAACTACATATATACTCTTCTCACCTTATTTTGATATTGTTATTTTCACAGTGACGAAACGACAGTACAAAAATACATATAAATATCAGGAAGATATTCAAGACCAACTATTTATTTCCTACCAAGTTTTTTTAAAACAAAGTAAAATTTAATGCCAATTAAATTTTTCGTAAAGTGAATTATATATTTCTAAACGGAATAAAATTAAAACCTGATATTAGAGCGAACTGCAGAGAAAACTGGGACAGGTACTAGAAAGAACGAATGAACTTCTTCCGAGGCAATCATTCAGAAGCAAAGGTGGAAGAAAGAGATAAAGAAAATGAGCGATTGAATATAAAAATGATATTTAGGCCCAAACCCGACACAACCCCCGAACCTCGTCATTAATTAACGACCTATATCGCTTCGGAACTTCATTCGATAAATCTTCGAGAGGATCATTAAGAGAAGACTATATGTGAACGGAAAACCCTTAATCACGAATACCAGTTCGGATTCCCTAAAGGTAGGGACACCGAAATGGCACTTAAGATCATTATAATTTCTAAACGATTTGAGCAATTAGGGAGAAATTTCCAAACGAAATAGCACACCTTGTTATATATTCCGACAAACATGCAAAAATACATAAATATGAAACAGTTGAAACTGTCATAAAAATTAGTAAGGAAACCCGAATTTAAATAAAGTGAAATTTGTAAACATCGGAGAAAGGTTAAAATTGCCTCACTCACTAACAAGCAAACATCTCTAGAATTGATTTTCTCCCAAAGTGAGCTCTAGGTCTCTGTTGCAAGGCTAATCTTTACGAAGGATCTTTTCACCGTGATAATTTATTTGGGAACAAACTCTTGTGGATCGAAAAATGATAAATAGAACTATTTGGCCATAAATACAAAAGAAATGTTTGGGGTAGTTCTTTTGAAGAACCACTTCGGCCAAAGGTATAAAACAGGATATAGAATCATTTATATAATGAAACTAAACATTTTTGGTAAATAAATTCATTGTTCTATTGGATTTAAGTCTGAGCTCTGTGGTGGCAACTTAAAAGTGGTGATCCCAATTTCTCCATACTAATTCTTGCCTTCTTAACTGCATAATTATGATTGCCCATATGCAAATAATTTTGGATTTATAAGCCAGAGCTAGAATGGATAAAGTATATTTTTCATTATCTTCGAAAGCAGGGATACCAATTAAATAAAATAGCTGATTGATAGGCAAATTATTGTTTGCTTTAGAAAGGCTGGCTTATGTATATTATCCTCTCGTGACTGTGAGAAGAGCAACTTCCATATATATATATATATATATATATATATATATATATATATATATATATATATATATATATATAATTAAAGTAGGAAGGATACGACCATCGGTGACATTCTTATTTATTCCAAGCAACGTTTCGGATTACCCAATCCATCATCGGGCTAAAGGGATAAACACAATTTATGAGGCGAACAGATGTTAACAAAAACTAAATACAAATCAAAAGCAAATAATTTAGATAGTAAACCTATAAAATTAAAAGTATTAATAATTACAAGTACATATACAGATAAACTCAAAGCAAAGGAGAGGAACAAATTCATAACTGCTGTCAGCGAGTCAGGGGAATGACTAAGGAATTTACTCCAAATCGGACACGATTATGGGTAGTTTGTTATCGATAGAATATTAACAGGTCTGGAGCTGGTTGCTTGTGGCTATTACCGATAATGGGTGAAATGTCAAGTCTGAATTTAACTTGGGCGAATGTGTTTTTTTTTATGAAGAGAGATTCCAGAATTCTGAGCTGGGTGATGTTAGGAATAGAGCCCAGAATCTCAAAACTATTGATGTTTGCATCAACCTTACACATTATAATGTGATCTCTGATTGGCGAGACTTCCTTACTAGCGAGAAACTTTCCTGTTCGGCAACTAATGCCGAGGTGTGCGCAAACCCTCGAGTGTAACGAGCGAATAGTACTACCAATATATATTTCCTGGGAACATCCAGGGCAAGAAAATTTGTATACAATACTATTGCGCAGATAAGCCGGGGTTAAATCCTTGGGGCAGAAGAAATTCTCTATTTTTAAATTGTTAATGAAAGTTATTCGGAAATGTATTTGCGGAAAAAAACTCTGAAGAACTTTTGGGTACCGTTTTGAAGCCTCTTGATTCAGAGGACCGAGATCAGGTAGGAGAAAATATCGCAAGTCCTTAGGGACATCTATCTTTGCCACCTTAGGGTGGAAGGAGTCATTTAATATTTTGCTTATGACTCTGTTAACCAAATCTAGGGTGAATGAGTTGAATACGAAAAAACTTCCTAGAACGTCAAAGTCAAGGTGCATTAAAGCGTAGGAGGAGCAAAGCCGTATGGCTCTTTGTATTAAAATATACAAACTATTAATTTTAACTTTTTGTCACAAAAGTTAAAGAAATTTAGCCCTAATCCAGAATATGTTGGTTTTTTAAAGATGGACATGCAGAAACCAGTAGGTGTTTTTTTAATTAGAATGTCCAGAAAAGAAATAGAATTTTCATGTTCACTCTCCATTATAGTATCCCTGGAGAATAGGCTCTTTAAAGAATGTCCCGCCTCCTTCAGGGTGCTTTTTTATAGGCGTTTTGTTGAGGAAACCTATGCACTATTTAAATCTGAAAATGAGGCTTTAATTTTTTTCCAATTTTTGAATACACTTCATCCTAATATAATTTCCACAATGGAGAGGTAACATGACAACTCTTTTTCCTCTATGAGCTGGTATTCAATTTCACCGAATATCCAAAATTAGAGGAGCGTCGCCCTGAAGCCAGAAGGTCCCTCAAGGCCAGCTGTATGACTCTCTGAGAAAAACCGTTGGAGGAGGAACTTTCAAGCGGCCTGTCCACACATCCCCCCTACCCCTACCCCTACCTCAGTTTGGTGGCGATGTATAAATGCAAATATCTTTAGAAAAACGAGGTTGATTACGTTAGTCAGCAAGGTGACGAAGATCCCGGTAAGAGACCGGGTTACTAACAGAAGGGGCTAAGAAGAAGATCATCCTCGAGTTAGTTCCTGGTGGACACACCGAACTTTAAGTTAACTTGATTTAAGAAGCAAGTTTAACTAACTTTCGTCAGAGATACCCCCTCCCTATCCTGGTGGATCCCAGAGCACTGAGATAGTCCTCGCCCTTGAGGAATACCGAAACTGAGCAAAAGCTCATCCTCGAGACAAATCTTGGCGGTTACCAGGAACTTTAAGTTAACTTAATTTAAGAAGTAAGTTCAACTTACTCTCTGCAGAGAAACTCCCCTATCCTGGTGTAGCCCAAAGCACAGAGATAGTCCTTGCCCTTGAGGAATACCCCAAGGGAACTCTCTCCAGCACTCCCCTGAGTGAAAGGATTCAAGCATTGACTCATCGCTCGCCAGTGATAATTATTCCCCGAGTATCCCGAAGAGAAGAAAGAAACATTCTTTCACTGTCGCGTGGTGCGATCATTTCCTACCGAAGGACGGTGTCTCTCCGTCTGCCACACGCGCCAAAGTCCTTTGTAGCTTTAAAGCTATTTCTCCCGTACGAACACATATGGACAAGCCTCACGCGTTATCCCGGAAACAAAATTCCTGAGGTGACGTAACCATTGAGTTCAAGGTCAGACTCAAACCCGATTCTAGCAGAAATCTATAAAGGTATTTAAACCCCGGTATCCGTTTCAGTGAAGCCGTTGCATTTTTTATATTTAAGTGAGCTGTGGGTCAACCATCACTATAATTTCAAGTATGTCATTTTAGAAAGCCTTACTTAATTTTTTTGAATTCATTTATGTGTATTTAGTGTGTCAAATTCCGTTGGTTAGTTTTTTTTTAATTAAAGTTTTAGTTTTTGTAAACAAACTTTTATTCAATCCTAGAAACGCTAATCAAGGCACTAGAAACCCTCAAAGATGAAAGAAGTAAATGATACCATAATAATAATAAAATATATAGCACTCTTAGAGGTAAAACGTATTCCAGGACTTTTGACGTACGTAAAAACCCATACGTACAACTCCAGCCATCACTCGGTCCTTCCTATAACAAGATATATATATATATGAAACGAGTTCTTTTATATTATACGCAAAATGTTTAGTCAGATACATTTCTAATAATGTAGTCACCATTTTGCAAGTAATATTATGATGAGAAATATTAACTAGTAATTTGATAATATTTCTGTGTCTTTTTATTCGTACGTTTTATCCGTACCTTTGGAGTAAATAATTATATTTTGGCTGTATAATACCTTTGGATGGAACAGTAAATATATGTATTCTTTGGGAATATACTCGTAGTTCCTAAAATGAGGAACAAGAGACATCTATTTAAAAAAATAATTTTACAAACAAATGGCCAGCAAATAACCTAATATGTATATTATATATTTCAAAATTAATCAAAACTTTCAATATAATTATTGCACTTGAAATATATTTACATATCTTTTATATATATCGTAGTTTATAGAATGAATTCCCCGTTAATATCAATGTTTTATGAACGACTCAAGCAAACTTTAGAATTCAATTTGGATGCATTTATCCTTATATTCCAGCCGATTTACCATCTTGCAAAATATAATCAAAACCACGCAATGGCTTCGCCACTCCCACCTACGGCTGGGGGTGGGGAGTGGCGGGGGGTGGCGGGAGGTGGCGGGGGGCTTGCGCTCCGCTGCTAAGATTAAAATTTAAAATCTAAAAATGAGCAGCCATGGTTAAATTTTCTGAACTTTACCATTTGTAATTCTTTGGGTTTTAAAAAATTCGCAAAATTTCGATACTTATATTTATTTCTGAACTTCACCATTTTGTTTTTTGATATTATAGAAGAATTATTAGAAATAACTTTGATAAAAAAAAACATAAGTCATAACCAAACTAAGATGAAATTATTATTCAAATACTCAAAAAAATCCCTTTCTTAAATTATAGAATTAGTGATGATAATAACCTTAAAATCCCAATTCGACGGCTCCTAGTTCCCTTTTGTGTATATCCCTTTTTAATTGGAACTTCTTCCTGAAAGTTTTTCTACGTTGTCATTGGATCATAAACTTCTATCCACAATTTATGAGAAAGAAACTGAAGAGGAGATATTGCTAGCCAGGGAGAGCAATTAAGTAATCAGGGGAATTTTAGCGTTGGCCTAGGAATGAAAAGGTTATCTCTACCTCAAATAGTAAAAGTGCAATTAAACAAAGGGAGGCTAATCTCCCCCAATCATATTTTTCCGCGTTAATGATGTTTTCCAAAGGAAACATTTCCATGATTTATACTACAACACAATTCATATTTCAGATAACTCCAGCACCAAAATATTCCTTAGTTAATTGGAAAACTTTAAGTTTCATCCTTAATTTGTTGAATTGTTTTTCCTTAAATGAGGTAGATTATGATCAAGCTTACGAACTTTTGAAAAAACCTATGAGGCCATACGAGTCATAATTCAAGCTTGTGTCATAACATTATTGATATGCTTTTAAGCCAAAACGATTTTGACTCTTTGAGTGGTTTTAGGGCCAGTTATGAGTAGCATTTTGGCCTTCATTAAAGCCTTAGGAGTTTATTTCAAACATAAGTGATTAAATCTACACTTTCTCTGAATTTCTTATTCCTTGCTGTGAGGAAATGCCCTCGGAGCACCAATTCGAGAGGAAGCCCCCTCAGAAATACCCCTTTTCAGCTCCTTTCTAAACCACGTCTGCCTAGTGTGAGAAGTTTGGAAAATTCAAGATGGAATCAGCCCCGCGCCGAATCACCCGACGATGATGTATTTGCTTTTCGGCGCTACTCGTCTCTCCGCATTTCCTGCGATAACGCTGTGCGGTGCCATCCTAACTCTATTCCATGCTTCCCAGGCCTGCCTATTCCCCCGCGAATGAAGCCACATTAACCCTACCCCCATATCACGAGGCAAGTCTCACCGTCGGACCGACTCGTTATTACGAAGTGTGTTTGCTTATACTAGCGCCGAGAATCTTCTAGGAACGGCCAGGCCCTGATGGTATATATCCCACCAGCCACCCGGATATTTAACCCGAAGCTCGCCATTTCTCGAGGAGATTGAAAACCCGCTATTCCCTCCGTTCAAACTGCCTATCTGTTTCCCGTGATGCCCTGTAACCCGTGTTCGAGTTGTACCTCATCGAAGATCTCGCCAGCAGATCTACCTTCGTTAAGCTTTAGCTCCTATTCAGAGGAAAGCTCTCGAGCCCCCTTCTTCCCGGAGAGTTGTGTGGCCCTCTCATCTTAACCATCTTTTCAAAATTCCCGTTCTGTTAAGACTGAGACACTCTGGCGATCTGCAGAATCGTCTCGAATTGAGATTACGTCTCTCTGGAGCAGAGAAAATCTCATTCATCATCACCAAGTAATCAAACCCCATCTTCGAGTCCTCCTCGTCAGTACTCCCCGAAGTATCTTCTTGTCTCCCCCCCCCCTCCAATTCACTCGCGCTTGAAGGAAAAGCGATCTAGTATTGTCATCCCCAGATTACCTCGTTAATCTTCACCCGCATTCACCTTTGATTTGACTTCCCACTAATTTTAATTAATACCCCCTCGTTCAAATTACTCGTACTTTAATTTTGTTCTCCGTCATATCATAAATCGACATAATTCATTTAACTAACTAGATTAAGTAATTTGTTCTCCCCGTTTGTATATATATTGCCCCATTTATTATATATATTGAAAATTATATTTTGGAGTCTTGTTCTTTATATATCCTTTGAACTGCAACTTGGCAAGCCAGTAGTTAAGTCCCGGTCAAACGTTTATTTATTTATTTCTTCATTTATTTATTCCATATTAATCCAATGTACAGTATAAACATATTACATTTTAAATCTGAATGATAAGTTACAATAAGTACAATATGTATATACATACAAAGATTAGTTATGGGCCTAAAATAAGTCAGTGACTTTTAGGGCAGAAACTTAAAACTTAAGACTAAGCATATAATTATAAGAATAAAATCCCTTCATGTTTATAAAAATATAAACAACTTAGTATACATTTGAGAACCTAACCATTGTAAAGATTGCAAATAACGAATAATTATATTATTTAAATTTTGAGATAAATTAAAAAACTATTTTATTTCCAGCGATTATTTCAAAAGATCTGTAGTTAACATAGTCAACAGTCTATATAAAAAAAACTGAATAGAAATTTAGTAAGCCAAAATTATATTGTTTTTAAGAGCTTTTTTGAATTGAGCTAAATTGGTTTGGGATTTGATATTGTCGTCCAAGCCATTCCATATTTTGATAGATTTGTACAGAAAGCTACATTGTGATTTTGATTTTGAATACAAGGGTGAAATAAATTTTGTTCTATTGCGAGTTTGGTGATTATGGGTATTATAGCTGTTTGTAACATATTAAATATATAGTTATTATAGGAACACTTTATTGTTTTGTAAAGGAATAAGGATGTTTGAAAAACAAAGAGATCATTTAATTTTAGAATTCTGGATTCTTTAAAATATCGATTAGTGTGCTCTTTGTAGTCGAGTTGATGGATGGCTCGAATTGCTTTTTTCTGTAATATGACTAATTTATTGAGATAATTTTGATATTTTCCATACCAACTCTCTATGCCATATGTCAAGTAAGGTTGCACTATTGTCATATATAAAGAGTGTAGAATAGATTTAGGAAGAATCTTATTTAATTTATATAATATTCCAATCGATTTTGATAGTTTTGTTGAGATATGCGTAATATATTGTTTAAAACTCAGATTTTTGTCAATAAAGATGCCTAGGAATTTAATATGAGTAGTTTCATAGATTATTCCGTCGCCCATTTTAATATGGGGCAATTCAATAGATTTTTTGTAAGAGCAAAGAATATATTTGGTTTTATCTACATTTATTGATAGTTTATTAACATTAAGACACATGAAGACATTTTCGAGTTCTTAATTTATTTTAGGTGCAATGTTGCTCGGTTCGTCATATGGAAAGGGAGTTGATAAGGCACTATCATCCACGAATAATAAAATTTAAACAGAGAAGATGATTTAACAATATTATTAATTTATATTAAAAATAACAGTGGCCCTAGCACGGAGCCTTGTGGGACCCCAGTTGTAATATTAAGGTGGGATGAGTCATGACCATTGACAGAGACAAATTGCTTTTTTTCAGTTAAATATGATTTGAACCAATTTTGACAGTTGCCTCTAATTCCGTACATAGCTAATTTTGACAGTAGAATATTATGGTTGACACAATCGAAGGCTTTTTTAAAATCGAGAAAAATTGAGAAAACAATGTGGCCCTTTTCAATGTTATCATATAAATATTGAAGGTGGTTAATTATCGCGTGAATCGTTGATTTCTGATGTCTAAAACCATATTGGTGTTTATACAACAGTGAATTAGATTCCAGAAATTTATAAAGTTTATTGAATGCTATTTTTTCAAATATTTTACGGAACATTTTAAGACATGAAATAGGGCGGTAATTGCTGACGTTTGTGAGGTCTCCGTCCTTTGGTAACGGTGTTACCCAAGCAACTTTTAATACACTTGGGAATATACCCTGCGTAAATGATTTATTAATTATTGATGCTAAAATTGGAACAACTATATCAGAGATGTATTTTAAAATTTTAGTTGAGATTGAATTAATACCTGATTTTTTTGATTTTTTAGTGAACTAATGATTTTTTTTTATATCGGCTACACTTACAGGAGAAAAGAACAAGGAATTTGGTACATTAATCTCATTAAAATACAAAAGAAAAGATTTATCGACTATTTTGCAGGAGTCTGAGATTTTTTTACCTACGTTGACAAAATATTTATTGAATTCATTCGCTTTTTCCTTATTGTCATCAACTGTTTACCGTCAATGCTAATTTGTTTAATTTGGTTTTTTCCTTCAGTATTTTCAGGTTTTATCACAGAATTGATTAATTTACAAGTTTTTTTATATTGTTTTTCGTTTGATTAAATCGTTCATGGTAATAATTTTTCTTGCCTATTTTAATTTGGTTAGTAACTTGATTCCGAAAATTTTTATATGTGTGTTCTGGAATTTGACTAAGCTTATAAAGAGAAAAGTATTTTTGACGTTTTTTGATGTTATTTAAAATTGCGTTTGTTATCCAAGGTTTGGTTTTGTGTTTATATGACATGGATTTAGATTTTAGAGGACAATTAAGTGTAAAAAGCCTCATCTAGCCTTGAAATTAACTCTTCGCTAGCAGAATCGATATCATTTATATAGGAAATTTCATATAGATTCTGATTTAGAACATAGTTATAGAAGTTTGATAAGGGATTTTCGTTAATTATGCGGTAGGTTATTGTACCGTTTAGATGAATATTGTTCGAGTTGAAAAAAGACTTTTGGATCATGAATATAGGAAGACGGTCTGATATGTCACAAAGGAGAATACCGGAAGAGTAATTTTCGGGGTGAACTCTGAAAATATTGTCAATTAGTGTGGCTGAGTTTTGGGTTATTCTTGTTGGTTTTTTTATAATTGGAAGTAAGAAATGAGAATAAAAAGTATTGAGAAAGGACTGAGTTGATGCGTGGTTTTCAAAGTTTTTAATAGATCGAAGTTAAAATCTCCTGTAATTATTGTCGTTATAGTTTATAGCATTGAAGTAATTGATTAATTCAGTAATCTTATCTATAAACATCTCAGGGTCACCAGAAGGAGGTATATATACAGTTCTAATGATTATTGTTTCACCATTTGATTTTACTTCGATAAATAAGGTTTCAATATAGCTATAGGAAATACTAATTTCGTCAAATCTTTCAGTATTGAGTCTGTCAGATATATACACGCTTATACCTCCCCCTATCTTGTTTACGTCGCATAGTGAATGAAAAGAGCTATAGTTTGGGACACTGATAAGGTGTTTATTATTATTTGTTAGCCAGCTCTCGGTGAATGCCAAAACGAAAAATTTATAATTAAGTGTTGACAAAAATATTGAAAATTCATCAATGTTTGCGTGCAAAGATCGAATGTTAAGAATTAAAATGGACAGGTCTGTTTTTTCAAATGAAAATGTAGTGTTAAATTTATCACAATCGTAGTATTGGTTTCTTACGTTATTTTCTTTAAAATTTGGATATAATTCATCAAAATGGTTTATGTCTGGATCGATATTATTGAAGCGATCGAGTTGTTCAAACATAAAGGTAGTTCTATTGGAATCTAAAAATTAAAGGTTACAAATTGAAATTTTGTATAAAATATCTATAAACAGTTAAAATACTATTTTTGTGATAACTTTAATAATAAAAAAAGGAATAAAGTATGTAATACAATTGAAATAAAAGTAAGTGAATGCTAGGTCAAAACATGGTTTGTTTGTTTTTGTTTTTTCCATCTAAACTAGTAATATCGCCGAAGGTATTATTACTGATCGTTCCAGAGATTCTCACTTTTAAAGTCTGCAAGCGTCGAATTGAGGTGTTCCGACAGAAATTTTGGGAGGGCAGCTCTGGTATTGATAACTATACGTAGGTTACGGCAACCGGAGGGTGATAAAAGGAAAACGTTGATGAATCCATCTCTGGTAGTACAGCCTGCGATCTTTGAGGAGAATTTCTTTTAGCTTGGCGGAGGACAAAAAAGATTTTGTTGCGATTTGGAGTCAGTTGTTCGTTACATAGAATGAAGGTTTGAATTCTTTGCATGCTGAGAAGATATCACGCTTCAGATCACTTCTGCGCAACTTCACAATTATGTTTCTTTTGTCGGGACCTTGTACTTTAGGCTTGGGACCTAGACGATGAGCAACAGAGGTGTCAGATTCTTGCATTTGTATGTGGCAGTTATCTTTAATAAGTTTGCGGATGATATTGCTGCAGTTTTCATTATTGGTAGCTTCAGGTATATTGCCGGAGAATATAATCGTATCTCGTCTTTAATAAGCGTCGGAAGAATCAACCTTTTCTTCTAATTTTTCGATTTTTTATCTCATTTGTTCGTTAGATTTTTCGAAAGAGATGATTTTTTGTTCTTGTTTGGCAAAAGATGATTAAAAAAACTTAAAGAGAACGTTCATAATGTCTTTGGCATCACCTAATAGCGTAGATGAGGAAATATGGGTCTGCAGTTCATTAAAATTAACTGGTTCGTTTAATTCGGTTTTTCCTCTTGTAATTGGAGTATTTTTTTCTTTGTCTGCCTTCCTGAGAGTAGAAGGAGCCATTCTTTCTAAGGATGAATGGAGAAATGTGACAACAGTGCTTATGTGCTATGGGAGTTTGTTTAATTACTGGGAGAAACAGTAATGTTTAATTGTTAAAATTTTTACTTTGAAGGTTTTTAGGTTTTGATTGATGAGTGATTGTTTTAATTTATTAATTCAAAGAGTGAAGAAATTAGTTAAACAAGATGGATGTGGCAGCGCTGCACTTCTAATCACTCAGTTGAGTTTAGGCCTAATGTCTTTCAAAACAGAATCAGTGGGAACATGGGAATTTTCGACGTAATGCGGTAATATCACTTTATATGTACAAATAAATTAACTTACATACGTAGATTTATAATTTTTAGTATTCAATGCTGTTTAAAAACACTAGTATTCACTTTTATTCGATAAATAAGCAATATCACTGTTTGTTGATGAAAACAAAGATTGATAAAGGAGACCGAGCAGCACACCTTCACTCTACGACATCTCTTAGTTGCTCCAGAGCATATCTAAAGCGGCGTTTGGTCAGCTGTCTGCCCGTGCTTGTGTACGCCCTTGTGCGCCGAGCTAGTCTACACAGGGATACCACGAAACTTTCATTTAAAATTATTTGTTTTAAAAGAAGTAGTGTTGGCTCGCTTACATAAACAGTTTCAACTCTAATTTCCTTTAATATCTCTAAACTGTTATTTTTTTCTCCTTTTTTCTATATTTAAGTTTCTCATATTATCTTACCTTTAACCTATTAATGGCCTTCTCATAATGTCTGGTTTCTCTTATTTACCAATTAAATTACTTAATAAAAGTCCAACTCCTGCTTTAAATGCAAAATTGTCAAGCAATGACACACAGGACTGGTGTAATCATTTCTGGAGGGAATCGCAATATTCATTAAGCAGTGGAATGTTTGTCCTATTTGTTTTATGAAAGAAAACACCAGAAGGAAATGGAAGTTAAATACATAATTAAAACATTAAAAAGCCGAATAAATGCTCTAGAATTTAATAAAGATTCCAACCAAAGGTACGAAAATCAGGAGATTGGAATAACCTTTAAAGACTGAAACTTAGAAAGTAATGTATATTAAATTTAAGAAAAAAAGAAGATTGAAAAGCTATAATAATCACACGGACTTTAAAAATCGGTTCGAATCCTTCGAAGACGAGGTAGAAGGAGGCACTTAGGAAAGGGGAACACTTCTTGCGAGTAATTCGAGGGTTATGAACCAATGTAATTTCTTTGGGATAAGTTGATAAAATCAGGGAGAAAAAAAGGTAACAAAAAAAAACAAGATGTTACCCAAGTGCCAAAACCAAATTCCTAGAGAATGTTGGGAAAGATACGAAATGGAAGAATAGGAAAGAGTCCCAAATCGTCCCTGTTGACAAATGATATATTCCAGAAAGAGGGAGAAATTAAAGCATAGTCATCTCTACAGGAATTCGATCAGTTAACCTATAATATAAATAAAAAAAACGGACTACGATATGGTAATAGTTATACTTGAGAAATTGACACACCCATACAAGTCCTAAGCAAAGCTAGAGAAATAAATTAAAAAGATAAAAGAAATGTGCAAAGCAAAGGAATAAAATTTTTAGACCTCTACCCCAGATTTTAGAACACTAATGAATACTTCTCCTTTCAAAATGGCGTCTATTTTAACCACAGAAGCAAAAGAAATATGGTATCTTTTTTTCAAACAAATTTAATAAATTTAATCTTGTCACAGAAAATGGATTTTTTAATAAAAAATGACCTAATCCAAAAATTACTACCAAAGACTAAAGTAGTCTAAAAGGTCCATACGCAATAAGTTTGATGATTTGTAGGTAATTATTAACTCAAAAAAGGTAGATTTTATAGCAATAACAGAAACAATGTTGAAGAGTGAGTCAAGATACTATAGATTAGAATTTTATATCGGAAGTTACAAAATGTTTAACAAAGATAGGATTGGGAAAGAGGGAAGTGGAGTAGTTATATATGTAAGAGATAGTTTGTTTTCGACCGAAATATTAATCAACTCAAAGTTTGAAATCTGAATATTATTCCACTATACACCAGATTTAGATGCCGATCTTTATAGTCTAATTAGGAATTCGATTTAAGTTTAAATGGCACTATTTTTTGTAGATTTCAATTGCCCAAATAGCGACTGGGAAACTAAGACAGCTAATGCAGTGATCAGGATGTTTCTGAACTGCCGGAATGATAACCTTCTGACCCAGTGAGTAAATGACCCGACAAGGAGTTGCAATAACTTAGACAAAGTATTCACTTGTGAGGATGATATTGTTAATAATTCAAATTTTGGTGCACCAGAGGAGGCAGCGTCCACACATAATAAGGTTTGAATTCGAAATTCAGTGAATCATAACAAAAAATGAAGTAGAAAATTAAATCTGCAGAGAGCTGATTTAGACAGCTTAAAAAACATGAAATGTTAGGAATAAGGATTGCAACAACATAAACGAAACATGTAGTTTCTTTAAATCACAAAAGATGTATGAACAGAGCAAATTTGGGAGGTAAAAGTTTCACCTAAGTACCTCTCAAACAAAATTTTTAAAAGACAAAAACTCCATCACTGAAAAACTTTACTATGTAGCTCTTCATTGAAAAGTAAAGTCAATTATCTGTGATGCAAATCGAAATCAAGAAATTAGAGTCGTCCACGATGTAAAGCAAATCATCAAGCGATTTTTGTACATGTTAGTTGTACATAACCAATTAATAATAATTTGGGTCTCATTAGAGACATAAATACGTCCCTATAATTCGAAAATGAAGATATAGCAACGTTAATTAATAAATATTTTGCAAATGATTTACAACCGAAAACATGAGTGAAAGTCTTGGTAGCCAAGCTCGAGGGAAACAGTTCGTTAGACACGATAACTCGTACCACGCAAGAAATATTAAAAGGATTAGAGAAAATGAATATGTTCAAGTCATCCGGTCTTGATCAAATTATGTCTTCTCTCCTAAAACTAATTTTAACAAATTCCTTGCTATAGCTGCGAGGCCCCACGATTGGAAACTGGCAAAGATCTTTCTCAGATCACCAGTTGATAGTAACTTAGATAACTATTATTAGTACCATAATACTATTTTATTATATATAGCAGCGGTGTGTTTTATTTGTGGAGTGAAGCTCCAGAGTACTACATTTGGTGCAGCACGGAGACAGGTGTCAAAAATGCTGCCTTACCTTATGCTCCTTGTTACCTCAATCACCTTTTTTTTTCCCCTGCCCTTTCCTGCACATTTATTTAACTTCTTTCCCTATTCTTAGGTAAAAATAAGTCAACCCGTTCATTTTGGATGCAGCTACTAACGAACCTTATTGCAGTATCAATATAACTTAATCTGTTTCGATTACGAGAGTTTACATGTCTCAGGTAAAGTATTACTTTAGTGTAAAATCAAAATCAATATGAAACTTAACATTTTCAGACTTTTTAATTTTACATGATAGACAAATAGTTTAAACCAGATGTCTATGTATTATATGTAATACACTGTAACTTTCAAAGTAATATAATATTTTTTTCTCTTTTAATTGATGGAAAGCGTACAGAGGAATCAAATCTTACACCTAGTTCTTGCTCCGGACATGTTTTGTTTTATATTTTTACGATGAGACTATTTAATTTTATATAAAAGCGTACTAGTGCCGCAATAAATCCTAAGGGGGAGGGGGCTAGTCAATGAAAGGAATGGAAGGCAAGACGTTGAAACTTTTGTCTTGGAAAGCACAAGTTACAACAATCGTACATCTATTACAAACACTTTTCTGTAACTTTCGGACGGGATTGCCATTTTTGGTTTACGCGTTTTTTTTATATTAAAAACACATAATTAATATGAGAAAATATCTCATTAAGGTACCTTGACTACCCTTAATAACCCCCCTCGTCCTTTACGCTAAACGATATAAAAGAGCTTCCTGAAACAGCCAATAAATAGAAATAGATACATTTACTTGTTCCGTTAATATAATAGAATTTATAACCTTAGAGTCATTAATTTGCCATCAAATCAGATTAAAGGCGTTTATTAATTATAATTTGCTTCTCTTGACGTTCCCTTTTCTTGAGAGGAGCTATCAATCAAAGAAACAGATCAATGGAAAGCATTATTAATCGAATATCAGGAACCAAACGATGGATTTAATTAAATCGGTTATCAAGATAAAGGGTACAGATATATCTAATCTATAATATTGAAGTGAGTCATAGAATTTAGATGAGTTATACAGTATATCTTTCAAAGCAAATCCACATCTATCTACTAAATTCGTGTAAAATTTTATTAATATAGATCCATTCCCAAAGATGGTATGATATATAATTTATTATATATACAAAATAAATTAGATTTGCCACAATGCGGCGTTTAGAGAGTTTGTATGATTATGCATACATTATTATTATTATTAACAATATGGTGCAATGTGCTAGTGATAATTATCCAATGGCCATCTTTGAACTAGCTCTTCCTAGTTCTAAGCAAGGACCTTTGGAAGAGGTTTCTTTAGTCAAGAGCCTTGATCGTGTTTACCTCATTTACTCCTGCAGCAGTGAAAGAATTTGTGGTTTCAATGTCTAAAACGTCCTCTCCTACGTTTATTGATGAACAACGGTGTCCGTTGAGGGTTTGATTCTCAACCTAACATTATTTATTCCAGTAACATTTGTCAACGAAGCCAATTTTAGAATTTTTGTATTCTCTTTGATATATATTTTCCACTCATCTTGATTTACGAGTATGTACCTAAGTCGTTATTTTATGGTATTTGTTCCCAAAGTGTGTTTTAAGGTTCTACATTTAATTTAATTATTTGAGGTAAGGTAAACGTAATGTTCCAGAAGTTTATATTGTAAGTATGGAGTAGATGTTGCTTTGAAGATGTGGTTTTGATTCTCTAACTTTGAACAAACTGATTTTTCTCCCTTTTGCTGATTTCCAGGTCGATGGTTTCAGCAGAACTTAGAGCTTACAATAATTCTCTTAGCTTTCATTTTAATATTTACTTTTGAGAAAAATAACAGAATCTCGTCTGTAAAGGAAAGGTGCTTCAATTAAAAATCTTGCATTAATTCTGATTCAATTCTAAGCCTACTTCAAACTTCAGAAAATCTCATCAAACACAAATGTTAAGTTTGGGTAGATAGCGGATCTTTGTTTACCTCAGTATTGTTTCTATTTCTATAAAGAACGAAAGCAAAGTAAACTTTGTAGTTGAGTGATTAAGATGCATGAGGGATATGATATAAATGTGGCAATTGCTCATTCTACCTCCGGGGATCTCTACGGGAATTAAGATTCCCTGAATTGAATCCATTACACCATTACTTTGCTACATTTAATTTTAAGCTACTTGCAGATGTTTAGATTTTAAATATTCCTAAATGCCACCTGCTCTTTGTTTGATTTCAGTCGAGCGTTTACTAAAATATAATTTTGCTTGCGTATTTAAACTGAACAATATCAGACGGATTTGTCTGTAATTCCTTATTTCCTGCCGCTTTGCCTTTTGTAAACGTAATAGAACTAAAGAGTCTTGTAGACCCATTTGGTATTTTCTTCTCTACTGAATTTTATAAACATAGTGGAATATTTTATCACTCCCATATTTTTTTTCATAAGCTCAACTTTATACTCAGTAAGTACTTTTCATTTTTCATGCTTTTAAGTGCATACAAAATTTCTACATTTTATGATTGGGTTTTCATGGTTGCCTTAATTGTATTTACATAATTCTTCGAATTGCTTTATACTGTTTTTCTGGTTGCCAATTTTAACCTATTTTATATAAATCATAACTTAATTTGTATTATACTCGTATAGCCTATTATCTTCCATAACTATTGTCAGTTTGACTGCATTGCACGCCCTGGTTGTATGCGGTTATTATACGAGGGGCGGTCAATAAGTTTGCAAATCGGTAGGGCAAAACAGAGGAAGGGGGATGGCTGTTTGTGAGGGTGTTAGGACAAATTATGACAAGTCAGGACCTGCAGCCGCACGCTCTTGCCTCGTATATTTAAGAAGCAGTAGCTGATCGCAGATCATCAGTCACAAATTTTTCAACAATGGAGAAGGTTGAGCACCACGCAGTGATCAAATATTTGACCAAAGAAGGCAAGAATGCAAAAGAGATCCATGAAGGCATGGTTTAAGTGTATACTGACTCCGCGTCTTCCTATGCAACCATTGCATGCTGGAATAGGGAGTTCAGCCATGGTCGTGAGTCCCTTGAAGATGACTCCCGTCCAGGACGCCATTCAGACGTGACCAACGAGGACAATGTGGCCCGTGTGGAGAGGATAATCCTCGAAAATCAACGGGTGAAGGTCGAAGAAATCCAGCAAGAACTTGGAATATCACATGGAAGTGTTATGAACATCATCCACGACAATTTGGCCATGGCCAAGGTCTCTGCACGTTGGGTCCCTAAAAACCTCACTCCCCATGATCGACTTCAACGTCGTCAAAGTCCACAAGGCCAGAGTCTCACAAGCTGCCTGCGCGAGTGCGGATTCGAGTAGCTTAACCATCCCCCTTACAGTTCAGATATGGCCCCTAGCGACTACTTTTTATTCCGCCAGCTCAAGGCTCCACTGCGTGGACGCCGGTTTGGGGACGATGAAGATGTCCAGCTCGCCGTCCAGGAGTGGATTAAACAGCAGTCGGGAGATTTCTGGCTGTCGGGAATTCGAAGCCTCAGGGACAAGTGGTGCAAGTGCATCGAAGTCGAGGTTAGTTATATTGACAAATAATAAGACACTTCTCCTCATATCTCGTTTCCTTATATATGAATTGTAAAACTTATTGACCGCCCCTCGTAGCAATAATTATTTAACTTTACACTGGAATTCGTTTTAATGCTATTATATTGTTTTATTGGACGCAATCAATTGCTTAGCGTGAATGAGAATTGTACCCTAAGCATGTCTGCGATAGTGTGAAGATAGCTAGCCATTGCTATCATAACCATATATGTTCTCTTTATTTTCTCTTTAGAAAATTGTTAGTTTCCTTATATTTCATTCTTTTATGGCTGTACAATGTCATCTTGTTACTCCTACGTGAAAGGAGTTTAGTAGCTTTATTTTAAAATAAAAAGATACATTTGTTTATTTTTTTATTACTAAAGTTGCAATCGCTTAGGTTCTATTTTCTATCCTACATTTCTATTAAGGCTATTTTAATTTTAAGCAAGTTAATTAATTTATTTTCTAGTATAGTTTATAAGGCAGTTGAAAAAGAATATAAAAGATATTAGATTGTCGAAAAATTATCGATTTAACTTTCTTTATATTTCGGATTTTTCATGTCTATCTTTTTCGTTTTCTATTTTTAGAAAGAGCTGAAACATTAAATATTACTCGTTAGTTATTATCATCCTTAATCTCTTTTTTAGCTAGTTCCCCCTAATCTTCTTACAGTTTCTATTCTAAAACACATGGTATCTTTCATCATCTCAACCCCAAAAGATAAAATTTCCAGTTAAGGATGGTTACAATTTACTAAGGAATTTCTCAATGTGTCCTCTTTAACTTCCATTTTGCCATGATTATCTTAGGAAGTCCTCTCGTTGAAAGGAATAATTTTTAAGAATTAAGGTTAAGAACTATTTCTAGCTCAACTAAGATTGTCAACCAGCAATTTTTAATTTTAAACGACAAAACCGGGAAGGTTTTCAAATATTGAAAAAAAAAATCCGTATTTTTACAATCTTGGAAAAGAATATTTTGTTTACGGGCTGCCGGAGATTTCGATTCAAGGACGAAGGCTAAATCGACATCCGTGAACTCTGCCATAGTCAATCGGCGAGTACCTGACGAGGAACTCCATCTCCGAAGGACAAACTACGTGTGCTTTCTTCATCCGCACCCTGGGGTAACCCAGCTTCACCATCGCAGTCATCGTATCCAGACTGGCCGTTCCCTTCAACGAACACGTAAGCATTTGCAATGGTTGACGCTTACATATTATTCTATAATCTGGTCTACACAAGCCGTCCCATCTTTTGTGTGTGCCCCGGGATTAAAATCCTCTTTCTCAATCTTCAACCTAAACCCGACCACTAATCCTATATTTATCCCTTTTGTGATCTGTCCCGTGCCGACATTTAATTTCACATGTACGATCATTCCCTTTAAACTCTCTATCTGTATATAATTCAATTCTATTTATTTGTTAGTTAAGTTATATTTTTGTTATCGTCTTTTTCTTGCAACCCTGAACAAGTACCAGCTACTTGTTAATCTTTGGCCAACTTGCACTCTGAATTATGTATTTTTGAAAGGACCGCACAATTGAAAAGTAAACCATTCCCACGAAATTCTTAACTATTCCCCGTTCACGAACTGGCTAGGTTAATTCTCAAACAAAATTCGACCAAACTCCCGAAAGGCACACACACACACACACACACACACACACATATATATATATATATATATATATATATATATATATAGAAAAAACTCACAAAGTTATACGTGAGGAAAGCAATAATATGAAAATTGAACCACAGGAAAATGAAAAAATGAATCCAAGTACTTTTGAAAAATATTTGCAAGTTCATTTTCAAGGAATAGCATTAAAATAGAGAAGACAACCTTATATAGGGTACAAAGATACGTAGGGAACGCCGATCACATAATACAGACCAATGGGGAAAAAATGACAGAAAAAAATACAATGAAAAAGAACAATAAGCAACTAATAACAGACATGTGCATTCCTAAAACGATATACACACAACAACCCCATTTATATGACTGGCATATGGTCAGATGAGAAAAAAAAACATTTTAAAGAATTATCATTAGGGTAAAAACCTTTAGGGCTAAGAGTTAATCCACAGGCATAACAAAGGCACGTGATGGGGGAGGCAATGCAAATGATATTACACTAGTAAGAGTGACAACAGGCTGCATTATGAAGTTATTTCATTTGGTACAAGTTTTTTTAAAAATAGGGTGGAGTTTAAATAAGCCAGGGGAAATGTTGATATTGTCTCCATAACACCTTAAACCTTCAACTGGCTTGACATCAAAAGATTTGGACGTAGTATGATCTACAATTCACTAAGCTTGTTACGCAAACTGCACACTCTGGTGAAAAAAACTAAAAACTCTAGTGGTATATTTCTAGAACTATAATTAGCACGTTGTCGAGAGAATTTCTAGTATTTGCTTTCCAGTAACTTATGTAGTCTTATCTTATTTTAAAGTGTTCTTAATATTACTGAGCCTACTGCATTTAGGTGCAGCCTATATCTCCAAAATAGCTTCTTGCAATCGTACAAAGTGTCCTATAAATTGCAACCGCTGTGTATGTGCAACTCAGGCTACGAAGCCACCTTAAATAGAGAACAGATGTGAAGGACTTCGGCGCAAGGGAATGTTAGGCTCAGAGCTGCGATTTCTAAGCGTAAGAAGGGGTAGTAATCCTTAGATAGCGTGATTGCAATTTGTCGTGGTATGACATTATATTACATCAATACCATATTATATCTATGGGGGAGGGACCGATAACTTACAAGTGAACCGACGAAGGGACGGACACCGCTAGTTTAGACGGGCTGAAATGCAAGATGAGAGTGCAACGAGGTCAGGTAACAAATCGGCAATGGCAAAGCTCAAGGTTATTTAAGTGTAAGAAGGAGTAGTAATCCTGAAATAGCGTGATTGCAATTTGTCGTGGTATGACATTATATTACATCAATACCATATTATATCTATGGGGGAGGGACCGATAACTTACAGGTGAACCGACGAAGGGACGGACACCGCTAGTTTAGACGGGCTGAAATGCGAGATGAGAGTGCAACGAGGTCAGGTAACAAATCGGCAATGGCAAAGCTCAAGGTTATTTAAGCGTAAGAAGGGGTAGTAATCCTGAGATAGCGTGATTGCAATTTGTCTTGGTATGACATTATATTACATCAATACCATATTATATCTATGGGGGAGGGACCGATAACTTACAGGTGAACCGACGAAGGGACGGACACCGCTAGTTTAGACGGGCTGAAATTCGAGATGAGAGTGCAACGAGGTCAGGTTTCAAATAGGCAATGACAAAGCTCAAGGTTATTTAAAGAGGCATAAACAAAAATATAATTTTATTTACATAAAAATAATGAGAGACTTGATGGATAAAATTACCTCAGAGAATTAACGTGCAAAATCACCTTAGTAAACGAAGGGGGGAATTGTAGTTATAAATCAGACTATGAAGTAGAAATCAAGGTATTACAGGAGGAGACTATTCAAGTAGGGTGAGGGGGATTAACTCAATTGGGTTACTGAAGGGAAGAGAGGGGTTGGCTTAAGGATGTCTTCTGCACGTGAAGTGAGGCCGCTCGAAACTTTTGAGCGGGAACTTGAAGTGATGACGGTTATCCAAAACAGGGATGGGGGGGGGGGTAACTTTTGGTCCAGGGGAGAGTATTTCGGCCACCCGAAATAAGGGGCAAATAAATGAGGCTTCTACAGGAGTTGATGAGAGAAGTCCGGAAAATCACTCGGTGACGATCGTTAAGTGGAATTACCTCACTGGCTGGGGCTAATTCCAAATACACAAAATAGTTCAGCTGTCACTTGCTTTGTTGTTAGCACCTGACTTGGAACTATGGGGAATCTTCTGGGGTCCGGGCGAGACTTCTTAACTCTGTGTCTCTTGATGGGAGTCGAGCGCTAAAGTTAACGGGGGGAAGGGTCGTTAAGCGGGAAACAGCTCTACTCTCGAACGGCCTCGAGGCTATTCTGCCCGTGTAAAAGTGAATCGTAATGGACACGGTTTGAGGCTACCGCTTGTGGAAAGGCTGGGGGGTTAGGTTTACTAATTAAGGCCTAACCGGGCCTTCAGCAGCGCATGGAATTTCCGTTCTGCTCAAGGAAGTCCACTTGGGGTTCCCTCACACAATTAAAAGACGAACCACTTTTATCTCTTTATTTTGTACAAAATATACTAGGCAAATTAAAAAACAGTTGGATAAAAACGGAGTGTTTAGGTTCAGGCTTTTTTAAATACAAGTTTGCATACAAGTTTCATACAAGTGTATAAAAGTAACAGCTTGAGACCTTTCCATGATATTTTCTGTCTTTACTCAACTTATTTTGAGTGATTGAGAGTAAATGATGGTATGAATATATTTCTGATGCTGCATTTTTTGAGGGTGTGGAATTTTTGAGATAATATTTTATACTCAACTAACCGCTTTATAGCATAATGGAATTCATAAAATCCACTTCCTTTCCTCGAGGTGAAGGTGATCTGCTTACCCACATAAGTACTTTCATTTCTTCTCATTTCCATGATTTTTCCACCAAGTGAGTTCTCCAGTTGCTTCTTCTCCAAGCATACAAAGTCTGTAATATGCTATCCTTCAAGAAGGATTTACTCATCCAACCCATACGTTTATTTCTCTTCAATATTCCCTCTGATTAATAGAAGCCTGTTATCTGAAATCGTGGTAAACTTTCTTTTGTATCGCTAAGAAACACCCCAAAACTCACGTCCAGCAGAGTATTGTCCTACCCTTCTCTTTAAAAAGGAAAACCGGTACAAGATATGTTTACCCCTAACATATCGCACTTCTTTCTCTTTTACACCATTAAACGATTTCTTCGTCATAACTTCTTCCTTTCAAACCAAACCAGCCCAAGAGTATGAATAATCTCATGAGGTAGTTGCCTAAGCATTTATGTCGGTGAAACAGGACATTCCGAGGGAAACCTCCCGTCTTGTCGCTTCCTACCGAACCTTTTTACTCAGCAAATAAGTAAAGAATGGAACTTTTTGCACCCACTATACAACTCCCCTTTCTAATTTCATTGTCGCCTTTAATTCAAGACCATTTTTGAGGTGTAAATTGCAGAGTCGCTATTCCTCCTCCTCCTTCCCCGTTCTCGTTCAGGAGGGGACAGCAGAAGAAGAAGCCTGAGGAAGACTCACTCTTGGAGAGAATCTTCTCACTTCTGGTCCACAGCTCAATAAAAAGTACCTACTCGTAAGTTGGCTCTGACTAATAGTCGTTGGGAGACCTAACTATTTCCTAGCACTTATATATGTAGATATTTTCTATCATTTAATATGTGCTGGTATTCATGCCTTTTAACAATCTTTGTTACTCTGCGTCATTTTGTTTGGTTTGATTACTTTTTTTTCATGTTTCATTATTCGTTGTGTGTTAGATTTTCTGGTGACTTTTCCCTGAGTTTCGATAATCGTGTCTCACAAACTGTTCTCATGGTTAGGTTTCTAGTAGTAAAGGTATTTTTTTTAATTCTGTTTTGTTTTATTTTTCTGTTCTCATTATCTGATTTGTTTCATAATTTATGATATTGGTTTCAATTTAGTCCGTTTAATTTTCCTTGTTTTTTTGTTTTTCCTGTTTTCATTGCTTTTCTATCTCCTTTCTGTTTTTTCTCAGTTTCTTAAGTATTGACTGATTCCTCTTCTCTCCTCAGCTGTTGACTTGTGCTTTGGAATTGAAAAATCGAGTGATTTTCATTTTGAGTAGAAATCTGGTCTGCAAGAATCTGAGAGATGCTATTTAATTTCCTCAAGATATCTTCTTTCCTTTCCTGAAGACTTTGATTATTGCTTGTAGTTTGACCTCTTCGTGAAGGTCTTATTTTTCAGACGTCTTTTCGTGTTGGAAATTAATCGCAGGGCTTTGTTCTGTAATCTTTGTAGTCATTTCAGCTTTGTTTTAGATAATATATACATACATTGGAATTAGAGGGTAGGAGAGTGCCGCTCTTCTTACTGTCATATAATTTTGATAATATTTTTGGTTATTATTACTCGGTTATTATAAATGCTGTAAATTTGGATTTATTTTCTCTATTCACTTGGTTGCATGTTCTATGTAACCTTTTGATGTTATTTTAAAACGAATAACGTTTCCTTTAGGTCCATATCTGTATCTTTGTCCTACTACGATGTCGGATACATTATTTCTTGAAATTCGGTATTACAGTATAATTTTAGATGTTTGTTCTTATTTTCTAATTTATTCCAAATTCGTTTTTTTGCTTATTTCCTGTACCTTTATCTTTCGTTACTTCTTTTATTTCTTCTGATTTAGGTGATTAATTGACTTAACTATATCATCTGTAAACTGAAGGATAGTGTCTCAGTTCTCTCCGCTGTGTATCATAGTTATTGCGAGAGTTGACACTTTCGCTGGCGGAGGCTGGCTTCAAATTCATATTCCTTTCCCTGATGGAGTGGAGGAGGATTCCTTCTAAATTTTTTTCATTTGCTGGTTAAGGATCTTACTCTGCATGTCTCTGAATCAGCCTTTGTCAAAGGCTTTCTTTACCTCGCATAGCACTAAGTCAAGGTATCTTCTGTCTGCTATTATTTGCGCTATTCCGAACACCATTGTTGTATCCCTCTTCTTACGAAATCTAAACAGAAAAATGTTGATATTTTTCTCTAGTTATTCAAAGAGTATTCTGATTCGTATCTTCTCCAAGTCTTTACCAAGAAAATCTAAAAGCAATATAGGCTTGTATCTAAAAGAAGACTGTGTGGTCTTCCTTGTTTACGGGGAAATATTTTCACCGATTTTTATGGGTCAGGGAAATATCCGATGTTTAAGTTTACCTTAAAGATGTTTTAAAGGGCCGGGCCGTGTTGACGTTCGGTGCGTGTGTTAGGTGGACTTCGTGAGTACTGTTAGGGCATGTGATTTATGCGGATTATTTGCTCTTCTATTGTTGTTGTTGTTCATGAACCCAGATGTTCTTATCTGGAGTGGTTAAGTAAATGGCCAGGAGTTATTTTATTTATGTTGTTTTTTTAATTACATATCCATCATTACTTCTGCTTCTTGGCTGAAGTCCTTTTTTTCCTCAAATGGTATCGCGAAACTGACTTCAATTGCATATTAAATTTATCTACTCTTTCTTGCTCTTCTTCTATTGAGTTGCTTGGTTCTTATTTTTGATTTTTACTTTCATTCCTGGTGTTGTTCTTCTCGTTCTATTTATTATTCGCCTGTTTTATTTGGCTGGCGTTTGGATTTTATCTATTTACTCTATAAGGTTATTCCATATTTTTTCTTATTCACTTATTATGAATGACATTTTTTTAATTACCCTAAGTTTTTAGCTCTTTTTATGTTTGACCCTTCTACCAGATCGTATGAGATGTGTTGTTGATCTTTTCGTTTTTATTTTTCATCTGTTTCGTCCATTCTTGTTGTTGGGAGGTACGTAAACTGACCTTGGGAATGTTTTTCGTATCGGATTCAATCAGGGAATCAGTCCTTTTTTCAAATCCACGTCGATTTATTCGAGTGAAGCGTTGGTCAGGTCTCTTTGTATGTATTCGTTGTTATGAATATTTTCTCCAGTCTGCTCTTTGATGTTGCTTCGTATTAGGTGGATGTAGTTGTATCGGCTTTTGTTTTAATTGGAACAGCGTCCCCAAAGGATCACTATACGAAATTGGTAACTGCTTTATGTTCAAATTTAGTGTATATCTGACTTCGTAGCGGTGTTAGCTCTAATATAGGTAGGGTTTTCTGGTACCACTCTCCTGAAGATGTACCTCGCAGGCAGCTTTTCTAGGTTTTAGCCAGAGTTGTTCCTTGTTCTGTAGCTGCTTGCTTCGCGACGTGCATTTAATTCAACAATAAATATTGTACGATGTCCTTGACAGAATACCATTATAGAGTTGTGCGCAAGTAAATAATTTCATCTTGAGGGTTGGTATTCTGTTGCTCCACCTAGTGATTTTAGTTCTAGTTTAATTTTTTTATGGCTAAATATGGTTCACCAATGTTTGTATTTCTTTATATCTGAGATTTCTTTCTATCACTATAGCCACTTAGTCACTATTTGCCAGTTAGAGTAGTGATTATGGCGTTGTAGATTAATATTTGTATTTTATTTTCTTTTTTTCTAACTTCATGTTCAGAGATTGACTCAATATCTGGGTCGCTCTTTCTGATGATTGTTGTTTTCTGATCCATTCATTAAGAACTTGGATCATTTATTAATTTTGGGGGGGAGTGGTGCTTATTGACTCTCTTCTAGGTCTCAACATTGGGGTTGACTTTCCCTTTATTCGCGAGGTCGAACTAGGTCGACATCTTTACTTTTAAGTTTTCATGGGAGAGGCATTGCTTTATTTGCCTAGATTTTAAGATTTAGAACTCTGGTTTTGCAAATCATTTTTCTCTTTGCTTGTGTCTATTTTTAGTCTCTATTGTTCGGTATGGTTTGATGATGTTTGTCTATTTTCATTATCTGATTCTAAATTGCCTGTTATCTTTCTTTAATTCTATGGTAAGGTTATTTCTCTTCGTTTAAAGGATGTCGATTCTTAAACTGTCCCATGATTTTGGGCTCATTAGAACACCATTTTTCAAAGAAATTTCTTAACAAGAAGTAAATTAAACGTCTGCGAATGTTTCACATATTGAATGATATCTCATAAGTTACTTTAACGATGTTAAAAATTTTTAAACTTTTAAAAATTGATCAGATTATTAAAAAAAAACATTTATATTAAACAAAAGATTAAAAGGTGACCTTTAATTGATAGTCTTAGTTTTCTATTCTTTAGTTTACTTTCGTTTTGTCTTAATTTGTTAAAGATTTCTCTTTTTATCTTATGTTTTAATCCTTTTGTCGCTCTTTCCTTTCTGTTTCTTCGCTCTCCCCTTTGTTTTTCTGGCCTCTCTTTCTTTAACTCACTCTTCTCGTTTCATCTATCTCTCATCCGTTAATGCTGTTTATTTTTGCCCTTTTTCCCTTTTGAATTGCATTCATTTTATCTTCCACGTTTAATCCTTCTTCTTTTTCCCTCATTTAAAATCTCTTTGGATTTTTGGCCTAATTTTCATCGAGAAGAAAAAGAATAAGATTTAAATGTCCTTGGAAACATTCAAGGATGGTTGTAATTCACTTGTATATTAGAAAGGAAGTGAATAAGTTTAGTGTAAACAGAGAACTTGAAACTTTGAGGGGTAGAGTGAACCATTTTCTCTAAGAATGGTAATTTACTGGATTTATAGCACACAAGAAATCGTTTATATAACAATCAATCAGCAAAATACCAAAAGAAATATTGTCTACAAAGTGGCACCAAATGGTTGGATTTGGAATGGTGGGTAGCAACAAATTAAGTTAAAAATTACCATTTAAAAGCAGCTCACTAATGGAGAAAGTGGGTTTCCTATCGCAATTCCGAAAAGATGCAAATACCATTTACCATTGAATGTAAAACTGCAAATTTGAATGCATAATTTGATCAAATTATTCCAAATATTGGCATGAATAGACTAAGAATTACATTGCCAAGCTTCTGGTAACAACCCAATAGAATCGTTTACTGGTGCCAAAAAAATGATATTTAAACTAACCATTTTCTCATTTAAACTTTATTCTGTAACTTGATTTTTAACAATGAAATTACAAGGACTTTTTTATATGAATGAAAGAAATAATACCTAAAACAAGAATCAGAAGGGAGATTAACAATTTGAATAGCTTGGAGGAAATGGAGTATAAATGAAATTCTATGGTGTAATGAAGATTTATAAATAAAATTGCTGAAATTATTTAATAAGCGAAGCAAATTAAGAAGCATATATTTTTCTATGAAATAACGTTCAGCTTCTTAATAAAAATAAAATCTAATTTGTGGCGACCATTTCCTAATTTGGCAACGCGTGACTTTTCTGAAAATGTTGTAAAGGAGAGAATTTTCATCTTAGCAGAAAATATGAGAGAACAATTTATTTCTCCAATAAAAGAGAGCAAACATTTTGCTATTCCGTTCGATGAGAGTGTAGTAGCAATTCGTAGCTGAAGGTATATATTCACTAGAAAGATTATGATGCAATTTGAGAGGAAATCTGGTTTTGTTCTCACCCGGAGTAAGAGCTCGTATTATTGACGTATTCATCAAGGTTAATGAATACTTCAAAATAGCAAGTGTTACTTTAAAATGAGATGAAGGCATTACTTTTTCAATAAAGATCCGAACGTGTTGAATTATGTGAATGAATTTTCAGGTTTAGTCAGAAAGGAAAATAGAAAAATTGAATTGACCCACCACAGGTTTCATCGCCAGGCACTGATTCTAATCATTTGTAACCAATACTAGAACAAGCCATGCATGAGGTTCTTAATATTGTCGATGTTATTAATTAAACTCCTCCCAACTCGGCCTTTACTTGAATTATGTGAGGATAGAGAGGGTGAATATTCAGGCCTACTTTATCACACAGGAGTGAGGCGGTTATCATATGGAAATGTCAAGAATTGAGTTTGAGCTCTCGAAAATTGAACTTTTAAATTTTATATTAGATCAGAAATATCTCCTTGCAGATGAATAAACGCACATCTCCTGAGTTGCAAAGCTCGCATATTTAGATGATTTTGTGAAAGCATTGAACAAAAAATTGCAAGGGAAAAGTTATTACAGTTAGAGAAAATTTTTAGAGTTTGGATCAAAGTTAGAGGCAGAAATTTCAATAAAACATAATAGCTGCCTTTCCAAGAATATATAATTTGGAGAATTCTGTATACCTTTCTTTTGATGATATGAAGGCTACATACAGTTATAAACATTTTATCAAAATCAGGAACCGTTTCTCCGACTACTTTATATATAAATATATATATATATATATATATATATATATATATCCGCAAGGAGATATTTCTGATCTACTATAAGATTTAAAAGTTAATTATCGAGAGCTCAAACTCAATTCTTGATACTTCCATATATATATATATATATATATATATATATATATATATATATATATATATATACAGGATCAAGAAGTTGAACAGGTAAATGAGAGGAAATATTCAAATTTAAGAGGGATAGGACCATTTGAAAGCTGGTGGCTTGATACCGTTGCGACGTGTTTTAGTATTTTGTGATAATGATGTTGTATTAGACTGAGGTGGCAAGTCTAAGGAACAAGATAGTGATGATTCTGCTAACTCTTGTATAGATAGGTGTTGGCTGTGGGTGGTCTAGAGCTGCTGGGTATCTTAATACCAGCTCGGCGTGTTGCCTTTCATATATTTGGGTGTATGGGGGGTCTCCTGCGATATCACCATCTGTCGTTGTACACGCGTATGGGTGTATGTGTTGAGTGGTGTGCCTTTTTTGTGTTTAATAGACATGAGTCTACAACGAGCAGAGAGACTTTCCTGTTTCAGAGAAAAATCTGAATGAGCTGTCCTTTCCTTTGCATGTGTGGCTCGCGGCTATTTGTGTAATTGTAGCATATTTGACGAGTGAGCTAGGTAGTGTTTTATCTAAGTGTAATTGTACTTTGTGCCTAGAAGCTTAGAACCTGCTCAGCATTTTAAAAATGTTTTAGTATATGCTCGTATCATGGTCTGGTATACGTGCAAGCTTAGATTTTTGTAAAAATGTACCACTGAGCATTTTTGTGTAGGTTTATGTGTAAATCCTGTTGGGGCTAAATAGCGAGTTCTAGTGTGTATTTGTATATTTTGAATGTTATGCATGTATTGATCAAGCGCGCCGTATTATGTTGTATGTGTTTTAAGAGGATTCGTGGCTATGAGTCACTTGGCCTCATATTTTGTCTTCTCGGTATCCTCTCAGGCCTCTGAAAAGTGACGAAAATTGTCTCGTTGAGAGAGTCGGACAGTGCATGCATGTGTATGCAGATTTTGGGAAGACGTGGGGTGTCATTGGTGTATATTATGAATAGCGTAGGAGTTTTCTTAAGGTACGCCTGCGATTGGTGTGAAGGGCACTATGTTGTGTCATTGTATTTTATGTGCGACCTACGTTCAGTAAGGTAGTGTGAGAAAAGGCGTCTGGTACAAAGGGGCAGTTCTGTATTTTTGCCTAGTTTCCAATAAATTCCCCCTCATGCCATACCTTGTCGAAAACCATCTCCACGTCCACACTTAAACGGTCAAAACCATTTGAGTGTACATGCCTCTCCTGAAACAATAATGGCAGGGTGAAAAGGAGTAACTATAATCCGAGAAATTGCCGAAAAAGTTGTTGACCATAAGCTCAAGTATTTTCTTAGATGCGCAAATTGTGTTATAGGGCATAGTTGTTTGCAGGTTTGGGTTTTTCGTGTCGTTTGTGTTGTAGTATTATGTGATATTTTAAAAGCAGGGTAGGAGACATTAATTTGCATGTACAATGGCAAGCGTGGCGAGGGTATTGATGCCATACGCGTCAATCAGTTTCAGAAGAAGATTGCAAAAAGTTCGAAGTTTGTTGAGGTCAAAAACATTGCCACCAACTGATGCAACCCCCAAGGTTCACAGCCTAAGATTGTTCTTCCGAATCCAAGAATGGAAGGGAAAAGCTCGAAAATTAAACCACGTAGAATGGGAATGGGCACATAAATCTGGTCAGTTACTACTAATAAAAACAGACCTTCAACCAACACCACCAAATATTTTAAAAGTCATGTTTAACTGTAAGTCAAGATGCAATATTGCAAGATGCACCTGCAGGAAGCATGGCACTGAATGCACTTCAGCTTGTGGTGAATGCCAAGGTTTGACCTGTGTGAACTTCTCAAAGCCAGACTTTGATGATGACAGTGATATGGATGAACAATTAACACCTAATAAGTAGTTTAAATGTGAGACAGAATGACAGATAAGTTATTAAAGTCATGTTTAGGCACACACATTTTAGGATGTATTTGATGATGATGATATCTGTGGTGGTAATCTTAAAAAAGAGAGGTAGCTAGGGTACTATATGCATTCCGTTTATGTTTAGCCCCATTTTTATAAAGTCTGTCACTGCGGAAAAAATTTTTGTTCTATGTTTTTACAATTCACCTTCTTGGAATATACTGGCAGGCTCCGCCAGAGCTCTCTTAGTTTGTCACCATTGAAATTTCCCTTTGCTGGATATCATTGTTATTAAAACTTCATCCCAAGACCATCCCCAAACTTTAACCAACCAACGTATTCACTTCTGTGCGACAATTGTCGTTCTTCATCACATCTCGTCATCAGAACGGCTCTTGCAAAATCTTGCAGTATGTAAAGCTTATCCAGTTCCAAGTTAGCAGAACGGTTTTTTCCTCTGAATAATATCCCTTGTGAACGTGCCACCAAAAAATCCTCCGTAAGGCTAAAAAAATTATATTCAGAAAAGAAATACCAGAATAAATGTAGCTTTACGAAAATTGGGTCGCGATCTGCAGGTGGTTGACAATTAATAAAGAAAATGCTTTCACAATTTTCTGTAATTAAATTTGCCATCAAGAGTGATTTTTTTTAGATAGTGCAGGCATTCTGATAATTCAAAACTACAGGAGAGTATATCATAATAACTATTGAGTGGAAATATTTTCAAAATTCTGGTGCATTTGGCCAAAATAGGACACTGTTTGACAGTAGACTGGATAAAACCATGTAATTAGTTTTTTGGGAGTAAAATTTAAATATATTGAAAATCAAAGTAATATAGTAGAAATAGAATAAAACTTGTTTTATGATCCTAGATGCAAAATTGTCAGGGATAGAAATACAAAACTTCGGTATGTTGACCCATTTCTCCGGGTTCGACGCTGGCAGAGTTTTAATATGTTATTAAGGAGACCTTACCCTAACCCATACAGGTGAAATGATTTCTGCTGCAATTTGTTCCATGTTGAAGCCGAGATTGACTAAACTATATGTGCAAACTTCCAAACACTACCCCGCTTCCCAAATATCTCTTATGCCAGCACCCCTGAGAAAGAAGTGGCTTTAATATTCTGTGACTATTCCCACAAACAGATAAAAGCAACCAGTACATATTAGCTTTTGCTGACAGTTTCAGCAGATATTATGAAATAGTACCTATCCTCAATCAGATAAAACGAATCTGTCGCTAAAAACTTGTTATTAAGTGGTAATTAGCAATCGTACCACCCTGTCTATATCGGATTCTGATCATACTCCTAGTTATGCATCGAAAGTATGAGTCCCTTTGTAAATTATAAAAATTAAGAAGTATTCATATTGTAGTATATTAAGGTTAATCGATCGGCCTTGTAGAGAGAAAATAAAAAACATGTGTACACCTTTTTCTTTGTAGACGCTCTTTTTTATTCTCTCTCATTATGACAAAAGAAGCCTTGTTTATATTTCCGAACAAAATGTAATAAATGTTTTATCATCAGCTGAGAAGAGAGAATTAACGAAATCTTTAGCTCTAAGATCTTTCGAAATCTCTGCTATTGTCAGAGAAGCTCTAAAGAGAATAGAAATATCAGGAAATGGTTGAAAATAGTCATTAAGAAAGATTTTCAACGTGGAAGTATAACACTCGGTATTAGTTGCTATCTTAAAAGCGTAAAACATCTAAGCCCACATTGAAAACTATATACGAAATGGGATGATACTTTTAAAGTCCTGATAGATTCAGGAAAAAAACTTTATAATTTGACTTAATTAAGCAAACCTTTAGATGAAAATAATTGATATAGACAACATACAACTGGCCCAGGCCAAACATACTACACACCACCTAGACATAAAATAACACCAAATTTAAAAGCTCATAAATGTCACATCCCACATCCAACCAACGCTGAACAAACCTCCTTAGCACTACTGACTGCAACACTAAAAGGGAGCACAACCTGTACCAATGCTTAACGAACACCATCACCAGTCTCTCGTCAGTGGCAACTCGAGGTTGAGGTCATTAGAATCTTCACCATCGATGATATAAGATAAGATTTATCTTAACGCATACGGAGAGGCATGCATTAAATATTCCTCCTGGGGGAACAAGATCTCTTCGTGCTTGAACGGATTAAGGAACAAAACTCTAGTACAGACCTCCAATATTGCCAAGTAGAGAGCTTCCGCGAAATACACATAAGACTAAACCTAAGGGGTATCGTAAATCATACAACTTAATGAACGAGTAAATATAATGAAAATCATGATTATATCGAGCTTCCTCGATTGATCCACGAAGGGCGGAGTTTGATGTAATGATAAAAATAAAGGATCCACTTTTCATCACCAGTAACAACAAGTCTGCCCTAAAATGAAGGTATTGTGAAAGAAATGAATCACAGCAAGCAACACGCTGTTGCAGATTCGACGTAAGCTGTTCGTGCAGAACTCATTTTACATTCAATGAAACACTTCCAATCCTTTTCCATTGGCGTAGGACAGTCGTATAGGTTCTTTTGGGCCAACCATGTTCTGGTCTGTCTTTAAGAGTGAAATCTCCACTTCGAAAATGGGAAAACCACCTCCTGCAACTTCTTTCATTTACTGCATAATCTCTATGTCATCTAAATGGATTTTGCCGCTATGTTTGCATTGAAACCTTTATAAAACTCAAAGATTAAACTCGTCTAATGTGATTTTTAGCTGGGACGAAAATAGGGGTAAATACAAAAGAAGTCTATGAATAATATTTTTATAAACTGAAAGTAAAAGGTATAAATTACTCATTTTAGCATGCCTAAACAATAAAAAGAGGCACTACTTTAATAAATACTATCTAAAACTTTATACTAGAAAATTGCATATTACCTTCGTTCAAAAAAATAATAGCAATTGTTAGTTACGAAGATTTATCAGCACTTTTTCAAACTTATATGATAAAGCTCGGTGATGCATCAAAACTGATCCAGAACACCGAAGACCTTCAGTTCATGTAAGCTCAACGAGAATCTCGATAACGTGGAACTATGGCTGGAATAGACAAAGTAAAAATAAAAAAGGATTGGTGACGTTTTAAAAGATTAGGTAATGATGAAAAAATAAATAAAACCCATGAAAGAAATATCAAAATATCAAGCACATCCAAAAGAGCACATTCGACTAAAACAAGAGATTTTGATCAATCAGATTCAGAGTTCAACCTCTTCTTATGAATTTGATTACTTGTTAATTATTGGAGGTACAACTTGAGGAAACGTTAATGTCAAAAACACAAATTCAACTATGACTTCTGACCTCGGCATCTATCAGGACAGAACTTTCATATGTAATAGGGAGGCTATTCATTCTCTAAAGTAACTAATAAGGATTCAGGTGATTCAAGGTCCTGAGATTTCCCTTACCCTTCAATGGTATGCCAACCCAGGATGGAGCATTCCTTAGATGCTGCAATATAGTATATAAATGAAAATAAAAGGTAGATAGACTGTCGATTTATTTTATCTGCCAATGGTATCAAAGAAATACTTTCCATTCTAAAATTTTCATTCGGAACTAGATTTGCTCAAGTTGATGCGTTCTTTTTTACATTAGCAAATTACAATATTCAAGACTCGGTGAATGGTATGAACTTTGATATGAAACCGTCAAATACGGAAGAAGGTTGTGATGTAAGGATTCTTATCGAACAAAAACTTGGGTTCGAGTTGTTCAATATTGCATCTCATCACCATATATTCGTACTTCAAAACAAAAAAAATTAAATGCCTTGATTACTTTGGGTGCAACAATACTTAGAGTTGAGTAGTCAAGAGAAGATTACCTGGAACTGCTGAAGCGTGTTATAGTTTTAGGTGAAACGCTGTGAAGAGGTATTAAATTAAAAAAGGTATGGAGCTATACACAGAGCATGATGGATGTCACAGATCTCTCCTGGCAGCAATGTATTTCTTTACTCAGATCAAAAGAATATAACTGCAGAGAAATAATAGGACTCAAGAAGTTTGTGATTTTTTTGTCCGGGTTTATCTGGTAGTCTGGTTCACTGCTCCATCGGAATTTCTCTCTACTCGTCTAGATCGAGTATATATGGCAAGATATACTATATTCCATTATCGTAAGCTTGTGGAGTACTACTCAATGTTTATAAAAGTCACTCGTGGTACTTAAGAGAAGAGTTATTTGCCTTTAGCTTCTTTGACGATTGGTTGGAAATTAGCTATAAAAAGAAATTATTAATGTATTGAAAATTATAAAAAAGGTAAACGTCTTTAGTCACCTAATGATGGACATTAGAAAACTTTACATTATTACCTTACAAAATAACAAATAAATTTGTATCTTTTGAAGAATAGCAATCTCACTTAACTCTTTTAACAAAACGGGTCCTAGTTGATATCTTTTGAAGAATAGGGGCCTCCAAGATTCTAAAAATAATATAAAGTAATATAAATAATAAGGATTATTAGTTTAGTTAATGATATATTAAGTAAATCATATTAAAGATTACACAAGAAAATACTTCAGTAATACTTTATTACATAACTTAATTTAAAAATTCCAAGAATGCCTTTTCGAAATTTCTGCAAAAATATAATCCAATAAATTTTTCTGATGCCGTTCACGATATATAAATTCCTCTAAATAAGAGAGTAAGAATTCTATTTTGCATCCATACATCCTTTTCATTTTGGCCTGAAAAATGAAAAGAATCCTCTTGTTTGTAGGTATAATAGATTACTGATTTTTTTGGTAGGCCTTCAATTCGTCTTAGTAATTATGAGTAAAAAATTACCAGCATTGTGTTGTTGGACTATGTTCTTGTAGCTTATGGTTGTTACCCTGGATGTATCTACAATTAAAAAAAACTATATTTCGAAATGGGTAGATATTTCTTCTGTGATGGTTGAGCGTGTGCAAAAATCATGTCTCGTCTACTTGTACTGTAATACAGGCCCACCTTGGTGAGCTGGATTACTTTCAAAATGCTTAGTACATATCTGACAAAAGAAATTTTATATATTTACCATAGTTTTTAGTTAGATATTTAATACTTAATTAATATTCACTTGTTTCCCAAATTTCATCACACTAATAGAAAATAGCTTCAACCCACTTTTAAAGAGTGATTTTAGAATTAAAATAGGATGAATTCTTTTCTAATTGACACTTTATGTTTGTACTTTTCAAACACTTTTTAAATTTCCAAATATGCTTATCCAAATATGAAGCACATTTTCCAGTTCATCACAATATTACAACTTGGATATTTCATTTCACGCATAATAAGTTCTATATTTTTAACACATATAATCTAGAAGAGTATTTTCAATTATTAACGCCTTGATTTTACTTTCAAATCTCCTTCGATCCATACTTACTTAAAGGCTTCTCACCTTAGGAGTGAAGTAAAAAAAACTATAACAATGTTTTACTGAATGGGTAATTCACTATTAACGGTGCTAATTTGAGTTTGTGCGAAATTTAGAATTGTGTTCTTTTTCGTAATGGAATTGCCCATACATACAAAAGCGACTCTAACAGGAATGTCTACGTTTCTATCGATGAATTTTCGAGAACATTATGTGGAAAGTACTGAGAAAAGATGCAGTGGATTTGTTTGTGGTATTCCTAAATGATATACAAAGTATGTATCGTTAATTGATAGATTAAATTTAAATTGTTTGCATTAGTTATGTAGCACACTGAAATGTAAAGAGGCCTGGTAGACGGCACGCTAAAGTGTAAATGTAGCACTCTATTAATTACATTTTAACAATAGGGGTACCATTTTCATCCTGTTGAAGAATAGCGTTTCCTGGCTCATGTGGCACTGCTATTTTTCAAAGGATCCAAAGTTTTTAACTAAACTTAACTTAAATCTAGCCTTTCTGAATTGAGATCTAAATTTATAGGGAGAAGATGAAAATTCCAAAGTAGCAAAAGGAATTGTTGGTACTTTATCTACATGTCGTGAACGATACAGCGGAAAGATATGTTGTACACGGTAAAATCTTTTTGGGCAAATTGACAAAAGAATAGGAGAAGTACCACTGTTTCATCCTATGTGTGAACTAACAATGCAACTTGTTTCCAAACGTCAAGAATTCAAATACCACTATCTGAAATATTTTTATGCAAAAAGAGAGTAATAATAACAGCCATGGATAACACTATCTTGGAAGTTAGCGAAAAGGGTGATAAATGGCAAATATTTATAAGTGTCGTGGTGTGATATTATATTATATCAATACCATATTATATCTATGGGAAAGGAACGAATAACTTAAAGGTGGACAGACAAAAAGGCGGAATGGCACGAGTTTCGACGCGCGAAGCAGTGAGAATAAAGTGAAAAACGAGGTCAGGTAAAATTTGGGCAATGGCACAGCTCAAGGTTATTTAAAGAGGCATGTACAAAAATATAATTTTATTTACAAAAAATAAGAGAATCAATGGGCAAAATTATATTGGTAAATGAGGAGGAGGATTGCAGAGTTATGCATCAGACTCTGAAGTTAGTAATTAATGCGTTACAGAAGGAGACTATTCCAATGGGGAGAATTAACTCAAATGGGTTGCTGAAGGGGGGGGGAGGGGTTGGCTTACGGAGGATTCTGGGTTAGATGTCAGGGTAAGGTTTCACGGATGTCTTCTGCAGGCAATAAACGTGAGGGTGAGGGCACTTGGAGCTTCTGAGCGGGAAGTTGACGTGATGACATTTCTCCAAGGGATGGGGGTGGGGGTTAACTTCCGTTCTAGGGGAGAGTATTTCGGCCACCCGAAGACGAGGAGGAAATGAGGAGGGCTTCTACAGGAGTTGATGAGTAAAGTCGGAAAAATCGTTCCATGGCGATCGTCAAATGGAAATACCTACCTTACTGGCTGGGCTAATTCCAACGACTGGCTGGGCTAATTCCAACGACACGAAAAGTTCAGCCGTCACTTTGCTTCGTTGCTAAACACCTGACTTGGAACTAGAGGGAATGCTTCTTGGATCCTGGCGGGACTCCTCAACTCTGTATCTCCCACCTGGAAGACGAGCCCTATATATCCGAGGCTTCCCCCGCAGGGGTGGTGGAAACATGGGGTGTTTGGCCAGCGCTATTCTTGAATGGCCTCGAACCTTTACGCCCACGCGATTCTAACGCGCGAAAAAGTGGTCCGGGTGGACGCGGTTCGAGGTTACCGCTTGCGGATAGGGGGACGGAGGCTTACAAATTTAAGCCTAACCAAATTCTATAACGCATGGACGTCACTTCCGTGCTGGAAAAGAAATTCCACGTGGAATTCCCCGAAAATAAGTTAGGAGGTCAATCAACCCTATAGCACAAGTCACATGGGAGGGAAGGAGTAGGAGGATGAGGTGGTTCAATCGCTCCTTCCTCTTCCTACGCTTGTCCTCCTCATGCTGTCTTCTGTTATCCTCAAAGAACGGGGTACCGTTGCGGACAGCTTTCCTCCAGGCTTCTATGTTCCTGGTAGTTTGCACCCACGAAAAAGGTTCACTGTTGGTTTAGGCCAGGGTACGCTTAAGCTGGCTTTGGTAGCAGGACTTTAGTCTTTCCCGGGGTCTTGTTCCGGGGGCGTTTCCCGTTGAGCATGATCCAGGGGAGTCAAGAGTGGTCCATTCGTAGTACGTGGCCTGCCCAGCGAAGAAGATGGTTGATGAACTATGAACTATGAATGATGTGAGTGGGTAGGTGTGGGAAAGGGGATAAAGAAAGGGTGTGGGGACAGATAGCTGAAAATAGTCAAGTGGTGAAAAGAGAAAGAAGTGTGGTAGGGTGCAAAGAGATGCTAAGTGCCTGGGGATCAGGCCTATCGCTTTTAAATATTGTCTTGTTTTGTGGATCCTTTGTTGTCTTTGGGATAGTTTATATTATAATGGCGTTCAAGCCATTTGTCTTCCAAATTTCAATCTTCTTGGATATGTTATGCGCATTTGCTATTGTGGTAATAAATTACTTTAATCCCTTTAGTCTTGTACTTAGTGTCTTTGTTTTTTGTATATCATGTAGTGAGTGTAAATCGTGTCTTTTGTGTTTTATTCGATGTCTTCTGCGTTATAGTTGGGTCTTCATCGGTGAACTTGCTGTCGATATTCGGTGAATTCCCTTAGAAAAGGGTGAGGTTTCCTAATTATGTTTTCTTTGTTTTATTAAAATCATTCTTATTCTCATACGTAGAACGACACTTTTGCTCCTCCAGCTAAAACCCCAGCGGATCTCAGAAATCTGGTTCGATTTATGCCTCTTCTGTTATGGTTAAACATTAACTACTTCCTGCATATTCCTTGTCCGTTCTTCTATAAGAAAGTTAATAGGACTTAACCCCGCCTCCCGGTGCAGCTTTTCCTGACGTCTTCTTTCTCACCTGAATAAACCTGCGATTAGGTACACGCATTTGTTCTGCACCATTTGTAGTTTCCTCTTTTGTGTCTTTGAGACACACGAGAGGGCGGAAGCGGGGTATAGCAGCGTCGATCTTACAAGTGCATTGTAAATCTTTATCTTGTTGCTTTCACGGAGATTTCTGAACATGTATAGAGTTCTGACTGCAGCTGTGGCCATCGTTATTCTTTCGCGGACGTGCTTCGTGTACCCGGTTGAAGCAATCTTCATTCAGAGTACATTGCACTCCATGGAGTAGTGATAGCGCTGATCCCCCACCCTAACATCGTATAGAAGTCTCTTGCCTATGGGGACTACTTTGAACTCTTCCTGTTTCGTGCGGATATTCCACCGGGCCTCATAGGTGTTAAGACTTTCAATTTCTGCTGGTGTCATACCAGCTTGCCAAGGCGCATTCCACCGCTTCGACGCTGAGTAGCAAGGCCCGGTTTAGGACCTCGATTATGTCGATGAAATATTCTTCTCGTCTTTTGAGGATCTGTCTCAGCTTATAGCACTGGAATCGCTCGAGGCGTTTGATGTCACAGCGGTAGAGCGTCCAAGTCTCGTAGCCATAGAAAAGAGCAGAGAGGACTATGGCCCTAAAAACCATGATCATGGTTTGAATGGTCAGCGCATGGTTGTTGAAAATGCGACGGCCGAAGCAACCGAAAACATAATGGTATACGCTGATCTGGTCTTCCACGTCGTTTTTACACGTGGGGGTTTTTGAGAAAACGCTCCTCTAGTTTAAAAAGTCATCAACTTCTTCCTACGGGTTGGCCGTTGAAATTGTTGTTGCTGCTTGGGAGTGTTTGACTAGGCGTTGGTTGGATAAGAGCCTTACACATGTCGGTGTTTACCTGCATCTCCAAACGCTCATAGGCAGATTTGTATAGGTCAGCTGTACACTGAATGCCCTCAGCAGTCCTGCACGGGGTGGTGTTGTCATCGGCATACTGCATTTCACGGACTGAGATTGTAGATGTCCTAGCATTTGCGCGAAATCAAGCGAAATTAAATACCGCACGTCAATGATGGGGTCCCAGGTGTTGTTTCGTTGAACATGGCTGCTATCTACAGCGAAAATCAAGTCGGAGCTAAAATGCACTCTTTTTTGAGACCGCCAATGATGAAAAACATGTTTGAGAGGTGGTTTTAGTGGCAGACTCTGCCAAAAATACCCTCCTGAGCGGAGCGGATTAGGGTGATGAAGTCAGATTGACATCCTAACCTGGCTAGGACCGCCCTCATGTCAGAAAGAGGGACTTTATCTTAAATATGTATGATAATAATGTGTATTTTGCTAGTACGTTGGAATAATTTGTTAAAATCTTTGAATATTTAGTTAAAATGTTTGACTTACTTAGTATTTTACTAAACGTATATGATTAATGAAATGGTATTTTATGAAGTCAGAATTTAACCAATATTTCTTATGTATCAGCTTAAATTTATAACTATTGTGTATTTAGTATTGTTCAAATTAGTAAGATAACTAACAATAAAGAAATTACAGAAGCCCATAGAACAAAGATCCAACTTCTCCATAGCTTCAATGGTAAATATTTATTAAAGAATAAGATAATCAAGATATGCTATCGAAACCAATATAGAACGATAACGAGAGACCATTAACTAATTATAATACCTATAAAAGTAATATATTATTTGGGTTTCCCTACAGAATCGTAAAAAAATATCTCCTGACCTTATTGGGTAGTTTAATGAAGCTTCATATTCAGAAATATAAACCAAAATACTTAATGTCTAGAAGGAGACAAGGCGAGAAAGAAGCGGGGGATATCTGAGGTCAACATAAATAAACTTCTTAAGTCGACTAAAAATTACAAATGAGTGACTCACGCGGGGAGAACTCACCGACCCCTATTTTTTATCATTGATTGGTCACAAGTTTTCAGAGAGAGAGAAAGCGCTCAAAATGACATGCAAAAAAGGACCCGTTCGTCTAAAACACAACTGTGCAACATGCCAGTTATAAAAGTGGTGCGTTGACTTTCCGGAGGGCTGCTACTCAAAATGCAGCCCGGAAAGTATCTGCACTTGTTGTATACTGACGCGAGAGGTGAAGAACCTGAAAGACCTCTATAGAGCCTCAGAGGAGAGAGCGCAAATTCTTGAGAGAAAGGTGGAGAAACTCGAAGCCCTTCACGCAGCTCACATTCGATGCCTAAAAGAGGCATCGCCCACTGACGTGTCGGAATCTTCTGGTGCCGTAGTTCTTACCCAAGCGGAGATTCCGGCATCATCCGAGGTTAAGCCAGCTGAGGCAAGAGAAAAAAGAAAAAGAAGAAAGGAAAAAAGAAGAAAAATAAGAAAAAGAATAAAGTTGAAACAAAAGAAGAAGAACCAAAAATAGAAGAAAAACGCATAAACAAGAAGAAAAAGGTGAATAAGAAAAAGATGTATAAGTATGGGGAGAGTAAAGAGGAAAAGGACAGACCTCTTCCACAAGGGAAGACCCCGTCTTCAGAGACCAAGTGTCCGAAGGTCACCCTCATTGGTGACTCGCAAACACGGGATCTGCAGCTGCTGCTAGCGGCCCACCTTCGCACTAGCCTGAAGGTAAGCTGCCTGTCAGGACGGGGTAACCACAACATTAGAGTAGAGGCAGAGAAAGTTCAGATTTCTGAGAATTCAGTTGTTGCTCTGATAGTGAGCGGCAAGGACCTCTACCTCAGAGGGTGTAAGGTTGGCCTCAGTGGTAAGACCATCCAAACGGTGATGGGAGCCGTGGATGACATAAAGCTTAAAACCCGCAAACGTGTGGTGGTTGGAATGCTCCCGAGAAGAGGTTCATCCCGAACCACTCACGAAAGAAACGTCGCAGTAAACAGAAGGTTGGCGGATCTCTGCACGTCAGAAGGAGTCTTCTTTGTAGACCTCTACAGCACGTTTTACCGGAGAAACAACCTGTATAAAAGGGACGGAGTGCATCTTTACTTTAAAAGGAAAGCTGTTTTGGAGCGGACCCAAAGAAGTGTCAGGCCCAGAGTAAAGGAGGACGTACGCTAGTACACCCGTGTTACCGCAGGAACAACCTTTTATGAGGCCACAAAGAGGGGAGTGACCCCACCACAAAGAAACAAAGCGGAAAACGGAAGAGCGTAGGAAGTCCTATTGTCGAGGACTCCCTCAAGGTTCTTCTGTTTAATGCAAGGTCTATCAGAAACAAGTTTCATGAACATTGTGGCCTCGTAGTTACAGATGAACCTGAGATGGTGGCTATAACGTAGTCGTAAATAAAAAGCTTAAGCCGAGATTTTGAAGGTGAATTTACGATTCTCGGTTACCAGCTCTTCCTGAAAGATAGGCCAGACAGAGAAGGTGGCGGTGTGATGTTGTATGTAAAGGATACTTTCAACTCGACGGATTGCAACATGTATCCGACCATGAACTACTAGGTGTTGACCTAGAGATAGGTCCTGCCTGATACAAGACCCTGGTGCTTAACAGACCCCTGCCCAACTCTTATAACAGGACAGGAGTCTATACCAGCTGTTGGGCGAACTTGTAAAAGACATAGTGTGTATCGTCATGGTGGATTTAAACACACAAGTTGACTAGGAAACCAGAAAACCCTAGGGCGTAAACTCGCTACTGCTTGAGTTCGCGAAGAACGAGTTCCTGACTAAATGGGTGAGAGAGCCAACGAGAGGAGACAATATCCTCGACTTGGTTTTTACCTCTGAGGATGACATCGTTGAGGACATCTCTGTTGGCAAAGAGCTCGGTGGCAGTGACCACCGACTAGTTAGATTTGTAGTCAAAGTACCAAAGACAGGGCCTGCAACTAGTAAATCGAGGAAACTTGATTTGAGAAGAGCAGACTTTGCAGGACTTCGTGTTGGACTGACTGACGAGAGGCTAGAAGTGTGCAAGGCTGTTGAAGACTCGTGGAACAGTTTCAAAACCACATTCATGAGTCTTCAATCGCGTTTATCCCTCTGAAATGCCCCCGTCGGTCTTCTGTTCAACCAAAGTGGTTTAATCGAGAAATCGGCCAACTACTTTGGGAGAAGAGAATTGTGTACCGGCAATCGAAGATCTCGAGTGACTATGACGAATACCGGAGGCTAGGCAGGAGAGTGAAGTCCAGCATAAGGGCGGCTAAGCGGTCTGAGGAACTCCAAGTAGCGAAACTTTGTAAAGAGAATCCCAAGGAGTTCTTTGGATATGTAAACAGCCGTAAACCAATCTGTAGAACGATTGGTCCTTTGAGGAATAAGGAGAGGACATTAAAGCACTCAGATGCAGAAAATGCTAACCTCCTCGAAGAACACTTCTCTTCAGTGTTTACTGAAAAGTGTGGTCCCATCCCCCAGCCAACGGATCCCTACTCGGGAAAAAAGCTGGAGGATATGAACTTCCCTGAAGGAGAAATAAAAAAGATCACTGACCTAATGACGAATAAGTCACCTGGCCCGGATGGGGTTCTACCTAAAGTGTTAAAATAAGTGCGCGATCAAGTGTCACGACACCTGAGCGCAATCTTCAACATGTTAATCCGGACCGAATGCGTTCCTAGAGATTGGCGTGAAGCGGAGGTGACTCCTATCTTCAAAAAAGGAGACCGTAGCCAACCGTCGAACTACCGACCTATCAGTCTGACTTCGATAGTAGGTAAACTCATGGAAAGCCTTATGGTGGACAAAATGACGTCGCATTTAGAGTCAAACCTGCTACTAAGGAGTTCCCAGCACGGCTTTCGAAGGCAACAGTCATGCCTGACGAACTATGTGGAATTCTTCCACTTCATGTTCAATGAGAACGATCTTGACAAGGCTGTGGATATGGTGTACTTAGACTTTCAGAAAGCCTTTGATAAGGTACCACACCGCCGCCTTCTCCGGAAAGTGCGAGCGCTAAGCAAAGACGGAAAAGTAGCTGGCTGAATCAAGAACTGGCTAATTGGCAGACGGCAACGGGTGGTGCTGAATGGACAAGCTTCTGAGTTGGTGCCCGTTACTAGCGGGGTGTCTCAAGGTTCTGTCCTGGGACAACTACTATTCATCATCTAAGTCAACGACATGGACGGTAACATGGTTGCCAAGATTTCTAATACTGCCCACCTGCAAGGTCATCTTCGGAAGATTGGGGAGTGGTCTGATACGTGGCAAATGCCTTTTATAGTAAACAAATGCAAAGTGATGCATATCGGCCACCGAAATCCCTAATCACTCTATATCCTTAAGGGCACTGCTCTTGAATCCACCGACACTGAGAAGGACTTGGGTGTAACTATCACCAGTGACCTCAAGTTCTCGAAACAGTGTATTAAGGTGGAGAAGAAATCCCAAAGTATGTTAGGGTATATAAAGCAACAGTTTGAATATCGAAACAAGGATATAGTAGTGTGTCTGTACAACTTCCTAGTCCGACTTCACCTGGAGTATGCCGTACAATTCTGAAGTCCTTCATTTTGAAAGGACATCGCGAGATTGGAACGCGTGCAAGCCAGGGCAACCTAAACTGATTCCCACTATCAGACATAAAAGTTATGAAGTTAGATTAAGGTAAATAGATCTGTTTTCGTTGGAAACCCGTAGATTGCGTGGTCAGCTCATCGAAGTTTTCAAAATAATTCGAGGGTTCGACAATGTTGACTCAGCAATATTTTCACACTTGCTGAGAGCAGAACAAGAAATCACGGCTTTAAACTTGAACTGGAGTTACAACCTTGATTTCTGTGGAAAATCTTTCCTGCGGTAGTTGGAACGCACTTCCAGTGGAAGTTGTCAAAAGTGAATCTGTTGACCAGTTTAAGTCAAGACTAGACAGGGTCTTGAAAAGTGGCCGTTTAAGGACGTAAAGCATTTGAGCAGAGATGTGCCCGCTTGACTGCTAGTCCAAAGGTACCCTCTTCGAATGGACCGTACGGTCTTCCTAGGGTACTTTCTTTCCTTGTTACTCCTTGTTGCTCTGCACATAAAACTAGCTCTCATCAAGCAGTTTGTAAAGGCATTGCCAATTGATGGCGACTGTTTTAAGTACATTATCTTGACATTTCCTGGTCTATCAATTGCAAAAATCAAGGCCGGTTGGTTTGATGGTCCGCAAATTCGACAGCTCATCAAAGATGAACAATTCCCTGAGACTCTGTCGAACATTGAGAAGAATGCTTTGTTATCCTTGAAAGACGTACTCAAGAACTTCCTTGGAATTACACGTGCAAGTAATTACACATAAATTATTCAGAATCTATTGGAAAGCTACAATGCGCTTGGTTGCAACATGATCATTAAACTACATTTTCTGCATTGCCATTTTGCCAGCTTTTGGGATGATCTTGGTGCTGTTAGCGACGAGCAAGGCGAACGACTTCACCAAGATTTGAAGGTTATGGAAGAACGTTATCAGGGTAGATGGGATGTACATATAGTGGCTGACTATTGTTGGAGCATCAAACGCAATATTCCTCAAGTTGAACACTCCAGAAAAAGCTATAAACGTAAATTTTTACCTTAACCACTTGCACATAATTATAATTATATAATTACAGTAGCCATATACTTTGTTAAAACATAATAGTGTTACATAAACATTGCAATCATGCCTATTTCTTTCATATTTCATTGTATGTCAATATTTAAAAAAGTTAAATATCTTGACGTGATAGAGAAAAACGGAGATTAGTTTTGGATTCAGCACCGAAAAATTAGTTAAAAACAGCTGTAAGACCTAACTCAGCAAAAATCGTGTTTCCCTATGTAATGTAAACTTAATGGGCAGATCAAACTAATTACACTGGCCAACAAATTTGAACTTTTTTTAATCATCAGAGACCTGAGCGAACTTTTCTCATGGCATTCTTCTCGCTGATTTCAAATCTGAATTTAGTGTTTTTTTAGCACGTCAGGTTTTCGAGATATTCGAAAATGAAATATGGCCGCCATCGCTAATAGAATATAGCATTTTACTCTGATTTCTTTGCCGAAACTGGTGATATATGGTTGCATAGCGCCATTGCTAGAAAGAAATTCCCTTGCCAAAACGACCGTCTAATTTCGCCCATCTACATTTGGACAGACGGCACGCGTCGTGAGTCAATAACATTTCTGAGGCCTTCAAACTCCACATGAGTCCGTAAGCCTGATTCTTATATTATTGTTGTGTGTAGAGAAATTAACCAATTTTTGTGGGTAAACTAATTTAATTAATTCTTGTTTAGGATAATTTTCAGAGTATTGATGTAATTAATGTTTAGATGTTGTGTATTCAATGTTTAAAGTTAAAATATAAGTTTATTTTGGGATTATTTTGCGTTTCTCTCGATATCCTTACGTGTTTCGAAACGGCTCTGTTCGTTATGATATTCAGATATCAATATATATTAGACACTCTTAGCACTCTTAAAATAGAACAAAAAGGGGGGGGGGGCATTATACGACACACTATTATAAAAGTGGTGTCAGGTTAGTTGGGTTTTTATTAGAAAGAATTCTACGACAATCGGGTACGAGGCCATCATCAGGTGGAACTGGAATTGGCAAAGATACATCATGTGGAACTGGTCTGCATGCCGATTCCATGGTTGGATAAGCAATTTGGTTCTTGTTCTTTGCAAAAAGACCTTTTGTGGTCGAACCGCAGAAATAGCAATCTTTGAGATGATCTATGGGTTCTCTCCATATCCTAGGAATAGCGAAGGGTACTGAAGCTTTCTTTTTGTTAATCCAGTCACGTAATGCATTAGAGAAGGAAGTACAATTTTGTTGTGGTGCCCATGCTTTATCTTGGTCCCTCAGAGGGCAACTGGAGTAGAGTTTGTACATTTTCTTTATATCATTTGTGATAGTACGCTGCTGAGATTTTGTTGTAAAATGCCTACATAAATAAAAGAATTTATCTGGCTGATTTTTGCACTCTCAAGGCATTATTACTGTTTTATGGGAATATTTGGAAGCCTCTTATGATCAACGAAGAAGGAGGAGCTTAGAAGATGCACATCGCATGAGGAACCTGAAAACATAAAACAGAATTATAAATAATTGCGCAAAATATGCATCCGTGTTACAAATGTAAACGAATTCTTCTTTATACCCCTTTAACCAGCAAGATCTCACAAGGCACCTAGTTTGCTCATCTTAGCAGTACAATAATGATTGACAATAGAGCAATACCAATAATATACTACATTTTCTAATCGCAGGCGGCCATTTTGAACTTTTGGCATATCTTAAAAGCGGTACGAGCTAGAGCGAATCGGAAGGCATATTCGGATTCAGCATGGAAAATGCATCTAGGAAAGTATAGTAAGGTCTCTGATGAAAGATGTCTGTTGACCAGTGTTGTTAGCTATGTAAGAAAGAGTATTGTATATATGCTTTACATGAAATTAATGTATTCCATTTTAGATATACTAGTATCTTGAAAAAAGTTTATTTAAAAATTTAATTTTTATTTATTACTAGAGAAATACCCGTCGTTGACTGGTTTGAAAGAAGCAGAGATACCCGTCGTAGACTGGTTTGAAAGAAGCAGAGATACCCGTCGTTACTAGGGTAAAATATGCGTTTGGAAATGAAGTAAGATGGATTTGATCTTTTTTTTTTTATTCTTCACAAACAATATTTCTTCATCTTGTTCAGCAACGCTACTGAACGTTTTGGTACACAATATTCTTAGTTTTTCCGTGTAGAACATATACAAACAGATTACCTTTGCTTCTAACTCTAGAGCAATCAACATAGAGTTGACCATAAGAAACCAGGGTTCCTCTAATTGCAGCTATGTAACTAATAGAGTCTTACCTCACTATTTTTAGTCGCGAGCGACTCTATAACTCAATGTTTCGGTCTGTCGGTCCGTAGGTCACGGTTTTGCTTTTTATTTTGTTTTGGTAATAACATTGTAACTATTCGGTCGATTCTAACGAAATTTGAAACACTTATGTTTTCTTACATTCTCTTTCGAATGCTCGAATTGCCAAGGAACTATTCATTTTTCCTATAAAGTTAAAATTAGTTTTCACGAACTTCTCCGTCTCTATATCTTACACTTTCTTTCTTAACCTTTCAATCAATGGTCACTTTGTTTAGTTTCGTGATGCTAATTTTCATTTCTTTGGGACTATAAATGCATATATATATATATATATATATATATATATATATATATATATATATATATTTATATATATATATATATATATATTTATATATATATATATATATATATATATATATATATTTATATATATATATATATATATATATATATATATATATATATATATTTATATATATATATATCACAAATTATTCTTCAACCAATGCTACATCACAACACTTCTTGGTAGACAATATTTTTTGTCTTTCCTTGTGGTGCATAGACAGACAGGTTACTTTTGCTTCCATCACGTGAACAACGATGTAGGGTAAAACTAACCTGTCTCTGCAAGGTGTAAACTAACCTCACGTTCCCTAGGTCGAACAGACAGGGAAAGTTTGGAAAAGGGCCCGCAGCTCGATTAAAGGCGCACTTACAGTTTCAGGACAACTTGAGAAAACCTTATGCTTTTCTGTTTTATGTATATTTTCTAACATTTCTTCGTATAAATAGACCTCGACACAGATATACAGACAGACTTCATTATTATTATAAAGATTTTGTAAATTTTCAGCACTTTTGAGGGGGCTACCTTTGTGAGACTAAGAGTTGTATAGGCATTTCCCCCTGCATTGTGGTAGCAACTGTAAAGCATAGAGGTGGTTCTATTATGTTATGGGTAACCATGTCTTGCTCAAGGACGTGCACATGTTTTATGCCAAGGAAAAATGAACTATACAACTAATACCATCACGTTGTCACAAGTCTTAGATCAATCTTTGCAGAAAATGCATCGCACAACGCCAAAAAATTAAGTTTGATTTCAGTTGGACCATGTCCAAGACATTCAACTACACCTGTAATTGGTTGGGAGAAATGGGGATCACCCACTTGTGAAGATTACATGATAAAGTAAAGATCCATCTTCTCCATAGGCAAGGATTATCACTGGTAGATATTTATTAAAGAATAAGGTAATTAAGATATGCTATCGAAACCAATATAGAACGATAACAAGAGACCATTAATTAATTATGATACATTTACAAGTAATCTATTATTTGGGTTTCCCTACAGAATCGCAAGCGGTTTAAAGTTAGCCGGATGACCGTGAACTGAGTAGCAAAGAAGCTCCAGAACGGGAAAGACCTCAAAGACCTACCTCGTTCAGGCAGACTTCATGTTGCCAACTGTTTGACTGTGAGAAAGGCCTTCGAAAGTGCTCTAAAACTCAAAATGACTGCGCTTGCGAAACAGAAGAACACTTCGGTCACCACAGTGTCCATTGTCGTCAAGAAGGAGGTGGGAAAAATCTTGAGGTGCGTGGAAAGGCCTTTCTCACTGACTATCTGCGAGAACATTGTGGGAGCGCTGTTGTCGCCTTCTTAACGACTCAAAGATTCATGGCAATCGAATTCTCATTTTTTCTGCTAAAAAAAAAACATCCTCGATCCGGTCATCATCAGGCAGAACGACCGCGTGGGAAGCTTCAGGTTAAACATCATTGGTGAACGAGTGGGATTAAATAGTCATGTATCTAAATGCCTTTACTTACTTTACCGTTCCTCATTTCTCTGATTTGATGCATTCCAGAACTATGTCATACACTTTTCCTTTCTTTTACAGGTATGAATCGCAATCTATATTTGTGTAAACACGATAATGGGAAGAATTTTGCAGCGATTTTCGATTAAATTTCTCATCGGTACTGTCAGGTGCCCCGTACAATTGTTGATTTGGGGTCGACATCATAGTAACTACCTTGCCTCGAAGTTGCGGCTTCCCCTAGGTGGTCCATTCTTTCCGCAGTTATATTTGTTTTGTATCTTATTTAGTTATCCTTAGGAATAGTTTCTAGTCACCTGTAATAATATAGTCATTTCTGATGTATTTGTTCGTTAAACTTTATCTGTTATTGTTATTATATTTTAAGATTTGCTATTTCTTTTATTTTTATATTTTTTAGTTTGATTTACGTTGAAGATATTCATTTAAATCTCATTTATTAAGAAGAAATAATTAAGTCTGTATATTTGTACCCGAGAGCTTAATGCCAATTAGGAGGATATTTAAGTAGCATCTACTTAATTTCATATTATATTTGGCTCTGACACACTCCTTTCAAACTTTAGGCAAATACATGTATTACCTATCGCAAATTTCAATAAACCTATTCTCCTGGTGTGTAACTCAATCCCTAGAGCTCAGGAGATGTGTGTATGCATACGCGCTTCTTGTAGTGCCTTGCGAACGGGGCTGTCATGAAATGATTCTTGTGCAGATTTGCCGCCGTTTTAATAACTATCACATTTTCGCTCTATATCGAATTTCTGATTTAGATAAGAGTATTCATGACTTTCTCTGTACACGGAGGCAAGTCAGTAAACTCGGAGAAAAAAATCTTTAAACCGATAAAGAAATATAGAAACCTGATGCAATAATGGATTACAATATAAACACGTCTTATAAAATCTATTTGATGTTACCATGCTCATTGCATATACCATGATCTGATAAATTTAGATTGTATACAAAAAAGGCTTTTTTCAGAGAATTTTGATTGTAAGTAATAAACCACTTACTTGACATGCATTAATTACTCAGTGACTAAGGCTTCCAACCAACTATGTACTCGACATTCTATAAATTCCTTTGATAGACTACGAGGCATAGAGAAATCAACGTTGCAGAGAGATCTTTAGCTGTTATTGATTTGAAAATCTGCTGACTATAGGAGTATTCTGTGAGGAGGGTATCAGCAGAATTCCTTTCAGACATATAATCTGTTTTCAGATGCTCTGTCGCACCATTTTTTTGGTACAACATTTGTCTTGATATCATATTCCTTACACACTTTATAAAGTTGGTGCGTCTCGTGTCACCAGCTATTTGCTAATTAAAGATAATTTTTTTAAATATAAAGGTAATGATGTCAACTATTAATAATGCAGAAGGTAAGAAAAAAGTCATCAGGTAAAGCTTCGGAATCTGTTGCAAAGGTTGCAGAAGAAAGGTTTGGTATGAAATTTGTTTCTGTAGTAACAGTAATTGGGAGAGTAAGTGTTTTGTTTCTGATGATAGAATCGTTGTTAGTGACTCACTTACTCCAAGAAAAAGCCCTATATAGCTTGAATACCAGCTATGGGTGAACATAAATTGACTCAAAGGCAATGTTAAGTTTGTGCTATAAAATATATTAGAAAACACACAACTTTATGGTGCCATCATTGTGAAGTGCCACTGTGCATGGAGCCCAGCTTTTCTCAATACCATACAACCCAAGAGATGTGAAAAGAAAGCATGTATTAACAGTTTGTGTATATTTTTATACATATCCGTACATACATACATACTAAGTTATATCTTTTAACTCTAAAAAACCTAAAAAGTTTAATTCAGTTGTTGTTTTTTATTTATGTGAAGCCTATTATATTTTCGTTCAATACTATGTGAACTTTTAGAACAATTTCTTTACTTACAAAAGACTTTTTGTTATGTGTACGTTTGTGCGTTCAAAAAGGAATTGTTTACAGTCATGCACAAGAGAGTCAGGGGGGTAGCCGCTTGGTGGGGGGATTGGGGAGGACAAGAGGAAAGCAATGCGTTGGTGCCACATGCTACATCCGAACTCAAATCAGAGCATTTAAATGACCATTTAAAGTTCATCTTGTAATGCAATTTCCGGAAGACAGGTAGGATTAATAGGTACATATTATATATATTTTTTATCAATAGGAAATTTTCTTTTTAAAGAAGTAAATTTCAAATGACATTTTAAAATTAAATTCTTTTGGTAATGAATTAGCTTCGAGATTCCAAGGCGTGGTATTTCGCCTTTGAATTCTGATACACCTTTGTTTCTACAAAGATTTCATCAAAATCTCATTGTATTACTGTAAAAATTTTTAGAGAAATGAAATCTCAATTTTATTTTCTTTTCTTTTGAGAAATGATACAAAAAATGAAAGTAGTAGATTTCGGAAATCAAATAACCGATACTTTTTCACTCTAGCTTCTTATACACAACGGCAATCATTTTTCCCTCCATTTTTCCACGAAAATAACCACTTCTCTTTATTTCCTCATGTATTGAACTCGGCTTTAACTAAATACTGAAATCAGCACATATCAGAATTTACACTGCAGGAAAATATTTCAGCTTACACAGACAATTTAGCTTTAAATTCACTATTGTTTGGCATTGAACACACCCTGAAGCTGAACCGTTCGCAGATTCTCCCAAAGGGAATTAAGAAAGCAATAAAAATAATCGAATTTTTAAAATATAAGGCGATTGGGTTGGCTTTAATCCAAATCAAATCACGGTGTAAATCTCTTAAAATTAACAATTTTATTTAGTTTATTTAATAAAGAATAGAAAGGTGCGTTATGATTTTCAGACCATTATAAGTCATGCCTTTGGCTCAGTGTTTGAAATTAATTCGTTCTCTCGTGTGGATGAGCGAAAACCAGCGATATTAATGCATTTGACTATTGACTATATTCGGTATTAGTAATGGAGCCACTCGTTTATATTGAATGTAAGCTCGCAATGAAGTTATTTTCAATTATCTTAAGGTTTTTTGATCGATTGAAGTTGTAATTATGCAAATGATATTAAATAAAATCCAGATAAGAGGATACTCTTCATTGACATTTCATCAAGATGCATTTAAGCTGTACTTTGCAATAATTGAAATAAGCATCTTTCCCATCCCCTTGCTCATTCAGTATATCTCAAGGAGGACTACAAGAATTTAAAGCTCCTGCTGCAATCTTTGGATTATAAGGAGTAAGGCTGGAAAGTTATTGAAGACACATTTTTGACGGGTCTCCATGGATGTTTTACCAAGTTGTAATATCATCCCTGTCTTTGAGACAGTAAATAATAACACACACATATTACTGCAAGATTTACTGGCCAGAAAAGGATGAGCTATCTGCTGTAGGGAATAATGTCAAGCGTGAGCAATTAATAGACGTTTAAAGGGTGGTGTTCTCTCCATCACATCTAAAACTATGTCTCATGAACCATTTTGTTAGAACTCTTAACCAAGAGTCTGACGCCTGCAAGTATGGTCAAGCTTTCTTTTCCAGACTATCTCAGGCAAAGAGGAAAGCTGGCATCTTTGTTGGACTATAAATCGAAAATAAAATAGAGTGCTTGAAATTCCATGAAAAGTTTACTAAAAAGGAAAAAGAAGCTTGAAAGAGTCTTGTTGTGGTATGTCAGGGTTTGGAGCCAACGACATAGCTCATAATTATGTGAAACTGGTTGAGAATGCTATGGCCAAATGGGCTAAAAGATCTTCCTGAAGGTGCATATCTTTGATCCCCATCTTGATAAGTTGAATGAGAATTTAAAAGCATACTTAGAGGAGCAAAGAGAGCGATTCCATCAAGATATACTGAACTTTGAACATAGCCCCTAAGGAGTATACATTGAAAACATGATGTGGAAACTACCTTCAAGGGCTTGTACGGGAAAGTGATTTACATTACAAACGGAAATTGAGGAAAATTGTTCACTTGTAAGTTTGTTTAATTGTTTTTAAATATTTATTGTGAAAGTTTAAATAAAATTGTATAAATTTAACTGTGCTTTTGTTTCTAGCCTAATAATGAAGAAATAAACCAAATTTGCTTATTTTTATTAAATATTTATTAAACAAGCCACAAAAGTAAAGTTTAAAACAAATAACGGCTATTTTCTATTATTTTGTGATAAAAGGAGTTTGAAAATATCTCTCACAGGCCAGGAAAAAATGGGTTCACATAGTTTAAAGTACTTGTAGAATCGCTTCCACCCTTATATGCATGACTCCCCATTTGGAGAATAACCTTTGAATGATCTATCCCCTGCAGGGAAGAGCAAATGAAGATTCTGTATCACGGACCTGGCGTTTAGCTCGAGACAAAAACAGCCTTGCAATAGAGGCGAGTTGCATTGCTGGTCGTTTGCAATGGCCTGGGTTCAGAAAAATGTGATAAGGGAAAACATGTTGCTTCGGGTCAACATGTGGATGAGTCAATGTGAGGAGCGGAGATCCAAACGGTACTGAATGTTAAGTTGCTTCCTTTTGCGTTTTCAAATCTAAAGTACATAACATTATCGTCCAATGTATAATTTTTACATTAATTTGCATGTAATAAAATAGGAGTTTGTGCAAACTCTTTTGAATTCCAACATATACTTATTTTCACCCTTTTGGTGATTATGGTAAAAGTTTTTATAGAATTGTTTAAATTTCAAACGTACTTTCAAACATATTGTTCCTGATAGAAATTTTCATTTCTTTCACTAATCTTATCTATTTTTGTAATTATCTCCATCTTTATCCTTTATTGTTTTTAATTCTCTCTGTTATTTGTTAATTATTATTTCATCTGTTTATTGATTCTTGTTTTTAATAGTTTATCTTACTAGATTTGGATTAGATGCTATATTCTTGTAACTTAGGATTGATCACGGAAATGTTTAGTGACCTTATACGCCGGCTGATCGGGCCATTTGCGAGATCCCTACTAATTCTGCTTCAGGAAAATGAAGCACGGAGATAGCGATCAACTTAATCACGGAAGAGATTGCCCAAGCAAAAATGGAAGGAAGTTACGTGGCCATTTTATGTATGTCGAAATGTATCAAAGGCATTTAATAATGTGTGGCAAAGGGAGATCCAGTATAAGATCCTACAGCTAGGACTTAGTGAAACTTGAGAGAGAACTCGCTGTAACTGTGCCATGGAGACAACTGCGTACGTCAGTATAGGGACACTGGACGTACCAAAGTTTACCTAAGAGCAGAACTCCATCAGAGGAGTGCTTGAGTCCAGCACTGTATTCGGTTTACACCGCTGACGTTCCAGCATCAAACGGTCCTTCTTGCGTCAACATTCAATTCGCGCATAATTTCAGCCAGATAACACAGTGCTCTTACCGTAACGCGCCTATGAGAGCTCGTATAACTGCTACATGAATAGAAAGACAACAACTAATAGGCCAAATGGAAAACAACAACCAATCAATAAAAATTCAAGGTAGTCCTACTCGCAAGGACACTACTAACAGATGTCAGGTTAGGGAATAGTAGCTATCCCTACGCTACAGAGTGTAATGCACTTGGGATGGAGATTTACTTCAAACGGTTACAGGAAGCACATTTCTGATCGAATTTCAAAGGCAAATGCGCCAGTCAGAACTCTATATTCAATGAGAAACCTCAGAGAAAGCAACAAAAATATGATTTAAACGGCTCTATTAAGAGAAATACTCATATATCCCGTTTCTACACTCTTTTGCATGTACCTAATTACAAGTCCCCACAAAAGAGAAGGGAAAAGACCAAAAGAACTGCATAGGACGGCCGGATTGATACCCCAAAATAAAGGCATAGGATATTTGACAATGAAAATCTGAAGAAGAAGTATAAAAAAGGATTAAAGAAATAAGATAGATAATGAATAATAATGGAAGTTCATGAAACAATTCAAGCGTCCCGAGCTTCACAAACCTTCTGGAGAACGGAGAAGAAGCACTAGTTTATGCATGAAAAAGTGTGAGAAACTAGAAGAGTTCACTAGAACAAAGCTCAATCTAGCCGAGTGGATACGGCGTTGGCCTCCCAACGTCGCGGTACCGGGTTCGATTCCGAATCCCGGCATGAGAGACCACAAACTTCAGCGCTCGTAGAGATCTGGCTACCGATTGGTGGACGCACTCTGCTCATCCCGTTTTCAGGTGGGTGCATCTTACACCTCTCACCTCACATATAGCCAATCATAACACTGCTTTCTTTTATCTCCTGTCTTCACAGGACAACAAACACACTCTTTGTTTCAAGGAATCCTGCTGATGGGTATCTATATCCACGTAGCTCTGACGCGGAACAGGGTCCTCTTCCGCGAGATGACGAAGACTTCCACCTGAACGCTATTTGGTGTCAAAACATAATAATTCCTGGCACCTATCCCTAAAAGAAAACCGGCCCCTGGGTCCCATAGGCCGACCAGTGATTGTCATACTGGCCTTATATAAATTTCATTATCCAGTCGGGGATCCTCTCAGTATCATCGAAGGATTGGCGTTGACTAACTAACAAATATCACTATAACTTTTCAACCAAATACAAGATTAAGACGTAAATTGGACTATAAAAAAATAAACTCGATAATAACCAATAAAATAAAGAGAAGAAACCTGAAAACGACAAAACCAACAACAAATATAAAAAAACACAAATAAATTAAGAATTAATAAAGAGATACCAATTATCGCAAAACAATAACAAATCAAACATAAAATCCAAGGAAAGTTTAGAACGCCACTAAACCCCAATCCTACAATAAAACCACTAATAATAATAAAAAAATAACAATTACAACGATAACCCTGATCACCAAACGAAATGTATCCCTTTGAATATCTTCTATTTTATTCTCTTCCCCCATTATTTTTCTCTCTATCTGCCAAACACATATTTTACGCCCTCTCCTCCACATTATTACTTACACATATTAAAGAAAAGTGTACACACTTATTTAAACTGTCATTTTATCTTGAATGCGCATAAACCTTTGGACTTACCTTGAAAAAAAAAACTACTTAGAAGGCACACAAAAGGAAAGCTATAGTTAGGCACATATCGATTTAATCCAAAACTAGAGGTAAAATATATATTAAATTGGTAGGATTGAATTCCTAAAAGGAGACCCCAAATATGTGTAAATAAATATTGTCATAATTGGTTGAAGAGTACATAGAACGGTAAGTTCAAGGTCTGGATATTTCCCACAGTTTTGGCAGGAACCAATTTTTGTGGGTGAAAAGCATCATTGCTTCAGATTGATGACAATAAATTCAGTATTTAGTGCGTTGAAACTTCATCTTTTTGACTGCAACTAATCAAGAAGGTTGGATATTATTTAGCTATGGCGCATATTTTGAGTGATTGCATTTTACTCTTACCGTAAAAGAGCTCCCTGGTTGTTTGTAGATTGTGGGTTTCTTCTTATATTCCCGTTTTGTAAGGTCTTGAATGGAATGAGCTGAAGAGAGTTTCCAGCCAAAAAGCCATAACCGGGTATTGGAAAAGTTCTCTTACATTTGGTTTTGGATCTTTCTAGAGATTTGGGAATGTGCTAGAAAAAATGTTGCATCATTAAAACGTTTTTTTCCATTGCGTGGAAGTTTGTCGAGATGGAAGTGAATAGAATCAAGATATCTCTTCTCCTGTGTGCGGGTCACAACAAGACTGACATCGTCAAGCGGCTCAACGTTAGCTAGATAACCATCCACAGAGTCACCCAGAGGCTCAGGACGGGCAAGACCTCAAAGATCGATCTCATTCAGGAATAGATTAAGTTGTCAAAAGATTTTCTGTCACAAAGACCTTCGAAAGTGTTCCAAAGCTCAAAGTACATATATTCGATAGTGAAGAAGAATAAAATCAAGATGGCCACTGCGTCCAGAGCCGTCAAGAAGGATTGCGGCAGCTGTAGGATTTTGGTGGAAAGGCCTCTGCTGACTGATTTTATGTAAGGACAACGTCGGGAGCGCTTTTGTCGCCTTTTCAACGAAAGGAAGACTAATGACAATCAAATTCTCATTATTTTGATGAATAAATTATCACGTTCAATTTGGTCATCAGCAAGCAGCTCGATTGCGTGCTAAGCTTTGACTAGGACGTCTACGAGGTCCGCTAGGTGTCCACGATCAAGCACCTGGCCTTCTTGATGATGCTCGTTATCTTAGAGTTGAATATCGAGAAGTTACTGGCTGTGTGGTTAGTGGCAGCTTATATGATCACCGCAGCCGATTGCAGGCATATATTGGCCACGAATGTCTTGCGATGGGTGAGAAAGATAAAAAGGAAGGCGGACTACGTTTTTCAGGAGGTCAGTGCCCTGGCCCACAATGCTAGACCATGCAAGAAGTGTTGGGCCCCAAAATGAATAGCTGGTTAAAGGAATTTTGGCCAGTGCAGTCGATGAATCTCAATCAACTTGACTACAGCGTTTGGCCGGATTACGAGAGCAAGGACTTCAAGGTCCGTCACAACAACGTCGAGGAGCTAATGTCTTCCATCAACCTCATGTGGGTCAGGATATAGAACTACTTCGTACACAACCTGTGGGCGTATTCATGTTTCACATAAGCGCGTTCTCGCTGCTGAAGGCGGCCACATTGATTAATATTATAATTTAACCACATATTTATATGTTAAAATAATAAGACCGTGTCCAAATCATCAAAATATTTTCAAAACCTTGTAATTCATAGTTTAAGTGCTAGCCTTTCACCCAACAGCTCTTGAATGAGATGCTGGCTGAGGATATTCAGATACCATTTTTCCAATACATCGTTGGTCTTAGGATGCTTCGTTGTTGGCACAATTAAGGTATCTTGGTAGAGTTATTTTTTTCTTCCGCGGCCAATCAAAATCACCGCACTTTCTAAACATAGAGAAAGAGGTTTAACAAAGAAAATAACTTCGTTCCCAGTCTTCAGCCGTTCAATTCTTGTGATTTCAAAATAATGTTAACAGGTCTTGAATATTTCTTTCTGAGTAGCAACTTCTATTTCGCTAACTTTGTCATGAGGCCGTTAACCACAAGTCTGCGTCCTACGATCTGGGTAAATAACATCATACCTACCTACTGCCACTATTTATCAAGATCAATACTAGTAGGCATAGGATACTGAAGCTGTATCTACACGAAGAGATGTTTATGAGAATTGATCGATATACTTTGATATCCTAAGGTATTTATAGGAGTTCAAGCACGACTATCTGGATGTCTTAGGAATCTGGTATATAAATCTCACAAGTAACTAAGTCTGATAGGCAATTTATATAAACGAGAGGCTAATTTGGTCTAAAGGAATGATGACTATAAGATTTTCCTTCAGGTCACCATCTTAAAAAAAAGAAAATGATAACGTTTCCTTTTCAGGGGAGCATTAAGAATACTCAAGACTTCGTGGATCGCCTTAATCATCTTCAACTTCCAGACAGCAAACTTGTGAGCTTTGACGTAAACTCTTTGTTTACCAAGGTTCCAGTGGATGAAGCCATAAGCCTTCTTAGAAGAGTTATCCTTAATCTCAACTTGGATCTTCCCATCGCACTTAATTAATTTGTTGATTCAGTGGAATTGTGTCTCTCAGATAATGTGTTTCGAGTTAATAATGAGTTTTATATACAGAAATTTGGGTTAAGTATGGGAAATAGTTTATCACCGATATTGATTTATTGATTTATAGCATGTTTTATTAAAAGCGACCGCTAGTTTCGAATTAATAATTATTTTTTCAATCTTCTCGATTTGTCTTATATTCGACTTTTCTTCATTGCTTAACCTGTGGATAAGCGTACCTAAAGTTTATCGGAGACTGATGTTTGTTATTTTTCCAAAGGTAGAAGTAAATTAATGTAATTTAGCACTTTCTTTAATTTAACTGACGCGTTTTAAAACGTCGAGTACCATCTTCAGAGTTACAATGGAGAATTATTACAAAGTATTTAGTTTATATATGTTACAAAATGTATTAAAAAAATTACAAACAAAGCTATACACGTATAGGCAGGTTGGACCCAGGTGATAAAAGGGCAGAGGAGTAGGTAGCCAGAGAGAGAGGGCGGAATTAACTGCTCTATAGCCCAATCAGCAAACACACGGCGTTGTCTATGGTCGGTTACCTTAAGTTCCTGGGTAGGTTGGATTTTGTACGGGTGCAGACCCAAGTCCCTACACATAATTCACCAAACTGAAGTCGCAGAAAGGCCAAGTTCTTGTGAACGTCGAGAAATTGACTGCCTCGGATTTTCCCGTACACTCTCATTTACGGCAGCGATGTTTTCAGCAGACCTTGCGTTTCGGCGACGTACAGTTGTTAGCTGAATGTTGATCGACCCTTTTGCCTAGAATTTGGCCACCAAGCGTCGAACAGTGGATTCGGCAAGACGATTGTGGCGAGGATAGAAATCACGTAATGCGCGGAACGTTTGTCGAACGGAGCACTGATTTTGATAATAACATTTGATGATTTGAACACGCTGTTCAACGCTATAATCTTCCATCGTGACTTGCCAAGTACTACTGAACAGTTCATAGTACACAGTGAGGTTGCTAGATGTCGCTTTAACAACATGGCCACTATCGCCTGACAAAGCTAGAGCGTCCTTGTTGAAAGACCCCATATATATATATGAAATAAATGCATAAATTGATAAAAGAGAATGAATTGTAAAGTGGATTAAAGAACCGCTACCTCAATTAACTTTCCACTTTATTAATAAAAATGAAGAAAATAATTAGAATTCGAAATAAGTTAATTAAGCGGAAGATTAACTTCATTTTTGAATTATAAATTATTTTCAATAACTTAAAGCTAAAAAGAAATGTAACACTTTAATAAATTACTCTCAGTTTAATTCAATAAATGGAAGATTCAATTGCCTATCCCATTCTGTTCTTTGATGCATTTGTGCCAGGTGAGACCTAAAGGCCCTCACACGTTGTGGACAAAGTCTTAGCTTATGCTGACCTACACCATTTTGATGGACCAATTCACGTTGTCCTTGACGTTGATGTGGCGAACCTTGCAGGTTTTGCCATTGAAAGGCTCCCCCACGCTGTAAGCGAAGGGATTGAGGTCGGACGACTCTGGGGGCCAGAATTCCTTTGACCAGAAGTTCATGTTCAAGCCAAAACACTCTTTCACGGTATTGGCCGTGTGGGACGGGGCACCGACCTGCTGAATGACGTAGTCCTTCTTCTTCGTGATCTTTCTCACCTAAGGTAAGACGTTTATGGCCAGGATATCGCTGTTATCGGCCGTTGTGAGCCTGTAACCTGCCGCGAACCACATCGGCGGCATCTTCTTGCAATTCAATCCCTGAACCCGAACATCATTATGAATCTCAGCTGTTTGATCGTGAGAAGGTAACTGAGGTCAGAGACGTCTTGATCTAAGCTCACCACGAGTTCCTTCTGCTTGTTAATGGCAGAATATACTGTGAAGTATTTTTCATCAGCAAAAAATGAGAATTCGATTGTCATGACTATTTAAGTTGATGAGAAGGCAACGACAACCCTCCCGACGTTGTTATCGCATAGAATCGGTAAGTAGAGGCCTTTCCACGCACCTCAACTCTTGTCGTCCTCCATCTTAACGGTGCTGGACACCGTAGACACCGAGATGTTCTTCGTCGTCGCGAGCGCAGTCATTTTAGTTACGGAGCACTTTCGAAGGCCTTTCTTACTTTTACATGGTTGAAAACTTGAGATCTTGTTGAAAGAGGTCAATCTTTGAAGTCTTCCCCGTTCTTGAGCCTCTCTGCGACTCAGTGGACGGTCAGCGGCTAACATTGAGCCGCTTGGCAATTTCAGAATTGTCGTGGTCCGTACACAGAGAGTATAGATCTCGATTTTTTAAACTTCCATCTCGACACAATTACACTAAATTAAAAATTCGTTTTAATTACTTGCGCTGGAAAAGTAAGAATTTATGTTTGTTTGACAGAACTTTTTTTATTACACACCAAAAGCTCTCAAAAGATTAGAAAACCGAGTGTAACAGAACTTTTGTATAACTCGGTTTATCTCCAACGCGTTTTCCTTACTTCCATTGGATTTCAGAGATTTTATCTCAATTTATATCCTCCTTTTTCCCTTATGTCTTTGCGTACATTTTTTTTCCTCTTTACCCTCTCCTTTTTGCCATAATTTGCGATCTTTTAGAATTTTATAGTTATTATTCAAGTATATATCATCATTTTCCTCGTACTTTTTCATTTTCTTCATCCCTTTTTCTTATCTTCCCTACACCAAGTTTGGCTTTCCCTCGAGAGATAAAAAAACCTTTTTCCTAAGGTAACCCATTTTGTCCATTTCCCTCTATGCAATCAGAAATGGTTCTTTTCCTTTCCACTCAGATTCTCTCGCCAGGAATTCGGAGAGAAATGTTTTATTTTATTATTTTTTCTGCATTTGCGTTTTATAAATAAATATACTCATTTATTATTGATTATTTGAGGAAGGAGAAAAGTTTTTTATCACTAAAACTCCGTCTAACTCTCATCTAATTAATGGTATCGAAAATACGCCAAACTTTCGAAATAACTTTTCAAAGATCACTTCGATACGATAATCAAAAACTTTTATCTACAAGTATTGGCTCAAAATATATCAAATTTGCATTAATAAATTTTAAAAAGAGTATGAAATAAATGTTTAGCAAATAGAATGATTATATTTATTGGAATTTTAACTTGAAAGTTAAGTGCCACAAGGTTTATAGTTAAGTTGTTACTAGAAGGAGTAAAATGGTTTACAGTTATATATATTAAGTAATCACACTTAGAGAAGGTTTACAGTCACCATTGATGCATACATTGAGAGAATCTAATGAAGATTACTGGAGCATTGCTATGCAAGACCTAAATGCCATGGACTCAGTACCACCATTGAATCATGTTGCAAGTGTTTATCATGGAAGGCCAGTGTAACATAGTAATATTTTAGGCTGTCTGTTAAATATAGGGAGCATAACAGTCTAAAAGTAAATCAAAATAAAATATTATGAGTAGAACCATTTGAAATTTCTTCAAGAATAAATTCCGTCTACTAGATTTATTATCTCTACGTACAGAACTTCAAATGACGTGCTACTTCTCTCATGACTAGGCACGTAATCTTACACTTCAGGCTAATTCTTTCTGGTCTATGTTCATAATCTCGCAATTTTAGCTACCCTAATCATGTCTACTTACAAAATATCAGATTTCGTAAATATTATCACATATCAGGCTGATAATAACTTGTCTAAGTACATAATTTTACATAAAAATAATTTAATCAGGTTTAAGCACATACTCCCTTGTCCTGCGACTTATTTACTGTATACGTACATAATCCCACTTATTGTTCTAATTTTTCTATTTCTCTTTCCCTAATTTCACTTTGGTGCTACTTCAAACGTGCTAAAAGACTAATCTCATATGTCTGTATATTTCTATCATATCTACATGCATGATCCCGTGTGTCGTTTTACTTTTATTTGGTATAAGTAGATAATCTTATACATTGCGCTACTTCTATCATGTCTACTTACATATTCTCACATATCTGAATAATGCAGTTATGTATACTTACATAATTTTGCGTATCAGGCTACTTCTTTAATGATAATTACATAATCCTCCATATAGGACTAATTATATAGGGTCTACATCATAATCTCGCGTATCATGTTATTTTTATCGTTTAAACATACCTAATCTCATATGTTGGGCGATTTATATCATGTTTACATTCATAATCTTACATGTATGCCATGTTTTATCATCTCTAGGTAAATAGTCTCAGGTGAACGACTACTTCTGTGTCTCTACATACATATTTTACATATGAGGCTACCTTTTCATGCCTACGACAAATTCTGTCACATGATCGGAAAATCCTATCCTCTATATTTTTATGTTATCTATTTACACAATCTCACATATTGGTCTATTTCTATCATGTAACTTAGATAAATTCACATGCCTGACCCATTCTATTTATCATCTCTAGGTACACAATCTTAAATGTTGGGTTAGTTCTATTATGTTTACTTACATAACCTCACATGTCAGAATATCTAATCGCACATATAGAGCTATTTCTAAAATTTATACGTATATAACCTCACAGATTGGTATACATCTATCATATCTACGCATATAATATCATAAGATTGACGACTTGGATCAAATATACATATGTACATACATAATATTGGATGGTGTGTTAGTTCTCTTGTATATGTATATAATCTAAAATTTCAGTCTAAATTTATCGTGTTTAAATACATAATGTTACATAGTGAACTAATTCTATTGTGTTTAATTAGATACTCTCACATACCGTGAGATTTCTTTTATCTGCCTATTTAAGCTCATATTTTGGGATAATTATATCATGTCCAATTACATAATTTACCCTATCAGTCTAATTCTTTGATGTATACATACATAAGCTCACTGGCTTGAGTACTTCCATATTATCTACTTATATAATCTCATATGTCAGGGTATTTCTATCTTATGAACGTACATTAATCTGAACTCGTGCTATTTTATCTTGTCAACATACATAATCTCAGAATTTTTAGCTAATTCTATCTTATCAACTTACATATTCTCATATGTTGAGATACTTCTATCTTTTCAACTTACATAATCTTATATGTGGCGCTAGTTATTCCTTGTGAACCTCTATAATCTCACATTTCGGGATAATTCTATCTTGTCAACGTACATGATCTCATATGTTGGGCTACTTCTATTTTGTTACCGGAGCTAATCTCACTTGTCCGGCTACTTCTATCTTGTCAACGTATATAATCTCACATGTTGAGCTACTTCTATCTTGCCAACGTACATAATCTCATATTTCAGGCTAGTTCTATCTTGTCAACGAACATAATCTCATATTTCGCGCTACTTCTATCCTATTAAAGTTGATAATCTCATTTGTCTGGCTACTTCTACCTTTTCAACTGAGATAATTTCACATGTCAGGGTACTTCTTTCTTGTGAACATACATAATCTCACATGTTGGGCTACTTTTATCCTCTCAGCATACATACTCTCAAATACTGGGTTACTTATTTCTTGTTAAAGTACATAACCATTTTGCTAACGAACATAATCTTATATGTCGGACATCTATCTTGTCAACCTACATGATCTCATATCTCGCGCTAGTTATATCTTGTGAATGTATATAATCTCATATGTTGGGCTAATTCTATCTTGGTAATGTCATGATCTCATATGTCGGGCTACTTCTATTTTGTCAACGTACATAATCTTACTTATCCGGATATTTCTATCTTGACAGGGTACATACTCTCACATGTCCGGCTACTTCTATCTTGAAAGCGTACATACTCTCACATGTCTAGCTACTTGTATCTTGCTAACGTACAAAATTTGAAACATATGTTAGGCTAGTTCTACCCTTTCAACGTACATAATCTCACATGTCAGGCTACTTCTCCTTTTTAAAATTAGATAATCCCAAATGTCAGAGTACTTCTTTCTTGTGTACGTACATAATCTCAGATGTCGGGATACTTTTATCCTCTCCCATACTGGGTTACTTCTTTCTTGTTAACATACATAATCTCACATGATGAACTACTACTATCTTGTCACCTATATATTCTCACATGTCTAGCTACTTCTACCTTATCAACGTACATAATCTAACATGTGGGACTATTCTGTACAGAAGACTTTCCTGTACCTGCAGGGTACAGTATATAATTGGTGAACGAACTTAAAAATAAAAGAAAATAACACAAGTACTTCATTCATACACTCATGTTAAAGACTTCAAGTTTTGTACTTATCATTTTATTAAATAAAATGGTGATAGCTTTAAACGCGGTCTCGAGGTGACGTCAAAACTCGCTGCAGGCTTTTTCGACTCTCCCTCATTTAAGATGGTGTAAACTGTAGTGAACCTTGACCTAAGCCCTGAATGAGTGGGGTACAGGGACTTGTTGGTCTCTCTCTTAACCACGCCACACACATAATAGTCCAAGGAGTTGCAGTCTGTGGAGTTGTTAGGTTAACATTTGGAAGTAATGTGGTTGAAGAAATTGTCTAACAGCCAAGAATGGATCTTCTTGCTTGTGAGTGTGGTGCAGTCCTGCTGTCACACGTAATTCCTTCCAACACCCAACTCCTGGATCCCGGGCAACACCACCTACTCAGGACACTTGATGTACACCTCCGGGAAGATAAACGGGTTATAATATGGTTCTCGTTTCTGACCACGCCAAACACCATGATGCTAACCAGAAACATGGTATTCATGACTCTCGGTACATCTTTGAAGAGGACAGCAAGCCAGCGGTTGTTTGGAGAGTTTACCACCAGGTCCTGGCAGAAATTCTTCTTGTCTGATAAGATCCCAAACATGCCACGGTTGAGGCGATGCTTCAGTTTGCTTACAGATTTGCTGAGATCGCTATCGATGATAGCATGAATTTTCTCGACAAATTCAGGGGTTATTTTCTTTTCAGAACGTTTAGAGTGAGGTTTGCGAGCTGTTGTACTCTCGTAATCACAACCTAAATCATCCAAAGCTCTCCTGATCCTCTGCGCCAGCCCAGGCTCAACACCTATGCAATTGGAGATGTTAAGCCATGGCATTGCTTCCTTCACAGACGATGAACAACTGAGTCTACTATAATAGGAAGAAGAAAGAATCCCACGTCAGACTCTACGCATGCGCAGAATTCAGAGTTGCCAACGAAGAAAAATTACTAATCGCACCCTGTAATGTCTTCACATCATTCTTCTTTTCTTGGGAATATTCTCTTTTCATGGCTATTTCATCATAAAATATATCCTACAAAAGATATCTGGACGGTCTTTGTAATATAATTTCAGGAAATCAACCATAAATTATGTAATATTCGATATAAATAAGTCAATTATCTTGAAAAACTTTCTTATTGTATTAAAAAAAGCATCTGAAACTCCCAAAGTTTCATAATATCTTCGGTAAAATGATGAGACATTAAAGATGTATGGCAGATATTCTCTAGGTACGCCTTAACTAAATCCAATTTCACCTGGTCTGGTTCTAGTCTAAACTGATTAACAGAAATTACAAAGACCTAAATGTCCCAATATACGTAAGACCTAAATAGCCCAAACTAATTAGTATGTAATATACAAGCAACTTAAAATCAAACTAGGTGAAGAGACCCCTAATGGTCAATTGATCTATTTTTTTTCCTCCATAATAAATCATTTTTCTTCATATTTCTGTTTCTCTTAAGCAAAATATTTGCGCCACCTAAAGCAATTTTCGGGTGAAAATAACTGCAAATCGCGTTTCCTTGACTCCTTTTTCGGCAAGAATTGAATGAAAATTTTTAGTTTATCTTCTGTGAAGTAAAGGAAAACTGAATTTCTACCACTGTTAGCGCTGTTAGAACGTGAACGAAACTCATCTTGATCAAAAGAGTGATGTTTAATAGTTTGGAAAGAGTGTGAGAGATGCAGTAGAATGAGGAGTATAAATTATAAAATTCTATAGAGTTATGTAAATTATAATTTCATATGTTATTTCTCTTTAACTGTGAAGAAACTGTAATCTACAAAATGTAAATATTGTAAAATTCTATATGAAATTATGCATCTCTGTACATCAAATTATTCAATTTGTTAAATGGATTTTAGAAGAGATAATGGAAAAATGCCTATATTTAATGTAGGTATGAGGAGATGAAAGACTACGTACGAGCATACGAAACTGGATGAAATTTAATTCATAGTCTTCGAAGTTTTTTACCTTACTCTGTGACATCGTCGGAGAGTGGAATAAGTCTATAAGAAAACAGCCAAAAAAATTCCCGAAATTAATAGAGAAGTCTCTTAATTTGACCTTATGAACTCTCTAATATATGTTACATAACTAGATTTCTTCGTCTTATGCTCCTAATTGTTTGCACCTTTCTTAATTTGTGTGTTTTGTTTAATTTATAGTTTCCTTCATTTGCGCGTGTGAATTGCCATTGAGCGCTAATTATATACATGCATGGTCTAGATTGTTAGCAGAAATCACTCCTTCAAAACTTTATTTTCTATTTTGAAATTCTATTAATTTTCATGGTGTTGCCTTTCCATTCATGCGTTTACTGTTTACGTTACATTCTATACTGCTTACTTTGATTTGTTCTTGGTTCTTTCTTCTGAGGCGGTGCTAGACATCTACTCTTTCCCTTTAAATCCATGTTTACTTGATTTTTGTTTTTTTTTATTCGCTGTCTCCTCGCTGAATCTTCGTTCCAAAGACCTCTATAAATTGGAAAATTTTGTATAGTCATGGACAAATGTTTAGACAATAATATATATTTTTCCATTCGTTTTTCAATATTTACGTGATGAGAATAACTATTATAATATTTAATCTATTACTAGTTTATTAAAAAGTCAGCATTCGGAAGAAAATAAGAAAAACCAGTACATTCCTTCGCTAAACCAAAAATTGTTCTCTGGGCCTGTTCCTGTAAGGAGGCTAGTTTCACTCACTATTTAATCAAAAAGGTAAAATGATGAAAAGTAAAGGTAATCTGAATGATGTTGTGTAATGATGTTTTAAGCCTTTTTTAACTCCATAAATGTTTCTCTTCAAATATGATCAATGAACACCATCTTTCGTATCATTAATCACTTTAAAAGAAGCTTCAAATGAACATCAAGATCGCTTCCTGGTAAGTTTCATGCTTAAGAATCGGGTTGCCTCAGGGCAGAGCTTGCTCACGATTGGAAATAAAAAACAAGTGTGATTTTTTAAAAAAAATTTAAGGGGCTATCTGGTGACTGCCCACTTGGGCTTAAGTCGCCGAAAACAAACAGCCTAGTTCTAGACTACTTTAAAATAAAAATTTGAAAAGAAAACAACAAAAACAAGTGTGAATGATTCAGCGCGCACATTGAGGTAAACTTTTTGACAAAGGTCTCAAGTCAAGAAGGACTGAGAAAAAGACTGATCTCACTAAGAAGCAAATCACGAATAGGCTCCACTTTTTTAAGAAATATAAAGAATAGAATGTTGAAGACTGGAGTAAACACATATTCTCTGAAGTTCCCTTCCGCTTGTTTAGAGCTTCTAATAGATCCTTCGTTAGTAAGTAGAGCAGGGAAGCGCTTTCACGAGTCCTGTGTCGTTCCAACCGTAAAGTATACAGATACTCCATATCTGAGTTACTTCAACTCTATAGGAACTGTAGCGCTAACAATTTGTCCCTTTGCTAACTTTCTTAGAAGGCAAAAGCAATAAGTTCTTTGATGAAAATGACATCGAGGATTTACGACCTTGGCCAGGGAAATCACTAGATTTGAGCATAAGAGAGGAATTGTAGGTGATAATCAAACTGGCGGTTCATAAATAGAAGTCATCCACTAGGTGAGCAGTTGTGGGTACTTGGAAAATAAAAATGGGGAGCAAAATCAGTCAAAATATTATCATAAATTTGGTCTCTATCGTGCTAAAATAAATTGAAACAGTCTGAAAAACAAGAGACATCCTTGAAAAAATTGTCTGCGCGCATCAATTGACTGTATTTATTAGTAAAATAGATTTGGGCTCTAAGTTAATTTATATTTTCCCTTCTAATTATTACACAAGCAGTAAAACAAAATATATTATTCTCAAATCTTTTGCATATCACTATATATATTTATGGAACATTCAGGAAAAAAAAAGTGTTAATCTCTCTTATCTCACTTGAGTGGCCCCTCCTCAAATAGTATCCCTCCCCTTTGTGTTTTTATTCAAACAAGCAAATTATAAAATCCTCCACCTCCGACCTTTATGTTTCGAAAGGAAATCTTTTTAAAAAATTTTTTCTCTCTTTCCAAAGTGTAATATTTTAATAATTTTTGCCTCTCCATTAATGAGTTAGTAGTGTGTAAACTAAGTAATTGAATATTGATTGCTAAGTTTTGTGTATATATAATCTAAATAATCTTAGTGAAATAACATCTCTTATAATATTTCCCACTATCCTACTACTTATCCTTATCCCGCATCATATTTTTCTTATCCCAACTCACAAAAATGAAAATAAACTTTACCCAGTCGCCTCCTACTTTCCCACTTATAGCATTATCATGACTGATCCCACAGTTATTTTTGATCACTTCCTCATCCGGTTTTGTTTCGCTTTTCGTCTCACACACAACACTTCCACGTACCCTACCTATGGGCCTTACCAACGTCGGCCTCCTTTAATTCACTAAGAAATAACCCTCTCATCTGGAAAAACGCCAATTGACCTCAAACATGTTACTGTTCGCCATATTCTAAAGAAACCGAACTTAAATCATTACTACTCCCCCAAATCTCTCAACTCCGAGGTCCACTCGAAATTCCTTGAAATGCTGGTCTTAGCCCATATTCTATATCACCTTTCGTGCTATAACTCTGATGAGATCTTTTAGACTTATTTTAATGCAGGTAACGCCGCAGAATATGCCGCCAAATTTATGACGAATAGCCTTCCTCTTTTGAGCGACGTTGTTCAGCCTTTCAATATGGTAGTTCTGGACTTCTTGGTAGCATTTGACTCCTTTGAACACACTGGTTTTTTCGATGCATCCTTGATTGACAAGTCTGTAGACTACCCTTAGTTTGTTCCGCTTATATATTTCATCTCATACTCAATTTATCTATATTAGTAATGTTGTAAATCGGCCCTAACGAGGATTGGTTCTTGGCCTACATTTGTTTTGCATCTTCTTTCTCGCAGTCTATTATTTCATTTTTATGTTGATGACACGGAAATTTCCCTTAAATTTTTCACATTCTTCTGAAACTTAACATAAAAAAGTACTACTGGTAGGTGGTACTCATGAGGATTTGATTGAAAATCTATTGTTCCCCAGCTTAACCTTGGCCTCCATGTTCCCTTTATTTATACAATTAAAGATATGGTCGGTACATTCGAAGGTCAGTTAACTCTAAAACTCATGGTGCTCTCGGTTGAAAATAACCGCTTTGCTTTCTTTTCAATCTCTGACACAGTCGTTCTCAAAATGAACACATCAACTTTGCGAGGGACATCCACCCCTTCGTCCCCTCCGGCTTTGACTACTGCGAGACCCTCCTCACTGGATTGCTGGCTTCATCCCTTCGACCTCTCCAACTGAATCAAATCTTTTCTCTTCTGCTTAGGGTACATTTCTCTCGTGGACTCTCCTACCTCGCGAACTAAAATACCTCATAATTCAATAAGGAGTCAGCTTTAACATCTTTCTTACATATATAACCTTAAGCAAATATACCCACGAAGGAAAAGTGAAAAACGATTCCGATCGCTTTCGTCATTATTCTTAAAAGACCTTTTCAAGAAATGAACAGGGGGCTGGACATACATTGCCTCCAAGAATGGAAAAGATCTTTATCCTGCGATTCGTTCATTGCCCAATTTCGTTCAATTCACCCATCTTTTGGTATTTAAAACATACAAAATCATAAATTGACTAACATTCAAAGTCATAAAATTCAAGCGTTCAAATTATGGAATTAATGGAGGATTTTGTTTGTTAATATATGGCGTATAACAGAAGTTACAGGTTTATGCGCTAAAATTAGTGTTAGGGAATTTAATTAACACAATTTGGCTATATAAAGTTTAAGAAACATTACATGGACATTCAGAAAACACTAATCTTGTCCAATCAGTTATGAATAGAAGACTGGTGGACAAGCGCGAGGAGTGTAAGAATAAAGAGAAGATTAAGAGGTTGCTTTATATTCTATAGCAAAGTTAGTAAGGAAGAGGAATCTGAATTTAGAGAAGGGAAAAAGCATTTTATATATATTAACATTACAGTGCGCTGCTAAAGGCAAGGTTCTGTTCCCATGTATCAGTTAGCCACAAGACTGGGAAAGTTCTTCCTAAAAAAAAGTTCTCGCCTATTCGGTTTCATTCTATTCAATGTAAAACTGATGTCACATTAGAAAATTTTTGAAATTTTTAAACAATCCGAGATGCTGTCTCATTACGAATTAAAGAATCAATGTATATTAAATACTTTTCTCTTTATTAATATTCAGATTCCTCTTTACATCCACTACCTTTGCTATAAAATATAAACCAAACTCCTAATCTTCTCTTTCTTCTTACGCTCTCGGCACTTTGCCATCAGCATTCTAATCACAACTGATTAGACACGGTTAGTGTTCTATGGATGTTCAGGTTGTGTTTTCTCAAATTTATATAACCAAATTTTATTAATTAATTTCTGCAACTTAAATTTTGTCCCAATATCCTGTAAGTTCTGCACTATTCCGTATACTAACGGGCAAAATCCGTATTAACTCCAAAATTTGAATGTTTTAATTTCAACTTTAGATGTTAGTCTATTCACAAATTTGTATATTTCTGTGAGGCGATGCCCTCAAAGGACGACCGTGAGAGGAAGCGCCCTAGGAAACACCCCTCTATTGTTTCAAGACCACGTGCACCTAGCCTGAGAATCATAGAAAGTTTGAGAAAGAATCACTCCCTCGCAGGATCACTCATCACAGCTGTGTTTGCTTTTGGACGCCACTCGCCCCCCTACCTTCCCTGCAATAACACCGTGAGCATCCACATTAACCCTAGCCCCATATCACGAGGCAAGTTTCACCGAATGGACCGAATCGTTATCATGAAATGTGTTTGCATAGACTGGCGCCAAGAATCCTCTAGTGACCACCAGGCCCTGAGGCGTCTATTGGACCAACCATCCGGCTATTTAACCCGAAGCTCCCCATTTCTCGAGGAGATTAAAAGCCCGCCATTCCCTTCGTTCAAACTTCCTGTCTGTTTCCCGTAAAGCCCTGTATGTCGTGTTCGAGTTGTACCTCGTCGAAGATCTCACCAGCAGATCTACCTTCGTTAAGCTTTGGCCCCTGTTCAAAGGAAAGCTATTGAGTCCACTTCTTCCCGGAGAGTTGTGTGGCTCTCTCATCTGCACCCCTACCTTCAAGATTCCCGTTCTTTCGATACTGAGACTTCCTGCCGATCTGCAGAATCGTTTCGAATTAAGATTACGTCTCTCTGGAGCAGATAAAATCTCATTCTTCATCACGAAGTAATCCAACCCCATCTTCGAGTCCTCCTAGTCAGGGATCCTCGAAGTATCTTCTTGAAGACCTGCGCCGTTGTATTCCATCCTCCTTCCAATTCGCCCACGCTTGAAAGTAAAGCGATCTTGTATAGTCATCCCCAAATTACCTCGTTAATCTTCAAATAATTCATTTGACTACCTTCATTAAGTAATTTGTTCACCCCTTTTGTATATATATATATAAATTGCCCCCTTTTTATTATATATATTAAAATTATATTTTTGGGTAATGTTCTTTATATATCCTTTGAATTGCAACTTGGCAAGCCATTAGTCAAAATCCGGTCAACCTTAAATTGCACTCTTTATTAATCGCCCCCAGAACATTATCTCCAGCGGCCTTTGGTCAGGTGTCTGCCCGTGTTTGTGTACTGTACTACTCTGTGCGCCGATCTAGTCTACACAGGCTTACCTCGACAATTTCCACTACCAGAAGATTGGTTAAATTAACAGCTGAAATGTTTTAATCAAAAAAGAAATGGAATTCTCTCTCTAGGTCCTTTCATTTATCCTACAAATTAAACTGATTAGTTTCATGCTTTGTATTTGTTATCTTCATACCTTGTATAACTTTACTTCCCTCTTTCTTTCTTTATTTCTTGCTGTTTTTTGTTTTCTTTATTGATGTTTTTAATCATTCTTTTATTTCTCTCTGTGTTTTTCTCTTTCTCTCTTTCTTTTTCTATTTATTTTTCTCAATTTTCGATCATAATTTTTTATTTCCTTTTTCTAATTATCTGTTGGTCTTTCTTGTTGTCTCATTGTTATTTTTCCTTTTCTTTCTCTTTCTTTCATTCTTTGTTTTCTGTTTTCTCCCAATAAGTTATTAAAACGAGGGAGGTAAAATTCGCTTCGAGGCGGCTCTTAATAATATGTCCAAAATTGGGATATTGGACGACACGTTCACATAAATTTGCAACTTAATTAAACACCCAATTAAGATCTTTGTAAAGAGGAGTTTTAATTGGGGGGGGGACCTTTTGAAGTCACTTGAATCATCAGAAAGAAAAACAGTCCATACCCCATTCGACTTATGCACACAAACCCAACTATTTCTTGTCGAAAGAAATTTATAAGAGAACATTAAATTGTTGATCTTTCCAATTAATCTTTATTATTGGAAAGAAAAACAAATTGGACGCAAATGGTAAAAGCGTTCGCCATATCGAGTTAAGATTACAAAAGAGGGATGATTAGAGAGAAGAAATTGTTAAATCAGTTTTTTTTATTCTTTTAACGCATGTTTTTCTTCCCTTATTTTCATACTTTCCCCTTCAATTCGGTTGTGTGATGTTAATTGAATCAGTTGCTTCTTTTCTATCCTTTCTTTCTTTTCCTTCTTTACTTCATTCCATTACTTATATCTGTCTTTTCCTTCCTTCACTTCTCTTGCTCTTTTTCCTTGTTTTCAGTCCCTATCTCCATTTACTAACTTTCCTCATTTTCCTTCCTTTCTTTCCATCCTGTTCTCGCCTTTCTTCCTTTCTATTCACTCCTTTTTTCCTTCTCTTTACTTTCAGCTCAAAATATTTCCCAAATTCACGGAGAAAGTTGGTCTCATTTGTCTTTGACACCGGAGTCCTTATAAGCTAACTTTAATTTAGCTAATCCTGTACGACTGGTTCTATATTAGGATGCATCTATTTTCCTTTATTCTATTTCGATTTTGCCTATCTATCGATTATTGTGCATTGTGCTGCCGAATACACGTACCTACATGAGTAAACTTGCTGCTAGTTCATAACTAGTAACGTGAGCCAAGTAAAGAGACGTTATACTCAAACAGTTCTACCTTTCTCACTAAGAACTATCCTGTTTTGGTTTTCAGATTTTCTATGTACCTTTGTCACTTTTATTCCCTTCAAATTCACCCCATCCTGTCAAATCTAATTTAAAATAATTCCCAGTGTAAATGCATCTTAGGTCTTATTATATAAGATGTGGTAAAAACATTACATGTTTTGCGTCTTAAGGAAAAAAGGAATTGAAGCAATCAACCCACCGGGGAAAGTTTTAAGGAGAAAAGAATAAAGAGGAAAAGTGCAGCCCTGATGGCTAAAGCACATCGCAAACCACATATAAAGCTTAAAAAAATACTATAAACAAAGAAAGTTTTGTGGGCCAAAGATGTATAAACAAGAGAGAAGATATTCGAATGCCTTGTGGCAGCCCCATTACGAGCGACTCTCTTTTTTATCTTGAACTAACGTTGAATAAATATAGCCATTCAAGGAAGTTGGGGATCAAAGATGAAACTGAGAATTTATCCCTTTTAAGAGCAAATAAACAAGGAAATGAGAAAATTAGGAAGGAATTGATGGTTTTAAGATTATCCATCATTGGGTAAGAAGGCCAAATAAATTTGAGATTTCTTCTACAAAAATTAGGTACCTTTAAACTACATCGGATTTGCCGGGGAGCACTACTCTTCCAAGCGGAACAAGTCAAGTTATTCAATAAACCAATTTAATAGAGTTAAAATAAAGGGCTTTAATTCGTTATATTAACTTTCGCTTTTGTTATTTCACGAAAAGTGCAAGAGAGTATTTCCCTTCTAGTTTAATCACGCTCCCTAATTTTTGTAGAAGAAATCTCAAATTTATTTGGCCTTCTTACCCAATGATGGATAATCTTAAAACCATCAATTCCTTCCTAATTTTCTCATTTCCTTGTGACTTCTCGTTGTTATTATTATAGTTCTCTGATTGATGCTGTTAGTTTAGCCCTGTTCAACAAAACCTTTTTCTTATTTTCACAGGTATTTAGCATTTTTTCCAGATATTTATCCATTTTTCCATGCTTTTTTATGTTTAATAGGCCTAAATCACAAATAGTTTGATCTAGGATGTTGGAAAACATTGCTGAATGGAGCATTGATTTTTCTGCCTTGAAATTGGTCCCTATAACTTTTGATCTAAACAATATATAACAAAACATTAGGTATAAAATTAAAGAGCAAAATATATTCAATTAATAATAATTATAATAATAGTGATAAATACAAAAACGCAATCAGGATTAGAAAACTATCTACAAGTTACTTGAAAATAGCATTGAGCAAGGAGCTGAGAGAGTTTCGTGGACGCACAATTACTGTTTTAAGATATACTATTTTACAGATACAGCAGAACAAAAGGCAGTTTGTTGTTGATGTAGATAAAATTACCTGGGATGACTCACATGACAACGACGCTAACATAGACGACATGGATTACCTTCAGCTTCCTCTTGGACTATCTCACCATCAAGAGAATATGACAAGTGTGACTTTTACGTTTCCAGGTCATGGAATGCGATCTTATCAGCAATTCAGCTGATCCTCTTTTGTTTATCAGACAATCAATTTACTGCGAAGCTTAAAATGGATAACTTCGTCATTTCAGCTTCATCACTTCGCCTAGAATTATATGTAAGTATAATATCAGCCACAATAATATGTCCAAGCTTTTTGAAAACACTCCTACTGTACGCTGCCATACACTGGAACGGAAAGCTGCGCAGTATCACATTTCCTGCTGGGCATAGTGAACAAAGGATCCGGTTGAATTGGCTTCTGGAACCTTGGCCAGAAAAAGAGGCCTATCATAATTGAATAAGTTAGAAAGAAGGTTAAAACGCTTTAATTTGAGTCCTATTTTATTGATCCATCTTTTTAAAATAAGAGGTTACAGAGCACAACCTGATTCATAGAAGCCCGAAGCTGTTGTTTTGCGACAATATCAAGTCATAAAATTTAAAGCTCTTTGCGGCAATGTTTTCTAACACCCTAATCTAAAGAGTTGTGTTTTTCAGCTTTTTCCGTTCAAAAAGCATGGAGAAAGTAAATATCCAGACACCTATTGAAGGAAGTAAATGTTATTTTTAAATAGGCCTCCCTTTTTTGATAGACATTGTTGTGAGGTGATCCACTAAGCATGCCTGACGTAATGTGAAGGAAGTTAAGCTTTGCTATACTAACTACAGGATGGCCCATAAGTTTTCGATGCTGGAGTCTGAGAAGGTGGGGATAATCTTTTCATTTGCCCCAGTTTTTAAGGCCTCAAAGAAGGGAAGAAATACAAAAAGGAAGCTAGGGTGGCTTTCCGACCCAACCCGTGGACAAAGAAAGAAAAATCTGTTTTATTATTTTTTACATTTATAGCATTCGTAACATTTACTGTTTTTTAACTATTTTAAAACTACTTTTCACTTTGTTGGTTTATGTTACGAGCTTTTTACTTTTTTAGAAATATTTGTACCCTGTTTTACCATTTTCGCCGTGTTTTTGCTTTTCATCATTACTTTAAAACTAGCTAGATGATAGGAGAGATGGAAGGTTCAGGCAGGTTCAGAATTGCAAAGTAAAGTTAAGGAAGTAAAGTTAAGTTAAGGAATGACGAACTAACAAAGATCTTAAAATCCACTCTAGGGTAGTGCAAGAAAAAGAGTAGAATTCAGATATGAAGGACAGAGAGGATGTAGTTGTTTCTTAAAATAATATTGAATGATTCTCTTTAAAGACATTTCTAGGCATTTTATTTTAAGTTTGAGTTATTTTAAAAGACAAGAAATTGTGTGCTATCGCAGTGTTAAATGTTTTGTTTTGAAGCCGTTATTTATAGTGAAAGTTCTGTTATCTAGGAATAATTTATATTAGTGACCCACTTTAGCATTATAAATATTTCAATAAGTTGGCCGCGTAAACAGCAATTTTTCACGGTGAGGAAATTGAGGTGCCTCAGTCTTTCTACGTACGATCTTTTTCTAAGTTCCTGGATTAATTTCGTCCCTCGACGAAATAAACCCATAATTGCACCACATATTACCAATGAAGTCTTACAAGCGCTCTTTATTAGAGGAGAATGATATCTTTCGAAATAAATGGAAAATGTTCCGCTACACTATTGGTTCAAAGGTATAAAGCATGCTATGGAATAATTTATATAATTTAATTCTATCTTTTTTATAAATTGATTTAGTACATATATTATATATTTATTTAGTTTTAAGCATTTTAAGACGTAGTTAGGCCCCTTTTGCTTTAATTAGCGCCATAATTCTTCGTGGCATGATTTGTACCCAAATTTTCACAAATTTCTGACGTTAATTATTCATACAGTTTTGCTTTATTTGTATTTAGGCTATTTTTCATTGCTTTTTCCAATCACTCCATATAAGTGTTCTATTGGATTTAATAGGGGGCTCTGTGGTGGCACTCCATATGAGTGATCCCCATTAATCCAAACCAGTGCTTAGTGTGGTTGGATGCATAACATTGGGCAATGTCCTGCTGAAATATATTATAACATTATTTCTTGGTTTTGGGGGATACAATTTCGAGATAGAGGGCGCTACATCTTGAAGATATGCAGCCACATTTTCACAAAAGCAAGTTAAAATGAATTTTCAATTCTTTGTCTCACAATTTTAGTCTCCGAAGTGGTGAAAATCTGCAAAATTGTAAAAAAAAAGCATTACAATTTTTATATATTTTGGGGAAGATAAATTTAAATGGAATTAGAAAAATTACATGTAAAACAACAATACAATATTTTTTCTTAAATACTAGATAATTACTTTCATCTAAACAAATAACTTTACACCTTTGTATATGTGTCCAATTTTTGTTAACTTTGGTGTACTAAAGACGTTTTTTTCTGTTGACCTAATATCCATGGCTTACTTTTAGCCTTACCTCCTTTACCCTTTGATCTTTAATAGTCTTCTAAATGTTTCCTATGATAGCTTTGAATTTACAGCTTAAATGACTTCCGAGACAGTTCATAAGCTGTTTTTATGCGTTTGTAGCAAAGCATGAAGGATATATCTGTGTTCTCTAGGTGCTGCAGGACGTTATCTGCCACTCCTTTTCCTTAATACAAAGCTCTTGGTCTACTAAATATCGTTTTATAATGATTTGGACAGCATAGTTTGAAAATTTTGTATTTAGTTTTAGCCATAATACTTATTTAGTACAATATTGAATACACACCAAATATATATTTAAGCTAAAACATTTTTTTTTATTAAAATCTAATTTTAGAAAACCCCATTTTATTAATAAATATTATTTACTAAAATACTCACTAATTCAAACATGTTAACAAAATATTTAAACATATTAGCAAAATACACATTATTAATATATATATTTGTGAATCATATGATCATTTTTTAAAACTTTGATTAAATATGTTAAATATCTAAATCTATGAAGGTTGATTTATACTTTTGTGCACTGTATTAAAAATTTCGATCGTACGAGATTAAGAAACCTTAATTTTTTTCCATGTTGACTGCAATTAAAACTTGACCAGCCATATTGCACTCTTCGTGAATTAACAACATCAATGGATCATAATACCATACATTTTTTCTCATTGCAAGTTTTCAGTAAATAGGTTATTAGGTTATATTACCTAGTTTCATGTGTTTAGGAGTTTTTAAAATTTTTCATAATGAATTTATGTCAAGATTGTTTAAAAATAATTAAAAAAAAGAAAGGATACCTGAGGAACGCCACTAGTGAGCGCTGACCATGATGGGCAATTTCGATTGACAGAGAGTCTACGATCCATTCAAGTAGGCTGCTCACCATTCCATACATGGACCGGCACCCTAAGTAATCTCTTTTTTTCCATATTTGTGCTATATTACTTTCCTGCGCCATCCCATTCCACTTTTTCATCAAGTTCATTACTAAACCCGTATTATGCCAGAAATAACGAATCCAATACCTTTAGGTTCGCTATCCGTGACTTCATTAATTTGGGAGTCTCTTTTCTTGAAATAGTAAAATTGGTTCATAACACGTTCCAGACTCGTTCTTTCTCTACAAGGGTGTCTTAAATTCTTGTCACCTCCTGAAAAAATTGTTTTAATTTTCTCCTTCAAATATTGTTTTAATTTTATATTTTAGATGACCAGTGCATGTGTTTGATATTATTATATTGTTCTTCTATTTTCCTATTACTTTTCGGTAGGGGGTGAGAAGACTTTTGGACCTCCCTGTACTTGCAGAGGATCCACTCTGATTTAGGCTTAAATAATGAAAGGGTAAAAAAGCGTAAACGATCTGTTAACACCACCTTCATGAGACTGGGCCAATTATTTGCTAAATTAGTATTTCGTTCAAGGCAATATAATTGTGTCAGTAACCCTTTGTGATTTCTCCTCTAAAATATAAAGGAAACAAGTCATTTCGACTCCACATCAGGATCTAGATTGGCAGCAAAATCAAAAGAACTCTTTCATTGCCCTCTACAAATTTCCCTCTAATTCAGTCATAATTTTTTGAAATATTTAGTAAATAAGCAGATAAACAGATATACACACGTCATCACAATTCCTTGCGCAATATTTTCTCGCAAAGGTAAAGAGAAGTAGGGTTTTACACGTCATCTGCAATCATTTTGAGTTTTCTTTATTTATCGGTGGAGACTTAGAGTTTAACCAGGGATCTGAATTAAGAGCATCTAAGCGTATGGCAGGCCCTGTGAAGGCGTCCATGTGATTGCATCCTCCATTCTCTACTGGCTAATATTTTATCGCCATCCGAACTCGACTGTGGCTATCTTTCTGAGAGAGGAAAATTAAACCTTAAACGTTTCATGTTCAAAGCTAAGAAACTACTTTGAGATGTCTGTATCACTTTTGTACCGGTTGCAACGATGGTCCTGCCTAAAACTCAATCTTGTTTGATACCACCTTTGAATGGGTATCGCTATTCCTCTGTTAATAAATTCTTCTGAGCTTCGGGTTTATTGCATTGATTTTCTTTGAACTTGCATCCTCTCACGTCGGAGTGATAGCGTTATACATCGTTACCTAAATTTCTAAACTGGAAGTTAAATTTTATGCTAATTTCCCCTTATCAGAAGAAATCGGGGGTGTTCTTTCGTGTGTCCTATCTTTTTTAACAGTTTAACCTGCTGCACTATACCATTCTGTACAAAAGGTTACAAGGAGTAACAAGGACAAGGAAAAGAGGTACCCTAGTAGACCTTACGACGGATTCAAAGAAAGTCCTCTAAAGGGTCAGATTGACGCTCTAGAGGAGCACTCGCGCCACGCTTCAAGTCTCCACACGGCTATTTTTCAAGACTTTGTCTAGTCTCGACTTGAACTTTTCAACAGAGTTGCTGTTGAAAACTTCCACTAGAAGTGCGTTCCAATGTCCGCAGATGCTATATGTGAAAGATTTCCCACACAAATCACGCTTCAGTTCAAGTTTGTAGCCGTGATTTCTTGTTCTGCTCTGGCTAAGCTCGAAAATATCTCTGTAGTCTACAATGTCAAAGCCTCAAAGTATTTTGAACACTTCGATAAGCTGACCACGCAGTCTATGGGTCTCCAACGAGAACAAGTCTAATTCCCTTAATCTATCTTCGTAACTCTTGTGTCTGAAAGAAGGAATCAGTTTGGTTGCTCTGGCTTACACACGTTCTAATCTTGCGATATCCTTTCTAGGCGAATGACTCTAAAATTGTACTCCAGGTACGGTCGGCCAAGGGAGTTATACAAACACAGTACTATCTCCTTGTTCCGATATCCAAACTATCGCTTTATATAAACTAACATACTTTAGGCTTTCTTCTTCGCCTCAATACACTGCCTTGAGAACTTGAGATCACTAGTTATAGTTACACCCAAGTTCTTCTCCATGTTGGTAGATTCAAGAGCAGTGCCCATCAGATACTTGCTCAAAATAAGCTGTTTTGATTTGCGTGAATTAAATTACAACAACAATTAAGAAAAGCTTTTTGGAACTTAAATTGGAATAAGAGTCTTCTTAACTCATTACACCTAACGAAAAACATATAACTAAAAAAATGAGCTATGAAAAATAAATGTCTTATTCTTATATATTAATAATTTGGGGCAAAAGAGGCAGAGATTGGACCCATATGGCTTATTATTATTTGTAGTATAGCTATTTTATCCAGACTATACCTTTTTTTAAAAAAACGGTGAAAAGAGATGGCGAGGAAGAGAGGTCAGAATTAGGAATTTACCTAACCTAAAGCTGTAGTAATTTAAAATTCAAAGCCAAAAATGATCCTTTAGATGAGATAGCAGTGAAGAATTAAAGCCAAGCCTTTTGTTATTATAGTATTATTGAAATATTGATATTTCAAACACTGCTTAAATTGGATTTAAAAAAATAAAAAAGTTAGTCCTTTAAAAAGTCCGAATTTGGAGATGATCTAGAATATAATATCATTCAAAATTCGACACTTTTCCAGGAATAAATACATAATATATCAATGCACCATAAAAGATCCCACAAAATGGAAATGCAAATAAAATTAGTCAAAATCGGACGATAAAAAAAAATTGTTTGACATTTTCATTTTTCCGAACTTTGACGATTTTGCGCCCTAATTTCTTTATTGGTTTCATTTGAAGTTATCAGTGAATGTACAGGAAGGGTGGTGGAAGCGGATGAATGAAATAAAATTTAAAACCCGAAGGAGATAAAATGGTTGAATATTAGAAATATGTAAATTATTTTATTAAAAAAAAATATTTAACATAAAATGGTTGAATATTAGAAATAGGTGAATTATTTTATTTAACAAAAAAATTTAACATAAAATGGTTGAATATTAGAAATATGTAAATTATTTTATTTAACAAAAATATTTAACATAAAATGGTTGAATATTAGAAATATGTAAATTATTTTATTTAACAAAAATATTTAACATAAAATGGTTGAATATTAGAAATATGTATATTATTTTATTTGACAAAAAAATTTTAAAAGCCGAATAGTAAAAGAGGAAAATAATTTAGTCAACATTCATCAAATTCTCTCCTTAATTAATAATAATACTTAAAATAAAACCAAGCAATTATTTTCGTGTTATTTCTTATAATACCTTTATTAATTATGTTTCTTTTTCCATGGCAACAATGATCCCGAGCTTTCCTGCGCTTCCCCCCCTACGGGATGCTGCTAATGTTTGGTGACTGACTATAGGCAACACTCGTTCATTCACAAATACTAGTAAACTCCAGGAACTAGTAGAACTTAACAGGACAAAATGGAATTTCTCATACATCGAGAAATAGTACCATTCCGTACAGGAATTATCAAAAATATTAATAAAATGAGAATTAAAATATTAAAAAAATAGATTCTATCCAAGTAATCCAGGACGCGATAGTCCATTAGTAGCTTAATTCCAAGGAGGCGAGAGGAAATAAACATGAAAGGGGATTACTAGAATTTGCAGAACCAAAATTTTCTATTATAAGAAAATGGAAAAATATGAGTCTGCAAAAGGCTAATCAATATCGTATACTAAGCAGCTCCTAAAACACGAGCTGCCTCGTATATAAGGTCCTTTCGAATGACACAAATAGATGAGATGAAATGAAACCATATATATGTATGATTGATTTCAGACTGCAAAATAAGACAATTTTCATTAAGGACATATCAATTACAAGGTCTCTTAAGAGATTTTATGATACAGGGGCAATAACATTCCATACATAGTTATACTTTCCTTAGAATTTTTTTTGCGTAATGTAGTTTATCCGCGTTTAATTGGTGATTTAAATTAATACCATACAAGATAGAGTACTGCTAAAGTTTTATTTGGACGAGACTCATCCATGAGAACTTCAAATTTGAGTAAAGAACTATTTATCTCAGCTAACTAAATTCCTGTTGGAAAACCCATTTCCCTTGCAGCACAAATGAATTTAATTCCGCAGCCTTACCTATCCTACTACCAAATTAACAATTAATTTCATGACACAGTATCCTTAAATCAAGGACTTAATAAGATTAGTTGCCCAAGATGACAACCCAGAAACAACATTTATAGTTGGCATCCTTCTGTCCCGGAAGACAATGGAGATTGCGCCATGGAAGCGCAGGCTTGGGCGAAGTGTGTGGAGATCCTGGGATTCCCATTCGTCAAGCTCTCCATCTCGGCCTCGCCAGTGTCATCCAAAGGAATGCAGAGCAGTACGTTTGTCAACATGTTGGCTGAAGGAGTTACCGGAGTTAATGAGCTTTGGAGGCTCTACTCCTGATTTGGAAGGTTTACTCCCATACACTTAGCCGTTGGATCAGTCAAGGATCTCCTCCGCTCGGTTGCCGTTGGCTGCTAGAGGCAGCTCCGCCGTATAGCTTGATGGTGTAATTTGAATTATTTATCACCCCGCTTAACCTCTTTAGATACTGCCATCGGTTTTCCATGGTTAATAAAGTGTTGTAGAGAGGGTCTCCATAATCTGTACTGGAAATCCATTTGCGTTATGTAATTGTATCTCGACGGAGTCTCTGATTTTAGAAAGCACATTATGATGCAAATTACTCTGGAAGTCATAAAAACAACAAGCAGGTTACGTGAAAATACCGAGCTTCACGTTATGGAACAAGCGAAAAGCCGTGATATAAAACTGTTTAGAGAATGTAGCAATGCCTTCCGACAATAGATAGGCCAAAATTAATAAACGTCCCACTTCTGATGGTAAAAAGAGATCACAGGGACAAAAAATAACAGGGTTTATTAATCTTTGAAAAGATAGAGAAGAATGAACTAGAACTCAAATTTTAGAAAAATGTCTAAAAATAACAAAGTTTCTCTCTGAATTAGAAGTCAGATAGCTGAAATATGAGATATTCACCCTTATATTATCTTAACATAGTGCAAACATTCGCAAACTAGAGCTCTGATCGTATAAACAATGAGAAGATCAGAAGTTTCCCTGTTTTAGCAGTTGTAAAACCCATTTCTTTAGTATTGATTACATAGAAGAAAAAATACAATTGCTTGTGTACAAGTTAATAAAAACCTAATGTAGGTGCTATCTCTGGGCCACCAATTTTGCCGACTCTCAATCTTTCTTTTAATCTCCTTATATCCCTTTTAATATTTTTTTCTCTTTTTTCATTCTCTCTCTCGCAGTCTTTCACTGCAGGTCTCTCTCCATCTCTCTCTATTTTCTTTCTTTTCCTTTTCTATCTGTTTCTCTCTCTTTATCTTTCTTTCTATTTTTTCTCTTCCTCTCTCTCATTCTCTCTTTCTTTCTTGAATATATATATATATATATATATATATATATATAATAATAATAATAAAAATGAAGTTTGCCTGTCTGTGCGTGTGTGTGTGACTGTCCACTTGTACGAGCAAAGGTTAGTGAATCTATATAAAACTAAAATTGAATGTTTATTTATAGTTTTTCGAAGAAGACAATTAAACTGGTCCCGAGTCTCTAAGTACCCCCACTAATGGAGCTACGGGCTATTTTCCAAACTTGCTCTGTCTGTCCGACTTAGGGAACGTGGACTGAGTTCAGACACTTTTGAAACTCTTCTTAATCAAATAAATCAAGAGTTTTATCTTAGTTAAGAGCTAAGCAGTTACCTCCTTTAGGGGCAACTGCCTTATCTATCAGTTGATCCATACTAATAGTGTTTTCAGTTTTACCCTCATCATCCTCTTCATTATACTCCTAATCCATTGTAGGTTAGTATTAAGATTTAGTATCTGTAGAAGGAGTAAGAGGAGATGATATTCTTCTTGTAATATTGGAGGAGAGGTTTAACAATGAGTAACAAGGAAAGAAAGTACCCTAGGAGACCTTACGGTCCATTCAAAGAGGGTACCTTTGGACTAGCAATCGAGCGGGCACATGGCTGCTCAATTGTTTTGCGTCCCTAAACGGCCACTTTTCAAGACTTTGTCTAGTCTTGACTTGAACTGGTCAACAGATTCAGGTGTGGACAACTTCCACTGGAAGTGCGTTCCACTTACCGCAGATACTGTAAGTGAACAAATTTCCACACAGATTGCGGTTGTAAGGCTTCAGTTCAAGTTTGAAGCCGTGATTGCGCGTTCTGTTCTCACTCACTGTGAAAATATCCCGGTAGTCAACATTGTCGAACCCTTGAAGTATTTTGAAAACTTCGATGATCTGACCACGCAGTCTACGGGTTTTTCAGCGAGAACAGATCTAATTCCCTTAGTCTATCTTCATAACTTTTATGTCGGATAAAGGGATCAGCTTGGTTGCCCTGGCTTGTACGCGTTCCAATCTCGCGATGCCCTTACGGAATGAAGGACTCCAAAATTGTACGGCATACTCCAGGTGCGGTCGGACAAGTGAGTTGTACAAACACAGTACAATCTCCTTGTTCTGATATCCAAATTGGCGCTTTATATAACTTAGCATCCTTTGGGCCTTTTTCTCCACTTCAATGCACTGTTTCGAGGATTTGAGGTCACTAGTGATTGTTACACCCAAGTCCTTCTCAGTGTTAGTAGATTCAATAGCAGTGCCCTTAAGGATATACTGAGATTGGAGTTTCTGTGGCCGATATGCGTCACTTTGCATTTCCCCACGTTAAAAGGCATTTTCCACGTGTTCGACCACTCCCCAATCTTTCCAAGATCTTTCTGTAGGCGGCAGTATTTCCATCCTTTACAACGTTCATACCAAGCTTGGTATCGTCGGCAAATTTGGAAATCTTGGCAACAATGTCACCGTCCATGTCGTTGACGTAGATGATGAATAGTATTGGTCCCAGGACAGAACCTTGAGGCACCCCGCTAGTAACGGGCACCCACTTAGAAGCATGTCCATTCACCACCACCCATTGCCATCTGCCACTTAGCCAGTTCTCGATCCAGCCGGCTACTTTTTGGTCTATGCCCAGCGCTCGCACTTTCCGGAGAAGGCGGCGGTGTGGTACCTTATCAAAGGCTTTCTGAAAGTCTAAGTAGACCACATCCACCGCCTTGTCCCGATCGTGCTCACTGAACACGAAGAGGAAGAATTCCACAAGGTTCGTAAGGCATGACCGTTGCCTTCGAAAGCCGTGCTGTGAACTCCTCAGTAGCAGGTTTGACTATAAATACGACGTCATTTGTTCCACCATCATGCTTTCCATGAGTTTACTGACTATCAAAGTCAGACTGATAGGTCGGTAGTTTGATGGTTGGCTTCGGTCTCCTTTCTTGAAGATAGGAGTCACCTCCGCTTCACGCCAGTCTCTAGGAACGCATTCGGTCCGGATTGACATGATGAAGATTGCACTCAGGTGTCGTGACACTTGATGGCGCACTTATTTCAACACTTTAGGTAGAATTCCATCCGGGCCAGGTGACTTATTCTTCTTTAGGTCAGTGATCTTCTTTTCTATTGCTCCTTCGGTGAAGTCTATATTTTCCAGCTTTTCTCTCGAGTAGGGATCCGTTGACTGGGGGATGGGACCACACTCTTCAGTAAACACTGAAGAGAAGTAGTCGTTGAGGAGGTTAGCATTTTCTGCATCTTAGTGCTTTAATGCCCCCTCCTCATTTCTCAAAGGGCCAATCGTTCGACGGATTGGTTTACGGCTGTTCACATATCCAAAAAAACTCCTTGGATTCTCTTTACAGAGTCTCGCCACTCGGAGTTCCTCAGACCGCTTCGCTGCCCTTATGCTGGACTTCACTCTCCTGGCTAGCCTGCGGTATTCGACAAAGTCACCTGAGATCTTCGATTGCTGGTACACAGTTCTCTTCTTCCTAAGCAGTTGGCCGATTTCTCGATTAAACCACTTTGGTTGAACAGAAGAACGACGGGGACATTTCAGAGGGATGAAACGCGATTGAAGACTCATGAATGTGGTTTTAAAACTGTTCCACGAGTCTTCAACAACATCGCACCCTTCTAGCCTCGCGTCAGTCAGTCCAGCACGAAGACCTGCAAAGTCTGCTCCATTCAAATCGAGTTTCCTCGATTTACTAGTTGCAGGCCCTGCCTTCAGGACTTTGAAAACAAATCTAATTATTCGGTGGTCACTGCCACTGAGCTCTTCACCAACAGAGAGGTCCTCAACAATGTCATCTTCAGAGGTGAAAACCAAGTCGAGGATATTGTTTCATCTCGTTGGCTCTCTCAACCATTGAGTGAGGAACTCGTTGTTCGCGAACTCCAGGAGTAGTGCGTTCTCGCCACGGGGTTATCTTGTTTCTCAGTTAACTTGTGTGTTGAAATCCCCCATGAAGATACGCACTTTGTCTTTGACAAGTTCTCCTAGTAGCTGGTACAGATCTCTGTCCTTTTCAACGAGTTGGGCAGGAGGTCTATAAAGCACCAGGGTCCTGTATTTGGCAGAGCCTATCTCTAGGTCAACACCTAGCAGTTCATGGTCGGATACGATGTTGCAATCCGTCGAGTTGAGAGTATCCTTGACATACAACATCGCACTGCCACCCTCTCTGTCTGGCCTATCTTTCAGGAAGAGCTAGTAACCGGGAATCGTGAATTTACCTCCAAAATCTCGGCTTGAGGTTTTTTTTTACGACTTCGTTATGGCCACCATCTCAGGTTCCTCTGTTACTACGAGGCCACGGAGCTTAAAAAACTTATTCCTGATTGAACTTGCATTGAACAGGAGAACTTTGAGGGAGTCCCCTAGTGTAGGACTCCCTACGCTCTTCCGTTTCCCGGCTTCTCTGTTTTTGTAGTCACACCCTTTTTGACGACCTCCGAGAAGGTCGTTTTAGGAGTGACACGGGCGTGCTTGCGCACGTCCGCTTTCGCTCTGTTTCGAACGCTCCTTTGGGTGCGTTCCGCGACATCTTGAATTAGGTTGGCGAGAAAGGCCTTCCCTTCAAAGGAGAGATGTACCCCGTCCCTTTGGTAGAGGTCATCTCTAATGATAAAGGTATGATAGAGGTCCACGAAGAAGACTCCTTCTGCCGTGCAGAGATCCGCCAACCTTCTGTTCACTGCGACGTTTCTTTCGTGAGTGGTTCGGGATGGACCTCTTCTCGAAAGCATCCTGACCACCACACGTTTGCGGGGTTTAAGCCCTATGTCATCCACGGCTTTTATCACCGTTTGGATGGTCTTACCACTGAGGCCAACCTTACCCCCTCTGAGGTAGAGGTCATTGCCGCTCACCATCAGAGCAACAACTGAATTCTCAGAAATCTGAGCTTTCTCTGCCTCTACTCTGATGTTGTGGTTACCCCGTCCTGACAGGCAGCTTACCTTCACGCTAGTTCGAAGGCGGGCGGCTAGCAGCGGCTGCAGATCTCGTGTTTGCGAGTCACCAATGAGGGTGACCTTTGGACACTTGGTCTCTGAAGACGGGGTCTTCCCTTGTGGAAGAGGCCTGTCCTTTTCCTCTTTACTCTCGACATTCTTATCTTTCTTTTCCTCTTGTTTATCTGTTTTTCTTCTATTTTTGGTTCTTCTTCTTTTGTTTCAAATTTATTCTTTTTCTTTTGTTTCTTCGTTTTCTTTGTCTTATTTTTCTCTTTCTCTCTTGCCTCAGCTAGCTTAGCCCAGATGGTGCCGGAATCTCCGCTTGGGTACCAGGGGATTCCGACACGTCAGTGGGCGGCGCCTCTTCTAGGCATCAAATCTGAGCTGCGTTAAGGGCTTCAAGTTTCTCCAACTTTCTTTCAAGGATTTTAGCTCTCTCCTCTGAGGCTGTATAGAGGTCTTTTAATTTATCCACCTCTCTCGTCAATATGCAAGTAGTGCAGATACTTTCAGGGCTGCATTTTGAGTAGCAGCCCTCCGGAAAGTCAACGCACCACTTTTCTAACTGGCATGTTGCACAGTTGTGTTTTAGACGAACGGGTCCTTTTTTGCCTGTCATTTTGAGCGCTTTCTCTCTCTCTGAAAACTCGTGACCAATCAATGTTAAAAAACAGGGCTTGGTGAGTTCTCCCCGCATGAGTCGCTCCCGCCTATCCATCGGAGAGGTTTCGGATCTTTCAGAAGGCACGCTCCATGTGCTGCTGTTCGTCCGACCGATACGTCAAACCTCGGGGGGGGGGGGGGCTCCCAACCAAGCAGCATTGATGGTCCCCGAAGGGGCCATCGATTTCTCTCCAGCTGAACAACAACGAAGCACGCGTCTTACTAAACTCCTACTAGTTCCCTTCACAACGGCCAGGATTTCGGAGTAGCGTTCAATGGATATCCCGCCACACCAAGGAACTCGACCCAAAGCTTTTTATTGGCCTGGCAACCAACATGGGAACAAAGGGCCGTCACCTCGGACCAATGCTACCATAAGCACCCGTCAAGGGGCACTGGGAACGTTCAATAATTACGCGCCAGGGAAGGGGTTAACGGGGCACTACCCTCATCCCATTTATCGTACCCCAACGCCTAGGAAACCTCTAGTCCTAGTCTCTCGCAACCAGTGAGCATCAAATGTCGTTGTTAATAGAGGTTCCAAAGCCTCTCTTCTGACGCATGAGGTAGATGCCAGGTCCTTATATGTAGATAGAGGAAGAAAGGTAAAGATGAACATGATAGGAGTAGGCTTTTTTTATTTCCTTTTTTTATTTTTGTATGAGTGGGAGATAGGATAAAAGTAAAAAAGGAGAGGGATAGAGTAAGAAAAGGAAGGAATGACGCACTTAGTCTACAACCTCGTTTCCGACCAAATCGACAAGGGAAGCCCTACCAGGGGTACCTAGAAGAGGTACCCCCGCTGACATAGCTCGAAAAGTCCAAGGTCCACACAAGCTCTCTTCCTGCGACAAGGGGGCGTCACCTCTCCCTCTACTTTCACCATCGTTATTTATTATAGTGTAAGATGATGATGAGAAAGTTGTTAGAAGAGAAGAAGGGTGAAGAGGAAAGAGGAGGAGGAGGTTAGAATGAGGATACTATAAACCTTAAGGTTTGTAGTATAGATTAATAAATCTCAACTCCATGGTATTCACCCCCGAGATATCTAATACCACTAATATACTTGAAACCAGAGCCTTTCCATTGCTTTTCATATCGTTGTGGTAAGAATATTTTAAAAGAAGAATTCTCAGTAGATAATGAAGTAATAATAGCTTCACCCTATTTCGTTGTGATTCTTTCTTGTTTATCTACTCTTTATGAGTTACCTTCTTCCAATTCACTCACCTTCTATAGCTTCAATAATGAAGGGGGCTTATTTAATCTTAAGATTATTTCTTCTTCTTTCTCTCATTTCATCACATTCATTTATTATAATGGAAGATGATGATAAGAAAGTTGAAGAGAAAAAGGATGAATGTATGTGAAGTTGAAGAAGGATGAAGAAGGGTGAAGTTAAAGATGATGATGATGAATGGTGAAGTTAAAGGAGGGTGAAGGAGGGGGTTTAGGCTGGTAGCTCGTGGAGAGGTGAGTAGGCTGGGAACTCGAGGAGAGGTGATGATGATGAATGGTGAAGTTGAAGGAGGGTGAAGGAGGGGGTTTAGGCTGGTAGCTCGTGGAGAGGTGAGTAGGCTGGGAGCTCGAGGAGAGGTGATGATGATGAAGAGGAGGAGGAAAAGGAGTAGGAGGGGTGGGCTGGTGAGGAGGAGAGGTGATGATGATGAGGAGTTTGAAAGTCAAGTCTTTCTTTAGAAATGCTGAAGCTAAGTCAAAATTTGTGGAAAATAACTAAAAGTACAAAAGAATTAACCAAGCCTAATGTCTGCCTAAGTCACTCTCATCACTAACCTAGTATTAATTTTTGTGCGTCATCTTTCTAAGTCATTCTTTGATCCTTATTAGCAAATAGTAAAATTTGAAAAGATAAAGATAGTCAAAAGTGTGAAAACAAACCAAATAATTGACAAAATTAACTAGCAAACATGATATCATAAAACAAACATAGGAGCAATCTGACACACATAAACTTTGACCCTTCGAAAAAAAGGATAAATCAGCAAAAAATTAACAGATATAGAGACCAAAGAACTGGTAAAAGAGGTAATTTAGCTAACCGATACGAGTAAATGAATAAACTAACATAACTCATAATTGTGGGCTTCAGGTGGCCAGGAACCCCCAATAAACAATTCATATGTATATTAAATGGAGTTTTTCCATTCTGTTCTAAAGGACAATTCATTAAGCTAATTTAGTGAAAAATTAAGCTTTGTGTGCTATTCAGGGAATCTGCTTTAGTAGAATAATTGCAGCCTCAATAGGGTCAGAGCACTCTGCAAGGGACTGGCAGATGGTGCTATTTATCTCTAATTAAATTAATAAATCATAACTTATCGATCCACAGAACTAGGGCATAGCAACCATTCTAAAAAGGTCATTGTTATCCGTTACTCGCATTTGCCCGCTCTTTGGGATTAATTAAAAGCCTGGAAAATAAAGACATGGATTATGGGGATAAATGGCATATCATCATTTTAATTTTAAGGCACTGGAGCGAATTAGTATTCAATTGATTTCATTTCTTTACACGTTGACTAATCTTGCACATCGACTGCTAAACTATTTTCCTGCGATTGCTTACAGAAGGGTACCAGATAACTAATAGTATACTAAATTCTGCTAACGCTCCATCAATATTTTCCCACTTAGATAAGACACTTAATATACAATAAATATAAATTATTTTAAACAAGTGTTGTACCATATGAGATCTGATTTATTGACACAAAGATGTATTCCAAAATGTTCTCAGAAATATTGGAGAAAAGTATTTATTCATCAATTTTGAAAATGTGCGCACTCGCTTCTTAGATGTTAATGTTATAATAGACTCCAATTTACTCCACTTAATATTTTAATACATTTAATAGTCTGTAAAATTTAGTTATAATAATAGTGTAAATGTATTTTCTAAAAGGAATGCTTTAGTATTAGGCGAAAAGCTGTTCTGAAATTCTTTCATTTAATTATTTTGGTATTTCAGAGGTAAAAACAAAGAAAATGGTCATAGCGAAATATGGAATAATGAATAATTTCGATGCCGACAATATTCTTACCTATCATTTTAAATGAAACCAGGTTATTCTCAGGGAATGGGTCGTATACAAGACAAAAAGTATATATGCACAAGTTTTATGGATAAAGTATAGTTCTCACAAAACGCCTCGAAACACTTAGTTATAGAGTTGGATTACATACGTTGTTCAAACAAAGGCGAAATAAAGTTAATTTAAATAGGAAGAAACAGATCATTGTTATAGGAAAAATTCAGAGAATTCCTAAAACAGATTAAATTGAACGACGATGAGACGCAGTACACGTATAAAGTCAAAATCGATTAGGAGATAGTTCAGGTGATAATCATTAAAAAACGAGGTAATTTATGTATTAAATTAAGCAGATAGAGATTTTTGAGATAAAGTAGAAAAGGACTTTCTTTTGGAATAATTATTTCGTATAAGTTGGTAGGAAAGATAGAAAGAAAAATTTAAATGCTAAAAACAACTAATAACTAAATAAAAATGGGCGATATAATATTTATAGGTGAGGATGAAATAAACGCAAGTAATAAAATCAGTTCAGGTAAAGTTTGATAAGTAGATGGAATTTATGCACCAAATATTCGTAAAAAAATAGAAAAATTAAATTATCATTTGTCTATTAGTTTAATTTTTTAAGACAATTTCGGTCACACCTATTGGGAAGTAATAATTGTCGTACCTATTTTTAAGGAAGGGAAGTTGTGCCCTACAAATAATTATCGGACAGTAAAGTTAACGTTATTATTATGGGAAATTATGCATTTGATCATTGTCAGGGAATTGCGGATTCATTTTTGGAGTATTAACTATTAGATGACTCTCAACAAGATGTAAGATGAAGTAGATCTTGGTTTGCAAGTTTAGTCTTTTTTTTTGTTTGCCTGATAAAATCCGTCCCTTCGGACTTAAGTTGCAGTGCCATATAATCAAATTTTGCGCAAAGCGTTTGATAAATTACCATTTGATCTTCTAGTGTTAAAATTGCAGCATAGGTACATTGACTATAATACCATAAATTGGATTAGAAACTGGTTAACAACTCGTACGAAAATAGTGTTTCTAAATAAATCACGTCTGCTCGACTTCCAGTTACTAACAGGATTCATTAAGGATGTTTTATCACCAATCCTTTGCTGATTTTTTTTTGTAAATAGTTTAAGATTTGACATAAACTGTGAAATAAATTTGTTTGCCGAGGATGCTAAGCCCGGCCACGAAGTGAAGAATAAACAAGATGGAAGTAGGAGGTAAATTCTTACATATTCCCTACAAAATTAAAGATATTTAAATCATTTTAGTGTTAAAATTGTAGCATAGACTAATATGCAGTATTACATTAAATTCCATTCCAAATTAGTTAATGAATAGTAGTAAAACATTAATAAATTGCATTTTACTCATTATTTCACAATTAAGAACAAAGCAGCTACATTAATGGAAAAATTATCATGGTTATCTTCAATTTTCGGTATCACTTCATCATCATCATCACTAACTCTATAATTTAAGAAGGGGATTTTTTTGAGTATTTGAATAATAATTTCATCTTAGTTTAGTTTATGACTTATGTTTTTGAATCAAAGTTATTTCTAATAATTCTTTTATAATATGAAAATCAAAATGGTAAAGTTCAGAAATAAATATAAGTATCGAAATTTTAAAACCAAAAGAATTACAAATGATAAAGTTCAGAAAATTTATTTATATATACCTTCTTCTATAACTATATTTTAGCAAATTGATATTTTGAAAGGGGAAAAATTTAGTTTAGAGTTCTTTTTCAAAATTATTATAATTGGCGAAGTTCAGAAAATTTATAAAAATTTAACCATAGCTGCTTTTTTTTAGATTTTAAATTTTAATCCTAGTAGCGAAGCGCAAGCTCCCCCCGTAGGGGGCAGTGGCGAAGCCATTGGCTGGTTTTTATATATAAATGTTAGGTAAACAAAATTTACATATTGACAGATGATATATTTTCGATTATCATTGCAGAATTAATGTTCTTATTGCTAGTTTAACCTCCTATAGCAGAAAAAAGGTCTTGATCTCGTCGTAACATGCAACGAACTTGTGTTTTGCATTATTCCTTGATTTTGTAGGAATGGGACAGAACTCAAATCAGGCGCCAAATAAGCTGTTATTTGGTCATAATTTGCATTTGGTGTAGATCGTCTTCAATGTGTACCCTAAACTCTCATGGGGTTCATAGCTGGCAGATTTCCGGCGCAAATGAGTGTTCGACAGCATTTCCTGTACACCATTTCTCTACAGATTTTGTAGTTTGGAATGGGACCAAGCCCTTCTGGAATGTACATGACTGTCGATATACCCATCCCTTATTTGAAGAAGTATCCGAATTCTTAAGTACCTCTCTGCAATTTTGCTTGCTCATTGGCCCCTCTATAATGTACAGGCGACTTGTTCGGTTTGCCAACCATATCAAAATCTATTTGCCGAAATTTACCTTCTTCTCTCCATCTCCTTTTCATGCTTTGCACACGATTATGAAACACTACCGACAATAATAGAAAACAATATTTGAATAATAGAAGACCCAGAACAAGTGATTGTTTTACAGAATTACAACCAGAACTTAAGATCACTACTCTTAATCATCTCATCCTTAAATTAAAACCACGTTATTTACATGAAAAACAAAAGCTCAGAGAGAGAAAACTTCATTAGTTTATAAGTAAAGCATCCAGAGCATCACGCTCCATCCTTCAGCAGTACAAAAACATTTCTTATATACAAAATTGAAGTAAATAACATCAAATAAAAAAAAAGTAACAGGCCAAAAAAAACGGTGGTAATATTTATAAGGAGGCACTGACTCTTCCTGTACTTCAGGTGATTGCTATTTGTAATGCGGTAAGCGATCAAACCACGGGATTAAATTTAAAATTCCCTTGCGACAGATTAAATTTTGGGAGAGAATGTGTAGATTAGTGCAGATGCGAAAACTTTTCTCTTAAACCAGTCATTCGGTGTATATAAAAATTCCGTTTTGTCCCATTTGACAGTGTGGTTGGTTGCACACATATGTTGGAAGATTGCATTGGACACGTTGTCCTTGCATACAGAATTTTGTTTTATAAATCCTATATGATATGCCTCGTTTGTCCTATGTTCATTTCATGGCAATTTTAACTGTCAATTTTATATAGATTTACTTATCAGTGGAGGGGAGTTTATTTTGGATTAGTTGGGAAACCTAAAGACTAGTTTGATGTTAAAACTTTTGAGTTAACTATTAATCAATTTGAGGGAGGGTTTGTAAGGGAGAATAATACACCTGGGGCTCAGATCATTTCTGTTATACTGTCGTTGATAATGCTTATTATTTTTATAGATTTCAACCTTCATATGTCCTTCTTCAATGAAATATGATGAATATGAGAGACTATAAACAAGTTTCTTAGGGTTATGTATTTCCCTATCAATAAATTTAGGATTACATACTCTGTACGCGCAGAGGGACATGATAGAAACAACAGCTCTTTTTTTTTTTGAACGCTATGGCCAAAGTAAAAATGAATATTGGCATTTGGCTGAGTGAGTTTAAGGTTAACAGAAAATTGGAGAGTTAAAATCAATATCACGGTGGATGAGCAAATCGAGGAAGGGGAGAGTGAAATTTGATTCCTATTCTAATGGAAATTAATGGAGGGTTGAAGATGATCAAGTAGGTGTAGAAAATAATTAAAATTGCCACTTTCACTCCATAGTAAAAGTAAGTCGTATGCATAACACAAAGGAATAATTCGTAAAATAGTGACAATAGTTTAGACTCAAAATATTCCATAATGAGGCAACTAAGAAGAGGGGATAAGGGGCTTCCAATGTGGAAACCAAACCTTTGCTTTTAATAAGCCCCTTCACGTGATAAAACGTTTTTTGAAAGACAGGCGTAATTAATTCAATAGATACTTCATGAGAGAGGGGTAGATTAATATCAAGCAAAGGTAATTTTGTTTTTAAAAAGGAGAGTTTGATTGACAGGTACTCTGGTAAAATGTGAATCTACATCCATGGATAAGAGCCTATATTTAATAATGTCAAGATCGGTGGATTTAACTTTTGCAATAGTCATCATTGTTAATTTGCCTACGGAAAATTATGCCTAAAAAGCGGTATATATACGAGGCAAGCCATTGGGTAAATTTATACTACGGGGAGACCACTGTAGAAATTATAGGAAGTAAAAGAGATTGGTTATTATGGGTTAAAGGATACTATACATACATATAAGGAAAAGTAGGTTTACTAACTAGAAATTTATTTTTTATATCAATATAATTAATATTTTCCATTCATATTATTGTTTGGATTAGGCAGCAAGAGGTCAATTGGTTAAGGATTAATGTTTTATTGTCTCTCAGGTGACCATTAACTTTTCCTAAATATAATTGATCTGATCCATTTTAGTAATTTAGCCCGTTTTGTCGGAACGTTGTCAATCTTGGCACAGCTAAATGATGGAGAATGATACTGGGAAACTTGTCTTGTATTTGGGAAAAAAAGGCGTTTTCTCTCAAAGCCTTTTTTTCCTTAATTATCACCAAATAGATTACACTAATTGACCTATAAATTTTGAACAGATATTGGTTTTGCGGAATTTGTATATGTTAATAATAACCTCTTTTCTTACGGCGCTATTCAAGGCCACGGGTCTTCACTAATTCTTGCGTGGCGGCATCTCTGGCGCACTTAGGATGAGCCGGTACTCCAATCCCGTGCGGGAGTTAGCAGAATAAAATCGAATTTTGTTTTATAATATATACAAATAAATAAATTTATATATATATCAATTTCAGTGTAAATGGGAAGAAGCCATTTTTGGAAACACTTTTGGTTAGAGACAAGATTGAATTTTGCGTTAGCATCTTAATTTTATTTTTTTGTATCTGATGAATGCAGTTATTATTTGCGGGTGGGAAAGAGAAAATTTACTTTTATCTAATGAAAATTTTAATATTATTGCTAGCTTTTTTTCCAATTTTTATGGCTACAGATTTCCGTGGCGAATTTATAGTCTCATTGCCTACTCTACCAAATGTATAACAATATGAGAAGGAATGGTGTTCGGATTCCTCGGGTGCATGGGCCTTTTATAGCCCGGTGGTGTGAGTTATATTTGAGTGTGAAATTTAGGTCAATTTAGGTAATAATAAATAAATATATAATCCTACAAAAAACAAAGGATAGCATACAAAGCTAACAAACACAAACAATCAACCTAAGAATTATAGCACAAGAACCAATTCAATAGTTTAATAAATTTAACAAATCTAAACAAACTGACCTACTCACGTAATAGGGCAAAAATTCGTTAAAAATTACCCGCAATATTTTGCTTTTACTAGAAAATCTTTTGAGGGGACTTTCGAGATTTAATACAACAATTTTCTTTTTGAGTTACCTCTCGCTCTGCCTACTATACCAAGTGTTCATATATTCGTTCTTTTTAATGTTATACTAGTCTCTCCTATTCTACATAGGGGAGAATGGGAGAACATTGAAAAAACAAATATATAAACACAAAAGCGATGTCAGGCGAGGTAGTACTACACCTAGTATTTTTAACCATATTAGCAATTACAACCACCAAATAGATTATTCAAAGGCTCAAATTATTTATAATTGTAAAGATTTCCGTTAAAGAAAAGTTTAGAAGCGATAACAATAGGAGAAATTCCCAATTTTAATCTTTCGGATGGTTATTTTAAATGTAACTCCTATTATTGGAACTTTATTGTAAAGAGTTTAGTTAAAGATCTTTGAACCACATCTCGTGATTAAAGACCCTTTTCTCCGGTTTTTCTCTTTTGCTGGGATTTTGAGATATTTAGTAATTTGGGCTGGATCGAAAAAGGGGATTTGCAAAAAAATTAAATTTAAAAAACTATCGTGTTGAGATTTCAGACATTTAAATTAATACATTCAGGTTCCTCAACGCAATTGAAATTTTGAAAAAAGAGCAAAAGTGTCGGAAAATCGTATCTATTTGTTTTTAAACTTCTGGTTGTTACATCAACATTTACATCTTATACGGGTTATATTATTTCCATAAAACTTTCTAAAAAAATATATTTCCATAAAACTTTATAATCAATACTTCTACTTCCATTTTATTGAATAAAAATAATCTATTAACTACTCGATAAGTTTTCCTTCCTCTTCTTCCTTTAGTTTCCATGCAACCTGTAGTTTATTATCGTCACTCTCAAATAGAATAAATTGAACAATTAACATCGAATATTTAAATTTTTACTATTATTCAATATCCATTTATTAAATACAGTTAGATTTTTGTAGTGTTATTACCTTTTATTACGAAGTCCTTCTTGGTATAAAATGAGGGTATTTTTCTCCTGGACTCAATCTTACTCCTTATATAGCCGTTCGGTTTGTCTTCTCCACAAACTGCTAATGACGCTTCTGTGACCAGTTTGATGCACCTCTCAACCACTTGTGTGTGACAAGGAAACTTCAGAATATTGAATTTAGGTTGTTGACGGATAAATTCTTCTAATTGATCATCAGAGAGCGTCCTCGTCAGCGGAGGTTCGGTCACAACGGTCTACTGCCAATTAATTAGGTGGATGTAGTGGTCAGCTTCAAAGTTTATGTCTGGGATCTTGAAAGTGCGTATTGATTTCCCTTTATAATCTTTTCATGCTTTCATAATTCTTCTCCATGCGAGTTCTCGGATATGATTTCTTTTATTTGCAGCCTACAGAGAAGAATGTTTTCCGCATGTGCAAAGTAAGCATTCCTTTCAATTACCGGGACAACTATATCTTTAATCTGTTTGTTTATCTCATGCAGTGATTGCGCTGTCTTGAATAGGTGGAGTGCTCCACCTTGCAAAGAAGAGTTAGCCTTTATTTCAAACCAGCATGTTGCATACACCTTCATGGGGAACAAGACAATGGATTTCAGCGTGTCAGAAGGGTCGGAAGTCAAAACATATAATCGAAGTATCCGATTTGCCGTTGTAAGCCATCGTGCATGCGACATTTTTCCAGGACTCTTACGAGTCAATTCAGCAGAAAATTTACCTTGTGAGATAGATAGAAGGATATCAAACAGATACTTTTGATCGGTGTTCAGATTTCCTCTGTTAGGAGACGGCAAGTTAGTCGGAATTGGCTTGAATTCAACAACACTTAGAGTCTCACATTTATCAGGTTATTTCCATATAGTTCCGACAAATCAACGAGGCCCCGTTGTTTTTTTCATCCAAATTGTTTATGAGATAGCGCAATGAGATCTCATTTGCATAGAGCTGGAAAATAAACCAATGCAGTGGTCTATTAAGTTTTTCTTCTAACATTCTGATCACATCTCCTTTGGTTCCTGTATTCACTGCAGTTCCATCGCATCCTGCAAAAACGAGTTCATCAGTTGTGATGTTATGTCCTTCTAGATACGAGAATATTGGGTCGTATATAGCTTTTTCAGAAGCTGTCTTCATTGTGAGCTGTCCAAGGTATTCTGAACCATGTTCTTCTATCATAAGAGATGTGCTTTTCCATTATCTCCTTCTTGTGATGAGTTACTTCTATCGTCTCAACAACAAATATGCTATCTTTTCTACCAACAAAATAACTAGAATATAATGGCTTATCAGATGTATTTTCTTGCTGTAGTGTAGTACGTTCTTTGACACGCTCTCTTCTAACTTTTGACCTGCCAACTACTACAGAAGTTTCTTTGCCTTCAATTGACGATAAGTCCTTAAGGATTGAATTTGTTATTAAAGCTGCAGCTCGATCAGACACAACAATGCGATCACATGCCAAATAAAATTCTGACAATTCTATTTGTTTTGATGGAGTCTTGGATGGAATATTTTTTTTAACTTCTCTGCTTATAGTCGCTACCTTCGTTAGCAGATTCTGTTTCTGTGTTGGAGGGAGGAAGAATCACTTTGATATTATTTGTTAAACTAGATGGTTGATTTAAGAGACAATACTCACGATTCTTCCTGACTGCACTCTTTATATTCACCTTTGATTGAATTTTATCGATATTATCTATTGTCATTTTCCTAGTTGTTCGTTGGTCTTACAGAAACCTTTTATCCAATGGTGGCACCTTCTTTTCTTTGCTACAAGAACGATGTTTAAAGCTATCGCATTTACACGAAATATCAAACAATTGCTCTGTGTTCTTTGTAAAATCGTCACATTTCTGTTTTGAGATGTCACATTTTTCCTGCTAATGTTTCTCATTAAAGCCGGATATTTTGAATAATCATTTAAGATTCTTTTTCTAACTGCCTCTATTGACACACAAGGGATTAATGCCGTTTTCCAAAAAGAAAGTAACTTTTTCGCTATTAATGTGATAGTTTGTTTAATTTGAGGGTCTTTTCTATTGCAATTCTTTTTCTTTTCTCGCCCAAACAAAACATATTTTAGAACATCTTTATAAGTTGGCAACACTCGTTCACTAATGGCACATGAGGCGGAAAGCAAAGGGCTTTCAATTTCATGACGTGTTATAGGTTTAAAGGCCATAATTAAATATTGATTTAATTTTTTTTACATATTATTTAGATCTGAAATATAATCAAACGATATAAATATTGATTGTACACTACAAATAACTGTGCTTAAATAGAAATAGAAGAATGTGATCAAAATAATAGACACTAGACAGAGCCACATATACACACACACATCCACTCTAAACGAGATCCTCCGCAGTACTAAAACATAATTGTCACGTACGCCGCTATAATATGTCATTGAGGAACCTCTAGATATCAATCAATTACTTCCAAATTCCGTGTGCCTGTTCTTTAAAATACAATGATTAGCTTCTTAGAGGTATCAATTCAAAATTATAATTTAATTATCCGATATAATCCAGGAAATTCAAAATTTAGTTAAAAATCGCATTCTTTTCAATTTTCAATGGCCTTGAACCTTAAAAAATTATTACATAAAAAAATCCTTTTAGGAGGTTTAATTTGACAGAGAGCCCCATAAAAAATTTGTGGTGGGGATATAAATTTCAGAAAAAAATGTTTTTTCCTCCACCTTACTGTTCATTCTATTCTCGTTATATGAATGATTAGGGTATGATAAACTTCCTACTAAAACTAGTCTCCCTAATAAATTCTATGTTCCTATACAATGGTTTCACTATCATATACCATAATTCGCCATTTGATTTCTTTCACTTATATATATATATATATATATATATATATATATATATATATATATATATATATATATATATATATATATATATATATATATATATTCTATAAATGAATTTGCTTTAAATTCTTTATTTTATGCTTTCTTTTATACTAAATGTCTTATGGTTATTTAAAGCATTCATGCCTTTGTTTTCTTGTTTTTCTTAGATTCGTTTCTATTTATTTTATATTATTTATTTTCATTAATTTTACTGCGGCCTTGTTAGTTTAGATAGTTCCGTTTGCCACTGGTGGAGTTTGCTCTTGGTAAACTTGTTTTGTCTGTAGTTCTCGTTTTGTATTCTAATAATTTCTTTTACCATATTTTACCAGGATAATGTTTACCTGGTCTATGACGACCGTCTTTAGAAGGTTTATTGTATCAGTAATTATATACGTGGCTTTAATTCTTTCCCGTTTTATTTTTCAAAATTCTCTACTTTCCTTTTGTTAGAAGATAGAATAAATCCTTCTGTAACAACTTGATATCACTAAGGAATATTCTTATACGGTTCTATTCCAAAATTTCTTCAATTTTTTTTATTGTTCTGTAACATATGTTTTTTATACGTTCTTTGTTCTATTCCTTTGAATCTTTTGGAAGAAGGTAGGCCTTGTATAGAAATATTCTGGGTTTGAACTATCTGGCTTCATACAAAACTACAATTTAATTATTCCGTTCTTTTCTAGTAGGAAGTTTAGTGTGTCCGCGGATGTTCTTGGTTGAGCGATATTATGGACATGCACAAACATTATTCATGCGATTATTTTCAGTCGAGGTCCTTCGTTCACGTTGCTACTAATCTTTAGCCTCTGTGTTTCCTTCTCTTTTTCAAGATTGCTTTTGCTACATTCGCTTTGCTTTGGTGTTATCGTTTTTCCTTTTATTTCGACTCTTCTTGTTCCTTTTTGTTAATTATTTCCTCTCTTTTGGGGCACAGCTAATAGCCATTGTCCTGTACGGACCTATAGGGCCTCGGTAACGAATTCTCTCTCATGTAGTTTCGTAGGCTGGGTTAGATGATCAAACGCTTCCTTGGGATAAAGGAAAATATATATGTAGTTGGATTCTTTATTCCTCGGTAATAATAACTCTTTCTTTACTGACCTTTTTCCACAAAAGTACACCTATATATATAGTCATTTCATCTACTCATAATACTACAAGATTCAACCAATCAGGGTTGAGATACATTTTATCGTCATACTTTTGTTCATTTTGGAATAACAGACCTTAGCGTTAACAAAATGACCAATCAGCTTTTAGACATAAGCACTGCAATAGTTGTCCAATGTATTGAATTTAAAGGTCGGTTGCCTTTTTTGTGGGGCAGTATAATTCAAAGATTGTGCGTCAGGCTGCTATCGCTGTGAAAATGAAGTTGATAGGAGATATAAAAATGCATTTATCCATTGATATTTTCCATGAGTATTAATGTCTCAGGTTAGGTTCATTTAGATAATAATAAATAAAAATAAGAAATATCATGAAAACTCAAACCACAAACAATTCAATCTAAAAAAATAATAACAGAACAACAAGATCAATAGCTTAATAAAACCAATAAATCTAAACGACCCGACCAGTCTACCAAAATACGAGACAAATCATAATCCTGACCCTTAAATTTTGCTTTTTCAATGGCTTCAGACGGGATTGTTGAGATTGGAGGGAAGCAACTTTTTTTTTTTTTAGAATTTTATACATGTTTTGCTTCCTCTACTATACAAGCGTAGGGCTACATGATGTTCCCAAAACTGTGAGCAATGGTGCTTTACCTTAAGTTACTTTGATAAAAGTGGTCAGGAAAGTATGTGTTAGATGAAAAATGAGGAGAGGAAAAAGTGGAGAAATTTAAATAAATTGTGGGTCTGCATAAGGTTGCTTAGGCGCAGGAGCTCTGCTTATATTACCCTTTTTAGGTTTATTAATGGTAGGAGTATAGGTTGGCTTCTTTCATTTAATTGTCTATTGTATCATAATGTGTTTGGTTTTATTCATGTTTCTTAACCTCGTCTTCTTGTTTCAGTTTTTGTTTCTTCTTCATATTCGCTCTTCGGAGAGGTCTGGTTCAGTGCCGTTTCTCATGTTGTTAAATACTTGTGTATTTTGTGTATTGAGTCACAGTCATCTTCACTTCGGGTTCCAAATTTTACCTTCGAATAAGGCTTCTTCTACATTCAGGAAGGAGTAGTGTTCTTAATTTGAGGTTAGTATCCTTTTTTTTCCAATACTTAGATTAGTTACTCTTGATTTCAGTTGTTGGAGTATTTTTTTTTCTTTTTTGTTTATAATTAGAGTCGTGATTTTTATTTTCTAGCTTTTTTTCTTTAATAATTTCGTTTTTTTATCTTATCTTTCCTTGTAGTATTTTTTCCTTTTACTTTTTGTTTATAATTAGAGTCGTTATTTTTATTTTCTAGCTTTTTTTTCTTTTATAATTTTGTTTTTTATCTTTTCTTTCTTCTCCTTGGTCTTTTCTTGCGTTTATATTTCATAGTTCTTTTCGCGCTCTCGCCCTTGGCTTTCTCTGTTATTTCTGGATTTCTTGTTGTGGCTTTGCAGGATTTCAATGCTCCTTATTTTGCTGGATTACTGGTTTCTGGAAGCTGCAATCTTTTATTTAGTCCGTCTTTCTTAAGGAGCTTGTTTTAGTTTGTGGCAAAACAACCTGGATTAGCGATGTTCACTAATTTAATATTACATTACTTCTAATCCAAGGTTGTCTGAAATTATGCCCATGGGTTGGTCGTGGGTTTCGTTCGGTTTTTCTCTCTGATTTTCTCCTCCTCTTTTGTTATTTCTTGAAGTTTCTTTGTGTTTTGGGAGCATTCGCGCTAGTGCGCTTTAGAGGCCCCCGCAATTTACCCATTTTTTATCATTATTGGTACAATCGGACCACTGGTATCCCTTTTCTGCGCATTCAAACTATATCGATGTTTTGTTGTTGAGTCAATCCTTTGTGCTGTGCTCTTTGAACACATATCATCCCCTGCAGATATTTACTTGGATGAATTCGTCCTCGTCAATGTGCGCTGGGGCGTTCCTCACATTTAATGCTGGCGTTCGTTTTCCATTGCCTTCCTCACCATTTGCCTTTCGGTATAGATAAATTTTATGAGATGTGTCACGTTTGGAATATTCGCCATTTCGTCAATTTTCGCCCATTCTTACTATCTTTCATTCTCGATCTTAATTTCTTTGGTGAGGTGGCTTCCGAAGAGGTGGGTTTGGCGGCCGACAGAAGATTCCTAGTTGTGACTTGATACCGGGCGGAATTATGGTTCCAGGCGTATTATTCTTAGTTTTTCTACCGCTTGCTGCACCTTTAGTTTTGTCTGTTCTTCTTCGGTATGGTGTAGTAGTTGCAGTACTTATCCTGTAGTGAGTATGATGACACCTTTAGCAACCAGAAAGGGGGAACCTTTTTATATGGTCACTTTTCTATCGTTGGTAGTTAAGGTCTTTGGTATATCGTTGTGAGATGCACTAACCCACCACTCCCTCCCGCACGATCAAGTAACAGCGTGCAGTTGCGCATCTTATCTCGCTCAGCTGTGAGATCATCAACAGAGGAGAAGGTGTGGTTATTTAGGCCCTAAAAATATGGCATGTGTAATAAAATCTATTATATCAGTAAGCTTGGGGATAAAAGTGAAGTCAATATTTTAAAAGAAAAGAGAAAGAATTAAAAAGGTAGCTCAAAATTGCTTCCGTTACTAGTTGTAATGTAAGAAAGACCAAAATCTCTGTTATCTCCTTAACCGTCTCCAAAATCGAAAAATCACAAGCTCAATTTCAGAGAAAGGATATTTTTGAACGTCAGGTGCCTTTTAGGGGAACAAATATAATTCAAAGGTTGTGTGTCTATCTGCTATCAGCGCGAAAGTAGAGTGGCTAGAAGATATAAGAATGCATTCATCTTATGATTGTTTTAAGAAGGGCATTAATGATATTAGGTTAGTTTAATTAGGTGATGATGAATAAAAATATAATCGTACAAAAAACCATAAGAAATAACATAGACAAGGTCTGCTGTCCAAAGTTGCGTGCTCTCACTTGTTCTGATTTATGAGCTTACAATCTTCAAAACTTTCAATACTTCCTGAAATAACCTTGGGAAGACCTTGAAAATTATTCCATTCGAAAGAGAATGTAAAACAACAAAAGGGTTTTAAATTTCATTATGTAGAATCGGCCCAATAGTTATAATGTTATTGCCAAATTATTTGCCGGCTAACTTAAGGAGGACCTTACCGATTATTATATCATTCAAAAGAGAATGAAAAACAACATAAGGGTTTCATATTTCGTTAGAATCGGCCGATTAGTTACAATTTTATTACTAAAACAAAATAATTCCCGGGCTAACTTTGGGAGGAACTTAGCAATTATATAATTCGAAAAAGAATGTAAAACAACATATGGGTTTCAAATTTCGTTAGAATCTACCAAATAAATAGTTACAATGTTATTACCAATACAATAATCCTTTAAAAAAACTCACCTGACCTTCGTCATACAACAAACAGCAGTGATTATTTCCCAGCAAAGCTGCGGATTCTTACAGTATATATATATATATATATATATATATATATATATATATATATATATATATATATATATATATATATATATATATATATATATATATATATATATTCTTTAGGTTTGCTTCTAAGAAGGCTTATTTTCAGTTTGAGGAGGAATCCCAAAATGAGACATGTAAAATTTCTCATTTAATTAAGTACAACGTTTCGGCTACCTTACCCATCTTCTGGTCTATAAAAGATAGATTTAGAACACGTTTAAAATTACAAAAACTATAATGCACACAAGGATTAGAAATAAATTATTTAGTTAATTGAAATTATGAAAAATCATTTGAAAACTATTGAAATTTAGATATGGATCAATAATGGGTACTTTAAATATGGATAAATATAACACTAGTTGATGCAATTATTCGTTGACACTTAATGAAGCAGCAATAGTAAAAAATTATTTAATAAATTGGAAATGTGAAAAAATCATTTGAAAACCTGACACTCAATGTAGATGCTATAAATATGGATAAATATAAAAATATACTAATTGGGGCAATTAATTGGTACACAAAAATATTTGTCAATTTTAGTGGACGGCAAAAGCAGAGAGACTGAGGAAAGATTATAGAGGGAACCGATTAGAGATTGGTAGGTTGTGAAAATATTTTGAGTGGTTTATCAAATGAGAAGGGAAAAAGCAGTTCAATCAGAATTTAAACTGGGATTTAGTTGTTTTATAAATAATGATTCGAGAATGCGCAGGGAAGTGGAGTCCTTTGCATGTCCTATAATTTGAAAGTGTTTGTGGGAAATTTCTGTCTTACATTTAATTGAATGATCTCGAATGGGAGAAGTTTCTTTATTGGTCAAGGTGGAGCCAGTGCGAGAGCTAATACCAAGATGAGAACAGACCCTAGCCCTAAGTGAGCGAACAGTGCTGCTAATGTAGATCCCCTGGTGGCACCTGGGGCAAATGAATTTATAGACAACTGAACAGCTCATTTCCGGCTTGGAGTCTGTCTTTAGTTCTGAAAAATTTTCCAATATAAAAATTTGTTAAGGAAAACTATTTTGAAGTTGGTATGTGTGTAAATACTTTTCAAAAGCTCATTAAGTTTTCGGCGTAAGGGTAGGTTGAGTAAGCTGATATCAGGGAGAAGACAATAGCGGAAATCCTTGGTGACAGAGGAAATTTCTTGTGGAGGATGGTATATTTTATCAAAAAATTGACGGATACATTTTTGTACAAGTAAGGGCTGGAAGCAATTTCTTTGAAATTAACCCATGAGAAAACTGAATTCAGAATGAACAAGAAAATAATCAGCTGAAAGTTGAAAGCCACGTTGAAGGAGGGTTTTGATGTTGTTGATCTTATAAGAAATATAAAAAAAAACTGTAAAAATTCATGCCGAGACAAGAAAAGGAGGATTTACGTTAGAAGGAAATGGTGAAGTTGGGCGAGGAGCGTGAAATGAAAAAATCCAAAAATTGTGATTTTCCATCTTTTTCTTTATCAATTGTGAATTTTATATTTGAATGGCAATGATTCAAATATTCAAAGAATGAAAGAGACTGTTGTTCTGTTTTAAATATTAGAACCGTATCGTCAACAAAACGACGGAAAATATCGGTTTCAAATCAGGAGGGCATTCTCGCAAAGCAACTTCTTCGAAGTTGGACATAAAAATGTCAGCAAGAAGAGGACCCATGGGGAAACCCATTCCAACACCATCAACTTGTTGATAGATGGAGTTGTTAAACAGAAAACAGTTGTCTCTAAGGGTTAGTTCAAAAAGAGACCGTAAAAGCAACGGTGTGAATTTATGAAAGGTCGAATCCGATTCTGGAAAGGCCTTTTGGATGATTAGGTCTATGATTTCATTTACAGGTATATTTGTAAAAAGGGAGACGATATCAAAGCTGCACAAAAAATCAGGTTTAGGAAGTTTCAAGTTCCTGAATTCTTCAGTCAGAGAAAAACTATTGTTTACTTTGTATTGATTAATGGTAAAAGGGTTAAGTAGAGGTACTAGATATTTAGCCAACTTGTAGGTTGCCATTGGGTATGCAGCTAGTATGGGGCGGAGGCGTACATTAGGCTTATGGATTTTAGGAAGGCCATACATAAGTCTGGGATTAGAGCCAGAGGAGAAAAGTTGTTTATAAGTTCGATCGTCAATGATATTAAGAGTTATAAGTTTAGAAAGCAAGCGATTAACTTTATCATCCAGAATTTGGGAAAGTTTCGAGGGATCTTTGTTAAGAAGTTAAAATTTAGATGAATCAGAGAGGATGTTATTCATTTTGTTAATGTAATCAAATTTGTTGAGAATCACACCCCGTTACCTTTATCAGGCCGGGTGACAAAAATATCAGGATTGCTTCCGAGTTCACGAAGAAGCTGGAAATCATTCTTTTGTATGAAAAGGGAACTAAATCGAAGATTTTTCATTTTTATGTAAAATTCATTTGTAAGAAGGGAAAAAGATAATTTGAGATCTTTAAAGTTCCCAAGTATAGAAAGGGGTTGTAAATCATAAATGAATTTTTTAAAAATTGGAAGTAGTTTGGGAATTTGTGAGAAAAAACAGGTAACTTAAATTGAAGACAAAGTGAGAGAAGAAAAGATTCTCGTGGCAATAATTTATAATCTGATAGGTTATGAATGACACTTTCAGGTGAGTTTAGGCTTGGACGGGACAAATTAAGCTTATTAAGTTTAGCATTATTGGTTTGAATGACTTGAAAAGAATACAAGTTAGTTTCTTTAACAATAACTGAACGGTAGCAAATATTATCACAAAAGGAAAAGGTTGAGCGCAATTTAGAAAGGGAGAAATTATAACTTTTCTGGGTTTTATGCAAAAGTTGAAATTTGAAGTTGATTTCATTATTGAGGAGATAATCCAATGATGACTTGTAAAATTCGGAAGAAACAGGAACTTACGGTAGAGATTAAAGATTATAAAGTTGGGATAAACATTGTTAGACCTACAAATTTCCAGAAATTAAATGTAAAGTTGTACTAAAGACAGACTCCCACATGAAATGAGCTGTTCAGTTGTTTATAAATTCATTTGCCCCAGGTGCCACCAGGGGATCTCCATTGTCAGAACTGTTCGCCAACTTGAGGCTAGGGTCTGTTCTCATCTTGGTATTATCTCTCGCACTGGCTCCACCTTGACCAATAAAGAAACTTCTTCCATTCGAGATCATTCAATTAAATGTAAGACAGAAATTTCCCACAAAAACTTTCAAATTATAGGACATGCAAAGGACTACACTTCCCTGCGCATTCTCGAATCATTATTTATAAAACAACTAAGTCCCAGTTTGAATTCTGATTGAACTGTTTTTCCCCTTCTCATTTCATAAACCACTCAAAATATTTTCACAACCTACCAATCTCTAATTGGTTCCCTCTATAATCTTTCCTCAGTCTCTCCGCTTTTGCCGTCCACTAAAGGTGACTAATATTTTTGTGTACCAATTAATTGCCCCAATTAGTATATTTTTATATTTATCCATATTTATAGCATCTACATTTAGTGTCAAGTTTTCAAATGATTTTTTCACATTTCCAATTTATTAAATAATTTTTTACTATTGCTGCTTCATTAAGTGTCAACCAATAATTTCATCAACTAGTGATATATTCATCCATATTTAAAGTACCCATTATTGATCCATATCTAAATTTCAATAGTTTTCAAACGATTTTTCATAATTTCAATTAACTAAATAATTTATTTCTAATCCTTGTGTGCATTATAGTTTTTGTAATTTTAAACGTGTTCTAAATCTATCTTTTATAGACCAGAAGATGGGTAAGGTAGCCGAAACGTTGTACTTAATTAAATGAGAAATTTTACATGTCTCATTTTGGGATTTATCCTCAAACTATATATATATATATATATATATATATATAAAGTAAAAGAGAAAATAAGAATTGGACGCGAATGAGCGAATGAGGCAAGAAACCGGAGTTTTTTTAAAGGCAAGAGAGAGGGACATTAGAAGAATCCAGAATCAAAGGAAGCAGAGGGCGGCACAGTGAAGGCGATCCTTTACCAAGAAGACATAAATAACACCAGGGAAAAAAAGTTTTGAATTCCTGGCCGGAATTCCTGTAGTTGCTCCTTCTTTGTATATATATATATATATATATATATATATATATATATATATATATATATATATATATATAATATATATATATATATATATATATATATATATATATATATATATATATATATATATATATATATATATATTCTATAGGTTTGCTTCTAAGAAGGCTTATTTTGAGGTTGAGGATAAATCCCAAAATGAGACATGTAAAATTTCTCATTTAATTAAGTACAACGTTTCGGCTACCTTACCCATCTTCTGGTCTATAAAAGATAGATTTAGAACACGTTTAAAATTACAAAAACTATAATGCACACAAGGATTAGAAATAAATTATTTAGTTAATTGAAATTATGAAAAATCGTTTGAAAACTATTGAAATTTAGATATGGATCAATAATGGGTACTTTAAATATGGATGAATATATCACTAGTTGATGAAATTATTGGTTGACACTTAATGAAGCAGCAATAGTAAAAAATTATTTAATAAATTGGAAATGTGAAAAAATCATTTGAAAACTTTACACTAAATGTAGATGCTATAAATATGAATAAATATAAAAATATACTAATTGGGGCAATTAATTGGTACACAAAAATATTAGTCACCTTTAGTGGACGGTAAAAGCGGAGAGACTGAGGAAAGATTATAGAGGGAACCGATTAGAGATTGGTAGGTTGTGAAAATATTTTGAGTGGTTTATGAAATGAGAAGGGAAAAAGCAGTTCAATCAGAATTTAAACTGGGATTTAGTTTTTTTTATAAATAATGATTCGAGAATGCGCAGGGAAGTGGAGTCCTTTGCATGTCCTATAATTTGATAGTTTTTGTGGGAAATTTCTGTCTTACATTTAATTGAATGATCTCGAATGGGAGAAGTTTCTTTATTGGTCAAGGTGGAGCCAGTGCGAGAGCTAATACCAAGATGAGAACAGACCCTAGCCCTAAGTGAGCGAACAGTGCTGCCAATGTAGATTCCCTGGTGGCACCTGGGGCAAATGAATTTATAGACAACTGAACAGCTCATTTCAGGTGGGATTCTGTCTTTAGTTCTGAAAAATTTTCCAATATAAAAGTTGTTAAGGAAAACTATTTTGAAGTTGGTATGCGTGTAAAAACTTTTCAAAAGCTCATCAAGTTTTCGGCGTAAGAGTAGGTTGAGTGGGCCAATATCAGAAGGAAGACAATAGCGGACATCCTTGGGGACAGAGGAAATTTCTTGTGGAGGATGGTATATTTTATCAAAGAATTGACGGATACATTTTTGTAGAAGTGAGGGCTGGAAGCAATTCCTTTGAAAATAACCCATGAGAAAACTAAATTCAGAATGAACAAGAAAATAATCAGATGAAAGCTGAAAGCCACGGTGGAGGGTTTTGATGTTGTTGATCTTATAAGAAATATCAAAAAAACTGTAAAAGTTCATGCCGAGACCAGAAAAGGAGGATTTACGATAGACGGAAGTGGTGAAGTTGGGCGAGGAGCGTGATATGAGAAAATCCATAAATATATATATATATATATATATATATATATATATATATATATATATATATGTATATATATATGTATATATGATGGAACAGCATCTGTTTATACATGTTTCTAAATGACCAGATTGAATTTTGACTTTACCAATATTATTTTGTAACGTTTAACCTCGAATGCGGTTTTTACTTATCGCTGGAGATGGAAAATCAGATAAAGAAGTCTATTTTATTTGTTCGTATTGAAAAACTAAATCACATCTCCGCAGTGAGCTTTCGTCTTCCTTCATTGTTGTTGAGGCGATAATGATCTAATGTTTTCCATTCGTGTTAGCTTCTTTAGCGGTGAGATAGTTCTGTGGTGGTCGTGAGCATCAAAGAATGAAGTAAACTTCGAATTTATTTATCACTCTAGATCATTTGCCTTTTCTTTACGCTAATAACTGGTCATGGTCCATCCAAGAGATCTTTTCAGGATTCTTCTGTCCCCTGAATTGCAATTGTTTGGATTTCTCTTGCACTTGGGTGGCCAGGTTTACTTGCCAGATATTTCTTAAAGTTCCCTTTCATGAGCTTAGTGGCTCCTATAATATGTGAAATAATTGAGATCTCTCTGAGGTTCCAGTTTTTCATCATGTCATACATGAGGCCTTGGTACTTGCTCACCTTTTCCCTTTCGGCATGTGTCAGGTAGATACAAGAAATAAATGAGGTGAAAAGATAAAGTAGTGTAGGAGATTTGCAGAGGGATGCAAGGCGCCTTGTGTATATCTTTTTGTTTTATTGTTTTTTTTAAACGGCGTGTAAGTCTTTCGTCTTTTAAGGTTTATTGTTTATGTTATTGGCATTTGTTGTTGGTTTATAATTCAATTTCTTTATTATGTATTACTTATTGTTTCTTCGATTTCCTTTCTCTTGATTCAAACTTGGCAAGGTTTTTCTTAAAAATTGGTGAGTTTGTTATCGCAATTGAGTATTTTCCAATTGGTAATAATTCCATTAATCGGTTAATAATTTTTTTCTCTTTTCCTTTACTTTCACACATTTCATCATCCCTAGAACGGTGCTTCATCGTTGTTAGTCATAACACTAGCAGACCTTGGTAATATTGAATAGCTTCTGGCTCTTCTGTTCCGATTTTAATCATTTTCATGATCGCTTCGTTCAAAACCTAAATAAACATCACTTGCACATTCATAGTGCAAGTGAAGCTCTTGTTGGCCTCTTCTTTCTCGCATGCTGGTACATCTAATTAGGTACATGATGCATCTGTTGTTTACGACCTGCAATCTCCTCTTTTGCATCCTCTAGACATAATATAGGGTGCAAGGGCGTAGAGCAGCGTAGATCTTACGAGTGCATTGTAAATCTTCTTATTGCTCCTCGGAGGTTTCTTAACATAAATAGAGTTCTGATATTTTCAGAGGCTCTAGAAATTCGATCATTGACATACTTCCCTTTTTCGAATCAAGTAAGTTTTATACCGAATACAATGCACTCCGTGTTGTAAGGATAGCGCCGATCCAATCCAATCTAGACCACCTTGAATTTCTCCTGGTTCGTTCTTCTTCTCCATTTGGCCTCGTAGATGTTTACTCTTTCGACTTTTGTCACCGTTATTTGAGCTTGCCTATGAACATAACGCCGAGGGCACTGTATCATCTGGCTAGTTGAAATCATCTTCGAATTGAATGTTGAGGCAAGTAGGGTTGCTAGTAGCTGGGACATCTGCGGTGCATATCGAGTAAAGAATGGAGACAGACTCATCTGCGAGAAGCCTTCATTAAGCATGAACTCAGATCTGTTAATACTTTCCAAGCGGATATTCGCCACTCTATCCATAGCATAGTTTTCACTTATTCCCAGACGCAGAATCTTTTACTCAATTCCCCTTTGCCACACCTTATAAACTACTTTTGATACATCCTGACATACAATGTCTCCTCCCTTTTGACTTGAACAAGCTTTCCGTCATAACAATAATTGCCATCTCCATAATTCGTTTTTTCGGGAGGCCAAGTTGGTACGGATTGTACAGGAATATATCTTCCAGGTGAGCTATCAGTCTTTGATTGAGGATCTTCTTGAAGAGCTTCCCGCCCAATTCCAATTGTTGAAATGGTCGATAGATCTCCTTTCATGTTGGATACTTTCCCTCATTTCTTCCTTTCTAATTTCCATTTTCTTCATTCTTCCAGTCGTTCTTTTGAGCTTCCTAATTTTTGCCCCTGATTTTTTAGAGATACATCTTGACCGACGCTTTCGATCGCATCATCTCATCTTCTCCATCTTTTTTCGAGGATCAACTGGTTCAGTTCTTTTTTGATCTGTTTATAGAGTCAATTGATACGTTCCTGATGTTAATCTTATATACGAGTAGTAATTTCTAATCATGGTACAGATCCCATATGTATTCGGTCCATCTATATGCTGAGATGGATATATACGCCGATTTCGGGATACAAGCTCTATCTGCGTCAATTAAGTGGTTGTTAAGATAATCGAGTGCCTCGTCAATCTCCTCAAAAAATGCCTCATCCAAAGCGAGATGATGATAAGTCTCGAGGAGTTCCTCATAGCATGCCCAAGCTCCCATTTTGTAGTTTTTCTTTCTACATCTGGAACCAGTATAAGGTTCCTATTGATCATGAGTAGGATTACTATATTGTCAATACATGGTGCATGGATTGATTCCATATAGTAGTTGAAAGATAGTTGACAATTTGCCAGACAGATGTCTGGTTTTGTGGCACTACTGCTGTAACATAGGTGGGAAAGTTGGAGCCAATTCGCTGAACGATGTTACTATCCAACAAAGTATCAAGGCTCCTTCCGATCCCATTGAAACTACTAAGGCCGGAGTGCTGAGACATAGCATTCAGATCCCTCATTAAGATTTTGCGGGTCCTTCTGGCAAATAGACCAGGGAGAGATTACGATGGGAAAAAGCCTCTCCTTGTCAGCTGGTATCTGGTGGCTATGACTATCCTTCCTTTGTCAAGTTCGACCTCAATTGCGAGATAGGATTCTTCAAGGTTTCTGATGTGTTTGTATTTTATCCTTTTTTTATCACAATTGCAGCACATTCGTACCCATCTTGCGAGATGTTCGCGACCAAAAGGTCGTATTTTCAAATTTTAATTTCGTCCTTACGCGTGTCAATCCTGTGTTCCGAAACCAAGCTGAATATTTTCAATGCGAGCCTTAATACAGATTATTATCCAAAACTATACAAGGTGGAAAAATGATCTTCATCCCGAAAACAGGTAAACGCCGAATGTAAAAAAAATTTAGATTGATTTCACTTTTGGAATTAGGAGGAAAAATACCGGCAAAAATATTAAATAGAAGATTAATAGAACAATTAGAACAAAATATTCTTTAAAACGGTCAGCAGTACAGAGTTCGAAAAAACTCGACGTACAGAAATGGTATTGTTATCACAGAAGAGATATCGCAAGCAAAAAGGAATAAGATGTCCCTATTCTTTTTGACATAGTATGGCAAAAAAGAAATCCAGATATAATGGAGGACAACAAACGAAGAGTACCGAGCACAAAATACTCAAGCTTCATATATAGGCAGGAACAGGGCAAAGAAGTGGAAAAGTAAACACAAAACGCTGACTTAAACAGCGTTCAGGTGGAACCTTGGTCGCTCCGGGCAGAGGGACTTGTTTCGCGTCAGAGGCATGTGGATATAGATACCCATTGGGAGGATTCCTTGGAACAGAGAGTGTGTGTGTTGTACTGCAAAGATTGGATAGGAAAGGGACCAGTGTTGTAATTGGATATGTGTGTGATGAGAAGGGTAAGATCTACCCAGTCGCCCAGTACAGGACTCAACACACTGCGTCCCCCAATTGGTAGCCAGATTTCTTCGTGCAATGAGGTTTTTGTAAGCTGTTCACGGGATTGAACTCGGTACCGCGACATTGGCAGACGAACACCATATCGACTGGGCTAGTAATAGCTTTACTTACTCGTACCTCTTTGGTAAAACTGTGTATTGAACCCCGAGAGAAGCTATGCTAGTGGGCACGAAAAAGGGGGGCCTTAAGGATACGTGCTGGAGACTGTGGAAATGCTTTAAATAGTGTAGGGTTATTAAGCGTATATGGTTGCGGAGTGCGCTAGTAGAAAGATACTTAGGAACCACTAGTTACACACAGGATAAGGATTAGAACTCTAGATACTGTCTTTTTCAGAGTAGGACCAAGAGTCTGCCCACAAAAGAACCATGGAAACGGAATCTATTAAGCGAGTTTCCCTAAGACTGACGCCGAATAGAAGGGAGAGGACGCTACAGAAAGTTAACCAAAGGGTCCTCATTAACCTACAAATCCCCCTCATCAAATGTCTCGAATTGAAGTGCTAACGGGATTTATCATCATATCTCCCGAGATCAAGGACGGAGAACAACTCCTATCCTCGAGAGGGATATAACCATCAAAAAGCCTGACCTGGAAGCGCATACTACATTCCAGATTACAGCCAAGAGGTGTTTGGTGTGTAGAAAAATCAAAATCTTGGTCAGAATGTAGCCACCACAAGAAATAAAGGAGAAATTGTAAGAAAGACAACCATGGCTAAAAGTGCATCAAATTAAATTCAGAGAACACACACTAGTGTTCACAATCTTTTGCGAAAATACGGAAATGACCTACAAAATCATTTATAAAGGATCATTAAGTTCTACATGAGGATCCGACAAGTTAACATCCAAAGAGACGCTTTTATAAATATACCGATCTTCTTCCGTTGCTATACAATAGAGGATCAAATCAAAACAAAATTCCCCAAGAAGCACCCAGTAATTTGCTCAAATGCAGCTCGCAAGGTCACACTTACAAAATCTGCCAGAATGCGTAGAAAAAATGCATTCACTGAAGAGGAACACACCAAACTCTGGCCATGACATGACCTAAAAGAAAAAACATCCTGAAAAAGAATGAACCAGAAAACCAGGAAAATTATATGTCATACTCCGCAGCAACCAGGTAAATATTGGTAGAAAATTAAACGTAAATATACTAAACGCAAATATAATGGATATAACGAAACCGGAAAGCTATGCCACGTCACTCAGTGAGATGCTAAACGAAGTTGACTCTTTGGCAATCTTCAAGATAAATATAACCGAGAACCCCACAAAAAGGCGACTACAACGAAGAGGATAACAAAGAAGACGATACAAATACAGATGAAACCGAAACCAAAACCGAAACCAGCACCGAGGTATCTACCTATGAAATTAGAGTAACAAGAAGAAAAACCTAAGAAAACAAGGAATTTACGAAGACCGAAAGAAAATTAGAGGAACATTGCTAAACGCAGAAAATGAGGAAATCCCCACAAGAACCGTCAGAACCTTTCAGAAATTCAAATGATCACCTGACATGATAAATAAGAACAGATAAATAAGAATGGAAATAGAAAATCACCGCGAATCTAGTCAAAATCAAAATTATGCCAGTCGACAAGAAAAAGATAGACATATACATAGCTGAAGAAAGATACATATAAAGCAACGAATATAAACGGCTCGGTTAACCATAACTATATCTGTTTACAGGAAACACGTAATCGACAGAAATGAAAAGGAAATAATTGGACTAACAATACAATATAAGCTAAGATTACTCAGTCAACAGATAAGAATAAAATCTACATATCACTAATCCACCCCACACTATGCTATCCGACAGGTACGATGCGCACACTATCAACAACCAGTCTCAGAAAATGGCAGAAGGCCTAAAACAAAGCATCGTATCTCATAACAAACACGAGAAGGATAGAAAGAATAGTGTAAGCTTTGCATCGAGAAGTAAATATTGAACTCCATTTGCCAGTTAAAACTTTTTAAAGATTGGCAAAGGCAAAATAAAACACGGTCTTTAACAATATATATATATATATATATATATATATATATATATATATATATATATATATATATATATATATATATATATATATATGATAATGAAAAAACTCACAAAGTGGCACGTGAGGAAAGCAATAATATGAAAATTAACCCAGAGGAAAATGAAAAGCTGAATCCAAGCACTTTCGAACTATATTTGCAAGTTCATTTTCGAGGAATAGCATGAAAATGGAGAAAACGACTTTATATAGGGTACAAAGATACGAAGGGAACGCCCATCACATAATACAAACCAATAGAATGGGCGTTCCCTTCGTATCTTTGTACCCTATATAAGGTTGTCTTCTCCATTTTCAAGCTATTCCTTTAAAATGGACTTGCAAATATAGTTCGAAATTGCTTGGATTCATCTTTTCATTTTTATGTTGGTTAATTTTCATATATATATATATATATATATATATATATATATATATATATATATATACACATATATATATATATATATATATATATATATATATATATATATATATGAAATGAAAAACTCACAAAGTATCACGTGAGGGTAGCAAATGAATGCAATGTCTTGCAGGAAAAAATGAAATGGTGTTTCCGAGTACTTTCGAACTTTATTTAGTTCCTTATCAAGGATAACTACAAGAAATAATATTATTTTTCAGAGGTATATATACGAAAGAAAAGTATAAAGACCGCCTCAAAAACAAGAAATCTCTAATGAGGAAGACGGAAGGGGAAAGGTAAAAATTCACATTGTGAATTACAAGAAGCAGGTAGTAAGGTCAAACTGAGAAGACGAAAGGGGAACAGATTAAAAGAAATGGAGATAGCCTAACGAGGGAGATTATTAGACACGAGGAACGAAAGAGTGGGGAAAATACAATGTACATAACAGAGCAGTGACAATTAAAAAAACAAAATGGGTCCACATAACTAAAGATTGTATATAAAACTAAAGACAAAAGTCAGAACTAATTTCTTTAAGTATTATTTTTTTAATTATAGCATCTATTTTATATAAGCCAGGGAAGAGGTTAAAATTATCACATTGGCTTATAAAAGCGCATTCAATGATATTCCTTTTTATAGGGTCATTGGAACGAAAAATAAATTTTGCCGAGTTCCAGTTAATTAGATGTTCCTCATCTGACATGTGGACAAAGAAAGCACTGTTATCTTCCCCTCTTCGGATATTATATTTATGTTGATTTATGCGAACAGAAAGTTGTTTACCTGTTTGCCCGTAATATTTACTTTTATTTCGTATATATATCTCTAATATTATATTATTTCTTGTAGTTATCCTTGATAATGAACTTAATAAAGTTCGAAAGTACTCGGAAACACCATTTAATTTTTTCCTGCGGGACATTGCATTCCTATATATATATATATATATATATATATATATATATATCATCTCACTCTCTTAGGAAGGTCGCCTACGGAAGGCCGTACTTGCAACAGCAAGACTCTACACCATGGCACAGAAGCAGTAGTATCAACTCTTGGCTGTCAAACATTATCTTTGCGAGGACACTCAGAAAATCTTTCTTCCTTACTCACAGGAATGCAACCCTTCTTACGTAGCGCATGGTTGAGAGAAAGACCAAAAGTCACTGTGAACCACCAAAGTAGAGCTTAGGTCCAGAATTACCACAGCTTTCAGCAAATTGATCAGGACGACCGTCAAGAAGGCTTGCAGTAAGTTCCGCCGCCTAGAGTCCGTAGTTGAGACCGACTGCTATTTTAATCAACCCTTCAAGTCTTTAACTTTTAACATTGGTAAATATATCTGTATGAATCCGTGCAATTTTCTTTTATATTGAAGTTAGGTAACAATTTACTTAACACACGCTAGGCTGTTACAGGGAATGTGTGGAATTAGGTACTTCATGAAATCCCTGAAAATTTTAGTAAGTTCATAAAACCACTGCAATCATCGTTAATTACATGTAATCTCTAAAATATTAAGAGATTTTGTGTAAATACTGAAATATCTTTCTAGGAATTTCATGAAATAGCTATGGTCTTAAAGAACAACGTATTCATTTACAAAGAAATATTTCAAAGGCTATATGTAATATGATATATTCTAATTATTAGGAAGGGAAAGGTTGCCATGATACCTGCTATTGCATTTGAGTTTTCCTTCAAACCATTTACACCTGTTGTTTTTGCATTGATTAGGAACAGAGTTACATTTGTGGAAAACCTGCCCTCCATAATTTGACTCTGAACTAACAGCGGCTCGAAGAATACATCAGTGTTCGTGTTGATGCTATTTATTGGTAATAGACACTGAGGACACACATCAAAATCGTTGCGAGAATAGGAGCCTTTTAAGACACTCTACTTCATTCCTAATCGTGTAGTTATCTTTCATTTGATCATGCTGAACAATGACATCGAGAATGTTCCTGGAATCTTCCAGCCCCCTTTCCATAGTTTGTATTTTAAGTGATACAGTTTCTCCCTCCATTTCACTGTTAATATAATTTTGCGGCGCCTTGTCATCTGATCTTTCTGATTACACTGAACATTGTAGGTATCATTCCGATGCCGTCATATTGGTCATGGATTGATTAAAGTTATCAGCCACACTTAAGTTATTGACATCAGCTGCAGAGATGGGGTTGTTGACATCATCTGCTGAGTTGCTGTCAATTTCCGAGGTGGGATTAGTTATGTCATCTACAATGGGAGGGTCATTGACATCATTTGCCGAAGTAGGAATGTTGATGTCATCCGCCATAGGAGGGAGGACTTCAACTGAAGAGGTGAGGTTATTAACCTCATCTGCTGAAGTATGGTTATTGTCATCTATTGAAGTGAGAACAGTCTTTCAATTATGTCATCTGAAAGTGTAGAGCAAGTGAGGCCAATCTTAGCAGGGAGACACTGTAGCACTTACCATACAAATTGTGGATAGGGGGGGAAGGATTCCAGAAACATTCTCGATGTCATTGTTCAGCATAATCAAATGAAAGATAACTACACGATTAGGGGGAAGTAGAGTGTCTTAAAAGGCCTGTATTCTCACAACTATTTTGATGTGTGTCCTCAGTGTCTATTGCCAATAAGTGGCATCAATACGAACACTGATGTATCATCCGAGCCGCTGTTAGCTCAGAGTCAAATTACGGTGGGCAAGTTTTCCACAAATCAGAAAACCTAAATAGACAACTGAATTAGAAAAAATCAATGAGACCACAAATAAAATAAAATGATGAGAAACCCAAAAAGGAAAGAAAAAAGTAATATAATGCACAACCTAAACAAAATGAATACGAAAAAACAAAAACAGTAAAGAGAGCAACATATGATGCAAAAGCTTAAATGACAAACGATATCAAAGGCTCGAATGCTACAAATACAACTTTTTAACACCGAAGAAATCAAAAAACAAAAATTTAAAGGTAAGCGTTTGCCAGCCAACCTGGCACAAATCATAAGCATTATCATCCATTACTCAGCACAGAATATTTTTTAATTATCCTATTTAATTCTCACTCATCCAGCTTTTTTGATACTCTTAAGCTCACTCGTCAGTGCCGGTCATCAGTTAGTCTGCCATAATCTTACTCCGAACGAAGAGCCAAGCGCCTCATAGAGGAGGCAAAGCGAAGGACAAGTGAGTTCTAGAATTGCCCAAAGTTTTATCTGAATTCAAAAAAAGAAATAACCAGAAAGAATAAAAATATGCGTCCACTGGATTGATTGGAGATTTTTTATGTTTCAGGTGAGCGTGTTAGAGACCATAAAAGGGTAATCTAACCTTAATTTTTGCCTTTTCTGCCTAATCATCGACATTTTTTCACACCCTCTAAGCAGCATAACTCGACAACCACAGCAATCATAGCCACTCTAAAATAAAGCGTAGTGAATCCTGGAAGAAAGCCCCGTTAGGGGGCGCGAAGCAAAAGGGTGCGTAGGACCACGTTCACAGAATTTAGTGGAGGCGTCCAATAGCAGTAGGTCTTTTTAGGTAGGGTAATCGAGGAGTGCTATTAAAATTTAGACGTATATAGGGACGGATAAGTGGTACGAAGAAAAAAAAGAATTTTCCTGACACAACCTATTTTCTGATTGCAGAGAAGAGCAAAAAGAAATACAGTGAGGATAGAGTTTCGAAAAGATTGAGAGTATGGGGCATTTGGTAAGGAAGAGAAAACGGTGGGAACTCCCCCTGCCCAGGGAAACAGACTCAAATGCCTCCTCATATCTTTAAGAACAATCGAGAAAATGAATTAATCTGGAAAAGGGAAGCTAAGTGAAACATTATATAGAGACCTAACAATTACTCTTATACGAATCATAGAGGTGTAAAATGGATACTTTGCAATCTGCTACAATGATTGATGTAGAAAAAGATTATTCTCAGCTGCCGGCCTAGAAACATTCAAAACAATCGGACTTACTCCAGAATTCCTCCTTAAATTACAGTCAACCTAAGTCTCATATGTACAAACTAGACATGTGGACAGGCTCACAGACAAAAGATTAGTCTAAAAACTAAATAGAGAGGAACCACCCAGAAATATTTAGAGAAACTAATTGATAAAATTTCAAATCACAGACACGTTTTCAAAGTAATGTTTACCGAAACAGAAATCGTAAACAAGATCTCCCAATAAGGCTCGTTTTTTTGGCATGAGTGCTCCACCAGAAAATATGGAAAGAGAGAAGCTTATCGAAATACAGATATTCTTCAATTGCTACAAGATCAAGGATCAAACAACAATGAACTGTACAGTAGGGGGGAATGAAATCGGACTATTTTGAAGATAAAAGGTTGTCGTAAAAAAAATCGGTTACACAATAATTAATATAATGAAAAATGAAAAAATATATAACCTTTGTCCGGTCAATTCAAACATAGACTATTTTTAGTAATATATTATCATATTTAGGAATCCAATCAATATCCTGCATTCTGATTGGTCATCGTTGGTCACGTGACTATATTCAAAGCCGCTTATTGGATAGGGGTTTAGAAACCGAGAATGCCTACCTTTTTCCAACTTAATCTTTTCTCTAAATTAAGTTTTGATAACATATCTAAATTTTAAGCAAGCAACAAGTCTCTTTTAATGGAACATCAAATCAAATGAACGCAAGAAGGACTAAAAACATGAGAAATGCACATCATCGCTGTCACTATGAGAAATAGAAAGATTGTAACTAACTAATCATTTTCCCCAAATCTTTTTTCGTGTCGGCTTTCTAAAAAAAATATATGGAAGCCATTCTTGCCCCAATATACCCATCTCTTTCATCATAACCAGCAGTTCTATCACATACACTTGTTAATTCGTGACTCAGGCACTCTAGCGATTGGGAGTGGGTTAGAAAGATGGCAATTCCAATTGACTGACAATCAAATCGTGAAGTTCGGCGATGGTGAGATCGCAAGAGGTTACACTAGAAGATCGTAATTGAATCTAAATTAATGAGTTCAGCAGTGTTGTTTGCATTGAAGTTATGGGAGAAAGAAATAATTTTTTCACCGACTTGTCACCAGCATCACGCTCTTGGCAAGGTCATCCATACTCTTGCGAACGATGAAGGCACGGAGATTTGGATCATCTTCGCAAGGAGCAAGATGAGCAGATTTTCTGAGTGTGCGTTCCATGATTTGATGCAAGTGAACACCATATCTTACGTTGATTGGGGAAGAAGATGGAGAAATTCGATTTGGAAAAGAATGTGATTGGCAGCATCAGAAATATGTGATCGAGTTTTTATCGCAAACCAACAATGAATGTAGTTGTTGACGACGTTGAAGATGAGAGAAAACAGGTTTTTCTTTACTTTACCTTTAAAAGGATGCTTGGAGAGGCAAAGTGCACCAAGGCGACTGGCTAAAGTTAACCACTTGAAGTGTGAAATGGGTCCTGGCTTCAAAGTTTTCAGTTGCGGAATAATTTTCCAGCTGTGAATGGATTTGGGGACGAGGCAAAGGCATTACTCATCAGAGGAGAAATCCGACAACACTTCATTTTTAATCGGAATTTCTGATCCATCTGTATTCGGAATGAACTCTTCATCACATTCTAACTCTTCCACCTTTAATAAATACGTCTCTATTGGTACCTTGAAAGAATTATTGCCTGTGGTAGGTCCGTCGACAGTTTGGAATTGATGACGAAGGCCGAGTTGATTTCTTTGGAGGCTATAAATTGACCAATTAACTTTTTTACCTCGTCGATTCTCAATCTTTATTAAGATCCCGCCATCTTTCTCTCTCAGACAAATACATGTAATTTACTGAATGAATCCTCAATGGCACTTTTTACTTGCATATGATACGCGCACGTAGAGAACATAGGAAAACCAGGAACTTTCTCAGATACACTCAATACAATGCCGGGGAAAATGGTATGAAAAGATGTGGTTCCATGAGAAACCACACTCTTCTAAAATATTAAACTTCAATGTAGCAAAGCACACAGGAAGGGAGAAACTGAAATCAAGAAAATAATCAGATTACGTAACCCCCAAAACAACGGCAGAATAAGAAACAAATGATACAGCTGTGGAAGGCAACACTGGAAGTATTGAGGCAGTAGCCCTTAAACTCAAAGTGTATGTCAGCACCGAACACCTCGTACGAAAGAGGATACAGCAACACGAAATAGTTAAAGAGAAAGACTGAAGAGTTAGAGGAGGATGGAGAATTTATTGAGCAATTAATACTCATAATCTACTCTGGCGACTGTGTCACCTCACACCGAAACACATACAAAGAGTTTGAATATGGCAAGTATAAGGCTGGTAATGCCTAAAAGAACAAAAGGTCCACCAGACAGTCAATGAAGGACAACTGAAGAGATCCATAGTGGCCAATGGCTCACCATCCCCCTCCAAATTATCAAAAAGAGGGAGAATGATGAACCATTGATTTAAGGCAAGCGCGTCAGCATCTAAAAATAAAAAAACAACAACCAAAAAAAACCCAAAAGGATCAAATCCACCCGAATACGATAAAAGGTCACCGCTATTATAATTACCGGCCAAGAATCCCAAACAAGAACAAGAAAGGAGAAAACAGATTAATACTGAAAACAGTGAAAATTAAACCTAAAGACACTAAGTGAACACTAAAGTGAAAATTCACAAAAGGAAAAACATCAAGTGATATCACGAGGAAACAATAAAAACAACCAGACAAAAACTTACTAAAAGCAAACAAACACGAAAATATAACTCAGGCTAAAGCTCATCAAACTCATAGAAACATTACGGCAAGAATGCTACATAATACATATGAATGCAACAGTGAATAAATTAAAACGAATAACAGAGAATGGACGGAACATCCGTCAAGTTAACTAGAAAGAAGAAAGAGAGAATATGAATAACAGAGAAAATGAATAAATTGGCGGTTCATTCGCAAACTACGGAGAAGTAGTTTAAAACGATTAAATCTATGAAAAACGAATGACAGTTCGAAAACTTAGGCATAGGCGCTTTAATTCCACATTAATCAGTAAGTCCAAATTATGGAATATTCTATTCTCTATCTTTTATTCACCTGCTTGCAGGAGAAAGGTGAACTTAGATCAACCTCTTCTCTCCTACTGATTTCTCTTTTAACCTATGTTTTTTCTTCTCCTAACCCTCCACGGCACTCCGCCATACTTTCTCCCTCGGGCGCACCAAACACAGTGGGACCTGGAAGAGAAGGACGTTCGAGGGCCATGATGTGGTTACCTGGGGGAAGAACCTGCGTACGATACTATATTTATCTTCCACGAAAGAAGAAAGAAAATGCTTACTCAGGCGAAACCGTTTGCCAGGCAACTTGACACAAATTATCATCATCCTCAACCATATCATCCATATTCACATCCATGTAATTAAAATTACGTAGCACACAATATTGTCTAACTGTCCTTTCTTATTGTCTCACGGGTTCACCTCTTTTTCTAACATTACTCGCTTCCTCTGTCGCGTTATGATCCCCTCTTACCTAACTTTACATTGCATAGGTTAGATGAGTCGGTCACTTGCCTCGTATAGATTTTGATAGTGACCATTTGTAAACTGTGGTGGAATAAAAGGGGTTGATATTCTACTTGTTACCGAGGGTAGGTCAAGTGGTTTGGGTTTGTTAATTTTGTTTGACGGTGATAAGTTTTTTGTTGTGTTAGGAAGATAAGTTAGCTCAGGTTTGTGTTTGATTTTATTAGACATTTATGTGTTATTTGTTCTCATATGATCTTAGCTTGGATAATTTGGCTTGTTGACTTTGTATGATCTTTATTATTGCCCTTCTATGGCTAGTGAAAATTATTTTAGTCATATATGTGCCATTTAGACCGTCATATAAGATGCATAAGACGACTGCATTTTATATCTCGATTGAATTTCAATTTCACGGAATCTGGAAGGGACTGACTGAGAAAAAGATGTATTTAAAGATGAGGATGATTTGCATCTTGTAGTCGAACTCAGTTCTATGACAACCGTCTCTTTGTTGCTGAATCCTATTCATCAAAGGTTTTGAATCCGTTTTATTAAACCTGTCTTTGTAATGTAAGCATTTTCTCTAAATTTCATTGTCTACTCTTTAATGCCAAATGTTTCCCTGTGTATATATTTCCATTTATAGATTTCCAATCAGTTTTCCATTTATCCGTAGATATTTTTGTTAAAAAAGATTGTTTAGCATGTATGTATGTCGTTTTTTTTTGTTCCGTGATTCGTATATCATTTTTTTTTGTATCATTAATTAACCAAAACAAGTGAGGATATAATCAAATATTAACTGTGAATGTCAACTCATTTATTTTTTTTTATTTTCTTTCATCATCAATGTAGCGATTTAAATAACCAGAACTGCACTCAGCCGTAACTAAATCTTTAAGGCCAATCTGCACTCGCTTACTTTGATATTTAATAACTACGTGCTGGGAAGGACAGTTTTATCTCCTGCTCTCATTAGCTCATTCCGCCAACTAACCTGCCACGTCCTCAGTGTATATCTATATATATATATATATATATATATATATATATATATATATATATATATATATAGATATAATTGCTATACCAGGACAATTTTCTTTTTCTATCTTATTTTTTAATAATTATTTCTTTGTTTTACTTTGTCTTTCTGTCTACTTTATTTGCTTTTCTTTTTTCCTTCTCTTTGCTCTCTTAATTTTTAACATCTTTCTACTTTCCTTGCAATACTGTTTCTCTCTTTCTAGTTATTCTGCTTTCTTTCTAAAACGTATATATTTCTTTTACCTTTCTCCTCTCTACTTTCTTGTTTTACATTTTTATATCAACTTCCCTTTTTTACTTTTTCATTCTACATTTTTGTCCGACTTTTTCTTTCACTTTCCTTCTCTACTTTTTAAGATTTTCTTTTTCTTTATTTGGACTTTATTGATTTTCTTTTTTATTTCCCTGTTTGTTTTACTTTTAATTTTTGAATTCGCCAATTTGATTTTTCATTGCTTTACTTTTCTATGTTTCTACTTTGTTTTATTTTCTTTAATTCTCCTTATTTAATTAATTTAATTAGCTTTCCTTCAGATTCATTGTCTTTTCATTTTATTTTCATAGTTTTTCTTTCTTTTACCTTTTCTTTCATTCAGCTTCCTCTGTTATTTTTTCTTTCTACTCATCTCTGTATATAGAATTTCTTGTTTTGATGATTTGTTTCAAATTTTCCTGTTTTCTTTCTTTCTACTTTATTTGTTTTACTTTCTTTGTTTTATTTTCCCTCTTCATTACTTTCTTCCTTGGCCCATTTGTTTCAAATTCCTTGTGTTAAATTTTCGTTCATTGATTTATTCTACTTTTTTAACAAGTTCGCATAAATGGCTTTCAGATTCAGATGTACGAGCCTATTGTGGACTCGCAAGAAAGAGGTTAAATAACGTCAGAAATAGAACGAAAGGATGGAATACCTTTGTGATTTTATCACACATACCAGAGGAAAAGAAAAAGAAAACGATCATTCTATGCGTTTTGGATTTTATTTAACAGGTCTCTGCGCGGGTAACTATAGGAGAAAGCGGTTCAAATATAGTATTGGTTTTCCTGAACGTAATTTTTATTTCTTATTGTCGCTATAATTTTGTGAGATGCTTTCCTTAGTATTTTACGTGCATTTCACCTCTTTACTTAGTATGAGTTCGTTGGCCAAGCTGATAATTAGATTGGTATAAGAGGTTAAATTATATATATATATATATATATATATATATATATATATATATATATATATATATATAGTAGATGTTTGATTGACAAATGACCTTGCACATTGAAACACGCTAGTTATTATTCATGACGTTTAAGGAGAGCTGTGCTCCATCCCTCCAAGGAGATTGTTTTATAAACTTGCGATTCCTTGATTGGTGGTTACATTTTGGAAAAAGTATCTATATTATTTTAGGAAAAATGTGTATCTGATTTTTATCTATTCTTGCTTTCATCTTCAGCCTCACTCATCGCTTAACAAAACTTTTGTTTTCTCCATATTCTTTCAATCCTGCATAAAAAGTTTTTCAGCCCATCTAATTCCTAGTTTATCCCCCATGTACTCTTTTTCCTTCTTTTTAGCTAGGAAAATATGAATTACATTAATCAAGAGAAGTACCCTTCTTCCTATGAATTAATCCCATTTTAATAAATTTTCTTTTAAAATATTTCTTTCTTAAAATGATAGTAAAATCGTTGTTTCCATTTATTTCTTTTTCTTTTTGTCGATTTTTCTGCTGACTGAGAAAGGTTAAAATTTTCGAAAATCTCTTGCTTCATTGGCGTATTTGATAGTGAAAAGGATATTAGATTTGGCGAAGTACAAAAGAAGGGGGGAAAAGAGTATAAAGATAAGAATACGAATAAAGGATGATAAAATAAGTTTACTTGCATGATTTGACTATTAAACAAAATGGGTAAAAGAAATATATCAGAAGGAAATGGAAGGCAACAAAACGAAACAAGGGAAAGAGATTAAGACAAAACAATTATAACCCAAAGCCAATTTATTATGTATCTTTTTTAATTCAAAAAGAAAAAAGAAATATTGATAAGTCATGAATATGAATATATAAAGAGTAATATGATTATATTCGAAGAATTAGAACTAATTTAATAGGATGAAAAGACAAGCCTCGTCCAGATCAAAGCACAGGTGATTTTCAAAGAAAAAAAGACCATAGGTCAGGAATTTCCAATGTTTGTGTTTCTTTATACCCCATGGGCATTCTTACGAATGCTCATGTACTCCTAAAACACAAGAGAATAAAGTAATAATATAAATTAATACATTTCCTTTTATTTCAATAAGTATTAGATCATTCCACAAGTAAAGTGCCATTTTTTTACAATATTTCTATTATTTTATGGTTAAAAATCGAGCAACCTTTTAAAGATATTTATATTTAAATCAAGATTTATTTATTAATCTAATAAGTTATATAATTTACGCAAATTTCTACCTCTCTCCATCTTTTTACTTACATTTCAATACCGCATTTGCAAAAATCATTTGACTATATTTTAATAAAAGGTCATTAAGGTAGTTCCCATTTATTGTTGACAACTTCATTCTCTTATGATGATTTTTTAAAATCCAAAATGGACAGTAATCTGATGCGAATAAATGGGGATAGGGGGACTATGGACGAGGATCTTTAGTCGCGAGTGAGTCTAGTCGAGGGCGACTCTACATCTCACTATGACGTTGGTTGGTTGGTCCCAGTTTTGCTCTTTTTTTCTAATAACATTGTAACTATTCGGCCAATTCTAATGGCATTTGAACCCTTTATGTTGTTTTATATTCTCTTTCGAATAATATCATTTTCCAAGTTCTTCCAAGGTAAGCCCGGGAATCATTTTGTTTTGGCAATAACATCATCATAACTATTGGGCCAATTCTAACGAAATTTGAAACCCTTATGTTGTTTTACATTCCCATTCGAATGATATCATTGCCAAAATCCTTCCAAGTTTTGCCCCGAAATTATTTTGTTTTGGCAATAACATCATAAATGTTCGGCCGATTCTAGTTTAATTTGAAATCTTTATGTTATTTTACATTCTATTTTCGAGTAAATATTAAAACGTTTGAAGATCGTAAGGTCACAAATTAGAATAAGTAAGGGCACGCGACTTTTTAGTGAGCAGATCTTGTCTTAAATTTCAATCGAGATTGTTAAGCATTTTATGGTATGAGGTTGCGCGTTTTATTGATGAAAGAACACTCTTTTTTTATTGACTAATCCTGAAAGATGAAAGAAGTAAAAGGTTTGCAAAGAGATGATAGTTGCCTGGAGATCAGGTTTATCTCTGTTCATTATAGATAATTGTAGCTAGCGTGATAAAGTTAGAAAATTATATTCGCTTAATAATCACGCATTACTGTTTTTTTTTTGCATATGGGACTATTTTCAATGTCTATGTAGCGTTTGATTTATGACGCATTCAAACTCTTATTAGTATTTATTCTTACTAAAAACTGGCGTAGGATTCTATCTCGATCTATTCCTCTCTTAATTAAATTGACAATTTGCTATTCTCTGGTAATACTTTGGTTATATAACTAATCTTAGTCGTCGTCTCTAGGTAAAGATTTCTTCTCCTTCTACAATCCTTGCAAAACTTGGGAATAACCTGTGTGATCTCTATCCTTCTCTTTGGGCAATTTCGTTGTTTATTTTAACTCCTATTTCGTTTTTTGTCTTTTCTATGACTTTGATTGCTCTTTTTGCAATTATTCTGTTAACTCGCTTTATCTTTGCCCATATGTGAAGGTCTCGGTGTCTTCTTCTTTCTCCTCTTTTAGTGTTTGTTCTTAAGTATATGACTTTGTTTTGGACTTTTTGGAGTTTTAGTAGGTTACTTCTAGAGATCACGTACATTGCCATGGTTGGATAAATAGTCGCGGACTGTAGAATGGCTTGGTAAATCTTCCTCTTATTTTTCATGCTTAGGTTTATTAACCTGTACAGTAATACCAGGTCACTTTTCCCCTGATTTAACCTCTCAGTTACCCGCTTTTTATAACCTGATTTCGTAATGGTTAGTCCTAGCACCTTACGCTCTTTGTCGTATCTGTAGCATTGTCCTTATACATATACATTTAAGATGCTCCTCTAGTACACGGATACCATCTCAAACTTATCCCTGTTAGTTAAATTTTCCCTTTTCCTTATATCTATTAATGGTTCTTATCTCTTCTACAGTCATCCTAGCTTGCATTGGTCCGTTCCTGTAAGGGCAAACTATGATCTGGGTGACGTTGCTGGAAAATAAATGTTCAGGCAGTCCTCATTTCTTGGTGGTGGTATATCTGCTGTATAGATTGAGTAGATAGACGGACTCAGCAATCTGCCTTGGTGCAAGCCCGTAGTGAGCTCAAATATTTCTCTCTGATGTCGTCCTATTTCTACATAAGCACGTCTCTCCATTACATAATCTGATAAAATCCTTTTGATCTTGTCGCCTTGACAGTGTTTTAGAAGTCATCCAAATGTACAAGGAAGTGCGATGCTGGCAGTCACCGACGTTGGATTTATATTCGTACAAGAGATTACACTCCTGCACGTGGCCCGTCGCTGGGAGGCAGCTATTTTTTTTAGGACAAAGGCACGAGTTTTCTATGGTCTGTAATAAATTACTAATTTAATTTGGCTTATTCGATCAGTGTTAATAACATTCCGGTGTATGAGGGCTTTGAGGACTTTTTCGTCTTCCTTATAGACTGTATTCATAGATGCTTGGTAATAAAGCTATTGTACTTGGTTTTTCATTTTTCTGCTTTGGGTTTTGGTATGAAGCCATCTTTTGCTTTATAACATTATCGATTATTGCGTTGACGCAACTCTCTGCACTATAATTGAGGACGCCTAACTCACTGTTGCTAAGTTAATATAATATATTATGACATTAGGTTAGTACCAGTTTACCATAGGCAGTTAGCTAAATGTGATGGGGTCGTCCTTGACCAAATAAGCTAGAACTGCATGCGGCCCGCCAAGACCAAATCATATACTCAAGTTACGAGTATTTTGGGCCTAAAATGTTTTTAAATTTTCTGAAAATAAATTTACCACACAACTCCAAATAACATTATGGAACATTAACACATTATCTGCAATGGTTAATCTTTCAAATTTATTACGGCGCAAATATTAGATTGTCTTTTACTTCAGTGGCCTGGCAGATACTAAAGAGATAAAATATGCTCGTTATAATCTGGTAATATACAAACTTTAAAATTTAATTTAATTTAATTAAATTTAATATAAATTTCAGACTATCTTTTATTATTATACAAAAGTTACCCAAAATGAGTTGTTTGAAGCTATCTAAAACCGAAAAGTTGAAGAGAAATGTGTTTTTTATTACAAAAGATGGATGGAAAAGGTCTTTTTTATTGAAACAGTTTCTGTGCTCATGGGAAATAATTTAAAACGGCACTTTAAAACCAAGCCCGCTAACTTTCGAAACATTTTGTCAAAGCAAGAACTGAAAAACAAATCAACCAATCTAGTAAAAAGTTTGAACCAACAGCAAAATGTGTTTGAAAAAGCTACATTTTTTCCAAAGGAACACGAAAAAGGCAGGTTTTGCAGACTTGATTAAAGATTGTATGTTGGATGCTGTCAGCGGTGTGTGTCCTGAAGTTAGCTCAAAAGTAAAAGCCATATCTCTATCACGAAAAACTATTGTTCGTTTCATATATTCAATTGCAGTGGATATTCTAGAGCAGCTGTCAATATCCAGTTGTAGTTTTCAGGATACTAATCAGTTACTCATTTACTTCAGAGTAACTGATAGAAGAGGAATTGGTATCTATGGAGTCTCTCAAAGACATCGATACCTGAAAAGATTTGTACAACAGTGTCATTAATATTCTACTCAGTTGTGAATTAAGCCTGGATAAACTGGCAAGTATTACAACAGATGGTGCTCCTTCACTTACAATTAAACATTGTGGACTTGTGGAGTTTATGAATGATAAAATCAAAGAAAATTTTTCATGGCACCGTGCATGTCTTTTTCACTGCATAATACATCAAGAAACCTTCGGTACGTCTTCTTTAGAACTCAATCATACTATGGATCTAGTGGTGCGTGCATTGATTTCAATAAGAGCATGAGGACTGAAAACAGGAAATGCAGAAGTTTCTTAGAAGACATCAACGTAGATTTTACTGATGTGTTGTACCACATAAATGTCCACTGGTCAAGCATGGGAAAAGTATTAAAGAGGGTGTGGGATCTCAAGGGAGAGAATAGCATCGTTCTCAATATGAAACACAACTTGTTCCTTATCAAAGAAAATGGGGAGTGAAAAGTGGTTTGTGATGTTGCATTTGCTGTTGATATATTACAAATTTGAATGAGTTAAACACAAAATACAAGGCAAAGGTGTATTTGCTCATGAAGCGTACCTGGAAATGAAAACCTTTCGTTCGAAAATTAAACTCTTTGCCAATCAGCTAAATGAGCAAAACTTTGGTCATTTCCGTTTGTTGAAAACACGAGCTGTTAAACAAGCATTATCAAACAAGTACAGTTCCCATTTGATGTCTTTAAAAGAGGAATTTATCAGAAGACTTGCTGAATTTAAGGCCATTGAAGGACAGTTCGATTTGCTTACCTCATCTTTTGCCTGTGACATTAAAACAGCTACTGAAAACTTGCAGATGGAACTGATTGATTTGCGAGCCAACAACTTTTTCTTTTAAAAGTACGTTTGAAAGTAAGCTGCTGGTCAAGTTTTATAGATCTGTCCACTCAGAAAAAGTTCAAAATCTGAAAAGAATGCAAGAGTGATGTCTATGTTATTTACATCAACTTACATTTGTGAAAATACTTCAATATCATAGTTAACAAGTCAAGGAACAGATCATTCCTCACAGACTTAAATATTCAGTCAGTGTTAAGGATCGGCACAAGCAACTTGGCACCTAATTTTAACAAACTGTTAAATGACTGCAGTCAGATGCATCATTGGCATTGAAATTGTTGTTTTTTTCTGAGTAACTTTGTTTTTCAAATAGATGTATTTCATGTGAAGTTCCTACTTTAAAATATTAAAAAATAAAAATAATTCATTTTGAAAAGTTTTATTATGGATATTTCAAATATTAATTATTTTAGTTAATATACTATGTGGCTCTTCGAAATTGTGAAATTCTGAATGTGGGCCTTGCATTGAAAAATTTGCCATCTCTGAGATAAATCAACATAATTGTATCAACTATTTTATTCCGCAAAATCTTAAGTGCGCATAATCTGAGGGATTTGCCCTCCCTTCTATATTTATATAAACAAATAGTTTCGTTTTAAAGAGTGACCCATTTTCTTAAAAGATTAATTATGAGCAAAATGCCCTAGGATTAGGAATAGGGAATAAAGTTCATCCTAACTTCCCCCAATAAATTTCACCTTGCGGTAATTCTGCAGATTAATAGCTCCACTGTTTTACAGAAAATTTACTTTCAATCTACTTTGTTGCTCTATCTTAATTATGTGATCCTATATCCCGGCGTAGAAAGCACTATTTTCCTAAGATATTAGCGAATAAATTTGTCTTTTTAGAGCTATCTAGCTATTATTTGTAGCTGGTTGTACTTTTGGTAAGACGTCATAAGCCTCAGGAAAACAAGAGGCTCATTTTATTTGTTCAAGAAATTCACTTGCTTCCCGATCATGCTAATTTAACTACGATTTAGAATGAAGGAAGTAGTAGGCAATTTAAATAGATTTAGTTCTAATGTGTAGAATTATCACAAATGGAAAATACGATATTTTCTCGCAAGGACTTGTAGTGAAAATTAATTATATTTCGTTAAATCTAATTTAACCTTGCTGCTGCACCCTCCACAAACCTGTTCTTTCCGGAATAGGCTTTTAGCTGAGATAAGTCAATTAGATCTTCAAAGCGGCAATAATATTCGGGTGAGAAAATAAGTCCCGTTGTTTTAAAACAGTCACAAAGATCAGCCATTTTGAAGTAGAGGCTGTGCCACGGACTGTCGCTAAAATAGGCTTCTAGTGTGGTTCGTTTTCGACGAGAAAATAACATACAAACCAAGAAAGACTTATTAAACACAAATTAAACTAACGCAAGCAAAATTAAACTAATTAAAACATCAACAAGATAAAAATATCTAACCCAAAACCTCCCCTTAATCCTAGTATTATTTTTTCGGTTCAAAACAAAGTAACGATTAGAAGATGGCTGCCAATCTTTTTTTCGCTATAAAAGCATAATTTGACATTTTCGCGCATTATTTAATAAAAGTACTATATAGTACATATGTATCTATGATATATTGCTTATTTTTTCCAAATTAAAATATTTATAGCAAAGTGCCTTCCATTGCGTTTGGGTTGTTAATCAGTAGAATGATCCACCTTACCCGCATAAATATTACACTGAAAGGCTTGGGCGGTTTTAGAAGTCACGCAACGATGGTAGCGTATCGCATGTCTTGCTCTCTCCCTCATCTTTAGCTCATAGTCTTGGAAATGCACCGTAAATCTTTTACACAATGGTTTTTCTTCGTTATTGACATTAATTAACACATAGATTAAACCCTAATTGTACCTAAAAGTGGGGACCTTTTGATTAAGAGTGGTATCTTATGATCCTTTGGAACAATAAATGTCTCATTCAGGATCTAGGGAAATTCCCCCACACTAAATTGTGGTTGAAAAAAGTTAAATAAAGGGAATATTGAACTTATTCCGTAAATTTATGAAAATAAAATAGTATTTCTAAAAATTAGATTTAATGTAAGTTAAAAATTTGACTTATATGACCAATTAATAAGAAAATATATTTTTAGGATTAGTTTTAATGTAACTTTATGCAATGCATCTTAAAGGTCGTTGATGATTTCCATTTTCATATTCTTCAGTTTGGTTCTTCAATCTTGCATCTATGACTTGGCACGGTTTTTTTTTTGCTGGATCTGTCTCAACGTCACAGGAGAACAATTTTTGATTTAGTTATTCCTTTTATTTCGAGAGCTAAACATGAATGTTATTAATGACTATTGAAATATTGGTGTTAAATTTCTACTGACCAATTATCTTGTCCAACTCCTCTCTCTCTCTCTCTCTCTCTCTCTCTCTCTCTCTCTATATATATATATATATATATATATATATATATATATATATATATATGCATATAAATTGACATAGATACCCTCGATTGGGTGAAAAAATCTAAATTTAAATTCAAATGTAGATTGTATAAATCATATTTAATTCAGGCAAAGCTGTTTCGTTCGCTCAGAACTTAGAGTCTAGTGGTTTTAAACTTTTTTTCAAGTTGGATTTGTCTTGGACCCGTGCCCCATTTTCAGGCATCTTCTACAACTTTTCAATTCATAATTATAACCGTTTTCCTACAAAGATTTTTCTCTGAGAAGTTTCCAGCTCACTCGGTTCAGACATGACAGCCTCGTATAAACCATGGCGAACCTAACATGTGCTATAACAGAGGTGAGCAAACAATTTCAGTACAAGGACCAAATTCCGACTTATATAAATTTAAAGGACCGCATACTATATCAACTAAAATAAAATTTATAGTAGCCCAAATAAAACTTTTTAAAAGAGGAACTTTGATAATAATGAATATTTTAAAGTAAAATTTCACATTAAATACATTTATTTGAAAAACAAATTAACTCAATAAGTAACAGAACAATGTAAATGAGAATAATGCATCTGATTGCATTTATTTACCATTTTGTTAAAATTAAGTGTCAAGTTTCTCGTGCTGATCTTGAAAACTGACTGAAGATTTAAGGCTGAGAGAAGTGATCAGTTCTTTGACTTGTTCCCTTTAATTATAGAGAAAGCGTCTTATAAGTTGATGCAAATAACACAAACATCTTTTTTGTATCTCTTTCAGACTTTAAAACTTTTTTGTGTTGAGAGATACATGAAACTCGATCACTGGTTTACTTTCAAACATATTCTCGAAAGAGTTGTCGGCTTACAAATCAATCAGTTCCATCTGCACTTCTCCTTTACCTGTTTCAAAGTCACAGCCAAAAGCTGATTTGAGCAAATGTACTTCATCCTTCACTTGCTTTGAAATCAGCACATCTGATCAATTCATCTTTTAAAGCAATCAAATAAGAAGTTTAATTTGAATAATGGTTCTGTAATACCTAATATTTTCAACAGAGGTAAATGAACAAGTTTTTGTTCATTCAGATGTTTAGCAAAAGGTTATTGTTTCGATTGAAAGGCTTTCACTACCAGATATAATTCATGAACAAATACACTTTTGCCATGGAGTTTTGTGTTTATTTCATTCAGTTTTTGCATTATGTCGACAGCAAATGCAAAATCAGTAACCCATTCGTCACTCTCCATTTCCTTGGAAAAATAACAAGACATTTGTTTCATATTGAAAAACATGACACGCTTTTCTTTGAGTTCCAACACTCCCTCTAGTACTTTTCCCTTACCTAACCAGTGGACATTTATGTGGAACATAAATTCAGTAAAAACTCCCGCGATGTCTGTCAGGAAATTTCGGAATTGACTGTGTTTCAGTCCCCGTGCTCTTATTGAAATTACTGCACGCACCACAGAATCCATAACATGTTTGAGTTCTGAGGGAGACTTAGAGAGGCTTACTTGAGGTATGCAGTGAAAAATCTTTGGTTTTATCATTCTTTAACTTCACGAGGACAGAATGTCTACCTGTGAGTGAAGAATCAGAATCACTTGTAATACTTGTCAGTTTATGCAAGCTTAATCCGAACCTGATTATACTGCTAATGAGACTGTTGTATAAATCGTTGTTATTTCCCGTTTTTTTTTAAAGACTCTATGCATAAAAATTCCTCTGTTATTTCAAACTTTTTTCCACTCTTTCTGATGTAGATTAGAAATTAAGCAGTATCCCGAATATCAATATTCTCATCTAAAGGAATAGAAAATCAATGAAAACTACCACAGGATATTGACAGCTGTTCTGGTATATTCACTGTAGTTGCATCTAAGCAACGAGGAATAGTGCCTAGTGACAGAGATAGGGCTTCTACTTTGGCTTAACTTCAGGACACGTATCACTGTCAGCATCCGACATGCTATCTTTAATAAATTCATCTACTGTAAATTACTTGGTTTGCTTTGAAATTTTATAGGCCGAAACAAAATTTGCCTTTCCGACGTTCTTTTGTAAAAATAAAGTTTTCTTAAACAAATTATGCCATAGCTTCAAACATTTTCCAGATCAGTTGATTTGTTTTGCAGTTCTGGCATTGAAAAATTGGCTCCAAAGTTAGCGTACTTGGTTTAAAGTGCCGTTTCAAATTGTATCCCTTGAACACAGAAGCGGTTTCATGTCATATCAACATACAGCATTAACTCCATCGTCAGTAAAAAAATACATTTCAGTCCACTTTTTTCTAAAAACACGGCATTAGTGTTAAATTTTCCGCTTTTGAAATAGCTTCCAGCAACTGATTTGGGTAAACTTTGGTCAGTATATTAGATTTTTGCACTACCAGGGCACTGAATGAAAGCCAATAGGCAATATAATCATTTGCGCTTTAATAAAGTTGCCAGGTTAACCATTTGCAGGTAACGTTATGAGTTGTTGGTTGGGGGGGGGGGTAGCGGTGGATTTTACCTGTTTATTCGGTGTTATAGTTTACCGGTTTGTGGATGCGTGGTTGGTAATGGTAATTATAAGGGCTTGTATTGACGAGTCCTCGCTGCTATTGCGATCGACGGGTGACAAGGACTTTAGGCAGTGGGCCTACTTTAGGGCTCTGTCGAATTGGTTCTAACTCCTATTAATTTCTTACGAGGGTTATACGTTAGGATGAGCTTACTGGAGGTAGCTCGGTAATTGGTGAAAGTAAAGGACTTTGAAATGATGCGGCAAAGAAAATATAACTTTATCCTTGAATTAACATAGTAAGGGGCAAGCGGCAAGGTCTCGTGTTCTTCGTCGTCAATGTGTAAGCGTACTGTTTTCTGCAAAGTGTCGAACCTAAAGGCGGCAGGACTTGGCGAGTAAACTAGATTCTGTGACGCTACTAAGGTAATGAATTGAGTTAATCAATCTTCTGAATAATGAGAGTCCGTTTCTCTCTCTCTCTCTATCACTCTCTCTTTCTCTCTCTCTCTCTCTCTCTCTCTCTATATATATATATATATATATATATATATATATATCGTATATCGTTTCCAAGAGGCGTGACCTTGACTTGTTTCTGGGGCGGACCATGTCATCTAATTTGTTCGTTAGTTCCACCTCTTAGGCTGAATTACCAACAGATCTGTGTACCTACTGTGTCTAAATATTTCCCAAATATTTAGCTTTATTATAGGGAATCGCTTGTTGCACGTCTCTGCGAAATTTCTCTGGTCAGAGCTTATATTTGTTCAGCTGCTGATAAATGTTCCCAGCACACGGATATTTGTTTGTGTGCGATCTTCGTATTTGTCCAGGTCGTCACCTTTGATATTTTATAGATGCGGCTCGCCTTTCGCTCACAGACACAGGTTTTTTCCCGGATTCAGTTCAAGGCTGCCGATCCCTGATCATTCAGTCTTCCCCAAGACGACGACGAGCAAGTCGAATTCCGTTCAAGAAATTATAATCTTCTTCCTTCCAGGCTCATCTAAAAGATCGTTATCGAAAACTTTAGGAGGTGTTAATCCAACTAAACAACTCTACCTTATCTGTTACGGGAAACTTGGCTTTCTTCCACACACACACACATATATATATATATATATATATATATATATATATATATATATATATATATATATATAATTTATCAACCATAGTTGATAAATTGAGGTAATCATTACATTAAAATGTAACTTTTATTTATAGATTCAAACAATATTATTTATTTTGAAAGATTAGTATTGAACCTACCAGCACCTCTATCTGTCTGTTTGTCTCATATCACATAGTGTGACACTTAGTGTTGTTTATCACTTGTCACTCTCGCGAGAGTGTGAGGGGGAGAAGGCGGTCAATTCACTCATCGAGTACCTTATATGGAGTTGGAGTAAGAGAGTCGGTGGGAGAGGTTGCATCGTGGGTAGAAGCAACTATTCAGCTGTTTTGTGGGTATGAGTATAAGAAAAAATACGTAGTTCAATTACAAATTAAATGTGAAGAGACATGAATGTGTTTGCGGGAAATACAAAAGTGATAATTAAGAGAACATGCACATACAAGGAAAATATGCATAGAGGAATGAAAATGAAAAGAAGCTTGATGAGTGGCGTAGAGACAAAAGAAGATACACGTCAAAATCAAAAGGGAAAACACACAAAAAAGAACACGTGTAATTTAATGAAACCCATGGGGGAGTGGCGCACTTGCTGAACTAATAATTTCACAAACACTAAGGCAAAACCATTTGATGGAACTATAAACTCGGGCAAGGCAAGCAAGCAAACAAATTGATTACCCTAAAAAAATACACTGGAAATAATTACACTACACACAGAAAAGAATACACAGTAAGACTAATTTATAAAAAACACGGTTATAAAAATAAAGAAGAGCACAAGACACTACCAAAATACACAGGTCTTTAAAATTGAAAACGTTTAAAAGGATTTGGGCGATGCGGACCGGAGCCACAAAGCTGGCACGTCAGCATTCGAGGTTAGTCGGTAGAATCCGGAATGAGATTAATTAAACGAATTGTTCGGAATTGTCTTTTTAATAGGCTGTTTACCATTATGAAGGTAGCGTGTGTTCTTATGATCAAATGTTTTTGAATAAGCTAGAGTTAGAATAATTGGCTTTCACACAGAAAAAGATAGAATGCGATAGAGACGAAATCATGATTATTAAATCGTTTTAAAAAGGCAGACAAGGATAAATCAATATACATGTAAAATTCTCCAAATTAAAGAAAATTAAGAATATATTGAGTTTTTTTAATTATGAACTAGAAATAAACATAAGAGCCACTCGTGCTTGTTCAAGGAACATATGAAAGGGCTGCAGTCAGAGGTCAAGAGCTGACAATTGAAGTGAAGATGTGGATAAAGAATTATTTTAACTACTCCTATTTATTTGAAGGCATAATTTAAAGTAATATTGATTAATTCTTTTCTTAAACTTATTTAATGACTGCTACGAGTATTAACATCATTCTTCTGTATGCTATTTTAAATTTGTGTATATTATAAGAAAATAAATTTTGTGCGTGCTTGAAACCGTCAATTCTACTGGTTGTTTAGTGTTTTAGCTCAAATATTGTTTTATATATATATATATATATATATATATATATAAGTGAAACTATATATAGTTTAAAGACCAATCTGTTTGCATCATAGATACAAATCATCGAGTGAAAGAAAATTAGGCTGCCTATTTATGTCTGTCTGTGTATGATCAATTCGTTACCCTACTTCAATATTCTTTCACCATTATAGAGACCAGAATTGCATCACATACTAGAGTTGAAGTATTACAAGCGATTTATACAGAGCAAGAATAATATAATTCGATTTAATAGTCAAATATCTAGCTATCTAGCCTACAGCCCATTTTTATTGTAAAGTTACAGTTCATTCTTTTAACAATTTGAGATCATTTGAGATAAAGACACCTACAGTTTTTTCATGATTACCGGATTTAAAATTTGACCACCCATATATTAATTTCTTCTGGGATAATCTGACTCATATGTATTGCCATACACTGGTACTTTGCCTTTGTACCTAATATCGTGCCATCGGCAAACTTTGAAATTTTACCTAATAGATTTTTTGCAAGGTTGTATATTTGTATACACATTATGTCCTGAATTATGGTTAATTAAAATTTTGCTAATAATTTTTTGTCTCGAGTATACATTATAGGATCGTAGTAAAACCAAGATCAATGCTAAGATTTGTTTCATCTTTTTTTTACTTAAAAGTACCGTTATGACACTAGGGACTTCAAATTGACAGATAAAAACACTTTACAAACTTAGTAGCAAATATCCCTTTCTTAAGACCTAGTTCAAACATTATTTATATATCATAGTATTAATAGAAGCAGTTTTTGCTAGAACACTACATATTTACCGAAAAACTTTCAACAGTTGAGCAGTGCTGTCTTACTTTTGGCACACGATAATAAAAAAAGAAAATTGAAAACCTAAAATAGAAATCTTCTCTTCTTCTGTTACTAAGTTTATAGTTACTCTTTTTGTGTTCCATATAAATTTCTTTAAAAAAATAATTTTTATAATATAACATCCCTTGGAAATGTCTAGAAAATTTGAAAGCACGTATTTTTCTTCGAAAAAATATTTCAATAAATTGAGGGATAGTAGTTGAAACTTCTTACATTTTCCATTTCCTCTGGCACACATTTGCTTTTACTTTCTCTTCCTTTTCTTTCCCCTGAGTTGCATGACGTCCTCTTGTTCTTCCTCATTAGAGCTTTGTTCCACTCATTGTGCACATCCAAAGTAAAATCTTCAATAACAACATCGATGTCAGCTCGTGTAAGCTTCTGTCTGGCTATCTCTTAAAAATAATAAAGATATAACACTTTCATAACATAAAGGCGCATGTGTATTATACATGCAATACAAATTGACCCTAATCCCTTTCTACCTTTGTTATTTGGGCGATATATAATAAATAATAATTGAAATTTATATTTAATAAATAAATTATGACAATCATTACCTTAGAATTCCTATAATTATGATAACAAAAATATATACTTATATTTACACATGAATTTATATAGTTAATAATAAAATTTAAAGAAAACTAAGGAAATGGAAGGCCCTTGACTCCTTTGGGTTCTTAAAGTCCATTCAAGATCTTCTGATTTACTCAGTCTGAACGCGTGATCGCTCACCGCGAACTAGAAAAGGCTATCTCAGGTAAAGGCGGAAAGAATTATAGGAAGATGCGAAAAAACGACTTCCTCAGAAAAACTTCAAAAAAGAAATATATGCGCTTTGTGGGTTGGTTTGAGATTTCTCTTGTTGCTTTTGAGCAAGGTAGATCCCCGAAGGAGCTGCTCTTTCTTATGCTAATTTTTGGCTCTTTTTCATAACCTTTTCCACTAACTTATTTCTCACTAGCGCGATATAACTTGGTCACAGGTAATATCTGAGTTGTTGTTGGTAGTAAGGTCTAGGGAACCACTGCAAAAGATCCGGCAGGGGCCAGAAAAGGGAGGTCGATTCTCGTTTACGAGGCAAAACCGAACTCTAACTGCTGTTAGGGCTAGTCCCAAATATATATGGTGACCAAGGAGAGTGGGCAATTTGGGAGGTAGGCGATATAGAATTGTGATGGATACTGACGTGGATTCCACTAGGAAAGACTGGGAAATATTTTCATTGTTGCAGATCTTCAGAAGAACCTCTCTTTTCGAAAAGAGAAGAATGGCAAACAGGAAACATAGACCATCGGGACTTTAAATGTTGCTCTTCAAACTCACATCGAACGGAAGAAAGAGATATCCGCACGAAGTAGAGCAACTGATATTTTGAGACCTAATGATTCCATTAATTAAAGATATAGACAATCCATTAAAATTCAGAAGCATTTGACCGCAAAAACAAAGACGTAGAGCAATTGGTTTCCTCAGCTGAAACTACATATTAAACTAAAAAAATTAGAGTTAGAAACCAAAATACTGCACTAATGACCGATAACAGAAATGTCACGTGACGAAAAATAGAGTATCTTGTAGGAGAAGATTCATGCCATGAACTTAAAGGAGAACTGTAGAAGAGGCAGCAATGGCTAAAGTTATCTGAGGTGGTTACATTAAAGACCACAAACGAGAGTTCAAATTCATTTGTTAATCTGCTGAAATGGCTTCAAAGATCATTGAAAAATGACTTCTCGTATTCAGCGTAAGAATCTCACCCGCCTACAGACGATGAGACGCATTCACAAGCATACAAAAATGCTTCAGATGTTATGCCATGGAGGATCACATGACACAAATTGCCCTAGAACTACCTAGTCATCAGTTCAGAAAACCATTCCTAGCGCTATAGTAACAACTCGGTGAAAAGATGTATTAACTGCCACAAGGGACATATAACTATGATCTATCCATAACGAAAAGAGAGTATACAGAAAAAAGAAACAAACAAGAATAATAGTAACGTAAATAGAAACCCATACGTGTCGATGGTAAGGAACAACCAACAAGGACCGAAACCACAGATTAATTTAGGAGATACACTGAATATAAAATACTTACGTGCATACTACATGCCCACGTGATGAAAATTGCAAATTAGAGCTGGTAAGCAATTACAGTAAGCCAATGAAATTTCCTAAAGATGTAGACTCAGCGGCCATTTTTAATATCAATATCACAGGAAAGATAAACGAAACGTTAATTTAAGAGACACAGGCATATTTGGAAATTTAGATTTTCTCAATAAAAAAGCAAATATACTTTTAAGTTAATATTTGAAATTGTACTCTCTTCAACAAAAGATTTTACGTTTTGAATTTGTATCTTCGATATTAAAAACGTGCGTAAAATGTTCATTTTATGTTGAAGCCACTTGGTCTTGACAACATTGACATTCAAAAAGAAGCTCTTGAACTTTTTAATTGGCTTCTGAATATTTATATATGAAATGGTTGAGGGATCGTTTTTCAACAACGACGCTAGCGCTTTTCGTAGTTCATTTTAGCTCTTATTTTCTCTCGTTTGAGAATACCGCATTAGTAAAGGTATCGGTTTCTATTCCCTCAACTATCGCTCGTTTTAGAAAGTTTAACACTCGATTACGTTCTCTTATGCACTTTTTGATTTCACAATTTAGCCACGGCTCCTGATTTCGCCTCTCAGAAACCATATATTTATAGGGCAGTTTTTCTCAGTCAAAATCAAGTCTAGCATATTAGGTTCACATGTGGGTTAGTCTAATTTTTTCGCCAGGATCTTATCGTTTATTAATTTTAAGAGTCAATTTAATTAATTCTCCTTACTTTCACTAAAAAAATATAAGTTCGGAAAATTAAAGTTACCGCATAACACCCTTAATTTTTATCTAATTTAGGTCGAGAGTATTACAAAAATATTATCCTATTCTTCATTTTGCCTTGGTGACTTATAGATATAGCAAAATTTATTTTATTATTATTACCAGCAACTCGAAAGCTAAAATCTCAGATTAAATATGTTCATTGATGACTTTTATCTTATAAACTAGTTCATTTTTTGATAAATTTAATAATGCCTCCACCTTTTCTCTTAATCATTCTCTATTAAACATTTTATAGCTCTGTAAGTAAAGTTCTCTAATAAGATCTATTTTGAACTTTCATCTTATGTCTCTGGAACCAAGACGATATCATAGTCTCCCGACGCAACTATGACTTTCCAGACATCAGTCTTGCTCCTCAAAATTCGCGTGTTGAGTAAAACATAAAAACTTTCATGTTGTATTCAATAACTTTGATTGTTTAATGATTATCGCGTTGAGCCAACACCTGCTCATATGTGCTTTTCAATATTTAATACATGTCTGAAAATATATCAGATTATTATATAAATACTTCCTATTATTTAGCCCCTATCCCTTTCATTTCTCCTGTATAAGCGGATTATCGTAGAATTCAAATTATCCACTGATTTGATAAAGTTCCCTATCTCTTTTCACCTGGAAACTATGACACCCTTTTACAAAACTCCCTTTTCCCTTAACACTCAAAACAAAATATAAAGATATCTTAAACACAACATTACTCAAACATCCGGATTCTCGAAAATTGCTTTTGAATTCCTTCCTCTATAAAAAGGCAGGTAAGCAAATGTCACCATTCATTATTCTTATGGAGAAAAAATCTTATCTCATTTCATCTCCTCTTTTAACCAATTTATTCCACTTTATTTTTTTCCTTTCATATCCCTTCCCAAATGACGGTCGGAAGAAGAAGAGCTCCTTTGTTTCAGGGAAGCAATGCAGCAGATACAATTCATTTCCTTAAAAACTTTTATATATATATATATATATATATATATATATATATATATATATATATATATATATATATATATATATATCGGCCGTCATGTTTCCCTTTATGCTCTACATATCCATACGTATCCTGATGCCAAATCCACCATGTTACTTCAGTTTGATAACACACTCTTAACAGAATCCAAGTTCTGGAAATCTATGACGAATCTTTCGTTGTTTTTAGAGGAATAAAGTTCATAGAATAAAAGGTTTAGTTGCGTCGCAAAATATTAATATGGTAATTATGTATAAATGGAGAAAATGTTTTAAAAGTACTTAATTAAAGGATATAATTTACTTGCCTATAAAATTTATAATACTTCTATGTATAGAAGTAAAGGTGTAGGCGTTATTTTATGGATAAACCTGTACAAGTCGTGCTAATACAATGCAAAAATAAAAATATTACGTCTGAGATTTAAGCAGTCGCGTTCATGCTAAATTGTAATAAAAATTAAATGTGTCGTCTATAAACCATCAAGGCAAACATTGGAATACGATATTATCCTTTATCAAACCCCTTTTGCCTTTGATTAGACAAAAGGTAACGATGATATGCGGTGACTTAAATTTTCGCAACGTAGATGTCATAAATGAAAAAAGCGGACAATGCTAAAATACGACCTCTAGAATTTATAAATGATGACTCCTGCTTCAAAACTAAATGCTATAAATTGCGATTAGAATATCAAGGATGTAATTTTGCCTCAAGTAGGGAAGTTAGAGGAAAGTATACATGTTTGAAAAAGAATTGGGATTTGCAATTACGTCATAATTCAAATTAAGTTAAAGATTCATTTGAGTTTTCAGCAAATCTCTTTTACTTCGGTCGGAGGTAAACTCTTGGAGTCGATTTTTAGAGATAATATCATGGAGCTGTTCTTTGCGGTGGGTTTTTATGCATTGTGGGATGATACCACGAGGTCCAGAGATGACAAAGGAGAAAATTTCAGCGATCTAATCCCTCTACATATGTGGCAGGATAGTGCAATAAAGATATCTCGAAACAAACTGGCATGGCACTGCGCAGTGTACCTAGATGGACGGACAAATGTAAGGTTGCGGGAGGTGATGACCCACCACTCTAAGTTAAGAGGACTGGGATGGCTAGGAAGACTTCTAAGAAATAAAGTAAGGTGCTTAAGCGACAGGTGGAAGCTGAACCTAGAATCACAGCAAAGGAATTGAAAGAAAAGATCCAGCAACTCCTGCAACAGGTGTCTGTTAGATCTATTTCTACACCGCCTCAAACACGACCTTGCCTATGAGAAATGGGCGCCTGACGTAAACCCATTCTAACTGAGAGACAGAAGAAGAAACGTGTGCAATTTTGTAAGAAATATCTGAAGTGGAATAGTGAGAAGTGGAAGAAGGTATTGTAGAGTGACGTGGCTACGTTTAACGTTACTGAAAACCAAGGAGGCAAGGTGAAGTTACGGCCAGGTACGGACCCGTACACCAAGTATACACAATGAACGGTCAAGTACCGTGATAATGTCATGGTATGGGGCGCTTTTAGGTACCATGGCAAGTTCAAGTTAGTGGTGTTGCTCCAAAACAATACAATAAAACAAAAAACAAAAACGCTACTTGGAACTGTTGTGTGACCATCTGGAAGATTGCTTTGATGCATGCAAGAGTGAGGTGTTCATGCAGTATGGTGCCCCTGCACTCACAAAAAATAATAATCAAGGATTGGTTTGAGGTTGCGGGAGTAGACTACATAAAGGACGGGCTTGGTAATCGTCCAGACCTCAACCACATTGAAAATCTTTGGGGATTCATTAAGCGACGGCTACGAGGACGTAACACCGCAACCATACCAAAGCTCGTTAAAGAAACTCAGGAGATCTCGGAAAACTTGGAAGCCTCCACGATCCAAAGACTTGCTGAATTCATTCTTCGACGCCTAGGGAGCTCTCTAAAAATGAAAGAACTCCCCACAAATTACTAGAGGCTGGTAATTACTCCCTAAATATTTTTGTTAAGGATTTTTTAGTGATGCAGGGGAAAAACGTATCGCACCAATACCTTTAGGCGCCGACTGTATATATATATATATATATATATATATATCAGAGGCGACTCCAGGTCATCGGCTTCACTCAAGCCCATCACAGATTTCGCATAAGACACAAGTATAAGAGAAGTTAGAGACATAATGCACACCGCATTAAATTTAACAATAAGAGAGAAATATAGTTTTAATATAAAAATTACTCACTTCATTTATACATGAACTCCAGTCGTCTTGGTATGATGACGAACTAGTAGAATATCTTGCCGTGCAGCTCCTTCCTTTTCGTCCAGAACGTTCACGTTTTGCCCCAATAGTTCTAGACCCGATAGCTTATTTTTTTTATATCCAGCACTATGTCTTTCTCCATTTCTAAGTTAAAGGTAAAAATAAAGCAACCCTTCAAAACACAACTGATATTCACACAGAGACGCACAGAATAACAGCAATCAAATTACGACAGCGGCGTGCCCAACAAACATTAGCCAGAGACCGATCTGACTGTCACCTGTACTGTACTCTTGATAAAAGATGCCAGTTAATCTTTTACACATACCAGGCTCGTTCGTATTAACCCGAGTTGCTGGATAATTTTTTGTTTCTTTAAGAATATTGTAGAGCGAAAACCTATCATAGATTAGAATTTAAATCCTAATCTCTATAGAAATCTATTGTTTCAAGAAAACATTGAATTTTAATTTCTTTTATTTTTTTACTATTATAGATAACAACTCAGGCCGTAACATCTGAGCCTGAATCAAGCGCGCGTAAACGATGTCGAGAGAACATCTGATACGAATGATATTCTTTGACACAGAGCACCACTAGGACGACCTCCAGACGCTGAATGAAAATACATATATGAACTGCGACCAGGCTTAATAAAAGGAGCCCGAGTTATTGGTTGCAATTACTTACTTGAAGTCAGTGTTGGCAAAAATTAAATCAGCTTGAAAATACACGTTCACTTTAATAAATCTTTACTCAGGCTAAGCCCGAACAGCCCGAATGCCAGAGTGGCCACTGATATATATATATGTGTATATATATATATATATATATATATATATATATATATATATATATATATATATATATATATATATATATATATATAAATATATATATTAATAATAGGAAATCACATGACGCGTGATATATAATAAATGTATTAGAGGCGAAAAGAAATGAAAACTGATTACACAACCTGGAAAAACGCTAAGGAGAATAGTATGTGAACCAATGAAAGCTTAAGAAAGGTAATGGGAGATATAGAAACCGAAAAATGGGAAAAAACATTTTAACCGTTATATGAAAATAAATAAAGGAGTTGGATTTAAACCTGTGTCAGCAAGCGCTTATCACTAATATGACCACGACGCTCCCCACCAGAGCTACTATCCTTAACCCCCAAAAGGTTGATTCAAGGTGACTTTTGAATCCCGAAGTGTAGGTTTTTACCAGTGAGAGACAAGATAATTGTTTTTCTCTTAGGAGATCAAAGCGGTTGTTCGCTGCCTCAGTGTGCACAGTTCGAATCTCACCCCAGCTCGGATTTTGTCGAAGTAAGAAATAACTATTCCGAAGAAAAATTATTCCGTCTTCACTTTCTTGCGGTGTGTTGGATTATATATATATATATATATATATATATATATATATATATATATATATATATATATATATATATATATATATATATATTTATATATATACATGTATATATATATATATATATATATATATATATATATATATATATATATATATATATATATATATATATATATATATATATATATATATATATATATATATATATATATATATATATATATATATATATATATATATATATATATATATGTATATATATATATATTTATATATATACATGTATATATATATATATATATATATATATATATATATATATATATATATATATATATATATATATATATATATATATATATATATATATATATATATATATATATATATATATATATATATATATATATATATATATATATATATATATATATATATATATATATATATATATATATATATATATATATATATATATATATATATATATATATATATATATATGTGTGTGTGTGTGTGTGTGTGTGTGTGAATTTAGCAGTATATTTTCATTATAGCAGGTTTTGTAGGAAACGACCCCTAGTCTCGTGTTAATGATTTTCTTTTCAATCTTCTTGATTTTTCTTATGTTCGCCTTTTCTTCATTGGTCAAACTGTGAATAAGCCTAGCGAAGTTCATAGAGACTGATATTAAATAATTGCAAAAAGGTGGAAGGAAATTAATTCACCTTAGAACTTTCTTTTATTATACTGACGCGTTTCGATGCGTCAAGTAACATCCTCAGAGTTAGAGAAAAATAGTAAATATACAAATTTATTAACCATATCATGTACACACTAACTATAAGGCATGTAAATGCTAATTAAATGGGTAAGTAATACATTTATTCCAGTATATATATTATAAAAAATGCGTTGACAAACTGAGGAACGCAACGTAGATACGTGTAGGCGAATTAGCAAGGAGTGGAGGTGCAGGTAGGAACTTGTCGAGGAAGTGTAAGTGACCGTAGAGAGGGGAGGGGTAAGTTGCTTGCCAGAAATGATTATCGGCTAGGGAGAGCTGTCTAAAATATACCCATTCCTTCTAGTTCCTCTTCTGGCAGTTGGTAGGACTTCATGTGAGTTAGATTGTATATTTAGTCTTGGTTAGTTTTCTTGAATATATATTGCTTCAAGGAGGAGTAATTGCGGTCTGTTGGGAGCATAACCTAAATTTGGGTGTTTTTTTCCATCATTTTTCTGTTAAGGCGTGTTCCATGTATTTCTTGTGTATGTTTTTAGTTGCACCATTGTTGAAGTAGTATGCTATTCTTCTTGAGAGTGTTGTTTTAGTCATTCCGATATATGAGTTAGGTAAGAGCTCACAGTCTCCTAAGGTACATGTGTACTCATATATCAGGTGAGTCCTTTGTTTGGGTTAAGGCCGAAGTTTGGGGATATTTTTCATGAAAAGATTTGATGTCCGTCTACTTTGACAGTCTGATCTTTATTTGGCATTAGTGGGTTTTTATTCCGCAGTTAATAATTTCCTTGATTACTCTCTTGTCTGCATGGTGTTCTTCATAATGTTTTACTTATCTGTATTTCGGTTCTTCTGGGGTTCTGACAGGTACCATCGGTCCATTTTAATTCTTATAGATTCCTATATTTCTTTTTTAGAGAATCCGTTGTTTACGAGTACCTTGGTACCTCTGTCAAGTTCATTGTGTCTATCCTTCCATGTAGTGCAGTGGGTGAAGGCACGGTTAATATACGATGTGATCAGGCTTGTTCGGTAACGTTTAAGGCATTCGCTGACTGCATTCATGCAAAGTATCGGGTTGGTGGCTTTGACATGTACTTTTGTCGTTATTGTTTCATTCATATTGGTAGTGAGGATGTCTAAAATTGGTAATTGGTTGTTTTGGGTTTCTTCGATGATGTAGTTGAGGAAAGAAAATTCTTTAAAGTCTTTCTCTAGCTTATGTATTTCTTCTTCTGTTTGTACATTAATGCAAACGGATTGCAATTTTCATGCAATTTTAAGGTGTCTTGAAGTTAAGAGATCAGGCCAACGCTTCGCCAATGGATAGAGAAGTCTTCAGAATCTTTCTGGTAAAACTACTTAGCACCTTATAAAGTGCGTGCACCTGCCGGTTCACGCACCCTTTCTCTGAGTCGATATTAAATGAGGCTGCTACCGCCTAGTGTGGGGGCTGTCTATTCTGCATCAGGTTTTGGTTTGTTAGAGTTTTTGGATCAGGCTCTGTACTCCTCTATACGTGATTAATATTTAAATTCTTGAGTAGGTGTTTTTATCCCTGAAGGATGCGAGCTTCCCAAGGGAAATCTGAGTGTTCTCTTTTATTTATTATAATTATTTTGATCTTTGAATTTTGACCTTGTTCTTATATTGCTATTTATCTTGTTGGTATTCTTTATTTTATATATTCGTTTAAGATTAGCATAAAGATAAAGTTTCTTTTGTACTTTTAAGGCTATGTCCACTTCGGTGGACGCCAGATGGGATCGCTAATGAAGTAAGATATCATGAGAATCATGTCGATTTCTTGCAAGATTTACTTAAATTTTGAGACCATTTTGTTTCCTGTTCTAAAATGCATCTCACCTGATGAAATTAGTACATTGATATGCGTAGATGTCGAAGTTAGTGTTTTCCATTTTATCAAAAAATGCACCTTCCTTCTGACGCCTCCCTCGCCTTTGGTGACCATGTTTTTCACTTTGCTTATTTTTCACTTTTAAGCATATCTTCAGCAAACTATGTTTCGGCCAACCACACTAGCAATATATTTCAATCTTTTCATTTGTTGACTCAAACAAGGCGCACAATATCATCGTCCACTAATATTTTCCTTTAGGAAAATCGCTTGCAAAGCAATCTCGAATCAAATTTAAAGTTATAATAAAGCTTAGTAACGCTTAGACTCTTTTTAATACACCTGAGTTTTCTACAGCAAATACCATGTACCTTGCATACCATGACAGATAAGTTTGTCTTCTGGGTCACACGTCTTCGCTCACCTGTTAGTCCCTTCTTAGTTTTTGTTCTTCTTAGTTTATGGTCAAAAATAGTGTTCTACGTGACCTTAAATGGATTTATTTGTGTAACTATTATACCCATGTTACAGTAATATAGATACAAGTAATAGTACTCAACTACGGACATAGCCTCTTTTTTTCGGACATCGTTTAGCAAAAGTAAGAGAAGAGGTTATTTCCATGCTGCTTTGAATCAAAGGAACTCCATATTTTTATTATTTAACTACCCGTAGTTAGGACTAAGTTGTGCTGCATTTAATCTTGCGAGAAGCATTCCGTTGCTATTAATATCAGGTAGAAGAAGATTCTTTCCATCGCTACATCATATTATGAATCATAAGGAAATTTAATCAAATTAAATATTACTTTCTTGTAGAAAACTTTGTAAAAAAAGTACTGAAAAATTAAATACTTTCCTAAAGTCTTGATTAAAAAGTTAAAAGTATGAATTCTTTTATTTACGATGCGTCTCGCTCATTAGGAGCAATATTGAGAACAGAAACACACAGTGAAACAAATTGGCCTTAATCTGCCGACCCGCAGGTGTACACATACGAAAAGTTGTTGACTTAATTACTGAAGCAATTGAAAAAATTGTGTAATGCAATCAGGAGAAGTTAGTGGGGAAGAAAAAGAGAAGTAATGAAGGAATTAGGAGAAGGAGTAGATGAAGAGAGGTAATAGAAACTATTCAAAGATTGCAAGGTATGATAGGGCAGAAAATGTGCACACAATAAATTTTTTAAATTGGGTGATTTTTGAGGTTCTAACATTATATTAAATATTATAATTATCAAATGATCGACTGATTACACTGGCTATCATTTTTTTTAAATGGCGATTTTTCAGATTGAATCTGCTATTCCAAGATATATTGTGAAAAGCTGAATTCTAGACGGGAATATAGAATTGTTAAGGAGATACCACATTGATTTTTTCCACTTTTTATTGCGTTAAATTTTCATATAAGAAATTAAAGCTCATCAAAAGCCCCTTTTATTCCTGCCAAAATCATAATAACCTAAGGCGGCGATTTTGAGATACAGGGGGGTATTTTAGAACCAACCCCTTGAAACCTGCTATCATATAAATGGCTATAGAATTACTAAAAATTAAGCATTTGAACTCAACTCATGATCAAAAGATGAAAATATAATTTAGTAATCATGTGTGTAGAATTCTAAATACCACGTACATTAAGTGTACGCAGAAATACCCCGACACAAGCTGCGTGTCCCTCCCGTATTCCAAATTCACCTTTTGCCTCGAATTCCCTCCGCCTATTTTCGCACCAAAGAGACGACCAAATTGGCGGCTGGCCGCTCAGAAAAATGTCTGCCACTAAAGATACCTGAGCCGAAGAAGGGCCGAGTTTGTACGCCGTCCTAAACCGTGACGTGGAGCAAGGATAGCTCAAAGGTGTGAAGGATTTACTCTGTTTGGCGGCAGATTATAAGGTCTTTCGCGTAGCGATACCGATTTTATGAGAATTCGGTGCTCTCTCTTGATTTTTGCTCGTAAGGGAATGAATGAATGAATAGTGCATTAAAGGTTAAAAGCTGCGTAGCCCAGATGGACTATCTCGCAGCCAAATTCACTTATGGGCGGTGAATTTAAAATTATTATTTTTAAAATATTGCCATATTAAAATACATAAAAAAGCAAAAATGTCCTTGGGACCAAAAGTAGTTTAATAGGCAATATTAAGTCAGTTGAGTTAAAATCTTTTAACAAAAAATAGACCATTAAAAAATTCAACAAAAGGTAAAAAAAAAGTAAAAAATAATAAATAACAAGTAAATAAACTATGAATATATCAACAATATATCTTTAAAAGTTATTAAGCAATTATATTTTTGTTAAGAATTTATTCATTTTTTTAAAAATGTAAAAACATAAACTATGAATAGATCAACAATAAATATATAAAACTATTTTAAATTTTGTTTAAAAGATTGCTTTCTTTTAGGAAGGTTAGTATCCTAGTCACGTCAAAGAAGCAATAGGTCTCAGAAAAGATGCCCCACAAAGCCTGCTGGGGGGCCATCTCTCTGGTAATGAAGAGAAAAGTCGTCCTTCTGAGATTTCTTAGCAATGGGCATTCTACAAATATATGGAGGACAGATATTTGTACCCCACACAGAATGCACATAGGTGGGGGCAGCCCACTCATTAAATGCTCATGGGTGAGCCGGCAATGGCCTATCCTCAGACGGACAAGCGCAACCTCCATTTTACGATGTCTAGTTGTACGTGGCCATGGGTGAACGGAGGGTTTTATGGAATGGAGCTTGGTGGGAGGGATCTCACTCCACCTCTTCTGCCATAGGCCGACCACGTATTCATTGATCAGAGGATAGGCATCGCAGAGTGGGACTGGGGCCACTAGAGCTGTCCCCAGTGATGCTACTTCTTTGGCTGCAGCATCTGCCCTCTCATTGCCTGGGATGCCCACGTGACTAGGCACCCAGCAAAAGGATATCTCGTGGATAGGCGATAGTCGTAGGAGCCACCGCTGGATCTTGGAAACCAACGGATGGCTCGAACCAACATCACCCAACATTTGAAGCGAACTAAGGGAGTCTGTAAAGATAGTATGAGAACCAGATGGCCTGCCAGCTATGATAGTCAGTGCCGCCATCATAGCAAAGAGTTACGCTGTGAATGCAGAAGCTGCGTTTGGCAGGCGGACCAATGCTGTCTCAGATGGAAAAATAGCAGCTGCTCCAACTCTTGTCCGGTGACTTGGACCCATCGGTGAACAAAAAAGTGCTATGCCGATGTTGAGAGGAGTGGTCGCCATACATGGCTCTCAATACTACAGGCAGGTGGTGATCCTTGGGCCTATCAGCTAGTTCCCTACATACCATTACAGGTGGTATGAGCCACGGGGGGGGTCTTTGGCATGGTAAAGGGAATCACTGAGAACTCCCTTAGTTGCGCAGTGTGCACGGCCATACGCAGAGCAAAGGGGCGAGCCAGAGATGGAGATCTATCGTATGAGGCCACTGTCCCTGTATTGAACATGCACTCATACACTGGCGTCTGCGGTAGTTGCTCAAGTCTAAGGAGGTAGTTTAAATTAGACTTGAGCCTGTGATAGAGAAGGGGGAGAACCCCGTTCTCTGCTTAGAGGCTCCACACTGGGGAGGACTTAAAGGCTCCAGAAGCCAGGCACACACCCTGGTTACGCACAGTATTTAGTTTTTCGAGAATGGATGGCGAGGCAGAGGAGTACACCTGTGATCCATAGTCTAGCTTTGATTGGACCAATGCTAGATACAGGAGCCACAGGGTACGTCGATCACTTCCCCAAGAAGTGTGAGACAACAGTTTCATTATGTCCATTCTCTTTAAACAAGACCTTTTCAAGGCGTCCACATGGTGCCGGAAAGAAAGCCTTGAATCAATTATGACCCCCAGATATTTGAAATGGGGCTCAAAATCTATAGGCACACCATATAGCGACAAATGGGGGGGGTCCCATGTCACTAACTTATGCCCATAAAAGTGGTGAACAGCCTTGGTTTTTACTGCGGAAAAGCGGAAACCCTTGGAGGAAGCATTTTCAGCTACAGGGCTTATAGCTCGCTGTAGCTTACAGACGATAAATGGGAGTCTGGGCGAAGAACAAATGAGCGCCAGATCATCCACATATAACGTCGACGAAATCTCGAGAGGGAGATTTCTAACAATGCTATTAATGGCCACAGAGAAGCAGGTGACACTGAGGACACTTCCCTGTGGCACACCCTCAACTTGGTCCACAGGCTCCGATAAGGTGCCTCCAATCCTTACGCGTAGTGTGCGTCGCATCAGAAATTGCTCGACAAATCTGGGGAGGTAACCCCGCAGGCCCCAATCATGGAGTTGTTTAAGGATACCACGCCTCCAGGTGGTATCGTATGCTTTCTCAATATCAAAGAAGACAGCGATGGCGTGCTGCTTCTTTGAAAAAGCATCTCTTACGAGTGACTCCATTCGGACAAGCAGGTCTGTCGTACTCTGCTTTTTCCTGAACCCTGATTGAGAAGGAGATATGAGATTTTGAGTCTCCAAAAACCAGACGAGTCTGAAATTGACCATTCTCTCAAACACTTTACATGGACAACTGGTAAGAGCAATGAGGCGGTAATGGGTGGGCTCCGTCCCGTCCTTTCCTGGTTTGCGGAATGGAAGGACTATGCCCTCTCTCCACATGGAAGGGAAGCGGACCTTGATCCAAATCCAGTTGTAAATGTCCAGTAAATGAGAGAGAAGGGATGGATGCATATTCCTAATCATATCATAGGAAATGCCATCCGATCCGGGGGCAGTGGATCTACAGTGCTTCAGTGCATTATGGAGCTCATGGATAGAGAAGAGTCGGTTGTAAGACTCGTTATCCATGTTAGGCTCCATAAAGTTGAGCGGTTGCTGCTCCTGTTAGAGCCTAAAGCACTGGAATTGCATCTCATAATTATTTGGGCTTGAGATGCTAGCAAATGATCTGGCCAAGACATTGGAAATATGGGACAAGTCCCCCAACAATTCTCCAGCTTGGACAATGTTGGGAGCTGTAAAGCCATTGGATTTGCCCAATAGCTTTTTGACCCTTTTCCACACTTTGTCTATAGGCCTTTGCCAACTTATGGACGCGATGTAACCTTCCAACGAGGTCTTTCGAGCCTGTCGAAGGATGCGTCGCCGTGCTGCCCTTGCTCTGTTACGAGCAATTTTATTTACCATCGTAGGGAAGCGATGGTAACGTCGGCAAGCCATTTTACATTCAGTCACGGCTCTCGAGCATTCAGCCGACCACCAGGGAACTTGTGGTCCGCGAGCGGTTGAGCCGGAGAGCGGGATGGAGGAGTTAGCCGCTTTATTGACGTGGACTAGGAGGTCATCGATAGCCACGTCAATATCTTCATGAGGGAAGGACCCGTCATGGCTCGAGAGGTGCCTGAATTTAGGCCAGTTTGCTTTTTTTGCATTCCATTTTTGACTAGGTGGTGAAGGGGGGGGCCACCTGTACATGGCGCTATAAAAATGGGGAAGTAATCGCTGCCTCGCAAGTCAGGATCCACTGCCCAGTCAAAATCAGCTCTACAGCTTGGTGAACAGATGGACAAGTCCACGCATGTAGAGCTGCTCGTCTGGATGTGAAATGATGTATGGCTGCCATCGTTTAGAAGGCAGACATCATTTTCGCTCAGAAATTTCTCAATCATGTTTCCCCTAGGGTTCTTATCATGGTCCCCCCAAAGGGGATGTTGAGCATTAAAATCCCCAATCGATAGAAAGGGGGGAGGGAGCTGTTTAATTACCTCTACTAGTTTTCTAGCTAGAGAGGCTGTGTCTTTTTCCTCACTAGGAGGGAGGTAAAGCGAGCAGACCGTATAGTGGCGATGGGAGAACAGGCGGACAGCCACCACCTGCAGGTCTGTCGCAAGGGCGATCTGGTTGTGGGGAACCCTGCTGTTGATGAGCACAGCAGAACCATGGATTGGTTCTATAGGGTTCTATAGTATCCCACAAAACCAGGAATATTGGGTACATTACGAGTACCCAAGCAAGTTTCCTGTAAAGCTATACAATCAGGATTGTAGCCCTTAAACAGGAGCTTGAGTTCTTCCCACTTGGGGAAGAGACCTTGGATGTTCCAATGAATTATTGGATACATCCTTACCTCTTTAAGACAATCATCCTACCCTTAGGGGTAGGAGGTTTTGGTTTTATACTACCCGTAGGGGTAGTTTTGGTCATACCAATTACCGGTTTTGGGTATGACTCTGGAGGCATCGGGAGCGTTAATTTAGCTGTCGACTTTACTTTTAAACGTGGCAATTTTGTTAGCTGGCTATACGAAATGACTGTCTTGACTGGAGAAGCAGATGTGGGAGCATCCCTATCAGTCATTTCGTGAGCCGATGACATCGACATCGACTTGGAAAATTTTTCAGAACTAAAGACAAAATCCCACCTGAAATGAGCTGTTCAGTTTTCTATGAATTCATTTGCCCCAGATGCCACCAGGGGATTTACATTGGCAGCACTGTTCGCTCACTTAGGGCTAGGGTCTGTTCTCATCTTGGTATTAGCTCTCGCCCTGGCTCCACCTTGACCAATAAAGAAACTTCTCCCATTCGAGATCATTCAATTAAATGTAAGACAGAAATTTCCGACAAAAACTTTCAAATTATAGGAGATGCAAAGGACTCCACTTCCCTGCGCATTCTCGAATCATTATTTATAAAACAACTAAATCCCAGTTTAAATTCTGATTCAACTGCTTTTCCCCTTCTTATTTCATAAACCACTCAAAATATTTTCACAACCTACCAATCTCTAATCGGTTCCCTCTATAATCTTTCCTCAGTCTCTCCGCTTTTGCCGTCCACTAAAGGTGACTAATATTTTTGTGTACCAATTAATTGCCCCAATTAATATATTTTTTATATTTATCCATATTTATAGCATCTATATTTGGTGTCAAGTTTTCAAATGATTTTTTGACATTTTCAATTTATTATATAATTTATTACTATTGCTGCTTCATTTAGTGACTAATATCTGTGTCAACCAATAATTGCATCAACTAGTGTTATATTTATGCCTATTTAAAGTACCCATAATTGATCCATATCTAAATTTCAATAGTTTTCAAACGATTTGTCATAATTTCAATTAACTAAATAATTTTTTTTTAATCTTTGTGTGCATTATAATTTTTGTAATTTTAAACGTGTTCTAAATCTCTTTTATAGACCAGAAGATGGGTAAGATACCCGAAACGTTGTACTTAATTAAATGAGAAATTTTACATGTCTCATTTTGGGATTTATCCTTAACCTCAAAATAAGCCTTCTTAGAAGCAAACCTATAGAATATATATATATATATATATATATATATATATATATATATATATATATATATATATATATATATATATATATATATATATATATATATATATATATCATAGAATGTACTCTCGACGATTTCCCATATATAACTTTTCGTTGAGGGAACTTATTTAATTATCTTTAGAGTGCGTGGATGTCTAGGCTGGCCGATATTATGTATCTTCGATATGCTTAAGAAGTGGAACTGAGCTCAAGGATAATAATATTGCTATCATTAATAAAATAGAGTTTTATTAATAAAAACTATCAACAACACACAAAACGGAAAATATTGACATAAACAGAGAATGGAAGGGTCGTGGGGAATCTAGCTAATCCAAGGATTAAGGGCGATTTAAAAAGGTAAAACAAATATAAACTTAAAGGGGTGGGATGGCTCGCTAAACCATTTAAAGCACAGGATAGAGTTGACAAAAGGGTTGAATACTCAAAGGTAATGTTCGGCCTACGTAATTATACTTGTTGTGCAGAGGAAGGCGACGTGAAGGAATTTTCGGTGCGCTGGCGAGTTCCAGCCGAAGGGGGGGGGGGAATTAAATGATCCTGACGTAGCGTCTTCAGAATGAGAACCGTTTCTTAACGAACGGCTTGAAGAACAATGGCTGTTCTACGTTGTTCTCTTCTGAACAACAAGGGGGAAGGGTGAGAACCGTTTCTTGGCGAACGGGCTCAAACGAACAATGGCTGTTCTACGTTGTTCTCTTCTGAACAACAGGGGGAGGGTGAGAACCGTTTCTTATCAACGGGCTCGAACGAACAATGGCTGTTCTAACGTTGTTCTCTTTCTGAACAACAGGGGGAGCCTTGTGGACTTGGTTCGCGTCACGAAGGCTCGAACCTTGGCACTCAAGGGATATTGTCCTTCTTTTGGACAAGTGATGGTGGATCTCGAGTTTCAGGGCCCTTTGGTGGCATAAGCTGAGACTGGACCGTAGTGATGTCTCGCGAAGAAAATCTGGATCTCTAATCTGATCTTAGTGGTAAAGTTTCCAAATAAATAGTCGGGACACCCCTTGGCGTGGGGGGACAATGGAGTGGGAACTTCGAGGGAATACACAGCCGAGCCTGAGAACAATGCCTTATCTGCCCATAAGCCTAACTCAATCTGGCTAGGTCGGCGCATGGGGCGACGGGGGAAGATAAACCTCCTTGTTTAAGCATTGACTCAGGTGGCTGCGATAAGGCGCCAGGCTTCAAAGCGAAGATGCACGTGGGTAGCATCGTGGTTTTAAATAACATGTGATAGTGGTTGAAATTAAGCGGCCTCAGCCCGTTCTATCACACATATATATATATATATATATATATATATATTGAGGGAAGAGGCCATGTTGTTTGTAAGGTTAGTTCAAGTTAACAACGAGAGTATCTTTGTTAACATTAGTCTGCAGCATTTTTTTTTCTATTCCTTCCATCACTTTTACATTTTTTCTGCTGCTCCAAGTCAATTTTACAAATAAAATTGGAAATCTGCTTGTTTGTATTTCCTTATTGATTCAAGTGTTAATTTAACATTCATGCCGCAATGTGTATTTAGTTGTTTGAGCTTATGTTGGTTGTCTTTGTTTTCTCTTTGTTGAGACGCTAATCTTGGAATTTTACTCTCCACGTAGTTCAGTTTAACTTGATTTTTTTATTATACACATTTCACTTAATTTCACCTAGATTTATGTTCATTATTTCACTATTATTTAGTAACTTTTACATTTCTTGATATTTTCATTTTGTGTTTGTATTTACATTTATTGCTGCATTTCATTCACTTTACTTCACTTAGCATTTGATATATTTTAGCTCTATTGTTTATTCACTTTTACATTTTGTTGTTTTATAATTTTGAGGTTGCATTTTGCACTTATTAATAATCTATTAATTATTTTTTGGTTGGTTTAGGTTTCTTCAGCTGGACTTTTTCGGTTGTCTTATAGGTCGTCATGTTCGGTTTTTGGTATTAGTTAGATTTTATGTCTCTATTTGTTTTGGTTTCTTAAGATGACTTATTGTGCCCTTTTGATCTGTCTTAATTGTGCTGTTTTCTTCCTTTATTGACTTCCTTTTTTAAGTAAACATTAGTCGCTCTTCAAAGCGCGGCTGGTGTCTACAGCTTTGGAATCGACTGTATATTTTTAAAATACTGTAGGAAGTTAGTTTTTTCGCTTTACTCTACTCTTGATATTAATAATCAACAGTTGATGGTCAGCTTCTTGGTATAAAATTTTATGGCTTTTATGTTCACTTCTTCTCGTTTTCAATAGATATATAGAGCCTTATGTTGTATCTTGTGAGTCCCAGTTTTTGGTTATCATTTCGCTGTTGATTGGGCTCGGTGGTAAATTAACACACCCCTTCCTGAGGTTATATATATTTTATTTTTATTTTTAGCCTCGTTAATTTCTAGCTTTTGTTTTATTACACCCTCTTGATGTATCTTTTAGCCTCAAAACTTTACTTTCCGATTGGTACTTATAGTTTTGATCTTCTAAATCGATACCTGTGACCTTGTTCGTGGAGATTGGGAGTATCGTGAATTTTCTTCCGTTAATTCTTATTTTACAGTCCTTTTCGTAGTTGTTGATGCTGTTAATTCATATATTTAAATTCTATGGCTGTAGTCCGAGCCAGAAAGCGGTTTTTTGATTGTATCAGCTAACCGCGATCTGGCTCATATCATCTACAATTTGTATTGTAAGCATTCAGTCATTACTGATGTTGGTAGGTCCGCTGTACGAGTATATATTTAATAGACCCTGGGGATGATACAGCCATCCCAACCCCAGGTGGAACAAAGTACAAACAATAAAATCGTTCAAAGCTGAAAATAATATCGAACATTTAGGACCTTGGCCTTGGAATTCGCCAGATTTCAATCCATTATAGAATTTGCGGGTGGTAATCAAACTGGCAGTTGATTAACCGCAACCATCCAATTGTGAACGGGTACGGATACAAATTGACCAAAAATGGAGCAGTATCAGTCCAGACACAATCACAATTTTGGTCTCCACTATAAAAAACGAATTAAAGCCGTCATGACGAACAAGGAAAATTATTGTAAATATTAACTGCGCGTATCAATTAACGGTATTTATTAATAAAATGGGTTTGGGCTCTAACTTTCTATATATTTCACCCTCAAATTATGATACCAACATACAAAGACAAAATTCAATGTTTGATTAGTTCTATTAATTTTCATATATAAAAAATATTGTAGTCTCAAATCTTTTGCCTTGTCTGTATAATCACAAGCTCTTTACTAAACACAAGGGAAACGAGATTTTCAAATAAAGGGAACGGTTATAGCAAATGCTAAACAATAAAACTACTTGTATATGTCAAATTTCAATTTGTTTCTTTCCACAGATGCAACCCATCACTATATCAGAAGGTCTATAATCTCTGGCTGGTCTGCATTCAGCTCTAATCCGGAGAAGAGAGCGCTTTTATTGTATTTTAATTTATTTATTAATGTTTCATAGAAAATATTGATAAAAAATTTCAAATGAAATAAAATCCTTATATTTTCAGGATTAGAGCTGAATGCAGACCAGCCAGAGATTATAGACCTTCTGATATATTTCAGCATCTAAACGGTGAAGTGCACAACAATAATTTAGACTTGATATTATCAGTAGAAAGTTCCTTACAATGAAATAACAGACTCTTATTTACCTTAATTATACTTGTTTTCTTTATTCTCTTCGTATTACTTTCTCTCGGTAACCCTTTTCTTTTTACAATCATCTCTTTTGATTTTTTTACCCTTCTCTTATTCGCCTCTAATTAAGTTTTCCTTATTACTGGATTTTATATTTTTTTATTTAACACAACTTATCAACCTAATATTACCTTCATTATTTAACTTATTTTCAGTTTCTCCTGTTTAATATTGTATATATTTAAGCGTGGTTATTATTTTCTAATTTTAAATTATTTCCCTTTGCTTCTTTATTCACATCATTACTGCAGAATACGATTCCGACAGTATTTAAAATTCAGTATTTTCTCTTGTTTGTATGTAAGCACGATAAAATAGAATGCTCGTTTACTTTCGTTCCATTCTCCATTTTTTGTCCAGGTAAAGTAGGATGAAGTATGAGATTGATGAGGCAGGGGAATATTCCTTTTGTGAATAGAAGCGTAGTAACAACAAACGAACGAGATAAATGGCTAAGTTCTGAATGGCAATATGGTGTTCACCTCTTTTCTCGCCAAAAAGCAAAAGAAGGAGAACTGCAATTTACGCGAAAATGTTGAAGACTGAGAGGAAGCTGACTTAAACTATTGAAGAAAAAGGTTTAATAGTTTTAAAATATAAGAAAGTGAAGATATATGATTTAAAACCCTCCCAAAAGCAATATTAAAGCTATGCTAAAGACTCGGTGATGCAAAGAGAACAAACCCCAATAGATTTAAAAGATGATTGATAAGATAAAGAGAACAAAAGGGACAATTATCCTAAATTCTCTAGTGTATGAATGATACCTTAATATCTCTAAGTAAAAAGTATGTATTCCCTAAGTAATCTTAACTAAAATTTATATACCTAATTGATGATTTTAATGACTTTAATCCTGCAATCCAATACATATATTAACATACATTAGTGCGTACCCTGTTTATGTGTATCTGGTTGCCATGATCAATGTGTACTCAGAGCGGACAAGAATCAGAAAGATCGTATGGGCTTAAGGAAAACAAACCAAGAACAAGGAGCTGTTTTTTAAGACTGATTCAAGGCAGGATTTTCAAGGAAGTGTCGGGCGGAGAGAAAGGCAGGAGGAATTATTTAAGAAATTGACCATGAATAAATACAAGACCAGTTCAAGGAAATAATAACAAAAAAAACCCAGAGGATATAACAAAGGACGAAAGGAATTTTTTAAGGAAGTATACACCGAGAAAAAAGCCATGAGGAGAAAACAAAATGACTACAGACTAAACGCCAGAATGAGCGAGAAAAATCCAGTAGGAGCGATAATGATTCGGACACTTAGATTTCCTTCGCAAAACTTACACTAGCTGCAAACCAAATAATGGTAAGTAATGGATGATAAATTATAGATATAAAATAAGCATGTCTATACGTAAAAATTAGGTATAAGATATTATTTTTACACCACAAATTTGGTTATGAAAATAATCTAGGCATCGTTATTACTAACGTGCGAGTCTAGACGCGTGCGAGTCGAGTCACGTGCGACCCTTATGTTGCTTTACATTCTCTTTTCAATGATACAATTACCAAAGTCCTCTCAAGTTTAGCCCGGAAATTATCTTGTTTTGGCATTGACATCATAAATATTCGGCCGATTCTAAAGAAATCTAAAACCCTTATATTGTTTTACATTCTCTTTCAAATCATATAATTGCTAAAGTTCTCCAAGGTTATCCGGGAATTATTTTATTTTGGTTATAACATCATAACTATTCTGCAGATTGTAACTAAATTTAAAACCCTTATATTATTTTACATTCTCTTTCGAATAAAGAATGGCCAAATTTCTTTCAAGGTTAGTCAGAGAATTATTTTGTTCTGCCAGTAAGATTCTGTTTCGAATGAAAGAAATGACAAAGTCCTCCTAAGGTTCACTCGGAAATTACTTTGTTTTGTCAATAACATCATAAATCTTCCGCCGATTCTAACAAAATTTGAAACCCTTATGTTGTTTTACATTTTACTTTGAATGATTGGACGGCCAAGCTCCTCCCCAGGTTACTCCGGGCTTAATTGTAAAGTTTTTTAGGTCGTAAATGTCTTAAATCAGAATAAGTGTGAACACTCGACTTCTTGGTCAGCAGACCTCGTTCTATTATTTTATCTTTGAGAAAGCCATATAATTTATGGTATCAACTTACCTCCATGAATAATTAACAATTTAAGTCATTACTTTGTCAAGAGCCGAGCAGCAAACGTGCCAAGGAGACTCATTTTACCTTCCTATATTCAGTAACTAATTGTTAACCTTTGTCAAGAGACTCATATCTCAACAGAGCCAAAGCTGAAAGAGTAAAGGTAAAAAGAATCGTGCATAATATCATAATATTGACCCGTGTAACGATAACAAAGGCTCATGTATCAGTGGAATTTACACTGGTAGGCCTAAGCACGTTGTATCCACAGGAGACCAATGGTCAAAAGTACACTTCAGCGATGAATCGAAGTACAATTTGTTTGGTTCAGATGGCAGAAGGTTTGCTCCTCGAAGACCTAGCCAAAGTTATCTGTGAACTGCGTGAAGAGTTGCGTTAAGTTTGCTCCAGGAAAGATTATAATGTGGGACAAGATTTCGGAGGAATATACTGGCCCACTAGTCCGCTTGAAGGACAGAGTGAATTCTCAAGTTTATAAAGAACTTCTGCTACCACATGTTGTGCCCCATATGAGAGCCGCCTCTGCCCACCCAGTCATTTTATTTAGGAGGAATAGAGAAAATAACACCAGAATAATGCCTTGGTTAGTCTCTACCTTTGGAAAAAGATGTCAGTGCGTAATTTATATTCGATTATGTCTCCAATTGAAACCCGATAAAGGAAACAATAGGATTTATCAAAAAGAATTAGTTTCGGGTACAGAAAAGGTGGCCAATATATTAAATAACAGTTTTGCAGCGGTATTTATAAACGAAAACGAACATAATATATCACAAACGAACGACGTGATAAACTTTAACGAGCATAACCTTTTAACCGATATTGAAACCTTCGAAGCAAAAGTAATTTTTTTATATCAGTTTAAATTCAGTAAATCTCCAAGTCCTGATTTTATCTATCCGGCGCATTTAAAAAAAATTTGAAACGTTTTAGTGGAACCGCTAACGATTTTTCTAACAAATGTACGGAAGAAGGTGTCATGCCATTAAGCTAGCGAATATAACTACTATTTTTAAGAAGGAAAAAAAAAGAACTTCCCACCAATTGTCGATTATTAAGTTTAACATCCATCGTGGGTAACTTAATGGAATCCGTCATTCGCAACAGGGTGATCGATCATTGGGAAGCGCATAATCTCCTAAATTGTAGTCTACATGGCTTTTGACAGAAGCCTCCATGTTTAACCAATCTTTCAGAATTTTATGACAGCATGATTTAAAGCTATGACGAAAGTAGATATTTGCACATAATTTAATTAGACTTTAAACGGTAAATTTTTGGAGTGGAAAAATGTAACAAGTAGCGTGCTCCATTGGTCCTGTTTTATATTTTTGAAAAAATATGAAGATAATTAGTTGAGAAAATCTAAAATTCTTTTCACAATGTTTGAACTAACAACAAACCTCTCACTATGAGCTACACATGAGGCCTAAGATAATGAGCATAATACTCTGTTTACCAAATTCTAATCATTTTCTTTCTCTCAAGATTTTTTTCCCGTAAAATGGCTAGTTGAGTATTAGTTAGTAGCATAACTAAGGTAGCTTAGACCTCATGTGCTGCTTAGTAACGAGAAATGGCGTAAACTAAGTGTCGAATAAGGCCTGACAAGGAAATAATACATCATGGCTGTATCCTATAAATATACATAAAATGTATTACTAAATTATACTATTGCATATATATATATATATATATATATATATATATATATATATATATATATATATATATATATATATGTATATATATATATATATATATATAACGGGGGGGCCCAAAAGTTACTTTACATTTTTAAAAATTAACAACACAAAAACTAATTAAGTTATAAAAGTTGGTGATATATAAAATGAAAGAGGAGATCTTGGGTTTTTATTTTTTAATTATAATATCCTTCAAATGTTCTCCATTATTGTTAGAACAAAGGCGGATTCTTTGCACCATATTTTCAAAGATATTTTCCAAAACATCAGGAGTGATTTTGTCGATTTCTGTAATGATATTTTGTTTCAATTCTTGAAGAATATTAGATTTATTTACATATGACTTTTACTTAAGGTATCTCCGAAGGAAAAAATCTGGAGGGGTAAAATCAGGTGATCGTGGTGGCCAAGAAACGTCACTTAAACGTGAAATTAACCGAGTCCAAGGATTATATTGACGCTCTACAAGAGTGCTTTAAGTGGCTTGGCGGCCGCCTTCACCTCCAACAACATCAAAACCCCCCTACACCGTCGCTTTCAGCTTTCCTCTGATTATATTCTTGTTCATTCTGAATTCAGTTTTCTTATGGGTTATTTTCAAAGGAATTGTTTCCAGCCCTCAGTTGTACAAAAATGTATCCGTCAATTCTTTGATAAAATATACCATCCTCCACAAGAAATTTCCTCTGTCCCCAAGGATGTCCGCTATTGTCTTCCTTCTGATATTGGCCCACTCAACCTACTCTTACGCCGAAAACTTGATGAGCTTTTGAAAAGTTTTTACACGCATACCAACTTCAAAATAGTTTTCCTTAACAACTTTTATATTGGACAATTTTTCAGAACTAAAGACAGAATCCCACCTGAAATGAGCTGTTCAGTTGTCTATAAATTCATTTGCCCTAGGTGCCAACAGGGGATCTACATTGGCAGCACTGTTCGCTCACTTAGGGCTAGGGTCTGTTTTCATCTTGGTATTATCTCTCGCACTGGCTCCACCTTGACCAATAAAGAAACTTCTCCCATTCGAGATCATTCAATTAAATGTAAGACAGAAATTTCCCACAAAAACTATCAAATTATAGGAGATGCAAAGGACTCCACTTCCCTGCGCATTCTCGAATCATTATTTATAAAACAACTAAATCCCAGTTTAAATTCTGATTCAACTGCTTTTCTCCTTCTAATTTCATAAACCACTCAAAATATTTTCACAACCTACCAATCTCTAATCGGTTCCCTCTATAATCTTTCCTCAGTCTCTCCGCTTTTGCCGTCCACTAAAGGTGACTAATATTTTTGTGTACCAATTAATTGCCCCAATTAATATATTTTTTATATTTATCCATATTTATAGCATCTATATTTGGTGTCAAGTTTTTAAATGATTTTTTCACATTTTCAATTTATTATATAATTTATTACTATTACTGGTCATTAAGTGACTAATATCTGTGTCAACCAATAATTGCATCAACTAGTGTTATATTTATGCATATTTAAAGTACCCATAATTTATCGATATCTAAAGTTTCAATAGTTTTCAAACGATTTGTGATAATTTCAATTAACTAAATAATTTATTTCTAATCCTTGTGTGCATTATAATTTTTGTAATTTTAAACGTGTTCTAAATCTATCTTATAGACCAGAAGATGGGTAAGGTACCCAAAACGTTGTACTTAATTAAATGAAAAATTGTACATGTCTCATTTTGGGATTTATCCTCAACCTATATATATATATATATATATATATATATATATATATATCGTGCAAGGTTGCTCTTGTAGAGCCAGATATTCAGGTTCAAGATGAAAGTAAATACCAACAAAACAGGATTCATGTACGAGTATCACGGCGTTTTGAGTTATACCCACCCATCCTCGGGTACAGGTGCGGATCCAGGGGTGCACTGAGGTGGCTGAAGGCCCCCCCCCCTATATTTCATACCTTTTATGTTTATACTTCTTTTTTAAACCATAATTTTATTGTGCTTTTCAGAAAAAGTTACGTAATAATACTCGTATATATAAATAATTTTTTTTAAACCGTTGCGATCGAATGTACGTTATATGATACATGAATAAAATACAGGTAATCTCAAAAATAACACTGGTCAATAAATTGTTACTGTTTTCTGGTGACCTCAGTTTAAGCTCTGTTTTGAGGTAATTTCAGGTAACTAAGTTTAAAAATGACAATAGTTTTTTTCTATCACGTCAGGGATTTTTTTCTATGTGCTGGCGCATATTGACTCCACCCATAGCTACATAATATATTATATCTAATCAATTATGCTGTTGTATTATTTCATCCTTGTATTTAGACATCTATTTAATCTACAATATCTATTTAGACACACTTAGAAATATAAATATACTACGAGTATATCTAATTCTATTACTTTCTCTCTTTTCAATTTGATTTTATGAAATAGCACAAGATTTCAATACCAAGGCTTCATTACGGAGGAAATATTAAAATTCCCCTATCTCTTTTTGCTATATACTTGTATGTGGGAATTTTACAGTGTATGTGAATTGCCTTCTTAAAAAATGATTGAAGTTGTTTTTGAACGGTTTCCCCAATAGCATGATTGAAAAACAACTTCAATCACTTTCAAGAAGGCAATTCACAGACACGGATGAACGGAAAGTAAGCAGGAAGCAGTAAATAATATCAAACTGTATTATAGAAATCAAATGTTATCGGCATACCAAATAGACGAAAAAAAATCAAGGAGATTGTTAACCGTAACATCAAAGTTAAGAAACAAACGGCCAAGAATCAGATGATTACACTGGTCTGCGTCAAAAATGTACCTTAGGTTTTCTATAGTGTTTCTTAATAAAATTGACCTCCTAAATCCGAATCTGGCATCCGTTTTTCTTTATCAGGTGGAGTTTTTGCGATACAGTGAGTGATAATAATTTTATAGTTTATACATGTACTATATTACATCAAAGTTTTAATAGTTTTTGCACTACTGTATTCGCAGTAAATTTCGTGTACATTTTAAGTAATTATGCTAATAAGTTTATATTTTTGTAGGTTAGAAATTGCTTACCATTATAATAAGAATAATAATAATAGTGGTTAAGTTAAAAATAAACAGAAATTTAAGAATAGCTCCGACAGATTTTGCTATGTTTGCGGCTAGGAGATCAAGATAAAAGTTTTGCATCACATATATGCTGCAAGAGGGTCTACATAAGTTTAAGACGCTGGAAGCAGGGCGAACAGAAGTCTCCCTCTTTTGGTGTTTCCACGGTGTAGAGAGAGGGCAAGGACCACACTACGGACTGCTATTTTTGCATGACAAATCTTAAAGGTGAGCATTGTATCAAGTATTTAAGCATTCTATATTATATTGGCTCCTGAAAATGTCATTATTATGCATAGACCTAGCATAAAAGTAAAATCTAACATAGTTCACTTCAGCATGTACATATCTTTTACTTAACATTTATGTACTATCTGCAACTCCAAATCAATTCCTTCATGTAATATGCTATTATATTTTCAACAGATATATATAAGAAGAATAAAGATAGTGTGGTATATCCGGATGTTCCTTCTGCCATAAAACCCATGCCCCATGGTCCAGGAATTTCTATACCTTCTCCTCCTGAACATATAGTGGTCCATGAAGAGATTAATAAGGAAATTGATCAAGATTATGACACATCTGAGTCTTATCAAGTTTCCACACATGATATGGTCGCAAGACCACTCACTCAAGTTAAGTTAAATGACCTGACCAGAGATGTGGGGCTCTTAAAGGAGAATGCACAACTTCTTGGATCTCGACTTCGTGAAAGTAATCTTTTCGCTAAAGAAACAACATTCTTTTGGTACAGAAATAGAGAACAAGAGTTTCGAAGCTATTTTTAAAAGCATTCTTCCAGCTCTCTAGTATACTACGCCAATATTAAAGGACTTGTTGAGGCCCTTGGAATTCCCTACAACCCATTAGAATGGGGCCTTTTCATAGATTCCTCCAGTAGAAGTTTAGAAGCTGTGTTACTGAATATTGGTAACAAGATAGCTTACGTTCCTATAGGCCATTCAATCCAGCTTACTGAAAGTTATGAAAAAATTGCTGGATGCAATAAATTACTCTACCCAGAATTGGAGGATATGTGGTGACTTAAAGGTAAGATCATTTTACACTTGGCATTTCTAAGTTCTTTGATATTGACATTTTCACTTTTAATTGTTAATAATTGTATACACCTTTTGGTCAACTTATATTTTACAAGAATGGATAATCTGGAAATCATGATTCATTTTTTAGTTAGATTTTTTTGTTGAAGTGTGTCCCTATAGGTTAATGCATCCTTTTGAGTTAATGGAAAACTTATCCTAATTGAGAAAGTATACAACATAACTCAATAAACTGAAAATAAGATGTATATATATCCAATTAGTTCCAATACAATGATTTAATGCATCGGCATACAGGAGTTTTCAGTACATATTCATATTCTTATTGTTTTAAGAAATATTACTTTGAATTTGTTTTTAGAAATATTGCACTTTGAATTTACATACCCAGCTAAATTGCAGTTTCCGGTGGTGTCTCTCATACTTGGCATGCAAACAGGCTACACGAAGCATCCCTGTTTTTTATGTTTATGGGACATTTGTGCAGATAGTATGCAGATTGGCCTCCATGAGAAGCATTTAGAATTGGATCAAACAATGTGATAGCTGAAACTTTAGTGCCTCCTCACAAAATATTGCTTCCTCCACGGCATATAAAGCTTGGCATAATGAAAAATATATGTCAAACCCTTAAAAAAGAAGGCCAAGCTTTTAAATTTCTTCTTCAAAAATGTCCATAAATCAGTGACGCTAAGCTTCATGCTGGAATTTTTTACCAACCTCAGATCAGGAACTTGATGAGAGATCAGCAGTTTGAGGAATCAATGACGGACATAGAAAAAGATACCTGGAAAGCTTTTAAAGTTCTAGTTAACAATTTTCTAGGCAGAAAAAGAAGCCCAGAATAAGTTGCCCTGATCAATCAGCCACTAACAACTCTCAAACATTTGGGAGCTCGAATGTCTATAAAGATATACTTTTTACAGTCCCATCTGGATTATTTTCCCGACAACTACGGGGATTACAGTGAAGAACAGGGGGAAAGATTCCACAGGACATAAAAGCAATGGAATCCAGGTACCAAGGTAACTGGGACGTAAACATGCTTGCTGACTACTGCTGGCGTTTGAAGCGTGATGCACCAGATGAGAAGCACAAACGAAAATCGTCAAGGGCGTCTCTTGGAAATTAGGATTATTTTCTTTATTATGTTACCTTCTTTATTTTTTGTTTTTATTAAAAGGATTATAGTTTAAATACGTTTATTCCTGTTTCTATGATATAAAAATAATAATGCATTATTAGATAAAGAAAGGTTTGGGAATTTTTTTTCAGGAAAAATGAGGTAATCGCAATGAAAATGGTGTATGCTGTACTGAGAAAATCTGACCTGATTAAACAAAAATACATTCCTTTTTTAGCTCAGGAGGTTTGATTCATTAAGAAACCACAAAGAAATCTTGAGGAACATAAATAAAATTTTCAAACGCAAGCCTGTGTTATATATTATGAAACGACAAAAGTTAACAATCTCATTATGAAAAACAACATCTGCCAAAACTCCTCGATCCTGAAGTCTACCAAAATAGTTTACGAGTTTACCTGCCCAAATGAAGACTGTAAGCTTCAAAACAACCCAAAATACGTTGTTATGACTACCACCACACTTGAGAGGCGTTTGACAATGCATTAGCAACATGGAAGCTACCCAAAATCATATGGAGACCGTGCATAACATCAGCTTGACCAAGGACATATTGGTTAATAACACAACGATCACAAAAAGGAGAGAAATAAAGATAGAATAAACACCCTAGAAGCCATCTTAATTAACGAAAAAAGACCAGCTATCAACATCCAGACTACGGGCTGAAATTGAACTTTAAAGTTGTTTTAAAATTCCGCTTACACAAGAGTGGCCCGTTCCTTTGACATAACGTTTAAGCGAGCAGGAATAAATATCCCTTAAAATCTGTTTTCTTTTCATTCTGACCCCAACATTCTTCAACGATAAGGGAGGAAAGGCACTCTGAAGATGATCGCATAGATCGAAAGCTCAGCAATTAAAGTCAAGTTTGGTTTTACCAAACACATTTCATTTGAAAAAGAGATGAACGTAGGATAAGTTGTTTACCATTTACAAGATGAACTAAAAAAGATACTAAGAAAAATAGAAAGTTTTCAAAGAAAATTAATAATGGCGAAATATACTATGGTCCCGATCGACCTTGCGAAGTGTACATCTAAAAGCTTGTTTATTCGGAAGATTTTTTGTCTACTGCGTAGCAGAGTGGTCTAAGGGATGGTTTAATTCAGACCAAAGAGGTTGCTCTCTGCCTCAGTGTACACGGTTCGAATCCCACCCCTGTACGGAATTTTGCGAATTAAGAAAATAACATTTCCGAAAAGAAATTATCCTATTTTTCTGTTTCTTGCGTTTTGCTGGATTCATTTGATCATTCCTTTGCGTTCATGAAAGATCTATACATTGTATATTAGCTGCGTGTTTACCTAAACTCTCCTTTGTCCTTTGAATTCCCTATTAATTTTTCACTCTTTCATATTCCCGTTCGACCTTGCGGAGCGTACCTTTAAAGCTTGTTTATTCGAAAGATTTTTTGTCCTACGCGTAGCCGAGTAATCCAAGGGACGGTTTAATATATATACGAGTATAATATATATATATATATATATATATATATATATATATATATATATATATATATATATATTAAAGGTAAACTAAGCACAGGCGAGGTTAACGAGCAATATTTCTAAGCTTTCGGGCATTTGCTAAGAGAGAATTTAGAGCTGTGAGATACCAACACTAATGGTTTAGGGTAGAGTTTTTCAACCTTTTTTAACTCACGGCACATCAAGCCAGGGAGTGTTATGGTCGAGGCACACCATCAGTATTTAAGAATATATTTAATCATATAATAATACATCCTAATAAGTGTTTATATGTTAGGCATGCTAATTATTTATTAATTTAGTGGCCAAACGTATTATAGTACGAACATGAGTAAAGATTAAAAGCCTTATCATACATACCTAATAATATCAATGAGAAATTTGTCCTTGGCGTTGACTCATAATTTCCCTTAACTGAGGTCGAATGGTGGATAGGCATACCCGCAAGGCCTCCTTCAGTGTCTGAAGCCGCGAACTGTTCTTATTTTTTACTGTCTTCATTGCAGATAAACCAGCCTCACATAAATATGAAGTTGAATACGGAAGAAGAGTTTCAATTGCTCTTTTTGTAATTGCGTTGTATTTGTCTTGAATGAACAACCAAAATGCACTCATATTTCTGGATTCGTGCTTCAGTTTTAGTCCTCTGTCCTTCCTGATTTCCGTCAGCTAACCTCTTCGGTAACAGTTAATTCTGCTGACTCACAAGCACTTGCCACAAACGGATTTCTCAGCCAGTCCAAGGACGATGTTTCAAATGATGGAAAATACTTTGCAATGTTCTTACTCAGTATCGACCAGCTTTGTATAATCAAAGTAAGAAATTTTTGTCTAATCTGCAATCTTTTGTTAATTCAAACATTTCAATTTTGTTCTCTTTTTTTATTCTAGATCTCCACAAAGTTAGTCTTTCCTAAATGTTAAATGAGCTAATTTTGTCTCTACACGTAAGAATGTTTTCCTTCTTTACTAGCCTTTAATGTTCAAGGCTTGAAAAATTTCAGCCAGGAATGCCACTTTATTGCACCAGGATTCATCACTAAGTAGATCAGCCAGGTTGGACTCTTCTGATGTTAAAAATATAAGAATCTCCTCCCTTAGTTCGTAAAACTTTGAAAGAACTCGCCCTCGAGATAGCCACCTCACTTCTGTATGTAATATAAGTTGTAAGTGTGCAGATTCCATGGCAGAACACAGAATTGAAAATACCCTCGATTTTAATGGCCTACCTTTGATATAATTCACTATTTTGATTGCCTCATCTAATACTTGCTGAATCTCAAGTACTACTGATTTTGAAATAAGGGCCTGGCTATGAAGGAAACAATATGTAAAAACACTGATTGTTTTATTTCTGTTTTGCCAATGCGATGAATCCTTTTATGTTCCCTGACATAGAGGGGGCACCATCCGTGCAGATACTAATACATGAATATCCATGACAAATTGTTAGACCTGAAATAATTGTTGACAACCTCAAATATTATGTCTTGCCCTCTTATTGTTTCTGGAAGTGGTTTGCAAGATAGAAATTGTTAAATTATGTCTTCATTACAAACCAACCTGATGAATGCTAAGATTTGAGTTTTGCAGTTGATTCATCCAACTGAATTGCAAAATTCTTGGCTTCTTTTATTTTAGCTATGATTTGTGACTTGAGACATATCAGAAATACGAAGACTAATGGTGTCATTTGAGATTGGGATTTTAAAAATCTCTATTTTATATTTTTCGCCTAACATGATGTTCACAATTTTACTACATGCTGGTAATATTACTGACTCTACAATGGTATGTGATTTCATAATTTTGGCAACGATTACTGCAACAGCATAACTTGTTTCTTGAGTTTTCTCAAAAATAGTGTATATTTTGGTCAGTTTTTGAGACTGGCGTGTTTGGTCTGTGATAAGCCTTTTAAAATATTCGGTTGGTTTTTCACATAAATGAGAATGCTTTGCTTGAAAGTGTCTTTTCAGTTCACTTGGAACCATTGCTTGGTTTGCCAGTTTCCTGCCACAAACAACACAGACAGGACTTAGCTCTTCTTCTCCAGATGAAACGAATCCAAAGGACAAGTAGACTTCTTTATACTAGCCCACAAATGATTTGGAAGGTACACTGCAGGTCCTAAGTATTTTAATTCCAGAACTAGCTCCAGCCACTTCGCTGTCATCATTTTCTTACTTGTGTTGATTTGTAGGAAATCTATCGATGCGTCATAAGATCCGGAAATAAAGATATGTGACTGAATATTTATTTAAAAAAATGTAACTTAAACAAGGTATACACTAAGTGCATTAACATGAGAATAGAAAGTATTTTTAAAAAATTAAAAATAAGCACACACTACACGAAAAGAATAAAAATAAATATCAAAGGCAATAAAGAAAATATCATACTACATTCACCCCCCAAAAATACAGTAAAGATTTTAAGACTTAAACAGCAAAAAAATTAAAGAAAAGAAAAACATTCAGTGTACCAAAAAAAAACCCCACTTAATTTCTAGCTCTAAATACTATTAAACAAGCCTAACATCTTAATTATTTAACAATGAATAAACACAACAATGAAAAACAGAAATAGTATTTGCCAAACACAAACATTTAAGGATTAAACTTCTTAAATTTCTCTTTTATTAAGCAATTATATATCAATTGTAAACATCAGACTGAATAACATACCTGCCTTAAATCTCTCGTAGCTCACTTACAGTCGCTTTAAAATTAATTTTCTTAAATTTCTCATAGTTAATAAAAAATTATGTAGCAAATCTAAATACCAAACTTATAAAATTTTAATATGCCTAGAGACAAAAAAAAAATTAAATATTTGATCGAGATATTGAAAGATGGAAAACGAATTTATTGATATTAGTAAAAATCTGGCAACTATAGCTGTGGTAGGACATTTTATTGTGTCACAAGTACGAAAATTTGATCAAGCAAGAAATTTGTTCCTCAAATCTCCCGCGGCACACTGGTTGAGAATCGCTGGCCTAGGGATTAGGATTTTTACTGCTTTCAATTGTTATATGTCAATATATATATATATATATATATATATATATATATATATATATATATATATATTAAAGGTAAACTAAGCACAGGTGATGTTAACGGACAATATTTCTAAGCTTTCGGACCTAAGCTAAGGTCCTTCCTCAAGAAGTTAAAGCTGTGAGATCCCGGCATTAATGGCCTATTTTGTGGAAGACCATTGTATATTTAGTTTTAATTCATATTCTTTGGCAACTTTCTATTTTCCTTATTATTTTCTTTTCTCTACCGTGTAGATGGTAAACTATTTCTCCTAAGTTCCTCTCTCTTCTTTCAAGTTACTGTGTTTTGTAAAAACCAAACATTAATAACTAAGATTTCGATCTTGCGCAATCATCTTCACCTAGAGTAAACATTTTAGAAGCCATCATAATAAATGAAGAAAAGACAACCCTCAACACTCAACGTACAAGTTCAAATCAAACATTAAAATTGTTCTAAAAATTTCATCTTCCTGATTATCCCGTTCCACTTCACATTACGTTCCAGCTTATACTAATAAATACCCTTTCAAAACTTTCTTATTTCAACAACACGAATGAGGCAGGAAAGTATCTGGCCGGTGCCTTGACGCGTTTTGCTGCAAGCACATCGTTCCGGTCTTCGCCACATTTTGTGGACCTCGTCTCCCGACGTGGTCCTACGCAACGACCATGCTACGTGCTTCCATACCCGCATTGCACCGGGCCCACATATACTATCGGACCATATTCCTATATGCGTCATGCTATTATCATCACACATACTCATACTTACACCCTCCTCTTCGAATACGAAAACACGAACTGGGGGAAATTGAGTAGACACATAACGGACCAAACACGCGATAACATAAACCTAAATAAAACAAACCCCAGCCACCTAGACTTACAATCGGCCACTTTACTGGATACAATTAAAAGGACACGGGCGAGACACGCATCAAGAAAAACATACACACCCATTAGACATTTTTAATACTCCATACACACTTAAGCCCTCATCGGGAGCGAAATTTTTAATGACACGAGGTGAGCCGCTTCGCGGACGATTCTCGCTGCGCTGACCCTTCCTTCTTCTTGCCAAGCATAGGGGGTATGCTCGGCGCGGAGCCACAAAGACCAATTTCCCTCACTACTAACAACCAGACACTCATGACGCTAAGGAGATCCTCGACGCTTTTAGGTCCCATTGCGACATAGTCCATACACACAACCCAACGAAACTACATGCATGAGAGAACTTCCAAGAGGTCCAGGAATGGGGCCTACTTTACGTTGATGAGCTAGAGCCCGCCCCCCTGATACAATTGTAGGTGCTCGATAGCACTACCACACTTACCCCTCTCATCAATGTCGAGGAGACAAAAAAATACATTAGATCTACACCTAAATGCATCCCTGGCCCCTCCAGCCTTCCTGCTACATTAATACTCCACCTTCCAGATACAATCTATCCCACACTTATACACGTCTAAAATACCTCAACTGCCTCCGATCACTTTTTAAAAGCATTTAAAATTTACCACAACATCTTACGCCACAAGAAAAACATTCCAACAATTACATGCCTAGTGCTCTGTTAGAACATTCAGGCAAGATACTGGAGCGTGCAGTTAACAACCACCTATGCAATTTCATTAAGTATGAAATTGCATTACTGTTTCTCACCGTAATAATTTGGGTTTAGTAGGGGACAGTCCACTCAGGCAGTTGTGATCATCTTTCACGATATCATACAGAGAGCCCGACAACCACAACAAAAGGCACTCTTCATATGCAAGGATGTGGAGAAGGTCTTCAATAAGTTTGGCACGCGGATGTCGATGTGAACTCTTCTCCACTAACTTCTCTTCCACTAACTCAAGGACTGGAGATGTCTTATTAGATACAATAACAGTACATCACGCCAATTTACACTACGCGCAGAAGTGCCCCAGGGTAGCGTCCTTGCACCAACACTCTAAATTATGTTCATTAACGACACGCCACACCCCCCAGATGACTGCAGACACACATATACGCTCTTCTACGCTGACGACGAAACAATACTCACCTGCGGACGCGGACCTGACATGATCGCATATCATGCACAAAGAATACTAGATGACAAGAGAGAATAAGAAGATATGTGGCTTATTGCCACAAATCCTCATAAGACCCAGGTAAAACTCTTTTGCATCAGCAATCACTACTTGTACAACTTGTAAATTTATTCTCATAGACCAGACCACAACCATCCTAATCAAACGAGACTCATTTTAGTTGCTACATTTGACAAGTCTCTAAGATTCGACACGCACCAAACCATTGCACAAGCACTGGCGAAAAACATAATCAGGAAGTTATGCTGGTTTTATGCTGCCAGCCCAAAACTACACTGAGACCTATACAAAACCCTTGTCAGACCACTATTTACATACGGGCCAATCACACTTCTAGCTGCGTATTACATAAGACAAAGGGAAGCAAAGCGCAAAGAGAACTTCCGTCTGAGGCGCGTCTGTCAGTACCCGATGTACACCAGAATGACCAAACTACATCGAAACAACACGCTCGTACCGGTAAACTCCTACACCCATACACGATTGACCGGACAGTTGAGACCCCGCATCGGTGTATAGCTAACGACCTGTTAATCTTCTCCTATCCCCTCTTTAGTTATTTACAGAGCGCTCCTCTCCAACAACACGATCTCTTGTGTACTACAGGGATCTCTCTCTCTTTCTATACACACATTCGATTCCTCATTCTATTCTTACCATACTTTTATAGGTAAAGGAAGAAAAAGATTGCTAAATCTATTTTAAAGATGATCGCGCAAGATTGAAAGATTAGTAATTAAAGTTTATATTTTACCAAAAATAGTAACTTGAAAAAGAGAGATAAACTTATGATAAATACAAGATGGAGAAAAGTAATTAATAAGGAAAATAGAAAGTTGCCAAAGGAAATTAATTAAAGCTAAATATACAATGTCTTCAACAAAATATGCATTCAAGAAAAACTGCTACCTATTTATACTAATATATATATATATATATATATATATATATATATATATATATATATCCAATATTCGAGCCTTTGTTTACATTGTTTAATCATTTGATGATTTTTTTGAATGTATAATTATTCCTTTTGTTTCGTTTTATTCATTTCTTAATTTTACGGTTGGGTATATTCGTTGCTTTTTAGTTGTTGTTTTGAGAAATTCATCACATACTCGTACTTTTAAATTATGTGGTTTAAAATCGTTGTTTATATCTTCTTTATCGGTTCTCTTGTTTAGTCGTTTAAATGTTGCTCATAGTTTCTTCTGACAGTTTTTGTTCTCTCTTCCTCCTGATATTTGTGTCACGTTCGTGGTGTACTAGGTTGATTGGTTTTAGTCTAGTCCTTTGATTAAGATGCCAAAGGGTAATCCTCTCATCAATGGTGTCTTTGTAATCAATGGGGTCGCTTGGTTTTTAAATCTGTTTCTTTTCGATGGCTTGATTTTCTCTCAGCAGATGGGTTGAAATAATTAGTTAAGTTAATAAAGGTCGGATGAGTTAGAGGTAGAGTTTATGTTTGTTTTTCTCAGAGTGCTCTCCAAATCTTTAGAAGGTAGAGACTCTGTGCCTGAGATAATTTTGCCGTTGTGTGAGATGTATCCTGCACCATTAATGGATATTTGACGTTTCTGTGAATTGGATTGACTTTTAGTTTCTCATTATTTGTCTTGATTTTATTTTCATTTTCCTAATCATTAATATCTTGTGGTTTCACGTGCTAACTGCTGTGTTATGCCTCCCCGGGCTGTAGTCGCTTGGACCACCCGAGATATGTTGTCTGCTATCTGGACCTACATAGCGTATTTTTCTGTCGCTAGTGGAAAAATTCTCGAGTAGAGTGTATAGAAGGTCGGACTGAGGTACCTTCCATGAGGAGCTCGTACACCTTGTATGAAAGGCTCTCCAAAGTGGTCATTATTGATTGTTATCTTGGCTTGTTAAGTTGTTTTCATTTTGTGGTTGTTTTCTTTAGATTTATCCCTTGCACCCAGCTCGTATCTGATTCATTAGCAACCTCGTGGAGTGACAGAAACACTCTGTGGTCCCTTGATATCTTAATCGTTCCTTTTCTGCTAAGAATGCTAGGGCTGTTTCTGCCCCTCTTTGCTTTCTGAAACCATGCTCTTCTTGGTTTAATATATCATATCCTCTAAATCAATGGTTTCCAACCTGTTATCTATATTTTTCCCCTCTAACCAGTTTACCTATTTTAAATTCTCCCTTTATATATAGTAACAAGGATAAAGTAAATACTTTCAAAATACAAAATGTAGTTACTTAACAATCCAACAAGGTAATAAACAATTAGTTATTTAGTAGGTTAAAGATCCTTTCTTCATTTTTGCCTTAGTCACTGTGGCAATAAACACCAAAAGTTATAACTAAGCACTTGAACGTCCTCATGACACATACACAATATACCAAACAAAATGTATTAGTTACCACTTGAAAAAAATAAGGATATGAAAAGCCAGACGGTCAGCTCATCACTTTTATTTTTATTATATTTACTTTCATCTTTCACCCAATCTTTACTCTTTCTCCCATCCATTTGTATTTTCACACTCGCCTTTCTATCCATCTTCTAAAATAACAGCAATATTCAGTAAAATGGCTACAATTCTTTTGCTGATCATTGCCTCAAGGGCGGTAAGAGATAGCGCTCAACACATGACACATTTCACTTCCAAAACATTCGTTATTTGAGTTTGATTAAGTAAAGTCGTAGAGAAACCAGACTCACATCGATGAGTTGGGAAAACAGAATGAAAATATTAAATGCGTCTGGCTCAATGCACATAGGTCCAAAATTCCTCGAGGTCTTCTGCACCAAATTCATTCTTGGAAGAAGAATCATGTGTGAGCTCTAAGAACCCATCTTTCATTCATTCAGCAACATCTGCCACCTGACACATTGATAGGTTCCTTGAAAACTTCATTAAAATGTGCTGAGAAGTTACAAGTGAGCGATGATCTCTTCCTTCAAAGGCTTCCTGGATGTCCTTACCGAGTATATGACTCAGGTGCTGAAAGGTTGCAAAATTTTCATTTACATTCTTATTAGTTTTCCCAAAGCTGAAGGTTTGTTATGAAATACTTGATGGCCTCCTTGTGCCCAATCACGTTGTGGCTTCGTGCCTGCAGTTTATTTTATAATTCATTTAGAGATTCAAAGTTACCAGAAAATTTAGCCTGCCGTGCTTTCACTCCTTGATTGTTGAAGGCTTACATCATGTCTACCTTGTTTGCAGTACTCAAAAAAGCATATTTTCTTTTGAAAAACATTGAACTTGTGTATCCAATAAGAGAGGAGATTGTTTGGTGCCCATTTCTTATCAGAGTTCGTGGAATAGGTGAGCGTTGAGGGCTGATTCTTCCACATATTTCACAGCATACACAAAGGTTTTTCGGAATTGCATTTTAAGTCAGTCTCACAAGTAGATCATATAGTAGGTCCTTCTCACACTACGCTGCTTCTGATTCACTAGAGCAAGAAATCGTGAACATGAGCCAATCATATTTTAGACATCATCCGTAGAAACCTTTCGAGTTTCTTCCCACTCAGATCCATCTCTTCGAAGAAATCTGGTAAAACTTTCATCATATCAGCCCCCTACTTTGTCTTCTCCTTCGACTGGCAAAACATGAACGAACTCTTGCTTGGTCCCTTTATCAGTAATATTTGAATGAAAACGAGTAGTTGTGAAAGGTTGGCTGTATCCTTGGACTCTCAAGTTGCAGGGAAAAGAATGGAGACACCATTATTTTTGATATCACATTTTCCTTGATGTTTTCAAACATATCGGAATTTGTGTTTTTGATTGTGTTGTTAATAGGGGAAATCTTTTTAATCTTCTTCACTGCCTCTTCTCCTAACAAAAGCCTCACGCTCTCCACGATGTACGATTTCAAAAGACTTTTTCACCAATTGCGTGTGCCTTTTTTTCCTTGGACAGTTGAAGTTTATGTTGGTTTGCTAGTAGGTGTTAGTTTCTTTCATCTTTATTCTCTTCAAACTGGAAGAATTTAACTCAAAGAAGCTGCCTTTCTTATCCTTCAAATGCTGATGAGCATTTGCCAGATGTTTCTTTAGTTGAAAGGGTTTCCTGATACCATTTGAAAAGGAGTTTAATCGGATAACAAATATATGGGTATGTACACTGTCCTTGAAGTGATAACTAAACTCATACCTTCAATAATTATCTTGATATAATCTTCTCTTTTGTGGCATTTGAAACACAAAAACAGAGTCCTATCAATCACCCCCAAGTTTCGGAAATCAGAATCGCGCATACCATGTTATTTTACTATAATTGATCATTTTTTAAAAAGTGCCATCCCCCTAAAAATACTTTCATGTAGTAAAAACGTACACAAATAAAAGAATTTGAAAAACGTTCACTCGTCATGGCGGAAACAAGAGGCACTGGTTAACTAATAATCAGCTGATGTAGCCCTTTCCTTCCCGGGACTGAACACTTCACGTACCATTTTACAATATTACTAATTATAGCTCTTCTGCCATCATGTAATCTTTATCGGTAAAATTTATGTCCATTAATAAAAATGATCTTATAAGATACTGCAATGCTAGTCCATAGTTTTTAAAAATCGTAATTAAAAAATTCATAATTTCACCGAGGGGCATCGCGCTACTAAACAAATCTGCCTGTTCAGTGTCAGAGAATTCTTCTCCTTCCACTCTTACATAATAATGAATAATTATTATGTAACAGGATTTTTGTTTCTGGCAGTCGGTAATATTTTCCAATTCCTTTTATTACAAAATTATAGAAAATAGCAATTATTTTTTTTAACTTTGCTTTTGGGGCTTGTATAATGAAATATTTTGTAAAGAAAGCAAATTTATTTTCTCCTTTATTATAAGGCTAAAAACTAATTAAATTTATACATTTTTATTGAAACTCACACAAAAATATATAAAAAAAATTAATCAAAGTGAGGAATGAACAGTTTTCCTCGATTTCCGTTTGTAGTGTAAATTACTTCCACATACAAGCTCCTAAATATAGTCTCCCATCATCTTTTCAATATATACTCTTGGGACGGCCGAATATTCGACTCATACACTCTGCTAACAACCTTCAGATAAAGCATCTTTTACTTGTTTATTAACGGACCTTGAGCATCGCCTACATAAAAATTCGCCTATTCTGGAAGTCTTTTGGTTAATTACGCTTCACCCTTCAAAAAGAGAGAATACTTTTTTCATCGACAATTCATAACTCAATGAGGGCTTAAGCACTTCACTGCTCCCGTCCATCGCCCTGAGTGGGAACTTGTTCAGATGTCTGCAATTCATTGATTTCGTCTTAACTATGCTGGCCAATTGGACTGACATAATTAAGGGCTTATGTGAAAACTGGTTTGAGGACTAGCCCACAGCGGAAGCATAAGTCAGAAATTATCTCGAAACTGTGGCATAACTGCGAGTCCCGGACGGAGGAGAAATCCTCATTGCCTGGGAGACCCAGCCAGAATCATTCAGGGAAGTACAGCCGTCTCTATGTAGTTGGATGCAGTTATGGCGTAAGTACGCAAGAGGGGGTGGCAAAACTTTAGAAGTACTCTTGGGGATATATGTTCAAAGTTCAGTATATTTTGATGGATGCACTCCCGCTGCTTTTCTTATTATGCTTCCATATTTTTCTTGAACTTGTCAAGATAGGCATCAAATATATGCACCATGGGGATATAATGCAATACATTTGCTCATAGCTTTTCACTACAGTAAATTCGAAACCTGTTTCACATAATATTTAGCCATGTAGTAGCCTAAACAGCCCTGACACACCGAAACAAAACTCTTCCTGACTTCTTTTTCCTTTTTCTTAAGCTTTTAAGGGAATTCTGATTACTATGGTTTTACTGATTTGTGGTCCAACAAAAATACCAGCTTTCACTATTGCCAAAGGGAGTTTAGGAAAGAAATTTTGAAGGTATTTGAAGATTGAAGACTCTTTGTTAATAGTTCTAATAAATTGCTTTGTGAGACCTAGTTTTAAGTGCAATAGATGGAGCAACACCTTTTGAGGTTATATCAATTGTAAATGTTTGACATTATACTCTACCACAGAGAACTCTATTCTTTGTGGCCACTACTTCTTGTGGTATATCTACTGTCTCAAAGACATATAAAATGGAAACTTGGTAAAATCTCTATGGAGTCCCATCCAAAACGTTACCATTTTGAAGTATCCAATCAATTTCCAAAGCTTGTAGCAGAAGATGGAAAATAATATAGTCCTTCATGAGATAGCTGAATGAGCTAAGGGAAGGGATGGATTTTTTTATATTATTAAAAGTAATGCATTAATACTTCTTTAGGAGCTGTCACTGATGAGCCCTATTCATCTGAATTACATTTAAATCCAATTTCATCAAACAGACCAGATACATTATTACATAGTATAGCTCAACTTGACGAGTATAAAACCTTGAGAAATAATTATGTCGTTTCTATTGGCTTCTCCCTTGCAAGGATTTATCCAGAAAATCCTACTTGCTGAACCTGGAAATCAAAAGCTCATCATTGAACTTTGACAAGCCATGATCTCTGATTATATCTTTGACAGTGTAATAGACATCTTCACTCATCTTTTCAGCTTCTAAATAGTTGCTTTCTTCTGAGGGTGTTTTTTTTTCTTTCTCGTTAGGTAGGGGAATATTAGCACTGTGGGCAGTGGTGCAAAAGAAGATGGAAGATCGAGATAGGAAATAGCAGGTGCATTTTTGCCACTTTAACATTTGGAAAGGGCCACTATGCAGAAGACTCAGTTGCTTGATTGGTCAGTGAGTTCAGTAAAATTCATTGAAATGGCAAATTTCATGGCTCTCTTTCCTCTCTATACCATCCTGTGAAAGAAAAAAATATACTTCATAACTATATTAGGTTACAAATAAAATAATAGCTTAAAAACTTTTGACAGTTATTATTTTACTCTTTATAACCAACAATTTTCTTATCCTCTAAAATCTTCTTGTATTAACCACAATCAAAATAATGTGTCCAGGGTTTGTCTTGGTCCATAACTAGCATGACAAAGTATTTTTTGTAAGCCTCGCACATTGTTATAGATGCTATCACACCTAAGCTTCTGTTTTTTTAAGGCCAGGAGCTCTTGCTCAAAGAATTATATCTCACAGTGCTTACTATAATTCAGACTAGTGCCATTACACGATACAGCTTTATCTTGTTAGCAGTTTGACGCAATCAACATAAATTTCGGGATGACTCGTCCTTCAAGAATCTTAACAGGATTTATTAGTGTACCGAATTATTGGTATTAGTAGTATCTCCATGGTAATGGTACGAATGCTTTAAAGCAGTATCAGAAGCAACCATATTACACCTACTACTAAGAAATCCTGTTACGATAGAACATGAGGAAGAAAGTAGGGATAGTATCGAGACTCCCGGTTTTCTCATCGCACAATCCAAATTGACTCACGCCTTGTTGGTCAGCTCTTCTTTAATGTCTTCTAATGAAAAGTCAACAAACTTCGTCGCAAAAACCTTTGTTTTTACAAAGTTCATGGTACAGTTTAGAGGGACCCTCACAAGTGAGCCATCGAACCTCCAAAAGAGCATTAACAAAGGCCGCCTAGGAAGGGTCAGCAGTATTCACTACAATGATCCTGTGTGAGAAACAAACAACTTTTGTTGTAAGCCATTTACATAATTAATGCTTGAAGCTAATGTGAAATTTGTACTTTGAAAAGCATCATCGTTCCAGTATAATGGATTACCAAGATGAGTTTGAAGCTGGCTGGTTTAAAGATACAAGATATCCTACCGATGAGCAGGTCCGACGTCACTGAGGCTCCACTCATCTTATTACTTATCTTGACACTTTTGGAGTTCTTCTTTCCGTCCCAGACCTCCCCGAGACCGGACGAGCACTCCTTAGCCTGGTCACTTGCCGAATCTTAAGGGGAGCCTTCCAACTCTGAAACCTCTCTTAAAAGAAAAATCTGTCCCTTTTTAATCTTAATCTTTAATGAGAGGGGGTGGTTGTGCAACCCTTCTCTTCTCGTCCAGAGGTTGCACCGAGGGTGCCATGAGGTCAGGAGGGCAAGTCACGACCTGTTTCTTACCAAAAATGGTAAAGTAATCGGTATTTAATAGAGCTTCACCAAAAGGAGAAGAGCCCCGCTCTCTCTTTGAGGGCTTCCAAGCCCGTGTCTTCTTAGGAGAATCTTCCCCGGCAGTGGATTATGATAATGACTATTCACCACCTCGCCAATGCCTTCTTTAGGAGAGAGGACCTGACCGTTTGTAGATACAGCCCCTTGTTTGCTTACCTTTATCAGAGGATGGGTATCCATTTGGCTATCCCCTCTAAAAGGGCCTGTAGTCCTAACCAAGGAATCAATAGTATAGTGGTCTAATGTTAATCTACAATTCAGGGGGAAAAAGTGCACCGGCTCTATCTGGAACAAGCGTGATTCTATGGTTAAGAGGGTGGGCATAAGCTAATGTAAATCTACTCTGGTTGCCTAATTTTGCCACTTCCGTCTTGCTTACCTGGGCCCTGAGAAAGGAACGTGGCGAGGGGAAGGGGGGAGCACTTCACACAGAGATTCGCCCAATGGCATCTCTAAAGGATGGGTAATGGGAAGCTCCCTTACCAAAAGACAAACGAGAGTGGGAAGGATCTTCTCTGGTAAAAATGGTTGATAGGTGCCACAGAGTAAATATAGTGGCAACCGCTCTTCTTTAGAAATGTAGCTGTATGAGTTCGGCCATACAGCTACATTTTTAAAGAAGAGTTGTATGAGTTCGGCTCAGAAATTGTAAAGGCGTTAGGGTGGGCGGCCCTCACTCTGTGAATGATTCTTTTCGTATTCCTAACTCAACTCAACACTAAGTTTAGTTAGTTTTCTCTTCTTTTATTTCTATTTTTTTCTGCTTTGCGAACACCTGCGAAAATTCTAAAGCCTGTGACCATTAGTACAATAATGAAAGACTAGCAGTAAGCCATATCTCGCGTCCAACAGCTTGAGCTTATCTAGTGACACATTTTTTTACTTATGAGGGGCTTAGATTCTGGACCTGTTAATGGGTGATGTTTGCGTCTATATAACACTCAAGTTGAATCCCTTACCAGGTGATACTTGTACTAGTAGCCAACAAGCTCGGAAAATCTGCTATGTGACAGACCCGGGGAAAGGACGTGAGACTTTTAGCTGGCTTGTCAATCAACAAGGCAATAAACTTCACCTACATAGGCCGTAGGACCTTATGCACCCGAGAAAGGCCGCAATAAAGACATCAGTCGAATAAATGTAAGGAATGAGTTAGTGAAAGCAAAAACGTACATCTTATCATTTGCGTCTAGGATTCCTCAGGGCTCGTCTTTTGGAACCTGCTATTTTACAAATTCTGTCTTTTGGCAGAATTTCATTCGTTCTCCATTAATGATTATTTTAAATTTGTCTATCTCATTATTTTTTTTAGGTGTAAAAATGCGGACCATGATTTAGATACATAATACAATCTAATCAAGCCTTCGTAATGCGAAAGCGAGAACTTGCACAAAATTTAATCGAACTTCGTTGATAACTGTGAAATATGGACACAAACTTACATATAGAGAGAAAAAAAAGGTACACTTAGAACCTACGCCGAACTCTCGTGATTAATTAATATTAACGGTTATTACTTAAATATTGCTATCATTTTTGTCAGGAAGAGTATTTTAATGTTCAAATACTGTTCTCTTACGAATCTTCATTGAACCTGAAAAGAGAAACCTTTAATGGAGAGGTTCAATGAACTATATTAGCTTCAAGAAGAAAAGCAGAATGAACACACTGCGCGGAATGATGAGAACTCATGGTTATTAAAGAAAAGAGCAGTTTGAACAAGGATAAAGTGGGATAACAACTAAGAGTCTTTACGGAAGAAAGGCAGCTTGAAAATATGGTGAAGAATGAACATAATTCAGGATATTGGGAAAAATACAGCTTAAAGTTACGGTGAGGAATGATGAAAAACTGTTGGTGTTTAAAAAAGAAAGTCAGCTTGAAGATACGGAGAAGAATGAGGACAACTCAGGCTCTTTAGGAAAGAAAGGCAGCTTAATGACACAGTGTAGAATGATGACACCTCAAGGTTATTAGGCAAGAAAGGCATTTTTAAGGTACAATGAAGAATTAGGACAATTCCGGCTTATTAAAGAAAAAATGCATCTTGAAGACATTTTGAAGAAGGATGACAACTAAAGGCTATTATAAAAGAGAGGCACTTTGAAGAAACGGTGAAGAATGATTACAACTCGTTTTTTATGAATAAAAGCAGCTTGAAGAATCTGTGAGAAATGAAGGTAGCTTGAAGATACGGTGAAGAATTATCACAATTCACGGTTATTAAAGAAGAAAGGCAGCTTGAACTACTGTGAAGAATGATGACGCCTCAAGGTTTTTAGGGAAGAAAGGCAGCTTATTTATACGTTGAAGAATTATGGCAACTCAGCATTATTATGGAAGAGAGGCAACTTGAAGTGGGCGAAGAATGCTGACAACTCATGGTTACGTGGCAAGAAGGTAGCTTAAAGAGACGTTAAAGAATATTTCTACTCCTTGCCTCATATTGGCTACCATTGAGTGAGGCTGGCAAATAATGCCAGTAACTAGAGTCTACATATACTTCTGCACTTAAAACATGTCGCGGGTGACCTTGGCTTATTTGCCTCCTATATGTCTACTAGTAGTCAACTAATAAGTTATTAATGCGCCAGAAGTTTTTATTTTGTTGGTTTGTAAAGTGTGTGGGAAGCAAAGATACGAGTGAATGATATACTTAATCGGGCAGAGTCGGCTTCCACCCCACAGTCAAAGTAGAATTACCTTGTTTTTATATAGTATATTTGGTGAATGTAGTAGGAACACTAATCTCCTTCTTACCTGCTTGGAAAGTTAAGACTGTTTGCTTATGAATTAACTTTTGTATGTGTGGATGTGTTTGATTTTTTATAACTAGCGTTCTCTGTAGTTTGTCGGTTCTAAAGCATACTACATTTTTAATTTCAGGACATTTGAAAAATAACATATCTGATTAATCTATTTGAGTAATTGGGCTCACAGTTTTAGCCATTTAAAGAAGAGAGTTTCCACTTTATTTACATTTGAATAATAATCGAAAATTAAAAGAATGTATTTATCAGTGAAAAAATAAGGCTATTAAATGTTTGTTCAAACATATTGTTAAACGATTGCATCACAAAGGCCATGCAATAAATTTTCCTGGAGTTTTTCACGAAAATAAATTCCAGCAAATAGAAGTGTCGGAATTCGTTCCTGTCTGCATTCATCTTTTTCTATTTTAGCTTTGTGTTTATTCCAGTTGAATTCTACCTGGGAGCGGAAGCCTGATTACTTATCTATGAAATTTATGGAATTTCTCGAATGGTCCACCGATTTATGAATATATCCTATATATGTTAAGGATTTTCAGATAGGCTTTTCATTCCTGAATAGTCAGTTGATCCTTAGCTAACAATGTTTTAATTATTGGAAACAGAGTTGCCGCAACTCTGATTCAAATAGTTCATATGATGAAAATTATCCGATTAAAATGTTTGGCCCTAATCTAACCTAATTTACTACATCAAAATTTATTAGGTTATGCTCACTCATATTAATAGGGTTACTTTCAAGTTGACATATTTGAAAAATAGACGCTGCAGTTTTTGCAATGCGAAGAATGGAGTTTCATGGGTCAATTAAGAACACTATTCTTCTAAACTCCCCGATTTGTCTGATATTTCTTAATTTTCGTTTATTAAAAATAACTTTTTAGTTCAACGTCAGAACAAAATAAAAATATAACCTATTACTCAAAGTAAAGATAAAAAACGATGAATTCCAAGAACTTTCAAATTAAAGTTCAAAAGTAGTTAGAATTCGTCGTAAATTCCTTTTTTTGCGTGTTAGATCCGAATCGACAGTGATACGAGCAACGACTATGAGAGAACTCTCCCGATCAATGTGTGGCTTCTGGCAGGCAAAAATCATAGACTAGAATGCAGGACATATTTCTAACGAGTTTAATGACCTCTTTCACCCATAATTTTGGCTAGCCAGGAGTAACATATAATGGAACTGAAGAGAATGAGTCCTCAATAAATTTGTATGAATAACTCTGTTGTAGCCGATTTTTTTCCAAATTCATTGTTGGGGGAGGAAGGGTGTCTTGCTGTCTTTTGAAGAATAAATATGTAGTGCTGTTAGTTAACTAGAAAAATTCTTACCCTACGTCAATGCTTGCCAAAGTTAGTATAAGATGAAGATAAATTGACAAGAAATAAACCTCAACATCTATAAAATGCAGACTTTACTAAACCTGAAGGGAATGAGTCCTCAATAAAAAGGAACGAGTTACTCCCCATACATCTTTTGAGATTGAAAATCAAAAGGTAAGTTAAACTTATATATTTATTTAAACCTAAATGTAAGAAAACCACTGAAAATATTTAAACTTTATTTTAAGAAATTTCAAAATCATGTCGGAAAAAACACCACTTACAATTTCGGTTCTTAATAAGAAACTAAATTCTGAAATTTATGGAATCGATATTTCTATCATTGCTGGATTAAAAGAAATAATTAAATATCTAATTAAAAGATAAAGACAAAGGATAATGAAACTTAGACTAATTCTTATTAATCTTGAGAGGTCAATCTTTGAGTTATTAGCAGGCCTTATCATATGTATCTCTAACTGGCCATATAAGGTGCACGGTTTAGTTATGGTAATTGATTTCATTGTTTTGTGTGATATTGATTTCAGTTGTTAAAATATTAAGGGCGTCGCTGTTGGCTTTGTTACGCGACTAGTTAACTCTTACTTCGTGTGAGCAATCGCCGTAGGAAGAATAATAATGCGTAGATCGTAGCTTCTTTGTTCTATCCGAGAAGCGATTTGAATTAATATTCGTGAGCCTGATGAGACAGTAAACTGCCATGAAAAGAATTATGTCAATCAATAAAGATTACTTGTAGTCAAAATTTAGATATTCTTGCCTGCTGTATAACCAATGAATTTTTTATTTTAAATATATAAAACCGCATAATTCTATTTATTGTTCTTCTAAAGGTTTTTAAGTTCTTTTACATTGAAGATTCAATGCCCGAAATACCGTTGGTAAAAGTTTATCTTTTTCATCCTTTCTCATTCACTTTAATGCTCTAACTCTTATTTCGTCTTTTCTTTTTGAAAAAACACGCTTTTTCCCCTTTCGAGCAAAAAACAAAACAAAAACAAATTAGTTATTCTCCTTCTCTATCTAGATTTAATGCATTATATTTGCTTTATTTTTGTCTGCATAAAATATATATTTTCATTTCCAGTCTCCCTCCTGTCTTTCTTTATCTCACCAGGGTTGAGACAACTGGTACTAAAGTACCAGATTCGGTTCTTTTAGGGGTATCTAAAACAACAAAATACCAAATTACTAAAAAAAGAAGCAAAGCAAGCCAATTTTATTATGTATTCTTTCAATTAAATTACTGTTAGGTATCTTGAGAGTATCGTTATTTAAAACACAAATGGTTCTAATGCACTAATTTAGGACTAATTTGTGAGAATTCTTTTATTATCCCTCCTAAAATTTAGATTTGGTTCTTTCTGGTACCTTTTAACTCCAAATTTTGGTTCTTTTTAAAATTTGCTTGTGGCAACCCTGTATCTCGCCATTCTTCCTCTGGACACCGTGCGATAAGGGTGTGCCGCTAAAAGCGCTCCCGCCATCACGCGTCAGTGATCATCCCAAAGGCAAATGACGTTCCAACGAAGTTCAAACGTGATTATTATGTTGAGTTAAACGTTTTGTGCGTGAATGATTAACAAACTTCCCTTTTGACATAAACTGTTTTTAAGACTTTGTAAATGATATAAAAATAATGTTTGGAGAATGTATAAACGTTATTAGTCTCATTGAAATATCCTCTTGTTCGTATATTTAGACGAGCGACAAAAGATTTATTGCAAGTGGAAACGCCGTTTGTAATAATGAAGATTCTTCTCTTTCTCACTTTATGGGGGTCTTTACTCATTGGAGGTAAGTTTAATTTTATAAGAAGTTTGAAAGATTTAAAAAGCTTTAGTTTTCTCCCTGACTAATTATCTATAATGCTAATCGTTTGGTAATTTCTAGAACAATACTTTTATTTTTACCAATAGTTTTAGTAATTTCCAGGCAATATTTCTTATTACTACAAATAATTTTATTAATTAAAAAATAACTTATTCCAAATATTTCTAATAATTTTAACAATTTCTATACAATTATCTTAATACGACTAATATTTTTATCACCTACATGAGCATGAAGTATTATAAGTACTCTTCTAAAAGTACTCTTCTAAAACGTGATTTATCACCAAATTTGACCTTACATGTTTATCGTAAGAGAATTAAAAAAAGTTTATCTTTTATTAATTAAATATAATAATAATTAAACCATTTTTAATATTTAGAGGAAACCAACTTTAATATCACTCATATGATCACTGTATCTAACCTAACAGAACCTAAGTTAGGTCAGGTACTCTGATTATATAAATGATATTAAATTTGTTTTGCGCTAAATATTAAAAAATTATATTGTGTTCTCATTTATTAGTTTTAACATCCATTTTTAAATAATTAACTTACAAGTCATTATTATTTCACTGTACGCCCCTTTACACAACAAATGTAAATGAAAAATTTGGTAGAACAAAAAAAGTCGGTAGATCACGTATTGAAGGAGAACCATTTTATTAATATTTTTATGGTTAGTAGAACTGAATAATCTGATATTTTTACTCTGATAATGTGAAAATTTATGATTAAAATTCAATTAAAAATTAATTAAAAAGAGTGCCATACAGGTTCAAATTCCTAGAATGTATTAATAAAATCAAAGGCTGAATTTATGATAGCTCATTGATATGGAAACAGGCGAAGGAATTGTGACCAAACGCACTTCCACTTCTCTCCTAAGCGGGAAGAACACAAAATTCTAGGAAAGCTTTCAAACGTCTGTTGAAAGATTTAAAGGGTGTCCTTTTTTGTTAGTTTCACGTTTCTCTAAGGAAAGTCAAGAGAGGCAAAACATCATTAATAAAAAACCTTGCACCACGCCTAGTTTCTTCTATTCTCCCTATCCGTCAAAAGATTTGATGAGTGTCTTTGTTTTTTAGTTTCACGTTACTCTGAGAAAAGTCCAGAGGAGCGAAACGTCACTAATAACAAAACTTGCATCACTCCTGGTTTCTTCTATTCTCCCTCTCCGTTAAAAGATTTAAAGACTGTCTTTGTTTCTTAGTTTTCACGCTACTCTGAGGAAAATCCATAGAAGCAAAACTTCACTAATAAAAAACCTTGTACGGCTATGGTTTCTTCTATTCTCTGATTCGTTGAAAAATTTAAAGACTGTTTTGTCTCTTAGTTTCATGTTTCTTTGAGGAATGTCCAGAGGGGCAAAACGTCACTAATAAAGAACCATGCACCACTCCTGGTTTCTTCTATTCTCCCTCTCCGTTGAAAGATTTGATGAGTTTCTTTGTTTCTTAGTTTCACGCTACTCTGCGGAAAATCCTGCGTGGCGAAACTTCACTAATAAAATACCTTGTACCACTCCTGTTTTCTTCTATTCTCCCTCTCCGTTGAAAGATTTGATGGGCGTCTTTGTTTCTTAGTTTCAAGATTCTAAAAGAAAAGTCCCAAGGAGAGAAAGTTCACTAATAAAGAACCTTGCACCATCCTGGTTTTTTCTATTATCCCTCTCCATTCAAAGATTTGATAAGTTTCTTTGTTTCTTAGTTTTAAGTTTTTATGAGAAGAGTCACGAGAGGCTAAACGTCACTAATAAAGAACCTTGCACCATCCTTGTTTCTTCTTTTCTCCCTCTCCATTAAAACTTTGATGAGTTTCTTTGTTTCTCAGTTTGGCGTTTCACTGAAGAAAACCCAGAGGGGCAAAACGTAACTAATAAAAAACCTTGAACCACTCCTGGTTTCTTCTATTCTCCCTCTTCGTTGATAAATTTGATGACTGTCTTTGTTTTTTAGTTTCATGTTTCTATGAGGAAAGTCAAGAGGGGCGAAACGTCACTAATAAAGAACCTTGCACCATCCTAGTTTCTTCTACTCTCCCTCTTCATTAAAACTTTGATGAGTTTCTTTGTTTGTTCGTTTAACGTTTATCTGAGGAAAATCCAGAGGTGCAAAATATAACTAATAAAGAGCCTTGCACCACACCTGGTTTCTTCTATTCTTCCTTTCGTTGAAAAATTTGATGACTGTCTTTGTTTCTTAGTTTCATATTTCTCTGAGTAAAGTCCAGAGTGGCGAAACCTCACTAACAAAGAACCTTGCACCTCTCCTGGTTTCTTGAATTCTCCCTCTCAGTTGAAAGATTTGATGAGTGTCTTTGTTTCTTAGTTTAACGCTACTCTAAGGAAGTCCAGAGGATCGAAACGTCACTAATAAATAACCTTGTAACACTCCTGTTTTTTTCTATTCTCCCGCTCTGTTGAAATATTTGATAAGTGTCTTTGTTTCTCAGTTTCACGCTACTCTAGGGAAAATCCATAGGGGCAAAACTTTACTAATAAAAAACCTTGTAGGGCTACTGGTTTCTTCTATTCTCTGATTCGTTGAAAGATTTGATGACTGTTTTGTTTTCTAGTTTCATGTTTCTCTGAGGAAAGTCCAGAGGCGCGAAACGTCACTAATAAAGAACCATGCACCACTCCTGGTTTCTTCTATTATCCCTCTCTCTTGAAAGATTTGATGAGTTTCTTTGTTTCTTAGTGTTACGCTACTCTGCGGAAAATCCTGCGCGACGAAACTTCACTAATAAAATACCTTGTACCACTCCTGTTTTCTTCTATTTTCCCTCTCCGTTGAAAGATTTAATGGGTGTCTTTGTTTCTTAGTTTCAAGATTCTATAAGAAAAGTCCTAAGGAGAGAAAGGTCACTAATAAAGAACCTTGCACCATCTTGGTTTCTTCTATTATCCCTCTCCATTCAAAAATTTGATAAGTTTCTTTGTTTCTTAGTTTTAAGTTTCTATGAGAAGAGTCACGAGAGGCTAAACGTCACTAATAAAGAACTTTGAACCATCCTAGTTTCTTCTTTTCTCCCTCTCCATTAAAACTTTGATGAGTTTATTTGTTTCTCAGTTTCACGTTTCACTGAGGAAAACCCAGAGGGGCAAACGTAACTAATAAATAACCTTGCACCACTCCTGGTTTCTTCTATTCTCCCTCTTCGTTGATAAATTTGATGACTGTCTTTATTTTTAGTTTCATGTTTCTATGAAGAAAGTCAAGAGGGGCGAAACGTCACTAATAAAGAACCTTGCACCATGCTAGTTTCTTATATTCTCCTTCTTCTTTAAAACTTTGATGAGTTTCTTTGTTTGTTCGTTTCACGTTTATCTGAGGAAAATCCAGAGGTGCAAAATATAACTAATAAAGAGCCTTGCACCACACCTGGTTTCTTCTATTCTTCCTTTCGTTGAATAATTTGATGACTGTCTTTGTTTCTTAGTTTCATATTTCTCTGAGGAAAGTCAAGAGTGGCGAAACCTCACTAACAAAGAACCTTGCAACTCTCCTGGTTTCTTGAATTCTCCCTTTCAGTTGAAAAATTTGATGAGTGTCTTTGTTTCTTAGTTTAACGCTACTCTAAGGAAAGTCCAAAGGAGCGAAACGTCACCAATAAAGAACCTTGTACCACTCCTGGTTTCTTTTATTTTCCCGCTCTGTTGAAAGATTTAATAAGTGTCTTTGTTTCTTAGTTTCATGCTACTCTGAGGAAAATCCATAGGGGCAAAACTTCACTAATAAAAAACCTTGTATGACTCCTGGTTTCTTCGATTCTCCGACTTCGTTGAAAGATTGGATGACTGTCTGTGTTTCTTAGTTTTATGTTTGTCTACGGAAAGTACAAAGGGGCGAAACGCCACTAATAAAGAACCATGCACCACTCCTGGTTCCTCCTATTCTCCCTCTTCCTTGAAAGATTTGATGAGTGTCTTTGTTTCTTAGTTTCACGCTACTCTGAAGAAAATCCTGAGGGGTGAAATTTCAGTAATAAAATATCTTGTACCACTCGTTTTTTTTATTCTCCCTCTCCGTTGAAAGATTTGATGGGCGTCTTTGTTTGTTAGTTTCACGTTTCTATTAGGAAAGTTAAGAGGAGGGAAACGTCACAAATAAATAAGCTTGCACCATCCTGGTTTCTTCTATTATCCCTTTCCATTGAAAGATTTGATGAATGTCTTGGTTTCTTAGTTTCACGTTTCTAAGAGGAAAGTAAACAGGAGCGAAACGTCACTTATAACAAAACTTGCATCACTCCTGGTTTCTTCTATTCTCCCTCTCCGTTAAAAGATTTAAAGAGTATCTTTGTTTCATAGTTTCATGTTACTCTGAGGAAAATCCAGAGGGAAGAAACGTCACTAATAAAGAACCTTGCACCACGCCTGGTTTCTTCTATTCTCCCTCTTCGTTGAAAGATTTGAAGAGTGTCTTTGTTTCTTAGTTTTTACGCTACTCTGAGGAAAATCCATAGGGGCAAAACTTCACTAATAAAAAACCTTGTACGGCTATGATTTCTTCTATTCTCTGATTCGTTGAAAGATTTAAAGACTGTTTTGTTTCTTAGTTTCATGTTTCTCTGAGGAATGTCTAGAGGGGCGAAACGTCACTAATAAAGAACCATGCACCACTCCTGGTTTCTTCTATTATCCCTCTCCATTTAAAAATTTGATGAGTTTCTTTGTTTCTGAGTTTCACGTTTCACTGAGGAAAACCCAGAGGGGCGAAACGTCACTAATAAAGAACCTTGCACCATCCTGGTTTCTTCTATTCTCCCTCTCTTTTGAAAGATTTGATGAGTGTCTTTGTTTCTTAGTTTTACGTTTCTATGAGGAAAGTTAAGAGGGGCAAAACGTCACTAATAAAGAACCTTGCACCATCCTTGTTTCTTCTATTCTTCCTCTCTATTGAAACTTTAAAAAAAGTTTTTTGTTTCTTAGTTTCACGTTTCTCTGAGAAAAATCCAGAGTGGCAAAACGTAACTAATAAAGAACCTTCCACCACTCCTGGTTTATTCTATTTTCCCTCTTCGTTGAAAAAAATTGATGATTGTCTTTGTTTTTTAGTTTAACGTTACTCTGAGGAAAGTCAATAGGTGCGAAACGTCACTATAAAGAACCTTGCACTATCCTAGTTCCTTCTATTCTCCCTCTCCATTGAAACTTTGATGAGTTTCTTTGTTTCTTAGTTTCACGTTTCTTTGAGGAAAATCCAGAAGGGCAAAACGTAACTAATAAAGAACCTTGCACCACTCCTGGTTTCTTCTAGCCTTCCTCTTCGTTGAAGGATTTGATGACTTTCTTTGTTTCTTAGTTTCATAGTTCTTTGAGGAAAGTCCAGAGTGGCGAAACGTCACTAATAAAGAACCTTGCACCACTCCTGGTTTCTTCTATTCTCCCTTTCAGTTGAAAGATTTGATGAGGTTTCTTTCTTTCTTAGTTTCACGCTAATCTGAGGAAAATCTAGAGGGGCGCAACTTCACTAATAAAATACCTTCTACCACTCCTGGTTTCTTCTATTCTCCCTCTCCATTGAAAGATTTGATGGGTGTCTTTGTTTCTTAGTCTCACGTCACTCTGAGGAAAATCAAGAGGGGCGAAACGTAACTAATAAAGAACCTTGCACCACTCCTGGTTTCTTCTATTCTTCCTCTTCGTTTAAAGTTTGATGAGTGTCTTTGTTTCTTAGTTTCATTTTCTTAGAGGAAACTCCAGAGAGGCTTCACGTCACTAATAAAGAACCTTACCCTACTCCTGGTTTCTTCTATTCTCCCTCTCCTTTGAAAGATTTGTACTCTATATTTTTATAATTGCAATACTTGAAAAATGATATTCTTTGGGATCTTTCAAGGACACGTGATGTTTGGGTGGCGGTGATGGAGTGAGTTAGATGGGTTACGGACTCCTGACTCCTAGGGTCATATTTAATTTTCGTGGGTACTCTAATGACTTAGCTCAGATTTTCTCATCCATTAACCTCACTACCTTATAAATTTTCCGACGAATATTTCAAATTAGCAAACCCTTGTTTGTTTTTGCCGTTTTAAAAATAAAATTATTTAATTTTAGTTTTAGTTTTATTGATTAATTTTTTTAACCTGAAAGAGGCTATCTCTGGAGCCAAGCGGTCTCGGCCTTGGTCTTCTATGAATAAATGAATGAAATGAAAGGGAAAGTGCGAGGCAAAGATTTAGATCTCCGTGTCCCTTCCCCACTCCCGGTCGGGGGGGGGAGGCCCGGTTCCCCCGAGTTTCTCCGGCGCCCTCCGCCATCTGGGCCTGAAGGCACCGAAAGAAAAAGGCTCTGGAAGAAGCAGAGAGGGAGGGGAAGAAGAAAGAAGTAAGGATAGGACAGACTGAAATAAAGTCAAAGGCTTAAAAGTTGAGCAAGTTGGCCTTTGGACCTGCTTAACGTGGGACCCAGACCACGTGGTTTTTATATTTTTCTAGCTTTTATTTGTGACGATTTGCTGTACCTGTCCCTGGTGTTAGTGTTGGGTCATCTTTGGATAGCGGTAAAGGGGGAAAATGATTGAAGAGGAAGGAAGTTGGAGGTTTGCAGAGAGATCTCTGCCGGTAACGGTCCTCCTAGCAAGTGTCTCTCCCGATAATGGTCCCTCCCAGTAAGGGTCCATCCCAGTAAGGCTCCATCCCTGTAAGGGTCCATCCCGGAAAGGGTCCCTCCCGGCAAGTGACCCTCCCGAAAAGGTCCCCTCCCGGAAAGGGTCCCTCCCGGTAAAGATCCCGCCCAGTAAGGGTCCCTCCCGGTAAAGATCCCGCCCGGTAAGGGTCCCTCCCGGTAAGGATCTCTCCCCGTAAGGATCCCTCCCCGTAAGGGTCCCTCCCCGTAAGGGTCCCTCCAGGAAAGGGTCCCTTCCGGTAAGTGTCCCTCCCGTCAAGGGTCTCTCCCGGTAAGGGTCCTTCCCGTAGACCGGCTACCACGATAAACTCGTCCGACCCGGGGGGATTCTCGCAGAGATCGCGTATTTGGTTTATCTGGAGGGTTTGCTTTAGCTGTGTTTGTGTTGGGCATGTTGTGAAGAAGTGTTGGAATGTGTCTGGTTTCTGGTGGCAGTGTAAAATGTCTTTGTCTCTATCTAGTGCAATATTTGTATATATTTAGTTTGGGGTACTAGCCGCACCGGAGCATTGCTAGTGCGACTTGTTCCTGGCTTAAGCAGTTTCTTTCCTCTGATTTGATGTCCCGTGGAATGGCTTTGATGAAGTTTTGTGGATACGGAGGTTGTATTTTATGTTGTATTTCATGGAGGGGAGTTTATTAGAATGTTGGTGTGGGGTGTTTGGTTCTTGCATGGACATGGGGGTTCTGGTATCTGTTACTATGGAGAAATTGTGGTCCCCTAAGGGGGAAATGGTGTTTAGTGGCACCAACTTTTGTTTCCTGGTGCATCTGGCTAATTTTGGTCCTGCAGCTGGAACCTACTTTTAGAACTGCTATACTTGTCCTTTTTTCTAGAAGTCGTTCTTGTTTCACCATTTTATAAAATTACTCCGCGTAAACTTCCTTTAGAACCTATCCAAGGTAGTTATATTTTAAACTTTCAAAAATTATCCCTTTCCAGAATTTCTAGAAATATTATACCAAGTTTGATAGAATTATTTGTAACTATTTTTGCATTAGTATTTTTCTTCCTTGTATAGAATTAGTCTCTGTCATTTTCTAGATAAGACTTTTTTTATCTAGAACCACGTTTTATAGCCAAATTTGTCGCATCTTTAGTGAGTTCTTTCTTTTGTATTACTATTCCCTGTCATCTTGTTTAGAGTGAATCCTTGTCACCTTCTAGAATTATTAATTACCAGGCAATGGCTTCGCCACCTCCCCCTACGGAAGGAGCTTGCACTTCGCTGCTAAGATTAAAATTTAAAATCTAAAAAAAAGCAGCCATGGTTAAATTTTTATGAATTTTCTGAACTTCGCCAATTATAATATTTTTAAAAAGGAACTCTAAACTAAATTTTTCCCCTTTCAAAATATCACGTTGCTATAATATAGTTATAAAAGAAGATATATAAAAATAAATTTTCTGAACTTCACATCTTTAATTCTTTAGGTTTTAAAAATTTCACAAAATTTTAATCCTTATATTTATTTCTGAACTTTTGTTTTTGCATATTATAAAAGAATTATTAGAAATAACTTTGATAAAAAAAACATAAGTCATAACCAAACTAAGATGAAATTATTATTCAAATACTCAAAATAATTCCCTTCTTAAATTATAGAGTTAGTAATGATGATAATGATGACAATTACCTTCGTAAGAAGTAATCCCTGGTGTCCTTTCCTATAATGAGTCCTTTTTTACTTTCTAGAATGTCTTCCTGACGCTTTCCTAGATAAAGTGCTTTTCACTTTTTAAAATTAGTCCTCATATGCTTTTACTGAAAAGGTCCAGGTGGTCTATTCCTATGAATCCTTGCTATCGTCTCGAATTAAGACTTATTTCAATTTTTGATCATTAGTTCCTGTCCTATTTTAAAATGAATCCCCCAGAGGCTTGTCTAGAATGTGCGACTATCGCTTATTCATAAAATGATTCCTTGTCTATTTCTAGAATTAGTTCTCACACTCTATTCCAAGGAGCCCGTCACTTATTCCATGAAAGGGTCTTTGTCACCGTTTAAAGTTATTCCTTAAGCTTTATTCTTAGTATGCGGGCTTCTTAGTCTTTCGACCTAGTTCATGTCAGTATTGTCTAGAACTAGTAATCTATGATTCTATATTAGCTTTATTTGCACTTATCTTATGTTACTCTATCTTCTGAATTTTTCCTGCCTTTAATACTATCAGCATTGAGCTCTTATTTTTATTAAATTTAATAAACTGACCCCTTTTAGAATAATAGGGTAGTAAAATGATTTAATATAGCATTTTTCGGAAAAGAGGAATTATATGAAGATTTTAAGTGTCTTATATATAGGTTTACGTTCGGCTGTGAGTATAATTATAAACATTTATCCCTTTTTGTTTAAATGTCCTATTTTTAAGACGGTTAATAGGTTAAGTCTACACCTTCATTCTGTTCATTCTAAGTTGATGCTTTCTAAAGCCGGTAATCTTTATTCTATATTCATAAAAGTCGATTTACTTCCGAATCTTGCATCGTAACAAAATAAATAGCGGCGTGTTTTTCCCCTCTTAATCCATTCTTCTATGCGATAAGAATAATCTATTGTGGCAACAAGTGATGTAACTCTTGGTCATTTCATCATTGTATTTATCTTTCATTCCTCTTGCATTGACCACACATAGATAGCTTTCTGCCATTACAGTGCCAGTAAAGAGTCCTTTGCTAGCAATATTCTCTAGTGTTCTAATATATTTTCACCTATCCTTTGAGCCGAATGATGAGCGCGCGTGCAATAAAGATGAAGGCGTGTCATAAGAATTTATGTGAGCGCCAAATGATGCCATGTTTGTTTAGAAAAGGACAAAGAAATGAAAGTTTACAGAATAAAGATGAAGGAAGTCTACATATTTGCGGGGTCGAATGCCAAAAAATGGGTTAATTTGCAAAGTTGTGTTTGGGCGTATGTTATTTGGTCTCTGTAGGACAAGATCAGTATGGTGTTTTGGATTGTTTGTTGCATCGGATACTTATGTATATAAATGTGTTGGATGTTTGTATATTTGGGTAACACAATGCAAAAGGTTAGCCTCTTTGTGATGATGTTTAGTTTGTGTGGAATAGAATCAGCATATTTTATGTAAGGAAATGTGTAGGTAGAGATGAATATTTTTGTCGAAGAGATATATTTATCTTCGGTTTGTGTCTTTGCTTATTATGTTTTATGGGATGTTTGTTGCGAAAACATCAGCATGTGTTTTATATGATCAATCATGTATTCGTGTAGTAGATACACGGTGCAACAATTTCTGTATATTTATGTTTGAATGTTTATTTGTCTATACATGAGTAATAAATAACATTGCATGCGTATATGATAGAAGCAATACGTGTAAAGGATTAAATAAAATTCTAGGTTATGTGTATAGGTATACACCTATTGTATTTTCAATAAATTAATATCCTTTTAGAAGGGAATTAAAATCATTCTTAATATACAAAAAACTACATTTAATCAGCAAAGTAGTTTTTAGCATTTTTGGCAATGACCTACCGTCGTTTATCCTGCAGTAGTTACGTCTCTTAAATAATTACTTCTGTTTTTCCTACATATGTAGGTAAACTTCCCCATTTAAGTGATGTTGTAATTATTTAAATAAGTAGTAATCAGATGTTCCAAGATACGGTGGATGAGATAAAACCTTTCTAACTTAACGGAACTCTTTTTTCTCGGGTCAAACGTTCTATTGGAGGAAAAGGAAACAACTTCGTTTGAGCGAGGAAAGTCTTATTAGTTTCATTTAGACATTACAATTGTTAAAAATATAACAGTGGTGTTAATTTTAAAGAGCTCATAATAATTTCTTTCACAGCACATTGCTTTATGCTATTGGAGAGCACGTCTATTAATAGGAATGGTTTTTTGTTTAAAATCAAACCATTGTTTTTTGTGCTTATTATTTGGAATAAAAGGCTCACTTTTAATCTCATGTAATATTTCCATCCAGAAATAGCTCATAGGCATTTAAAGAACGAGAGATCAACTAATATCCACACATTGTTAACGTTGTCCTCATTTCATGTAACACACAAACAATAATTTTGTGGACATTTCCTAGGAATTAAAAGAGACCTAGCCATTTCCATTGCAAACAAGCCTGATCATTATTACAGCTCAAACATGAATAAGATATTGTTAGTACAAACAAGCCTGAGCATTACTATAACTTAAAAATTATCAATGCATGGCTAGTACAAACAAGCTTAGATATGGTCTGGGCATTGCTACTGAAAACAACCCACCGACCGACCGACATAGTGAGATGTAGAGTCCGCCCTCGACTAATTGCCGTTATTCATAATGAAATCTAGCCTAAACATCATTACAGCCTAAAGATGGCCAGGTATTGCTACTGAAAACAAGCGAAAATAATATTACAGTTTAAAAGTCGCCTACTTATTGCTTGTGGAAACAAGTCTAAACATTATTACAGCCTAAAAATAGACTATGCATTAGGGTGGATCGAAACTTTTTCTTTCAATTTTCATATTCAATAGACAGAAATTAGGCAATGAATGATTAAATAGCATCTTTAAAATCTTAGTATTATCGTTAATCATCTTCTGTCCCTGGAGAACAAGGAAAATCATGATTTAGTAGTCATTTTCTTTCTTATAATTTTGAAAATATTTCAATATACATAAGAAATATTTCTAATAAATATAAAGTCGATAAAAAAGACAACATATGGACTTTTTCTAAAGGGTGTTGTCTTACGTTAATATATTTTCCCCCGGCAACAACGTCATATATTGAAAAAAATCGGTATTTTATATTTATATTTTATGACTGAACTTTCTCTGCTGACAATGCCTCATCCGAAGCGCCAACAAATTAGTCAATTAATTTTTCCAAGAAAGATTAAGAAACAGAAGCAAATCCAAATGTATTGAAGGGTCTGTGGATAGTATTTCACGGTCAGGAGACACCAGTGGTTTAGAAACTGCCATTAATAATTATATCTCACTTGACATTTGATGGCATTGGTAAGAAGTGTATATTTTGCCGCTCACTTATATTCTGCAGTTTTAAGATGACGGCTACCATTACAACGAGTTGATCGGCTACTTGGCCAATATTTATTTGTCAGAGATTAGAGAGAGATAGAGAGAGAGAAAGATTTGAGCTGCTGCGCTTTCAATGAAGAGAGAGAAAACAGACACCTGATTGACCCTTTTTGTTTGCGCTAATGGCCTAAAAACCCGTCATCGCAGAAAACCGCGGCAAGTTGAGAGCATAAAAGGTCCCGATATCGGGAATCGGACAAATTTTCACCTCGCCGGCTTAGGAACCTTCTCGCGATCGTGCTAATAGGGCGAGACTAGTCTACATTACCGATGCGTCGGTCCTTAGAACCCCCCCCCCCTCGGATGGAGGGGAGAAAACCCCAATCGACCACACTATGAATCCTCCGGCACCAGAGTTGGAAGGCTGTATCTGCCGCCTGCCCGCCCCCTCACTAACCCACCTCCGCCTGCCTGCCCCCTCAGTATTTTACTGCCGCTGCCCGCTCGTCAGTATCCTCTGTCCGCTCACCTTCAGTACCCGCTATTCGCGTCCCTTTGGACTCTGCACAATTCTCACAGAACTCCTCAAGCTCCTGGTATTCTTGATTAATTCGCGTGATTCTACCCCGTAATCGTTCACCCGCCTCTCGAATGCAATGTGCCTATTCTTAATTCGTTTTCTAACTCGAAAGCAAGATCTAAGTTCATCCCGTAATAGTCATTGTCAAGAGACTATTATTTAAACTTTACACCGAGGCAATGATTACGCCCTTGGACCAAATCTCCTAGATAACAGCAATGGAAAACTCTTATCTGCATGTGCTCTTTCTACTACACCCCCTCTCCCAGTGTAAACCTCCATCGTCGGCTTCGTATACGCTCAAGGTCATTCGAGCACCCCTCGGTCAATATTATTGGTTTGTTTGTACAGCGACTGTCCCTGCCAAATCTTCCCCCCTTTTAGCCGCTGAGACTCGTGTACGTCTAATATGTATATAGCTTGTTTTAAAACCCCTTTTAACCCTGTAAAAAAATATTCATTTGCATATTAGTAAAGTTATTTATGTACCCGTTTTTCTATTGTCCCGGAACCTCCTACATAGTCGACTATTTGGCCAACCTACATTCAGTTAATTTTCACACTGATTCTATTATAAATCTCCCACGCTCATAGCCGTCATCGAACTCGGCTAAGAAATGCAGAAAAGTTTAACTTGACCCTTTTCTACGACATTATTAATGAGGAAGATTTGTCTTTTCTTTGTTTACCCAAGTGTGAAGATGTGATGAAATACTACGCTCATGTGAAATTTTTTTTAGATCATTAAAGAAGTTACTGACATTAAAACACCGCCATCTGTGGTCACAGATAGATTAGAATAGTTCTAGATATTAGCTTCCATTCCAATAGTTTTGACGGCGCGGATAAATCAAATGTCGTAAAGATATCGTGATAAAATGATTAACATCATCAACTCGCTGAATGCTAAAAATAAGAACGAAATATTGCAGACAAAACTTGAAACTTTGACTAAATCAACTATGATAATCTTATTTGACATATCGGTATGTAAATGCACATATTTGACAAAATACTGCTGCCCTCCTAAACAAAGAGTAACACTACAAGTAAATGTGTTTTTACTTTACTAAAAAAGCGATAGATTAGCAATAGGTAATTTGGATGATGGAACAATAAAGAGAAACGAGAAGACTCTTGAAAACTGATTGGCTATGCTGAAACAAAGAGCAATAGCACATCATCAAAAGCCGTGGAATAGTAAACGGCAAGCAAATTCTCAAGAGCAGCCTTCTCTGTCATCTTTTAGTGAAGACGAGGATACAACTACTTGTTACCTTTCATCGTATGAACTAACATCCAATTAAAAAAATGACATAAAGAAAAAAAGAAAAAAAAAGAATGAAAGTCTATTGCTTCTTTTTGTTGCAGTATGTTGGTTTGAGACCGAAGGGTGATGCCAGTTCAGTGATTGATCGAAATACGATAAAAGCCCTTAAAATGGTGCGTTTTAAGCATTAACGAAAGGACAAGAGAACGCTAGCATTACAGGGCTTTGACTTTGACGGTCATAATGATAGAGCAAGGATACACGAGGAATTTGACAATCTTAAGCATAGAAGATCCGTAGTTAAAGAAAATTTAGTTTTATTTCATAAACCAAAATCCAAGTACATGGTATATTTCACTCCTGCATCAGGTTTTGCCATTTCAGTAACATCCGGTATCATCAGCTTTCTAAAGACTAAAAATATTAACACCGACGACATTGGGCTATTGGCTCTGATAGTAGCGCAGTTAACAGGTGTATGAAGAGTGGAGCAATACGCATGATTGAAATAGAATTGCAAAGACGAGTTGAGTGTATCATATTCTTATTAGACTGAAATGAATTACCATTGCGACATCTCTTTCAGGACTTAGACGGTAAAATAACTGGGCAAGTGGGTTTTACTGGAACAATTAGAAAACAAGAAAACGAATGTGAAAAACTTCCAATTACAAAATGCGATGCCATTTCATCTACCGACATTGAGATAGATGATGCTGAGTTGAGAATGACCAACAAATTTATTAGCCATCTACAGAGCAGTGCCGAGTGTTAGCTTCTCTTGGGCTATAGCGGATCAAAATCGAGCTAAGATGACGCATCCCAGGTAACTGGCAACAGGAAATAGATTTCGTCATCTCTATGTTTCAAATAAGGAACTATGTATTCATTGTGCGATTCATTGTGATAGTTTAGGCACAATTTGGCTTAAGAGAAAGACGAACTCTTCTTTCCCTGAAGGTGGTAGGCATTCTTTTAAATAATGCATCTCTTTCAGACCCCCCTGCATCATTGATCAAAGACAATCGTCAACAATACTCGCTGTATAATTTCCTACTTTGCTCACCAGAAAATATTTTGATCTCCAGTTACATGATGATTTACAATGCATAAAACAATTGGGATTGATGTGAATATTAAAAGCAAGAACAAACAATCACAAGTGGACGAAATTCGAGTCTTTGTCCTACCTGAGCTGATCTACGAGTGTCAAACCTATTACGATAAGATTAACTGGCAAACGGCTGAAGTGAATGAACCCCTTTAACAAAAAGGATATCTGATTCTCGAATAAAAGGGTTTAATGAGACGGGTGACCGACCGGCTGGACTGAACCCACTATTTGCTCATCATACTCAAACGGTTGAGGGGCTCATAAAATCAGTAATCGATTCATCCGCTCCAATCTTCACTGCCAAACAAAGATTCCACGAGTTGATTTTAAGAAAGATTAACGTAGGTATATTGACATACAGCCAAAGTAAGGGAGGTAGGGGGTTGATAGGAGGAAATGGACGTACAGCCAAAGTAAGGGAGGTTGAGGCTGGATAGCAGGAAATCGACGTACAGCCACTTTCCTCGTAGTGAGTTCTTGGTTGTTCTATTTATTAAATTAGCATTTTATACAATTATCAAGCAATGAGCTATACCTAGTAATGATCTTACTTATGACATCACATAAACGTAACTATAATCAATATTTAAAAGTCGTTGCCGATAGAAATGCATTATTTAATAGATGGAGTCTATCCAAAAATCTATAATAATAATAATCCTGGTTTTGTATTTATTAATTTTCTTTTTTATCAGTAACAATCGAATCTACTTATTTTGGAAACAAAAAATTTAACTTATATTACTACGACTTGGTATAATCTATAATAATAATACCCGTGGTGTATTTATTTCTATTTTTTTTAGTAACACTAGAATCTACTTATTTCGAAAAACACTGAAATTAATATTTCAACGACTTGCTATTATCTATAGTAATATTATCTATAATAATGAAATATAGCTCTAACTTAAAAATAATGCCGTCATTTTTGACGGCACAGGTACACTTGTATGAATATAAAATACATATTTCCTTAAAAAATTTGATGTTGCGAGGGTAAATATATTAATGTAGGGCAACGTGCCTTGGAAAATTATCATATTATGTCTTTTTTAACGACTTTATGGATATTATAAATAATAACTATATGTATAGGTATTGAAATATTTTAAAAATTATAAATAAAAATACGGTTTGACTACTAAAACATGATTTTTATCCTTCTGCCCAACCAGGAAGATGACTACCTATAATGATAAGATTTTTCACAGGCTATTTATTCGTTCATGCACAAATTTATGTCTCTATTAGAATATGAAAATGGATGAAAATTCGTTTCACCCTCCAATACATTGGTAGTGTAAACAAGCCTTAACATTATTATAAAATGTGCTGGGTATTGCTAGTGCAACAAAAAATAAACATTATTATAGCTTTAAAATGGCAAAGCCATTACTAGTACAACAAGGCTAAACATTATTACAGCTTTAAAATAGCCAAGGCATTGCTAATACAACAAGCCTAAACATTATTACAGCTTTAAAATGGCCTGGCTATTGCTAGTGCAACAAGAAATAAACATTATTACGGCTTTAAAATGGCCTAGCTATTGCTAGTGCAACAAAAAATAAACATTATTACAGCTTGAAAATGGCCTAGCTATTGCTAGTGCAACAAGAAATAATCATTATTACGGCTTTAAAATGGCCAAGGCATTGCCAGTGCAACAAGTCTAAACATTATTACAACTTAAAAATGACCTACGCATTTCTATAGCAATCTTTCATCAGTTTCTGGTGAATTTGGATATATATTAACACCTCTAGGAACCATCTTTTACAAGTCTTTTAAAAATGATATTAATTTTTTGCTAACCAAATTAATGCTATCATATCTCTCTTTAGGGTGAAGATTATTGTCTGACTAAAGGTTTATGCATTGATGTATGTTTAGTGTGTTTATATTTCTTTTTTCGTGGGCAAACATTCTAGTGTAGGTTTGAATCAACATGCATACGTTTCCGAGGAATTAATATGAGATAAAGGATTAAATAAGAGGAAGTAATAAATAAAAAGAAAGAAATGAAACAGTTCTGGAATGAGGTGTATTAGCATAGCACGATAACTCCAATGCCTCACTGGCGATTCAATCAAATCACGACGAAATACGTTCTACAAAGAGCAACGAATCAGAATTTTAGCCTTATTCCATTTGCCCTCTGTATACATATGTATGATTGAATAGACATATCTCTACTTCACTGTGTTACATTTAATTTTTGCATGTCTCTATTTTCCTCAATAAAAACATTTTTGCCTCAAAAATTAACTTTAATCGTAAAATTTTGAATTAAGGATACGGTGCAAGAAAGAAAATGTGGTAACTTAAAATTAATTAATAACAAAGAAGAAATAGTGGAACAGGATATTGTAAGCACTTTGTATTTTATTTTTCAAGGGCTCATTCAGAAAGACTTTAGTTAATAAGACGAAATGACCTGGAATCACACACTTCAATTCTCCCTATAGTATATAACATCCTAATATGATGATTACTTGCCCTGATTTACAACTAATTGAGATCGGATCATTGCTCCTATAGATATTAATAGGTTTAAGCCATGGCTGCACATCATGAGATCTTTGAATAAATATTTTAGAGACTCAAAGAGGTTTCCAAAATAAAATTTATTACCACAAAATCCCTTCATAATAATAAGCATTAGGTTGCTTAAAGGCAGTCGGAATAATTTCTACCTTGCTTTATTTCAACCATGTAAAACCATTTAATTGGGTGAAGAAATCGGTGTTATCTAAAACATTCCCAGTGTGATGAAGCAAAAGTAGACTGCGGTCCGGAGTATAGAAATGAGTTTTCTGAGAACATATTTTCCATTTAACATGTTTCATATACACCTATTCAACAAGTATACAAAAACTTCCTTAAATAAATTAAATCTGCCTACCCCCATATACGCCACTGTTTCAAAACACCGTATTTTTATTAAGCTCCCATTTATTGGTCATTCCACTTCTTCTTTAGACGGTACTCTTAAGAAAATCTTGCAAAGCCTTCTACCACAATGCCAGTTTAATTTGATATATATTAATCATAATTCTTTGGGTTCTTTCTTTAACTATAATGATCGTATTGATCCGATGTTGAGATCTTCTGTTGTATATCAAATCAAGTGTGCCGGCTGCACTACGTAGGCCAGACTAGACTACATCTTAACAGAGAGTCAATAAACATCTTAAATTATCCCATAGAACTCAAAGACCCTTAACTACACTCGAATTCTCCAGCATATGAAATCACGCAGAAAATACTCGCCACCTCATTTTATTGGAACATTTTTGCATTCTTTCTGGGGCTCCTTCAGTCCATTTATTAAAAATACTCGAGTAGTTCTATATTTAAAAAAACTAAACCAACACTCAACGATTTTGATTCCTCCTTTCCTCTTCGTATCCTATAACCCTACAACTTACCAAGTCATTTCATTCACCTTTGTCGTTCACATTTTCATTCTTGTCCTGGAACGAGTATCTGCTTAAGGGAATATGTATATCATTCACGTATTCTGTTTTTTTCAATATTTTAATTTTATAATTTTATGCTTTGTCATATTTTAACTTTAGTCTCGATTCATTTACTTTATCTGATTTGCCCTAAAGTTTGTTTGTTTTTTCAGGTTTTTTTTATTATTCCTGTTTGTTTTTTATGTACTTTCCTAAATTGAGTGGCTTAACTTTACTTTAATAGAATCACTGTTCCAATGTTTGGAACGAAACGTCTGAGAGGAAATAGATGTCCTTTTTCATCTACTCGTGGGTCTTCATTTTTCTACTGAGATTAAGGTTTCCTCAAACCAAGCCAATTTCTACAATAAATTAATAAATATATATATATATTATATATATATATATATATATATATATATATATATATATATATATATATAATAAAAAACTCACAAAGTAGCACGTGAGGAAAGCAATAATATGAAAATTAACCCACAGGAAAATCAAAAGATAAATCCAAGCAGTCTCGAACTATATTTGCAAGTTCATTTGCAAATATAGTTCAGAAGTGCTTTGGATTCATCTTTTCATTTTCCTGTGGGTTAATTTTCATATATATATATTTATATATATATATATATATATATATATATATATATATATATATATATATATATATATATTATATATATATTTATTCATTTTTGGTCATTAGTTACGCTATGCTATAGAATCTAGGCTACTTTTTTGCTCCGCCACTATGTACAATACCGTGTATGAGTCTTCAGATGAGATAAATTCTACTCACCATGGTATCAGCGTTTATTCAGGTAGAGCACAAATCCGGGTGACCGGACCTCCGTAATATTGATTTATTTTGTGGATGTTGTAGCACCTACGACCAATCCCTACGTACGGTCAATAAAATGATAGCAGCTTTATGATTCATACGATATCATTGGGATGGAGGTGTGGTATTATAGGAGTTGATGCGCGCTTACCAGACCATGTTTAAATTTGGTTGATGATAATTCATTCATTTATTCGGCAAAATGAGAAGCGCGAGGAAGTCATTAGGCAAAAGAAAAATGATTTAAAAGTGGCTAGATACAAATTGTGTAATGCAATTGGGAGATAGTCAAAGTGGTAACTCCGCCTTGGGTTAAGTTGGTCGCGTAGCTCTTATTATCCAAGTTCTGTTAGATAAAAAAGAGTGGGTCATGGTAAGAGATGTGTAAGTATAAATAAATGCATATAAGTATTAATATAATACAAGAGAATATGATGTGGCTTTGATGCCCCCTATATAATCCTGAGCTAAAATGGCAAAAATTAAAATTGAAAGTAGAGGGTGCTCACAAAGTGAAAGTGAATGTACTGGGCGTGCAATGAAAATGAAACATCTAAAAAATCTAAATAAACTATAAAGATGAATTTCAACATGAAAAATACACTCATTTATAAATAACAAACTTTTAGGTGTAAAACGATGTCTTCATTTTCTTGAAAATAGCCACCATCATGACTTGAAGATTCAAATACTTTCGTGGCTTTGCTTGGCCTAAAAAATGACGTCAGAGCTCTTCAAGTTTCGAATGAGGAAGAAGTCTTTTCCGTTCATTTTTCCATATACATTTCCTATCATACACAAATATAAATCACATAAAACAAAAAGGAATTCTCTTAAATTGCTATATGTATATTTCCTGAAAGTTTAAACCTTTGAAAATTATTAATTCTTTTTGCGTCGGCCATTTAATTAATGGATACAGTCTAAAAGTCTGGGTTAGCAAAAAAATCAACTGAATTCCGGCAACGAATTTTTGATGGGGTCAAATTTTGTAACCGATTCTTTACGATTGGTTTATTTTTAATTACCAGAGCTCGACGTCCTTCTTTACGCCCTAGTAACGAAAATGGAATCGGATCTTGATTAAATTCCGGCTTGATCGAATCAGGGTTGATTGATTCACTTTCGGGTGTACCGCAAAGCTAATACTAACGAGAACAAGAGGAGGAAATCGCTACCTCGCCATTTAATCTGTAAGAAGGTCAACACAAATGTAGCCGCTATGTATCTGACATCATTTTAAATAATATTGTTAATCACCTAAAACTAACGCCTCTTGATTAACGCCAGTTGCCATTTTTTGTATATTTTAGTATTTCTGTTCGCTTTGTCAATTTCTCTCAGTTAACGGCTCGTGATGGTATGGAAAACTTCATACTGAAACTAGTTCCGGTTCAATAAACTTTGTGCTCAAAAAGTAGTTTCATTGTACATTAATTTACTCTTTATTGGGAAACAGTGTCTTCATATATATATATATATATATATATATATATATATATATATATATATAAATATAAAAGAATAAGGTCGAAGAGCGATGACGTGCCCTTTTGTACCCACATGGTCTCGGGAGCTTTGGAAGCGCGGCTGATCTACGGTGAGGAAGCGGTCCACGCCGTTTTATTGTACCCAGCTGTATTTGTTAGGGACACATTTTCGTCGTCTCACATGGCCTTCCTGCCAGCCTTCCTGCCCCCCGGCATAGATTGAGATTCTTCGAACATTCTACGCCAACTTTATCTCGGTTGCCCAAAAGGAGCCACTGCCTTTACCATAAGATCGCACAAGTTGCGTAAGCTCCCACCAAGCCATTAAAGCCACCCTGTAGACGGTGTATATGATCTCCTGACTCGGTTTAGGGTGGAACACTTTAAGACTTTCTGCCTAATACTGCGTACAAGCTAGGAAAACGCTAGCCCGTCGCGATCGGAGAAAACGACGATTTCAATTCGAGCACGAAGTTAAATCGACATCCCTGAGCTCTGCCATAGTCAATCGGCGAGTATCTGACGAGCACTTCCATCTCTGAAGGCCAAACTACGTGTGCTCTCTCATCCGCCGAGTAAGGTAACCCAACTTCCCCATTGCAGTCATCGTATCCCGACTGGCCCTTCCTTTCAACGAACACGTAAGCAGTGCAACCATTGACGCCTACAGGTTATTCTATAATCTGACCTACCCGAATTGTCCCCTTCTTTGTGTACGAGCCCCGGTTTAAAATCCCCTTTTAGTCACCAACTGCACCTCGATCACTTATCCTATAATTATCCCTCCTGTGACTCGTGCTGACATTTAACTTCACCTGTGCGATCATTCTCTTTAAACCTTATATCTGTCTATATTCAGATTCTATTTCTTTTGTTGTTAGTAAAGGTATATTTTCGTCATTGTCTTTCTTCTGCAACCTTAAACGTGTACCATCTATCTGTTAAACTTTGGCTAACTTGCACTCTGAATTATTTGTTTTAAAAGGCTCCCACAAATTTAAAAGTAAACCATCCCCACTGAATTCATAACTAAACCCCGTGCAACGCTATTAGCTTAAAGTCTTTGCTAATTATAAAACATTAATTATATCGGTAGAACTGAGTTTATAATTCTATGGTATATTTAAGTTAATGAGTGCAACCGTGTCCTACATTTTCAGCACATTTTGTAATATGACTTTCATTTCAACAATGTTTAAAGATTTTAACTACTTTTCAATCGTGCCACGGTATTAGTTTATTATAGAAAAACAACATACCGACCAAAATATAGCATCGTAAGAGGTTTATAATTATAGAATATGATTATACACTGTTTATTTAGCCAAAAAAGGTAATATCACTAAATCAACACTTTAGATGAATACTTAATACTTTACATAAGATCCTTTCTTAGTTAAAACACTACGATTCTCGTGTTAACAGATTTGGTCCTTTTATTATTTCGGAGCGAGGAATTGTGCGCGTAGATGTCTCAATTGCTTTCCACAAATCTTCCTTCGAAGCCAACTGCTTCCCACCCCTGTAAATAGCTTGCTTCAGAATCCCTAATAAATTTTGGTTCGCGCTCAAATCGTGAGAGCATGGCGGCCATACCATCAAAGAGTTACCTTTGAGCCCCATCGATGAGAAGGATGCTTATGTTTCCTTTGCAAAGTGAGATGAGGCATTGTCTTGCCAAAATATCAACCTCCAAAGCCTCTGCAGCGGTACGGCTTGCAGCCATGGAAGCGAAGCTGATTCAAAAAGCATGCTATTTTTACTACATCAGCCACACAAACAGAACCAATAAGTTCATTTCCAACTATTCCTGCCCATATCATTACACCTCCCCTTCCCTGTTGGCGTCGAGAACGGATGTGACGCTCTTGGCCTTTTCCAACCTAACATTTCCCCCATCCTTCAGGCCCCTACAGAGTTGCTCTGCTTTCATCAGTGAATATTAACATCTTCATGCCTGTCTTCATGTGCTTTTACGCTCATTTCATCTTCAAATACTTGTGGGTGGGCGTCAGAGGAGGTCGTTTTTCAGGTGTAATGCTTTTCCTCATATCTCTCAGCAACGGGCATCTCGTTGATTTCGATACTTCTGTCAGATTTGCTTCAGAAAAAATTGCTTTCGATGTTTGTCCCGGTTTCTTCAACAGCTGCCTCTTAACATTACGAAGATCCCGGGTAGATACAATCTTCAGGACGCCAGAGTCCTACCGCGTCTTCCTTGGCGATGGATCGGCTAAAAATCGCTTCAGAGAGTTAACATGGTGGCCGATGGAGTAAGCAATAACTTTAGGAGGAGTTTCTTTAGTCATTTCTTTCACTATCGTAGTTTATTCAGCATCAGTGAGACTCTTAGCCTTTCCCATTCTCAAAAAATCGTTTAGCAGCTAATACCGTGGCACACCTGAAGATCACGTTACATGCTATAACTGATCAAAGAAGCCAGGGACTCAAATAAAGTTAGGATGAAGGTGTTGCCATATGAATAGGCGTCGGTTACATAAGTTCCAGAAATTTTCAAAAGTATAAATACCTAAAACATTAAAGAAATGAATGAAGCTAATAGCGTGGTACGGGGTGTATTTGCCGTCACGAACCTCAGGCCGAACTTTAAGCCAATTTCAACCCCAAAACTCCAAAGGGCATATATATATATATATATATATATATATATATATATATATATATATATATATATGAAAAAAACTCACAAAGTGCATGTGATTCAAAGTTATGCAGATACGCCACAAAGGAAAAGTGTAAAACGATTCTGAGCGCTTTGGTCTTTAAGAATAAAGGCGAAAGCACTCGGAATCGTTTTTCACTTTTCCTTTGTGGGTGTATATCTGCATATATATATATATATATATATATATATATATATATATATATATATATATATATATTTATATATAAGCTTATTTCATAAATGAGATGACATCTTAAGAAGAGAGGCAAAGTTTTAGATTTGATTTCGGCAATGGATTCCTTACAACTGGCAGTTACATTTGCTCAAAATTTGATTGTTTCACATTCTTTGACTAAATGGTGAACCATGTTTCAGCATGATTTTTAAAGTAGACGAAAAATGGGCTATGAATAATAATATTAAACTTTCTAGCCAATTCATTAGTTAATGGCGAAAAACCAATCCCACTGACAAACAGGGGCCTTATCTACCAAAGATTCTCTTATCCATTTGATGGGGTAGAACTATATCATCCATTTTGAACTTCTTAACCTAGATAAAACTATTTCCAAAGATGGTTACTGTATTTATTTAGATGGTATACTTGAAAGACGAATAGAAAAGACCAGCATTAATCGATTAAACAAGAATGGCCTTTCATCAAGACAATGAGCAAATTAATATCGCAAGAGAGACCAAAAACAAGCTTAACAATTTCAAATAGGCAATAATAATTTATCCTACATGCCCTATTTTGATAAGATTAATATCTTTTAGTTGTTAAGCGAATCATTTCAAGCTTACATAACTTTTAAATCAAATTCCGACGAATTTTCCTCGAAAAAGTTATTGAAAATTTCTTAGAAAGAGTTAAACTAGTAGTATAAACTAAGAAAAATAATAGTACATATTAAATTAATCAATAAATGCTTATTTAATTCTAAAAAAAATTGAAAGACTTTTTTTATTTTAATCAAGATAAAGATAAAAAAATTGCCTCATTATTTTCGTGATGAGCATATATATATATATATATATATATATATATATATATATATATATATATATATATATATATATATATATATATATATATATATATATATATATATATATTTATATATATATATATATTCGTATATTTAAGCAGAAGATTCTCTTCGTGACATATTTTATTGAAGGAAACTGCGAATTCAGCACTAATAATTTTCTTTTCGAGTCTCTCGATTTCTCTAATATTCCGCTTTTGGTCGTTGGTTAACTCGTGTATAAACTCGCCAAAATTCATTACAAAAGCACTGATGAACGAGGGTAGTAAAATAATTCACTGGATAAAACGAAACATTTATTGGCTTAACTCGTTTCAATACACTCCTGTATCATTATCAAAGGAAGGTAGAAATAATATAAGGAAATAAAAACATGGCTATATATATATATCGGGGTTTGAAGGTTAACAATTATACGAACATATTTATAGGGAATAGAAATTCTTAAAAACAAAGGATTAAGACGGCTTAAAGAGGCTAGTTTAAAATGGGCAAAGGATTAAGATAGATGGGGATTATTACTTGGCGCACGAGGACGCGAGGAACGCAGGGTGAACTGTATGTTTGTTTGTGTATTAAATTTGGGTTGTTTTTCTTTTATATAGGTACCTGCTAATATGAGTAATTGTTGGCGATTTGGAGCATATGCAAGAATTTCGGTGTTATCTTCGAGTGACTTCCGGTCCAATTGTCTTCCATGTTTTTTAAATGTATGTGTTTTGAGTGCACCGTTGTTTAAATGGTAGCTCATTCTTCGTGTTAATTTTGTTTCTGTCATCCCGATATATGAATGAGGTAGGAGCTCACAGTCTCCCATTTTTTAAGTGTATTCATATATTAAATGACTTCTTTGTTTAGGTGTTAGGGTGAGGGTATGGTTATTTTTGAGTATAAGGTTGGATGTCCGTTTATTATTGCAAGAGATTGTGAGTGATACGTTGTTTTCGTTTTGGGTTGGTTTCATTCTTCTGTTTATGATTTCCTTGATTACTCTTTTGTCCGTTTTGTACGCTGTGCTCATAATATTCCGGTAAAATAGTTTAATTGTATTTCCTTTTGCTTCCTGATTGGTGCTGACTGTAGGTGACGTGTACCATTTTTCCATCTTCCGTATGGCTGTTTGTATGTCGCTGTTTGTAAATCCATTATTTATGAGTACTTGGGTAGCCCTCTCAAGCTCTTCGTGTGTGTCTTTCCATGTGGAGCAGTGGGTGAAAGCGCGGTTGATAAATGCATTAATTACACTTCTTTTATAACGGTTGGAAAAAGTGAAGGAAGTAGTTTCCTGTTCGCCTAGACTTTCATTGTTTCTCTTATAAACTGTGATACCATTTTATTGGTAATTTGATGACGTTAGTCTGATTTACAAGAAAGAAAACCGCAGGGTAACTGATAGCCAATAATTATGAGTTCAATAGTTGTTAAATAATTGGAAAAAAAATATCAGATAAAATAATACATCACTTAAAATAGAGCAACTTGCTCCGGAACTCTCAAAACAGTTTGTTCAAAGGCGGTCATACCCTAACAACTATTTGAATGTTTGTACGGGATAATTAATTAGCATGACCATAGTTAGTTAAATGCGCCACCAGTTCCTTTACAAGCTTGAACGATATTTCTCGACCAGATAAAGGAATTCTCATATAGATTAGAATGACAATCTCTAGCAAGACTAAGTCTACTAGGGGACGGTCATCGTTGTGGGAGAGAGAAATGAAAATGTAGTTCTGAGATTTCCCAAAACAGAGTGTGTGGAGTCCCATTCGTGGTACAAATGAGGATAGGGAGTCCCTCCTCTTTCTGGATCATGAGTTGATGGAAATGGAAACGCCGTCAACATGTTCCTGGACGAAAGAGGGATGTACTGTGCGCGCGATGTAATACAGATTAGGGATAGAGCGGTGTTGTGAAATGTGTGCTGACGTGTATGGATGGAGCTGTTTGCTCACACACTTAAACTCTGCGCACCACATATAGGTGACGAGCTCACTAAGAACGCCCGAATTATTTGTGTCACCAATCCATAGGATTAAACCTGGGACATTTGCTTGGAGAACCAAATCCTTATTCACGCTCGTAGTTAAACTTCCATAAATCCTTCGTTAAAGTAAACCTACGGAAGCTTAACTTCTTGGTGATTAGAAGGAAATTATAGAAATGGATAGAGAATTGAGGGTCGGGCAGGTGATTGAAGACTTTAAAGTTGAGACAGAACTCCGAATGATAATAAAGGGCGTGCCACACGTCTCACAGTGCAGAAAACGTCAAACTGGTAAAGTGCATCGCGTCGTCAAACACGAGTAATGAATTATAATCGGCCTTTCTTTGAATAGTAAAATAATGGAAAGAGTAATGGATTGTCTTAATTTGGGCAAGTGTTTAGCAATGTACATTGGTTCCATGAGTCTCCAGTGTGGTTAGACACTTTCAGGGAAAACGTTTGAGCCGAGTGATCGGAAGAACGATTCGAGTGTGCTTATTAGTAAAACTAATTTCTCCAAAGATTGAGTTGAATTTAAGAAAAAACTAAATTCGGCAAAAGAGAGATTGTGATCAAAATTTATAATTTGTTAGGAAACCACATTTGAAAAGAGATGTACAGTTTTGTCCCAAGAACCTTAGAAAGTTCGCACAAAATGCAAATGTACATATGTTACAAATTACGCAAATATTCAGCTTATAAGATCTTGCATATTTCTGTCTCACATTTGTTTCTTTTGATAATTCTTTCTGGCTTTCTTATATCTCTGTCACTGTTTTTTCTTAAGCTACCTAGTACTTCTTTCGTCTCTATCCATTCACTTGTCCATTTGAAACTTATAACATTTTTCATGAAGTTGCAATACGTCTTTCTAACTAGCTTGAATTCCTCTTGCTATATAGACTTCAAATACTTCCATGTTTTTAACTCATGTCAGTGTGGTTGTTTCCTATACATTCATTTCCTGTATGTTTGAATTCCTATTGCTATGTAGACTTTAAATACTTCCATGTTTTTAAACTCATCTCAGTGTGGTTGTTTCCTATACATTTATTTCCTGTATGTGTGCTTGTGTACCACTCAGAATTTTGGTTTTGTTAGATTTCTTTCTCTCTAAGTCTCCCCCTACCCAATACCAGCAAAATCAAATCAAATATGTCTGGTGTTCTTGTTTTTGAGAAAATGTAGTAAACATTTATTACTTCCGAAAATAAACTTTACATCAGTGTATTCGTGCCAAGAGGGCATTCCTTTGCGGCTTTCTTGAAGAAAATTGAAGGCGAGGGAAAGTTATGGGAGAAAGATAGAGGAAAAGTGTATCAAGTTAATTTTCCACTTGTTTACTCGGTTATTTATTTGAAAAGGGAAGAAGCATCGGCATTTAATTTTTCTCTATTCGTATATTCAATGCGCGCGGTCGCGCGAGAGGCATATATATATATATATATATATATATATATGTATATATATATATATATATATATATATATATATATATATATATATATATATATATTTATATATATAAATATATATAAAATATACAAAATTAAAATAAAAAGTAAACTATTTATACGAGAGGAAAAAGACTTGTTATATATGATTTTTATTTCAAATTCTTCTTTTTATTTCAAGTTATCAATAATTGCATATAGTTCTTTTAGAGAGATGGAAGGAACTCATCTACATACATATTCAGTTTCTCCTTTGAAATTTTCATAATTCATTATCTGTAATGGGAAAAAGCAGGTTTTCATTTCATCACTGTATAATTCTAAGTCGATAACTGTAGTAGTTCTTTGTATTATACATTCTTAAAAAAAACTCCATGATGACTGTCTGCAAAAAGAAAACCAATATTTTTACCATCCAAAATAAAATTTCTGCTATAACTAATCAGAATTTAAATATTCACAAAGGCAGGTAAGGTGCCGTGATAGGGAGGGCGTTTATTTTCGCACTTGAGTCTTAAGTTGGGTGGAAGAATTATAAAGTTTGTACAGAATTAAATATTTTGATCCTCTTTGATTGTTAAAAACTTTGTAGCGATATTTAGGACACAATCTTGTAAGTGCAGTTGATAGAGGATTATTCGACTCTGGAAGCAATGGTTTGTTGGTTGACATGGATGAAATTTGATAGGCACTTGTGGCTTTTGTCGTCCGGAAAATATGCTATGCTCTAGCTTTAAGATGTTCTTCAGTTATTTCTATGTGGAAATCATTGGTGTCAGTTTCTAAACTGATTTTAGACTTTGTAAATTTGAAAGTTCGGTGTGAAATGTATCACGTTCTATGTGGAGTTGACTGATTCCGATGCTAACTGCATAAAACATACATCTAAAATCAAGAAGTTATATTTTTTGTTGCAATCGACGCAATGAATCAAAAAAGCAGTAGGTGTCAGAATATAGAATAAAAATAGAATTATAGACGACAAACTCAAATGCCGTTAGAAACTTTTTTTTCTTTGGAAAATGTCTCTGGAACTTCTCATTTTTCAGTTCATTTCTTGCTATTTGGAGTTCACAAGGATTCGATAAAAGGAGCGAGCAATATTACATTTTTTGTTAAATTTTACCTTTCCAATTATTATCAAAAGCATTCAACATATTCATATATACTGAGAGAAAATATCCATTTGTTGGTTTCTTTCTATTAGAAATAGATTTTCTTATTCCCCTCTAAAATATTATTAATCAAGAAGGTGAATATGGATAAAAGGAAATAATATAGATATAATATCAAGGGATAATTAATAAACTAATAAAGATGAGTTTAATCGAGACAAATTTAGGTGGAATAAGAAAGGGAAATTAAGCACTCTCTCTCCCTCTCTCTCTGTGAGAGAAGGTGAATATGAGAAAGAGAGAGCGTGTGTTAGAGAAAGTGTAAGGCTGAGTGTGAGAGCGTGTGTGACTATGAGAGAGAGAGAGAGAGAGAGAGAGTGCGTGTGTCAAAGAGAGAGAAAGAGTGTGTGCGTAAGAGAGTTTGAATGAGTGAGTGTTAGTGAGAAATTGTGGCGGACTAATGTGTATATATATGTACCTGGTTTGCTCAGCCTCTGTTACACTTGATTTTAGTCGCGTGTGGCTCTATATCTCACTACGTCGGTCGGTCCCCGTTATGCTTTTATTATTTTGGTAATAACATTGTAACTATTGCGCCGATTCTAACGAAAGTTCAAACCCTTATGTTGTTTTTTATTTTCTTTGAAATGATATAATAATTGCCAAGGTCCTCACAAAGTTAGCCGGGTAATTATTTGACAATACCATAGCCATTCGTCCGATTCTAACGAAGTTTAAAACACTTATTTTTTTTTTACATTTACTTTCGAAGGATATAATTGTCAAGGTCCTCCCAAGGTTAGTCCGGAAATTATTGAAAGTTTTGAAGGTAGTAGGGTCATAAATCAGAATAAGTGAGAGCACCCGACTTTGGTCAGCAGACCTCGTTTAATTTTTGAGAAGTTTTCGTCCAAAAAACTTAAATTTCTACATTTGCAGAATAGGTCATTAAAACGTCTTTTCCATTGTGTGAAAGTGCAGCGAGATTAACATGAACAGACTCACATGATCTGCGCTCCTGCGCGTGAGCCAAAACAAGTGGCTGAACCTCAGCCGAATGACCGGCCACAGAGACGGTGAGGGGCTCAATAACGGAGAAGAACTCAAAGATCGACCTCTTTTAGGCAGACCTCAAAGTATCAATCGTTTTGCTCCGAAACTCCAAATGACTTCGCTTATGAAGGAGAAGATTATCTCGGTGGCCCCAGAGTCCCAGGGCCGTCAAGAGGAGAGTGGCAGGAGCATGAGGGGCGTGTAAAGGCCTTTGCTTACGGACTGTATGCGAGAACAACAATGGGAGGGCTTTCGTAGCCTTCTCAACAACCTGAATAGACATGGCAATCGAATTCTTATCAATAAGCAGAACGCCCGCAAGATAAGCTTCGGCCAGGAGCTCTACGAGGTCCGCTACCTGTCAACGACCAAGTATCCCGCGCCCGTGGTTAGGCTTGGCGTAGTGGCTTCGAATAGGGAGAAAATGCCAATGGTTTGGTTCGCGACAGGTTATAGGCTCACCGTGGCTAATTACAGAGACATCTTAGCCAGGAAAGTTCTACCCTGGGTTCAAAAGATGACGCAAAAGGTGGAATATCTCTTTCATCAGGACGGTGCTCCGCCCCACAGGGATAAATTTGTGCGAAAGTGCTTGTGGCCGAACATGAACTGTTCGATCTTATTTTGGCCAACGCAGTCGCCCGACCTCATTACTATTCAATACAACGTGTCGACGCATGATGAGGGCAAGCGCTGAAAGGTAAGCCACAGCAACTTCCACGAATTAAAGTCTTCCGTCAGCAACGTTTGAAACCTTCAGGTCTCGCTTGGACCGCGTGATCACCGCTCAAGGCGGCTATATTGATTAATATTACAGTTTAAACCTAAGTTTATATGTTAAATAATAAAAACTTGGATAACTGCACCCCTACTCCTATTTCTCCCACCCTCCCCTTCTTCCCCCACCCCTCTCTCTCTCCCCATCCACTTATCGCCACTCTAACAATATCCCTCTCCGTTTCTCCCCCTCTCCGCTACCCTCTCCCTCCACCCCTTTTTCCTCTCCCCGTTTTCCTCTATCCCCCTTTATCTCTTATATTACCCCCTCGTCATCTACCCCCATCTCTCCCCTTTACCGAAAAACATCCAAAAAAGAGAAAATTCTACCCTCCTTTACCCCCTCTCCTCTTTCCCGTCTGTGTGTGTATCCCCTCATCCCTATCTCCCTCTCAAGTCTTTCCGCCTCTTCTCCTTCCCCTTTTCCTTTCCTCTCAACCTATGCCCCTTTCCCCAATCTCTCCCCTCTCCTCCATTATAGCCCCATCTTTCCTTCCCCCCTCTAAGCTCCTTTTCTCTCCCCCCTCTCTCCCCCCTAAAATAGACATACAACCAAGAGATTTTTCTTTAAATCCCGTTCTTAAAATATAGTTATAGATAAGACGCTGGATCTGTTTCTTTGTCCACAACGTTGTTTGCTGATAAGTAACGGTCAGGTACGCGTAATCCGCGCGCCCGGCGTAACCTGCTAGTGCGCGTGGTGAAACGTTTATTCATTTAAAGTATATTATATGATGGGAGAGTGCGCACGTCTTACTTTATTTCCGAACGCACATTTTACCCGAGCAACGACGAACATTTCTACTTATATATATATATATATATATATATATATATATATATATATGAAATGAAAAACTCACAAAGTATCACGTGAGGGTGGCAAATGAATGCAATATCCCGCAGGAAAAAATGAAAAGGTGTTTCCAAGTACTTTCGAACTTTATTAAGTTATCCTTGATAAGGAACTTAATAAAGTTCGAAAGTACTTGGAAACACCTTTTCATTTTTTCCTGCGGGATATTGCATTCATATATATATATATATATATATATATATATATATATATATATATATATGCATGTGTGTGTGTGTAACAATCAGATAGACGGACGGTCAAGACACATAGATATGATATGTATCCTAGATTGTTTAAGTCTATCGATATCAAAGATGACGGATGCCCTCTTGAAAGCATCAATCTGCACTAGGTTTAAACGGGTAGGAATGTGTGAAGTCTTTGGACCCGTAACTTGACCGAGGGAAAAAGGACCCTGGTGGCAGTAGAGGCTCGAGACGACCAGGCTTCATCCTCGGCTGCAGGAAGCTGCCGAGACATCAGCCTATTGGTACTCGCCCATAGGCACTACCGATCCTTAACCTTTGCCTAAAAAAGGAGATCCCACAAGGCAGTGTGTGTGTTTGTTTGTGAAGAGGGGTGAAGCTAGGCGCCAGGGCGTGTCCACACACCAGTTGGCCTGCACTTTAGAGTTAAATGCCTGCTTTGCTTGCCTTCTCGCTTTGCCGTTTCTGCCGCTGGCTAGCCCTTGTGGTGAAAGGGAAGCCGAGTGCGTTAGCCTTCCCCTATTAGTACATAGCCTTTTATCACTAATATTCGTGCTGTGCCTTCTCGTGGCCACACACGGTAGTTGGAGCTGCAGGGTACAAACTCCTGTCGCTCTTCCTACAATTTCTGAAGCCGATGATTCTCATGTTGCGTCGCATTGGGTCACCATTAAACCGCTCATTGTGTTTTTTTTGTTTTTTGGTCATACTTGTTACAGGATATTCAGGCATTGTCCGGTATAAAGTAGTGTTCATTATACACGGCATCAATTCTCCTATCTTATCGGAAATTATAAGAATATAAGCAAATTGATAAAACTAGTAATTTACATATAAAATTGCTATTCCCTTTGCAAATGCGATGAAGAGGTCGAGTCCTTTTATAATGACACCTTAAAATGCGCATATACTTGAAAACCATTATTTAAAGATAATGATTGAGATTTTAGGGCAATGTTTGATATAAAATGATGCAATAATTGATCTATACATTGTAAATTCATATTTGCAAAGGAATAAAACAGAATATGGGCAGAGGGAAGCAATTAGAAAAAAAAACGAGATCGATTACATTCTTTACTACAGGAAAAATTCAATACAATATATCACTTATCAGTTCCTTGAAAAAAAGAAGAAACCGAGATTCTACAGGAGGAAGAGCAAATCTCATGACCACAAGAATAAAAACTACTGTAATTTGACACCCAAAGTATAATAAATACCTTTCAGATTACACAGGTAAACAAATTTAATGAAGATAATTATCCATTGGAAAAGTTCTCATTAGAAAAAGGCGATACAAATCTAAAAACAAAATAATTTTTTTACAATACATATACTATTTTACACAAAAAATGTTATTATATCCTTTCAGATAAAAGGCATAAAATGGAATGGGCTGGAACACCTATAAAAATATCGTATATAATGAACTTACAAGATAATTAAAAACTAAACCTACTTAAATTATATTTTACAGGAAACAAAGAAATCTGGTGAAAAATACAATGGAAAACAAAAAAATTACTAAAATACAAGAAATAGCACTAAGTAAACGTCTAGCAACATATGATAACCCTATAACTCAGGAAAGTAATAATAACAAAAATATAAAATTATATTGAAAGGGTTCTCTTAACAACTTTATCATAACTATTGATAACCACTGCCCAGATATCAACTTCCCAAAATAAGGAGCAACCACCTACAGTAAAGATTTTTGCATGTCCTTAAGTGTCTAATTAAAGTTAATATAGCCAGATAATTTAGTATAAAATTATCTTTATAAGAGCTCGGAACAAATATGTTCCTATTTTATTTGCCATATCTTTTTTAAATCCTAAGTTACAAGCGACATATTCAAACAAGGTTGTACATTTGTTGATCAGTTGTGTTTTAAAATGGGAGGTAAAGAAGTTTTAAATAACTACAAGCCAAAGTTTTGCTAAAAAAATATCAAATATGCTAAATAAAGTGGGATTAAGCTTATTTAGATATCAATTTTATTTCTTATTTTCATCTTTCTGGCCTGAAAAGGCGAAAATCTTGTTTAGAGCAAAAACTCTAGTGCGAAACAATTGTGATTTTCGTATTTTTCAGGTATAAAACAGGTCAAAAATGTAAAGAAACCAGGTGAAAAAAGTAAAAAGTGATTTTTAATAGGCTCAAAGTGGAATGTTTGTGGCAATTTTAATAAATTGGTATTCTTGTTTTGATTGTAGGATGGATATACTAAGAACTTCTTATTGTGCTTGCAGGATAACAGAGATAAAGAAAAACATTACGTGAAGCGAAAATGGCAAAAGATACCAGCCCTTCAATCGGGTGTCCACAATGTAAAGTACAATGCCCTTGAATCCCTGGAGCCAATCCTACTACCTCTGCTTCGAGGTTTGATAAAACAATTTATCATAACATCAAATTGCAATGATGAAACCAATTCAAAAATGGAGGCACTGTTTCCGAAGTTGTCTGTCGCAGAAGTTACTGCTGTCCTCTTTGTTAGTACACAGGTGAAGCAGGTACTTGTAGGCTGAACTATGGAGAAGAAAATGACAGCGTTCAAGAGAAAAACTTGGAATGCATTCAAGGAATTTGTCATTGAGTTTCTAGGCAACAACAAACCATGGAATTACAATTGTAAGAAATGCTTGAAAGTTAGAGCAGTATGGGGTCCATAATGCCCCTTAAGCTGCATTATTTGCACTCTCATTTGTAATTCGTCCCACCGAATCTTGGGATAGCAAGCTGAACGGTCCCATCAGGATATACAGTTGATGGAGACGCGGAATTAGGGAAGATGGGATGAAGTGATGAGGGGTAACTACGTATTGAATTTGGTTCAAAAATAAAATATACATCGACGGTTATTGTTCACTTCTGAGCTTAATTGCAATTTTTTGTCAGTATTCTTGATTATTTATTAAATATATATTATATCATTAATACAATATTCTATATAATGCAGTTTGTATAAAAATAAATATGATTTTCATTAATCTTAGGCTGGTTATTATTAGTAGTATAAAGAACTAATGAAAATTTATGCATATGCTCGTATTCCAAACCTTAATTTAATTTTCGTATTCATCAGGCCAAACTTGATGAAACAAATATAATGGGAGTGAAACAGAATTTTCATAAAAATCTGTTATACAGTGTTATATTAGCGAACTAATAACTAGGAAATGTCTATTCGTGTTTATTTTATTTAGTAAACATTGATTAATTTCTACTTGAAAGACAAATAAAGGAGTCATTTCAAACAAAAATGATATACAAAAAAATCAAAACAGCCGTATTTCTATAACAACTTCTTCCATAATTGTTGTTAGAGATAATCCAAATTGATGTACGATATCACACAGGTAAAAATTACGTAATGTTAAAGTTTATGCAAATTTGCATGAATAAAACAAGTTATTAGCAGATAAGCTTGATCCAAAATCCTTGTTTCTTGTAGAGATACCAAGCATTGTTTAGATAGAAAACAAACTTTAATTGAATTTCATGTAATTAAGTGATTTTCTTACAAGCTGTGGTCCAGGTAACATGCTGATCGTACAAATGCCCTTCCAAGAACATCTTTAAGTGGGGCCATTGTAGAGACTGTCAAGCGCTCCAAAAGTAGGGTCCATAATATTTTGACAAACTATGACAATAGAAGTTTATGAATGCAAGTAAATCAATCGGTAGGCTATGGAAACCTCTAAAAGGTGAAACTGAGCCATTAACCTACTTGTAAAGAAAGGCTGTTTCAAGACGGCTGCAGCAGTTTCTCCAGAATTTACTGCAGCAATCTTTCTTAATTATTCTACATCTTTTTAATTTCATATTTTTATGACAATAAATCAGATCAATTTCCTTTTCACTACCACCAGGTGCCAAAGATTATAATTAATAATTCTATATATATACGGGTACCTTTATTAATATCATGGTATTTTTTGACCTGACCGTGTATTCCGGCGTATTTTTGCTTGTGTCCATGTTTGTTGATACGTTTCGCCAAGTGGACATAACCTCATTTTTTGTCGAGACGAGTGCAGTGGTCTAAGTAGCTTGATTGCCAGGTAACTCTATTCAATAAACTCCCATTGTATTTCCCATGAATTTTCATTACTTGCACACTTTCCTAAACTTCACTACATTTTCCTGACATGAATATTGCTATTTCAAGGCTGTAAGCGTAAATCGTACGGTGTAAAAGGAAGGTCTGATTCTGTCATCTCCACAAATTATTGATAATGATTATGAAATCTCGCTGGTTTCAAATAGGCCAGCGGCGTTGTACTAATGAAAATTTTCGACAGGAAAATTAAAATGTGATTTCGAGTCCTTTCACCTTTATTAAAGCTCATTCACGGACAGCTTTTAAGGCTTCCTCCGGGTTCTGGAAATATTTGATTGGCCATGAGATTAAGGCACATACAGCCTCATATGTAAGAAGGGTTAATACGCTGAAGAAAATTATGGCTCGTTTTGAGTTTCATAGAGCGTAAAATGGGTGAGATGTAGAATGTAGTTATATGGCGCAACTTGCACCACTCCTCTTTGGAGAAAAGTGGTGGAGGTGATGTTGAAATGTTAATCTTATCAGATCATGGACTCATGAATATGGTAACAGTAATCCTCGTGAGTGCCAGTTAAATACTTAATTTAGGTGAATTTCCTCCAATGTCTCAAATCTTTGCAGCTTCATCTATTGCTTGTGTAACGAGGCTTTTCTAAATGAGGGCCAGTATGCGTTCACGACCAGGGAGAACGTCAAATCATCACTTCACTAACTCTATAATTTAAGAAGGGATTTTTGGAGTATTTGAATAATAATTTCATCTTAGTTTGGTTATGACTTATGTTTTTTTATCAAAGTTTTTTCTAATAATTCTTTTATAATATCAAAAGACAAAATGGTGAAGTTCAGAAATAAATATAAGTATCAAAATTTTGTGAATTTTTTTAAAATCCAAAGAATTACAAATGGTGAAGTTCAGAAAATTTATTTTTATATATCTTCTTCTATAACTATATTTTGAAAGGGGGGAAATTTAGTTTAGAGTTCCTTTTTAAAATTATTATTAAAATTTAAAATCTAAAAATAGCAGCTATGGTTAAATTTTTATAATTTTTCTGAACTTCGCCAATTATAATCATCCCTAACTCTATAATTTAAAAGGGGATTCTTTTGATTATTTCAATAATAATTTCGTCTTAGTTTGGTTATGACTTGTTTTTTATCAAAGTTTTTTCTAATAATTTTTTTATAATATCAAAAAACAAAATGGTAAAGTTCAGAAATAAATATAAGTATAGAATTTTGTGAATTTTTTTAAACCTAAAGAATTACAGATTGTAAAGTTTAGAAAATTTACTTTTATATATCTTCTATTCTATAACTTTATATTTTAGAAACGTGATATTTTAAAAGGGGGAGATTCAGTTTAGACTTCCTTTTTAAAATTCCAAGGTAATAGCTTCACCACTTCCCCATACGGGGGAAGCTTGCGCTTCGCTACTAAGATTAAAATTTAAAATCTATAAAAAGCAGCCATGGTTAAATTTTATGAATTTTCTGAACTTCGCCAATTATAATAATTTTAAAAAGGAACTCTAAACTAAAGTTTTCCCTTTCAAAAAATCACGTTGCTAAAATATAGAGTTATAGAATAGAAGATGTATAAAAATAAATTTTATGAACTTCACCATTTGTAATTCTTTGGGTTTTAAAAAATTCACAAAATTTGGATACTTATATTTATTTCTGAACTTCACCATTTTGTTTTGTTTTTATATTATAAAAGAATTATTGGAAATAACTTTGATAAAAAAAAACAAGTCATTACCAAACTAAGATGAATTTTTTATTTAAATACTAAAAAAAATTCGCTTCTTAAATAATAGACTTAGTGAAGTGATGATGACAAATAATCAAAAAAGTAATAGCATTTCGAATATGACAGCCCTAAACCAGAAAAAAATAAAAACTGTGTGCTTTCGATTTTCTGGCATGGAGCGATTGGCGAAGTGATAGATCACCCCCCCCCCCCTCTCAATTCCAATTATTTGTTTGCGACTCCCTTTCGTAATGTGTTCATCATAGGCCAGCAAGTTGGGCGGATGTGTTCGGCCGTGCTGGAGAGCTCACGCAGACTAACTGACGTTTTCCTGCGGCGGTCAGATGAAATTGTGCGGAGTGAAAATTGATTTCGATTAACTCAGTTTCGTCAATAAAAGGTTGAACTTAAAATAGTTATGTTGCCATAACAGAATAGGCGCAGGAGTAGAAAGCCACACCTGAATGATACATTCACTAGATGTTCTTCTTTGCTAGTTGAAAAACCACTCATGGTATGTAGTATTTGTAGTCCTAGAGCAGTGGTTCCAACATTGTGGTACGCGAGGGCCTTAGTGGTGGTACGTGAGCACTTACGGGGATATGTGTGAGATTCATTTGTTGACAACTTAAATAAAAAAATTTGCCAACAGCCGTAGCGGCCCAGTGACACACGCAGACACAGCCAGTGTAGAGATACAAGTCTGTCCTTAAAAGTTTCAGCATGACCATCCTCTCCTTATACCAGACACTAGCTCATCGTGCTATTCCCCAGATACTGGTTTTCCTCTCTAAGATGGAGAGCAAGCAGAGGTTCTCAGTCATGATGAACATCACGTCAAAGATCCAGAACCGTCAAGCTGCGTCCGGGCCTAATTTTCGATGTGTTGTAAGCAAGTTTATGCCACGCATCGACCAGTTGATGGAGAAGAAGCGGTTGGATTCCACACATTAAGATTTAATAAATAATTTGTGTTTTTGGTTTTTGGTTTATTTTTGTTTTATAATTATGAATAAATTTAATATCTGTTCGAAATGTGTCTTTCTGGAACCAGGTGGTACGCGGTGATGGCACGGGGCCTCCAAGTGATATCCAATCAGAAAAGGTTTGGGAACTACAGTCCTAGAGATTGCGAACGAAGGGTAGTAATGGAATCTTTCAAAAGTGATATAATAGGTTTGAAACAAAGTTATGCAAAACTTTTATTGAAAATGATTTACAACGAAATAATGCAGCAAAAGAGCCATATCAATGAACAATGAAATCACTTTAATTTTCTATCTAAATGGTCTCCAACTGCAGTTTTCAGTTCGTCATCATTTGCTCATGTTTTGCCATTCATAAAGTTCAGCATTGCCAATCTGGTGGCCTCAGTTAATTCTAAGGTCTCTGCGCAATTACGTTTGATAACTGCTTCAGTTTTTTACTGTATAATTGAGCGTCGATAGACTGATTGTGTTCCAACATTTTCCAGCAAATCATTTCATACACATTAGGCCGTCGCATTGATAAACAAATTTTAGCGAATAAACATGCATATTTTAGGTTTGTACACTTGAGTACACAAATTTCAAAGGAGGAAAAGTTTTGGGGAGAAATATTTGGAACGCTCAAATTTATCAGCTCAAAATTTCATTTTTTTAAATTTTCGAACAAGAAAGATATACCTCATCAGGGTTGTTATAAGTGATTCTAAATATATTATAGTTGAGATTAAACTAAAGGATAATGACAAACAAGTCAGGAGTTCAATTTTTATTTTTTAACTGATACATACTATTTGTCAACTGATACCTTAAAATCATGCTTTGTCTCAAACGATGGCATGAAGTCATGGGATTTTAGTACCGCCCGAATGTAGCCATCTCTTGCTTCTTTTTCATAGACTTAACCAAATGTTTACATCTTCATTCAAACATCACCGCTCCACACCTTGAAAATGACATAAAAGGTCAATAGAGAGTGGCTCATCGACAATATTTTGCAGGTCTGCATTAGATAGATGCATTGCAAGTGATGGCTCAAACCTTGACCCCTCTTCAGAGGGAAGTAGATCTGTTAGGTTCGTAGCAGTCTTATCTATTTTCGGTGGCCTGAAATCACGTATCTCTTTCTTCTACACAGTAACTTCTCGGATCTTCTTGATTCAGTCAATAACTAATTTCCTGTTCTTCTAATCAATATCTGTCATCATTGTCAAAAGGACGTTTTTAGGATGGGCCCAGTCGGAATTCATTTGATTGTTTGCTATGCTATGGCTTGACTGGCAGGTTGGAGTATTTGCAGATGATTCATCTGTTCTAAAAGTTGTTTAGATCCGTCCGTGCATTTCAGGGAAAATTTGATGTGAAACCAGATGGGCCCATAATGATACAAGACAAACTACTTGAGAACATACACGTCATTATTAGGTTTTTCTGTTGCCACATAAAGTCGACATATTCTGCTGGCAAAGTTGAGCCATCTTGCATGAGATATTGGCCCTGGTTTTATATGTCATCACAATCACACCACTTCTAATAGCACTGAAATTTCTGTACAAGTAAGCTTGGACCCGATTAAGCTCATTTACATCTACCTACATCTGGAAGAGTAGCTCCTTAAGCAATACATTGCAAGCCAGTTGGTGATACTGGTAGAGTTTCACAGGTGGTTAGGAGTTTACCAAGTGGTCCTTTCCATTAAGTTCCACTTTCTGTTGGACCAATATATTTCATGCACAAGTGCCCCAAAGGAAGCTCATTTTGATGGAAACTGCAGATGATCCACTGTAAAGGAAGATGTAATTGAAATTCCAGCCCTCTTATGGCTCCATTATTGTAGCCAGTATTAGTTGCCATGTTGTCAGCTCCCACTGCCATTATCTCATCTTTAATATCATTTTCAACAAGCCATTTCATCAGTCCGTCTGCAATACCTGCACCTGTTCCCTGTTCAATAGTTAGATGATATAAAAATAAAGTGCCAGGTTCTTCTACAAGCGCATAGTGACTTGAATTTCATTTGCTTCATAACGTTTTTTTCTTTCTTTTTTTCAGTTAGTGCTGTGTCTCTTTTCCCATCTAAAAAACAAAGCCGTAATTTTTTTATCTCCCCAAACATTCAGATTCAGTCAAATTCTTTCTTAACTTTATCGTGCCCTCCAGACTTTGTGATGGTCGATTATATAGGAGCAGTCACTTAAATTTATAATATCATAGTCGAATAGGGATGCACTACTAATAGCAGCAGCACCTCTATTTGCTACACAATATTGATCTGCTTTCATGGTAAATTCTTTGCTTTCTCGCAAAGACTTTCCTCCATTCATCATCAGAAATATCAGAAGATGAGGTTTTTTCATCTAAGGCTTTGTTTGAAATTGTAGTTTTCTCTTCCCTCTTCTCCTTTTGTGAGTCTTCTTTTTCTCTTCTTTCCTGAATTCTATCTTCTCCTACTTTCATCTTTTTAATCATTTAAATTGTTTTTACATCGACTCCACAAATTCTATGTGACGCCCAGTTCTTTGGTAAATAAGAAATTCATGCTCTCGATGTGGCACTCTCATGTTCATTTCACACTTGCAATCCAAGAGATCAACACACTGGCAGCCTGCTAAATCACAATGTTAACCCAACGCTGAGATAAACATCTTAATCTTAGTGGCATTCATTCCTTGTTTTGATACACAGACACTTCTTCCATTAATCAGACCAATTTCGCCTTAACATTCTTGATCGGCTGGATTGGAATACTTGCTTTTATCCAAATCTCAGTAAGGGACTCGGATACTAGAGAAATAACATCCTTGTTTCTCCTGTATTTATTGTCTTTTACATACTGAATATATCTTCCAACCTGTTGTTTTGTTGGCAGCTCATAATGAGAAAGTTCTGGAAGCAGGGAGCCAAAGTCAAAGTGACTTGTTGAGGCTCTAGTTCTTTTACTCATCTTAGCCCTGCAAATAAATAATAAAAAGACCCGTGAGTATAAAAAGGAAATAATATATGTGATGAGTTATTCTATAACATACATTCAAAAAGGTAAAGCCATATCTCTCCATAGAAAATACTCTGTAATTATCTCGTAAATTCGTCATACATCAATTAATTTATAGCGCCCTCCGAATAGTTTACAAAAAAGGAATTCATCAACATAAAATTACCTAAACCTTAGATAACTAGAGAAGTAAAGGGCAAATTTTCTTCCTGTAAGAAAATTACTCATTTCTAGCTTAAGAGACGAGAACCATAATAACTGAAACAACCAGCCTCACCCTAAGAAGATAATTTTTAAGCAAAAATTGACCCCCCAAAAGGGGATGTTACGAGTTTTTTCGATTTTCTTCGTCTTTGTATCCAAATTTTAGATGGTCTGCTCGACAAAGCCTGAAATGTGCCTTTAAATTGGTTGCGACACTACACCCTAGTACACATCTCACCAGACACAAACCATTAGCTTCTTTTGATGTCAGTCGGCCTATGCATGAAGTTGTGCAGGTGCACCTTTTAGTGTCTAGCTTCTCTTGCGTGTCATGTTCGAGTGTAAACACTCTTTCTCATCTGAATTAACCACTTTGTTCAGTCAATCAAAATGACCTTACTTGGACACTAGTGTCATGAATGCCTCTATGCGGAGCTGTCGGTCGAATTCGATGAATTTACTTGAAATTCATACGTCCTGTTTCCTGCCTTTGCCCATTTACTATACATGATGCAAAATAACTGTATGTCTGACGTTAAACTCTTCATCCAGCTTATGTAACGTCAGATGTGGATCAGCTTTGATACAGAGGCACAAACGGTCCTTGTCAATATGTGAGAGTCGACCAATTCTAGGCTGATCCTGGAGATCGAATTGGCGACGCTAAAACTTGTTACACCAATTGTAGGCTCTAGGTTACTGTTACTCTGCTCTTTCAAGCGACACATTAGCTAATCCTTCACCCTGTCTAAATCTATTAATAAATTAATTGTTAAATAAATCTATAAATATAAATCAATACATAAATATACTTTTAAAAAATGGTTTTGTGGGAACTTTATTTAAAGCTTTGGATTAGCTTTAAAAACTGTGTAAGTTTTCATTACATCTTTAATTGGGATATGCCCGTATGCCAAATTCTGACCTATTGCACCAAAACACTGATAAAGAGCCTCCTTATACAATAAGTCATCAATTCTGGGAAGAGTATAAGTATCTAGCTCTGTCCCTTAAGTTTATTTACCTTAATTTCCGCTCACCTTAGTGATGTGCTTGTTTCGATCATGTCCATACTAATTCTAACTCTGCTAAATGAAATGACTATGAGATTCATTCTATTTTTCCTTTACTGCTATTGGCCTGCATTCGCAGGTGACATCGGCAAATAAATAGAGACACGATACTAAATGTGCACTACTAAGCTGCATATATTTAGTTATGTCATTTCACTTCTAAACATCTTTATGCTGTCCTGACATTTTCCTAAAATCCTCTCCTGGAATTAAATCTTTCAAAAATCAGAAAAAAACGGAACTTTTGATACAAAAGGTTACTGAAAGCTTCCTTTTACGAATTGTGACTGAAAACGATATGGGTTTTTTCTCCAAACTCATATACGGGTCCAGAACTGGGTTTGTCGCCTTTTGAAAGTAACTAAAAACGATATTGGTGTTTTATAAGCCCTACATATAAGATAAATAATGTCTTTTTATGATAAAAGGCTATGGGGATTGTTAATGCCCCATATACTGGTCTAGTACCTCTGAGTATTCGTTTATTAAATTATTTGGGGTTTAGGGTTTTAATTCTTTCTTCAGTTATAAAATTACGAGAGTCTCAAAGTTTTGAAAGGGTTTGAAACCCAGTAAAAGTTCAGTTGATTCTGAGACCAATGAGCGAGTGGATGATATTGTGTACGATATGTATAGTACAACACATAGAAGCCCCTTCGCACTGACGGGCTATTTAAGAGGGAACAAAATTGGGTGGCTTTGTGCTTCTTTCAGCATTAAGAAGTGGGATGGAGTTAGTCGTTTCAGTCGCTTTCGAGCCTGCAGGCTCCAATTGTGTACAATGGATTGAAGATAAATGATAAATAAAGGATAAAAAAAACTTTAGGCACTATTGAAAAAAAATCGTAAATGAGAAGAACCTTTTTATCTAGGGGTAATTTTCGTGTAAATCATTAATATAGCATCAGTCTCTTTCAGCAACCCTCCAGTTTCTCGTAAATTACCATCCTACTTACGTTAAATTCACTGGTAATTCCGTAGGTATTGAATGCAAAGAGAAGTGGGCCCAAACTGACAACTCTAAAAGTTGTAAATGGATTTTGATAAAATTTTAATAGGGTGTTCCTAAAGGTATTTTTCAATCTAACCTATGAAATTTATGAAAGTATACTCAATAATCCTTTAGTTACATCGGTCCAAATCCGTGGTAACTCTTAGGTAATGCTTGAAAATTTGTAACTTACTATAAATGCTTCCCATTTTTACTTTTTTATTTAATATTTGTTGATGTTACTAAATATATTATTTTTCACATACTACAGTTTTTTTCTTTACAGGAGCTAAAATGCCTAGATAAAGCAAAAAATCCCCAGAAAGTTTCGGTTATATATCAGTTGCATTAAGACAATACAAAAGACAGTTGATTAAACAAACTTAGACGAACTTATCAAATGTTTTTGTTTCGAAAATACGTATTAAGTAATAGAAGGGAACCCGAAACAAAAAAGGTTAATAGATGTGTTATTTATGCTTAATTTAACTTGTTTTGGTGAAAACCCTGAAATTTCCCTCTCGTCGAGGGAACCGATGATATGATCCCATATATAATTAAATTTTACGACCTCTATGATTAATTCTCTGCCCCAACTCTTCTGGCTAGTACATATATTTATAGATTGTTAAAATAATCAATCTAATGCTTATTTCTAGTTTTTTTTGTCTGATGTATGGATTTTATGGTTGCCTATCGGTCAAGTCAAGTATTTTCCTCATCTTTGCATAATATGTATGTGATAGAACGAGTTAATTTCATCTCCTATCCCATATTATTAAAAACCACGATGCTGCCCACGTGCATCTTCGATTCGAGGCTTGGAATCTTATCTCAGCTACCGGATGCCAATGTTTAAACAAGAAGGTTATCGTCCCCCCCGTTCGCCCCCATACGCCGACCTCGCCAGATCGAGTTAGGCTTATGAACAGATAAGGCATTTTTCTTCGGCCCGGCTGTGTGTTCCCTCCAAGCTTTCACTCCATTTTGCCCCACGCCAAGGAGATGTCCTGGCTATTTATATGGAAACTTTACCACTAAGATCAGATTGGAGATCCAGATTTTCGTCGCGAAACATCACCACGACCCTCTCTCCCTTTGTGCGCCAAGGGACCTCGACCTCGAGATTCACCATCACTTGTCCAGAAGGAGGACAATATTCCTTGAGTGCCAAAGGTTCGAGCCTTTCCGACGTCAAGTCCCCAAGGCTTCCCCCCCCCCCTGTTGTTCAAAGGAGAACAGCATTAGAACAGCCATTGTTCGTTTTGAGCCCTTTGCTAAGAAACGGTTCTCATCCCCCCCCTGTTTTTCAAGGAGAACAGCATTAGAACAGCCATTGTTCGTTTTGAGCCCTTCGCCAAGAAACGGTTCTCATCCCCCCCTGTTGTTCAAGGGAGAACAGCATTAGAACAGCCATTGTTCGTTTTGAGCCCTTCGCCAAGAAACGGTTCTCACCCCCCCTGTTGTTCAAGGAGAACAACATTAGAACAGCCATTGTTCTTGAGCCCGTAGACAAAAGACGGTTCTCATCCCTCCCCTTTGTTCAGAAGAGAACAACCTAGAACAGCCATTGTTCGTTTTGAGCCCTTCGCCAAGAAACGGTTCTCACCCCCCCCTGTTGTTCAAGGAGAACAACATTAGAACAGCCATTGTTCTTGAGCCCGTAGACAAGAGACGGTTCTCATTCCCCCCCTTTGTTCAGAAGAGAACAAAGTAGAACAGCCATTGTTCTTCAAGCCGTTCGTCGAGTAACGGTTCTCCTTTCCAAGACGCCTCGTCGGGATCCTTTTATCCCCCCCTTCGGCTGGAACTCGCCAGCGGACCGAATATTCCTTCAAGTACCTTCCACTGCACCCTAATGAAAAGTTACGTAAGCCAAACGTCACCTTTTGAGTATTGATCCCTTTTGTCAATTCTATCCTGTGCTTTAAATTGTTTATCGAACCATCCCATCTCTTTAACTCTATATTTGTTTTACCTTTTTTTAATCCTTTAAATCCTCGGATTAGCCCGAGTCTCCACGACCCTTTCCATTCTGTTTATGTCAATATTTTCCGTTTTTGTGTATTGTTTATAGTTATTATTAATAAAACTCTATTTTATTAATGATAGCAATATTATTATCCTCGAGCTCAGTTCCACTTCTTAAGCATTTTGAAGATACATAATATCGGCCGCCAGACAGTAACGCACTCTAAAGATAATTAAGGAAGTTCCCTCAACGAATAGTGTTATATATAGTATCGTCGGGAGTCATTCTACGACATATATATATATATATATATATACTATTTAATTTGGTATCAGGTGTGTGGGGTTTAACGCTATATCTTTGCAAACACTGGTCTCAGTCGAGTAAAGCATAGTGTTATTCGTTATAATAATAGAATATAGTAGTTCCCTTTTGTTTTAACGATTGCTATCCCCTTTTTTTTGAAACTTAAGAAGCTGGAGTAGCTCAAGGAACGGTTATAATAATTTGTTTGTGTTTTTTTTTGTGATTTTAGTCAGTGGTTATTTAGATTGAGAAACCAAGTACGAATAGGTCAGTGCCCATATTTAGGTAGGCTAATTCTATAGAGGCATAATTCTTGTTGCGAGGAATTTTAGTTGGTTGACTAGTGCGCCCCCAAGTGCAAAGATGACTCAGTTTGAAATCTTTAAAGCGCAAGGAGAATCCTGTGGACTTTCCGGAAAAGAACTAATTGAGTACATTCAAGAGGAGCAAAGAAAAGAGGAAGAAAGAGAAATACAACGAGAAGAAAGAGAAAGAGGGGAACGGATAAGACAAGCTGAGCTTCAGATTGAATTAGCTCGGATTAAAGCAGAAGTTCAAAGAAAAAAGGTAGAAAAAGAAAGAGAAAGAGAGAAACGGGAAAGAGTAATCCAACGAGAAGAACGAGAAGGAAAAATCCAACGAGAAGAACGAGAAAAAGAAATCCAACGAGAAGAAAGAAGGACGGATTCGCGCCCCTTCCCAGGAAAGCTGACAAAGTTTCCGAGCCCCGTAAAACCCCAAAACTTCTTTCCCCAAAACCAACAACGGGACTCCAAACCTCCCGTTAAGACTTCTCCTCCATCTCTCTTCCCGAAGCGACCAACCATATGCTTCACCTGTGGTGTAGAAAACCACATGAGCTGGAATTGCCCCCAAAATTCTAGGCTTAAAAGCGGACCAGCCCACCAAGTTCACCAGATTAATGCAACCCCGGCTCCCCCGGTGGTGCAGACCCAAGCAGAAACTTCTCCCCCTCCGTCAGGCCACCAGGCAAATTTTGTTTTTGGTAAAAGTTCATCGGGAACTTTGAAATATGAGGAGGGCAGCATGGACAGCTGTCGAGTATTGACTCTCGTCAGGGACACAGGATGTACGTGCTTCATCGTGTCCGACGAACTCCTCCCAGTGGCCTCTAACCACGAAAAATTTGCGGTGGTACATGACCAACTTGGGCGGGCGAACCGACTCCCCGTCGCTAGATGTTACCTGCAGTGTCAATATTATAATGGCTGGGCTGAAGTCATTGTAGCACCCATACAATTCTGTTCCGTACTTATAGGACAGAGCCCCCAAGTAAGTTTCGACCCTGTGTTTCAGGCCGCCCTTCCTCAAGGCCGAGATAAGAAAGAAGCCCAGGAGCCCGTCCCCATCAGAACCCCGATACCGTCCGATTTCTCGGAGACCCCTAATTAGGACTTTAGGACGGCAAAAGAAGAATGTGAATCACTAACACCCTTAGATGATAAGGCCCCAGACAAGGACACGGAGACTGTCCCTGGACCCCAAGAAAAAAAGAACCCCCAACGCGCCCATGGAGATACCTTCGTAGAACTGGACGAAGCATCGGCGCTTGAAGAAGATTGCCCCGCGGAGTCCCTTAACGTAATCCAGACAGTGTGCATCCAACCTGATGCCGATTACCCTCCTCCTTCCCTACCAGGCGAGTCTTTAGAACCCTCTGACCTGGATAGTGACGCGCAGCTGACACCACGTCCGAAGAGTCAGCTACAAGAACTAATTAAATGGAATCACCATTTACCCGCCCTATTAGCTCTTTTTGAGCGACTGCGTAAAAATGGCCTCAGCATTGGCCACAGCAAATGCCATTTTGCTCACGAAACCATCAAATATTTGGGTTTCGAAATAGGACAAAGCAAGTTAGGTCCCCATGAGAACAAGATTAAGGCAATCGCCCACATGCCCCTCCCGATTACAAAGAAGCCATTAAGATCGTTCCTAGGATCAGCTTCTCCCTATCAGCGATTTGTTCCGAATTTCGCTGCAATTTTGGCCCCCCTATGCCCCCTTCAGGAAAAGAATTTCCCCGATCGTTTACGTTGGAATGATGTCGCTGTTTCCCATTTTAATCAGCTCAAAAGTAAGTTCATTTCTGCCCCCATTTTAAAGTTGCCCAGCCCGGAAAAATCTTTTGGGGTTAAGACCGACGTGATCAACGAGGGCATTGGAGGTGTACTCCTTCAATACGTGGATGACAGAACGAGTCATCCAGTTGCATATGCTAGTCGTCAATTATTACCACGCGGAAAGAGATATGCCACTAGAGAAAAGATAGCTCTATCAATTATCTGGGTCATAGACAAATTCAAGATGTACTTGATAGTTAAAGAATTTCAAATAGGAACCGACCACCGTCCGTTAGCCTATATTAGGAATTTGAGACACACAAACGGCCGCATCATGCGCTGGAGTTTACTCTTGCAAGAGTATCAGTTTAAAATAAATTAGATAAGAGGTTCAGATAACCAGGTCGCTGACGCACTCAGTAGGAATGCGTTACCGAATAGCGTAGAATAATTGTATTCATAGGATTAGTATCTCCATGTAGGTATATACCGTCTTGTACGACTTAATTTAAGATTCTTTTGTAATATAATTAATTAATGTATATGTCTGAATTTTGTAACGCTCAATGTCTAATTTTTTTTGTATGTCTATATATTTGTTCTTATTAATTTACGTATAAATTATTTTGTCCTGTATGTACTAAGTTCATATCATTTCATTGTTCCATGCCCTTATTTTTTTCTCTCTGATTAAGTTGTATTAAAGGTTATTTTCCCCTGTAATCTAAAGATCAAAATAATCATATGTATTGAAGTAATACTAGTTAGGTGCAGGAAGGTACGGTTGGTACAAGAAAACGAGTTCCCCACAACGGAGCTCTATCGTTGTCCCTTCTCTCTTTTTTTTTCGAAGTGACAACTTCCCCTGGAATGGAGGGGTGTGATAGAACGAGTTAATTTCATCTCCTATCCCATATTATTAAAAACCACGATGCTGCCCACGTGCATCTTCGATTCGAGGCTTGGAATCTTATCTCAGCTACCGGATGCCAATGTTTAAACAAGAAGGTTATCGTCCCCCCCGTTCGCCCCCATACGCCGACCTCGCCAGATCGAGTTAGGCTTATGAACAGATAAGGCATTTTTCTCCGGCCCGGCTGTGCGTTCCCTCCAAGCTTTCACTCCATTTTCCCCCACGCCAAGGAGATGTCCTGGCTATTTATATGGAAACTTTACCACTAAGATCAGATTAGAGATCCAGATTTTCGTCGCGAAACATTACCACGACCCTCTCTCCCTTTGTGCGCCAAGGGACCTCGACTTCGAGATTCACCATCACTTGTCCAGAAGGAGGACAATATTCCTTGAGTGCCAAAGGTTCGAGCCTTTCCGACGTCAAGTCCCCAAGGCTTCCCCCCCCTGTTGTTCAAAGGAGAACAGCATTAGAACAGCCATTGTTCGTTTTGAGCCCTTCGCCAAGAAACGGTTCTCATCCCCCCCTGTTGTTCAAGGAGAACAGCATTAGAACAGCCATTGTTCGTTTTGAGCCCTTCGCCAAGAAACGGTTCTCACCCCCCCTGTTGTTCAAGGAGAACAACATTAGAACAGCCATTGTTCTTGAGCCCGTAGACAAAAGACGGTTCTCATCCCCCCCCTTTGTTCAGAAGAGAACAACCTAGAACAGCCATTGTTCGTTTTGAGCCCTTCGCCAAGAAACGGTTCTCACCCCCCCCACTGTTGTTCAAGGAGAACAACATTAGAACAGCCATTGTTCTTGAGCCCGTAGACAAGAGACGGTTCTCATTCCCCCCCTTTGTTCAGAAGAGAACAAAGTAGAACAGCCATTGTTCTTTAAGCCGTTCGTCGAGTAACGGTTCTCCTTTTCAAGACGCCTCGTCGGGATCCTTTTATCCCCCCCCTTCGGCTGGAACTCGCCAGCGGACCGAATATTCCTTCAAGTACCTTCAACTGCACCCTAATGAAAAGTTACGTAAGCCAAACGTCACCTTTTGAGTATTGATCCCTTTTGTCAATTCTATCCTGTGCTTTAAATTGTTTATCGAACCATCCCATCTCTTTAACTCTATATTTGTTTTACCTTTTTTTAATCCTTTAAATCCTCGGATTAGCCCGAGTCTCCACGACCCTTTCCATTCTGTTTATGTCAATATTTTCCGTTTTTGTGTATTGTTTATAGTTATTATTAATAAAACTCTATTTTATTAATGATAGCAATATTATTATCCTTGAGCTCAGTTCCACTTCTTAAGCATTTTGAAGATACATAATATCGGCCGCCAGACAGTAACGCACTCTAAAGATAATTAAGGAAGTTCCCTCAACGAATAGTGTTATATATAGTATCGTCGGGAGTCATTCTACGACAATGTATAATCTGTATAATTATATTAATTATGTATCGTTCATTACGCCCTTTAATGACAATACTCAATGGGCGATGTAGGATAATCAAATCAGGAGGCAAAATATGAGTCCTATGATCTTTGTTGTACTCATTGGCTAGGGTAGATGCAGATAACCGACAGGAAAGAGTAAAACTGAATCCACCTATATGACACCGATATTTAAACAAGGTCAACAGATCTAAGACCGTGCTCTCAATTATTCTGAGTTATGACCCTATGACCTTAGACATTCAAAACTTTCAATAATTCCCGGACTAACCTTGGAAGGACCTTGACAATTAAATCATTCGAAAGAGAATGTAAAACAACATAAGGATTTCGAGTTTGGTCAGAATCGGTCGAATAGTTGCGATGTTCTTTCCAAATAATTCCCAGAATAACCATGGAAGGACCTTATCAATTATATCATTCCAAGAGAAATGTTAAACAACATAAGGGTTTCAAATTTCGTTAGAATCGGCCAAATAGTGTGTCATTGACCTAGAACCCATTAAAGAGTAAAACGGGCACCATCCGCCCCACAACCTAAGGACCGAAACACTAACTCATAGAGTTGTACGCCCGCGACTAAAGATGGATTAATTAGGGAATAAGAAACAAGCTAAGGGAAACACAATCTACTCGAGAAAGTTGGAAGGATCCAGAATTCATCACAGAAAGATGCTCCGCTTGAGTGACTTTACATATGTGGTTGATATTAAGTGATTTAAGGCAGTTCAGGGGTCTTCCTAAATTTCGAGAGAGATGTAATAGATACCAACATTTTAATAATGAACCGCTCATTTGTTGGCGTATTTCAGAATCCATGAAGAAAATACGAATTTTATGTACATCATTCTTATGCGAGAGTAGTTATGGAGGTTTGGATAAAAGGAGAATAATATCTTGGCGTTCAGAATAGAAATTTCTTATAAAAAACAGGGTTTACCGTGATATTTATGAAAGTTTCTGGAGACATAAATACTACTAGGACTGTCTTACATAATCATATGAATATAGAAGGTGTTTTTTTATGAATAAAGCAGTTTACTCAGTTTTACCTACCTGTCCTAGGTGCCTTTCATAGCGGTCTCTAAATTAATTAGATCTTATAACTAACGCCTCCCTTTTGGAGAGGTGGATGAATTGTTGACAGGTAAATGATAGAAAGTAGAGTAATTTTTAAAAATATGTTAATACTAGACTGGCCAATAGGACGGAGGCAAGTGCTTAAAATGATGATGAAACGGCAAAATAATAAAGGTTTTTTGTCACAAAACTTTACGAATTCTATTAAACCCTTGTATTTGTTTACGTTTAAATACTAGTTTCCCACAATATGTAATAGTTAGAATATGACCTTATTTGCTCTTATAAACAGACGATTTCCCTTTGGTATTCTGTTTCCTTATTTCCTATTGGTTATTAACTATCTACCATGTCACGTACGTATTAATGATTTACAGCTTCAAATATATATATATATATATATATATATATATATATATATATATATATATATATATATATATATATATATATATATATATATATATATATATACATATATATATATATATATATATATATATATATATATATATATATATATATATATATATGTATGCTACATATATTAACGAATTCTTTCTATACTATAACAAGAACCCTGGCTTATATTTTCCTACCCCTTTTACTTTAGAAAAGACAAAATAGGATAATATGGTAAAATCTTTCTTCAATGATGCCTGTCTCTTCCTCCTTACATCCAGGATAGAAGGAGTTTCCTTTTTTTGCTGATCATTTTTAGTCGCGTGCGAGTCTAGTCGAGGCGACACTATATCTCACTATTTCAGCCGGTCGGTTCCCATTTTGCTTTTTTTTTGTGTCTTTGTGATAACATTGGAACTATTCTGCAGATTCGGACGAAATTTGAAACATTGTTTTACATTCTCTTTCAAATGATATAATTTCTAAGGCCCTCACAAGTTTAGCCCGGGAATCATTTTGTTTTGACAATAACATCAAAACTATTGGGCCGATTCTAACGAAATTTGAAACTCTTACGTTCTTTTACATTCTCTTTCAAATGATACAATCGTCAAAGTCCTTCCAAAGTTAGCCGGGAATTATTTGGCAATAAATAACCTCATAACTATTCGCTCGATTCTAACGAAATTTACAACCCTTATGTTGTTTTACCTTTTGATTCAAATCAATAGTTGCCAATGTCCTCCTAAAGTTAGTCCGGAAATTATTGAAAGGTTTAAAGGTCGTAAAGTCCTACATCAGAATAAGTGACAGCACGCGACCTTTCTCACCAGACCTTGTTTGGTTAAAGCCTTGTCGAATATGGACAAGCACGCTTAGAATTATACATTTTCCTTGTGTGTAAGCTTCTTTTATTGGTCTCACAGAAATTTATGGACCTCTTGTTGTTTCCTCACATGTGTGAGCCAGTTAAAACCTATTTTATTAATGTTTACGCATGATGACACATCTGGTACCTCTGTTTCCATATTTAATCAATATGACTTTATATTTGATCAGTCTGGCGTACGTTTGCTCAGTCTGATTAACCTGTAACGAATTTAGCTCATGTTTTTATCTTAAGAATAGAGATTATTCTGTTCGACCTTTGACTTATAATTCTCAGTTAAAATGGTATAACAACTCACTAATATGACCTCATCCTTTGACCGTTACGAGTTCATGTTTGACCTCTATAACCATTGAAAACATCTCTATATTAAGCATGATTAAATGGCTAATGATATGACAACGCCCACTCGCCTTCACTCATTCGTCAATAATTTCAGATACGAAGTCTCTAATTTGGGTAAAATTAATATTTTTTTGTAAATAAGAGGCAATTTTATATTTCTCGAAGGCGTCGGGAGGTATTCGAATGCAGTGAAGTGAAATTTTGAGAAAGGTACGAGTATCTTCCTCGAGTAAATTACTCGTAGTTTTGCGGCTAGAGTTTTCAAGTGCGCGCAACTCTCCACCCCATTGGCAAAATACAAAATACAAGAGGCAATTTTATATTTCTCGAGAGCGTCGGGAGGTATTCGAATGCAGTAAAGTGAAATTTTGAGAAAGGTACGAGTATCTTCCTCGAGTAAATTACTCGTAGTTTTGTGGCTAGAGTTTTCAAGTGCGCCCAACTCTCCACCCCATTGGCAAAATACAAAACCAGGTGATTAAATTTCTTGAGAAAGTTTAATAATAATATTAAAAATATACAAAGTAAATGGTCGGGTTAAGTTTTCTGTGTATCTTTTGAAACAAGATTCTGTATAGAAATGTGAATTTTCTTGCGGAAATTACTAATAATCTCTAACAAAAAAGTAAAGAAGTTTTTCGATCTTATTTTATGGTCATTTGCTGAATATTAAGTTTCCAATTTTATTTCTATTTTCATCTTATTAAAGAAAAGAGATACAATTTTCGATAGGAATGAGAGCTCTTTGAAGGAAAAAATAGCAAAACCTGAGAATTTCTGGTCAGAAAATTTCTCAACATCATTTTGGACTTATTCCAAAGAATTTGTTCCTATATCGGGCAGAATATTTCTATTACGAATAATAAACTAAAGTATTAAGGACAATTTCTACTATTAATAATTTGAACTTAATATCATGTTTAGGCGTTTTGAATCATAATTATTCCATCTTAACAAGTTTGTTATTTAATAAAGAAGGATATAGGAGATCTACAGCTCACCGAGGACTGTGAGGTACACTCGATTAGCGCAGTGAGTACGAAAAACGGGGTACTATTGTAGTATTGAGTAGTATTGAGGTACTATTGTAGTGGGTAAGAGAACTTCATTTAGCCCTTTGAGTGTAGAGACTTCCGATGCCGCATTCTGGGGTTATAAAAGACAGCTAAACCCAGATAGCGTTACTGGTCTTGGAAATCGCATCGACAACTTTACGTTGATACGCGCTGACCCCATTTTTTATTGCTGAAGAAGAATGAAGAGAGAATAAGAGAAAGAGAAGAAAGAAAAGAGAATAAAAAGTAGTGAAAGAAAGAAAGGAGGATAAATGGAAAAAGGTAGAAGGGTTTGATAAACATAAAAAACTTTAAAAAATAGATTACATTGAAAATAATTCGCAAAAATATGTTAAGTTTTGTATTTTAATGCATTTTAAATTGCATATGAGAAAAATTAATATTAATTATCTCGAAATATTTTGGTAATTTCGTTATATGCTAATTATTAAATAAAAGATTGTTGCAATGTTGGAGAGATGCAACACTAAGGATAATGTTGGCGTACGAAGGGTTGAATGAGAAGGGCTGTTAGAAGGAGAACTTAGGTTTTATAATTGCCCGGGTGCTGGCAGCGAACGGCCGAAAGACCAAGGAAAGGAGAAGGAAAGCACATTAACTAGATGTGCTTTTTATTTCTTAAATTTTAAACAAACACCGACCGGGGTCTGTCCCTTTTAATGATTGTAGGGAGAGATTCAAATAAATATTGAAGATAAAGGAATGAATTTGTTTGGAATAGAGGCAGCTTTTATCTATCAATAGGCGGGGCTGGCCAGCGAGTGGCGAAATATCAGCAGCGGTATGTTGACTTTTGCTATAATTTAAACGCTCTTGCATGGTACAAACTGGGCCCGTGAAAGTGTGTTACTTTAAGATTTCAAGTGTTTCAAGAGATTAGCTCGTGTTGTAGTCCTACTTGCGGACATGTAAGGGTCAACCTACGAGAGTTCAACGATAGCCTCTATTCCTCAAGATTTGTTAGCTACTTTATTGGGGAATCTTAGTTTTAGGGGTTAATATATTTTGTAGTGTGGTTATACCTTTTGCCTCTAATATATAGTCATAATAGAGATGGCTTGAAATGAGACTGTAATAAGTAGGATTTGATTTCAAGTACAACGCCAGTTGTACTTGAAATCAACGCCAGCTGTACAATAAAATGAGAAGAAATTCAAACGCAAATTATGAGACAACAATCAATTATATAATGAGATTAATGTTGTCAGGATAAGGGAATATAGTTTAAATGAGTATAAAGGAGCCAAGAAACTGTGCAAAAAGATAGGAACGCCTCTATTTCTATCACATCTTTTATAACTTTCCCAAGTAAGATCCAAGGTTTCCAAAATTAGCCTAGGAAAACCTACTGGTATAAACTACGTATGGGTAAAAATTATGCGAATTTGGATGAATAAAGTAATAGTTATCAGGAGATAAGCAATTTAATAGAAAATTTAAGGTGTCTTAAATAAACAGAACTTTTGGCTTTCTTGTAGAGAAAACCAACATTATTTGCATAGAAACGAACATCAATTCAAACCCTCGTACGTTAGGTCATTCTTTTGCCAGCTCTCGTCCAGAGAACATAACTAAGAACACTGTCATGCGTCTCTCCGTTCGCTATCTAATCTTAGAGTTGTGCCACTGAGATGGTCTTTCCATTTAACGCATTCCAAAGACTTTCAAACACATCAAATTCTTGTGCATAATATTTTGTCAACCTTTGAAATAACAAGTAAATGCAAGGCTTGCAAATCAACAGGTATGGCAAAGAAAAACTCAAAAAGAGAAGACAGAGCAATTACCTAACTTAAGAAAAAGGACCGTTTCAAGACACTCGAAGTAATTTTGCAAGATATTAATGAGATTTTGGCCATCGATATCTTCTGGAAGACTCGCACCAGCTTGATGAAAACTGTCTAGATACTCGCATCCCCGTGATCATGTCATTGCTCAGTCCGAACAACAATCATTCTGGTCTTGAATTCTCTCCTGAGCAGATGACATCAAGGCATGACTAACGAGACATTTGCACTTCGGTGACGCATCTAAGTTCAATTTGTTTGTCTCCGATGGCAGTGGGTTTGTTCGTCGCAGTCCAGGTGAAACATTGTCTGTCAATTGCATCAAAAAGAGTGTGGAGATTGGCGGAGGAAGTGTAATGGTCTAGGATTTTGTTTCGGTAGAAGACTTTGGGGCACTTGTGCAGTCAGGGGGCAGATTTCTTTTTAATTTTTAGAATCCATCTGGTGACTGCCTACTAGGGCAAAAGTCACCATACTCATACCCCAGCCTAGTGTTAAGCTATATTAAAAAACAAATAATATATAAGTCACAAATAACAAAGATAAAAAGGTACAAAGGCTAAGGCACAAGCTAAAAACACTTTACAAATAAAAACGAAAAGAAAGCGAAGAGGTCATGGGCGGCCCACCTGTCCCTGGCGGGGACACATGCGACCTACAACAAACAGTCAAATGAAGTAGAGGGGGCCAGCCTTCTCGAAGAAATCGTATAGTCCGCAAGTCTGTATGCCCTAACCATTCCCGAGTACAAGGAAAAGGTGGTAGCGATCCCGCTCATCCCAGTACCGGGAGAGGTAACATGCGCAAAGAACACTCAGACTGGGACATTAAAAAAGAATGTGCCGAACAGTCTGGGAGACAACTCAGTCGTCACAATAAGGCGCAAGAGAGCGCTCCATCAAATGGCGGTGCGTCCTGCGAGTGTATCCAATTCAGATACGACAGAAAGCAACTTTAACATTCCCTTGACCCTCTCCCTTCTTCTTTGCCAAGCAGCTCAGATAGCTGTCCGTATTCGTGCCATGTAATCGGTGTGAGCAAGAGTGAAACGCTATTCCGGTCGCCCAGTCTTCGCGAACTCTTTGGCGGCCTCATCACTAGTATTGAAATAAAGTTGCTTTCCTTAGCTCACTCCTTCGACCAATGAAGAAGGGAAAACATAAGCAGATAATATAAGGTAATTTAAAGATTAGATTAACAGTATGAAATTTGAACATTTTTTAAAGGATAAGGGTCTCTTAATGGAATAATAATTCTATGTAACGAAAATAGTTTAGTAGTTGTCTTGTTCTGCGAGATAAAATTTAAAACTTTAAACACAAGCACTTTATGTTTGTTTGGAATAATTATGACAAAATATGAAAATAGGCTTAAAGAATTCAATAATATAATTGGTGATTTTCATTATCCGCCGGTACAAGTCTTCAATTAAATTTAATTTCAATACTTAGAAACATACATAAAAGCAATAAAATTATGATCCACCCACTACGCCGCTAAGTTAGAGATGAATGTTAAAGACGTTACAAAATATGGTTTGGATAACTTATATATATATATATATATATATATATATATATATATATATATATATATATATATTGTAGAAGTCTAAATAACACGTACATTAGTGTACGAAGAAATACCTCGACACAAGCTGAGTGTCCATCCAGTATTCCAAATTCGCCTTTCGCCTTGAATTCCCTCCACTTCTTTTCGCACCAAGAAGACGACCAAATTTGCGGCCGGTCACTCAGAGAAATGTCTGTCGCTAAAAGATACCCGAGCCAACGAAGAACCAAGTTTTCGCGCCGTCGTAAACCACGACGTGGAGTAAGGATAGCTCAAAGGTGTGAAGAATTTACTTTGTCTGGCGGCAGATGAAAAGGTCTTTCGCTCAGCGATACGGATTTTACGAGAATTCGGTGCTCTCTCTCGATTTTTTCTCATAAGGGAGATAAAGGGAAAACTTCTCCCTGGAGTCAGGCAGAAGATCTTGGACCTACGTTGAGTGTGGAGAGCTAGCTCCACAAAGGAAACAGTTCGCCCATTGTAAGAAAGAAACTTCGGGGAATTTGTGTGTTGCCGTCATTCTCAAAAATACTTACGAACTCAAAGGTATGGTTAAAGTGAATCATCTCCCCTTCTAACTTCACCAGTTTTTTAGTCAACTAGAATTCCCATCCTGAGCCCATAACCTCGAGTATTAGAAGTGATTAATTCAGTACTTAATTCAATAATATTATTCCATTCATTCTGTCGGATGCCATTAAGACGCAAGCATCCTAGTGAGTAATTTTCAAGTGTAATCCCCACGACATTATGTAGACTTACTTATTCAGTGCAAAGAGTAATTCTATTTAAAACCTACATACGCTGTTTCATATTTCTAATCCATGTACATTAAAGATTATTTTTGTATTTGTGTGTTTAACTATTTCAGACGATCCTTTGGCAATTAATAAGCAATCCACTTGGCTTAAATCTCAATATTACACCGGTCCACCCATGACTGGCTTTTACTGAGTGAGGACACACTCAGGGGATCATTATCCTAATTTTGATCAAAAGGGAAGCACAAGGGTTATTGTTATTCACCAGAAGTGGCTACGGTTGGTGTATTGGATACACATCACCTCTGCTTCACCTCGGTGCAGTAGTAAAATATATGTCTAGGAAATGGGACTGGGATTACCCACTATCTAAACCTCGACATATATATGAATATATGAAAATTAGCCCACAGGAAAATTAAAAGATGAATCCAAGCACTTTCGAACTATATCTACAAGTTGATTTTCAAGGAATAGCATGAAAATGGAGAAGACAACTTTATATAGGGTACAAAGATACGAAGGGAACCACCATCACATAGTGCAAACCAATGGAAAAAAAATACAAAAAAGTCAGAAAAATAACAATAGGCAACTAATAACAGACATGTGCACCCCTAAAACAATATACACAAAACAACGCTATGTATATGAATGGAATAAGGTGGGTCACCCCCCCCCCCATCAGTTTTAAAGGATTATCATTAGAACGAAAACATTTAGGACTAAGAGTTAATCCACGATCATAGCAAAGACACGTGGTGGGGGAGGCAATGTCAATGATATTACACTAATAAGGCGTGACAACAGGCTACGTTATGAAGTTATTTCATTTAGTACAAGTTTTATTTAAACTTCCATAAAATTTAAAACATCATAAAGAGGTTAATTTAATATAAAATTATTAGATTATACCATCAAATAAATTAAAAGTAGAATTGGAAAATCTATTTTTCTGAAGAAAATTATTTACCCCTAAATGAATCATTATTAAAGTTCGATTCGTCTTTATTGAGACATATTATTAAATAGAGGCGCAACAATAAATTCCAATCATTTACAAGAAAGGACAGTTGAGTTTTAATTCTGGTTAAAGGAGGGAAGGGAACAATCAAAAGGAAAGAAGAATCGCTGTAATAGAGAGAATCGCGGATGAGAAGAATCGCTATAGAACAGCGAATTCAACCTTACTCAGATGATTAAGAATGAATGCAGCTAAACATACATCCCCTTAATATATATATAAATATATATATACATATATATATATATATATATATATATATATATATATATATATATATATATATATATATATATATATATATATACATATATATATATATGAAAAGAAACTCACAACTTGCACGTGAGTCAAAATTATGATAAATAACACCCACAAGGAAAATGGAAAAACGATTCCGAGCGCTTCATGGAATAACATAGGTCAGGACAGACAATGTCGCAAATAGTAAGGAAGGGAAGGTTAATACGGAATCTTTTTCCATTTTCCTTGCGGTGTTATTTATCATATATATATATATATATATATATATATATATATATATATATATATATATATATATATATATATATATATATTTAGTACTAAAAAAAGCACATTGTAAGAGAGAAGGCAGAGGGTACGTCCCGAACTATAGATTTTAATAAACTAAAAGTATTGGGTCATCGAGAAAATTGATACTGTACCGGACATATTAAAAACAAGGTCTGCTGACCAAAAGTCGCGTGCTTTCACTTATTATGTTTTATGACCAAACGACCTTCAAAACTGTCAATAATTTTCGGACTAACCTTAGGAGAACCTTGGCAATTATATCATTTGAAATAGAATGTAAGACAACATGAGGGTTTCAAATTTCATAAGAATTTCCCGTATAGTTATGATGTTATTGCCGAAATATTTACCAGTTAACCTTGGGAGCACCTTGCAAATGTATCTTTCAAAAGATAATTTAAAACAACATGAGAGTTTTAACTTTCGTTGGAATCGGCAGATTAGGTATGAGGTTATGGCCAAATAATCCTCCGGTTAATCTTGTGAGCACCCTGCAATTATAGCATCTGAAAGAAAATGGAAAACAACATGAGTGTTTTAAAGTTCGTAAGAATCGGCCTAATAGTTATGATGTCATTGCCAAATAATTCCCCGAATAACTTGGGAGGACTTTGGCAATTATATCATTGGAAAAAAAAATGAAAACAACATAAGCGTTTCAAATTTTCTTAGAATCGGCTGAATAGTTACAATGTCATTACTAAAATAAAAAGCAAAACGGGGACCGACGACAGACCGACGACAGACCGACCGACATAATGAGATATTTAGTCGCCCGCGCATAGACTCGCATGCAAGTAAAAAGTTAAATTTAGTTCATTACTTGTATAATTGACGTTTCCTTATACGACCTTTAGACATTTCATTATTTGGTAAAAAAAAACGAGACAAAATTCTTTTTAAAAAAGAATTGCATAGCAAAATAATTTGAGCGAACAACATATCTCTCCTTAATTAGCGGTCAATGAAGACTAGGCGAGCCTAGTTATGAGTCCTGGTATACGGCCGAGTATGTATTTACCTTTTTTCGGAAAATAAATAACTCCGTTCCACTTTTCTCTAAGAGTGCTTTACGTTTTACTTTTGATTCTTTAAACAGGGAAGATTCGTAATATTATACATCTATTGCCATATGCAGCGTTTCATGGATCTAATTAAACAACTAGGGTAAAATATACTTTTAATTATATAAAAAATGAAATATTAAAACCTTAAATATACTAAGCCTATAATAAGAGGATCTAAATAAAAATTAATACTAACAATGAGTACTACGCGATGGTTGACTCAAAAATTCACTTTAGTACGAAATAAGAACTAATGAACATAAATAAGTTGGAATCCTTTTACGTTTAACTAAGAGGGAGTCTGGCTTTGGATGACCTTAAAGAGAACCTTTTTGATGCGATGATTCGAGGCGTGAGGCTGACTCGGAAAGACAGCTGTGCATCTCTCAGAGTGAAGGATACGTTGGTGGAGGCTATTCGGAAATAACAGCTGATCCCGAGGTAAGTGGGGAGCATGTGACGATGCTACTTGACTTGACGATATAAGCGAGGGGATTGTGGATGAACGATTATTCCAATCCTTGGGTTATACTTGATGGCTTCTCGATGATGAGACTTGACCAAGAGGTGTATTATTTCTCGAGTGGAACTTCACATTGGTATTCCTTAATGGTGAGGGATATCTCTGTTTTTATTCGGAAAACTGAGATAGGGGGTTTCTCTGAAAGAAATTGATATGAGATTGATTCTCGATACTGCTGGTCTACTCTTCGATGTGACCACAGGAAGAGCCTCGAAAAGAAAAATCCCGCTCGGCTCCACTTCTTCTCGATTCCCTGTTTTACTCATAGCTGCTAATCTTCTCTCGATTGCTACCTCGATTCTCCTCCTCTTTTCTTGAGATCGAACTATATATACGTCGGTTATCTTCTGGAGGAAGGGGAGGGAAGATGAGGGCCCACCTTTAAACCTCTCTCCTAAGGCATCACTTTTCAACGTTGTGACCCTTCGCCCTTCTGGTTTGCGTCGGAGAAAGGGAAATTTTGTCTATTTGGCAAAAATAAACCTCAATAATAGAAAGGAGACAGTGAGCCTGTTAATAATTTTTTTTATTCTAAAGTCTATCCCACCCTCTTTTGTTTATATTAATGGACTACGAAATCTGGTGATGGTACTCCTTGTTTGCGAGCGATCTCGAGGATTTTGGGGACAGCGGGGAAGCAGGAGGGCATAAAGTATCTCACCATATGGAAGGTAACTGTTGACGCTGTGTAACCAAACTAACATCTGTTTGTCCTCGCGATATTGATATCTCCATATTGTGCATTGAAAGTAGATCTAGGCTAACCTTTTATCGACAATAAATAAGCGAATTGTGACAATATCGAATGGTTAGAACTTGTGGAACCGAGTAGTTATAGCTAATAGGATATCGAGTCCTCATTCTTCATTGTTAGAGTGTTATCGTTAGCTCCTAATAACTTCGACCAATAGTCTGCGATATTAGATGCAAGTTAGGGAAATAGTTGAGAAGAGCTGTTTAAAGAAAGAAGCGAAAAAGGGCCAATTTGACGTGTCTAGAACATCGTTTTTCAACTGGAGTTCTCTAAAACCCTAGGGATCTGCTCTTTTTGGCTAAGTATACTCGAGAGATATAGATTAATACATAGGCTAATCATATGAAATGCGGTTTTATCCATTTATCCTTTTAATTTGATATCCGTGCTTTTATTACACTCCTATTCTCGAAAAATTGTACACAATCAAAATGTTTTCAACTCGTTGCATCTTTTAAAACTTCTAAATTAAAAGTTATCTATATCAAATACTTGTGTTTATAGTTATGGCTGATGCAAAATGTGTGAATGCAAGTCTCACGGTCTCTTGCAAACTGTTTTTTTTTTGGCTATGTAAATAAACTTGAAAAGGATTTTATTGTTTGTTAAAACCAGTTAACATAATATAATATATCGTGTTTTCCTAATGAGCTTAATGTTATGTATGAGAGAGTAAAAAAGGTTGATTACGATAGAAAAATTTTATATTGAGGGTTTCCTAAATTAGTTCAAGGGGTCTCTAAATGGAAAAAAGCTGAGAAATGCTAATCAAGAAGGAAAAATGCACAGTGGGGCAGGAGGGCGCGCCGTTCAACCATGTACCTGGTGTAATACCCCTACACGCAGCTCCCCCGTTTGCGGGAAGTTTGTCAACATAAGTGTGGTTCAATTAATCATTTAATTGGTAAAAAAAAAAACTTTTTGCAGTAATTATTATTTTAGTAAATTGTGAGAGAAACAAAAATAATTTCGTTTTCTAATTTTAAACATAACGAGAAAGATCTTTGCTGTAAATTGTGTTGAAATATTATCGCTGTATTTCCATTTACTACTAAGATACGATTAGTTGAAAAATGGGAACTTATCAGGCCAAAATAAGGGGGCGCAATGTTTTATTTTATATATATTAGTTATTTCTGTAAAATGAAAGACTTAATGACTATTTAAAAAATAAAATACTGTCTACCATCTTTGGAACAACTATCTATCTATCTCAATTCTCTCTCTCTCTCTCTCTCTCTCTCTCTCTCTCTCTCTCTATATATATATATATATATATGAATCAACCTTTTATGCTTTCTCTCCTTTTAAGTTCTTTTTGTAATTGCTTTTAGTCTCCTGGTAAAAATCAATTTGGTGAGACTACGGTTTACATTTTGGTTTCTAGCAGTGTTCAATCAGTGTTTTTATTGCTTACTTTTAAGATTCTAGCACGTAGCTTTTGCGTAAATGATGTAAATCTAGAGTACTAATAAATAGTAGTCAGCAATTATATAATTGGTTAGGGAAACGCCAGTTTAATTAGTCCAAATTATTGTTAAGTGGATTTCATTTATTTATTGTAATACTTGGACTAAATTTGCAGTAAGATAGCCTATTCTATACCACTCGTAATTAGATTTTCATTTAGTTTGTCTTCTATTGTTTTATTTTCAAACTATATCAGCTTAATCATTGATTTTACCTAAATTTTGCATTTGATCGAAAGTTCGAGAAACTGAAGATTATCCCTTCACCGAAAAATTCAAAAATGAAGAAACTTCCTTTTCTTTAACGATGAGGACTGCCTATCCTGCTTAGTATCCTGTTTCTCTTCTCTTGACGCTTGTGAGGGTAAAAATGGGATGTTACCAAACTATATGGTGCGAGGGGAAAAGGATAAATGGCAAGGGCAAAAGAGATATCTATCGCGTATGATATATGAGCACAAACAAAATTTGGCGTGGGGCAATAAGTCATTTATGTGATTAAGTTAAAAATAGCATAAGTAATAAGGGATCATGGCCGTGAGGTTATTTGCAAAATAGAATCGCCGCATCTTGGATGAGAATCACACTGAGCCTTTAAATCAGACATTTCGGAAAATTAGTTCACCACCATCCCGAGAAAATGGAAGCAATAATGGAATTAACTAAGTTCAAAAGATTGGATTTAAAAGAAATGATCAAATATTTATTAAAGTAGGAAGGATCTTTTTCAAGATATTACCTATTTGGTCAAAATTGGCTCGCAAATGAATGGGGTCTTATTTAACGAAATATGGATATTGGGGTGCGAATAAAAATTGCAAAATATTAGTAATAACAACACTAAATGTTTCTATTTAGTCTAGAAGAATTTCTATGCTGTCTTTGGAAGGATGTGGTAAAAGGACGCTAAACCTGGATAGAGTCGGCTGGCTTGTGAAGCCAGGCAACCAAAAAGTTTTTTTTGCTAACCCGATACGCAATGAGTGGCAATTAAGTACATTAACCCTATTTTAGATGAAATAGGTTATTGATTATGATGATATTACTGCAAATATTATCATTAATAATAATAACACCTAAGTGGATATAATGCTGTCACTTTTCTCATGTCAAGAATTATGCTGTGTAGTGCAGCTGTTTGTTATATAAACAAGTTCCAATTATATATTATTTATTGTTTAAAATATCAGGTAGGAATTGTTTTTTATTTTTTAAGTAAAGCGTCTTCAACTCGCGTGAAAGGAGAGCCTTGGTGATTGACTTGTTAGGCTTACTTGGCGTGGGGCGAGCCAGGGAGTTGAACGAGTTGTAAAGATATGACACTACAGTATGTTCCGCATCTCTTCTCAGTGCACCTAAATATGCTCAAAGGGCGTGAGGTTCTCAGGTGTCGCCATCATGTGGTTGCTAGCGTTGTTTTAGTGCGCCAAGAATTACGGGCTGAGATTTAATTTTTACACTTTTTTAGGAAAAGTTTCAGATATGCTTTAAAGGAGGTAAACTCCTATTAAACAACCGCTAAGGCGATATTGTTAATGGATGCTAAGAAGATTTTAAAATATTTTCAAAAGGTTTCATAAAGCATATTTTTAATTTAACCATTAAGAAGAACAATGTCCCCCAAAACATATTAAAAGGTCACTGGTTCAAATTGATGTAGAAGATGATATCTCTTCTAGCATTTAACTAAACTGGGAGGTGTTTTTATGAGTTTATTTGCCTCTCCACATACAATTGGACCATAAGTTATGGCTCCGTCCCTTTTCTTTCATAGTTTTCCAAGTCGTTTGCGCTGTATGGGTTACCGCGCCTTCTCAACTTGCGCTACCAACACGTGGAATGAACTGCTGGACATTATACTCTACTCTTCCTCTCTCATTGTCTTCAGGAGTAGCTTGCTTATAACGCTGCGAAACATTGAAAGAATGATATGATTGTTCTGTAATATTAAGTGAAACAGTGCCTAAATTGTAGGATAATGCAGTCGTACTACCGTTGTAGAATTGTAAAAGGGAGAAAGTTAAATTCACGAACTACAAGAAATAAGTCTGTTAAGTGTTTTAAGTGGATCGAAATTTTTCTATTTGGGCATGTAAGAATGATATGTGAGGGAGAAGAGGGGGCGTTTTTGGTTTGTGGAGTAGATGGTGAGGTGGTTTCAAGCATTTGCACTGTAAAGCAGGGTGATAAACCAAGGGATAGGGATGGAGTGTATACTGGGTTCATGCATATGTGGAAAGTGTAGAAAGGCATTAGGATATATTCTAAAGATGTGTGGATCATGGGGTAAAGTGTTGGTTAGCTAAATAGGGTACGCGTTCCGATAACCTGTGGGTGGCATCAGTAGTTTTATATACGTTGCCGGATAAAACGGGGAGAGGGGTGTACGGCACGATTGAGCGTCGTTGCCACGCTTTATATTTTCTTTAAAGAATAAGCCTGATAGGAAGTGGGGAAAGATTGATTAAGAATAGTTTTTGATGAGTTCTATGTTGGTGTATACTGATGATTGAATTTAGTGGCTGATAGGGACGGGAATTCAGAAATGTAGACCAAAGCATTTGATAAGTTATGAGTGAGTATGGAATAAATCTATATGGAGAAATACTGCTGATGGACAAAGTAATGGTAAGTGGTATTTCAGACCCTAAATTTTCACCAACGTTAGGATATAAACAAGGATCCCCAGGGTACACAAATCTTAGGTATATGAAGTGAAGACATCTTGCTGTGCATCAGAATATGTTAGAATGTGTGAACTTTTTGACTTTCAAAGAGAGCAAATTTTGGAAGAGCAAATGGCTGGACCCTCTTTAACAAGAAGTGGCGAGGTGTTTAACGTTTCGAGAGTAACTGCATCTTTAGTTATGCTGGCATACCAAAGACAAGGAAAAACTAATTCCCTGGGCGAAGCGCCAGGTCAAGACGTCGTTTTTCAAAAGGAGTAAACTCAATTGTACCTATTTAGAGTGATGAAATGACCCATATGGCCATGAGATATTTGGTTATTCACTTTAAAGATTTCAAATCTGCCTGCCATGGTTTTGGCGCTAGGTGGCGCCATCTAGTGGCAGAAGCCTCGTTTAGCTATTCAAGGGCACTTGTAAGTGATTTGAACCATTAAAAACCATCAAGGCAATGACCATTTATCATTTGATCACAAAACGCCACAGGCCATTAGAGGGACTTTCCCTCTTGTTCTGGAAAGCGTAACTCAAAGCAAAAGAAAAAAACGATCATTAGTGATATAGAAAGCATTAAAACGCATTATGTCGATGACTCAGCGAACCTCAGCTAATAAAGTGACCTCAGAGCTAAAAAAACATATTGTCAATGCATACCAACAAAAACAGTGGTCCAAATCATAATTCTGATTGATATCATGGAAGAGCTTCTAAATGGTGCAAACACATATAATAAATGGCTAAGGAACCCATGGAAGAATTTCATATTCTATGATAAACCATCCTTCTCCTTGTCCACGACAAATTTATACATGGATGATGCACAAATATGCTTTTGATCCCGATGGCCCGACCTCAACCATGAACCATGAAGGCAGTTCTGGTAAGGTGACTTCTACGGAGTAAAGCAGTGATGGATAACACTTAAGAGCGGCGCGAAAATTAAAGGAGTGATGGAAAACACTTGGATTAACCCTTACAATCACCAGATCAGGGGTGTTTTTAGTTTTCGACAGAAACAGGTTCTGTTTCAGGAATGGGTTAAATTTCCCATAACCACTCTACAAAACTTGTATGACTCTATTCCTCGAAGTAACAAAGTAGTTATTGCTGCTAAAATGAGACCAAATCGATAATAAGCATTTCGTTACGATTATTATATCTAATCCCTGTAGGTAGGCGTTGTTAGTGTTGGGAGGTCGGATTGATTGATATTGCACATTAAAGTCCCTGTTGTTGCATTTGAACAAGAGCAATGTCCTAAATATAGAGAATGTACCGGGCAAGAAAATAGTAAAGATTTGTAGATTGTGACTGCAAAGTTTGAATCGTAATAGAGTTTAACTAGAGATTACAACAATGGAAATTACTCGACGGTTCGAATGTAGAATGTGGTAAGAAATTGGATAGAGCATTCTAGTCCATACATTTCTAGATGTGATTCTATGGAGTGGAAAGAAAAAAAACTACGAGTGAATACAGTTGAAATGGGCAATATGGTGTGGGAAGGTAGTAAGATTGAGGACGGATTCCCTAAGAAGCATTTATGGGGTATGGAAAAGTTTTGAATAAGACTGTAACCTAGAGTCTTCTGAGATGGTATGGAAATGCAAGAAGAATGGTTGTAGATATATAGACTTGTGAAGAGAATATACAAACAAGAGTGTTAATGGTTGCGAGCGGTGTGGAAGTCGCGTTAAATTCAGTTGATTACGTGAATCGATATTTGAGAAACCAAAGGCTGTCTGGGCACTATTTAGATGATACTCCTCATGATAGATGTGCGTAGGGGGATTTGTGAGGTTGCGTGCCTGGGCCCTTATACAACGGATGAACCATGATTATCCTATAGCACATTGTCAGAGATCTGAGAGAGAGAGAGAAATATACGCGGGGCCGCGCCTTTCAAGGAGAGAGAAAGAATAGACACCCGATCGCCGCCTTTTGTCTGCACTAATGAAAGTGCAAAATTACTAGACCCCGTGGTGGCCTAAAAGCCCGTCATAGCCGAAAGCCGCGACAAGCTTGAGAGCCCAAAAAGGTCCCATTGGGAGTCGGCCAAAGTAGCGCCTCGCCAGCTTAGTAACTTTTTCGTGATCGTGCTAATAGAGCGAGAATACCCTCGCCTGCCAATGAGTCGGACCCTGGAACCCTCCTCTTCGGGCGGAGTGGGGAAAAAACCCATTTAAACCCACTATAAATCCTCCGGAGCCAGAGTTGGAAGACAGTAACCGCTGCCTTCCCGCCCCGTCAGTATCATCTCTCTGCCCACCCCCGTCAGTATCCGCCATCTGCACTTCCCCTTTCGTACCCGATATTCGCATCCCGTTGGACTCCGCACAATTCCTCGCAGAACTCATCAAGCTCTGGGTATTCTCGTCTAATTTGCATGACCCTACACCGTACTCGTTGTTACCCGCTTCTCGAACGCAACCAGCCCAGTCTCGACTCGATGTTCTAAACTCGAAGGCAAGATCTAAGTTCATCCTGTTAGTAGTCATTATCAAGAGACTATTATTTTAACTTTGCGCCAACACAAGGAGTACTCCCTCGGACCAAATCTCCAAGGTAACAGCAACGCGCAACTCTCATGTGAAAGTGCTCTCTCTACCCAATCCCCTTTATCCCAGTGTAAGCCTCCATCGTCGGCTTTGTAAGCTCAAGGTCATTCGAGCCACCCTTTGGTCAATATTGTTCGTTTGTGTGTACGGCAACCGTCCCTACCAAGTTTCCCCCTTTTGTCGCTGTGACTCGTGTAAGTCTAATGTGTTATATAGCTTGCCTCAAAACCCCCTTTTAACCTTTGTAAAAAGAATATTAATTTGCATATTAGTAAAGTTATTTATGTACTTGTTTTTCTATTGTCCAAGAACCTTCCAAGATAGCTGACTTTTTAGCCAACATAAAATTCGGTTAATTTGCACTCTGTCAGTATTATATATCTCCCACGCACATAGCCGTCATCTTTCTCGGCTGAGAAACGCAGGAAGGGTTGAAGTCGACCCTATTCTACAACACACATCGAACCCCATTTTTATGAAGCGTCACTTTGGCAATAAAAAAATGATGGGTGGCCTTATACGCGATAGGGTAGGGGAGGGGAGGGGAGGAGTATTTTTTGTTTGTGTTAATTAGCACCTACTTCAGTTTGTGGGGAAACATTTATGATGAAGAAGTAAAGCTTAGTTACTTTCTGGCATCACTTATGCTAACATCCTTTGTTTGTTTTCGATTGCAGCTGCAAGTATTCGGGTATGGATATTGTTTGTTTTGTTTCGTCAGAATAAAAGGCACAAGGACTAATACTTGAACGTTGGCGTGCCTCAATGCAAGAAGATGAAAAACGACAACGATTGAATTTGAGAGAATGTAGATGGGCCAACACCATGTGACTAATTGAAGGTTTAGTGTGACCCTATGCATGCGTGAAATTTGAATTTGCTCTTTTATAATAATTCCATAAGCGCTTTAGATAGAGGGATAAAAGATTGAAGACACTACTACCGGGACAAAGACCATTCCCTTTAGAGACGCATCACGCTCACTTATTTCAGAAGTTTTAACAACGCTCCCATTTCGAATATTCCAATGGGTTGGGGGGCACAACCTTGAGATTCAGATAACTCTCTTCAACATGTTGAAGACGAATATTCATATCACATGTGGCCTATATAATTTACATATTAATTACAGATATCAACATTTAACATGAACACCCATCAGTGTCAATTCCATCTCGCGTCAACCTTTTCGATTATATTTCGATTTTTTCATAAAATAATAGCCGGTTTTTTGGTATAGGATGTTATATTTTTTACCGTTTTTTATACGTGTTCCTATTTAATTATTTTCATTCTTATTCTGTATATCAATTTACGACAGTTTAATTATCAATCTCTACCACATTTTAAATTGCTAAAGTTTAGTTGAGTATTTTGAACCTAAATCTGGGTCAGTCAGCTAAAACAGTTCATAAATGTAACAACACTGATAGAAGTCTTCATTTGAGTCTAATTTGTGTATATAGTTTATATCGAATACCTCTTTATCGTGTCATCCATTTATAGATTCAGATACGTTTATGAATGTAATAGGTAAAATTTAGCAGATGCTAGACAATTTATCTCAAGCATTACATAGTTTATCGTCAGTTATTTGAAATTCGTCCAGGCGTTTGCAAGAATCAATATTTGATGAAATGGCGAGGAAAAATGAAGTTTTCCAAAAGGAGAAGAATTATATCATGAAGGAATTGGCTAAAATATTTTTTTCTGCAAATTCCAATATATTTGAAGTCTGAGCATAGAACTGAGAAGAAAATTGTTGAGAATGACATTTAGGCACGAAAGAAAACGATTTAACCAGAATTGCGAGCTCCTACCGTCGAGATCTTTACAGATCCAAAGAAAAATGGCTAAAACCCTTCATCCTAGCAGCAAATCTATTTTTCAAGCTGCTGGAGTCCTTCCTTTTCGAAAGTAATAAGATGTAAGGCTCTCTTTAAGAATTCTTTAAAGTCAGGACTATTTGTAAGAGATTAAATCATGGACTACTAACTTCTCAGCACTTGCGAGCTAAATCCTATCGAAAACTTGTGCAACATTCTAAAGAGAGACAGTTATGCGTTGGCAGGCAATTTAACAGCAAAAATATATTTTGGGAATACATATAAAATGCTGCAAAGAAAGTTCCTGCTGATTACATCAAAATTCTAACTTCATCCTTGGAAAACAAACTGTTAAAATTTATTCAAAAGGGTTCTTTTGTCTAGGAGCTCATGAAGAATTCATATTTAAAATTATTTTTTCATTTAAATTCTCTTAATTGTATTTCTTGCAATAACTCAATATAATCTGGTTATACTTGCTATAATTCATTTTGTGATTTTGTTAAAATATTTAAGTTGAAATTTCTATGTATTCTTAATAAGTAAAAATCAACAAAGTATGTCTTTTCAGTAACAGATTCAATCCAACACTAATTTTCTTATTTTTACCTTTCATATGTCTTTTAGATTCCCGATATTGACATTGTTGTATGAAAAACTTTACATAAATATGGCGCTATTGTAGTATTGCTTTGACTATGTTCAATCTTGTTTTATAATCTCTGGAGATAATATTATTCTACTTGTAAACTAAAGTTAAGGTAGTAGTAATCTAAACTGACTCTAGGTGCCTAGTTTTTTATTAACCGTTTGCTAGCCGGGAAGGTAAATTAGGAAATGCTCTAAAGATAGAAGCTTAGATGAAATAAAATATGTACTCACGCTCTAAAATAAAGTATGTAAAAGTAATTATACTAAATTCACTAAATGGTATGTACACCAATTGCCGCACTTGACTGGACCTTGTCGTCCAATACCAGTGTTCTCAGAAATGATGCACTTTTCTTCCACAGACATATTTTAATGTCTCCTCTCAACAAAATTTTTACCAAATGATTCGGGTTTTTTTTTACAATTTTAGTCACTTATTTTTAACTAGGATATAGTTTTTGAGCAAACCATTTTGCATTAACAAATGCTGCATTTGGTTCTCTACTTCCCCGTACGCATTTGAAATAATCCTTATATTACACGTTGCTCTTCGCTATCCCTTAAAAAGGGGTGAAATTTTAAAAGAACATATATTTCTTAATCGGAAACAGAAATAAATATCTAACCAATCATGTATAATATATTCGTTATAAGATCCAGGTAAATGTTGTACCCCCGAACAAATTGTTATTCCTATTATGCACATATCTTTACAAACCAGTATAGTGTCACTATAGAGACTAGGCTTTTTGAGTCATACTTTTGTGACAAAAATTGCTAATCTAAAGTGAAATAATAAATAATTTGAGTGATTTAATTGTTAGTGAATTGTTTCAATAAAAAAATAATTGACTACGCTAAGTGATTAAAATCTTCACGAGCGGCCTGACTGCACGTTCAGCCATAGGCTATAAGCTTTTTTAAGGCTTTTAATTAAAGAAGCCCAAGCGACTCGATCTAAATAGCGTTCGCTGTGCATAGGAAAATAATCTTAGCATTTGGCCTAGTTAATTATAATTTATATGAGCACAATTTATTATAACAGTTCGATCGTCTAATTCACTAATTTAATGTATATTCACGATTGGCGTCAAGTTACAATGCATTTTTCTCTCAAAAAATAATCTTAAAAATTGGAAGTTATTAAGAGGATATAATCTTTTAATGGATATTAGACATATATGAAGAGAAGCTTACAAAATTTGCTTGAGATTAAGGGTGTTAATCGCACCTAAGAAAAGAAGAGAAATGAGATTTTTTATATATATTTACATGGACCCAATTCGGAAAATCATTGGAGAAAATCATGTAATGGACAAAATGAGAATAGCAAGATTTTTTTCTAAAAGGATTGTCATAGTACGAGGGTCGTTCCGAAAGTATTGCCTCCTATTTTTTAACGCAAAAAGTTAGTAAAGAGTCACAAAGACAGGAGTGTCACCATTGAAACGGACGGACATTTTTGCATCAGAATTTATTTTTCTACGTAGTCAGTACAGGGTGTCAATGCATTTTTGCCAGCGATGAGCAAGGGCCTGAATGTTGCGCTGGTAAAAGTCCGCATCTACCGAGGCGGTCCATTTCTCTACGACGTTGCTGACAGGGTGGTTGTCTGAAAAACGCGTAATCCGTTCTTCAGAGGCCTGAACAAGTGGAATTCAGACAGTGTCAAATCGAGGCTATACGGTAGGTGCGGAAGCACCGTCAAGCGAAACTTTGTCTTATACACCATAGTTTTCAACCTAGTGCCTGGTCTAGCGTTATCGTGTTGCCAAAAAAATGTTTCTTTCTTCTCTGGACTTTTACGGGAAATCAAGGCCTTAAGATTGATTAACGTTTCAACGTAAAGGTCAGAGTTGACAGTTGCTCCTTGTTCAAAGAAATACGAGAATGACGCCCTTTCTGTCCTAGTATACGGTGCACATCACTTTGCCTGATGATGTCTGCGTCTTGAAATTCTTCTTAGCTGGAGAGCGGGAGTGGTGACATTCCATCGACTGCCGTTTGCACTCCGGCTCGTAGTGGTGAGACCCCATCTCGATACCAGTGAGGATACGGTCCAAAAATGCGTTACCTTCTGCTTCACACCGGTCCAACAACTCCTGAATGACAGCCAGCCAGTAGTCTTTTTGCTCTTGCGTGAGGATCCATTGACCCAACCTCGGACACATTTTGCTGTACCCTAGGGATGACAACATCGTTTCTAAGTCACCGACACCCACTTCAAACTCAGCACACATTTCATTCACTGTGGTCCCCTGATTAGCGCGGGTAAGCTTATCGAAGTGCGCTTCATTTTCCATAGTAGTGGCTGTGCTTGGGCGTCTAAAGCGCGGTTTGTCACTCCCATCTCTGTCACCACTCTTGAAACGACAAACCCATCTTCTAACCGTGCTGACATAAACTACCTCGGCTCTGTAAACTTTCCCAAAGCAGTGGTGAAGGTCGACTAGTTCAACTTCTTTTGCATAGAAGAATTCAATGACTCATCTCTGCTTCTGAGTCACGACCATCACAGTGTCTTCTTTCTAAGATTGTCAATCCTCAATATTTTTCAACAGAAAAATAAAAGTTTTATGTTATTTGGGCAAAATTTCAGTCATCATAACAATGCTATATATATATATATATATATATATATATATATATATATATATATATATGTATATATATATATATAAATATATATATATATATATATATATATATATATATATATATATATATATATATATATATATCTTAATTTTATTTTATTTTATAATTCATTTTTACTTAAAATTTAATAAAAACTCACTCAATGACCCGATAATTATAATGTTTTATTAGTTGGTTAATCATATTTCAGTTATTTTAAACAAGTACCATGCTTAGCTCAGTTTGAATTTTCCACATATTAAATCATTCGATTCCTGTCCTTCTCTCAAGTTGGTAAGTGTTCATTCATTTATTTTATTTTAATTTTTGCTTTGTTTTCTCAGTTTGTTTTATAATTTTGCAGTGTTTTTCTTTGTAAGTTCGCATTATCCTCTTTCGGTATTTTTTGCAGTGTTTTCTTGAAAGCTTTACTAAACTCTAAATTTATTCATCATTGCATTGTCGCATTATTTTCTCTCAACTTTAACAAACTTTATACTTATGGTCAGTCATTAATACATATATCTCTCCATGTCTTCTAAGCTTGCTTGCTTTTATATTGTTTTACTCCATTATAGGCTGAAGATGAACATAGCTAATGTTCGAAACGTTCCAAATTATATATGTTCCGAATACTCTGGTTCTGGCTTTAACCTACATACTAAAATCGAGGTTTCCGAAGGATGTTTCAATTTTTACATAAATATATATATATATATATATATATATATATATATATCGTGGTAGGAGGACATGTTGTGTACGACATTTGTTTAAGTCAACAGCGATGGTTGTTGGGTTAAGCCAGCGCTGCAGCTCTTTGGCCCTTTCAAAGACGTTCTTTTCAGAAAGCGAAAGGTGGGGAAAATGCTGGTAAGTGGCATATCTTTATTAGCCAAGACGTCTTTCAACCCTTTCAAGGGTCATCCTTTGGACATTAATAAAAAATGTACAAAATTAGGCTTTATATATGCATTATTATCTTAACATAAGAATATGTTTTAGGACCAATCAGAAGTGACAAGCATTCTAAGGTTAGAATAATTATTAGATCAAAAAGTACAAAAATAACTGATCTCGACATAAGAATATTTGTTTTGACCAATCAAATTTAATAAATTTTATAAAGATAAGACAAGGTTTAGATCGGCGAAACACAAGCGAATACAAAAATTAAATGATCAACAAAGGAAGCAAGGTAAACGAGGGGCTTGATCTGATGTAATGCGGCCGTATTAAGAACTTGCGTGGTGGGCAAACTGGTTTCTGGCTGGAGCTGGATGTTCATTTGTGTTTTTCGCTTTCATATTTGGACGGCTTTAGTCTGATCAGTCGTCCTCAGTCACTCTTCCACACAATGGTGGTTACATTTTTATTTAAAATGTCTCGAGTGAGGGTCGTCTGATGCTTTGCATTGTGGCATTTGATGGCTCCGTCTTGGAAATGCGTTGTTAGTCGCCGAGACAGGGTTGTATAAGTCCTCCCAATGTACGAATAATCGCCTTGCTCAGAGTTACCGACATTGCATTTATATTCGTACAAAAGATTACACTCCTGCAAGTGCTCCTTTGCGGGAAGGCAGCTATTCTTTATGACGAGGGTTCGAGTTTTCTTTGGTCTGTAATAAATTATTAATCTAATTTGGCTTATTTGATCGGTGTGCTAATGAATGATTGGTAATAAAGCTTTATTGTACTTGGTTTTTCATTTTGCTGCCTTGTGTTGTGGTATGAGTCCATCTTCTGCTTTATGACATTATTGATTGCCGTTTAAGGGTAGCCGTTGTTGACCTACAGCTAATTAATCTTTATTATTCTGTATCAAACGCTGCGCAGTTTGAAGAATGAAAGAAAGCTCTGTTGATGAGGGCCTTCATTAAGGAGTTTTTGTATTGATCAGGAAATTCGAATGATCTGCTCATACAGAAGCCCAGATTTGTTGATTTGATGTAAACTTCACGCGTAAAATGTGGCTATTGAAACTGGACGAGAACGTCGAGAAATGGTTACGTAGAGTTGTTCTCTGTATCATGAGTGAGTTAAGTTGAGGGAGAATTTTTCTTGAAAGTTTGAATAAGGGTAAGGACCAAGCTAGGGTTAGCTGTATTGATGAATATGTCATCAATATATCGGGTGAAAATCATTGGTTTCAAAGGAGGATTGTTCTTGAAAGTTGCATCCTCCACGATTCGCATCTAAAGTTTGGTGAATAGAACAGCCAGTGGGGATCCCATCGCCCCCCCCCCCTTTCGTCAACATGCACATATATGGGGCCATCGGGGCCGTAGAAAGGCGCGTCTTTAGTACATTCAAGTCTTAAAGAGTTGTTGCAGAATCTCTTAAAAGATCGGGAGGAGGGTATTATCCTCGGTGTGGTAGATTTTCAGGCAAATGAGCTCGTTGGTTTCATCGACGAGAACGTTGGTAAACAAGGATTCGACGTCCATTGAAGACATCAACTCGGTTGGGTTGGAGATTACAATTGAACGTAAACTGTAATCAAATGGGACATATGAGATAATGAGCGCCTCAAGGACTTTGGCTAGATTATAAGTGGCCGTAGTTGTCTGGCTGATGATAGGTTGGAGCGGGTAGCCAGGTTTGTGGGTCTTAACATTTCTGAGGGAGTATCTTGGTTTGTAGTCTTCTTGAATTAACTGCAGTTTTAGAGGGGTATTTTCCCTGTTGTGCTTGTGGAGGAGCGTATGCAATTTGCTTTTTAAATCACTTGAGGATATATATATATATATATATATATATATATATATATATATATATATATATATATATATATATATATATATATATATATATATTCATATATATAGAGAGAGAAAGTCTTTCTATCTTGTAAATAATTTTTGTTTTCTTGACTAAATATTACTTAGCGAACAAAATATTTAGACAATCTTATTTAATTTTATAAATCTAGCAATCAATATTTGGTACCTAATGAAAGTCTGATGAGTTTTGCCTTCAATTTCATTTTTGCTTCTAATTTTGGATAGTTTACATAGAAGATTCAGTGTGCGTTTGTGCTTAAATACCCTATTCATGGATCTTGGAATTAAGGATGTTCGATATATTTTCCTTGCACTGAACTAATACAACCATCATTCGTTATTCATTTTCTTCGTTTATCAATCATTTCACCGGCTTTATCATTAGTGAATAAATAATTTGTCACCATTTTTGCATTTCAAAGCAAACGCAACTCATTTGGGTCTGGAAATATTTTTGAATCCTTTTCAAAATGACTTCGTCTCATTTGACAGATTTGGGCCCACTCACTACAGCTTCCTTGACTGAAATTCAAATTTGCTTCGAGTGACTTATCCTTGCAAATCTAAATCAATCGAATTGAGAATGGAATGCAATTCCAATCTTCACTCAATCCAAATACACAGATTCTGCTCACGGAATATTCGCATTCTGTGAATAGATTTCCTTTGATCTTCCGTCAGTTTAGTCTTTTCTTTATATTCATCTTTACTATTTGTGTAATTTCTCATATTTAGCCATTTATATCAAATCGCTCCCTATGTTTCTGTTCACTGGCTGAAAAATAATGTAATCGGCAGCTAATCTATCTATTTACCACTTTCCGATTCCTGACATTTATAATTTAAAGCAAGAAAGATTTATAAACGCAAAGCTGCAGGTTTTCAGTTTTCCCTAACGTAAGAAAGATAATATTCTGTTGAAAATAATTTTCCTGTTTTGTTCACAACAATTTTAACTGGCCAAAACATTGCTAAAAGTACGAGTTTAAAGCGTTCAGAGGAAGCATACCTCCACCAACGCCGATGTGAAAGACACTAGGTTAAAGAAGGTGAAGAAGTAATCAAGAACCGTATTCTGATCTGGATCCGCCCGCAAATCTAATCAACTTAATGGCCTTAAGATACACCCCTCTAAAAGGTTCTTTGAGCTCTGTCTCTAACGTTTCTTTAGATATCTTATACATAAAAAAATGAACAAACAAACACAGGAGATCACATAACTTACACCATCTCTGTTGGTGAAGGTAATTTAAGACTACAGGAGTGGCGGAAATCTTTTGCTTTTGACTATGGAGAGTTGCAAATTTGGGCTAAAATAACCAATTGATACGACTCATTTTAGGACGGTTAGACTGCCTTGCTTGATAAAGTCACTAGGGAGGGTTGCTTAAAGGGCATGGGTTTAATTGGTCCACTAGCCAATTCACCACGGTCAACTTCCCGCAGCCAAGTTGTTAGATTATATTACTTTATTTTTTTCTTCGAAACAAGTTACGTGATGTCAGGTTAAGTGACACCTCGTTATAGCTAGTTAGCTACATGATGAGAGTGCACCCAGTTAACCCAGATAAATGATTGTAAAAGTCCTTCGAATGCTAAAAAGTTGTTCACCTTTATAAATAGGTTGATATGTGATAAAATAGTTAACACCTGTGTTATCAAAGCAAGAACGTATAGGTACTTAAACAGAAAAGCGTTAAAAAGGGTTCTAGAATGTGGCAATATATAAGACAAATATTATTACGGCAGTCGCTGCCTATAAAAATGAAAATAAACTTAACCTAACCTAACCTAACCCATGAAGATGAAAATGAACGAGAATTTTGATAATAGTTTTTATGAATAAATCACCACATGATTTCATAGATACATTGATCGGGCTAACCCTTTTCGCCATTAGAAACCTACCTCTAGAAATAATGAATTAGATAGTAAAATTAATTTTTAATGGTCATGCACTTTGTAGCCCTTCATTAAGCATAAGGATTAATTATGAAAGGAAAAATATTATTCTCTGCAACAACAGCAGTCCTTCCCCTTTGCCGAAAATAATATCCACCTAATTGAAACCTTTTCAGTAAAATTAGTAATATAATTCTACTAATTACTAGCCATCTCTTATATTAAATACATTAATTGAGTTAGGCGCTACCCGCGGCACTACTATTTCGCCCCTATTCGACCCTTATACATCCACATAAACTCGAATTGTGCTTTACACTCTAAAGATTTACTTGAACATAGAATCCAATTCGCCTTTTTAAGACATTTAAGTATTTGCTTATATCATTTTACCTCTCCAAGCCTTCTTTATTGCTATATATTTTTGGCTATTTAATCATAGATGTTTAAAAGCATGCATTTACTGCACTGCCAATATATCATCTCAATAATATAGGGGTGGTTAAGTACATACAACCATTATCTGATAAATTAGTACACTGCACTTTTATTGTTTACAAGAGTCAGGTGAACTTACCTACGAATCTTAAGGTTTCATAGATGATAAAATAATGTTGCCTGATTTAGAACAACTATATAATTTACAAATTCTTTAAAAATACTTAAGGCTTATTGTAGTTTTTGTCTTCTTAGTTTTTTTTTCCTGCCAGAAGACACTAAATAAGTGAAGGTATGATATTAATTGTATATTTCATTTTCAACATTTCATCTCCTCTTAGGCTTTTTCTACATCTGATGGCAGGAACCGAGAGAGGAAGAGAGAGAGGCTCGTCCTTCTTTTTGTAGCTATGAAAATGTATTGCACGTATATAAGTGGAAAACACGGTGTAAATTATTAATTTTTATTTTCTTTTGACATGGGCGAGCTTCGAGAACACTTAGAATCTCTGCTTTTTAGAGTTCTGTTTAAGAAAACTTCTGTAGTTATTATCTTTTATGTATTCTCTTGAAATTACCCCAAAGTATTTTCCTTCCCACTGGATGACCTACCTTCCTAAACTCAATCTCAAACCTAACTTCTCTATACCCTATCATGTTTCTCTACATTCACTGCACATATACATTCATATCCAACCATTTTAAGTCTTATCTCTATTCATATCAACTATAAAAACTAACCAAATATTTTCTTATTTAATTCACAACGTTCCTACAAAATTAACTCTGATAATTAAACTTAATCTTGACGACAAAGATGCGACCTGGTCTTTTAAGTTTTGAAAGTATTTCGTTTTTTCATTAAAGATTCAACTTTGTATCAACTATGGCCGAAGTTTTAAAGAACAGCGGGGATCATATTCATTACTGTTGCAAGTTTTCTCAGTTCCTCTTTTATAGAGCAACGGATCTCTAGCAGAAATGGTTTCTCTCAGTTAGGCCGTTTAACAGGAAAAGCCAGAAGGAAAGGGCACCATTTATAAAATATGATAATGAAATAATGCCTTAATGAGCTTTTTAAATTCATCTCATTAAAAGGAAGCATATTTTCACCTTGATGACCAAAGTTTAGGGGATAGGGAGAGAGGAGAGAGTACCAGAAATTCTGAGAAGATACTACTAATACTAATATCATAATTACTATTATTCTTCGTTTTACTACTAAAACCACTACTTCTAAAAATAATACTAATACAATTTCTATACGAATAATACGTGAAGGTTGAATTATAGAATAAAAGGGCAAAAGACAATCCATCTCGTCAAATAACTTCCTTGAGCTCCAACTGTATAATTTCATAAACACTCTTCAGGATGTATAACACGAGAAAATACGAAGTTTAAGATCCAACCTTCTTTAACATAATTACTGCGCTGTGACTGAAGTATCGTTCACAAATAACTTCCGAATCGTTTTTATAATTGTTTCGCGTCCCATTGCGCTTACTGTTGAAAGATTAAGGCAAGATTATTCACAATGGGACTTAAATAGCTTCCTTTTATTGTGTTTCAAATCCTCACAACAAACGTGTTAAATGTCATCATGAGAATTCAAGGTTAATTACATTGCGAGAGGTACAAAGATTGATATTGGTATGCCCCTCTCTCATTGTGGTCAGCACCCACACAACTATTAAAGTGCTACTGGCCGACTTGGTTCTGAAGCCCACTATTGAAAATTTGGGTTGTTGATCAGCACACAGGCATGACTCTGATATCTTTAACGATGAATTTGGCGAATTTCTTAACATGGGCTTTTCTGACCTTTCTGACCTTGCTTTATCCTTAGTAAATTTAACAACCATACCATATTTTTTCACATAACATCTTCTCTATATTTTTAAACTTTATCATGTGCTTCAAATCGCCTCATCCCTTACCCCAAGGCAAGAAATACTCATGATCATGTAGCTTTCTCTTAGCCAATTTAGTCTCAATTTAATTTATTACTAGACATAGATTTCGGACCACTTCCTTATTAAGTAACTTTTCTCTTATCCTTTCACCTAAGCCCCATGTAGCTCACGCGACTACGCCTCGTCATCGTTGTCTCAACTCTAAGGTGATTGAACTGATGTCAAGTGGTCTTGCTTCACTGCTCCTATCGCTGAACTCCACTACACTTACTACTAACCTTAATGAGTCTCTTCACTCTTTTTCCTAGAACATCTACATTGATGTCGATAAGGCCCATTTGTCTACTACTTTTAACCTACATACAGAGTGCACTCTGATTATTTGCTATTATTCAGAGAGTAAAATAAGACCAGTAAGTTTGTTAACCAGTCATGCACACCCTTTAAGAAGTCATATTATAAGGCCCACATACCCTCTATAATCTATGATAATAAAAATATGCACACATTCTAAGCCTCTCTTTTTTCCCTTGTTCCCTCTGACTTGTCATATTTTACCCCTAAATATCTGCAGAATTATCTGCCATCTACACCGACAAGATACTTTATATTTGACCGTGGAGTCGGTCCACTCCTTTTCCTCGCCAGCTGGTTATTCTCAATTTACAGCCACTCGAACTCATTTCCCATGACTTGTATAGCCTGAGGAAGTAGCGTCTCTCTTTCTCTCTTAGAAAAGACTTGTCTTCTTTGCCTCCAAGATACTATAGTCAATCCTTACCTTTTCTTATCGCTTACCTCATTAGTATATTTACCCTCCCCCCCCATTTCATCCTGCGTTGCAAAATATGGCCTTAAGTACACTATTGTTCGCCCAATCCTCAGGTAAGCTAACATTGACCAATACTATCGGGCATACTGTAGCCCAAACTTTCAAATCGCTCTAAATCCTGTAGAGCACTGCTGTCAGCTCGAATTTTAGATCACATATCCTCTTCCAACATTGATGGGGTCATTTATTCTTGCTTTAAGGCAAGCGCAACAACCCCCCTTCAACTCATTTATAATTGAGCGACTTCGTCTTTTAGCGGTCCGAAAATCTATGCTCTAATCCCAAGTGTTCCAACACGCTTCCTACAGTAATTCGGACGTGAGAAATCGAAGAAGAATAAAACGGATTGTATATACAGTCCTTTACTTACGAAAAAAATGCAATAAAATTTGCAATAGAGAGGGGTGATTAAATTTGAGATCTCGTTACTTATTTATATATAATTAATCCTATCTTATGAATACTAATCAATCAATCAAAAAAAACAATTCTATACAAAATTAAACAACCCCCCCCCCAAATATTTGCGACTACAACAGTCAATAAATAAAACAACAAAAGGAAAGGCCTTATGGGGTACAAAGGGGGGTACGTTCTGTCAGCCGCCACTCAAGCGGGGAAAAATGCCTAGGACTTATTAACAAGATGGCGCCTTCGAGCTCGAAATAATGTTAAGAGGCTATATAGAGCCCTCCTCCTTACAAATGGGACTTACAATATATCTACTTTGTATTTTCCAAATCTAGAATGCCAGCCACTTTACAAAAGGCATGCAATGTTTATCTATTTGGAATTTAATAGAGTGGCCATTCGAAACAATTACAAATTGTGAATAGTTTGTTTGCAATATAAAGATATATGAAACTTTTATTAGAGTGGTTTGGCAAATTACAATATCAAATTTAAATAGCTGGGGGAGAGAAAAAAGACATTTTAGACAACATGAAATCCTTAATGAATAATATATATAAAAATATAAAAAAACCCATTTCCACTCACATACACATTCTTACAGAGAGAGGGAGAGGGTATTTAAAAAAAGGGTGGGAGAATTGCCCTTCACACACCCACTCACATTCGCTCCACCACAGTCTTACGGATGATGCTGATTTACCGTCAAAACTAATATCATACTTCTTGATCCCTCGTTCCGATTCGATACTTTTGAACATCTTAAACTCATCGTATTGATATCAAGAGCGATAAATCTATGCCAGTTAAAATGTATTATGATGTTTCCCTTAGCTTGGATTCTTGATCCTTTTCCTTTTTTTGTGTCTGTCTTTTTCTCGACGCCTTCTTCTGCGTCGTTTTGGTCTATCATAACATTTTTATGCTGACGACAGGCTAATCTCTCAATCTAATTTGCCCAGCCATGTTTAATGAAGGTCTCGGGAACTTTCTATCCGAATAAAACATTCTTACTGAATGGCACTTTATCAACTTTTTGAAAAGTAATAATGGCAAATCTGAGATTTTACCTGTGTATACTATATGGAATATTGCTCTCTTTCTTGAAGTATACGGAGTACTGGTTTTATTAACCAACACTGTTATAAACTTTGGTGTTACCCTTGATTTTTAATTATTCATCAATGTAAATGTTGCTAATGTCTTATCATGACTAGATATTCCTTGTGTCTTTGCAAATTTGTTCCATCTATGATGACAAAGGTTTCAACACTACCATCAACGGCTTGGTTACCTTCCGCTTTGATTAGTATAACATTCGTTTCTCTGTATCAAAAGATTCCGCTCGTCGACCCCTTCAAATTGATATATAATTTCATCGCGTGTTCTACGCTGGGGTCTTTTTGATCTTGCAAGGTCCATACTGCATGAATAGTACTGGCATTTCCTTAGATCCAGAATCACCTCAACTTCATCCTACGTACCTATAAGAACTTTAACGTCTTACCCACATCTTATCATATTTCTTCATTGAACCTATGGTGAATCTGAATCACTTTACTTGGGTTATAATCCTTTCTAAATATTTGCTCCTAGAAGGTTAAGACATTGTCCTGCTGCTGTACTCTCCTCTTCCTCCATTCCTGCCATCACGACTGGCTTCAAACACAGTTCATCGCCAAAGACTTTCTCAAGTTGGGAAAAAAGCGCCCTTTGAAGAGCTGTGCATATCAAGCGTCCGATGCAAAATTAATAACGAAATAGTTTAAACATAGCAGGAGATGACAAAACAATCTGTTGTTAATCCTAAATGTTAAGTTAGGGCATATTAAAAGTGTCGAAGTATAAACTCATATTAAGTACCATTGTGTTAATAATAAATCATGTACATTGAGCCGCATTGTAGGGGATGAATAAGACTAAAGGTTATAGTGTGGAGCACTTTTTATGTTTAAAACAAACAGATTTGCCCTCATGAGTCAATTTTATCTAACTATTCACTGTTTATACAGGGTGACCTCCCCCCAAAGGGGCCCCAAATTTCGATAGGGCTCATCTCTTAATTTTCTGCAAGAATTGAATGAAACTTTGGTGATGACTAGTTTATTGTGTTTAAAAACATCACATCAAAACATGAGAGTCTTTGGCCTTTTTTCCATTTAGCTCTGGGCATTTCTTGAGGCGCAGCACAAAGTTGTTCATGACGTCCTTAAAAACCGACTGACTAATGGCTTTGATATCCTTCCTGATGGCTTCCTTTACGATTCCTTTTATATTGAGGTTTATATATATATATATATGTATAAAATACTAACAGAGAAATTTAGGGGGACCCAAAGCTAATAGAGTGTGTGGGAGTGTAAAGTGGGAACCTTTGATATATGAACCTACGTCTAGAATGAATGCAAAGGACCAGCGCAGATTTAACATAAAAATCCTCAACTGAAATTTAAATTTTCTCTTCCAAATGGAAATTGGATTTAAATAAAAAAATGTAAAAAATTTAATCTGAAATGTCAAGAAAAATGTGACACCAATTTTATAGTATGTGTCGAGATAGAGAGAGAAAGGAAAAATGGAGGTCTCCATTAGGAAACAGAAAAGCTGGAAAGTCTTACGTGCTGAGAATTTTCGGTAGCTAATTATGAGTAACCAAACTACTATTTCTCCAATTTTACAACTATTTAAATAGAGAATACTCGAGAGTGAGAAGTTTCAATAATAAGTACAGAACGAAAAAAGTAAAAGACATATGTTGTCGTAGGGTAACCCTAAACACCGGACACCAGAATATAATATAGATGTCGTAGGGTGACCGTAAAGAGGGCACGCTGGTGAAAATCAGGATACAGATCGGAGTACGAGGGTTAAATAAACAAAATTGAGTGCGGTTGGCCTAAATAATCAATTCTTAGAGGTTCTGGGATTAGAGAAACTAATGGTAGAAAAATATATATCTTTACTATATACAAAGAAAGTATTAATAGCAAAAGTAAATTAATGACAATAAATAAAATGAGACCCGGAGTATCAAATGACTCGACGGGTATGAGAGTCCGAGAGAGGATGCACGGTTATTGCTTTCAGAGAAAATAGGAGAGTGCAATTATCGGGAAGACTTACGTAAAGCCTAATTGAATGGAGACTTGAATACGGCGAGTAAACGGGGCGCTGCAAAATTGAACTTACAAGATTCCTTCTTCTTTAACCTCGAGGAGAAATTATCGAGGAAGTACTCTAGTCGTTGAACGAAGTAGAAAACCGAGTGATAGATGCCCGTCCGTGTCTATCGTCTGTCGGAGAGAACACTCAGCTTCGGTACGAGCTAGAACGGGTACAAATGACACGTCGCGTTCGTAGCTAGAAGCCGTTTGGAGGCGAAGCAGGGTGTACAAGACTGTATGTGGCTGCTAACCAACACCATGCTCTATAGTACTCTTTTCTCAAAGTATTTATACTGCCTCGGCGGAAGCGGATCGCCGGAGGCCCTCAAAAGGGGGACAGGGATCTCATTAGAATTGGGGTACCAGGGGGGGATAGTCTTTGCGTTCTCACAGCCTTGCGCAAAAGTCATTGGCGCCGTAGGTCTGGAGTCTGTCAGACGATGAGATAGAAAGATAAAGAGAACCCAACCCGGGTCAGCTGACCGCACGAAGTCTCGATGCTCCCTTGGGGTTGTCTAGCTGTGCAGGTGCATCTTTGAGGCGCCACAGGTAGACATTGGGTGCTAGGAGGGGGAAGGGGTAAACCTTCTCTCTCTAACATATCTGAAGGTTGCAATTTGTTCAAGTTTTAACCAGACCAATACAAGGGTACTTATTTTGTATTCGAATTGTCCATCGGGAAAATAAACAGAGTTACCCCCCCAAAAACGGACATGAACACACTTTTTGTTATATATCCTTTATTCATTCTTCACTAATCACCCTTACTTTGCAGGACATGACAGAAGCAACGCCTGTGAACAAATATAGATTTCAAAGGGAGCTCTAGCAAACAATATACCGCGTCAAACATTACTACAAGACAGGCTCGTTCAAGAAAGTGCAGGACACTTCCGTGCATCAGTTCGAATGTGAAAAAGGCCCCTCCAAGAGCCCAATTCAGGACTGAGTGGACCACTTTGAGAACTATGGGACAGTAGAGAACTTCAATGCAGCCAGTGACAACCGCCCAAGCGATTCAGGACGACCCAGGAAGCATACAGCTGAGCTAGGCAAGAGCGTGAGAGAGTCAGTTGAGCAGAGTCCAAAACGCTCTCTGCGCAAGCGAAGTCAGTCTTTCGGTATATCCCGTGAGACTTGCAGTAGACTGTTAGTAATGGATGTAAAGGCCTACCCATACAAAATACAAAGGAAGCAGACCATTATAGCCTCAGAGAAAAGCTATGGCAATCACGATACTGGAGAAGATTCAGGAGACCCCAACTTTCCTTAATCTCCTTTGGACCTCAGATGAAGATCACTCCCATCTTGAAGGAAAGGTAAACTCGAAGAGAAATCTCTTCTGGCGGACCTCCAGACCAAATGAGGTAGCCACCAAGCCCCTACACTCCCCTAAGATCACGATATGGACTGCAATCTCAGCCAGAGGCATCATCGGACCATTCTTTTTCGAGGAATCTGGCGCGACAGTGACAGTCCCCAAGGAGCGGTATGTTGAAGTCCTCAAAATCTTCAAGAAGGAGCTTTAGACCCTGTTCCTATCGCTTATGGGGAAATTTCTGGTTCCAGCAAGATGGAGCAAGCTCTCACACCTCATACCTCTCCTGAGATTGACTGAAAGAGATTTTAGTTACCTGGTGATCAGTCTCAAGACTGATTTTGAGTGGACACCTCACAGCCTAGACCTTAGCGTCCCCAGATATCTTTATTTGGGAATACCTTAAAGACAGAGTGTATGCAGGGATAACAAGGACCATCACGGAACTCAAGGTAGCCATCAGGGAGGGATCAGAGCCATTAGTCGGTCGATTTGTAAGGATGTCATGGACAACTTTGTGGTGTGACTCAATAAATGCACAGAGCTAAATGGAGGTCATCTCGAACACGTTCTCTAGAATAAAGAAGAAAAGTCCAAAGACTCTCATGTTATGATACGACTTTTTTAAACACAATAAACTAGTTATCACTAAAGTTTCATTTAATCCTTTAAAAAATTAACAAATGAGGCCTATCGAAGGTTGGAGCCCGTTTTGGGGGGGGTGACCCTGTGTCTAACTCCCAAATACTAAAAAATGAATGAAAATAAGGCAGGCAGAAGGAAAAAAGCCCTCTATGCATCTCAGTAATCTTAGATTATGCGACCGTAATTTTATCGACGATGAATTTCAGGATATTAATCATGTCTTTCAAGAAGACGAGAGACGAGAAAGTAGCTTGAAAAGTACAAGAGTATTTTTCTTTTTTCTTCAATGATTTTACGGGTTTGGGCATCTCGGGAGGATCACAGGAGGGCTGTGTACGCCGAAGTTGTAAGAGAATAAACGAAAATGCTTTTGCCGTGCTCATTCCTCGGATGAGGGGGGAACAAGGTGCCTCTCACATGCTTTCAGTTTTTTATGGGCCTCAAGAGTGAGTTGGAGAAGCAAGGAACAGAAGATCTCTGAGAGGAGGGAAACGAAGTGGAACGTGAGTATCTAAGCAGAAGCAGAGACAACGAGAACGAGTGGAGGGATAGGATGAGATCAGAAGAGGGGGAGACCGTGGTGCTATCCTGGAAAAGTTAGGCGAGATCTCGATACAACAACTTAGGGTCTATAGAGGAGAATCTACGGTTGTGTCACCCCTCGACATACCAAAGACGATGTTATTTTGAGAAGGTAGAGTTCTTTATGTTAGCGGAAGTTTTCGGTAGGAATACCGCAAACGTAAATCCTCAAAATTGCGACCATTTTGTCGCAAACGCAAAATGCAATTGAAATTGAACTTCCGCAAATGCGGATTTGCGGACTAATTTGCGGAGGTTACCAGCTCTGGTATATATGTTTATTTATTGTGATTGTCACAATTTAGCAAAAAATGTCTTGTTAGAGTTTGTCTCTGGTCGCAGACCAGTTATTTTCATTAAAAGTATTTTAATGAAACATATTGCTTTGTTTTTGTCATTTTTTTACTTTCAACTTATTCCCCCAAATTAGTTAATGATAAAAAAAAACAAAAAAAAAACCCGTTCTACTGTAAATTCACTATTACAAAAAGAGGAGAAATATATGTATTACAGAATATCGACCACATCCATTCAAAATATTTGTAATACCTATATAGATATAGGGGTATGTTACTAGGTTAACATGTTCTGCTTGTTTGTTTTACGTGTATTTCTCTTACTACTCTATATATCTGATGTCTGTCTTTGCGTCTTGCTGGTCAGCTGACTTGCCTTTTCTGTTGGCTCTCTGTCGATCTATTTTTTTTTCTTTCCTTGTTGTTTTCTCTATCCGTCCGCTAATCTTTTTAGCAACCTATTATATTATCATCCTAATGTGTTTTTCCATCTGCATATCATGTAACTTCTTTCAACTGTTTCCGGTCTCTAAATCTCGTTCTGCCTTTTCTTTGAAAGACCGCCCGTCTCTGAATTTCTTGTTCCCTTCCTTTGTTTCGCCCGGCCGTGCGAGACAAGAGTCCATTCGCATTTCCTATTTCAATGAATGAAACAATCTGATTTGCTGCATCTTAGAATAATGGATTTGGGGAAGAGAGAGAGACGCGAAGCTTCCCTCACCACTTCCTATTCACCAGCAAAATTCTTATCAACGAAAAAATATTTTACCTTTCCCCTCAAATTTGTTGGTATCCTTTGCTCATAATTGCGAATACTATTCTACTTCATGGAGGTTTTTAGTTGCGTGCGAGTCCTTTTTTTTGTTTTTGTAATAACATCATAATTATTGGGCCGATTCTAACGAAATTTGAAAACCCTATGTTGTTTTACATTCTCTTTCGAATGCTATAATTGACAAAGTTCACCCAAAGTTAACCCCGGAATTATTTTGTTTTGACAATAACATCATAACTATTCGGCCGATTCTAGTCAAATTTAAAACCCTGATGTTGATTTACATTCTCTTTAAAATAGTATGATTGCCAAAGTTTTCCTGAGGTTAGCCTTATAATTATTTTGTTTTAGCCATAACATCATAAATATTCTGCCGATACTCTGCTAGACTATACTAGTCTATAATATGCTATAATATGTTAGGAAAGCCTATAATAGGCTATACTATGCTAAGATATAATTTACAAGGGTAAGTAAGATATACTATGTTAATTTAGGCTATAAAATGCTATGATAGGATAGCATATAGTATGTTAGACTAGACAATACTAAGTAATGCTTGCCTAGAGAATAATATGATAGTATAGGCTATATTCGTCTAGGAAAGTTAATGCTAGGCTAGGTTATACTATGCTATTCCTGCCTAGGGTATAATATGATAGTATAGGCTATACTTATCTAGGATAGTTAATGCAAGGTTAGGTTATACTATGCTAGGCTATGCTAAGCTATGCTAAGCTATACTAGGCTAGACAGAAGTATAACTATGCTATTTTAGTGTAGGCTAAAGTATAATAAGCTATGGAGGGCTATGCTCTGCTATGCTAGGTAATACTATTTTAGGCTACGGTAGGCTAAGCTAAGCAAGGTTATTTTACTCTATGGTATGGTATGCTATACTAGTCTAGGATATACTAGGCTAGGCTATAATATGATACGCTTGGCTCTATTATGTTAGGTGTGGTTATGCTAGGATAGGATATAACAAGCTAGCTAGGCTAGTCTAGGCTAGGCTAGGCTATCGTATGCAAGGTTATATGGCTAAGCTATAGTAGCCTATTCGAGCTTGGCTATAATAGGCTAGACTAGGCTAGGCTAGTCTTTGGCATGCAATGCTAAGCCATACCTGGTTAGGCTAGGCTCTAGCATGCAATGCTAATCCATACCTGGTTAGGCTAGGCTATAGTAAGCTAGGCTACACTAGGCAATACTACGCTAGGCATGGCTATACTAGGCTAGGCTAAGCTAGGCTATACTATAATAGGCTAGGTTAGACTCGGGTCTACTAAGCTAGGCTATATTATGATACGATAGGCTAGGCTATCCTAAGCTAAGGTAGGATAAAGTAGGCTATACTATGCTAGGTTATACTAAGCTAGCTAGATTATACTAAGCTAGGCTAGGTTAGGGCCTGCACAGCCAGGCTAGGATCATATGTAGATTACGGACACCAAGTAACCCATATGGAGAATAAGTACCTCAACTTTGGCCTTATGTAGATTACGAACCCCAACTTTAGCCTTATGTAGATTACGGACCCCAACTTTGGCCTTATGTAGATTACGGACCCCAACTTTGGCCTTATGTAGATTACGAACTCCAACTTTGTCCTTATGTAGATTTCGGACCCCATTCTTGTCCAAATGAAGAATACAAATCTCAACTAAAAATAAAACAAACTTTAATATATATATATTTTTTTAATTTAACTGAATGGTTAGGTTAGTTTTCTTGTTTTTACTACACTAATATAAAAAAGTTGTCTTTGATTAATTTAAAGGTTATTTATAAAAGGTTATATTTATTAATTAAAAGAATATTGTGAACTAATGGCATTACGAAAATGAAAAAATGTATTGTTTATGTGCCTTTCGCGCCACATAAATTCCTCTAAGTATGAATTTATGTGTAATCTGCTACATCCATGCAGTGATTTTATCCACTTTTTTGGCCTATTCCAATAGCTTTCCATAGTTTGTGTGTGTACTTGAGTAATTGGGCCAATAAAACAAAGCGAATGATTCATTTTCCTGTGAGTAAATCCAATAACTTGTTGAATACGCCTGTAACAGCCTTCCATTCGTCACTATGAATTACAGCTCCAGGTTTTACTATTTTTTTTAATAATTGGAAGTAACGTTTCTGCATTTCTCTTTTTCACAATCTCCATACATATATCCTACAGCTGGTTTATTGCTTGTGTCAACAAGACCAAAAACTCATAATGGCGTGCTCGGAAGTACTCCACGATGGTTCTTGGGTTTGTGTGAAAAACATGACTCGTCTAATTCTACAATAATTCCCGGACCACCAAGATGTACTGGATTATCTTCAAAATATTTATAACACACTTCTCTGAAAAAAAATATAAATATCCATGTTAGTTTATTCTGAACCATTAAGCTGATTCATTGCATTTGGGGGGGGAGGCTATTTCACTCCAAAGATAAATGGCAAATATCCCCATTTCTTCAGAGGTAGCTTTGATTGACTAAAAAAGATTTAGAACGTATCGATGTTCTTGTTTGGAATTTGGTGCAGTCTGTAATTTGATATTTCCTACAAATTTGTCGAGAGATGAGGAATGTTTAGTTCAGTTCGTATTTTGATGATAGCTGCAACACTTCATTTCAATAGCAAGAAGGCGCTGCTGTTTTATCCAGTTAATAACCGTTAAAGTCTCTTCCGTTGATATTAGATGGCAGACGAATCTTTGAAAATAAATCTATTTATAATAGGTAAATTTTCCAAAATAATGAAGATAATTTTTAGGGGATGAGATTATTACTTCAATTATTCTTTTGAAAATGACTGAGGAAAATTTAAAAGCTAAAAAAAAAATTAATATTAGTAAAAAATTGAATAATATTTTATTTCGGTGAAGCAACTTTCCAAATATTGAAATGTAACGGGAAGCTATAAAAACCTATTTAAAATAGCCATATGGGGAATACGGACCCCAAACAAGGCTGGGGTCCGTAATCTACATATGATCCGCAGGCTATTTTATTTTAGGCTAGGTTCTGAGGAAATTTGAAACTCATATGTTGTTTTACATTCTCTTTCGTATGATAGAATAACCAATATCCTCGCAAGGTTAGTCCGGAAATTATTGACCCTTTGGTCAGCGGACCTTGTTTATATAGGAAACACGCAATATTCAATCCTGTAATAATATTTGTTTACTTTTCACGAGTATCATTTTAATTTTAACAGTATCTACTTATCTTCCTTCCGAAAACATATGTAACTACATACTTATCTAACTAAAATGACCTGCATATTTATCTAATCACTCGCCCACCTACCTACAGACATACCTAACTGCCTGCCTATCTACATATATATATATATATATATATATATATATATATATATATATATATATATATATATATATATATATATATAGAGAGAGAGAGAGAGAGAGAGAGAGAGAGAGAGACATATACGTATATCTATCTCCTAATTTAGTGTACAAAACTATTGAATAGGCAGAAATAATTTAAAAGATAAAAATAGGAGTAATATAAATTGAGTCCAAACAAACCATATGCATTTCAAATCTCTTTCTAACGTAAAATATAGACCGATCTATAAATTATACTTTTTTTTAAAACGAATTTTAACGAATAGAAGCTTACATACTTGATCCATAAAAGGTTTACACAAAATGATTCAAGGGAGATCAAAGAATGTAAAGTCATTGCCAGAGGTTTTCAGACTATATATTTTTCAGAATTAATAGAGCATTTTATCTAGGTATGTTTGTATCATAATTTATATGTGAGATATAAAAAAAATAGAGCTCAGACCCATTTCATTACTAAATAGTTGGCGCTTTTTTGTGTAGGGGACACAAACCGAAAATGGCTGGTGACATCATCAGGGTGGCTGCCTGTGAGACAGCCATGTGATCCACGAGTGTGAACGAATAGCTTAAAAACGCGTTTATCTTATAAAGACTAAACTCACGATTTGTGTGTTTTTTTTGTTATATAACCGGTAACCCTATAACCTAACCTAACCTTAACCTAAAAAATAAATGTAATTGACCGATTGAACCTGATTTATTGAAAATGAAAAGTAAAATAGCAGCAAAAATTTATTAATTGTAAGGGATAGAAATTTCTTATGTCTTTATGAATTTGCTGAATCATGTCCAAGCGAAGCAGCTTCGCAGAATATTATTATAGAGTCACAGTGGCCAGTCGACCTTTCTGGCTGGTGACGTCACCAGCCATTTTTGCTTTGTGTCCCCTAAACAAAAAGACATCAAATAGTCAATTGATACACGCAGTCAATATTTACAATGACCCCTCTTCTTCAAGATTCTTCAATTCGTTTAGCATGCTAAAGACCAAATTTGTGAAGATAACTTAACTGATATTGCTTCGTTTTTGTTCATTAAGCACCAGTAACTGTTCACAATTGGATGATTTCAGTTTATCAACTGCATATTGGATTATCGTCCACAAATTCAATTTGGGTTCAAATCTGGCAAATTCTCGGGCCAAGCTCCCAAAAGTTTGATGTTATTTTCAGCCAACAACTTTGTCTTTGCTTTTTTTATTGCGAACAGGTGCAACATCATGCTGAAAAATAGTTATACTCCTCAAATTGGTGCTTAACTGTTAGGAAAAGGTACTGATGTAGCACGTTTCGGTACCCTTTTGAGTTCATAGAATTGTTCTTGGGCAAAATTGTTAGTGCACCTTCGATGAGAATCAGCCCCTAAAATGGATAATATCCAGATGCCTTACCGAGGGTACGATACATAAATTATGATACTTCTCAAATTTCCCCTAGTTAACGAGAGATCATCCTGACACTCCTAACAACGAAAGGAGGCTTCATCAGAGACTACCCATTTCCCCAATCTTCAACACAATCTATTTTTTGTATTACCTATAAAAGTTGAGCCTATGCGGGAGGTTCTTCTTTGCAGCCCTTCTCGAATTAAGGCGTCTGTTTAAAGTCTCCACCCAACTATTTGCGCTGAAACGTACACACCCTCTTCTTTCCAATCGTGAATTAGCCTGACACTGCAGACAACCCGATCCTTTGAGCTAGGACCTTATCATAAGACGATCTTGGCGTTAATTTGACACTCTTTGACGTTCAGAGGACTTTTTATAGGAGTGTAACCAGTCTTTTTAAAGTTTTTAATGATCATGAAGATGATGCTCCTTGACGCAACACCCTCAGTAACTTTCTATGCGCATTTTCGGTCTTTTCGGTGCAGAACAACAATGGCTGCACACTTTGCTTAGGAAAGAACCAATTATGGAATTGAAAAAGATTCAAATATTTATTTCACAAAAAAGGTATTATGAAATATATTTTAATTAAATATAATTTATTTTAACACATATTTGTTATAATTTTAGCCTTTTGATCGAATACTCTTTTGATCAAATCTCTACCGACTGAAATTCATTTCGAGGAACAGGACCTGAGCGCGCTTTGAATTCAGCGAAGGAATGTAGCGGTTTTTTTTATTATTTTTTAAATGCTAACTTTTTAATAAACTTCCAATAATAAAAATATTAGAATAATTATTCATATTACGTAAATGTTAAAACTAATATATATATATATATATATATATATATATATATATATATATATTAGTCTCAAAACTTTAGGCTATGCCTGTATCCACACTAACCTCAAAAAATGCAATGATAAAGAAAGATCTCCAAATGAAATTAAACTCTCCCTAAAATTTGTTAAAGATCACAAGTTAACAGCATGAACAGCATTTATCAGCTATTATAAAAAAAATACCAAGAGAGTAGCGCTGTCTAAAAAATTATATGCACACATTGAACCAAAACTTCAGATATGAATCCCGCAGTAAATCATGGCTTCCTTCTAAACATTCATTTAGGTTTCCTCAGAATAAAAGGATATTATAATCGCAGATACCAGAATTAAAAAACGGTTAATCACTGGGTAAAAATAGTCGGTCTAACAATAAAGCCTCTCACGATTAAAAGAGAAAATTAAAAGTTAGTGGGGATTTTTACCAAAGGGTCCCTAGGACTCCTTTATAATTAATCAACTCAAAGGAGAGATAAATGATAAAATGAATACACGTACTAACTAATTTCATATTATTAAAAAAACAAAATATTCACAGAATTCCTAACTACCAAAATAACATCTCGTCTACCACCAGCAACCAGCCACAGACTATTCCAAAACATTCTATAGAAGTGATAAATACGAAATTAATCTTTATTTGGCGTTCGTTTACTATGAAAAGAGCTTATTCTTGCAAGTGCGACCCCGTTCAATGCCATTAGAGAAGCGAAATCTCAACAAAATCAAGAATGGAATGGTCTATTCCATATACCGCCATGCGACATCGTCATTAAAGTAGCTTTCATTGGGTAGAAAAAATAGTATTCCTAAAAGTTCATCAATAAAAAACCATTTCCTTCAAATCTATTTAATTTGCTCGATGGAATATTTAGGACTCCATCTTAAAAAACAACGATATTAGAATAAATTGGAAATCAGAAATATTTAGGTTAAATTATTAATGCTGAAAATTATTATTTAATCTTAAATCGAGAGAAATTATAATTACAGAATCAGAAATATAAAGGTAAAAATTAGACTCAGAATCAAATTGAAAATACCTTTCACGAATGACAGGAAATTAAATATGATGCTCTATTTTTAGATTACAGAAAGGAATACGCCCTTTGAAGATTGTAAATGTAGTTGCTAAATCGGGATTTATTTTACATTTTATCCCAATGTTGAAAAACTATGGGTAGAGAAAGCGATCGTAAATGGAAGCATTTTAGCTAAACACAATAAAAATGCGAAGCAATAAAATTGAGAGACAACAAAAGAAACACACACATAAGAACCAAACAAGACAGATTCCTACAAATTCCTTCAAATACAAAAATAACACTAGAGGAGCAGAAGCAACTGCAATAATTATCGTTTATTCCAAAGGTTAAGAGATAAAGAAAATTGATAGGAAGTGAACTCTGACATGGTGAGATGCTACAGCACATAACCGACCATTAGCCAGGGAATAAATCCTGACCGAGCAAGATACTTCAACAAAGAGCGCCAAATCTAGCGTGGAATGAACCCCGAATCTGTGAGATTCTATAGACACCATCTACAGCTCTGAGGATATCATGGTCTCGTCAACGTTCATGTTTCTAGCAACCTCAACATGCCCGAGGACCCAGCAGAAGATAATGTTGACATTGCTCTTCAGGAATAGTCGTGGCATCAGCGATACTCAAGGTGGAAGTAGATGGAAAATCTTTTTTCCCGAATTTAACGGCAATAAAAATGAATACATATTACATAGAGTTTTTAGAAGAGATCAGTAAAAAGTAATGAGGATAGAGAGTGAAAATGAGTGGAATATATATATATATATATATATATATATATATATATATATATATATATATATATATATAAATATATATATTGTTTGAAAGATGAAGGAAAGAACGTATTACGCTAAGTTCATTTCGTTTGCATGATAGGTACAACATTTCGGGTGTAACTTTCACTCATCTTCTGCTACTGGAAAATTACAAAATTCGTAAACATTAAAAAATATGCATGTAATAGATTAATCGGACAGTTAATATGGGGGGGCAGAGCTATACAGGTTACTGGGATGTTTTTAAATGGTAGAAAATTTAATATAATAAATAAAATTTAACTATATTAGTTTGAGAATAACACTACATAAATTTTAGGGAAAACACTAACCTTTTACAAACGGCTGCTGAAATAAAACTGACGGGAAAATGTGAGGAAGAAGAGTCAGAATTAAGAGTGAGAAAATTTATTTTATAAACAAGGATTCTTGAATACTTAAGGATATTGGATCGGGAATGGTCTTTATCTTTTAAAAACCACCTAAGGATAAATCAGTTTTACAATAGATGAAATGTAGCCGAACAGGCGAAAACTCTTTCTTTGACAGAACCCCTTTCGGTCCGGTGGCTAATTCCCATATGAGCAAAAAATCTCACTTTCAGCTAGCGCACCGTACTTCTAATGTAGTTCCACAAATTACATCCGGTGCAAGTGAATTTATAAATGACGGAGCACTTTGCTTCTAGCGGGATTCTATCTTTACAGAATCACGGAGGCATGTGGACAGAATAAGCTCCTCTCGCCTCTTCTCTGGCAATTCATTCCTATACAAGCCTTCTACAAGCTTCCTACGATTTCCATAACGCGTAGTATCTGAATCAAAGCGAACAAAATCCTCGTGCCTTTTTCAAGCTCCTCGCTCGTCTCTCGTCTTCCATGCCACCCCAAACTCTTTGCCCTCTCTCCCATCCAACTTCTATACCTTTTTATGTTAAAATGTAGTAAATATTTGCGCTGAGATTCCATCTTTGTTTGTATCCGGTAACACCATAATCACACTTCCCTACCTCTTCATCTCACTTTCAGCACCCCAGTCTTCCGTGAGTTGTCTCAATACTTCGCTCATCGAAAGAACTGGTCTCCGCTTGACACTTTTCCACCACTTATCTATATTCAGTTCATACCAGTCCTCCTACCACAACTGCAAGTTATCTTAAAGCCTCCCTGTCGCTAAGCGAGGTGCCTTTGACTTAAGACATGCTGCTATCCGTCATATTATTATTATTAGTATTAGTATTTTTATTATTATTATAATAATCTTCAGGTACTAGAGAAATAAACATATAAATGACTAAGGCATAATTCAATGATAAAACTGCATCACTACAAGAGTAAAACACAAAGGTTTTGGAAAATAGATACAAGAGAATAGCAGTCTAGTTAAAAGATCTTAAAACCAACTGTAACCCGTTAAATGTCACTCGCTAAAAAGAAATATGTACATTTAAAATAACAAAGAAAAATGAGGAATAATAGTCACGTAGCAATTACTTAAGAGTGAGGTTAAAAGGGAAGGAGACAAAGACAATGTAAATTGAAATAAATGAGAAAGTTCTTCCAAACACCGATACATACCTCCTTGAAAGAAGAAAAAGACAGAAGACTAACTAGATGTACGAGAGAAAGGAAGAAGAAAAGAGGTTGATTGGTTAGGGAAATTCTACTTAAAGTAGAAGAAGAATGTGAAATATTAATGACCATATAAGAAATAGCATTACCTTCTTTTTCCACCGTAAATTTAATGTTGAGGTGAATACTATTAGCGAAACCCTTAAAGTTGTCGCCATATATATTGAAGTGAAAGTGAACGCATCCTTTCTTTGTACGACAGAAAGCAATCGGCCAGTTGTGGTTGATGTGCCAACAGGCAAGCATCTACCACGTTCAGGCTTACGCTTTGCATGTTGGTCCCGTTATTTCAGTGGTAGAGCACTGGTCTAGATAACCATAGGTCTGAGGCTCGTGTCCTTGCCGGGGCGATGTGTTTTTTTCTCCGGGCATTTTCGGAGTTATCTCCTGTAAAATCTGTAAGATGTTTTATTCTGTTTCTGTGTAACATTTGACGCACACACACACGCATATATATATATATTGTTTTTTATGCTGCTCCTGTATAGCTTCAACTAAATTAATTTGTAGAATAAAAGAAAGGATCTAGAGGGAGAAAGAGGGAGAAATTCATTTCATTACTTCATTACAACTTTTTGGGTTTCGATTTCACCCATCTTCCGCTACTGTAAATATGCAAATTCGGGAATAGACTAACATTTAAAGTTAAAATTAAATAATTCAAATTATGGAATTAATGGACGACTTGGACCCTTACTATAAGGATTAATGCCAAAACTTACAGGTTAATGCGTTAAAATTTATGTTGTGGAACTTAATTAGTAAAATTCGTCTATATAAATTTGAGAACTCACTAAAACCACACCCAGAAATCACTAACTTTGTCCAATCAGTTATGAATGGAAGACTGGTGGACAAGTGCGAGGAGAGTAAGAAGAAAGAGAAGATTAGGAGATTGGTTAATGTTTTATAACAAAAATAGTGGATGTAAAGAGGAATCTGAATTTACAGAAGGATGAAAGTCTTTTATTTACAGGATCCGGAAAGGTTTTTCAAGAATTTAAAATGTGATAAGGTGACATCAGCTTTACACATGGCAACATAACTTTGCCTTCAGCGAGCGCAACGTGCTGCTAATATATTTCCCTGAAATTACATTTAGGGCAAGTAAATTCATATATCAACGAGCACTTTGCATCTAACAGAATTCTGTCCAAATAAATAAAATGTTGTCATAAATGGTGTTTATTTGTAAAAATTATTTAATACAGTTGTAATTTCTTTTGAATTTTGTTGGTTTGTATAAACCATATCTTGAAAAACTATGTAACGCATCTCTTACACACAGTTTGAAATTTGAATTTGGTTGGTAAATGTTACTTAAAAAATTGCCCTCGTTCTCTCCAGCAGAGAATAGAAACCCGTTTCTTTTGAAGTATCCACACAGAAACTCAGCCTCTTTCTGAATCCCAGTGTAGGTTGAAATAATATTGTATGCATGGAATATTAGTGTTTTGATGTCACTGATTTTATATGAAAAATCGCAATAGCTGAAGAATTTGATGCCTTGGTCACTGAAGGTTAGATTGCGTAAAACTTTGGTTTTAAATCTTGTTTTAGAGTAGGAGATGGTGATATCCAATATGAACGGGAGCTATTGAACCACTTTTTGCTTCTAAATATAATATTGGAATTTATGTTGTTGGCTAATTGCAGGAATCTATCACACGAGATTTCTGAATTGAACAGGTGGTATGTGTCCTTGCCAAAGCGAGAGTAGACTAATATAAAGTTTATATCAACCCCTACTAGACCTTTATCCAACGCCTCTAGAACAAGGATGTCACCATCCACCAGAGTCGCCCTTCAAGCTAATGTCAAAGTCGGAGATATCTGCCACTCCAAACCACCGACAGAGATAAATAGGGCCTTCATAGTATAAATGGTGCCCAGTAGTGACACAGACTGTTCCAAGCCGACTGAAAAGAAATGGCTTAATTGTGGACGACGATACCTGACAATAGCAATAACGTATCCAAAAAGGAAAAAATATATATACAAAGAAAGGAAAACGAAGAGAAATCAAAATGGAAAACAAGAACTCATCTTATGTATCAGTAGCCAAGGCCACGGTCCAACAAATGAGGGAAACTAAAACACACTTCACAGTACCGAATGATTCACCAATGGAACTCACGACGTGCATATTATACGCAAACGTAATAAATATTGGAAAGCCAGGATCTTTTCCGATTTACTGAATACTCTAGTCACCAAAAATAGTATGGAAAAGATGTGGTTTCCCGAGAACCCACCCTCCTCGGAAATTTTAACCTTAATGTGGCTAAAGCCACAGGAGTTGCTAAACGAAATACAGGAAAAGAGGAAAAGGAATTAGAAATAGTGACAGATATGCATCGACCTCGAAAGAAGAAGAAAAAACCATGACGTGAAAGAAGGCCATAAAAAATTTGAGGAACTAAATTATAGATTTAAAATATGGGAAAGTGACGAATACCCTATACTGAGGGGGAAAAACAACATGATATTCTCGTAATCAAAGCCATAAGAGAAGGAGGGGCAAAGTGAGAATATAAGGAAGTTACGAGAATGCATGATGAGGACGAAGATGTACATAGTATAAAATATACTATTCAACAACAAAATAAGAATCTTCCTGGGCGACTGCGTCACCTTACTTCGAAAGACAAATAGATTTAATATGTGGGAAGCATAAGCCGATGAGGTCGAAAGCACCAAGAGGTATACGAGACAAGCAACGAAGGGCAAGTTGAAAGAGCCATAACTTGCAATGGCTCACCATTCCCCCTCCAAATTATAAGACACAGGAGGAATGATGTGCCCTTAAAATACGGTAGCGTGACAGTGTCCAAAACCAGAACAGCTCCAAATGAGTTAAAAATAAAAGACGATTAAATTAATCCGAATACGAGAGCACTACCGAATTATACATCTATCTCAATTAAGAAAACAAAACAGAACAAGAATACCAAAACAGAAAAAATAATGAATAACTGATACAGAAATGCGAAAAAGAAACAAAACGAAAAATAAATAAGGAAAATCAAGACGAAAAATTCATAAAGGGAAAACATCCAATGAAACAAAAGGAATAAACAAAACAAATAAACGAACATATATCACAAAAAAATAAGATAAAAAACAAACAAAATAGATCAGTTAAAAGCTCAAACACAGAAACATGACGGCATGAATGCTATATAATACACAGAATGGAAATGGAAATAAATGGTAAATAACAGATAGGAGACGGTCCCCCAGTCAAACTAAATAGTGAAGAGTAAGTAAGGAGTGAAATTAAAAGAAAAAGAGCGATAGAAATTATTCGAACTCCCGATAATAACTGTTTAAAGCAACTTAGAGAAAAAAAGTATGTAATAAAGATAAATCAAACATATTTATCAGTAGGAATCTCAGGCTCTTCGGGCTTGGATAGTCACTTTTATGTTTCTTGCAGTTTGCTGGATTCACTTCATCATTTATTTGCGCTCATGAAAGATATACATTGTATATTCGCCGCGTGTTTACCTCAATTTCTCCTTTTTCCTTTGAATTCCCAATTAATTTCTCTGTGTTTTACAGTCCCGATCGACCTTGCCAAGCGTTCCTTAAAAGCTTGTCTATTCCCAAGTTTTGGGGGGTCTTCCGCGTAGCTGAGTGGTCTAAGGCTCCTTTTAATTGAGATCAAAGCGGTTGCTCGTAGCCTCCGTCTGCTAGGTTCGAATCCCACCCCACTAGGGAATTTTTCGAATTAGGAAATAACTTTTTCCGAAGAAGAAATTATCCTGTTTTCCGTTTCTTGCTGTATGCTGGATTTATTTCATCATTTTTTTTCACGCGCAAGAAAGATATACATTATATATATATATATATATATATATATATATATATATATATATATATGTGTGTGTGTGTATATATATACGAGGAAAGGTCCAAAGTTTGCCAGCCTCATAATCATTTAATTACGCGTTTTCATTAAAATTGGTCATTATTTAAACGCAGTCATTGGCAGTTTTATCATAGTAATAAAGACATCGGTGAGCGACAAATTGAAATGGCAAATATTGAGTACAAAACAGTCATAATATTCCTTTTCAAAATAAGTGATACCCCAACCTTAAATCAAACGCCGTATAGATGGTGTTTACACCAATTCCTCCCTTCATTATAGCACAGTAAATGAATAGGTAGCACTGTTGCGTATGAGGCGGGGAAGCACTTGAAGCTGATGAACGTTAAGTAACCCAACGAGTGCCATAAACCCTGAAAATATTACCTGTGTGGAAGAAGTGAAGAGTGAGAGTTGTTTTAAGGCAAAAGAAATACAAGCAAGCGTTGATGTTTCTAAAACAATTATTTTTTTGCATTTTACACCACCATCTTGATATGAATCCCGTAAGCGCAAGATGTTTCCCAAAAGTTCTTTCTTGGGTCCAGAAAACGCGTAGAGTTATTTATCGTAGTTTTTAAATGTTTGTCGAGCTAAGGAATTCGATGTTATTTAATTTTAACTGGAGATGTAATTATGGAGTTGTACTATGATCCTATATCTAATAGAAAATCGATTGAATGGCGTCGCTCCGGTGAAGGTCTCCGAAGAAAGTATAATGTGGCACCTTCAACAAAGAATCTAATGGGAATGTTTCGGGAGAAGTATAAAAGTATTTTGATAATAGATTTTAAAGAAAGAATCATTGTTGTAAATGGAGCTTTTATGCTTTCTTATTACATAAGTTAAGTGGAAACATCAAAGAAAAATGAAGTGAAAACGAGTCTGAAACCGACTCCTTCCTGCCAATGTTCTAGTTCTTACTGCTGCAATTGCAAAGAGGGCAACTCTTTATCGCAGAGTACCAGAACTCAACCATCCTCTCTACAGCATAGAACTAGTATTTTTCGGGATAATCTCATTTAAGATCTCTGATCTCCTGTATATGTACAACATTTGGCCCACATTTTCTTTATCAGGGAGCATAAGCCTGAATGTGGTAGATACTTGCTTGTTTCACACTAACCATAACTAGCCGATAGCTTTCGGTCATAAAAAAGAAGGGATGCTTTAACCTAGCAGACTCAAAATATACCATCCTGAAGGTAGATATTCATTTCGGGCGGAGATCTTTAGAGATGCAAACGAAAAAGTTTATTTTGGAAAAATGTGTCGCTTTGGCTCTCGGTCACGTTAGCTTTACGGTAGAGCGCTGGCTCGTGTAGATAACTCGTTGTCAGAGGTTCGAGTCCTTGCCGGGGTGACGTGTTTTATTTTGTCAAGGCTTTTCTGGGGTTCTTTCCTGTAAGATCCCTGTTCTCCTATTTTTGTGCAGCATTTGGCTCAAACACATACATACTGTACATATATATATATATATATATATATATATATATATATATATATATATATATATATATATATATCTTAATTAATTTCCTTTGGCAACTTTCCCTTCTTCTATCTTTTTTATTCCACTTGTCCTGTATTCATCTCTTTTTAATGAATGTATTTGGTAAAACCAAACTGAATTGCTGAGCTTGGTTTTTACCAAACACATTCATTTAAAAGAACACTGAAGCAGCGAACCACCGCTTCGATCTCAATAAAAATGAGCCTTTTAACCACTCCGGTACGCGGAAAAAAAATCTTCCGAATAGACAAGCTATTAAAGCACGCTTCGCAAGGTCGATCGGGACTGTCAAAGAGAAATAAATTAATTGGGAATTCAAAGGGCAAAGTAGAAATTGAGTTAAGCACTCGGTGAATATACAATGTGTTCTTTTCATGAGCACAAGAGAATGGTGAAATAAATCCAGCATACCGCACGAAACAGAACAGAGCATAATTTTTCTTCGGAAAAAGTTATTTCCTAATTCGAATTAGGAAATACCTTTTTCAGAAATAAAAAATATCCCATTTTGTGTTTCTTGCGGTATGCGGGATTTATTTCATCATTCTTTCGCGCTCATTAATATATATATATATATATATATATATATATATATATATATATATATATATATATATATATATATATATGTGTGTGTGTGTATACTGCTTTTTTTATCCAATTTAGGTCATGTACTTTTGGACCTTTCCTTTTATATATTATATCCAAAAGTTCTTGGCTTAACTAAGATAAAATAAAACAATTAATAAATGAACTTTATTATTTGTCAATATAATCCTTCTGCATATCAAAACACATTATACGGTTTGAGCTGAAATGTTCCATAAACCTGATAATCATTAAATAAGGTCTGCTGACCAAAAGTCGCGTGCTTTCACTTACACTGATTTATGACCTTACTACCTTCAAAACTTTCAATAGTTCACTGACTAACCTTGGGAGGACCTTGGCAATTATATCTGTCGAAAGAGAATGTAAAACAGTACAAGGATTCAAATTTTGTTACTATCAGCCGAATATTTATGAAGTTATTACCAAATAATTTCCAGGATAACCTGGGGAAGACTTTGGCAATTCTACCATTGGAATGAAAAAATAAAACAACATAAGGGTTTCAAATTTCGTTAAAATCGGCCGAATAGTTATTATGTTATTACCAAATATTTCCACTGCTAACCTTAGGAGGACTTTGAAAATCATATTATCCTAAAGAAAATGTGAAACAACCTACAGGTCTCAAATTTCGTTAGTATCTGCCGAATAGTTATGATGATATTGCAAAAACAAAATAATTACTGGGATAAATTTGGGTGATGGGGGTGTAAGTGGTGTAGTTGCTGGTATAGGTGGTGTAATTGGTGGTGTTGGTGGTATATTTGGTGGCGGTTTATTGGTGGTGGTGTAGCTGGTTGTGGTGTAGGTGCTGTTGGTGTTGGTGGTGTAGGTGTTGGTGCAGGTGGTGGGGTGTAGATGGTGGAGCTGGTGGTGGTGTTGGAGGTGAGAGTGTAGGTGGAGGTGTTGTAGTTGGTGGTGATATAGGTGTTGTAGGTGCTGGTGGTGTAGGTAGTGGTAGTGTAGGTGATGTAGGTGGTGTAGCTGGAAGTGGTCTAGTTGGTAGTAGGATAGGTGGTGGGGGTGTAGGTGGTGGTGGTGTAGGTTGTGCAAGTGTAGGTGGGGTATGCGTAGGTTCTGTAGGTAATGCATTCGGGGGTGGGTGGTGTAGGTGGTGTAAGTGGTGGTAGTGTAGGCTGTGTAGGTGAAGATTCAAAAGAGAATGTAAAACAACATAAAGCTTTCAAATCTCGTTAGAATTGGCCAAATAGTTATAAAGCCATTACAAAAACAATAAAAAGCAACACTGAGACCGACCGACCGACACAGTGAGATGTAGAGTCCCCTCCGACTAGGCTAAAATATTTTGCCTTTCAAGGTGCGCCAGGATTTTTTTGCTTCTGTAGCAATGCAGAAAAAGACGCATAGCACATTATGGAAAAGATGTATTAAATTAAAATGGGGAAAAATATTTTTGAGAATCCCTATAAGACACTTCTATATTGAATCCTCCATTGGCCTCAAGACTGCTTCAATTCGCAGTCTGAACGTTGATATGCCTAAATTAGATGATCTTTAACAAGTTCAGCACTAGTCTTTGTTATAGTGGACTTGACAGATTTAATAGGCTTATATGAGTTTTGAGTGACCTATCTCTTGACGAAGCCCCATACGTAATAGTCCACTCCATTGAAGTCAGGTGAATTAGGACGCCATATGTCAGGGAGAACATGATTGTTGAAATTGGCACGCATCCATGTTTGGGTTGTTTTAGCCTTATGAAATGGTTACATACTCTTTCTATCCATGGCCACATAACCTTCGCATAACGTAATCTAACCTAACCTAACCAAACTTAGCCTTGTGGAAAAATATGATATCTCCCTTACTCCTTACGCTCCTAGAACTATTGCAGTTGCTGGAAACTTGAGATGCATTGCAATTGAAAACTCGCGTGTCACTTTGCATAATCATCTTTCATTGCTTTGGTTTACCTATTGATCCTGGTAGAATTTTTTTATCATCAGAGAAAAACCGAAGCACTCCAGCTTATTGATGTTTCAAAATAGAGAGCAAGCGCTTCGTACGGATTACAGGTCAAACGATTTTATTTCGTCTTATCTGATATGAACTGACTTTTCCGCATCCAATACGATTTGCAAAAGATATATTGATGCACAGCTCTTCTGATGGTGCATTCTGAAACCGTGAAGTCCTTTGCAAGTGCTCTGATCTTTCTTATTTGCTAATTCTTCTTATCTGTTCCGTTTTTCATTTCTCTTCCTTTCACTTGTGTGTTTGTATATGCTTATTTGTGTTGCTTGCGTGTATATTTTGTGTTCTTTATGCTGTGTTTATGTGTACATTGGGCTTATGTCTTTCCTAGACCATATCTTGGTGCTGGGGAAGTTGGTTTTAAGAAAGATATTTTGCTTTTTTTCCTTTCTGGGTCTTCAATCTCTTTTTATAGTTAGGTAATGATATTGTCGGACATCGTTGTTCTGGGCTTCTTACCTATCATCTTGGTTGGCAATTATGATGAGTTCTAGCTTCTGTTCCCTTATGAAGCCCCCTTGATTCCGATGCTGGCGCCTCCTAATTTGAATCCATTGAAAGAGGTAGGGGAGTGACTTTGCTCCCAAACTCGCAGATGAGTATGTTGAGTAGGGCAACATCGAAGCACGTCCCATTATATCCTTTTGAGACCGTTGTCTCATTTCCTTACGTTTCTACCAGAATGACCACTCTTAAGGGTAAGAGATAGTGAGAGAGGAAAACATTGTCGTCTGTAACCCTCATCCCCCGCTCGTCATCGTTTTTCACCTCTAGGAAACTAAGTGGCATTGGAAAAGTTAGATAAACCCGAAAGATTGAGAGAGAAAGTAAGAAAGAACAAGATTGTTTGACTGCTACGGAAAGATAGATGAAGGAGAATAGGGTCCTTTTTGCAAGTTAAGTCATTTTTGTATGTAAAATTTGACTGCCTGTGAGGGCGACCTACTGATTACCATAGAATTCGAATTACTGGCTTATTCTGGAGCTTTATATCCTTTATATATTATTCTTCCTTTTTCAATCGTAACTTTATTGTTCCTATTAAAAAAGAGGACAGGAGATCCATCTAATCTTGATTAATTCTGTTTTGTCGAACCGTTTGGTTTGAAAATACTTGGCTTGGCAGTGCTTTGTTCGATAGCGCTAGGAGAACAATCTAATATGTCATTAAGAGTCAGATATTTAGTTATATATATTTAATTATTTAAATTCAAATGCGTTTAAATCGTTATTATAGCATTATTGTTGTCTAACTTGGGTAAAAGGGGGGTGTAGGTATGTTTTAGTGTTAGACTTACCAACTATATCTACCATTAAACACTCTTTTGGTTAATTCGGTACCTTATTGTTTCATATCAGGTGTTTAGTCCGTATTCGCGGATAGAGAGAAAATATTCCGGTTAGGTTATAAAACTTTTTTGTTTGTTTACTTCTTCCAATTTGTGCACGAACTTGGATATATTTACTTCGGTCTACATCTTTTGTTGCTATGAAGTATACTAATTATGTTGATTCCTAGTCTGTCGAACTTTTTTTCGATCATCTTGAGTGGTTATTTTATAATATCTTACTCCTTTGCATCTTGATATTTTTATGTAGGTATTTCTTTTTTCTCTCTTTTGGTTCCTCTTGTGTTTATTATAAGGTAAAGTGCTTTGTTTTGTACCTTCTGTAGCATCCATTCCGGTTTTTTAGTATGCTGTGCAATACTTGGGCTTGATATAGCATTATTGACTGCACTATTGAGGTGTATAGTTTCTTTATGTTTTTACTGTTTAGGCCTTTGAAACTAAACATCAATTTTGGACCTGATATCCTTTCCTTTAAAACCTGTTATCCTTTACTACTCTTCCCTTGACATGTTTTCTGTATCCATTGTTAGTAAATTTCATTCATATGACTGTATATTCAGTTGAGTAAGGGTATCCGATTCCTTCAATTTCCACATCTGATAGTAAGAGTCTTCCTATAGGTACTATCTTAAATTTGTTTATGTTAGTTTGGATCGTCCATTTTATTTCATATTCAATTATTATTCTTATTTCCTCTGCCGTCATTGCTGCTTGCATAGCGGCATTACGAAACGGCATTTCCACTAGCTGGGTCAAATCATCCACATACTCTATATAAATACTTGATTAATTACTTGGTGGTGGCATATCAGCAGTATATATTGAGCAAATGGTGAGGCTTAAACATCTACCTAAAGGTAACCCTGCTCTTAATTGAAATGCGGGTCTGTTTGTCTTCCCTACGCGGACATATGCTGTTTTTTATTACATAGTCTCATATGATCCTATATAAGTTATCACTTAAGCCCAGTTGCATGAGCTTGTACTGTATCTCTCTTTGTCAAACTTTTTTGAAGGCCCTTGAGACATTTATGCATGCTATATCTATATAAGTATTCTTCTGCGCTATCTTTTCTGTGCTAGTACATATTGCTATTTCTGTACTTATAACTATCCGAATCTGTACTGTTGATCGTCATATAGGTTATTTTATTTTAGTTGTGCTCTCAGTTTTCTATTTAATATTTTTTTCTATAAAATTCACACCAAATTTCATAAGTAAAATATGCCTAGAGTTTTATTTTGCATTCAGTAGGGGTTTTCCTGGTTACGGGATGAAGATAATTTTTGTTACCTTAAAATTGTCAGGACAGTAACCTGTATTCAGGCATTTGTTAACTCTGTTCTTCATTCCCTGGATCACATTGTTTGGCGCTTTGTAAACTTAGTTTGTGTGAGACCTGTGTTATCGCGCGCTTTCTGCCGAAATTATTTTAGTGCGCTTCTAATATTTCTTTAATAATGGTTGCTCTATTACCGTTTCTGGTAATTTCTTGTTACTCCACCTGATGTACGACGTGCGTTCTTTTCAAGTTTTCGTTGACAATGTTTTCGTCAATAATGCGTTTTTCCAAGTAGAAGTCGAAATTAGAATTTTCCTCTTCACTGATGTTAAATATATTCTTCAAGTTTTCTTTGAGAATCTCTTCAACTTCTCCATCCACCTATTTAGAAGGTTTCTTAATCGATCAAGTTCTTCGTCGATTTCTTCTAGATTTGCATCCTTCAGTTCCTTTTGGATATATTGTTCCAAGCTCTTTTTGTATCTTTGCCAATCTGCCCCTCCACATACTTTTGTGAATTCACGTTGGAATTTGATCGGCCTCTTGTTGATATGGATACGAATTCATGTGTGATAAATATATGGTACCATCCGAGGTTTCGTGTAATAATTGAATAGATTATTATTCACAGCTAGGCAGATAACGGGTTTCGTCGCCGCGCTTCCTGTCATATACGTAAGTAAATCAGAGCCGAGTCGTTTGATGATGTGTCTATCCCCAAAAGTAGTTCTAAACTTTGCCCGGCCACGTTGGGCGATCTGTAACATGATTCTCTATATTGAAAGTTAATATCAACGAGTAAGATAGTGGAGCTCCTTTCGTTGAACAACTTGGTGAAGTTGGGGATGGGAGGAAAGTGGTAGCGAATATTACTTCTAAAAGGTCCATGGCGATTTTCACTGCAACAAACGAGTCTTTTAGTATTTGTATTTTTTCTATTTTATGTTCCTCTTCATGGCTATAGCCGCCTCATTCCATCTTTCTTTGGTATGGTTGGTACATAATAAATTTTACTTGCATATTTAATCTTTTCATTTCCAGTATTGATGCTATTAGCTGATTCTAAGATTATGTCGGCATCAAATTCTCTTAAAATATTTCGATATTGAATGCGTTTTTTGATCAATTTGTTCGTTTTAATCAAAAGGATTCTCATTTTCCAGGCACACATTTTGCTGCTTGTTGATACTTTGCTTTTTTTTTGCTACTTGTTTCCTTGCTGGTGCTTGTTTGGTATCTTTGGGCTTGGTTCCCACCGTGCTTCTTTTCCTTTGTATTTCTGCTTGCCTCTGCAGAATTTCATGTTTGTGTTCAGGACTTGGTGACTTCTTTACTTGCTTTGGGGTCTTTTTATATATGCTGATTCTTCCCGAGATTCAACGAGGGATTTGTCTTCGTTGTTTATTTCCTCCTCACACTCAAAAGGGTGGTTAACGAAAGCTCTGTCGTATATTGCTGCATAGTTTGGATTATTGAAGAATTTCATTGTAGGTATTCCAGTGTTTTTAACATAGACTTGAGTTCTGAGGCGTAGATACCGCCTAGTTGTGCAATGTTGATTTTATGTGCGTACATGATTCAGGTTATTATTTTCACGTGGGGTTCTGGGTTTACACTAATTTGGTCGTTATTTCCTGTATTTTGTTCAGCTACGTTTGCGTATAAGAAATTAGATCTCACTTCGGATTTTTAAGCTATTCTTCTTTCTTTTTTAATATTTCCTTTCTTTGGGGGGGGGGGTATAATAGGGCCATTGTTCTCTCAAGTTCTTTGTAATTCAAGCAAAGCAATTGTTTGCTGTTTAGGTGCACTCTCTCCACCAATTTTCTGATTCAAAGCATTCTGAACAGATTTTACGTCCCCTATCGGGCATGTTTGGATCGTGTGGCTCTTCATTTCGTAACATCTAAAGTACATTTGAATGGAAATGTGTTTTGTCTTGCAATACCATTCCTTGTGATTATCATGTAATAAATAAGAAGTCTTTTATTAGCTGCTTATTGGCATTTATTCGTTTCCAACACGATCTTAAAGAGGTGTTTGTGCTGATTAAACTTTATTATCTTATTTTACTTTAGTCAAGGTTTCTTTGTCTTTGATTTCCTTTTTCAGTTCTTCAATTGTATTTGGTCCACTCTACTTTTCCACTATTCTGCAAATAACGCTGTGGTTTGCTAAGAGTTTGGTTGGTGTTTTGGCTTCAAGTATTATTTCTTTCAATAGCTTTGCTCATTCTGCCGAGTAGATCTTTTCTACGTCTTATAGCTTCGTGCAGAGGGCAATATAGGTATTAGTGAATGGGTTTGATGAGGGCAACTCTTACACTTGTTAACAGGACTTCGCAAAGGGTCTGTTTATGAAGCTCCGTTAGATTTGTTCCATCAAGTAGTTAAAGGGTATTTATCATTTGGCTGGCAAATGACTATTTTGGTAGCAAGTCTTGCTCTGAACAAGTTGGAAAATGTGAAACCGATGCACTGAACGAAGTTCCTGTCCAGCGAGCTGTCGAGGCTTCTTCCGATTCCTTTAGTTGTCATATAGCCCCACTCCTGTTATCTGGCGTTGAGGTCCCCCATTAGGATTGTTTGAGTCCTTCTGCCAAATAGGCCAGTGAGAGACTGTATAATAGAAAAGTCTCAGGTTAACGGTTGCTCTCCGAGGGCTATAAGCAGCTTCTCTAAGTCGACCTCAACCTCATTTCTGATTACCTAAGTTTTTTAGACATTATTCCCTTCTTTTTTGCAAGAGTAGCACTGTTGAATCGTTTTGGCCTGTAATTTGTGATTAGCACGTCATAATTACCTTTTTTGTTCATTATGCGTAGTAACTCCGTGTTCTTAAATCAGAATAAGATCTGCATCAATTTCTCTGAATATTTTTTTGTAAAGAGTTCGTTTCGTATTCAAGATAATTGTGTTTATGTGTGAGTGCGCTTCTTTGAATAATGGTGTGTTAAGTACCGGGTTTTTTTTCTTAGTATTCTTTTGCTTGGTCGTTAATGTTTTTCTTATGACCATGGTTTTCGTTCTTCTCGGTAGGGCTTGGCTTCTTGAATTCGCTGTCTGTAGCCCCGTTCGCGTGCAACGTTCTTCCTCGCAATCGGAGCTCGTGGTCGCTTTCCTCTCTGAAGTCCGAAGTTTGATTTTCCTCTTCTGAAATAACCGAATCATGCAAAAAGGGTTCTTTTTCGTTCATTTTTTTGTCGGGCGCTGAACCTTCTTTGATACTTAGCAAAGCTTCCTTAAGGACCCTGTTCTCAACAACGACACTAACGGAGCCCTTATATCGGGGGTAACTATACAAAATGATGAAAGTGAATCGACGTTTAGTTAGCGACTGTCTATTCTTGTTTGGTAAAGAAAAACATACCCTCGAATTTCCAAAGTTTATTAACCACCGGCACCCAAACATAAAATTCACAGTGTTATTAGAATTCAAAGGCATCCTACCCTATTTAGACATCAATTTAACACGCATCAGCACTGGCATTTTTCTACCGTATACCGTAAACTTACCTTTACTCAAATAGAAACCCGACGCTTCACTTACATCCCTCGTTCCTTTAAACTAATCTCTATTCGTACCATTCTTCTTAGAGCCCTCAAAATATTTTCCACACATAAAGTATTACACAAGGAATTCTCTTTTCTAAAGAGAATTTTTGAAGAAAATGGATTCCAGATTCCTTTACTAAAAACCATCATAAGAAAGAGCCAAAACCTTTAATTTAAGCTGCCTCTATTTAAATTCACGGCCAGCAAGCTAAGCCACTTTTGATCGGTAGCTTACTTTAGTCCACAACCTCGAAAATGACCATCGAACTCTCGTCACTAATCGGGAAACACTTCACTTATTTATCAATTAAATTGTGTGTCATGCGATGTAACCTACACTGGCTCAACGAACAGTACACTTCATTCAAAAATTGGACAAAACAATAGAAGGTCATGCAGAATAGATCTGCGACTGGCCAAAACCGACCGATTAACAATAAGACTCCATAATAGAAACTTATAATTTTCAGGTCAATTTCGATCAATTCTCACTATTTTTCTGTGCAAACAACCTACACCAACTACGCATCCTTGAATCATTATATATATATATGTATATATATATATATATATATATATATATATATATATTGAAAGTGAAACCAACCCTTAATTTCCAGACTCCATCCGTTTTTGACCTCAATGACTCACTAAATGCATACTTCTCTATCATTAATTTTTGTACTTGCAAGATTTAAAATCTGTGATTAAATTACATATATATATATATATATATATATATATATATATATATATATATATATATATATATATATATATATATCCATAAACGAGCTGAATTTCCAGTTCCTTGATGATGAAGCTGGCAACCGGTTATCAATAAATTGGAAGAATTAATCTGATTTCTGTTGTCCTAGTTTTCATATATATATATATATATATATATATATATATATATATATATGAGAAACTGACAAAGTAGCGCGCGAGAAGAGCAATAAATGCAAAAGATCTCGCAGGAAAATGAAAGGAGGATTCCAAGTACTTTCGAAAGTTCTAGTCAATGCCTTTAGGAAAGAATTCCTTAATCCGCTAGAAATCTCTCTTGGGGTTTATCAACCCTCTGAGGAGAATTACATATATGACTAGACAACCATCCATTTCGCTAATAATAGAAGTTTCAAGAAACCTTTTGTATAAGTTAGCATTTAACTTTAAAAAAAAACGGTGAATGTGAAGTTCTCCACGGATAGGTATGGATAATTATAAGAATTCCTTAATTCCTTAGAAAAGTCGCCTGGAGTTCCTCAATCCTCTTTACGAGCGTTACATATACGACTAGGCAACCTTTCTCCTATTTTGTTAAAATTCAACGTTAGCTTATGCAAAGTACTTCTTAAAATTTCTTTCTTTCGAGAAATGGATGGTTGCCTTGTCGTATATGAAACGCTCCTGGAGAGGGTTTAAGAACTCCAGGAGATTTTCTAGCGGATTAAGGACTTTTTATTACTACCCTTACCTTATCGCATATATATATATATATATATATATATATATATATATATATATATATATATATATATATATATATGCTCAAAAACTCCCACAGGAAAATGAAAGGCGGATTCCAAGTACTTTTGAACTTGTTCAGTTAACTTTTTACAAAGGTTGTATATATATGAGAAACAACAGAGTAATGCCCCTCCCATGTACAACGAAAGGCAGAGAATAGAAAAATATTATTAAAGACGGATATGAAGTATAAAACCAAATAGATAAGGTCTTTTTCCGGAAATTCCTATGTAGACATAGGTCACTAAACTAAGTACACACACACCTAATTGTGAATGCATAGAAATAAATGAGAAACATAACTTAATTAATAAATCAAAGAGCAAAGATTTCAAATGGACAATTTCCTTATATATATATATATATAAGCCTTTTAATAACAGGCTCCAATTTAAAGAGAGAGGGGGATATATTAAAATTGGGCGAGGAATTAATGAATGAGCATTCAACAATATTTCTTTGAACAAAGTCATCAGATTTGTAAAGAAATTTATCCATTGCACAAGTAGACAGGAGTTATCTACCTAAGTTTACAACAATAAATGAAGGTCAGCCGAATACTGGCTTTCACCCGGGGGAAAATGGCATTTTTTAATAAATGGAAGAGGAAATAGACAGACAGGATTAAAAAACAACACGTGGTAAAATATTTCAAAAGTTTTGGGATGGCCTTTAAATTTGTGAGAATTGTTAGTAAAATCGCATTTACACTAAATTATTTACATTATAGAAATTGCTTCGAAATTTGAAGAGCAAGAAAGTAGATATTATAAATCAAATGTATTCTCACATACGAACACATACCTCAAGTGGAGGAAAGTCGAGCTTATTCAATATGTTTTTTTGAGCCAACAAAATTTTAATTATTATATGTCAGACCGACTTTGACTTATTATCAAAAATAATCAAAAAGTTAATTAAAGAAATAAAAAGAAATACGGGAGTTAAATGAGACTGTCAAGTTGCTTCATTTTCTGTACTTCCGTTTCGATATTCATTTATCCCCACGGGGTAGAATGAGAGGAGGGGGAAACAGATTTGAGGAGTCATTATTTATGGTGAATAATGGAAGGAGGTCAAAGAAGAATGGATGATAAATGGGGAAAATAGGAGTATAAGGTAAAGATGAGAGAATTCTAAACTTTCACTAGAAAGTCCTTATAAGTACTTGTTAACATGGTACTGCTTATAGGCATATGGATTAAAAAGTGTAAAAAGTGGTGAAATTAAGTAAATGAAAAATGTGTGCAAGCTAGGTAAGTGCGAGTAACCCAAATAAGGGGTCATTTGGGTATTTTAGAGGAATGATGGACTTATTTACAAAAACTACTCAAGATTCAAAAACAAAAGAATCTGAATCGAGTTAAGTTAGGTAAGGTTAGGTTAGGTTAGGTTAGTTAGGTTAGTTAGGATAGGTTAGGTTAGCTTAGGTTGCGTGTTTGGGTGTTTCAGGACTTTCATTTTCTTTATTTAGGCATTTAGGAATTTGGTGGGTGGGTGATTTAAGTGACTATAACCCAGATTCTATTTTAAAATGAATCTTCGAGATTTTCTAATTCAATAAAAGAGAGATTGACTAATAAACAGAAGGTCAAAATTTCTTTTGAGGGTTTCCAACTTTAAATTACAATTTTATTAAACTTACCGGATCGCAAAAGCGTCTCAACAATGGTTGTAATTCTTTAGTTTTACTTTTGCGTCAACCTTTCCTTTGTCTACATTTTTATGTCTTCATGTGGATCGACGTAGAAGTTGAAGATCGGTCTTACTAGTCACAATCAAGTCCAGAAGTAGAAGATTCAGTAGTGATAAAACAAGGAAAACTGAAGTAAGATATGTGCAGTATTATGTAGTAATATAAGAAATTGCACTTTACAGTACTTATATTGTTGGCCAGGTATTCTAAATGAAACTGCCATTAAAAATAACTAAATAGAGAGACTTTTGTTCGAGTGTTTAAAAGAAATGTTTAGTGGTAAGTAATCGAGATAAAGAACTACTGAATTTAGGATCTGAGAAGCCCATGAAATCCGATAGTGATGAGTCGAAGAAAGACAAAAAAGGGCGTAGGGATAATAAGAGAGAACGGTCGGGGAAAATGAAAATGTAAAAAAAGAGATATGAAACAAATATTAATTAGAAGCAATATACCATTTTTATAACAGTAGTAAACTAGTATAAGTAAAAATAGGTTTAATAGTAGTGGTAAAATAGTGGTTTTATGGCAGATTAATAAACCATCATAACGCTTAGGAAAACTGCCTTTAATCGAACATTGAGTAGTCTCCTAAGCCTTGCATTCAGGATTTAGCCTTTTATCCATTATTTTCATGCGCCAATTAAATGATGTTAGTAATATAGATGAATCTCATTTACCAAAATAATAGGATGAAATGCATAATCTATTAGTTTCTGTAATTCTAATTATATTTAATCATTCCCAGAGAACAAATTATACTGGCAAATGCTGCGCAAACAAGCCCCTTGTAAGCTGGCTTCTGCAAAATGGAATTCTCAGGAAAAAGATCAAAGGAACAATGATCGATGCTGAGGAAAAGGCTACTCAATTAGCTGTTTCTATTTACCGGGGCCTCGAGGAAGTTTCCTTTAATCTCTTTGAATATTGTTCTGTCTGTCTGTCTCTCATTTCGATTTTAGTATCTTAAAACCTAAGGGCTTCTCATTTTATTGTATTTAATCTCAATCATTTTCGCTCTTTATCTTTTTAAAAGTAGGCATAAAATTTAGATAAGTAGAAATAAGAAAAATATAAAGTTTATGCAAAAGAGAATAAATCTAATATAAAATTTGTCTAGAATGACAAGTATACTAAAAATAGCGTCATATCTCTGAAATACAATAAATATTATCAGTTTTGATGCGTAGAAACTTAAGTATGAAGCTTAAATCCCCAAGGATAGAATGAATACAGGATATACATAAATTATTTTGCTGTTTAGAATTAAGAATCGTCGATCTACATTACCAGCATACATTTATTTATAGCGGTTTTTATCAACAACGATCCAAAATTTATTAACACAATTTAAAGGAAACTTAAAATCTCTACACAAATGCAATTCTGTTGGCAACATTATGACAAATAAAATATATAGCGTACTAGTTTCTAATGCCTATAGCGCAAAAGGATTGTATATAGAATTTTGTCGGATGAGTAAACTCCGATGCTTCTGATAATTCTGAGGTCACTATGGGAATAAAAATTCGGTTGGTACAAATAATTGCATATACAGAACTTTTAACAGTGAAGATTACTTATGTTTGTTTTTTGAACAAATTATTAATTGGAAAAGAACTTTCTTTCCAATCCTATATTGATTGATATAGGATGAAATTTAAGTTATTCATCTCAGATAATTTAAAACTATATTTGAAGACTATATGTTTAATTATCGTAAATGATTTGTGGTATTTATCAAGGTATATCGTACATTTTTCTTCTCTATATTTGTTCTTTCTTATTTTTATTCTTTTTTTGTTCATCTTTGCTCTTTGTTGGCCATCCTGGCATCTATGATATTTAATTGGATTTCCTTTAAAACCAAATTCATATGTAATTGCTCGTACGTGACTCTACTTCTAAAAACTTCTTCAAGTCATATATCTTGAAAATTCACTTAAGATTATCCCCAAAATGAGGATAAAAAAATCTATATTCTGAAAAAAGGACATAATAATAATAGTAAATTAGCACAAAATCACACCGTCAATTTTCCAAAGATTTATTAAAAGAAGCAGTTGTTTTGAAGCGTTCAAATAAATAATCAGAATATATAATTAACAGATTTATATGCCTTGTATTTATAGAAGTGGGCTAAATCTATGCATGGTGCGCAATCTGAAAGCTGGATTAGGCGTTAAAAAGAGTTGAAGGAGGTCTGGGAAACTCCTACTCACGGAAGCGTTGTTGTTCTATGGAACTGGAATAAAAATCTCCAGCTGAAAGGTTTGTGAAGCTGTTGCGGCGTCGTACAGCCATACCATTAGTGGTGTTGATGAGCACCACTATAGCTCGTAGCAAATGATATAAACGTACTCGTATAGATCTCAACTATCAAGTGATTACCATATCTACGATGAAAAAATATTTTTGTAATCAAATAATCACCAAACAGGCAATGGCTTCGCTACTAAGAATAAAATTTAAAATCTAATAAAAGCAGCCATGGTTAAATTATGGTTAATTTTTTATCAATTTTCTGAACTTCGCCAATTATAATAATTTTAAAAAGGAACTCTAAACTAAATTCCTTCCTTTTCAAAATAAAACGTTGCTAAAATATAGAGTTAAGAAGAAGATATATAAAAATACATTTTCTGAACTTCACCATTTGTAATTCTTTGGGTTTTAAAAAAATCACAAAATTTCGATTCTTATATTTATTTCTGAACTTCACAATTTTGTTTTTTAATATTATAAAAGAATTTTCAGAAATAACTTTGATAAAAAAACATAAGTCATAAAGAAAATAAGATGAAATTATTATTCAAATACTCAAAAAAATCCCCTTCTTAATTTATAGAGTTAGTGATGATGATGATGAAGACATGTTTCAAAAACATGTATTTTTTACTTAAAATCTAATATATCTATCAGCAGCTTAATCACATCTTTCCTCAAGAAAATTATCAATTAAATAAATATTTAGTTCTTTGATCTGTATTACCTGAATGCCAGTGTTATGCACAAGGCTACGAAACGAGAAGAGAATTTAGTACTATATATCTATGCAATATAATGGCTAAAGGAAATTAGTAATTTGAATCTCTATTTTCGCTCTAGCAGCAAATTGGAGGCACATCTACTTAAATAAATTATTTGCCAATCAAATTCCTTCACATTAAGGAGAATATTACTAGTAGTTGTGATGTGAGTAAAGACTACTGATGGGATGGTTTCATGAAAACGTCATTTTCTTCAAAGATAAGAACCAGTTTGTAATAGGAAATTAGTTGCAAGTGGTTTGTTTGACAACAGACAACAGTGGGTGTCAAATTATATATTTTATCTTCTTTATCACTGTGTTTATGCGTGCGTGCATATGTGTAGAAATATTTGATAGTGCACGGTTAAATTATCGTGGTTTATATCTACTTTCCAGCTCATGGCTTACACTTCAGGAATTTGCTTCGTAAATTTGTCTTTTTTCGCCTACAACAAGAATGAAACGATATTTTACTCTATATATCTCGACTTAGAGACTCCTTAAAGAGACTTTGGGCGTTAAATGTTTGATTTCCTTCCCGCGTGGATGTTGTGAAGAGAAGCTATAAAATCAGTTGCGTCTCTTTAAGTGTTTACGAGTCAGGTTTATGGGAAGAAGATGCCGACATTTGCAGGTTTAAACCAAGGGTGGGAAGAATTCAGTCTCAGCATCATCTACCATTTCTTTTTTGGCTAATGTTTCCTCATGAAATCGCACAATCAGAAGTTATATTCATCGGAAACAGCAGTTTCTCTGTTGTTCTGCTCAGTCAAAAGATATGTAATGACTGGTATTGTGGGAATGACCGATGGACCTTCTTTTTTGGGGAGAAAATACAGTAAAATAAAGAGATATATATTAAAATGATTACAATAAGTTGTATTTAAACCGTTAGGAAAAGGTGATGTGTAAGTATCTCATTCGATTCCAATAGTTACAAAGCATAGATTTTGGTATAATAAAACGTGACCAAGGAAAAGATGCTAAACTGTCATACATGACAGTTATTAATATATATATATATATATATATATATATATATATATATATATATATATATATATATATAATATAGTCATATAAGTTGCTGCTGACCAGTATAATCTTCAATTTCACGGCGAAGGTAAAAACACATAGGAGGTTGAGGTACATGTGATTTATAGAACAACGTTTCGGGCGTATCACCCATCTTCAGGTTCTAAAACATAAATTAATCTAATACAGTTAAAGAATATTATTGACACGAAAAAAAAGAAGCAAAAACATTATACTATAATTTTTTACTTATGTGTTTTTGCTTCTTTTTTTTTCGTGTCAATAGTGATTACATTAGATTGATAATTTGATTCTCTTGCCTTTTAAATTCCTGAGTTATTTTTTAATCTTCGATTTACCTACATAGTCTTAACCTAATTATTTTTAATATTCTTTAACTGTATTAGATTAATTTATGTTTTAAAACCTGAAGATGGGTGATACGCCTAAAACGTTGTTCTATAAATAAATCACATGTACCTCAGCCTCCTATATACATATATATATATATATATATATATACATATATATATATATATATATATATATATATATATATATATATATATATATATATATATACTTTTCTTCTATACATGTTTTCTTAAAGACCAGGTCGTATTTCGACTTTACCAATTTTCTTTTAGCGCGTTCTAACTGTCGAATGAATTTTTTTCTATGAGGCCGAAGATTAAAAATCAACCGAGGAAGATCCAAAATTTGTAAAAAATTCGAATATTCAAATAAGCCTCAATAAAATGCATCTTCCTCCGTTGATTTTTAATCTTAGGCCTCATATAAAAAAGAAACCCTGAATTCAACAGTTAGAGCACGCTAAAAGAAAATTGGTAGATTTGAAATAATACAACCTGGCCTTTAACAATACATATATATTTTTTTACAAGAATATGTATGCGTATTCATATACTTATACATATACATATATATTATGTATATGTATATCGTTGTAGGAGACCATATTGTATCCATGATTTGTTAAAATTGACAGCGATGTCTCCTTGGGTGAGCCCTCGCTGCCGATTTTGAACCTTTTCAAAGCCTTTATTTTCAGGTGATTAAAATTGCTGTCAAATGGCATTTCTTTATTAGCCAAGAAGTCTTTCAACCATTTCAAGGGTTATCTTCTGGACAAACGGTGATTAATTCAAGAAAATAGCTTCTATTTATCCCAAATTATCCTATCATAAGGACATTTGTTTGGAACAATCACCCTGTGAGAAAATTTCTAATAATTAAATATTGTTTAGATCAGTGAACTATAAGTAAATACAAAAATTGCCTGATGGGGAAAGAAGGTCGATTTTCCGACGACAAGCATTTGTTGACACGTCATTCGAAATTAGATTTTCTACAAATACTCAGTAAAAAACTAAGAGAGAGGCTGCTAACTAAAAAGCTAATCTGGAGAGCCTAGTGGATTTTTCCACTCGTAAAAATGAAAGACAATGAATACTTTTTTCATGAGAGTCGTACACCAAAGAGGAATTAAAAATCCCCGTTGCTCCTAACCACCAACCAACGTAAGAACTCTTTCGTTATGTGCATGCATTTTTTTCGTCCTAGCTGACCGTCACTTGGTATGGACATAATTAGGGTATCATGAGTGTCGTATGGTGACCCCACACCTGAGACCAGTTTAATATAATATAGATGCCGTAGGGTGACCCCACACCTGATACCAGTTTAATATAATATAGATATTACTATATGTCGTAGGTTGATGTTAGAACTCAACCGTTTTCAAAATTTCTCAGCACGAGGGAGGGAGGACTATGAATGGATTAGTCAGTTATGAGCGTGGGTAAAATTTTAACTAAAAATCAGAGTGCAATTTAGGGTTAGCCAATGCTTAGCTATCTCGGAAAGGTACTGGGGTAATAGAAACGGAGTAAAAAAATATACTCTACTTTTATTCAAAATTAAAACGGTTTTAATTAAGGTATATAAACGTAAGAGACCCTATAGCCTCGGCTTTAAAGAGCTACCTGGCCGGGATTGGCTGCCGTACACACAAACGGACAATTAGAGATGCGACACTCAAATTACTTTGAGCGCACGAGAAGCTAAATGACGGAGTCTTAAATGAGTGTGGGGGGGAGGGGAGCTTGCACAGGAGAATTGCACGTTGCAAGTACCTCGAAAATTTGTTCCAAGGGAGTAGTCCGGCCTTGTTAGAGACGGCGTAGAGTCCACAATAATAGCCTCCTGACATACGACTATTACGTGAGATGAACTCATATCTTGCTTTTTGGTTTAGAATACCCAATCGAGAATTTGACGTGTCTGGTTCGGGTAACGGGTACCAAAGAGTAGGGGGTTGACTCTCGTGAGTTTTAAGGGAATACACGGAGCTTGACAGGTTGTACAAGGGTTCACGCGGAACTTATGGGGAACAGAGGATGGGAGATACTCGAAGATACTCAGGACACAGCTGGTTACTTACTGCCGTCCAAGTCAGGCGTCAGATGTTATATAGGGGTGAGACGGAGGGGCTTTTCTCTGCGCCAGAAGGAGGAGAGATCCAGTGGACAGACAATTCGCCGGGTGAGGTGGACTTTAGCTGATACTGACTGTCGCAGGATAATCCCCGGTGGGACCTTTCATGCTCTTAAGCACATCTCAAGCTTCCACAAAGTCGGGCCTTCAGTCCGTCACGACCTTCGCGCTTTTCCGCTTCGTTAGCGTTGATTAAAAAGGGTCAACCGGGTGTGTCATATTTATCTCTCCTCGAAAGAGACGAGCGCGCGCGTCTTCTCCCTCTCTTTCTCTCTCTGACAATGAAGAAAAGATCACGGGGAATTCATGGGTCAGAAACTTCCCGGTTCGCAACTTAAATGAATCTTTCTGGTGAGGGTGAATCCTTCCTCTGAAGGTCATACCAAGGACATAGAGGGAACCAGTCTCTTATCTCATTGCAGGTCGGGAACATTTTTTAGGTAAGAAACCCGAGAGGAGGTGGAGAAAGAATAGTAGAAGTTGATTCGGCCACAATTTTCATAAAGTCCCTCTTGAGTGTCGCAACCGGATCCACCCTTCCATCATCATTATCCATTATGGCAGCACTCGAGCGAAGGAACAATTAGGTAATGGGCGGGAGCTTTCGAACAAATTAAGAACACATTTTCACAACTAATCATCCATTTTTTCTTCACGCTTTTCACGTCAGAGTCATCCCTCTACTTGCTCTTAGCTGCCTTCACTAGGTGATGAGCCCCTCCGGCAGCACAAAGCGAATAGGTTTAAGGCGTCAGTCATCTACAATAACAAACTTACTTAAGTATTAAGGTAATTTTTGAAGGCAGGTTTTTATACAAACTTATATGTTGTCTTTCACACATTGTTTTGTCTATCCAAGCGTCGACAAGTTAGTTAGAGATTTTAAAGAGGTGTATTTTCACTCTGCGGGAAAAAAACATGTACCATAATAGGAATAAAGTAGATAAATTTAGAAAACTAAAAAGAATTCAAGTTAATTCACTATCAATACAAATTACCGTAAGCTGCAATTTGTGTTCAAAAAACATTCAAATAAACTCTTCATACTGCTTTTGTAAACCAGGAACTTTACAGTTTAATGACATGTCTTTTTTCTTTCATAATTCTTTAGTATTCATCACTAATCTTATTAACCTCGACTATCAAATAAGATTTTATACTAAATAATTAGCGATCCTCTAATTTCCCATTTTAAGTTGTTTTTAAAGTTCAAAGTTCATGAAAAAAACACACTTTAACATTATAGCTATAACTAGCAAACGCCATATTAGCTGAAGCAAATATGCTAATTTTAAGGGGGAGAAGAGTATATTAGTGGAAGAAACTTCATCTGCCCTTATTGTTCTTTGGGTTTCTATTGATTTTCAGTTTTGAACTAAAGGTAAAAATATTCCCTTTTTAATTAACTTCCATATACTTAATGCTTTAAAATCATATTATTACTGTTTTCTCTTACCTTGTGTACTAAAGAAAGAAAATTAATTATTACCTTATACAAATACTGGAAATTATGTGAGATATTTATTTATTTAACGATTTTATCGAGAATATAGGTGGGGAAAGAGAAACTAAAATGGATTTTCTTTTTGTACCAACATTCAGAACACCTACTAAGCAATGGATTAAGAAAAAGATGAAAGTGGAATCAATCATATAATATAATTAGACGTTTGTTGTAAATTAATTAAAATATCTCTTGTTATTTTATGTATTTTTAATTATTTTAATACTGAATTGAACAAAGATTAGCTTTAAATACAGCCATAATTCTTTGAGACATGAATTTCACCAAATATTCACACAATTCTGAAGCTCTTTCCACACTTAAATCATAAATTTTCACACATTTCTGTTTTATTTGCGCTTATGGTACTTCTTCTTTCTTTTTTAATCACACCGCAGAAATATTCAGTTGGCAATTTCGAGTAATCTCGAAGCCAATTTTTGTTGTGGTGAGTTTTATGCCCGTTCTTATTGTTCTGCAGAAGTATAACTTCATTTCTTGGTGTTGTGGGATACAAATGCTGGTTACAAATTTAAGCTGAATGTCAGAGTTCAGAGGGAAAAAGATGCGCACTGCCGCGCTTTCAATGGAGAGAGAGGCCACAAACACCTGGTCGACCCTTTTTGCTTGCGCTTAGGGAAGCGCGAAATGAAAGTGGCCTGAAAGCCCGCCATCGTAGAAAGCCGCGACAAGTCTGAGAGCCCAAAAGATCCCATCAGGAGTTGGACAAAGTTTCGCTTCGCCGACTTAGGAACCTTCCCGCGATTGTGCCAATACAGCGAGACTAATCTTGCCTGCCGATGCGTTGGACCCTGAAACCATCGCCTTCGGACAAAGGGAAGGGGGAAATCCCATTCGACCCCACCATAAATCCTCCGGAGCCAGAGTTGTAAGGCAGTATCCGCCACCTGCCCGTCCCGTCAGTATACGCCGCTGCCTGCCCCGTCAGTATCCGCCGCCTGCCCGCCCCGACAGTATTCGCCGCCTGCCCACCCAATCAGTATCATCTGCCTGCCCTACGTCAGTACTTGCTATTCGCGTGCCGTTGGACTATGCACAATTCTCGCGGAACCCCTCAAGCTCCGAGTATTCTCAATTAATTCGCGTAAGTCTACCCCGTACTCGTTCAACCCGCCCCTTGAACTCAACGCTGAGACTCTTGTAGGTCTAATGTGTATATAGCTTGATTTAAACCCCCTTTTAACCTTGTAAAAGAATATTAATTTGCATAATGTTAAAGTTATTTTTGTGTCCGTTTTTCTATTGCCCGGAAGCTCAAAGATAGTTAATTATTTGGCCAACCTGCATTCAAATGATTTGCATTCAGCTTGTATTATAAATATTGGCTAAATTTACTAAAATACTAAGTAATTCAAACATATTCACAGTATGGTCATATAGATTTATGAATAATATGATCATTTATCAAAGTTTGATTAAATATGTTAAATTTATAAATCAAGAAGGGTAGTTTATTCTTTTGGCCAAGTATATATACTTTAGATGTGCATAGAAGGAGCTAACGAGCGTAGTTCCTTAAGGTTTTCTTCTAGAGGATAAACATCTAGGAGAAAAGATGCTACAAAAAATAGCACCAAATCCCTATTAATCGCATAAGTACGCGGCTTTATATGGGAAAAGGAGATAGAATTAAGAGGTTACACTACCTGAGTTGGTGTTTACCAATCCGTATTATTAAGAATCGATTTCTTGTTTTAGATTGAAAATTATAGTTTAGTAAATGATCATTTTGCTAATACTTTATATTTTGTGGGGAGCGAATCTATCTTTATTATAAATTTAAGCTTTCACATATTGTGTCTTTATAATTTGATGTTTATATATGTCATGATTTTTTTTTATGTACGCCTATAGTTATTTAGGTTGTTTTTTTTTTTATTTTACGTTCCCTTTACATTTTCAAGTTTTCCCAGTGTAATTACTCAATTTTCTTTCTTCTTTCTAAAAACGACTATTAATATTTCGTCGACGAGTCTTTATTCATAGATGGCAAACAACTGTTATTCTCTTTGTTTAATCGAAGCCGCTAACAAATGTCCGTTTTCAATATTTCAACCTCAGTGAGATTTTATACTTATCTTTGTTCCTTTCCTTTAGGGAAGATGAAGTTTGTTGATGCATTACAGATTTTATCTATTCCCTTAAATACTGAAAGGTTTTTAATTCAAGACTACTGAAATAAATTAAAGAAATAGTATTTAACTAAAAAAACTACATCTCAACGAATAATTAACTTTTAAACTCATTATCTCTCTTAGATAATCACAGTTAAAGAATCGCATTATCATTATCCTACTTTTTCTTTTAAATCAAAATATAAACTCAATTTTTCAGATATAAATTTAGAATATTTGATACAAACTAAATTTTTTAATATATTTTGCTATCAATCACAATTAGGTTAAGTTCTGAACTCTTAGAAATAACTTTGATAACAGTTACAAAAATACCAAAAAACTTAGGAGAGAAATTGGATAAAACCTTCCTATATATCTTGGTGACTCTCAAACTAAAATTCAAACTGTTAAAAAATTGCATTCCTAAAACAGTGTTATGGATATGTGTTGAAAGCCTTTTAACTCCTTAATGGATTTAAGACGTTTTTTTCAAATTTTCTTAATTAGATATCCTTTCTAGGGTGAAAATGCACCCTGAATACAAAAATAATGTTCCCTTTTGTCATAAAATTATATCTTTTGTTATATAATGGTTCACAGGGTGACCCCAAATCAATCAACGGTTATATTTCAGTTTTTAATTTCTAACATACAATCATAATTATACATTAAATTTTTAGGTTATCAAACAATATATAATGTAAATTTTATTACCATAACCACAAAAAATAAAATTAAGAAAATATTGTTTATTTTTCATTTTTTAATTAGAAAATTGAAATAAAAAAAGATAAAAAAACATCACCACTGGGCATATATACATACGCTTTACCCACGCTTTTGTATGATATTCTGCAAAGCAATTACGGTTATTGGTAAAACATAAGAACACTTGACATCTACAGCAATAGTTATTGGTTTTGATGTCTCTCTTGCTGCGAGTGCACACAACACATCTTCTGCGCTTATCCGTTTTGATCATCTGATGAGAAGGGCTTGAGGGTGGGGGAACAAAAGCTAGTAATCAAGTAGGATGCTGAATTGGAACCCTCCTTTGGCTAGTTATGTAGTCACCTATCAAAGCTGTAGCTACAGCCCTTCTAAAATCAAAGGAATCCTTAATTTTTTCTTCATTAGGAAACTTGGTTTTCATTACTGTTTGGTAGATAAATTTTGCATTGTTCACTGCAATATCCATAAGATAAAATAAAGTCCCATGTAGAATTTCACTCTACTCTTTCTAGCAATTTCATATGTCACTTTCTTTTGTGCCATTAAGTCAACGCATTCATGTTCATATTGTAGATTTTTACAATTTCTGATTGTGGTATTTTTATCCTTTGAAAGTTATCTTTAGTTTTTTCTCTTCTTGTCACTTCTGAGATGGGCATTGGAGAAAGGTAGTTAGAGAGAAGCATGACGGATTTGCTATCTTCTCATTTTATGCAGCTCGCACCGTTTGGACAAACGGTGCCACAACAGTTGATGCCTCTAGGTTTCAAAATGTGCTACAACCGAAGTGTTGAAAAAATTGTCAATAAATGTTTCAACTCCTAGGATGTGCAAACCATGAGTTTAGCGCAAAACGACAGTTTTTCCAAGACCATGTTCTGGCTGTTGCCTTTTCCCAGTGTAAGTAGAGGTCAGTTAAAAAAGGTACCCTGATGAGGCATCACATCGGCACCAAATTTTAGAGGTTTGCCTTTTACATATTGCCTCATTACATTACGCCCTTTGAATTTGCTCAGGTGTCCATCGAATGATTGTTTTTGTGTTGGTTTTAGTGTTTGTTGAAAATGATTATTCAAGTGAACAAAAAGAGGTCTAACTTCGTACGCTCTATCATACATAGAGTGATTTCTATCAAGAGCTTCGGTATTGTCACAAAAATTAGGTGCTTAACTTATCTCTTCATATCTTTTTCCAGCTATATGATTTGCAACACATGCAAAAGGCAAATCAGGCTTTTTACTCAGGATAATCTCTAATTCAAGGCAAAGGATAGTAGGCCATTCTAAAAATTAGACCGAGGAATGTACTCATTTCCTCATAGCTTGTGGAAAAAGGAATACCCTCTTGCTCCAGATAAAGCTGAGACTGAGGAATGAGTATATCATTTATAAGGATATCTAATCCTGGAATAGCTTTGAATATGTATAATGTTGTTGGAGGGGATTGACACTGGTCAAATGAGGTAACTGATGGATGACTTGAAGTCAGTTTTGGAATGGAAGGACATGTTCTTTTCCATCTATAGGCTGGTTCTCCTACAGCTTGCGAGCTATAAGATGGACCAACATCATGTGTATTAACTTTTCTTCTCACTGTATCGTCATTATTATGACCGGCTGTACGCCGTTATAGGCACACTGACCCACTGGCCGACCAAAATTAAGGCTCCACCTGGGGATAGCTTTATGAGTGCTTTGAATACACAGTTGCTAGGCCAAGAAATATTCAAACACGGCTACAAAAATAAACTTTAATAGGACTAAAGATTACTTATGCATATAGGGCAAGTAAAATGGCAATGCAATTAAATATTGACGGTTTACTGATAAGATGATTAACACTATCAGTTAAGTTCGAACAGAGAGATAATTAATTAAGTAACGATTTTACAATTATGCAAGTTCTAGAGCAAAGGGGATCCCTGAGGTTCAACGCGGTAAAGGTTGGAGGAGCGTGACGAAGCGAGGGTTAAATCTCTATTACCTTGATGTGCGGCGAATAGGACCAGGTTGGTAAGTTCGACCTTGAACTTTTTGGCTTCTCACGGGACGTTCAATCTTACTTCTGGAGATTGAAAGGAGGGGGGGGGGGTCTTATCCTTAAGAGGCAAACGGTGGATTTTCGGGCATGGCTTTTCTGACCCTTAAAATCCGAAGACGTGGTGAGAAGGGTTGAAGCGCGCTAGACTATCTCCAAGAACAACACTGAGTGACGACTAGCTCTTTCTTGGCTCTTCCACAATCACTCAATTCTTCTCTCGACGAGAATGCAGTCGATTACCTCTCGACTACGAAGACGTTACGGCTAAACTACTTGACGGCGGCTTCAGACACATTATGCCTGTGAATTCTAAACTGTTGAACATATACCCCGAAATTATCTAGACGGGGAGAGAGATTCATCTTCAACAGATTTCCTTAATTGCCTTGGGTCGCGATAAGGTTCTATAGCGCGAAGTCGCGATGCCCACTTAATGGTCTTTTCATTGTTCTAATTTGTGCAGTATATCGGGTAGACGAATTTAGAGCGTTCAACGCCGAACTATGGAAGTTTAGCGGTGGGGGGAATTCCTTCTCTCTCTCATTCTTCCACAAATATATACTTCTTCGCAAACAAAATCTGTATCACCTTAAGAAAATCATGGTGTAAGCGGTGGTGGTCTTCTTCATCGCTGTGGTCTGCAAATAGAATTTCTTGAATTTCCTTACTTGCAGCATTGAATAGTCTTGTATTTCTACGAGAGGTTGCCATATCTGTGAATTGAAAACTAATAATTCTAAAAAAAATATAAGAAATAATTTCAAAACATTTTTATCTAGTAAACAGGTGAATAGTTACAAATAAGGTTACTATTGATGGATTTAGGGTCATATATGACCCAGAATAATTAACATTGTTATTATGAAGATCTATTTTATTTTGCCTCGTTGGAAAGAACAAAAACCTTTATTTTATGGAGTAAAATAATTGAAAAAGTACACTTTGAATAAAACTACTATGTCTGCTACCCCCATAACAAAGAAAAAGTTGCATACAATTCCTACCTTGATCATAACCTGGTCCTAAGTTAGAAACCCTCCCCTCAATATCTTCTTGTTTTGTTTCGTACCATATATAAATAAATAACACACTTATTGGTATAGATATAGAGTCAGATGCTGTCCAAAAAGCTTTCAGTTAGAGAAAGAAAAATAATTTTATATATCGGGTTATATATGACCTAAAATCCATTAAAGACTTGACGTTTTTTAGACCAACACCCCTTTTATCAAAGCTAGATTTACCGTAGGCCACAGACCAATGGTCTGCTTGGGAATGACAAGTTCCTCCTGTGTGGAATATAGAAGCGATCCCTTTTGTGTCCTTTATATTTCCAATTATTAATGACATCGCCCCATTTCTCAGTTTAATTATTTTTCGAGCTTAATGTTTCATTTGATCATAAGCATTTCTCGTTTCTGTTGTCCTTCTATTTCTGTGAGCTCAGCCAATCCAATTTTCCATGTCTCGCATAAGTTATGTCGCGCGCGTCATTTCCACTGACTAGTCTTAAAAGTAGTGATAAAGCTCGTGTTGGTTACTATCTGTTATTTACATTTCACCTCAATGAAAGAATTATTTCTTAAACGGGATATGAAATTTACGAAAACCGACAATATTGTTGACATTAATATAAGTGGATATATTTTCTAAGATAATACATTTAAGGTAAGTTGCTATTAATTCAATGTAGGTTGAGTCGCATTTCTATTTAAGTGTTCTTGTCAGTTTTCAAAATTTACTATGGTTAAGAATTTTTTTATTCTAGATTATGAGAAGCTCCTCTGCGATCAGCTCGAAAGGCAATTAGGTGAAATTTTTAGGCTATTTTTAAAGACTAAATATATATTTTAATCTCCTTTTCTCATGACTCTATTTTCTTTTCTATTTATTAAGTATTCCTGCGTAATCTTGGCCACTTTAGCTAATAAAGTGTTATTAGCTTGAGTGCACATCTTGTACAAACTCCTGTCTCTCTTAATACCTATAAATTCCGGTTGTCAATATTTTGGGAATTACGGTGGGGAGTTGTGGGTTTGCCCTGGATGACGTCCGCCTGAGAAGCAACATACCTTGACAAGAGGACCGAAACAAACACCCTTTTTTTTAAATATCCCACTTTTCTTCTTTATTTATTCTTTCGCCAATATTGACAAATTCATTACTCTCTCAAGATTTGAGGCACTCTCATAAAACCTTTTAAGAGCTCCTAAAACCCATAGTTTTTTCCCATGTTCATAACGAAAGCAATTTATAACAATATATATCCAAGCTGTGCTATTTTACGGGGACAAACTTGAAAGATCACTTTAAAATCGTCATAAACACATGCATCAATATAAACAGTTTAATGCCGAGGATAGTTATTAGTAGGAGAAACTCTCCAGTGGTTGTCGTATATATATTTCCTAAATTTTGTCTTGAACAAAAGCTCCCCAAAATATTTATTCTTTTTCTAAAGTCCGCTTTTATTTTCTTAACGATTTAAAAAAGATCGTGTGTTAAGTTTTTTCAAATTCCTTGTCCGTCAAAGATGGAATTATTTATTTTTTTAGTTCAAAACCGCACCGAAAATTAACTTTCAGCAAAATTGTCGGTTTTGTGTTGGTAAAGTTAAAACAAGATTTTTTCTAATTATGTTCTATACTTGTATAGATATTTATAAAGAATGAATGCAAATATAGTATAGTAAGTGTGGTGTTATGCTAAAGTTTGGAAGATGTTATAGTGTTTAAGAGTTCGGAGATTGGCAGAGAGAATAATGAACTAAAATAGACAAGTTTGTACAACTTAGAATGAAACATGTAGGAATATTATTAAAACTACTACATAAAAACAGGGTCAGGAGTAGAAGTGATAAATATTACTTTAAATCATGACCTCACAAAAAATAAAAGCTGAACAACTAATTCTTTATCTATTTTCTATCTTCTATCTATCTATTTTTTATCTATCTTACTTTTACCACTACTCAAATTGAAAGTAAAGTAGGCTTTTGGCTCCCTAATTGTAACATTTAATAGACCCAGCGAGAAACTCCATAAATGGACGCTAGGGAGATCGGTTGAATCCTAGAAGGCTTTTTTTGTAAAGTATGTAAATAATCTTCCATGTAATAATGAACCTATCTAGAATAGAGAGAAACACTTATAAGAGAAATAGACATGCGTTAAGAAAACATGAATGTAAATAATATATATATTTTGCTCGAGGCGAGAAGAATGAATTCGAGACGGCAGTAAACATATGCACATACAAATAAACATACTAAGTGGTTCCATTGCCGCGATAGAAGGTCAGCTGTTTAAACTAAGCTTGAGATGCAGGCGCAAAACTGAAAACACGGTAGCAGCAGCTATTGTTTAAATAACAGCGGCCATTGCTTGCTTAGTGAAGGAATGCGAAACTCGGTCGTGTTTTAGTATTTTAACCTGAAACAAATTCTCTATCTCCTCAAATTAGCTCCACCCAAAACATGGAACAAGCTACTCCCCCCAAAAGAACAGTGAATATGCCACGCTCATTCATTCCAAGACAAATATATACTGGCAAATTCACACTAAGAGGCAGTCAAGAGGCAACATTGAACAATCAGTTAGAAATGCATCATGTAGTAATAGGCCCACCTAAACACGCTATACGGCCGTTTCGAATCCTTCTTAGGTCTAAGGATACCCGAGTTCTGCGACAAAATAAAGAGTCCGAAATTCACCCGTTTTGTGATTTCCTTGCTATAGGTAATCCGCATTCATCCTTTAAACTCAGCCTACCTAATCTGAGCCTTAGTCGAACGATTTCCCCTCCGTGTTGAAGCCTATCGCAAAGACGTTCGGCGCTCCTATTAACTCTTGACCTCTTTACCCCTTACGCTTTTAGCATCGACTACCAGCCATAGATTAACCCTGTCCCGTCAAAATGCTAGAGCACAGTGTTAAATCGCTATGAAGGACCAATGTAGATTTAATTATATTTGGATCTTGGAATTTACTGTTTATATTATAATTTTTGGCACAAAAAGTTTTTCATATGTTAACTTTAGGAATTATATTTTGGTGTGTAAGTATACACATAAAAATAATCACTTGAATTTCCTTACGAATATGAGTTTTCTTTGTTTTCATTTCTCATTTTTTAATCATTGTATTCGGATGGATAGGAGTCGTTCGTTGTCTTTATTTCGATATAAACTTGATTGTTTCTCCTTTTCTTTTGGGGAGTTTATTTTCTGTTGTGATGATATGTTTCAATCCCGCATTTTGTGTAAGTTCCAAATATTTTCCTTTCTTTAAATTTAGTTGCTTCTTCTTTTTAATAAATACAAAAATATCTCTAAAGAATGAAATAAATATGTTCGGGGTGTCCTTTATCCTTTGAAGGGGGCTTTAAAAATTAAATGTAAATTCCTATAGTTTTATTTTCGCTTATCCATTTTACTTATTTCCTTTTTCTATGTTCTCAATTTTTTATCTTTTCTTCCTGTCATATCTGTGGCAGTCATCGGGTCTGTTTACATTTAGAGGAGTCGATGAAAATGGCACATTTCTCTTATCACTTTTAAAAATATTGAAAACAGTTCAGAAATTGAAATTATAAATAAAAAAATATAATTAAATTTTAGGTCACAAAAATAGAGATAAATGAACGGTTTTAGGGATAAAAAAAAACAAAGAAAAAAGTACTCTGTATTTATTTATTAGTTTCAAACGCCTCTTTCTTTGTGTTGCATCCAAACAATCGAATAGTGAAACCAACACGAAAAGATCTCTCAATTAGTGGCAAAACCGATGGAACCATGGATCACTCTTATTGTGGAGGAAGAAAAAGACGAGCAGGAATACAATGCAAGTCTCCCAAAACACTAAACATTGAAACCCTTCCGTGGCTCAATGAATAGTTACCCTTTCAACGTCAGTGAAATGTGGACTGAAACCCAAGAGAAGGATTTATATAAACAAAAGAATGCTGGTTGTTGGAGTGAATCAGAGAAATGAAAGCTAGCAGTGCTGTACATTGTCTCTGTGCGTGATGACGTATAATGAAACATGTGCCACCCGTTGTGATTGGCGGAAATTCCCTACCAACTCCGAAGCTTTTTGTCTCCGTTCTTTCCATAAATTGAACCCGAATACCCACTCGTGAGAATACCTAATTTTTTACACATAAACCCTACTTTCACCTCTTAAGGTATTCACAAAACTCCACTCTTTCACACATGTTCTTTAATGTCTTAAAAAAATATAATTCCTTGGTTCGTGGTATAGATTTTTTGAAAAACAAACCAAAAAATTTGGGCCTCTTAAAAACAACAGTTTTTGTCTTCTCTATGGTTTTTCTATCCTTTTTTATGGGTTAGGGTAAGAAATTTAGTGGAAAATAAAGTTAAGAAACCACACACTCATAAAAATATAAACGAGCGTGAATTTTTAACAAGATTTGGAAGAGAAAATGGGTTATTTCCCTTTACTATTTTAAGGGATTACAATTACAATTCTTTGATATTTAGAAAATAATGTAGTCGCTCAGGCGCTTTGGAATTTAACCTAAGAAAACTTATGTCATGATTATAAGCCTACACATGAATGCATTGCGGAGATTTTAAATAGGAAAGATGGGGGAGGGGGTAGATCTTGAGAAAAAATAGACCATTTTCATTATGGTTTTACCCAACAGATACTGAATTCTACATACCTCGTTGGAGGACCTACAGTTTTACAAGAATATTGAACCTCGCATTGATAAGATATGATATACTCTATATTCTAGCCTCTCTAAAAGTGTGTCACCCCTTACAAGCTTAATCGTACCCGATGTGGCTTAATTTTGCTCATAATGTTATCGCTCTGCTCATTTATTGTTCAATTAAAGCTAAGGTGGGGGGGGGGGGATAAATAGCCAGTGTACGCGAAAAGAGAGTGCTTGGAGAGGGTAGAAACGCAACTTTCCTGGACAGCATTTTTGTTATAAGGTAGGAAGATGGCGACTTAAATTACAAAGTAAATAAAGGGTGAGGGATACATTGAGAAGAGGAAGGGAAAATAGATGAATGAAAAGAAAGAGCTAGGAAGATGAACAAGAAAGAAAATGAGTTAAATGAGACGAAATAGGGGTGGTAAAGGAAAGGGAGAGATAACGGAAATGTTGAAACTGATGCAAATGATTTAAAAGAAGGAAACGGAGATGAATCCAATGGTGTGTTAAACTTTGCTTCATCGTGAAATGAAAAGGTGGCGCGTTTTGAACAAGAGAGATAATATTAAAGGTTGGAAAGAGTGAAGCTGACGTAGCAAAGAGAGGATCTAGTAGGATTTTACTTGTATTTTGGAATAAAAATGATTTTGAGAAGGGTTGGATGAATGGTGTTAATCTAACAAAAGTGGAGACATATTAAATGAAAAGTTGACCTACTAGCAACAAGAGGCCTTTCCCAATGTATGAATAATACAGGTCAATAAAGGTTTACTATTTTCTTGCTGATCTCAGTTTGACCCCTGTTCTTGGGTTATTTGGGGTCACTGCGTTAAAAAATGAAAAAGTTATTTTCTATCACTTCAGCGGTTATTTTCTATGTGCTGGTCCATATTGGCCCCATCCATAGCTACTTGAGATATTATAGCTAATCAATTATGTTGTTATATTTTTTCATCTATAGATTTAGACATCTACGTATCTACAACATATATTTAGACGCACCTAGAAATAGAAATATATTGTATCTAATAATATTATTATTTATCTTTTGAGATTAATTTTAGAAAATAACGAGTTCAGTACCCTGGCTTTCTTACGGGGGAAAAGTTTGAATCCCCCTAACTCTTTTTACTATATACGAGTATGTACCAGTTTTACAGTACCAAGTCAGAGATTGAACATTAGTGAGTTTGTGAATGAGCTAACTTAGCTTACTTTAAGCATAAAATTGATGATTAGGATAAATCGTGGGCCCTGCACACTGTATGTAAGCCATTTGTCGAAAATCTACATTTCCATGGAATGGCTGGAGCAAAGGAATCACGTAGATTATTGCTACCCTCGGCTCATAAAGACTTATGTTTATAGCAAGAAAACTCGACAGGACTTAAGTTAGCCAAATTTGGATTTAGCAATTCGTTCCGTGTTTCATCAGTCGAAATAGCAATACCCAATTTCACAGAAGTAACTTCACTAGAAGATGAGAGTGATATATGTGAATCAGATGAAAATCATGAATATGATAGTGATACACGCCTTTTGAATACATCAACTGAAGATTGTGAAAACTTCTACCAGGCAGACCTGAATTACTTAGTTAGATGCTTAGACCTGTCAAAATAGTTATCAGAACTCTTAGTTTCTAGAGTTACAGAGAAGAATATGCTGCAAAAACAAACAAATGTAACTGTTTATCGGAACAGGAAAAAAGATCTCTTAACATTCTTTAAAACTGAAAAAGATTTTGTGAACTGTTGTGAAGTGGCGGAACTTTTAAAGCAATAAGTACGCCACAGTATAATCCTAATGTATGGAGACTCTTTATAGAGAGTTTAACAAAGAGTCTAAAATATGTATTGCACTATAATAGAAACTTGCTTGTTGCTATTCAAAATGGTCACTCTCTTCACTTAAAAGAGAAGTCTGAACACATAAAAAGTTCCATTAGATGTACTCAAGTATGATGAACACAAATAGGTCATATGTTTGGATCTGAAAATGGTCAATTTTTTAATTAGCCAGTAAGGATGGTTTAAGAAATACAGATGTTTCGTGTGTTTATGGGACAGCCGAGCGAAAGGCAAATATTGGGAACAGAAACTCTGGCCAGTTAGATAATGGTTGACTGTTGGCGAGAAGAATATCATATACCAACCAATTAATCAGCAACAGAAAATCATCTTCCCTTCCCCTTCATATTAAGTAAGGACTAATGAAACAATTTGTCAGAGCTCTTAATGTGAAGGGTGACTGTTTCAAATTCATATGTAGAACATTTACTGGCCTAAGTTATGATAAAATAATAGGATGCATTTGTGGCTGTTGTGAAAGGATTTGAGGGGAGTAAAAGGGCTGCAAACTACAAAGATATAGAGGGCACATTGTTTGATAGCTTTCATCTTTTAGCCTGCAATATGAGGATAAAAATTCTTCCCCTCAAAAGCTAGCTCAATGTATTTCCTGCCGATCTTGGAGACGTGAGCGATGAACATGGCGAGCGCTCTCATCATGTTATCAATGTTATGGAGGAGAGATATTAAAGCCGATGAAACACACACACATGATTTCCGACTACTGTTGGAATATCAAGAGAGAAGGTATAGTCAAGAAACACTCCAAATGCTCTCGTAAGCGGAAATTTGTTTCATAAATATGTTGGTTTGTGTACAATGGTTTTTGTTTTATCCGTTATATTTGCGAATTTACCAGATGTATTCAATAAAAGGTGATGTTCTCTTATATTTCATTTATCGTTTCAGATACTTTTGCCATTATAACTTATGGTTTTAAGCAAAAAGACATAGTCAGCTATCCTGACCAAGTAAATATTTATACAGTATATCATAAAACAGGGATATGCTATAGAATAAAAAACTTTATGTGTTAGACGAAACTGGATTCCATATTTGAAATCAGCACTGACAAATTAGTTTAAAATAACTCAAAACCTAAGTCAGTAAGAAGTATGTTGACCTCTGTAATTATTAAGACCTTTGTTTTTCTTTCGAAAATGTAAAAAATTAGCAGAAATGTAATGAAATTTACCTGGTGTGTGACATAGAATAAGAGAGTAATTTTGAATAAGAGTACCACAGGCGTCTTAAGAAAAAAAAGCCTGTAGTTTTTCCTCGTTTCTTTGCAATAGTGTCCGAGGTGTAATTAAGTAGATTGCGGGGAGAGTCTATCACGCTATATAAAGTGACAAAAAGACAATATTTCAACCTAATTCCGCAACTCAAGAATTCTTTCCTGATGTCATTTAAAATTCCACAAGACGGCCTCATTTTTGCTCGCTCGTTTAGTATGAGAATAAATCGAAGTTTATTACCCTCTTTTCCGAACAGAATATTATACTAAAAAGCATTTTATCCCTAACTTTCTACATTGTAACTCGGAAACTAAAAAAAGTAATTGAGCATCGATTTATGAGGTTATAGGTAATTTAAACAAGTTTAGACTTGGTGAGTCTACAGATTAACACCAAAGAATCGTGTAACGTGGATGTTTTTACGTTTTCTGCAAACATGTATAATGGTAGGGGTGGCAGGTTATCAAAACAGGTTTAGTTTCGGTCATTCTACAGATTAAAGCCACAAAATCGTGTTACTAAACATGCTTAAATACCCTACTATCCCTATTATCCGTTGTTCCTTAAATAAAAACAATAATAGTAAGATAAAAAAACGCACGTGCGTAATTTAGGCCTTGTCATGGCATTTCAAGATGGGAGCGTGGAATTATTCTCGAGCGGCCGCCTCGAGTTCAAATATTAACCTTTTGTCACTCAATAAAGCATGATAGTCCATCTCTACCATCGAAATATTTCTTTTAGGACACTATTGCAATGAGACGAAGTAGGCTTTAGTAGCTTAAAACGCATGCACTACTCTTATTCCAAATTTCCTAAGAGAGTAATACAAGGAAGATTACTTAATCCCACTTATTCTCAATGATGAATTTCGTAGAATTTCGTAGCAGTGGTTGAAGAATACTACAATGGCTAAAGGAATCAATGAGAAAGTGTACGATATGTGGATGAGGATGAAGTCTCGTAAGCTATCTATATTTAACACAAGCATTTGACGGTGGAAAATGACAGACAACTAATGATTGGCCAGGCAAAACATTACCAAGGAAAGTCTGCCAGGAGAGTACGTAAGGTAATTAGCTTCAGTTTGTGAAGTTAACATATTCTTAGTCCATTGTATCAATTCGGCATATCTGTAGTAAGAGCTGAAAGTGCAGTGAGGTCGAAGGCAAGTGGATATATTTGGTGAGGCAGGTAGAAATGAGAGAGGTCGCCAGAGAGAGGGAGAGAGTTACATTTGACCTCGGAAATTTCTCTTATTGTCTGTCCCTTTGGCCTCATATCCACCCATATCAAGTTGGTGGGACTGAAATTCCTTGTGAATAGTAGTATTCTGGAGCATCTGCCTTATTCCTATCACAGTGGTAAGAATGATCTTGGAAGCGATGCTATATTTATTGCTTCCATAATCTACGTCAATGGAACAGTCCTAAGAATTTCCGACGAATAATTTTAGATGAAAATTTTAATTCCTGGAGAAATCAAGGCTAGTTGAATGAGATTTAATTACATTTCATTGCTCAGTTTTAAGTTAGTTTTAAATAAGGTTCAAATTAATTTCAACTTACTTTCAAATTAGTTTGCACTTAGTTTCAATATTGCAACAACACCACTGATTTGGAGCATATTATCGACCAAACAACTATGTCAAACTACGGCCAAGTGTATGGGAATATGCGCACACAGGCTCTAAGGTAGGCTAAGCAAGGCGACAACTGTTATTGCTCTAAGAGTGCGATTTGAATAAATAGCGGCAGCTGCAAGACCAAGGAATATACCAAGAACAACGACAAAAAAAATAGATTTTAATACATACTAGATAAAAGGCACAACAATAAATATGGATATATATGGGTACATGGATAAGATGGAATTAAGTTTCGAATACTAATTAGATAACCGGGGTTAATGAATGGTTATAATGGGAGATTTAGGGTAGTGGGTGATTTAGTTTCTTTGAATCTCAAGTAACTGCACGATTAAAACCACAGGAGAGTTTCCTGTTCTGCCATCTTCTCGGAGTTGGTATACCCTAAATGCTAAGTATATTCCAGTATCTTCCAGTTAGGGCAAAGAAAAATTTATAGATATAAAGAGGATTAAATAGAAATTTGCTCGTTTGTAATTCACTTTGTGGTGGACGTCGCACACTGGCTCTTCCACAACACTTGCATACATGCATATGGCATGCTCGAGCGATCAGTGAAACTTTCAACCTAGTTTCTGGTTGTTGTTGGGAGTGCGAGAGAGAAGCGAACTTCCTTTGTGATTTGGCAGATAAGAACGTTCTTATCTCCTTTACGGTTTCCGCTGGAAGTAATGTTTCCTCCCTATCCAGGCAGGAGCTACGTCAGACACTGCTAAGCTGGGGACAATAAAGCCAGATTTTCAAAATTGCACAAGAAGTCATTCGTTTCATTCTTCAAACTACTATCAATACGCACACCAAGAAGACAAATAACCCTTGGGATATTTCCTAGATTACGCTCCCTCCGTGGTGTTGGGCTTCGTGATTTAGGGAAGAAATTTTTTGAGATTTACGATATAGGATTATACGGATTATTTATTTATTATTAATATTTTTCGCTATTTAAATTTTTACAATATGAAATTTGTTAACTCAAGTATTTGTTACCTGAAGTACGATAAGTTAAAATTTCATGAAGGGCAGCACATAATTTAACTATTCTAGAACACGATGGATTTACTCTAAAACTGTCAATAATTAAATAAATTTTGTTGTTCACGAAACTATGACGCATACAATAGCAATGGAATCTTCCTAGAATAAACACAAAAGCAAACGTGGATGTAGACGCGACAGGTTTGAGTCCTACTTATAGCAATTTATGTGCTATGATCGATTCGGTTTGACAGGGTTTGATCACTTATGCAGTCATATTTATTTCCATTATACCTCTTTGACTTAAATAGTAGTAATGTTTCGTGTTCTCACTTACAGTATTTCTTGTTTACTTGTTTATATTTGTTTTGTGTTTTCTATTAATAAAGTGACCCTCATTCATTTTTATGTGTGCCGTTTTTTTAATTGTTCCCTTTTCTTTCTTTTTTTTGTAATCTTTGAATAGAGTGTTTGATGGTAGTGATCTAGGATATATATTTTCCGGGGATTGTGATCTAGGAAAACTATTGGGGGGGGGGCATGATTTAGGAATGTAACTTTGGAGGTCGTGATCTAGGAAAGATCCTAACGCCTGCCTCGTGCGATTCCTAAAACTCTCTCGTAATCTGAGATGATGGTCACTACTAAACGCTCCTCTCTCCTCTACGACAAGCGATACTTCACAAAGCCTATTTCTCTCTCTGATGGACAAGTTCACACTCGTTTCTCTTATAAGTTCACTGAACATGAGGTACATTAATTCAATCGCACGTTATTCCTAACATAAACATAGAGTGAAAACCATAGGTAATTCCGAAAGCTAGTGTTTTCACTGCGGCTAATAAGTATATTAATTCTCAGTAAATTCAATTGAAGCAAATGATTCCAACTTCTGTGTTACTTTATTCTTTCGGAAATTTAATTCATGTTATTTAATTAATTACACTGGACTGCATTCCCCCAAATTTCCTTGCAACAAAGACGTTATTACCATTTCCCATTAAAGTTTTGGATGCTGAATCCAGAAATCATACTCATTTTTTCAGGGAGGTTCTCATTTTTTTGTAATAACCGACACTAAATTATTCAGGTTTATCGAGCAGAAATGCGTCTGAGCCAGGTCTATAAAATTCCTGTAAATTTATATAGGTGGGTAAAGGCAAACAGAAGTTGACAGGCCATTTTATTTTATTGAGAAAAAACAAAATCATGATAAATATACGTTACACACATACAGGCATGTACATATCTGCTTACGAAAATCACCATTGTATTTGAATGTTGAGGCCAGCTATTCTCCCTCAAAGGCACGCGTTCGAGACTTTCTCTTGTGTGCCGGTGTATCAGCAGATGTTGCCGGCTTCTTTGAAGCGACCAGCAGAAATCAGCCATCATCGTCACGCTCCAATTTCCTTGATAGCGGTGCTCCATTTCGGATATATCTTGATGGAACCTCTCCCCTTGTTCCTCAATAATATGACACCCAAGTTGGCAGGAAAGTAGTCAAGATGGCTATAGAGGAAATGCATTTTTATGCTCATCCGTACGCAAGCCGTCTCATATGCTTTAAACATGTTCCCAACTCTTTCCTTGTAGTCATCGCCTTTTGTGTTCCCCAAGAAGCCTGTTACAACCGACTCAAAACTATTCCAAGCACTTCTTTTATGAGGTGTTAATGCTTTAGTAAAGCCGGTATCTGAGAGAAGCTCACTTATCTGTGGTCCAACAAATATGCCGGTATCTGAAAGAAGCTCACTTATCTGTGGTCCAACAAATATGCCGGTATCTGAAAGAAGCTCACTAATCTGTGGTCCAACAAATATGCCGGCTTTCATTTTAGCATCACTTACAGAAGGGAATTTGTGGACAGGTACTTAAACCCTTCTCCATCTTTCCGAAGGGTCTTTACAAAGTTATTCATCAATCCCAGCTTTATATGAAGTGAAGATAGAAGCACTCACTCCCTGGTATAAGTGGTAGAGCTTTGACGTTATGGCGGCATGGTAAAAATTCTGTCCGCTGTGGCCATTGCACTTGTCGGTAGTGTACGGAATCTGTACGACTGTCCCACAAGCATAAAAAGCATGGGCGTTTTGTGTAGCCCCCCTGCAGCCCTAATAAAATACTTAGGACCTTTAAGACACCACAAAAAAGCCAGTTGTGATCCTGATATTGCATGTTGTTAAAAGAAGTGACATGGTAGCGTAGGTTTCTTTCAGGGTGACGGAATGTGCAATGGGCAATGATGCTACTTTTTTGCCATTAAAAAGTAATACGGCATTCAGACTCCTTGTAGAGAAGGCGATAAAGAGCCTTGATTCTTCAAGATGGTATTCCTTGCCCATGTGTCCCACAAGACTTGAAACATCATGGCAATACACCATGTCATGTGTCTTAGTAAAGTACCGCACAAATTCCTGCTATCGATGCCTATACCATGCAAAGTGTGTGCTGCTTCCCAAAATATTTTTCTCTGCTAACCTTGAGCCTAGCAATTGTGCAGATTATTTTGACATCCCAAGATCTCGAACAAGGTCATCTAGCTTACTTTGTTCAAACAACTGAGAGCTTTTTCCACGGATCCCAGTAGGTTTAAACTCTTAATCCACATCTGCATCTTCACGTTCACTACTTGAAGAGTTAATAGAACTGCTACAGTGCACATTCTCAGGACCTATTGGTACTGGGACGTCATCACTGTGTGGTACAGGTCGCATAGCTGATGGAATGTTTAGATATTTAATGTGTTTCATGCCTTTAGGTTCCTTCCCAGCGGTTTCACCATACAAACATAGCGGTCATCATGGTGAATTTTCGGTTCCCGCCAAACCATTGGTATACCAAATGGCATTAACTTACGTTTCCCTTTGATCCAATAACTGAACCCAGAAATATGTACAGTTCACAAGGGCAAAGTGAAGAGCCCATGGCTTGTAATGATCTCCTAGTTCAATGACAAAGTAGTCATGAAACAGACGTTTTCACTTAAGATGTGATAGTGCGATTCTGTTTTGAGGGTGTGTACTTTCCGCATATGTAGCAGAACGAGTCAGCATGGTTCTTGCAAGTCTGCCGCATCCTTCAGTTAATTTGTAACAAAATTTAAATAAACATAAGACACAGTTAATGATCACACGTGGAGATTACACAGTAATAATTTATACATAGAGGCCTATGCACCTAGATCTATAGCACATGCTGTGCAACACGCAAAATGGTCTGGAAAATGATATTGTCATTTATGTTGCACTTTTGATGCAGTCCAGTATTGTTTGAGCTATATCAATAACACTTATAACATAAGAGCCACCGCAAGTTATGGAGCAGAGACTGTGAAGCCATCTTTGTGATTCAAAGAGCTGTGAGTGATAATATAATACGTACACGCATTACTGCGGCATTATCTTTTACCACCTTTAGCTGCTGAAAAAAAATCCCGATTTAATATTATCATCTCCATCTATAGAAAAACATAAAGCACTAATAACACGCACTGTCACCTCTAAACACTAACAACGAACTACAGTATCTGATGCATAATATTTTGACAAGAGACTCACTGTGATGCTGCAACCAATGAGGTCCTACGCTTCAGCCTTAAACGCTTCCATCAGGAACCTTCTCCTCTAGTGATATGTTTCCAAGGCCTCTCTCTCCGGAGGCAGAAGTGTTGGCTACCATAATTTCTAGCATTCCTTTGCGTTAAGCAACATAGAAGGCTGCTTACTTCTTGAAATTATCTTCCCACGTGGTAGATCCAGTCAACCCTTCACCCGCAAGGTGAGATCAACGCTTTGAGGCGAGCGTTTATGCATCTCTCGGAAAAATTCGAGAATTCTTGGCATCTGTATTCGAAAGATCAGAGAGCACCCGTAGATCATCCCTCGACATCACTCTTCCAGCCGTTTTCACTCGTCTTTCCTCACACATGGTTGTTAACACCAGGGCTGATATAAACACAGTTCAAAAGGATCTCAGGTGTATTTCGCCCTACTCATTTTTGATTAACTAAACTTTCCTCCAATGCACCTAGTTTAGTGATGGGCGTAGGGAGCCAATACTGGCTGAACCAGTATCCATCAGTGTGGTACCGGTGAGTTATTCTGAACAAAATAGAGCAGCTGTTTATTTAATTATAGGCTGTAAACGGTACCCCGATTGCAATATATGGAAAAGCCCAGACTAACTACTTAGGGTTACCACACTCCTTTATTGGTAATTCCATTGGGCAATTTTCGTCTAAGAGAAAGCAGGTTGCATTCAACCCACTCTGCATAACCTTATTGCCTTTCGATCCCCCATACGCACAGCTCGATATTCTAGACCTAGTCTACGCACTTTAAGAAGATGAACCTGGAAATAAACAGTAACTTACTATATTAAAACCATGGGCCTTCCTTTCATTCTCCGCAACCGAAGTTTCCTCTTCAAAAGCTGACAGCAGCAAAAAAAAGAAATTAAGGGAAGGATACGCAACAACATTATTTGGCTTTCTAAGAGAAAAAGGGTGGCAACTCAGTAGATGGTTGCAGAATCATCATGCGAATAGATTCCATGCGGCGATTTTACGAGCCTCAATGTCCAAACTCCTTGCATTAGTGGCACGCTGTGTAGCCTCTTACACTCGGTACTTTGATGAGCTGCTCGTCTTCCCAGCCTGAGTGAAAATTAGAAAAGGCCATCCCTGGGTTGACTTGAATTCTGCGAAGGGGTCGTGGGAAGTTGGTGTACTTCCTATTTTTTCCATCTCAGCATTCTTTTTTTGTCACTATCCCATCAACCTTTTTCTCTAACTAATGCCGTGCAAGAAGAGAGGCTTTGAAATATTAACGCCCTTTAACGCTCGCACTTCGCACGGGACCAGTATTTCAGGGCTCGTTGGCGCTTGGGCGCGATTAATGGGAAGATAGTTTTACCCTAATAGCCCCATACCTCCGTTTAATGGGATAGACTACCTTCTTGATGCTGTTCTCGGGTGCATAAGGGTATGTTTACTGCTTAAGATGATTTGGTTGCTAGTCCAAATAAAAGACTCGGATCTCATATCTGTGTCTGCCAAAACAGATCCTGGCTGTCATATCGACGACAAGTACGACCTAATAAGGAAATAAATCCTGTCGCCCTGCCTGTCTAGATGCAAAGTGGAGAGCTGCAACCTGCACGGGTACAAACATTATTCTTTAATCCACACAGGGTGGATACCTGAAATGTTAAGAAATCCAAGATCGAATAGGCAGGAGCGGATGGACGCGGGATATAGCATACCAACCCTCTTCTTTTATGTTCAGTGGTCACAAGTGTAGGCAAGGTGTTTCGGTTTTTGAAAATCGTTCAAAATGTCTGACCACATTTATATTTGTAAGACATCGCCAAAGTTTGCTCCCGATATGGGCAAGAAATTCAACAGCACTACTTGGAGTAGTGGAGAGATATATTTCAGGCTAGGTTCGGGAACCTCCACTTATGAAGCCGAGTTGCCTCCTTCTATGCTTTCTCAGGGGCCCCTTTAAACCTTCTAGTTTAGAGGGAGTTTCACCCTCTCTTCTGTTGACGGGTGAGGCGGATTTCATATATCCCCTTCTTTGGAGTCCCTCTTGAAGGATTTAAGCTCTTTAAGAACGGCGCCCCTCTTTTTCTTTCACAGTCACCCGCCAAGCAATCAAAAATCATGTGGCCCAGAATCGACCGCTCTTGCTCAGAACAGCTCGATTGGGCCAATTTCCTTAGAGGAGAAATCGCGAGGCATTTCGGGCCGTGCTCTTTACTATTTTGCTGACATGTATGCGTGATTTTCGTTCCACTCTCCCTTCATTCTTCGAAAACCGTCCCTGTTCGGACGATTTCCTGTATTTCATACTTTGAAACCTTGAATGAGCAAGGCATTGGATTTTGGTCAGATTTGTTAAAAATGATCTTGGCGAATCGCTACTGTGTTCTTTTTTGCAAACCAGTGAGAGACCACTACACCACAAAAGGTTTCCGCCTTATTCTCTGAACTTTTGTGTGTGCACACTCCACATTTACCTCTAATCCTAGGTGGTCCTTCAGACTATTCGACACATTCTTGTTTACTGTTCAATTCTGGGTGATCATCCGCATGTTAATTCTCCCGGTATTTGGACGAGCAAAGTTGCTACAATTTTTCCATTATTCTCGAAACAGGTTCGAGTACACAGACCTGTGGACTATCTAATATTTTACAGGAGGTGGTTCTCCACCATTTTGTTTTACTTGACTCAGTAACTTGCCCTAATTTTAGTGTTGTGCTCCGCAACGGAGTGTGTGTTTTATTTTTATGGTCTTTGCTCGGTTGCTTGTTTTGCTGATTTGTTTTTGTTTCTTCTCCATGGTTTTTTTGAGTTTTATTGTTTTTCGGTGACTATGCCCTTCTTGGCGGTTGCCAGATGATCACTTAAAAAAAATCAATGCTGAAACAAGAATTGGCCGCTATACCGCGCTGAATGTAATGTTTATTTTTGTCAATCCCAACGAAAATTTTATATTCAAAAAGGTTAAATTCCCCCAAGACATAACAGCAAATTCTTTTCTACAAGGATTTATTTCATAATTTTGCTGATATATCGCACTTAAATTTCAAGGGATCAGAATGCCAGCAGGTCTCGAATCTGTAGTTCAATCTTTTCAGACTTGGTATTACGTTGTCTGGATTTCGTCTTCGCATTTATGGATGGTATTCTTGGAGAGATTTGAGTTCCGAAGAGCATATCTCCCGCCTACGAACACTTATCGAACTTTGGATCTTCGAAACACACAAAGTATAAACGTAGTTACTTTGAATATGAGGATTTGATATATTTTTGCTGTATTTTTTTTCGACATTGGTTCATTTTTAAATTAAAATAGAGTTTCGTCAGTAACTAACCCAATTTCCATAATATATATATATATATATATATATATATATATATATATATATATATATATATATATATACAGGGTGTCCACAAAGTCTGGGTACATAGGAATTTTAATATTTTATTTATTTATGTTATTTTTCCTCCCCAGATCGAATGATGGCTCTGTCTAAAGAAGAAAGAATCAAGTTGGTACTCTTAAGGGGACGAGAAGGATGGTCTTATCGCAAAATCGCCGATGAATTTAACCTTCGACACCCTAATCAGCAACCTATTTATTTTACTGCCGTCAGGAAATTGGTCACGAAGTTTAAAGAAACAGGCAGTGTCTTGGACAAACCCCGTTCCGGGCGACCAAAGACTTCAGACGAAACGAAAGAGGTTGTCATGGCCAAGATTGCTGCTAGCCCAAAGAAATCACTTCGTCGGACATCCACGGAGTTGGGTGTTCCAATGTTAACTATCCACAAAATCCTGGTAGAGCAGAAGTTCCATCCGTACAAATTACAGATATTGCATCATTTAAATGAAGACGACCCCGATAGACGAATGCAGATGTGCGACTGGTTTTCAGATAAATTGGATGAAAATATCAATTTTACTAAAGACCTTTTGCTGTTTAGTGATGAAGCTTTGTTTTATGTTAATGGTGAAGTCAACAGACAGAATCTTCGATACTGGTCTCAAGACAATCCACATTGGATGGATCCATCCAAACAGCAAGGCTGCCAAAAGGTGATGGTGTGGTGTGGTTTGTGGAAAGCTCATGTGTTAGAACCCTTCTTCTTTGATAAACATGTAAGCGGTGAGACTTATCTGAACATGTTGAGAGACAAATTAATGCCTCAAATTGAGCGCCTAGGCGAGGGACTTCCGGACTGGTTTCAGCAGGATGGAGCCCCTGCCCATTTTGCTACAAATGTTAGAGATTGGCTGAATGGCATTTTGCCTCACTGGATTGGAAGAAGAGGTCATGTGGAGTGGTCCCCTCGTTCACCAGACCTTTCTCCCCTTGATTTCTTTTTCTGGGGTATGTTAAAAGAGAAAGTTTACTCAATGAAGATTGCAAATCTAAACCACTTGAGACAACGCATTATCAGTCAGTGTGCTGAAATCGACGGCAATGTACACCTATTCAATCGAGTTCACCAGAATTTAGCGAGGCGCATCGAATTATGCATTGCAAATAATGGAAATCATATTAAAAATATAATTTCTTAACATTATAATTAAATAAAATTGTTTTGTTCTAAAGGTTTGTATTTATCCCCTATGTACCCAGACTTTGTGGACACCATATATATATATATATATATATATATATATATATATATATATACTTATATAACGAGATGCAAAAAATGCAATGAACTCAAAGCTGATTAAAACCTATGAATTTATACGTGACTAAAATCCTAATGTAGTTCTCAGGTTCAGGGAACCGCGAACATTTCAGTATAATCGAATTCATGATTATCCCCTTTTATGTAATTGGTTTGAGTGCACAAGGGGGAAGAAAAGGGGAACCAAAAGTTAAATGCCTTTGAAACACAGAGAGGGGAATAGTGCGGGGAAATGCTTGAGAAGTCTTTAAGAAATAGATATCGAGTAGTGAAAGAACCTTTCGCTGGTGTCGTAAAAATAGAAAGAAAAAGAAAGACGCTGAAGGGTGAAATGACATGGTGCAATGTGCAGCAGGAGCAAATAGAGGTCCATGAAAATGGTTGATAGTTTAGATGACAATGTCATGGTAATGTAATGAATCCCTATAGAGAAGCAATAGTAAATGTATAAAGATTATTTAATCAGAGTGAAAAAGCAGTAAATTTAGAACTTTGAAAGGAAGATGAATAATGATTCGGATTGGAACAAAAAGTTATTCTGGAATGTAACGAGAAAGGAGAGAAAGCATGAGAATGATAACTGTAAAAAAAACAGGATTAGATTAGTAGAGTAGTTGCAAGCTATAAAGAGTTCAAATGTAGCTGACAAGAGTAATTTGAATACTTGCTTAATTTAAGTAGTAAGATTACGTGCAGGTGAATATGATTGGGGATTCATGTGTCATAATATGGTGTTGTGTCAAAGTATTGATAAAATGAGCATGCAAAAGATTATTAGTGCTCTAGGGGTTCTAAAAAATCAGGAAGCAACTGGCATAGATGATATAGTCGCTGAAATGTTAAATAGTACTATGAAATTGGTCTGTTGGCGTTTCTAAGTCACTCAAAGATGAAAAGGTTCCTGAATAATGGAACAATGTACTGTTGTATAAAAGTAACACGAGAAGGTTGAATGTAAGAACTACAGGGCAATAATTCTGTTGAGTTTTATAGGCAATATGCATAGAAATTTCTGTTTACTCGTATAACAAATATTAATGGTTGTTTTGATTGTGGATGAATTAGATGGTGGTAGAGCAAGTAGGATGAGCGTTATTCGAATATTTTGCCCCGGAACCGCTAAATGAAAAACAAGGGATTTAGAATGTGAAATATATGTTCTGTTCACGTCTATGGCAAAAGGGTATGATGTTACAGATCTTGGTATCAGTGCCTGAGAGCAAGCAGGAATTGGAAAAGTTAAAGAAAGCTTTTGATTGGGTATATGTGATTAAGGAGATAAAAGTAAATGACAAAAAAAGAGAACAGGATATCGTTATTTGGCTCTGATTATGTGTCAGTGTGATATTAAAGTATCCTGCTTTCGCTTATGAAAAATACTGCAAAGTTTTAAGTATCTATGCAGGTGGCGTCTTCCACGATAACGGCAATAATTAGAAAGCAAATAACGACCTGAAGCTTTTAAAAGGGCTGACAGTCTCTGGGGTAGTCAAGGCGTCCATTTGGAGGGGACGTAATAATGACAACGGGGTCGTAGGGGGGCCGAGAACAGCTAGTTTTAGTATTAGTGTTATAAAAGTAGATTTTGTTGAATTCTTCTGTTGTATGCCCACTTTTAAATTCAGTAGGAAAGGTTACAAAAAGGGAATTCTAGTATAGAGTGGCTTCGATTTTGATTACATATCTTACATATCAGCTTAGTGTGCCTATTCTACCGTATTAGTCACACTATTTTTTTTCATCTCTTTCAAAACAATACCATTCCAATAACCGGTTAAAATAATACCCATCATTTCTTCACTTAACATTAAATGTTCGGTTTTAGAGTAATGAACCCATTAATGGAGAATATTTTTCTGTCTTTGGTCCCTAATTTCTTCCTGGACAGTTTGCGACGGCTCCTGCTTCTCCTCATTCTCATATTGATTTTGCCTTTCATCATTCTTGCAACATAACTCTGAACAGAGCAATAAATCATGTACAATCTCTCGTATTTGACCATAAATCAATTCACCTCCCTATTTCCGTCATTCTTTTCAGCAATTTCTCTTCTCTTTATCTTTCCAACGCTCAATATTTTAACCATTTCTTTCTCACCCTTGTAACCAATTGAGTTTTATCTTTCCAAATAATTTGAAAATGGAATTACCGGAGTTTCCGCAATTTAGAAAAGAAAAATAGACAAAACCAGAGAATAAAACCCGCAAATGGAGTAACAACGCTAACATATTGAGCTAATAATGAACTAAAAATTTAGAGCCGAAAAAGCAACAGAAGAATCTCGGGAATAATGACTTTAAGCCTCAGACACAAAAATAAACAAACCCACAAAAGAGACAAATAAAAAAGGGTTGGAATTTTGATAAGTCTAATCTATAGCAAGCAAAACTACGATGTAAGCAGTGATGGTATGCGGTTTCTATAGCAACGACTACCGACCTTCACGCTATATCAGGCACGTCTTGGGGTGGGAAGCTCTTCATTCACAACAACCACTGACAGTCTGTAATGCACGACTCCAATAACCCTAAAATAAAGTATATGAATTCGGTATTTTAACCTTTAATTTTGCCATCGCTCTAGAGTATATCGTTTTTCCCACCCGTAGGGGTGCGTTTTATTTTACAGTAGTAAGGAAGACTAGCAATATACGCAGTATGAAGGTTTTACTCATTGCTATACTAATCTAACATAACCAAACACAACCTTATTTAACCTAGCATGAATTAACCTAATTTAATCAACATGATCCTTACAAAACTTGAAATAGCCTAGCCTATCATGAACTTACTTACAACCTAACCGAACTTATCTCAACCTAACTTTGCCTTTTTTATCAGCTAACCTACTTTATATTAACTTAACCTAACCTATCCAAGCATATCGTAATCCAACTTAAATTAACTTATCATATCTTAACCGAACTTAATCTTTCTATTTCTAACTTACCTTAAATCAACCTTGCTGAAAATTACCTAACTTAACGAGCAAACCTAACTCAACATAGCTTATCCTAATTTATCCTAAACTAATCTAAATTAACATATCTTTAGTTAATCAAACAAACTCAATCGAATGTAACATAACTAAAAACCTCTTCGAATTTCTCTATCCTTTATATATATTTACGTCCACAGACAGAGTTGAGCGGTAGTTATGTGATGTGAGACAGATAGTCAAATAGTTATTGACAAACTTTGATGAAACCTTTTGTGGGGATTTGACCCAAGGCAGATTCGATTTTAGGACTTGAGATCCCGAGAACGATTCTGAATTACTTATTTACTTTCTTTTTAACATTGCGAGATAGAGAATTCTCTGACATGTTTGTCAATATCATATTAAATAATGTGCTATTAACATTAAAAATGCACAAGGAGGGACAATTTTGTTAGGTATGAGATTAATATATATATATAAAAGGACTATCTTAACAGAGTTACATATACAGCAATAGAGAGTGGAAATATACATGTCACTAATGTATAGCTAAGATAATGTAGATCTAATATTTTAAACAGATTTTGTCTAGCATTTAAAAGCAAAAAATTATGCCAGGAAGGCGATATCCGGATCTTTCATTATGGAAAATTTGCTTTTAGTTGATTATAAATACAAACGACATGCGATGGAAAGGTTTCCAGAATGAAGGAATTATATAGTGTTATCAAATTTGGCCTATGGCTGTTAAACTATTACAATAAATCAGAATTTTGTTAATACGGTTTTTTATTGGCTTTCTTTGAAATTATTTCAAGACTGATCGAGTTTTAATGACCATGGTGTTGGCGGCTGCGTGCTCTCTTTGTTTCTTTTATTCTTTCTTGTTTTATTCTGCAGCGTATCTTTTTTTTCTCACTTTTTTACGAGGGCTATGAACTTACTCTAAACATTTTTTCATCTCTTATAATTTCTCCACATTAATGAATCCTCATTACCAAGTTTCCTTCCCAGACGCCTTTCTTAGATTTTGCCAACCTTTTTCTTAAACGAAATAACACATTATTCCCTCCCCCTTCTTCTCTTCCTCTCTCTCTCTCTCTCTCTCTCTCTCTCTTCGTGACACTATCTCTCTTTTAAGTTTCCTTTCCGTTCCATGTTTTTCAACCCAAGCTATCAAAAACCTTCCTGGTAAATGACTTAATAAGACTAAATATACCATATATGGTGCTCTCACACAAAGGTGAGTACCTTCTCTTTTTTTCGACTACATAAAGTTGAATTAGCTAAATTAAAGTGTTCTAGAGATTGGAATATCTGTCTTTTGGATATCGTAACAAACGTTGATGAGAAGCTTATTCTACGTTGCCCGATTCAGTGTAAAGGTGTCAAACAATTTACTTATATTGCAACTGTATTCCACGATAATTATATATGGAGTTTAACTTATGCGATGTTCACATGTAACTGCTTTTTTACAAGGAAGTATGTGTCACGATACCAATAAAAGCGCACACATTTGCCTTTCTACATGTATGCTCTATCATGTTAAAAGCCACTCGTGATATATTTTTACGCCAAATTGGCCTTTCATAGTGATGTGTTTGATATACCAGACAATTCTGGTCTTAAAATGGTACATTCATATCTTAAGAATTAAGCTGTTATAAAGAAATGTCTTACTATTTATTGCTACAAAAAACAGTAAAAAATCAATTATTTTTATACATAAAAATCAAAATAAGCACAGGATTTTCGTATTTCCAACATCTAAAGAAAGATAGGAAAACTTAATAGTAGAAATTTATACTCTAAACTTTAGAGTCATTATTCTACAATTCGAGAGTAAACCAAGACAGCTATAGAAATATAGATATTTACTGGATGATGGGTTTGAGACAATTTTTAACTTTTACCACCTGAGGCGAGTCATACTAACTTGACTCATCATTGAGTCGACTAACGATTCAGACGAGCAGCACCTCATACTAGCTCAAGACTCGAGGCATATCATTACTTCGTTTCGGCAGTCTACCGCACCCAATTCTCTCTCTAGCTGTGTTCTTTCTCTCACGTTCCCTCGCAACTTTCTTTGACCGAGAAGGTCAGCTCGAAACAATAACAACTAATCATTATTATTATTTAAAATAATGAACACAAAATTCTTGTAATAATAAATGTGTACATAGTTGCAGTTTGTATCATTCTCATTGGCAACCCTACGTCATTGGTTATCCAGGGGTTGGCTATTCTTAATTGCAGTAAGGACCAAATTACAAGAGGTGGAAGCCTGTTCGCAAGCACGCCGGAATCTTCGTCCGACTACTCATCAAACTTCAAGCAATGACACAGGAACTCCGATCAACTTCATTGCACAAATACAAGAGAGAGAGGGGGTTGCAAGGGACAAATCTACTGAAACACAACGAGACGTCATTTTTATGGTTGCTGGTGGTGTTTATCAGCTCATTATTTCTCAAAAGTCTGGGACCAAAGCACGCGGTTATCATGAAGGACGGCACCAATGGACACAAATGCTAATCTGCATGCGTAAATCTCATCGGCTCGAGGCGGAATTGGTCTGCCCATATTTACTAATAATATCAAACGAAACTGTTCCGAACGGAATACACCTGACTCTCATTAGACCGGGGAGCGAAAATATACGGTATAATTCACAAATCATCGAGATTCTCGTTCTCAGCATCAGTCAAGACAGTAAGCACCCTCAGGCTATACCAACAAATCAGTATTGGGTACATTTTCTGCCAAGAGTAGCTGCCTGTATCATTGCATTTTCGAACAACGAGCAGGAAATTGTGTTCCTCCCAGAGAGATTCGATCTCAGGAGGCACAATGAGCTCACTCAGCCGTGCAAGATTCGAATACCAGACCTTTTATTCGGCTCTTGGTTATTAGGTTGGATTTTTTTATTTTTTAGCGATTCGACAGTCTCCATTAACCCGGTAATAGAAGAAATCATAAGGCGGCCTCAAATTATTTTATCTCTCCAAAACGTTTCAGGTCACCAAATTTATCTCTATTACAGAAAGATTTTCTCTCTAAATCTCGGGCACACTTTTCCATGTTTATTTTTATTTGTAGATATTACTTAACGTAATTATGGTGACTATTTTCTGTAGCATTTTCCTACTAATCATTAATTTGAAATAAAGTACGCTTAAGCACCATATGTCTAGATACCTTATTCACGCACTTTCAGTTTACATATCCAATGTCAAGCTGACCGTACTTGTTCAGGGAAATCGTTCACTAACTTCAACAGTCCAGTTTCCTGATGTTGAGCCACGATTCCTGCTCCATATGCAAAATTACTTGCCTTTTTCTCTTACTAAGCATTCTAAGGTGTGTGTGCAACCAGTTGAACAAACAACCAAACACTGCATATATACATACATGCCAATGGTCCGTTTGTCCACACCCGACCGCATTATGTGCTGTCTCCATACCCATGTGCGCCACCTTGCTTAAATATAAGCATTTTTATAGAGTAAAGGTTTCTGGCCTGGTGAATGGCGCCTTGTCGAATATACTGAATAAATACCTCATGGAGTCGTTGCACTACAAAACAATCACCGTTTGTTCAGCGATTTCCTTATAGTCGGCTCTTTGAGTCCATTCTGCTATTAGAAATTCCTGTACTATTTCTTTACTCTTCTTCTTCTTTTCCTTTATCTATTTGCTCTTGATAGCCAACATGTTTGGTTTTTCCTTGTAACAGTCCATCCAAACATCCTTAAGAAGCTCAAACCAGGAGTTATATGGCCCTTTCACCATGCTAAACTGTTTGTTGTTATCTGCTCTTACTAGAAGTTCCAGGATGTGATGTCAATAAATCTACTGAAACAAGTTTTCTTCAACATTTTTCTAGAAATTTGGCAGCTCATCAAAAAAATCCACTGTTCCTGGAGGTAGTACTAAAAACTTGGACAGTAACATTATCCGTAGCTACCCATCTCTACAGTAAATCCATTGAAGCCTCAGTATGAGCTGTGCTAGAAGAATTGCCGATAACAGGTACTACCAATAACATTATTTCAATGTATGAAAGTGGACCAGACACTAGCAAAGCTAAAATCTCTGAGGGAATTTTTTCTTCACTGCCCAAAACATATTTGAACAATTTACTATCACAGTGTATGGCAGGATACAATGGAGGGCTTTCACAAAACGTGCGTTTTCTATGAAATTCTGAAGGTTAGGAAATATTCGAACACCTGTCTGTCGAAAAAAAGATAGAAAAAACTGATAAAAGCTGAAGAGTATCCAACCAGAAAAGTTTCAATGAGATATCTGATAAATGGCGCAGAAGGCACCTACTTGTAGAAAGTACGTGAAGGCTATGAGATATCAACCTTAATTTTACAATCTCGCAAGTGAAATAAAATTTAAATGTCCTAAGTTAAGAATTGTTTAATTAGATCAATTTGAATGTAATGATTTAATAAATATCCTTAATGTAAACAAATCTATGATAGTTAATAGTTTTTCTGATTCAGTTCAGTTTCAAATTTATCATTTTTATAGAGCACTGCACAGTGAAATATTTCCTCCTATATTTAATGTCTGGTCATAGAACTGGGACGAAATAATGAGAAACCTAGGGTAAATACTAGGGATTCCTAAAAAAGTTCTTTTATCATTTTGTCAGAGGACAACTGTATCTCACATTTTCTGATATTCTTGAAAAGAGACCTTATTTACTGAATCATATGACGTCATCTTCCAGCCCTCAGTGACAAATTACGTGATCAGGACAATATCAAAAGGATAAACTCTCCAATTCATAACCGCTGTGCAGGAGGTAAAACAGATGTATCGAAGTATAGTCAAGTGTACGGGAATATACACACACAGGCTCTAAGGTAGGCTAAGCAAGGCAACAACTGTTATTGTTCTAAGAGTGTGATTTGAATAGATAGCTCCAGTTGCGTAACCAAGGAATATTCCAAACACAACAACAAAAATAGATTTTAATACACCCTAAAAAAGACACAAAATAAATATGGATATATATAAGTACAGGAATAAGACGGTATTAGGCTCCGAATACTACTTGGATAACCAGGGTTATTAAATGGTTATAATGGGAGATTTAGTGTAGTGAGCGATTTAGTTCCTTTGAAACTCGAGATTAAAGCGGATTGAACTTGGAAGGAGGTCTTGGTGACCTTGATTACTCACGGGGGTAGCCGAAAACCCGCAAAGGGTGGTGTTACTTTCTCCAAACATAGATTTTGCGAGATGCGGGCCTATTGTCATTGAGAGGTCACCGGACGAACTTTGAAGGGGGGAGGTGATTTCTCCAAACTTGGATTGAGCATGCTATCGGGACTTTTGTCCTCAAGAGGTCACTAGAAGAACTTCGGAGGACGGCTTCTCCAATCCTTGATCCAAAGGCGGTTGAGAAAGGCTGGCGTTGCCTCACGAGACTCTTCTCCCTAACCCGAAGATACGAGTGTGATATCCAGCTCTTCCGTGGCTTGCGACTGTCACTAAACACTTCTCGGAAGAGAGTGTCATTGAATCCAATTCCTTTCGGGGAATTATCGTTTAACCAAATCTGTCGGTAATCCTTGGGAAGGTGCATATATACCCGGAGTTCTCCAAAACAGGTAAAAAAAGAGGCCTTCTCGAACCTTGGTTATCGGCCGTGACAACCGAGCGTCTCCTTGCGGGAAAGTTTAAGAGGCAAGGATCAGCGGGTCAGACGGACGACAAGCGGCTGGAGCCATAAAAGTTGTTCGAGGCGAACCTACAAAATAGATCAGTAATCTCCCGACTGGGAAGCGATGAGGGGGAATTGAGACGGCGGGGGTGTAGCTTTTCTTTCAGTGTCATGCCCCGGTATGAATTTCTTAGTGACCAGGCGGCAAGTCCAAAAAAGGTAAAGTCGGATCAAGGGGTAAGGGGAGTAACGGCTTGCTTTCTCTACCGAAGTAATATCTTAGGAGGTAGGGAAATACTACTATTCTAGTGGATCCCTCTACAAGATGGAAAGATCAGATACAGAAATAGGCAGGCAGCAAGCCACCAAAAAGAGATAAAGAAGAGCAAATACTGTAAGGTTTCAATAAAAATGAACATAGAGAAACAAAGTAATGAAGGAGATAACAAATAAGGAGATAATAATATTTTCAAGGGGATTACGAAACTTTGACAAAATAATCCATTTCACATAGACTTATTTCTGCAACCTCAACTTGTATCCTGTTTTCTTATTTATCCATCTAATTTCGTTATCCTGAGGCGAGTGTGTCCTTTGTTTTCAGAAATGGGATGAGTGGAAGGTAAAATCTAGTTTAGACTGGCAATTAACAAAATGCAAATCACAAGAGAATTTACTGACACTTTATACTTTCGCCCTGGAAAAAGGATTAAGAATTCTTGAATAGAAAATATAGTGAAGATATGGCAACTAACCGTAATCTAAACGAGGAGATTATGAGTTTTACACGTTGTATAAAGTAAAAAGAGTCAGATTTAGCAATGAAAAAACAAAAGAGCTGATTCATTGACTTGAACATATGGAGGCTTCAGTAAGAGCATTTTTTTAAGAGCTTGTTGGATATTTTCTCCGTGGCTCTATAAACACATCTGTCCTTGCTTCTAGATAGGATTTTTTCTGTTTAGAATAACGAACAAAAAATGCATGAAAACACATGGATTAGAACGCAACCTGGAATAACATAAAATATTTAAAAATTCCCGAGTAGAGAAAGACAAGAGGGAATAGTGGATAAATGACGGGAAATGGACGACAAAACTATTAAACTTGGAATTTTATATACATACCTATACGTGAATTAGGAAAGCGTTCTCACCCTACTGTGTTTTGCAAAAGTTCTGTTTCACTCCGTTATTTGATTTTTCCAGTTTTATGGTTTGATAGAAAAAAGTTCTTTCAAACAAAGTTAAACTTATACTTTTACAACACGTATCATTGAAACGTCTTTTCTATTGTGGGATTGTGTGTCGTGATGAAAGTGAAAAGAATTAAGATACCGTTCTCCAGCACGAGGGCCGCAACAAATCTGACATCGCCACAGGGTCACGGAGAGACTCAAAAACGGGGAAGATCTCAAAGATACACCTCGTTTAGGTGAACCTCAAGTTTTCAACTATTTGGCTGTGAGAAAGACCTTCGAAAGTGCAGAGAATTTCAAAATGACTGCGCTCGCAAAGAACATCTCGGTGGCCACGGTAGCCAGAGCTTTAAGGAGGAGGGCTGTAATACCTTATGGTGCATTAAAGGGCTTCTGCTCACTAAGCGTATGCAAGAACAACTTAGGAAGTGCTGTCGTCGCCTTCTTAACGCCATGATGAGACCTGGCAATCGAATTCTCCTTTTTTATGATGACAAAAACTTCCCGGGTGATCCTATCAGCAACGAACCGGAGGACCGCGTGCTATGCTTTGGCCAGACATATCCTAGAGCCACTAAGTACATGACCACTGTGATGATGCTCGACGTCAGGGCTGCGCTTGGAGAGAAGATGCCGTGGTTGTGGTTTGGGCCGGTTGTCGGCTCACCGTGGCCGATGAGAGAAACATCTTGGCGACTCAAGTTTTGCCCTGTGTGATAAAGATCACGAAGAAGGCAGATTACGCCATTTAGCAGTACCGTAGACCGGCCCATACGGCCAAGAACGGGCCAGAGCGGTTGGGGTTGATTATGAACTTTTGGTCGAATGCCTTTTGGCCACCCCAATTGCACGACATCAATCCCTATAACTACAACGTGTGCACTCATGTCGATGGCACTGACTACAAGAAGCGCCAAAGCGACGTCTACAATCTGAAGTTCACGGTCACCTAAGTGTTGCCAGCAACATAAATGACTTCGTAGGTAAAGTGTACACGGCCTTCAGGTCTCACCTGGAGCGTGTGCTCACCGCAGATTAAGATTACATTGATTAATCTTACTATTTAAACAAATATTTATATGTTAAACCAATAAAAACGTGTCTAACTTTAACAAAACTATCGTTAGGTCCTTTAAAGTGGTGTTCTTACGAGTTTGAACATGACTTTTGTAAAACCTGTTTGGTGAAGATTTGTAACGTGGCAAACTCGGTCGTGGAAGTGTGATCGCAACTAAATAGTTTAGTTTTTCTGTTGCGAAATCAAGATAATTTATAATAATGATGCATATTTTCTCTCTTTTATTGTTGGTTTGTCGTAATTTGCTTGTTTTTCTCTATTTTTGCCCTTTTTCATCTTGGTCACCAACCATTCTCTATTTTTCTCACTTCTTTCTTAGTCTTGCAAACAGAACTTCAGTAATTTTGCCGAGTCGTTTTGCCCTAAATTTACTGAATGAGGATTTTACATTTGTAACGTCTAAATATGGGAGGATTTATATAATTATGCCATTATTAAGATATGGGTTCAAATCGCGTGAGAGGCGCAATAAAGTATGGTCGATGCGTATAAATATATCAGTAGCCATATCTTTCATTTGTTGACTGCATTTTTCAATAATTATTATTAAATCAACATTGCTCAAAACTTTCACATTAAGAGGTGTGATTAGTGGAAAAATGAACGTGAAGAATGATAAAGGAGAAATTAGGTGGATATATGACCAACGATTATTATAGGACTCAGCATGAAATGGTATTGACCTGATGGGTAAAGTAAGTCTGCACAATCTTCAGTCCTTCTACAGCTACAATTAGCTTTCCATTTAATTGAAGGGATCTTCATTGTCTAAAGGAGGGGAGAGTGAAGTCAAAGGAGTCGTGTACTGACAAAGCTCCTTAATGTCCTTAGATGGCTACAGGGGAATAAGGTCAGCACAAATATTGAGTTCAAATCGCTTCCCTCTCCCCTATGGATCACAATTAAAATCGTTGGTCAAACCTTTAAATCGATAACAATTAAAAGGCATTGCCCTCGTTGAGGATCTTTATGCTAATATCTGAAACAGTTAAGAAATGTTTGTGAATTCGTGGATTCTTACTTGTTTTTAATAATGAATTTTGATTTGATTAACAAAGAATTTTTCCCCTCAGAATTGAAAGAAAATAGTAGTGAGCGAGGAAGAAAAGAGTCGATAAATAAAATGAAACAGAGACAAAAATTTAGAAGAAAGAGAATGCAAGAATAGCCTTAATTACCATAAAAAAATGGAATAATGAAAGTGGAAAATACGTCCATGTAAATTATGTCCACTGACTAAATCAGAGCTCTCAAATCCTATTAGTTAAGGTGTGTGAGTTCCGTGAGTAGGTGAGAGCTTTGAGTTGTGGTGAAAGCGGAAAGCAAAGGTTTGTGCTTGTGTGGGAATTACTTAGCTACAAATACGGGCTTCACCATCTTCAACGCTTACCACAAGCACTTCCATCTATATTCTTCATCATATCAATTTACAACGCCACTCTGTCTTTCATCGTCCTCCACCAAATCACTCTTTCGCATCACGAAAAGGTCGATTTATTTTCTAATCCAACCTCCCCTTCTTCCTTCCACTCCAACAAGACAGACCTCTTAAGGCTTTCATGTTTACCAAGGAAGGTCATTTTGTTCTTCCTATTAATTTCATTTCCTGCTTAGAGACCCGCGTCCACTATTGAGGTAAAGTGATTTCGAGATATTTGCACTGGGATCTAGTGGTTGGAGTAGTAGCCCTAGATTCGAGGAGCGCTTGAAAGTGCAAGGTCGAACCTACAAATTTAATTTAAAAATAATCACGTTTATTGTGAACTTCTTCTGTTATCATTGCTTTTGCTATCTCTACCTTCTTTTCTTTCTTAAATTCGTATAGAGATAATGTAAACTACTCGGCTCAAAGGCTCGAAACATTCTTTTAAGGAAAATTTAGAGGGTGGATTTGGACTTAGAGTAGGGACCGTCGGGAGAGCGAGAATGACTTGATGGCGGTTGTTTCCATCCTCACGATTTGTTTTTCGATTATTGGTATGTATTCATGTAATATATGTACATAGAAACTCTTTTCACATGAATCTGTTCTCAAAAGTAATGAGAGATGACATATTGCTATATTGTATACATCTATATATAGCGAACTTATAATGACGACCCAACAACCAGGCAAGGAGGGATGAATTTTGCTTGATAGCAGGAGTAACGTAGCAAACTTAAGTAAAGGATCCAATGGAAACCTCTTAATAAACCCCTTGTCTATTAGTAAAATGAGGTAGGAAGAGCTTTAGTGGTAAAGCCTCAGCATTACCACAGAAATATTAATGATTTTCCCTCAAAATTCTATTAAATGAAGACACTTCATTTGCGACAAAAGAACGGTGGAACTGATCATTGCTTCCTCTCATCTCCCGCGCCCTTTTCTTTGTTAGTCATCTGTCTCTCTGTGACAGATTGTTCCCATGAAAAGTGTTATGTAAAATTACCTATCATTATTATATTTAATATCATTATTTTAATTATTGCTTTATTCGCCCTTTTCTCTCTTTGATCTTAGTTTTATTCCAATGTCCATTACTCTTACTTTTAAAAAACTCCTGTTTCTTGTCTCATTGTTCATTCGCATCAAATTTCTCTTTCTTTTGTTCTATCTTGTTATATAATCTGCAATACAAGGTTTCTTCATCTTTCTTTCTGTCTTCCAAAGGGTTTTGAAAGGTAGAAAATAAATATGGCGAATAGAAAGATAGAGATTATAGAGAGAGGTAATAAGAAGGGAGAAAGAGTGAGAGAGATAAATATATATTATGTATATATATTAACGTAAGTTCTTTTCGTATGTGACACTTTTTGTTTTTTTAAAGCCCAACGGGTTCTTAAATATAATAGGCGTTTATTTAGACCCATTCCCAATTTCTCCGGTTAGAGTGGGTTTCTAAGAAACCGAATGGTTTTGGAGATTTCTTAAAGCCCCTGGGGAACGAGGAATTGAGTGACAGGAGGGGTAGAGTGGTAGTTTGAGAAGAATGAGGAGATGGAAGATGGGGAAGATAAAAGAAAGGGTGAGAATAAGGAGGTGAAGAGGCGTGTGCAGGAGTAGAAAGGCGCGAGAGGTGTAGAGGAAGGAGAGAGGGAGTTACCTCAAGTGGTTGTGTAAGAGGGGGATATGTGCTTATTCGTTGAAATACATTTATTCCAAAAAACTTCCCTTTGATCTAAACATCTGCCATTTCCATTAAGGCCACTCTTTGCAATGACCATAAAAAAATAGCAAGGTCAAATTCTGAAAGTGTCTGGGCACATTTGGAAGAACCAAGCTTCTCACATCGGCAATCGTACATAAGATGCTCCGGCGTTGGTAGGGCAAGGAACCTATACTTTAACGCAACAGGAGAAAAAGCTGAAAATATGGTTTACGCAGACGTTGTTAAATAATTTTATAATATTGATTTACAACATGAATAAATAATTATTTATTCACGTACACCCATTTACTAGAAATACAATCTATGACAATTGAACAATTTGGCTTGTCTTGTTTACTGCCATAAAATTAGCATGAAAGAGAGAGGAGGTGGAGAAGAGGGAGAGAGGGGAGAAGGATATGGGTGAGAGGATTGAGAGAGAGAAAGTTGGAGGGTGGGAGATTGGGGAAATGAAAGAGAGGGGCAGAATAAATAGTGGTAGAGAGGTGGAAAGGCGGCATAGGGAGAGAGGGAGTGTGGGAAGGGGGGCGACGGGGAGAGAAAAGGGAGACAGAGAGATTAGGAGATTAGGAGAGGAGAGACGGAGAGAAGGGAAGAAGTCAAAGGGATTGAACTATTTTGATCGGTAGTGGCAACGTTTTGAGAAAATTATTGGCCCACCCTTAGTCGGGTAATTTCATCTAGTGTATATTATATATAAAGACAGATAGAGAGACAATGAGATATTGATATATATATAAATATATATACAGTGGCGGCAACAAAAAAAGTGACATTGAATATTGGCAATAGAAATCGATACATAAAATCGCTTTCACGATTTTACTTGCCAACAAGCCAATGAAAAGGGGCGGGGCTTATGCCAGGAGTGGATGACTCTCCTGAGCTAAGACAACAGAACTGCGCTTTATTGGAACTCACTGTCTCGTTTGAGCTCGTACAGTGAGGTTTTGGTGTACAACGCTCCAGCGTGCTGATTTCCTGCATTCGTGCCTACATTTCACGTGCTATAACTTCTGTGCAAGTGGATACAATGGGGCGGAAAAAGCTTTCTATGACAGAGAAAAGCCGTGCCTTGACCCTATTAGAGCAGGGAAAGTCTTTTATTGATGTAGCAGCAGATTTAGGAACCTCAAGAAATACGATTTATTGCCTAAAACGGGCAGCTGAGTTATTGCCACTAGGTACCATACCAAAGAGGAAGGAGGGCACTGGTGCAGCTAGGAAGACATCTCCAAGGACTGATAATATCCTAAGGCGTGAAATGATGTCAGACCCTTCTGTAACCTCCGCTTCAATCAAGAAAAAACACCCAGACCTTCTCCAGAACGTCGCCCTCAGGACCATCCGTCATCGCTTACAGAAGGACTTAGGCCTACCGGCTCGCCGCGCTGCCAAGAAGCCACTTCTTACCAAGGCTATGAAGATGAAAAGGCTCAATTTTTGCAAGACCTATAAACATTGGACAGCTGCCCATTGGAATAAGGTGATGTTCAGTGATGAGAGCACCTTTAGGCTGGTCAGAGGAGAGTCAAAGATCGTGCGTCGTCCCAGCAATGTGTCTCGGTATGACCCAAAATATACCGTGAAAACTGTGAAGCACCCTGATAGTGTGATGGTGTGGGGTGCCTTTAGTGGAAACAAGGGCAGAGGAGGTCTGTACTTACTTCCCAAGAATGTAACCATGAGGGGGACTAACTATCTCGAAGTTTTGAAGCAGCACATGCTGCCATTTTGGGAAATTCATCGGTGTGAATTTTTCATGCATGATGGTGCCCCTGCTCACAGGTCCCAGTTAGTAAAAAGGTTCTTCAATGATAATAATATTAGTGTTTTGGAGTGGCCTGGTAATTCCCCGGACCTAAATCCTATTGAGAATGCTTGGAATCTGATGAAATCCAAAGTTCAAGAGACAGCATCCGGCAGCATCAAGGACCTGATAGAATCACTGAAGAAGATCTGGGTTACGATCGACCCCACCTACTTCGCAAACCTCGCTGAATCAATGCCCAATCGACTCAGAATAGTCATCAAGTGCAAGGGCAACATGACCAAGTATTAACTTTCATGAAATATTCATAATAAAATATGTAAGTTACATTTTTCTGTTTCATTTTCCCCGAATTGTCACATGTCACTTTTTTTGTTGCCGCCACTGTATATATGTATATATATATATATATATATATATATATATATATATATATATATATATATATATATATATATATATGTATATATATATATATATATATATATATATATATATATATATATATATAAATATGTATATATATATATATATATATATATATATATATATATATATATATATATATATATATATATATAATATATATATATATATATATATATATATATATATATATATATATATATATATATATATATATATATATATATATATATATATGTATATATATATATATATATATATATATATATATATATATATATATATATATATATATATATATATATATATATATATATATATATATATATATATATATAGGGAGAAAGAGAGAGAAGCAGAGAGAGTGCGCACGAGGGACCGATAGGCAGCGAAACAGAAATTAATTGAATTATATACAGAGAGAGAGAGAAAAGAGAATTAGAAAGAAAGAACTAGAAAGAGAGATGGAGAAAAACAGAGGAACAGCCAGAGAAAAAGAGAGAGATAAGCAGCGAGAAACAGAGCAGCACAGAGATAAATAAAGAACGAAATAGAGAGCCATCTAAAGATAGAGACAGGAATGAGAGAAAGAAAAGCAGAGAGAGAGAGGCCAAGACGAACACACGCTGAGCCACAGGGCTAGAGTGAGAGATACTGATTGGAATTTAGACCAAGAAAGACAGATCGAGACTGAGAGAGAGAGATAAAGAAAAAAGAGAAAGTCAGAAAGTGAAGAAGAAAGATAAAAACAGGGAGAGATAGAGACAGACAAAAAGAGATGAAGAGAGAGATAGTGCGGGAAAGACAGAGGGGGAGAAAGAGAGACAGAGAGTGGCAGAGAGAGAGAGAGAGAGAGAGAGAGAGAGAGAGAGAGAGCCACACATTGTCATAGATTCATAAATAAAGAGTAAGAAAGAGACAAAGAAGAGACCAAGAGCGAGTGAAAGAGAGTAAAAGTAAGAGAGAGAGAGAGAGAGTGTGTGTGTGTGTATGTGTGTATGTTGCATATCTTCCTTCTGGATCCTCAGGGTGCAATTTCTCAAAGATCGCATTCCCTTCCAAAGGGATGCTCCCCGCAGCTTCCCCCATTTTCGGGTAAAGTAAAACTAGCTTCTTGGGAGGTGAGTGGTATCATTACATTTGCGGTTCTTCTTCAGTTTCCCAACCAGGTCCTGCACTTCCCAAGAAGACCGGTATCATTGTCTCTCTCAAGACACGTCTTCCATTATTCTTCGAATCACAGGTCACTTTCCCGCTATAATCAACTATCTTTCCTTGCCGACGAGCGACGCTTCTCGAAGCCTACCTCTCCAATTAGAAAAGTTTCAGTTTTTCTCTTAAATTCTCCAAACTTGAAGAACAATTAATTTACTCCTCTCGATACGACTAATTTTAACATAAGAATAAAGCATAGTAACCAATCCTTATAATTACTGTTTTAACACTGCCTAAATCAGAGCAATATAGTCAGTGCAATAAGAGAAAATTAATTTTTATTAATAATTTCCGATGAAGTATAAAATTGCATTTTTTACGTGCTACAATATTCTCTCGTTGTTTTACTTAATATAATTTGCTGTTTATGGTACAAAAATAAAAATAACTCTTTATTTGCAGCCATCCAAAGTGAAGATTATAAAAATCAACATCCTCAAAATTCATTTCAAAAACAACGGTGTGGTATGGGAAGTGAATAAAAGGACAATCAAAGAAGTCATACTAGTAGCAGTGCGAGTGGTTGGTAGAAAATTAACATTAATTCATAGATATAAACAAGTTAAGGTTATCGATGTTAAATAACAAAATTTAATATTAGCAGAAATCTATATTTACCCCAGAAGTTATTTTTAGTGCAGCGACGAATTAGATTTGTCATAAATCAACGGAGGAACATATATTTTACGTTAGCTTTATTCTAGATAATTTGGGGGTTAACTCAATATGTGGGTCAATTTTAGGCGAATTGTATTCGGAGATAAATTTTAGGTGAACTATATTAACTTTATTTTGCGATCAATTTTAGGCGAATTGTATTCGGAGATAAATTTTAGGTGAACTATATTAACTTTATTTTGGGATCAATTTTAGTTGAACCCTATTCTTGGATCAATTTTAGTTGAAATTTATTCTGAGATCTATTTGAGGTGAAGGTGAACTCTCTTTTGGCAACAATTTTAGTTGAAGTCTATTCTGAGATAAAATTTAGGTGAACCCTAGTTCAGAATCAATTATAGATGAACTTTATTTGAGGATCAATTTTTGCTGAACTCAATTAAGGGATCAATTATTGGTGAACTCTATGCGAGGACCAATTTTAGTTGAACTTTATTTATGGAACAATTTTAGTTGAACTCTATTTGTGGAACAATTTTAGTTGAACTCTATTGGGGATTAATTTTAGTGGAACTCTATTCGGCGATCAACTTTAGGTGAACTCTATTCGGGGATAAACTTTAGGTGAACTCTATTCAGAAATCAATTCTCAATGAACTTTATTTGGGTATAAACTTTAGTTTAACTCAATTCGGGGATCAATTTTAGGTAAACTTTATGCGAGGATCAATTTTAGGTGAACTTTATTTGGCGATCAATGTTTGATGACCTATATTCGGGTATCACTTTTAGGTAACCTCTATTCAGGGATCAATTGGAGAATAGCGAACACGAATAGTGTCAATTTTATTGTGCCTCCCATAAAAAAATCGTGGTACACTAGTAATAACCTGGATACTTTACATTAAAGGGCTTACATATAGGAATAGAAACTGTCATAAATTTAAGGTCGTCGTTTGCTTAGTAATCGTCTCTCTTTCGTTTTCAATTATGGCCGGCCTCCAGAGCTGAAAATGTAATTTACATAAAGATCAGAAGGTTGATCGCTGGCATGCGCGTTGCCTGAGGGTCTAGTCTTCGTTATATGAAAAGTTACAGAATGAGTGGTAATACTCTTACCACTACCAGCGAAGAAAAAACCCTCTAGGGCCGAAATCCCCTCTTTCCGCGCCGGTGGATTGTCTACGCTTCTTGGTTTTGTTCTTGCCTCATTTCCTTGTCGTCGGTAATTTTGTTCTTGCACTAACTGCGGACCTCATTTTTGCGTTACTTCATTAAATAATTCACATTAATATTTCTACTAATTTACCAATCTCCATTTCCCTTTTTTGTATGTGTTTAGCTTCAACTTTTGACATTTTATATTCATTTATAATTTTGTTTAACTTTGCTGTCTGTAACTCCTTTGCAGTAAGTTTAAATCCATTTAGGCAGAAATAGTTATTCAAGAACTGCTTTTTATCTGCCAATATTTTGCGGTGCATCCAGTTTGATTGGTGCTTTCAATCTTGTCTAATATTTTCATTTTCTTGTCATCAAAAGCAGCCTATTTGGATTACCGTCCAAATGAGTTTATATGTACGTGATTTTTCGGGCTTTACGACACCTATGAACACGTCGAGGTATAGATACCTTTTGTGGAATATTAATGATTTTCTCTTTGACCAAACACAAACAACGGTTTTGTTTAGTGAGGATACTTTTCAATATGTCCTCGATAGTACCTAATTAATTCCGCCAAGAATAACTAGTCCAGTACTATTAGTTCACGGGTACGTTCCTCTTGTCACACTAGAATATTTTTTGAGTTCCTTCTCACTCCGATCTTGGCTTTGAGGGTTTACTACTTGTAGGTGTATTTATGGAATATCAAATGGATTATTAGTTCAATTCTGGCTCGTAGGTTCTTTGCCCCTCTGGCAGGTAGCTTACGATGGTCGATCGATATTTGGTTATCCTCTGATAGATGTTTTATTAGAAGTACATCAATGTTTAATAAAATAGCTGAACTATGCAAAGGTTGGGAGGGTAATATTAGGTAAGAGAGAACCCTGATATAGAAATAAATTAATCAAGAATATAACGAGAACACCACCATAACATTATGCAAGATTATTTAGCTGTAAATATAATTTCGGAACTGAACTAGGGGTGCAAATATGAACAAGTACAATCTTCAGATAATTATTATAAATGAATTATAATTAATGTAAATTGCAAACTATTAAACTATCTATAATTCCAAACAAATTAAACTTAATTTGGTTTCTATGCTGCTCCTATAATTAACTTAATATCAAGCCCTATCACTCCAAATATTATTTTAGCAGACAGGTAATAATAATGGTAGGCCCCTAGAGAATACGATCTTTCCACGCATCGTGAGACAAGATCTCTAGAACGGGTAATGAAATAACCTTAAAATCAAAATTACAATCACGGGTCAGCCCCAGGGGAACAAAGGTTGGTCCTTCATGGGAGGGAGCTTTTGGACCATAATGCGTATTTTTTACAACCAATTATCGATGGCGAACCCTTCTGGTCCCAAAACTGTCACGTTCTGCATCAGGTGTACGTTGGTATGTATACCCTAAAGGGGATACTAGTGTTTAATCGGCAGTGTTATACAATAGAATAGCGTGGGAGTAAAACAATAGCGGTGTTTTAATTGTATATGTGCATGAAGACTCGCCCCCAGGTGGGCGAGTATGAGTGGCCAACTACTGACATCATCTCAACATATGTGTCTTCCATTTCTTGGGATTGAAATCCTTCCTTGGCGTCAGAAATACAATACCTAATAGGCTTGGCTAGTGCAAGTTGGGGTTATGATAGGAGAACCTGTGTTCATTTAATTAACTAAGTTTAATCGTGAATGTCATTGTGTTTCTTTTGATAAAATCACCTAATAGATTTTTATTTTTCAGTAATTTTATTTGCAGCTCCGTTAGAACCATGAGTAATATCTCATTAATCATCCCCTAAAAATGAATAATTGTGACAACCCCATTGATATCACTATTTAACTTCTGATGATAAAATTAAATATCTCCATTAATTGTTTTGGGACGGAGCCTCTCATTAGAACTCTAAAAGCCCTTCAGAAGGTCTGTTGATATGAAATAAAGAAGCTTTAGAAAAGATGCCCTTGGCTCTCATATTACAAGCGCTTACAAGGGCTATTATGAAAAGAACAATTAGTACATAGACCTAATTACGGAATGGCCAATTCAGAAAAATATAACAAGGGACGATTTCTACTGAGAATTATAGTCTAAAAGCTGCTCTTAAAATTTCTCCCTATTCATTGTTATATATTATTATTTTTCTCGTTCTATGAAAAGTAGGCTTTTAGGAAATATTTTATTCTCTATTTACAAAAATATGTATACGCGTATTTAATTCACTTAAAAATTTATATAAAAGTTATTAGGTTACTAGGCAATGGTTTAATACTAAGATTAAAATTTAAAATCTAAAAAAATGCAGCGACGGTTAAATTTTTCTAAATCTTATGAACTTCGCAAATTATAATAATTTTTAGAAGGAACTCTAAACTAAATTTCCTCCCTTTCAAAATATCACGTTTCTAAAATATAGAGTTATAGAAGATATATAAAAATAAATTTTCTGAATTTCACCATTTGTAATTGTTTGGGTTTTAAAAAATTCACAAAATTTCGATACTTATATTTATTTCTAAACTTCACCATTTTGTTTTTTTATATTATAAAAGAATTATTAGAAATAACTTTGATATAAAACATAAGTCATAACCAAACCAAGATGAAAGTATTTTTCAAATACTCAAAAATATCTCCTTAAATTATAGAGTTAGTGATGGTGATATTCTATATGTTGGTCTGCAAAAAGAAATGCACTTTGGGGATGTACATTGTAAAGTTATAGGAGGAGAAGAATACCTATTTATAGGGGTGTCGCCAGGTTTATAGGTGACCTGTTTATACATGAATCTGACTCCTTAATAATTCTTTACGAGATTTATGATTTAGGCTAGGCTTACCGAAGGTTTCCAAATAATCAAGGTAAAGAAGGACTTCGAAAAGGAGGTAGCAAAGATATAATTTTCTTCTTATACTGGCCTATCCAAGGGGCAAGCAGCACATCACGAGTACTTTGTGCTCAATAAATAGGCTTTCTATTCTACCTGACGTATAAGGTTCAAAGGCGACCGGACTTATGAGAATTAATCGGATTCTGTAACGCTACCAACGGATTAAACGGTGTTAACAGATAATGATTATATTTCTATTACTCTGGTTCTTCTTCTAACTTTCTATATTTCGAAATAAAAATGTCTGACTATATATGTGTTGGTTTCCTAAGGGGCGTGACCTAAACTTGTTCGTGGGGTGTATCCCTGAGAGTTTTATCTTTATTATAGGAATCGATAGTAACAGATCTGTGTTAAAATTTCTGTTCGTCAAAGTCTGTATTTGCTCAGCTGCTTTGTAACCTGCCGTTTTTTGATAAATCTTTCCCAAGACGCAAATGTTTGTTTATACGTGACCTCCGTATTGACTCAGGTTTTCGACCTGATATCTGCTTTCTGCGTTCGTATGTGCGCGACTCTAATAACTGCTTGCCTTCATATCTATTTATACAAATTACATATGTATTGTCATTTTCTTATTCTCTATACTAATTAAAATATATATTTATATCTTTCTTATTCTCACATTAGACATATCCGTTATTTACATGTAAGGTACTTTGTTGAGATTTGATAAATCCCCCGAGTGTCCATGTGTGGAGGTTCTCGCTGGGCCTATTGAATCCTGCAATTTGGTGCCAGCAGCCTACCTATTATATAACAAGAACACCACGACATAATTTCCATTGGTGGCAGATTTATGTTGGAGTAATTCATAAAGCGGGTAAAATGGTGAACCAGGAAAGCCTAATGCATTTATACCAGTCAGTTCTTTGATGCTGGAAATACATTAACATGTCATTCAGAATATGGAATTGTACCAGTATACTTCGCAATATGGAACCGACCAATAAAATTATCCAGCCAATAACTAGCTTCCGATAAGATTAAATGATAAAAATGTTAAAAATTATGAAATATAGATGGATATGAGAATATTTTTTTATATATCCTCTACTGCTTTCATTTGGCTATGATGTCAAGAATCGTCCATAACCCTATATTTTAAGAACGAGATTTTTTGAAGGTTTGAATTAATTTCTTTCTTTTAGTTAGGTTGTAACCGAAGTAGATTTAATTTTTCATCAAAGTTATTTCTAATAATTCCTTTATAATATAAAAAAATAAAATAGTGAAGTACAGATATAAATATAAGAATTTTTGTGATTTTTTGAAAACTAATAAATTACAAATGGTGAAGTTCAGAAAATTTATTCAAATGTTGGCATGGAATTATTAGAGAAAATTTAGATTGGGGAAATCAAAAGAATCATGCTAGGCCGTAGGACACAAACCAAAAGTCTTACAGCGAAGCGCAAACTCCTTCTGTAAGGAGGAGTGGGAAGCTGCTCCTCTTGTATTTGAAGATTGTCTTAAAATTAGATTCTGAGAGCTTTTATTGCTTAGCTATTATGCGCAGATTTTGGAGACTTCTTAGTATATTTTAAGTAAAACTTGCACAAAAAATAAGTCAACCATCTGTGACTTTAGTTAACATATTTGCCAACTAAAATTGTTTTTTAAAATGTGTTTTGGTAGTTCATTTATTATTTAATTAATTATTCCTATTTCAAAGCGTTACAAGAAAATTGTAAAAAAATACTGTTGCCACAATTTGGAGAAATCTTTCCAAAACTGATAGCAACGATCGTTATCCGAAAGTGCTAGGAAAATACTAGGAAAAGATTTACAATGTGAATCAACATTTCTAATTTATGAAGATAAACTAATAGATGTAAAAAGGAGCGTAAAAGTGCAAAAAGAGTCGTATTTTATACATAAGATGACCAATAGATCTTTATCCAACTTAATTTAAAGAAAAGTGTGGTGGCCTGTTGCAAAAACATAATGGAAGAAATTTCAATCAGATAGAAGAGTAGTAAATATTTTGTTTTTTGACAAAAAAAAAAATACTGTTGAAATGCATAGAAATACACTAAATGATGCATTTCTGTAGAATTTATAAAATACTTTTCATATCTTTTGCGCGGCAACTGAGATCTTAGTCTCTAATCGTCTCTTAAGCTGCATCATCTAAGAACAAAACCACTAAGTTTTATCAATGGTAATTTAAAAATTAACGCAAAATAATTTCGTAATATCATTCATCTTACCTGATCATCGCTGCTCGTCTTTCCTCGGCCTCTATGGTTGATTTCTTTGGACCTTGATCTTTCCGCTTCGTTTGTCATGAGCAGCGCTGCTCCATTGGCCAGGAAGGATGACATCTTACACGCATATAGAGAGCGACCCCCCCTTCCTTTCTCCTACAGTTCTATTTTGAAGAAGCCAATAGGTGAAACGTTAATAAACAACTCCATAGTGTTTTCCGTTTTTTTACTTCCTACACCCATTCTTTTCTATACCTCATGAAATAGGGTGGTGATGAAGGACAGGACCCAACACAACTGGAATTCTACAGAAGGATGAAGATCGCCATAATGAGACACTGGCTCTCTCTTTAGGTTTGAAATTTGATATAGGCAGGGATGATGGGAGTTATTTGAGTTACCTATCTAAGAACTACAGATACAGTGATAGTGATATGGATAAAGGTTTTGTTCAAGGAATTTTGTTTTGCTACAAGAGTATAGTCGAAGACCAAAACTATGCCTTACCAAAAAGATTCATGAATGCATTAGAGTATCTGGGTCAGTGTAAGGATATTATAATGACGTAAGCGGACAAAGGAGTTGGGGTGGTAATTTTAGACAGGTCTGCATACATAGCCAAGATGAACTATTTGCTTAGTAATAATTGTACGTAGGAGAAAAGATACCCAGGAAGTGCTGATAAAGAGGCTACTTTATTTGAGAAGCAGGTGAGGATGATACTTAGAAAAACGGAAAGGGGTAAGAAGCTCGTCAACCTCATTGAGTTAAATCCAAGACCTCCTAAAATGAGGGGCTTCCAAAAACCCACAAGTAAGGCATCCAACTTAGACTCATCACCTCAGTGGTGGGAAGTGCTCCTCTAAGGATTGCTGAAGTATTGGCCAAGCCATTATCTCAAGGGTTGGGCCAGATTAGTGTAGCTCATTTAAAGAATTCATCCGATTTAAAAGATAGATTATGTGGGGAGAATATCGAGGGGGAAGAAACTAGTTAGTTTTGATGTAAAAGCGTTGTTTACTAATATCCTGGTAGATGGCGGTTTGGAAGCAGTGAAGAAATCAGTAGCCAACATGAATGACGCTTATCTACCCATTAATAAGAAGGACTATATCAAGTTAGTATCTTTATGTGTAAGGTTTGGTCCTTTCACCTTTGAGGGAGAGGAATATAGGCAACACAGGGGACTGACTAGCCATGGGATCGTCTCTTAGTGCCGTCCTGGCATGCTTGTTCATGCAAGTTTTGGATACGGAAAAAATAACGAGGGTCATGGGAAGTGATTCCCTTTGGTGGAGATACGTAGACGATGTCCTGGCCATAATTTCGGCGAATACCAATATAAGCGAGAAGTTGGAGCGGTTGAACGAAATGGATGAGGATATACAATTTACCTTGGAAGAGGAAGAAAACAATAAAATTCCTTTCCTGAACACGTTGGTTCATAGGGATGGTGATAGGGCAGAGTTCTCCGTGTACAGAAAACCCACGAATACGGACGATTTTATTCATTTTCTTTCTGGACACAGTAGAAAAACGAAGACGGGGGAAATCATTGGGTTTTATTTAAGGGCCATTGGCATTTGCAGCTAAAACATTTTAAACGGTGAATTTAAATACATCAAGAAAGCTTTCATGACACTAAAATATCATGAGGGCCTTTTGCTAAAATTACGGCATAAAACAATAAAAATAGCCAAGAGGGTTAAACCGGTTAGGCTCACAGAGGTGAGCAAAGGTAATGAGCCCACCACAAAGGGATTGGAAGGGGTCAGGTACCTGCCTGCTCCGTACTCTATGGCGGGAAGCACATTGAATAAGTCTTTTCTAATTTATACACCGTTAATAATAGCCTTGATTTTGCTTATGAAATTAGAAAGTTAAGTCGTCAGATCCTTTATTCTTCTCAAGCTTCGATATCACATCCTTATTAACTCTTATTCCTATTCGGGAAACTATAGAGATTATTTTAACTAAAGCCTTTCCAGATAAAAATGCCGTGTTTAATAGAGTCAGTTTTTCACAATTCTCTCAGTTTTTGCTGTTAGCTGTTAAGGACAACTATTTCACTTTTAATAACGTTGTTTATCATCCAATTGAAGGTGTTGGGATGGCAAGCCTACTAGGGCCAGTTTTTGCAAATATTTTCATTTGCAATTTTGAGGAGAGAATATTCTATGATTGCCCTGTTCAATGCCTTCTCCTACTGTATAAAAGATATGTTGACGATATCTTTGCGGTTTTTTATTTTAGTTTATGCTCTAAAGAGTTTTTTAGTTTTATTGACAAGTTACACCTAATATTACTTTCACCCAAGAACACGAGATTAATAATGGTTTGATATTTCTAGATATTAATGTATCCAGTACCCATTCTGGCATTCAAACTAGTGTCTTTAGAAAACCAACTTTTACAGGGTTGGGATTAAATTTCTTTAGTTTTGTGATATAAAATATAAAATTGGTGCCATTAAAACGCTTATCTTCAGAGGTTTTAACCTCTCTTTTACCTACCTTAATATGCATTCAGAATTTAACTTTTTAAAATTAAATTTTGTTAAAAATGACTATCCTTTATTCTTAGTCGAAATCTCTAAAAGGAAATTTCTCTCCGAGCTATATAACCATTACCTTCTTATAATGTTCCCAAGGAAATTGGGTTCTTGATATTGCTAGACATCACCCCTTTTAATGACCTGCTCCGAAAAGGTCTATCTACCATTTTAAGTAAATTTTACTGTCAAATAAATTTCAAATATATTTTCATTAACAGCAAAAATATTAGCAATTTTTTTCAGAGTAGAGGATGGTATTCCCACGCCATTGAGTTCGTGCATAGTATATAAGTTTACTTGCCCACGCTGTAAGCAGGAGACATATATAGGGGGCACGGTGCGTTCTCTCCAGGAGGAAAACTGTTCTCACATGGTTGCTAGACATCACCCCTTTTAATGACCTGCTCCGAAAAGCTCTATCTACCATTTTAAGTAAATTTTACTGTCAAATAAATTTTATATTTATTTTCATTAACAGCAAAAATATTGGCAATTTTTTTCAGAGTAGAGGATGGTATTCCCACGCCATTGAGTTCATGCATAGTATATAAGTTTACTTGCCGACGCTGTAAGCAGGGGACCTATATAGGGAGCACGGTTCGTTCTCTCCAAGCAAGATACTGTTCTCACATGGTTGCTAGACATCACCCCTTTTAATGACCTGCTCCGAAAAGCTCTATCTACCATTTTAAGTAAATTTTACTGTCAAATAAATTTTAAATTTATTTTCATAAACAGCAAAAATATTGGCAATTTTTTCAGTGTAAAGGATGGTATTCCCACGCCATTGAGTTCGTGCATGGTATATATGTTTACTTGCCCACGCTGTAAGCAGGGGACCTATATAGGAAGCACAGTGCGTTCTCTCCAAGCAAGATACTGTTCTCACATGGCTGCTAGACATCACCCCTTTTAATGACCTGCTTCGAAAAGCTCTATCTACCATTTTAAGTAAATTTTACTGTCAAATAAATTTTAAATATATTTTCATTAACAGCAAAAATATTGGCAATTTTTTTCAGAGTAGAGGATGGTATTCCCACGCCATTGAGTTCGCGCATAGTATATAAGTTTACTTGCCCAGGCTGTAAGCAGGAGACCTATATAGGGGGCACGGTGCGTTCTCTCCAGGCAAGATACTGTTCTCACATGGTTGCTAGACATCACCCCTTTTAATGACCTGCTCTGAAAAGCTCTATCTACCATTTTAAGTAAATTTTACTGTCAAATAAATTTCAAATATATTTTCATTAACATCAAAAATATTGGAAATTTTTTCAGAGTAGAGAATAGTAATCCGACGCCGTTAAGTTCGTGCATAGTATATAAGTTTACTTGCCCTAGCTGCAAGCAGGGGACCTATATAGGAAGCAGGGTGTGTTCTTCCCAGACAGGATACTGTTCTTACATGGGTTTAAGTTATAGAACCGGTAAAACATTGAGTAATAAAGAGTATTCGCCCGTTAGAAAACATAAAATAGATTGTAAGAGAGATGTATCCTTCCTTTCAGTTATTTATAATTTAACAACCATCCAAACTTTATTCAATCTCAAATTTCCTGCTCGTTTTTACTTCTCATTGTTATTCGACCATGTAAGGTAATGTTCTGTTTCTTTATTTAGTTTTACTATATTGTTTATTCTTTCAAATTCTCATTCTCCACCTCCCCCTATTTTATCCTCAAGTTCTGTACCATTCCGTTTATTTTGTTTGCATTTCATTAATATAATTTTGTTTCAAATATTTTCTACTGTTGATACCTCACTAGATTTTTGTTCGTTTGGTTTTCGTTAACATATTGTTCATTTTAGTATTTTACCGCCGTTTGCATCAATTTTTATTCATAGTGTACATCGGATGAAGTATAGATTTAACTTTAGATTTCAAATTTGTTTTATAGCTTCTGAAGATGGGTTTAGAAATAACCCGAAACACAGAGAATAAAGATGGGACCCGCCTTCTTCGTATTGTCCTTCTTACTTAATATATGTATATATATATATATATATATATATATATATATATATATATATATATATATATATATATATATATATATATATAGATATGGGTGTGTAAATCAAATTACCCTGGGATTGGAACCCACATAGCAAGCCACGGTGAAATAACCGCAACTTGAACTATCCTAAGAAATCGAGAGAAGGACATCAAATAAATGGGTCTATCGTGGGTGATTGGTTCACGCTGGCGCCTAGTAAGCGTGAGGTTCAGGTCCGTGAAGGTTGATATTTACTTTATTACTGATGCACGTTCCTTTTATTCCTTCGTCGCTTAATAGTCATCACCCGACCTTCGACTCTTGAGATCGCGAGTTTATATACTGGTAAGGACTGATTTTTGTATCAGTTCCAAATCGAGATGGTATGCCCTATATAACATATATATGCAAAGAAACTCACAATGACATTCACTTTCTCTAACGGACAATTTATTTCCCGATTACTATGGATCTTGGTATCCATACTTACATATCAAATTTATCCAGATAAGTCTATGGATCCTGCTATCTAAGTTTACATATCAAATGTGGTGAGAGAGAAGGGTAAATAAATCATTGGTAATAGAGATGAAAAGTGGAGGTATAGGGTATATATTATTCAGGGGATTTAATATTAACGTTAATCCGTAGAGGATTAAAAGTGAAAATAGTAGAGAATTTTATACTTCTAGCTAAAATGGAATTAGCATAGAGATAGATAGATAGGATTGTTAAATATCAAACGTTAAGATGCCAATGTGACTTAATGAAGATGAGCTATGAAGATACACTGCCGTGGTTATAGAGAAGGTGTATGTTTACGCCTGAAAATATAGACTGTAAATATAAATAAATCCCGAAGGAAAGGAGACTAACTAAATAAAATAACAAATATGTAGGCGAGGCTGAGCGTCAGAGAATAGTTTTCAATATAACAAAATACAATTGGTGGATACGAAGTAAATATGGAATATGACCAATTATGATTAACATAATAAAAAAAGCACCAACAATGTATAAGGTATTGAATGTATAGGAAAGTTGAAAGGCGATTTATATAGTTTGATTTAAAAGCTATTCGCTTTTGCAGCGAAAACCTTTCAAACGGTGATTTTGAATACATCAAGAAAGCTTTCATGAGACTAAAATATCCAGAGGGCCTTTTTGATAAAATTGAAGCATAAAGCAATAAAAATAGCTGAGAGGGGTAAACCGGTTAGGCTCACAGAGGCGGTCGAAGGTAATGAGCCTACCACGAAGGGATTGGAAGGGGTCAGGTACCTGTCTGCTCCGTACTCTATAGCGGCGAGGACATTGAATAGGTCTCTTCTAATTTATATACCGTTAATAATAGCCTTGATTATGCTTCTGAAATTACAAAGTTTAAGTCGTCAAGTCCTTTAATCTTCTCAAGCTTTGATATCACATCCTTATTTACCTTTATTCCCATTCAGGAAACTATAGAGATTATTTTAACTAAAGCCTTTCCAGATAGAAATGTTGTCTTTAATAGATTAAGTTTTTCCCAATTCTCTCAGTTATTGCAGTTAGCCGTCAAAGACAACTATTTCACCTTTAATAACGTCGTTTATCATCAAATTGAAGGTGTTGGGATGGGAAGACCACTAGGGCCAGTTTTTGCCAATATTTTCATTTGCAATTTTGAGGAGAGACTGTTCCGTGATTGCCATGTTCAATGCCGCCTCCTACTCTATAAAAGATACGTTGACGGTACCTTGATGTTTTTTACTTCAGTTTATGCTCTAAAGATTTCTTGGGGTTTTATTAACAAGTTACAGCCTAATATTACTTTCACCCAAGAACACGAGATTAATAATGGTTTGCTATTATTTTATACTAATGTATCTCGTACCCATTCTGGCATGCAAACTAGTGTCTTTAGAAAACCAACTTTCACAAAGCAGGCATTAAATTTCTTTAGTTTTTGTGATATAGCATATAAAATTGGTGCCATTAAAGCGCTTATCTTCAGAGGTTTTAACCTATCTTCTACTACCTTAATATGCATTTAGAATTTATTTTTTTAAAAGAATATTTTGTTAAAAATGACTATCATTTACTCCTAGTCGAAATCTGTATAAGAAAATTACCCTCCGGGATATATAACCCTTCCACTTCTTTAATGTTCCGAAGGAAATTAGGTTCTTTATATTGCCAGACATGACCTCTTTTAATGAGCTGCTCTGGAAACGTAGAAACTTTACTGTCAATTAAATTTTAAACTTATTTTCATTAACCGAAAAAATATTGGTAATTTTTCCAGAGTAGAGGATAGTATTCCGACGCTGTTAAGTTCGTGCATAGTATATAAGTTTACTTGCCCTAGCTGCAAGCAGGGGACCTATATAGAAAGCAGGGTGTGTTCTTTCCAGACAGGATACTGTTGTCACATGGGTTTAAGTTATAGAACCGGTAACACATTGAGTAATATTGAGTATTCCCCAATCATAAAATATGCAATAGATTGTAAGACAGATGTATCCTTAAATGATTTTTCTCTATTAAAAGTTGCTAAATGTACATCTACTCTCCGCATTAAAGAATCTCTTTGTATTAAATACAACCATCCAAACTCTATTCAATCTTAAATTAGCTGCCCGTTTTCACTTCTCATTGTTATTCGACCATGTAAGGTAATGTTCTGTTTCTTTATTTAGTTTTAATATATTCTTTATTTTTTTCAATTCTTGATACCAATGGTAGGAGAGTACTTCCTTTTCATATAGGCTGAGCCTCACTACATTGAAATATAGGTGAAAGACATACCTCTATTATATAATAGGAGAAGGGACAACTTCATTGTCATACAGTGGAAGTGGCCTCCCTCTATTGTCATCGAGGTGAAGATAACTGCATAAATTGCAATACAGTGAAAGAGCTGTAACTCCTTTGCCACACAAGGTAAGAGAAATTCCCTCATTACCATTCATTGTAAGAGACATCTTTCATTGTGTCGAAGTAAACCTCTTCTAAATGTCGAACAGCCGAGAATAGCTAGCTATTTGCCTTGCATTTGAAGACAACTGCTTCTTTGCCACACAGGGGGAGACACTATCGTTCATGTTTATACTGAGTCAAAGATCTTAGATTGCTACAAGGAGGAAGACCACTCTCCATTATCATAGAGGGGGAGGGACCATCCTCTATTGTAATAGGGGAGGAGAGATCTTTCCCCATCATAATACAAGTGAAGAGTCCTAATTCTAAAAATCATGCAGGAGAAGAGACAAACATCTACTGTCACAATGATAAAAGGTGAAAGGCCTCTTTAGGTTGATATTAGGCCAATGAGCAGTCTTTATTGCCATACATGGAAGAGGCCTACCCAGTTGTCCTATATGAGAAAAGTTCTAATTCCATTAAATGCAGTTAGTTGTACCTATTTTCATTATTATGCACTAGAAGGGTTCTTTCTCACTGGTCATAAAGGAGACCAGTAAAGAGACCTAACTTTCTTATCATACAGGGATATATACCTAACTTAATTTTTATAGATGGAAAGGGAATGACTTTCATTGACATACAATTAAAGAAATCTACCTCTATTTACATACATGTGAAGAGACTTACACCCATTATCATAGAAGTGTAAAGTCTTTACTCTTTGAAACTTAAGGGAAGATACCACCTCCATTACCAAGCAAAGAAAAACTACCTCTATTTTCATACATAGGAAGAATCTTCCCTCCATTACCAGACAAGGCAAGAAACCTGCATCAATGATCATCCAGGGAAAGATACCAGTAATCCACCTTTCCTGATTCCTAAATCCCTAAATAAGTTCACTTTTGTCTTCTTGACCTATATAACTTACGCAAAATTTGCTCTCCCCAACCTCTTTTCCACAACTTTTAAATGAACTATAATTTAAGATAAAAAAGATCCTTCGGTCTGAGCAGATGTTTCTTAGCTTCCTTCAATAATTCCTATTTGACCTCTTACAAAATCATATCTTTTTCAAAGGGGATAATATGTTTCGGATCTGACGTTGAATGTCTTATAACAAGATATATAGGCACTGCCTGGCACGGGCACAGAAATGCCAAAAAATCAGTAAATTGATAAAGAAAATATAGGTTTGTAATGGGGGTGAGATATAACTTTAAGACATGCAAGTCCCATCAAAATCATACATATCAATGCCCTGACAATTTAGTTCAATATATTAGTTAAATATTTTATAGATGATGAATCTCTTTGCAATTAATTTAAATTCCTATAAACGCTTCAAGATATTCTTAACCTATTTTCTTCCGCTCTCATTCTATATTATTGACAAGCCTTGTCTATATATGTATATCTGTATTTTTGTATCTCAAGTATTTCCTATTTCCAATATTATTAAAGAATAGTAATTATGCAAATAATCATAATCTTACTATTTTCGTTACCGAATTAACTTTCAGATAGACGTGGTTGTGTTGATTAACAGAGTGGGAATCTTCCCCAATAATACGTTAGATTTTAATAAGTAAGTTCAGAAAATATTGGGTAATTTGAGAATTCTCCCAAATATATTGAATGACTAACGTAATTAGTGCATTTTATTGTCTTTTTCTTGATAGATTTTTGCAATTTCTGTTCTTAGTACCATTTTCTCAACCTTAATGTGGTTACCGCTTCCTTCAAGTTATTCTCTCTATGATTATTATTAATAGACCATGCAAAGAACCACACTGAAAACTTAGCAAATTATAACATCAAGAAGAAGAATGGAAAAGGAATTAAACGTTTAAGCCGCACGGTTACGCAACAAAAAGACATTAGTCAATCTTTCAAACTTATCAAGCGTAGGAGCGGTCACAATATTTGTGGGCAAGGGATTCCTCAATCTACAAATGCTCGGTAAAAAGAACTTCGAAAACTGAGATGTAAAAGGACTACCAATTTCGAATGACATGGAATTTACAGTCTCAAAATACCTAGTAACTCCTTGGCTGTTTGATAAAATCTCGGTAAAGATGTATACAGAGGATGATTGACATCATTTACTATTTTTCTCTCTTCTTCCCTTGGATTCACGTTTCTACTTCAGACCCTACTTCATTTCAAAATCTACTAATATTGCATTTAATTACTACATTCAACTATTAAATACAACTACAATGGCAGCTAAGTAGATTTTCCTGATATATTTTAATTACCCCCTTTAATTGAGAATGAGTTTGATGTGGCTATAGGAGACACGCTCGAAATTTAATTAAGATTCGACACCTAGTGATAAATATTTGCCTAAATGCAAGAATAAAATCAATCGTTGCATGCACGAATTTCATTTCATATAATTAATTCGAGATAATATCATAGAGATACCAGGCAATGGCTTTCCGAATCCCCCCTACGGGGGGAGCTTGCGTTTACCTACTAAGATTAAAATTTAAAATATAAAAAAAACAGCCATGGTTAGATTTTTATAGATTTTCTGAACTTCGCTTATTAAAATAATTTTAAAAAGGAAGTATAAACTAAATTTCCCCGCCTTTCAAAATATCACTTTGCTAAAATATACTTATAAAAGAAGAAAATATATAAAAATAAATTTTCTGAATTTCACCCCTTTGTTTTTTGATCTTATAAAAGAATTATGAGAAATATCTTTAATAAAAAAACACAAGTCATAACTAAACTAAGATGCCATTATTATTCAAATACTCAAAAAACTTTCTTAAAATATAGAGTTAGTGATGATGATGATGATGATGATGATGATGATAATGATGATGATAGTGATGATTAGATATTCATTTATTTTCTTTTAAGTGTTTAAGAAGTAAGAATCCAAATGGTATATGTTGTGATAGTCTTCAGTAGTTAAAGCAACAACATGTAATCACAATCTTATTTGGAAAGGGTAAACAAGCTTGGGTGGGAATTCGCCCTCCTGTATAAAAATCTCATGAGTCCCTTAAAACACAATGGTTAGTAGAAAGACTTCTAGCTCGATCTATATTAAGGCTGCCTATTCTCTTTCCTAATATTCAAAATTTTGCCTACCTACTCTAATTCATTCTCTGCTATCGACCCATTCCAACGCCAGATTTGGGGGTTTGGATTAAACCTCTTTTAATTAAAAATCTTGATTCCTATCATTTCTAACAAGATTCAAACGTTTAAATCTTGTCTCGGTTATAATTGGATTGCCTCAATTTTCGTTGAATATGCGTTACAATATTATATTCTCAAAATGGGAATTTCCTATCCGAAAATTTTGAGATGAACTTAAATTTTTTTAGGTATTTTTAGATGAATTTTCTAACGTATATAGTTCTTAAACAATAAACAAGTTGGTGCTATGTTAGTGGGTGCTACATTATACATAATCTGTAAAAATTTCTAAAGGAACCTTACCTTCCATTCTGAATTAATAAATGCTTTTACATAAGGACTCGTCACATCTACTTGTTTTTTATAGGCAACATTATTAGTTCCTCTTACCTCTATATACTGAAGGTTGCACGCCTGATTGAGGTCCTATCTTTTATTTAGCCTCCCACCAAATCAATCACTTAAGTCCTATTAATATAAATATGATAAATATACTTATGGCCTTTATTTTGATTTGGAATCGTTTGAAATATAAACAAATTACAATTAATCTTACATAACTTGTAAGAAAGCTATTACATGTGATATTTTATTGAAATATGATATTGTAATAATTAAACTGCAAATTAGGAGAGGAAAAATCATTTTCATTTAAATTTTCATTCGAATTTCCATAACTGGAAAAGGACAAGGCATTGCCTTGTTGGTCAACGTTCATACAGAGAAATTTCTCCATATTTTCCTCAGTTCGAAAACTGGCTATGTTTCATAGAAAAGCATCTTTACTCTCCTAGTTCAGGAACATCCCCAAATACATATATCTAAATTAGGAATTTGCACACAGATAATTGCTTCTCAAAAGTTAACTTTAAATAAAACTTTTCAAGAGGAAATGAAATTTCTGGCGGTGTTATAACTAATTCTCAAAATATTGAGATAAGAATCAAGAAAACAATCAAATTTACTTATTAAGGGAATAAATTTGTTATTAAATTTAGGAATTTCACTTAATTTGATTATAAAAAAAATCGAAAAAACAATTCCTAAAGCTTAAAAATACGAATTTGGAAATTAAAGTACTATATTATCCACGATAAAGCTGCAAATATAGAAGTAAAAGTTTAGATTAAGGATTTCATATCCTTTATTCAGTTCATTCTAAGTATTTGAATGAATTTTAACTAAAGTTTATTTTCTCTGAATAATTACACTCATTTTAGATCGGCCTAAAGTGGTTATTTTCAAAAACTATTTTTCATCATAATTTGTGCTCATTTACTTTAAAAATAAGTGTAAGAGTTAAAACAACAACTGCGATAGGAGATTAATGAAACTTAATATATATATATATATATATATATATATATATATATATATATATATATATATATATATATATATATATATTAATATAAATATATATTTATATGCAGATACAACCGAAAAGAAAAAGTGAAAAACAATTCCGAGCGCTTTCGTCTTTATTCTTAAAGACCTTTTCAAGGAATGAACAAGAGGGTGGACATACATTGACTTAAATAGTGGAAGGAAGGATTGGACTACCCACCTCTGAACCTTAATTAGGGGTTACAAAATCCTGAAACAACTTTATTTGAGATTTTAAGTATATAGTGACAATGGGGTCTAGCGTGAACAAACCAGGGCTAAGATTGAAATTTTAGAACGCGTTAATGGAGATACATTCTAATATATTTTTCAGAATATAATTACTGCATTTTATGACTGGTTTGGCACTGTGCCAGTTAATGCTATGGTTAAGATTGTACATATGTAGAAAAAGCGCAAATTGTTCACTATGATTACGTACATTGGCTTGATGTTGCTTAACCCGGACATCTAGTTCTTTCCCAGTTTGTCAATAATAACATTTTTCGGAGTTGTTGCAGCCTATCGAATAACCAATGCCAGCTCTTTAAGAATAAAGATAAAAGCGCTCAGAATCGTTTTTCACTTTTCTTTCGTGGGTGTATCTGCATAACTTTGGCTCACGTGCACTTTGTGAGCTTTTTTTATATATTTATATATATGTATATTTATATAATAAGATTATGATAAAACCGCAACACTAAATTGAAATCCAATACCCCATTTCCAAAGGAAATATTCAAACAGTTGTTTCGAGAGTGTAACAAACTTCTCTTCTTGAAGCAAGTCTGAGCACAACTGATGGAAAGGATTAAGAGTTATACATAATACAAATTAAGTGTATATGGCGTTGATCTGCTAACGTCGCGGTACCGGGTTTGATCCAGGCAAGAGCAGACACAAACGCCAGCGCACGGAGAGGTCTGGCCACCAATTGGTCAACGCGCAGTACTCAGCCCATATAATGGGGTTAGTAGGTCTTATACTTCTCATCCTACACAAAGCCAATTATAACGCTAATTTGTTTCCTCTCCCGCCTTCACAGCACAACACACACGCACACACACACTGTTAGAAAGAATCCTGCCGATGGTATTTATATCCACATACCTCTGATGCGGAACTTGTCCCTCTATCCAGGGGCAACGAAGGTACCCCCAGAACGCTGTTTGGTGTCAAAACATAATACTTCCTGGCACCTTTCTTGAAATAAGACCGGCCCCTGTTGCCATTGGGATCACCAGCTATTGTTATACTGACCTATAGGTCTATTTTCTTATCTGGTCGGGATTAGCTGGATAAAGGCACGTTGGTACACCACCACCACCAACTGATAAAAACAAAGTCAAAACGCACTCACTTCACTAATGATATTCCCTATAATCTCAAATCTGTTAATCTTGTTGGTCATCGATAATTCAAGTACACTGGTAAGCAATAAGAACAAAGATATTTAACTTTGATAAAGGAATTTTTTAGTGTCATAAAAGTAAAGTAATCAAGCGAAATGTTACCTATAAATTTACTTAAGATGTCAATTTATTGAGATTAAATATTTCTAAAAGTTTATTAACCTATTAAAATCAATTGATGATCCTTTACAAATAGGTGATTATGTTTCCACAAGAGTACAGGGTCACCCCCAAAAAACTGGCCCCAAATTTCGATAGGCCTCATTTCATAATTTTCTGCAAGAATTTAATGAAACTTTGGTGATAACTAGTTTATTGTGTTTAAAAACATCTTATCAAAACATGAAAGTCTTTTGACTTTTGTTCTTTATTCTAGAGCACGTGTTTGAGGTGACCTCTGTGCATTTCTTGAAGCGCGGCACAAAGTTATCTATGACGTCCTTACAAACCGACAGACTAATGGCTCTGATCTCCTCCCTGATGGCTTCCTCGAGTTCCGTGATGGTTCTGGTTATCCTTGCGTACACTCTATCTTTAAGGTAGCCTCAGAGAAAAAAATCTGGGCGGGTAAGGTCTGGGCTGTGAGGTATCCACTCAAAATCAGTCTTGAGACTGATCACACGGCCACCAAAGTTCTCTTTCAGCCAATTTTGGAACAGATTTGAGGTGTGAGAGCTTGCTCCATATTGCTAGAATCAGAACTTCTCCATAAGCAACGGGAACAGGGTCTGCAGCTCCCTCTTGAAGATTTTGAGGACCTCAACATAGAGTACCTTGGTGACTGTCACTGTCGTGCTAAATTCTTCGAAGAGGAATGGTCCGATGATGCCTCTGGCTGAAATTGCAGTCTATACCGTGCACTTAGGGGAGTATAAGGGTTTGGTGGCTACCTTATTTGGTTTGGAGGTCCCACAGGAGACATTTGTCTTCGAGTTTCCCTTTACTTCAAGATGAAAGTGAGCTTCATTTGAGGTACAAAGGAGGTTAAGGAAAGTGCGAGTCTCCTGAATCTTCTCCAGTATGTTAACTGCTATAGAAATACTCTGCTCCTTGTCTGAGGCTGTAAGGGTCTGCTTCGTCTGTATTCTGTATGAGTAGGCCTTTACAGTCATTAATGGTAGTCTCGTTAAAGTCTCACGGGATATAATGAGGAACTGACTCCGCTTGCGCAGAGAGCCCTTTGGACTCTGTTGAACTGACTCTCACACGTTCTCGACCAGCTCAGCTGTACGCTTCCTGGGGAGTCCTGAATGGCTTGTACGGTTGTCCACTGAATGCATCGAGGCTCTCCACTGTGCCATAGTTCTCGAAGTGGTCCACACAGTCCTGAATTCTGCTCTTGGCGGGGGCTTTTTCACATTCGAACTGATGCACGAAAGTGTCCTACACTATCTTAAACGCGCCTGTCTTATAATGATGTTTGACGCAGTATATTCTATGCTGGAGCTCCCATTAAGATATAGTTGTGTTCACAGGCGTTGCTTCGGGTCATGTGCCTCAAAGTAAGAGTGATTAGTGAATGAATGAAGGATATATCACAAAAAGTGTGTGTAGGCCTGTTTTTCGGGAGTGACACTGTATTAGAAAACGAAGTAACGATCTATATGCTAGGCTTTCTTTTCTTTTCCGAAGTAAAAATAATTGATTTAAATTTATAATTTAGAGTTTCCAGTTCAACGACAATATCAAGAATTTCGAAGACTTTTTATACTTCTCTTCAACAATTTGTGCTTCAATTAAATTATGAGGTAAAATTATTGATAATGCATTCTGTGTTTAATCATTGAGACAAATATAAGAAATAGGTACATATATATTGGAAAGAGTTTCTAACGAACAGAGTGCAAGGGAAAATAATACTTTGGCAAATTAGGTATTTGGGGGGCCTTTGGGAGAGAATATTTCAATATTAATATAAAAGCTATCAATTAAATCGATTTTAAAATAGTTTAGGCCCATCAGAAATTAAATATCTACTCCACGGTCTATATAAATATATATATATATATATATATATATATATATATATATATATATATATATATATATATATATATATGTATATATATATATATATATATATATATATATATATATATATATATATATATATATATATATATATATATGTATATATGTCCAAAGAAACTCTTTCTAGAGTTATAATGCCATACATTAGTTTAATGGTTTAGAATTGCAGGCATAAATCTCTTCCTAACCGTTCTATTTCACTTTGGTAGCCTCTCTTCATTCACAGGAATACAAATTGCCCGAGTTCAGGTGAATAAAGTGGGATAAAGCAAGAGCTATATTTAAATAGATTAATTAGGTTTCAGAGTATAAATATACCTTTATATTACTTTCAAATAGCCGCTTTTACCATTAATTTTATTTCTAAAACGTTTTTATCAGGAATTGGATCAGGAAACCCTAAGTTCCCGTAAATAGCGATACTAAAAGAAATGTTGGATAACAATATTGTAACTTACGGGAAAAATGTTAAGGAAATACAGGAATTACTAAAATAATTGACCTGAAAAATTCGAACGAGGTTTTGGAGATAATAGCGAAGCCTATGTTTGAGTTTAGCTTAGGTGAACTTCTAGGGTTTCCCCTCGGAGGGTGTATCTTGTGAGAATGATACACCAGTTACCGAGAGGAGTTGAACACACTGCCGTCCTGAGTGGAAATTAAAAAAACTCTGTCACTGGATTAACGTAAAATCTCGGATGGAGTGGGGGAAAGTTACGCATCAGCAGTCGAGCGTATATTGCGGAAGGTGGATTCGATCCAGAACACCAGTCTCCGCTTGGCAACAGGTGCCTTCCACTCGTCCCTAGTTGGAAACCTACTTGTTGATTCTGATGTGAAGCCACTCGTTCCCTGCCGTAAGCAGTGCATTATGCGACTGTATAATTTGAGCCTAGCGTCTCTTTCAGTCGCCAACAGCTCAGCCGAATACGGCGATAATTCCGCCGAGTACACCAGTCCTACCTTAAGCCCTTTTGATTTACGGCCGTGACATTCCTTTAAGTAATTGGTGGCGCTTGCGGATCAATGGCGCCTCTGATTCTGCCCAAGACACCAGCCTGTAGAGTACTACCTTTGACTATTTGTCGTTACCACTTTGGTCCAAAAGCTTCCACAGGGCCGGGCGTAATGCGTTTAAACTTTTTGGAGCCCACTTTATTTCACGCTGAATGGCTCGAAGTCCAAGAAGGTGGTCGGCTTCAACGCTTTATCCCTTCTCTTTAAAAAAAATCTCCAGCCCTCTACCAGCTGCTATATTTGTTTTCATAGTTGAGCTGGTCAATAAAACACTAATTCTAAGAGATAATGCGTCGTGCCTGGTTCGTAGAGCGGATTTTGATCTTTAGAATTTCACAAATTTCCTGAGTGTTCTCAAGACATTGGAATCTCCACACACACTGGTTTTGTATGCATGAAACTACGGTTGCCGCGAGCCTGTCAGATATCAAGATTATCTTCTAGTGGGTTCTTGAGAAGGTGGGAATTTACGGCCAGACCAGTGTTTCGCGCCTTCTCACAGTGACTACATAGCAAGAATCAGGGCCGCCCTCCGGGCTGCCTGACCAAGAAAATAGGAGACGGTCGAGAGGAACTGAAAGTTGCCTCCCATTACGCCACGACTATTCCCATGAAACTACATCCCAATGCCGCGACTGCTTCATGTCGCTGTCTGTGACCTTCGAATTGCGGATACAAGCAAGAGGCATCGTCATTTGATGGAGCGCTCCGATGCAATATACGGCGACGACTGAATTGTTTCCCGGGCTGTTTAACACAATCTTGTTGAATGTCTCATTCTTGGTAATTTTCGCGCATGTTAATTGTCCCGCTCATGGATCCAGCCTGGTCATTCTTACTTTTCCTCTGCACTATGGACGGTTTCATGCAACAGAAACTTGTGGAATATTTGACTTTTTTGCAGAAGGCTGCCCTCCTTGATTATATTTGACTTTCTTTGGTGTTGGTCGCATGCTCCTGCGCAGAAAGGAAGCGGACCTCACCCCTGATGCTGGAGCGTGCTTCCTTCTTCTTGCTATTCGTCTTCTTGTTTTGTTTTTATTTTTATCTTTAGTTTTTTGTTTGTTCATTTTTTTCTTTGTTTGGTTTTATTTGGGTAGTTTTAAAGTAGCTTAACACTAGGCAGTCGCCAGATGAGCGCCTTAGAATAAAAAACCCCCAACAATCATGGTCTCCTTCTTCGAGCCCTCTTATGCGCGCTAGGCATTACTTGCTTAATTTAATGATCAATGCTTTAAGGTTGCGATTTTTTTATTGTAACCTTAGCCTTCTTCCCAAGATGTTGGGTTTTTAGACCTAAACATGTGGTTCCATTCCCAATAATAATAGACAGAAATTTATGTGCGTGACGGAGCTCCCACTATAGAATAAAGGCGCGTAGTCTGACGCATTCGCGCAAGCATTTTTTCCCCAGATATTTGTGTAATCATAAACGCAATAATCAAACATCTCATTTTGGGGGAAAAAACACATTACTCTTCCCTTAATTTCCTCCTCACCTGACGTTGTAGGAGCAACTCTGCTCGGATGTGAATGTTTCCCTTAGTCGCTGGTGCTGCCAAAGACTAAGGTCACCGCTCTTCTTGCCCCTTCCTTAAAATCCGACACAGCCATTGGTGCCCACTGTCTTTGCTAATGATTAACGTACTTATCTTAATCTTGCTTACATTGTTGAGCGATGTGAGCTCATCAAAGAAAATGGATGGGGAAGGGCAAAATAATTAAAATGGATGTCTATGCCATAATATGATACTGTAACCAGAATTGTGAATTGACGATTTTTAGCTTAATGATAGTCGAATGCAATAAAACACATGCCCGCTGATAAAGACGATACAGAGTCAGTGATTCGACTCTTTGTCTCCGGACTGGCACTTTCTTCTTTTACCGCCGGCGTTTTTTCCCTACACTTTTACGCTTTAGATGAAACTATTATTTTCTTTATCGTATTTTCGTGTATATTATTACCAGTGTTTGGTGTTGTTCCTTCAATAAATATTAATAAGAAATTTTATGAGTTAAAATTATTATTTTTAATCCTTTTTTTTATGATGAAAATAATCATTTTTACAAATTTTAGTTTCTTCTTCAGTCAAAATAATAATTCGAATTAGAATTTATACCTGGTCCATTAGATACGAAACCACAATGAAGATTTAATAATTTGTAAAACCCATTACCTACAACTACAATGTAGTTTAATGGCATAGTCTTACTGTAGCTCAAACCTAAAATTATTCTAATCAGATGATATTTTCTGTCTGATTATATATGTAATTTGGGAGAGGGGGGGGGGGGCAAACATTTACAAATATTTAAATTTAAATTGAGGCCCCATAAATAAAGGACATCGTAAAGTTCTTATTTGGGCATCATTTACCTTCTTTCACGGTGTAACGGGACACCTAATTCTTCAAGTTCATGTAAAGCTAGACGCCTGCTAAGGGTTTTAGCGATAATTCATTTAAATTTGATTGATAGCGTAACACTGGATTGCTATCGGGTGACAAATTGCCACACATCTTGAGATGGGATTCCAAAAAGATGAGGACACACCTCATTACACTATCGTCGCACGTGAATGTCTCGATGAACACTTCTCTCAGAGATGGATGAGGCTTCGTGATCCCATAGATTATTCTCCTCGATCTTCTGACCTAATTTACACCTGCCGATATTTCCCTTGGTTGTGTGCTGAATAATTCAGTTCCTGATGAGGAACAAGAACCACACAGGAGCTCACTACGAGAAAGGTAAATTCTTGCGCAGAAATCAACCAAGATTTGTATCGGAGTATACTATATTCTACGGTAGAAAGAACTTTTGAATGCATTAAAGAATGTGGTCTGCATTTTATTCGCTCGTTCCAAGTATTTTATCTCAGTACTTAATTTTATGGTTGCATCGGATAATGAGTGAACATGGCGGAAGTTTTTAATATGACGGGCGCTCTCTTTTTTTGCTACTAAATCGTGTAATACTTCTTCGTATACTTGTTAAATTGTTTTAAGATCAATATTTTGATGGGAAAAGAGTCTGTAAGAGTCTATAGAGTCAAGCAAAGTCAATATTTCCACCCAATTCTGAAGTGAATGATTTTTCCACGAGGTCATCATTAAATGCCATGACAGACGCTCGCTCGTATCAGGATTTGTTTGAGATTCTTTGCCTTTTTACACTCTAAAATAATGTCATTTTCATTAGGGAAATCGTGTGTCAAGGTTTTTATTTCGACGTTGGCGATCTAACCATTTTATGTGAGGATAAATCGAAGTTTGTTAACTTCATTTTTAGGCATAAATTCATACAGAAAGAGGTGGTCTGACGTGCAGGAGTGAATGAAAAATTAATGAATAATTTCGTTTTCGCTGTGATAGAAGCCTTATTTCTCGAGGGGCAGATTTAGATGTAAGCTTTTGTGAACACATTTTTTCAAGCTCATTTCTCTCCTTTGAGAGAATCTTGTTGATTGTGTGTAATAAATCTCGGCCAGAATCTTGTTGACTAGTTTAGTTTTTCCCTAGAGGTGATAAATCATTATTTTAACTTTTCACAATGGAATAGATTAAATCTGTTGTCAGAGACCGCTAATATAAACTAGTTTTTGAATGTCTACAGTCCATTACTGATTTATTTTTACCTTTCGTCTATAATTTGAAATATATTTTAAATTTGTAAACTTTAAAAAGTTTACTAACAGTAAAATATTTAAATTATACTAAAAATATAGCATAACCTAAATTTAACTGCAGTACGCCATATACATATTTAGCGCAAATAAATCGACGGGCAACAAATCAATGTAGTTATGTAGATAAACAAAAGTTTAATCATACAACGTTTCAGAATTTCAAACTTTGAGATTTTAACTTTGGCGATTTTGAATTATTGGATTTAGGCTTGCGAGATTTAGGCGAGTACCCCTTAGCCATAAAGCAATAATATTTATGAAATAAAGATAAAAAATTATATATTGAATTAAAAATAAAAAAGATGTGTCGATAGAAGTGACAATGATGATAAATGCATAAATTCCTTAAAAAAAAACTACGTTAAATTCCAATTTAAAAACAAACACAACAATACTAATTGATGGTATCGAAATATTCACTAAAAAATATATAGAAACCAAAAAAACTCATAAACCAAAAGACACTATAAGACCCAATAGCCGTCTGCATATATATATATATATATATATATATATATATATATATATATATATATATATATATATATATATGGAAAAATCACCAAGGTTCGCGTACCTAAGCAGTAAATGCCTTAATGTTCGAAATTACTTGAAATCTGCATTTTATTTCCATTGTGGGCTTGGTTGCATATATATATATATTTAAAGTCTACAGTAATGGCAGCGTTATTAACTTTAACTTGTACTTTCTTTATTTTCCTTACCAGTTTTGTTTTTACTGAACCTGTGAGGCGAAAAAAACACTCACAAAAGACATCTATTCTTATTCCAAGATGCTTTCGACCGTGTCAGCATTGCCTCTTACGCCTTGATGAAGATATAAAAATGTATAAAGTCAGAGTATAGTGGATAGAGGTTGTTAGGTAAATTGGTGAAAGGGAAATATGTTGAGTGTTGTTATTAATTATTTCTTCTTTTAACTACTTGTACAACAATCTCGACTTAATCTGTATATTGGTTCGTGTTCTTTTCCGAGCGGTTTCCCACTTCTGAAATTTCTCCTATTCGTTGTTCTGTCGTCTAGGGATAGTTCTATTTTGGCACGTACTTTTTGTCCGCTTTGACAAGCGCCTTTAGCAGACTCTCGGTAGCTGCGTCTATCTCTTCTAATGTAGCCTCGCTTAAGTCTGGTTGATGTTAGTCAGCAAGATCCTCGGCCTAACCGCGCCAATTCGCGCCTTTATATATTCCTCAAAGGACATCTTACTTGTATTGGATCTATCGAAATGGTCATAATGACCATTTTCTAGTCGCTGGTAGAGAGCGGACCTTTTTCAATGAGGTAGTTAAATCTGAACTCTAGTTATACTAAAACAATATCGGGTTTGGTTGCCCTTCTTTGTCCGAAAAAGGTTGGGAATTCCGGACCCACTCTCGCCACACGGGCCCTTTAAATTAGTATATCCAGGTTTCTTCCAATGTTGTTGAAGTTGTTAATGAAGCCGAACGACCTGGAGTGGGTATTTAAACCGCCATGAATATAGCTTTATCATTCCTGCCAATAACGTTCAAGAAGTGATGAAATAGCAGAAAATCCTTCCATGATGTTTGGTACCATACCATTATGGTAATAGTGCCTGTGGATGTCTCTACTTTAACTGCCGGGTAGGCCTCTTGCAGTTTTTGTGGCCTACTAAACTTTCTATCCTTTTTGATTGTCATTGCTACCTCATTAAAGTTAATATCGCCCGTGGTCTTTGTAATAATGTTATAGTTATATATTTTTATCGGATTGATTTCTGGGTTAATATTGATTTCGTTCAATAATATCACGTCTGGATCTTCTTTAATATATGAATTGCATAGGGAGTTCCTTTCTATTTACCACCCTGCTACATGATGGCTAATTATCTTTAGTTTTCTCTTTTGGTCCATATTAAATTCATTTAATTGTTCTTGTGAGTCCTCCGTTCCGCTTTATATACTTTTCATTAACAAGGGGTATTTGTTCTACTGCTCCTCTTTTTTTTGATTTCCTCTTTTGTCACCGTGAAACAGTGCCGCTGGTATGTCTAGATTACTGCTCATTATAATCTTAGGCACCTCTTTATCCGTGTACGGTCACCCAAACACATATTTATAGTAACCTTTTTATTCCCTGAATAATTTCTCTCGTGTTGTTCATTGGAAATGGCCGGTCTTCTGGTGCATATAATTTAAAACTAAATTCCTGGCTCTGTTCGCTTTTCTCTTGGGATTGGTTGCTATCGTTTTCGTTATCTTCTTCGTTTCTTAGACTTGCATTGCCTGCTGTTGTTCCATGTCGACGCTGCTAACCGTTGGGGGTTTCAACTTCCGTGTTACTATCTGCGACTCAGGCTGCTCTAGGCCTAATTAATCCTTGGGTGCCATTCTACGCCTGGGTTTGTCCGCTTCTTCTGGTTTAAACATATGGGTTCGGGTATCGTCGAAACTTTTTCTGAAACTTGCTTTTTTTGTACATTTAGGACTTCTGCCAATGGAAGACTATCCAGGCACCACATCTGTTCCAATCCATTGTCTCTTAGCATCTTTTTTAGTTCCTTGGAATAAGATGGCGGGTTAACAACGTTAAGTACATTTGCATGTAATATACATGCTAGCATGTTTAATGACTTCTCCTGTTTTAACTCCATTAAGTTCTGCATGCCTTGATAATGGTCGACAGGGGCCTTCGCTACTTTTGCGTTTTTTTGATTCTGTCTTTCTTCTTCTACCTTCGCTTTTCTCGACGGTTCTTTTCTATAGGTTCCTTCTTGATCGGGCATGTCATTGCCATTGTGCAGTGGTTTCCACCGCAATTTAAATATTTCTTATATTGGCAGCTGCATTCACTCAAGTGTATTTCAAACTACACTCCGAAAACCATTGTTCTTCCTTATGTGGGTACTCCTTCGAAGTATGCTAATCTAGCATGAAACAATAGGAGCACGTTAGCACAGATCAAAGTCGGCTCTTTGAATTGTTCCTGGGTTAACTTTAGGTTAAAGGCTAACAGCCCCTTCTCTTTTGCCTTTCTCGCAATGACCATTTCTCTTATTATAACGTTGAAAACATGTGTATATTCTGCATTACTGTGTTTATTCACAAATTCTATCACTTCTTTAACCTTTGTTCAATCCTGCTTCGTCCTAATTTCTTCTTTTATTTCGTCCGAAGGTTTTCGCCTATCCAAAGGTCAATTTGCCGGCAGAAAATGTCCTTCTGTGCTTCTATCTTTGGAGGCACCTTAGCTTGTAGGCCTGTGTTATCGGTTTATGTAATAGGTAGGCTACTGGCATCAACTTGCCGGATTCAATAGGACCAGCAAAAAAAAGCGACAAAATGGATGCGCGGTGGTCCCATTAAGTCCCAACATTAAATCTTTGAATTTTTTTCCTCTTGGTTTGGATGTCCTCGCCCGACGTCATGGTGATCACCTCTACCCACATTCGCCATGGTAAAAACATCTACCCCCCTCTTCATGGTAGTCATCTCTACCCCCCGCCGTCATGGAAAAATCTTCTGTCGTCTTGGTAACCACCTCTATCCCCCGCTGTCCTGGTAACCACTATGACCTCGTCGTCATGTTAACCACATATAACCCCTGTCGTAAAGGTAACCCCCTCTAACTCTGTCATCATGGTAACGCACACTATCCCCCTCATTATGGTGACCACCTCTACCCACCTCCGTAAGGGTAACCACATTTACCCCCATCATCATGGCAACCACATCTATCCCCATTTTCATGGTAACCACCTCTATCCTACGTTGTCATGGTAACTACCTCTATCCCCGTTGTTATGGTAGCTACCTATACTCCACTTCGTCCTGGTAACCACCTATATCCCTTTCGCCATGGTAACCACCTCCACCCCCTTCGTCATGGTAACCATCTCTACCTACCTTTTCGTCTTCATAGTAACCACCTCAACCCTCTCTCGTGGATTTGGATAATTATCGTCTATAACAAAGGAAAACAAATAAGATATTACACTAAGCCCCCCAAAAAAATCTTACCACTTTTTCACTTACTCTGAAAAATCCCATTCTAAAAATATAGTTAGAGATATAAATAAATATATATATATATATATATATATATATATATATATATATATATATATATATATATATATATATAAACCATGCATTTACTTTTCTTCCTGTGAGTCAAACATTCCCATACACTAGCCTTAGTAACAGCATAATCCCATTCAACTTTGTGGTACGTACCACCCTCAAAACAACAATTACACTGGGGAACACCCTGTATTTGGTGAATTGACAAAAGTACATTTTCCTACCTAATTCAAGCATGCTGAATTCAAATCTGAAATCAGATTCTCTCTAAATGCTACAGATTTTTCTTAATATCAATAACTAATATTATACAATAATATTCATTTTATGACGCCTATCATCATGCCCTGAAGTAATTTTGAATCATCCTTTTGCCTTATTTATAGTAAAGCAGGTTTTTTTGCACAAAAATTTTATTGCATATGCAAAGAAACTTAAATTACACATTAGAATTACAAATACTGTAATCAAGTAGATGTTAATTTAATAATGACCGTACATCAGGCTGAAGGACCTCTTCTTGATTTCAATCGGGCAAAATATTTGCGTTTGTAACTCTTTCTCTTGTAAGTCTCCTTTAGCTGATCTCTTCTCATCGTCCAGCAGTAGTCTGCCATCATGTGTCTATCCCAATGACCTAGGTAGTGCTTTTCCATCGGCATCAAATCCTGATGGAAGCATTCCCCTTGTTCGTCGCTCACGGCTCCCAGATTCTCTGGGAATCGGTCGAGGTGACTATTTAAGAAATGCAGCTTCACACTCATGTCGCATCCCAGATCACGATATGCTAAAAGCATATTAGTAACCAGATCCTCTTAGTTAGGCGCTTTTTTGTTTTCCAAGAAGTTATGAACAACGGCAGAAAATGAGAGCCAGGCTGCCTTCTCTTTTTCATTCATGGTGTTCACGAATCTAGAGTCACTCAAAAGTTTTCGATTTGGGGACCATCAAATACTCTTGCTTTTATTTCTTCGTATGAAAAAGCAGGAAACGCCGGTACTATATACTGAAAACAATCATTGTCAGTGATCAACGCCTTGACATACTGCTTCATCAACCCCAGTTTGAGATGAAGTTGAGGGAAAACGATCTTCTCTCGACTTACGATTGGCTCATTAACAATGTTTGGCATTCCTGCTTCCAAAGTTTCCTGAACTGGCCAATCATTTTGGGACCAATATTTGTCACGGGCTCGACTGTCCCACATACAAATATAGCATGGAAACTTTGTATATCCCTTCTGCTAGCCAAGGAGAAAGTTGACAATCTTAAGGTCTACACATATGATCCAATTGTGTTCATGGTACTTAAGGAAATCCATGACCATTTTTATGTCATCGTGAGTTTCTCGCAGGTGGACAGAGTGACCGAGAGAAACTGCACCAAAGTCATTGACATTGTGCAAAAGGGCACACTTGTGGCTACGCTTGGAGCTATCCAAAAACAGTCTCCACTCAGCAGGGCTATAGGTGCCAAGTCCCAACTCGGTAAACAGAGCAGGAACATCGTGGCAGTATACAAATTGTTTGTCCTCAGAGAAATACTTAACAAATTTACTCTCCCTTGTTCAGTAATATGATACCCGTACCGACCTGCCAAGCATATGTCTTTCACTCAACTTGGAGGCTAAAAGTTTTGCAGTTTTCGTAGATAGCGCCAAATCTGATGATTAATCTGCAAACTCTGAATCCATTCCGTCAACTTCCATATCAGATACATCATTGTTATCCTTGGAGGAAGCATATCCACTGAAAATTGGAACTAGTAAAGACTCAGAATGAGGTACTGGCCGGATTGCCGAGGGAATGTTGAGGTTAGTCGATCTTGTGCCGATTTTTCTTGTCAATCCCTTTAGTATTCACCAGACAGAAGTAACAGTCCGATACATGATCATTTGGCTCTTGCCACACTATGGATATTTCAAAAGAAAGACCATTTCTCTTTCTTTTTGTCCACTCACGAAGATGTTCCACACAACTATGTCAAACAGCATGTGGGGCCCACTTCTTATCTTGATCACCAAGAGGAACATCAAAATATGCCTTATAAGTGCGGATATATTGCGCCTTTGACGAACTTGCATGTAACAGCTACATATGTAGCAGAGGGTGGCTGTATCATTAACGTAATTTCCTCTTAAGGAAGCCATCACTCTAACGTGAGACCTGAAAAAAGAAACAAAAAGGCAATATTTTGTACAATAACACTTATTACTATCTTACTACTATGTACTGTAAAGTATTTGCTTTCTACAAACACCCTCTATGTTCGTTCGGAGGGCAGTTTTCAGGGAAAGTGAGAAAATAGAATTTACAGAATAACTATAGCATATAGGTAAAAATGGATTAAATATTTGAAATCAACATGAAATAACGAATTAAAATTGGCAGATAAATCTAAGTGACCAGAAAATGTGAACCGAAACCTGGCCAACACCGAGACCAGTAGTATCTAATGATATTTGTGACAATAAAATAAAAAACTAAACGATGTAATAATTTAAGATAAAGCAACTGATTTTGGGACAGGCTAAGAGGATTGCAATTGACTTAATGCCAAATAATTCCTTCCCGAAAATTCGCCTATTTAGCTGTTGCAAAGGAACGCTAGGCAGAATGAATTGAACTTCATGACCAAAGAATCGTTCCTCATATCCTTTCAACCAGAATTCCACAAGGTGAAGTAAATTGAAGTTTTAGTCGCAGGTGACTCTACATCTCACTATGTCGGTCGGTTGGTCTTCATTTTGCTTTTTTTTTATTTTGTAATAACATTGTAACTATTTGGGCAATTCTAACGAGATCTGAAACCTTTATGTTGTTTTACATTCTCTTTGGAATGATATAATTGTCAAAGTACTCCCATGGTTAGCCCGGGAATTATTTTGTTTTTGCACTAACATCATGACTATATGGCCGATTCTAACAAAATTTGAAACCCTAATGTTTTTTAAAAATTCCCTTTGGAATGATATATTTGACAAGGTCCTCCCAAGATTGAGCAAGGAATTATTTTATTTTGGCAATACCATCATAACTATTTGGCCTATTCTAACGAAATTTGAAACACTTATGTTGTTTTGCTTTACCTTTAGAATGATATAATTGAAGAGGTCCTCTAAAGTTTACCCCGGGAATTACTTAACTATTAGGTCGATACTAACGAAATTTGAAACCATAATTTTTAAAAAAATCCATTTCAAATGACATATTTAACAAGGTCCTCCCAAGATTAACCCGGGAATTATTTTATTTTGGCAATACCATCCTAACTTTTCGGCCGATTCTAACTAAAGTTGCAACTCTTATGTTGTTTTCCATTCTCTGTTGAAATATATAATTGACAATGTCCTCCCAAGGTTAGCCATGGGAGTATTTGGCAATGCCTTCATAAGTACTCGACCGATTCTAACGAAATTTGAAACCCTTATGTTGTTTTACATTCTTTTTCGAATGATATAATTTACAAGGTCTTCCCAAGGTCAGCCCGGGAATTATTTTGTTTTAGCAGTAACATCCTAACTATTCTGCTGATTCCAACGAACTTTGAAAATATTATGTTGTTTTACATTATCCTTTAAATGATATAATTGCCAAGGTCCTCCCAAGGTTTGTCCGGGAATTATTGAAACTTTTGAAGTTCGTAAGGTCATAAATCAGAATAGGTGATAGCACGCGCCCTTTTGGTCAGCAAACCTTGACAAAATGATATAATTTACAAGGTCTTCACAAGGTCAGCCCGGGAATTATTTTGTTTTAGCAGTAACATCATAACTTTTCTGGTGATTCTAACGAAATTTGAAAATATTAGGTTGTTTTACATTATCCTTTAAATGATATAATTGCCAAGGTCCTCCCAAGGTTTGTCCGGGAATTATTGAAACTTTTGAAGTTCGTAAGGTCATAAATCAGAATAGGTGATAGCACGCGCCCTTTTGGTCAGCAAACCTTGTTGACAGTGAAACCAGTTTTCACTGAGCAAAATGTTTAATTATAAACAAGAATTTCCCTTTCATCATGCAAATAAAGTAGCCATAGTTTCGGTATAAAGACGATTTGGTGAGAGCTATAAATGTCACTAGACCTAATAGGTATTTTAATAAGTAAATATGGTTCTAATATCCTGTACACAGGGTGAGGTGGATAAGTTGTCGCCAGTAGTAAATTTAAATTCCGAGCATGGGTGTTGTCCAGCGTAGATTCTCTCTTATTTCTCACATATAGAGAATCAGATGCGCTCCGTCTGTCAAGTAAGTAATACCATGATTGAAATCAATCCTCCCCCAAATTGGAAAAGGCAAGCTGTGCTGCTGGAGATTTACGCCGTCAGCTCCAATGCGAAGAGATCCGAGTGATTAGGTGTCAATCTGAAGAGAATACAGAGGAGGCTGGATGAGTTGGAAGACTCAAGCTGTGATTACGAGGGTAAGGCGGCTTGAAAACTCACTCTACGCATTCTGATACGTAAAAAAAACCCTGAATTTGTTGTGGAGACCCATGCAATCATGAACAACGATCCAAGATACTCAATGAGGTCCATAGCCATCGACAAGGGAGTGTCAGAGTCTCTCACCAGGCAGTTATTGTAGGACGACTTCCGCTACTACCTAAACAAAATGAGAAAGGGAATGTTTCTGTCACTGAAGAGGAAATAAAAGCAAAAAGACCGTGCTGCGCAGTTTGTGAACAAACTGAAGTATTCCACAAAGTCTGGCATGTTTTGGTTCTTCTCACACGAGCAGATTTTTGGCCAGGAGGAAATGGTGAACTTTAAAAAACCGTTTTCTTGCTATGTCTATCGAAGATGTATCAAAAGTCATGAAGACCACATAACATGTTTGATGTGGTCAGTAGCGAGGTCCACGTCATGGTCCCGTTGATCTTTATCTTAGGCTTTTCCAGTTGACTTCCATTTTGTGTATCTGTGACAATTCTAATATCAATTCTACAGAATCAAGCAAACTAGAGAACAAAATACACAAATCTACATTTTCTTGCAAACACTCATTTGATTTCCTTTAAAATCGCACAGATGATTCTTGTAATTTGCCTCTAATACTAATGAAGTTTTACTTCATTGTACAGAGATAAAAAAATATAAGGAAAATAACGTGTCTTTGAAGAAAGCTCACGTCCATAAGTAGGAAAAGATAACAAAAATTTCAGGTTCCAAGTATAAATTCGTAAAGTAAGTAACAGAATAATGTGACACGCGTCATGTAAACTACTACCGATCTTAGTACTCAGCTATTATGATGGCTAGACGAGGTAAGATCGATAAATGATTCATACAAAAGATGTCCAAGTGTAATAGTGACGAAATGAGGTACACGAGTCAAAGAAGAAAACAAATCTTCCTAGAAAAACTACTCTCAGAATCGCAAATTGTAAAAATGTCGATTAAGGCTGATTTGAGAGAGCAGACAGATCTTCACATGAAGTTGCAGACAACAATGTTCTAAATATATCCTGTCACTACAGATAGATCGAAGACAGGAACACTCACCTTCTTGGAAACCAATCATAGTTAAAAAGAATAAAGATGCTATGTTGGCTTCAGTTACGGAGCCTATCTGGTGAGGTGACTAAAATATGGAAAATATTTTTCTTTAGAAAATAAAGCAACATTATTATTTTGAAGTGGGATGAGAATAGAAAGCAAAGTAATGTTCAGGTGAAATATTGAATCTCATAAAAAAATATGGTTAAATTTTGAAATGGTATTATATTGAGGGGCATGTTTACAGGCGCTGGAGTCTGTCCGCTGGTCCTTTTACGCACCGAAATAAACGCCGTGAATACCAGAATCTGCCTTAGGAGCATGTGGTCTACTCTCCCCAAACATCAGGACTACGCGAGACTGTTTTCATGCAAGACAATGTTAATTGTCTTACAGAATCCCTTCGTTCTGGGAGGGCTAACAGCCCTGAAGGGCGTCTTATGAATACCTATTATTATCATAATATCATCAAAGAAGGTCAAGCAGTCTTTGGGGCTAAAATATCTATGTGAGGAACTGGCCTACCCAGAGCCCTGATTTAGATCTGATAGTAAAACTTTACTCAGGTCATGACTCGGAAACCGACGAACATTCAAGATCGTTGGCAAAGAATGTTAAGATGAAAAAAATGAAATAAAATCACGTCCAAACAATGGGACTATTAGTTAAATCTTGCTGCCGAAAATGTGTTCAAATAATTCATAACAAGGACCTGCATAATTCTTCTTAATATTTAGTTAAATTGTCCTTGAGCTAATTATGTTGTTTTCTAGTTATTCGATGCATTTACATATATTTAGCGTTCTCTAATATTAACTCATCCTTTCTTCAGATGGAAATTACCTTCTTTATAGGATTTTTACCCATTGTTCTATGAGATTAACCTCAGAAACTATGAGAAGCAAATATCAAAGAACTTTCAGGGTAATTTTCAAGGAAATTAAACGAGTATTTTTAAGAAAGTGTAATTTTGGGTATATCGTTCTCTAGTTTTGAACGGTGCAATATATCGCAATTGGTGCCCTTATCCACCTCATCGCTCCGAACTGGCTTTATTAAATTACACATAACTATACTTTTCTTCATTGCGAACTTTCCTCTTCTTCTAAAATAACGCTTTGTTTCCATCTGGATCCGTATTTTCCTTCAACCTAACCCATTTATTTACTGTTTTATCTACCTGATTAATCGCTTATTTGATCGCTCTTTTTGCATCATTAATTGACTCTCACACCGACTATAGGGTAGGAACAAAGGAAGCTATTCGGGCTGCTTATCAAAGAAGATGGGAGACAGTCAAATGGAACTTAAAGTTGCGTGCCATTGCGCCGCGACCGTTTGCATGAACCTACCCCCAATGCCGTGAGGGCTTCAGGGTGCTTTCTGTCGTCCCTGAATTAGACACACTTGCGGGACGCAACGCCATTTGATGGAGCGCTCGTCAGGGCCATACGTTGAAGACTGCGTTGTCCCCCAGACTTTTCGGCAAATTCTTGTTGAATGTCCCAGTCTGCGCGATCTCCGCGCACGTTACCTGTCCCGGTACCGGAATGGGTGGGGTCGCTACCGCCTGTCCCTTGTACTCGGGACGAGTTCGTGCACATTGACTGGTGTACTTATAGCCTTTTGGGAGGAGGCCGGCCTTCTCCCCTTTATTTAACTAGGTTTTGTTTTTGTTATTGTTGTTTTCTCTGTAGGTTGCACGTTCCTGCGCCAGGGGGAGGGAGACCTCCCCCCGACGCCGGAGCTTGCTTCATAATTGTCGCAATCATCCCTTTTTATCGTTGTTGTGTTTTCATATTCTTATTTTAAAGTAGCCTAGTGCTAGGCCGTCGTGATTGCGGCGACTTATGCCCAAGTGGGCAGTCGCCAGATAGGCTCTTAAAATTAAAAACAAAGATCCATTGATTGACTCTCTAGACTATAAATCGTCTGCTTGTTATTTTCCATTTCCTCTCAACTGATCCTTTTCCATTAAATATGCGCCCTCCGAAATTCAATGTATCTTTTAGTTCTATCAACTTCACATACATTTATACTACCTAACATCTTTTCCTACAAGTTGTTTCACATTTTATTTCTCCAGATGTTCATACTTATTTCCTTATATTCCTCTTCTGTAAAACAAGAACTTTGGGCTTCTGATTCGGTCATACATGCCATATTCATTCTTGTCTCAGCATACTCTTTCCTCCAACCAACAAATCAGTTGTACCATTACATTCCATTATTTTTTATTTGAATTTGATATCTCTTTTGATAAAAGTTTTTCTCATCGTTTAGTTTCTCTCATCTAAGGATTATACATTGTCTAAAATGCAATTCATGCAAGGTGTTCTAAAAGGCAGGTTATTTTAATTATCACCCAAACATCTAATCATTTGTGAATATCATTCAGAACCATCAAACAATTCCCATTTCTAATACCACTCTCTTCTTGTCCAAAATCATTCACGACCTGGTTTATTATAGTTATTTTTAGCATTATAGGCTCTATATACTACAACACCCATATTTTTACTCATGTAAACAACATTTCTCTTACATAATTCTGACCTCATCACATTCACACCGTTATTACCCTACAGAACTCTTCACTTAGTAAAACAACCGTTTAGTATTTACTCGTACCATCTCAAGTAAGAGTGGACTGTTTACCATTCCTTCTTTCACATTAAAACACTTCGTTTGAAGTGATGACAATTTTATATTATCAAGCAGCGAAAAATGGCTGTTTTGAGCCTTGTTACTATCTCTCCAGTCTTTACTTCACATTGAGTAAACACAAAATTTACATATTGACTGGAATTAACTGGCTTAATTAGGCTGGATCCACAATATCCTCTTTATTATTTCCATTTCAAACTGGCCTTGCAAACTTACATACTGTAGTTTAGGATAGAGAAAAATTTCATCCAACACACAACCATTTATACAAAGAATAGTGGCAATATGGTCATAAACTTCGGACATATTAGAAAAAGAAAATTCCTTTGTATGTTAATGAAAGGAACCTCGGAACAACGTATAAACAGGAGCATAAAGTAGCAAATAAGATTTGAAATGGCGGGTAATTTCCCTATATCTTTTAAGAAAGGAAGATAAGTAAGTGAACGTGTAAGATATTGAATCAAAGAAACTGTAATTTGCATGGGTAACAAATTATTCTCATAATAATTTCCTTAAAGCTTAAGGATACAAACTCGAAAATGAAAATTATAAAAACTAAAGATAGAGTCCTCAATGACCAAAGCTTTACCCGAAATTATTTATTTCTACCGTTGTTTTGAATATTAAGGAGGTGTTGAGGTTTTGATTGTAATTGTTTATTTATCTCATCTTTCACTATACCCTGAAGTTTGGTTTGTCCACGCATCTAAGTGGCTGATTTTCTGCCACGCCAAGTTATCCAAATCATAATGCGAAAATGTACTTTTTTGGTTGTTTCCTCAATGTATGCTTCAATGTAAATTTGTAGTCAAATTCCAAGTTTCTACTACATAGGTCATAGTTGAGATCATGTATGGGTTGATTACTTTTCTTTTCAGCTATATGGATATTTTTGGTTTTAAATATCATGCTTTCCTTTCCAAATGCTATCCAGTCTAGAGTGTTTTCCGTGGCGGGTTTATTGATCTTTTTGGGTAAAATTGTAATATGTTGATTCAGATAGATATATTTATTTACCATTCCAATTTGCGCGATCTAAATTGTGATGTATATCATGACGACCTTGTGTTTTGCAAGATTTATTTTTCGGCTGACCTTTTTCCTCGCATAGGTAGATTCTTGAAGTATTTGTTTGAATATCAACTAAGTTATCAACTATGAATCTTGGTGATTGAGGCAATACCCCATCGATTTTAATCTTGTATTTTGCCAGTTTAGCCTTCGGAATATTCCCTCTATACAAGACGTGAATAATTTTGAAGAAAGAATATCTCCTTGTCTTGCATTTTTGTTTAATTGAAAAATGTCTGAATTCTTATTCAATCTAATGTAGGTTCTGCAAATTTTGGTATGAGTTATATGATATTTATGCCAATTTTATTTCAAATCTACCAGCTAATCTAAGTCATGAAAAAAACAGGTCTTCAGCTAAAACCCTGTATAATTGTGAAGGTGTATCTCCAGTGCAAATCTTGCTGCTTCTTCGGAACTGGTTCTGATATGGATAAATCTTAAGGTGATTTTGTTCAACAGTGGGGGGTACAACGAGTAATTTCAAAAAGTGGAACTTTCTGAGTTATTGAGAAGTGTCTTCGTTGATTGTTCTTCTTTATCTTTGATATCACCTTGAAATACAGCTTGTGAAGCTGTGAGTTCATACTACCTTGTGATCCGAAACTCTAAGAAATGCAAGCTAGTTTAGTTGGCTTTTACTTTTTCGCAGTTCGCGAAATTACTGAAAAATTAATAAGTAATTTTTCAGTAAATTTTGGCGCTTTTTATATGTATTTCATCTGCGCAAGGTTGTGCTTCGCGAATATTAAATTTGAGTAATAACTTGCCTACAAGGCAAAAATTGAGGAAAATATTTTGAACATTTGTTGTTAATATTACTTTTTACTTGTGAATAATAAAAAATATAGATTAATTAAATACTAGAACTGCACTTCTTTATGGGAAATCCACTTTTACTAGGAACTCTTTCAGTAATAATATATTTATTATTAATAATACTCTCCCCTTCGGTTTTTCTCCATGAGGGAAGAATGCCTTTAATTAGTTCCTTTTTACATTTCTTAAAAAAAATGAGAAAGAACAATGCATCTCTGTCGCAAAATGAAGAAAATATTTAATTATTGTTGTAGACACAATCGAAGAAGGAAAAAGGTATAAAATAGCCAAAAGAATTCAAAAAGAAAAATCTCACATAATATCCGGAAAAGAGGTAGATGGTACAAACATCCAGGATTAAGAAAGAATAGTTAAAAGAAGTAAGGAGTACTATGAAATGTTGTACTCAAGCGACAACAGAAACCAGAACCATAACCAACCAATAATGAAGAGCCACAAAGTGCGAGGTCAGGACAAAATCACCATTGGGGTTGCAGAAATATTCTGGAGATGTCATTGTGGACAAACGAACTTACCTTTTCACTGAATGTCTAAAACAAGGCAAGATTCTGAAGGGCTGGCACAATGCTTTAATAATTATCATTCAACACCCAAAACCAATCAGCCTTCTCTCGTGTGTCTATAAACTCTTGACAAGAGTCATTCGCAACAGACTGCAAAACCACCTAGATGACCAACAACCGAGAGATCAAGCTGGATTCAGAAGAGGCTTCTCAACGATACATACTCTCCACCAGCTGAGGTATCGGAACTCAGCTAACCTTTGTCAGTACTAAGGTTGGTTTAGGACAGGCCTTGACAAAGGTAGTGACAATATTAATATTTTAATCAGCTTTTTAATCCTAAAAATATATTGACAATTGATGCATCACTATCGGGATGCAAATCAATTTTATATATAAATATATGTCACTAAATTTTTATGTCAACCAATAGCATTAAAATAGGTTTAAGATTTTACCTAACTCATCAAATGTAATAATTTAATCTGACTGGGTGTTTTTTTAATATTAAAATGGCTTCGCATAACCTAAGATCATATTCTTTGTCATATTTGTAAATTACTTTGAAATTTTAGAATATATTTCTTATTTTAAGCTATCCATATATTATTCTTAGTTGTTTGTTGATCTTACTTGGAATGAGTCGGTATTGTTGTGCTCTTATTTGTTATGTTATTGGTGGTATAGCCAATGTATGACGAAGTGGAGCCATTACTTGGAAATTTGAATTGGTATATTAGGTGATTGTCAGTTTTAGTTTTGATCTATTGCAAAATTTTGAAAAAAATTTAGCGCTTTTGAAATAACATTGGACAGTTAATTTTCTATCGGTATCTCGCAGAACGAGATCTTTCTTTAGGATGTCTATTTATGATTTTCTTCCTTTATCTTTTCCTAATTCTCTGATTCAAAGTCATTTTCTTTTGTCAAATATATATATATATATATATATATATATATATATATATATAATTAACAAACCACAAAGGAATGAAAACAAACAGAGCTTTAGAGACAAACAAACGTCTCCTCTTCAAGGTAGAGGAGGAAGAGATATACTTAATAGCAACAAAATTCCGAACGCACTCCGCTGTTTAAGAATACTGGCATACTGACCGACCAAAATTAAGGCTCCATCTGGGGATGGTTTTAAGAGAGCTTTAAATACACAATTGGACGAGAAGTTAATTGATTTCCTCTCGACTAACGAAGACTTTAAGGCTAACGTAAGGGTCGGAGGCTTCAGACACAATCTGCATGTGAATTTTGAGGTGTCGAATATATAGCTTGAAATTATCTAGATGAGAGCGTTGCTTTCTATCAGGCAACACTCTGAGTATCACCATAATCCTCTTAATTCTGATTTATTTACCATATTATTATCAACCTTAACTTCTCTCGATTTGAAAATATTAGAGTCACTGTACAACAATAAAATAAATCAAATCCTAAATAATTACTCCTCAATTAAACTATTCACTATACAACCAACCAACATTTCAATACATTAATTAGCCAACTGTAAAAGCTATCGCGGAACCCAGTTCACACGGCTCAAATAAAATACACAAGAAATTTATATAAGATTAAGGAACTAAGGGCCGACCAAAAATTCACCAGAATTTACATATTAGAACGGTGCTAAATTACGAGGTATCCGCAAGGGGTTAAATGAATACACATATAAGAGTATTTACAGTATTATTTACATCAAAACCTAAATGAAATAAATTGACTGCTAACAAATTATACAGGGGTACATCGAATAATAAGAAAAGTCACAAATACTTATTACCATCTAACGAACACAAGTCGTTCTAACCAAAGTAGATATTCGCGCATACAAAAATGGGTTCTATGAATATTTTGCCTAAAGCCGAAACGACACGCGCCGTTGATGATGAAATAGGCTACGCTACTCTAGTGACAGGTGTTCCCGGAATAACCTCCCTGTCTTACGTCCCTTACTCGAAGGCCCAAAGTTACATGAATAAAACTTAATTAATTTAAAAGTGAAGTAAGAAGAAAGAAATACTCAAAATACCTTTAGCAGAGCAGTGAAGCAATAACCCACGTCGGAAACCGAGGCGAAAGAGGCTCGGTGACGATGAATGAATTCGACCCAAGTCCACAGGGGTGAATGCGATGATGGTCTTTGGCGAGGAGAAATCCACAGACGGCGATATCAGGGTGAAAGGCGTCGAGACCACGGTGAACGATGACTCGAAAGCGCAACGATCGGAGAGAAGGAATTCGAGATGACAGAATTCCGCAAAAAGGAGATGGCGAAGTAACTAGGTGAGAGCTTTCACGTGCCCAGTGTGAACGGCTTCTCAAAGGAGAACACTTGAAATACTGGCAGGAATCAATGGAAAAAAATCCTTTCTGCACTCAGGAATCCAGTACGGGTCTCAAAAATTTAACAAGCTCAAAGGTAAGTGAGAGAAAGCGATTCAGCGGAGCAATCAAGGCAGAATCCTCACAACAGAATAAATTAAAAGGCCTTGCGGCCCCATTTATATCCTTCAGTCCGAAGGGGGGAAATGGAAGTCGGGCACAAGGGAGGGGAGAGAAGGAATCGCTTACCCTAGGCAAATTAGGCTGCTAAGTTACAGAAGTTTAGGCCAAAAATGGTAGCCTCGAAGCAGGTCGACCTGCGGTAAACACTGTAAACTATGCTGGGAAAGAAAAGTATAGGAATACGAGGGCCTACCCTTTACACCAACCGAACAACCAAACAAATCTCGTTAGTAGTTTTTATATCTTTAGTTAGTTGATTTCATAACTCTTACGATAAACGTTAGTCCCTCTGTTTAATTCATTCATATTTGTTTTCGTTTTTTTTTGTTTTATGTTTATAATTTAATATAATAGATTATTTTATTGTTTACTCCAGTTCCCTGTAATTTTTGATATTCTAGTCAGTTTATGTTATAACTTCACTTCTTTCTATTATTTTTCAAAATTACACTAGATAGTATCAATTAATTCTATATATTGTTATTTGTGTTTTTACTTTAATCTCAATAATTGTCAATTTTATTATTTTAACTTGTCTTCATTCGCTTTTTTAGCCATTATATAATGCATTCTTTTAACTGTTATTGTTAAAATTCCTTCCCCTTCTCATTAGTCGATACAGTCGCTGAAGATGGTCCTAGTGAAGGTCCGAAACGTCCGGCCAATGAATTATTAGTGTAATCACCCTGGTCTTCATATTCCTACTACCTATAAGATTTCCAAGGAACAAATCAATTACAAGTATATATATATATATATATATATATATATATATATATATATATATATATATATATATATATATATATATATATATATATATATATATACGCTGTTACTTGCGTGCACGAAAAGACACCGAAAAATATTTGGGGGGACTTTCATTCGTCACGAATATTATCAACACAACATCTCAACTTCGGTTACTACGTATACAGTTACATTCGTAACACTATCTGCTCATAAAACCCTTTACTCCGCCTAAGCCCCATATCTCTCCTTGCATCAGACCTCGGCCACTAAATGCGCTCATATTTTCCAATTTCCAGATATTTAAGAACATAAACCCACGGCCAGAATCGTCCGGCGTCTCCCATTAAGCGGCAAAGGGTGGATATTTGGCATAAACTGTGATCATTTCCCCAATGAGCTCACTCCTCAGTTAAATCTTCCCCTAACTCACTTAGATTAAACTCAAAATCCACTCTACCATAATATTTTGGAGAGAATCGTGAAAATGGTTTTCATGGTGATAATTTCCTAGCCAACTAAGGCAATAATTATAATTCAACCCGCTGAGTTACCGAGCGTTGCACGGGTGATGCTTATTCACTCGTGCCGCTCCCTCATCAGCGAGGCTTCCCAGACTATTATAAGCAGGGAATGTGTTACAATATAATAGTAGGATAGGGTAGATTTGCTCAGATTACTTTACCCCCATAAGGGGCGCGGCGATTTGCCTTTCTTGCCGCCGTGCTGACGGCACTCAGCGCCACGTCCGGCCACAACTTAGCCTCTTCTCCTTCTTTCAGAAAGCCAGTGTTTCTCCCCTACTTCCTCACTTCCCCTACAACCTCTCCCACAACTTTCTCTGGTCGGCCTCTATTTTCACAGGGTTGATGCTGACCTTCTTCTTAGCCAACTATCCCGAATTGGGACTGAGGTAGAAGGGGACAATATTCCCTAACTTCTGAGCTCTGATTTTGGATGGTAGGTTTTTAATATCCTGTTTCATTCCTACCCATACATTCCTCACATCCCCTTTGCTTCTCACTTCACTATCTATCTTTTTCACCGTACCCAAAGTGGAGCCGCCATGCTGAAGGGTTGCCAGGTCACCAGGTTGGAGGGGTGGCCTAAAGTGGCGGCACCTGGCTCTACCAACCCCGTACGCACCCTTCGCAGAACGGGCTACTGCCAGGGGTGAATAGCGTTTGCTTCCGCGGAAAGAATAGGATCCCCATGCTCTAAGATGAAATTCCAAAATTAAAACTCTTCCCCCTTCCCCCTAACCATCAAGGGAGCCGTTCGGACAGCTCCACTGAAAAAGATGGAGGTCCCCCACCCTCGCGTGCTCTCGCAGGGGACCCTCCAAAACTCTCACCAGAAAGGAGGCTTAGTCCTCTCCTCACTCCCTTGTCTGAAGGTGCCCTCGGTTGCCTTCCTCTTTCCAGCACAGTCCCATGTTACTTTCCAAGGGGACTGCCAAGAAAGCCAGCAGGCAGCCCATAACCGACCACTCTCCGTTAAGGTGGCTCAGTATGGCAAACCCCCTTAGGGGGAGAAGGAAGACAGAGACCATCGGCCCCTTCCCCCGAAAGACTTGCTGACTCAGATATTGACCTTAGCAGGGGTCAAGGCACCTGCCCCCCCCCCTCAAATAACCTGACTAGCGACATCGCTGACAATGGGACCTGTAAAGCCTTAGGAAGGGGGGGGGATGAGGCAACCTAGCCCCAGACGGTAGGACCTTCAATGAGGCGAATATGGGTTTGGCGACGAACACCGAATCCGAGTACGCTCCTGTGCCAGGTCCTCCTCATACAAACGGGGTTCTAAGGCAGTCCTTGGAGGGGACGGATCTCTTCCTCCGGCTGGTGCCCCTGCGACCGCCAGGACCTTCTCGATCTCGGAGAAAGACCTTGCTAAGGCCGGTCAATCTGGCCTGGGGGTTTCTGCCGGTGTAGGGGTGAAGCGGGTTCATCCCCTCCTTTCCCAAAAAGAAAATAAACAAGAAAAAGACCAATGACTACTCTCCACCCGCCGAGGCTCCCGGGACGGATGGGTCTGCTGCCACTTCAGTAAGTGACCAAGCTACGATCAGTACGTCCGGCCCCTCTGCCTCCCCACGGGTGTGGAGTCCCTGACTAAGACTAAAAGTGCTAGTGCGCAGAAAAGAGCCTTGATTACATCCGGGCCCCTCATTCATAGACTACCCGGCAATTTCGAACCGGCTTGCTTCCTGGTTATTCGCTCCACTGATGGCTGATGTTTGGTAAGGGCAACATGATTCATCAGAGGATAGCTTTAGCTAGTGTGATTGGTAGAGAGCCGAAGGTGACCCGTTTCTCAGACGAGAGCCTTTTGGCGAATGCGTCGAATCCCTCCGAGGCGGCCATGATTAGTGCCCTTCGGACACTTGATGGCATGCCTAGGTGTGACACCGCACCCTACCATAAACTTCGTGAAAGGAGTAGTTTATGCTAGGGAACTCGTTGACTACTCCATAAATGAAATCACCTTAGAGCTGACCGATCATGGGGCGGTCAAGGTCGAACGTATGATGAGAAAACAGGAATGGGCCTTGAGATCCACCCCTACACTCTTCGTCACGTTCTACTGTAACAAGCTCCATGAGTCGCTGCGTACTGGTTAGTATCACTACCGCGTGAAGACATTCGTGCCACTCCCGCGGAGGCGCTATTAAGTCACCGCTTCGGCCATACTAATCGCTCCTGTCGACGTGCAAAGTCGGAGTTAGCTGAAATCTGTCTAAGTTGATCCAAGGCCGTCACGATAAGTCCAAATCGTGTGTGGCCAAGTATGTCAATTGCGGAGAGCCTGACCCCATTTCTTCGAAGCAATGTGGTGCGTCTCTCGTTGAAAACGAACTCCTGGCTGTTCAGGCTCAGGTTAGTCTCTCATTTTGCAAGGCTAAGGGTTTGTCCTGGCGTGCCCGGCGCTGCGCGGGACGTCCTATGCTTCAATGTTGAGAAAGACACACTCTGCTCCTAGCCCCTCTAGACCTACGAGCATGGTCGTTTCCACGCCTATTCGGAACCCTTCTGCGGGTTTTAACCACCCAGGGTGCTCGTTTGGTAAAGATGGCGGCATAAAGGGTTCATACCTAGCACCGAATAAAACCAGGGCTTCCCTCCCTTTCCACAGCGTAACCATTTCGCGCAAGGCGAAACGGCCGCGCGCCTCCACCGAATCGTTTGACTCACAGTAGGCAACACCCCTGAAAAGATTCCTGAGGCCATCTTCGGAGGTTCATAAAGCTGCCCACCGAAAGGAGGAGAGCACTAAAGGAGCTTAGGCTCCTTCGCCCGCACCTAGTGCTAGGCCAGGTGGCTCGGAGACGGTGGATCCTCGTAAAGAGGGCCCTCCGCCTCCGAGGTTTCGAGGCGGGTCAAGGGAAAGATTCGCATGACTGGCCCAACCTCCACCAATAAGTCCTCGAAGGCGACAGCGCATTGTCCGGGCAAGAGCGCCTGGAGTTCTGCTTCTGGGAAGCGTACGGCAATTCACGTGATGGTCTTCTCTTCGAAGAGAGCCCCCGCATCTCTTACGAGATATGCCTGGGGGGCCTATTCCTTGAATGAAATTGCCGCAGGTTCCGCCAAATTGGAGGAGTTGCTAAGGATCGTCTCCTCCCGTTTCCCGTTATTTATCTTTTATCAGGAGACCATGCTGGCTGCAACATCCCTGCCCATCCTACCGGACTATAAGGGTTTTACAACCTCACCACCACGGGATGGGGGCCGGGGGGGAGGATGTGCGATTTCCCCCCGGCATTATGACTTCGTTCTTCGCTTCGCTTTAGATAATCCTTTCAAGCATTAGAAGTAAAGCTGCATCTGAAAAGGTGGTATACTGTTATTTCCGCGTACATTCTACCGTCAGCTGACTTAGACATAGGGGATTTCCGCCGCGTCATGGCACGGTTGCCGAGGCCCTTTTTCTTGCTCGGAGATCTAAACGGTAGAAACCTCCTCTGGATAGACTACTCGATTACTCCCCGTTGTCAAGTCCTTGCTGATCTGATGGACGAGCTAGAGATAGGTGTCCTAAATGTGGATGAGTTTACGTATCACTGCCTGAGAACTGCTTCATTTTCCTGTCTCGATCTATCTTTGTGTTCCTTGGATGCACAGCCTGATTTGGGGGGGAAGTCGATGACGTTCATGGTAGTGATCACGTTCCTATAAAAAAAAATCATTTTCTGAGCCGTCGCAACCCGAGAGTTCGCCCCTTGTGTGCTTGGCGCGGCCGCAGTGTTCCACATTTCAGGAAATGACTGAATTTTCTCTCTGACTTGAGGTGTTTAGGTCGGTAGATGAGGCCGTTGAGTTCTCCAGCAACCTAATCACCGTAGGCCTAACTACTATTCATATAAGGTCTCGCCGTTTTGCACGCAGAACACTCCCGTGGTGGTCAGCAGAGTTTGAGACGGCCCTCAAACAGAAGCGTTATGCCTGCATGCGCTATAAGCGCCGCCCGACTTCCCTGCCGGTGAATTTCGTCGGGCTAGGGCAAGGTTCCTGCATATTTCGAAGCACGCTCGCAGCTCATTTTGACAGGAATACGTGTCTTCACTTAACGGGAAGAACCCTCTAACAGAGGTGTGGAAGCGAGTCAAAACGTTTGGGGACAAGTTCTTGCAGGCCCCCACCACCCGTTCTCTAGGAGAATCGGACCACAATATTGGACACCGCGTCCATGGCAGAATCCTTTGCGCCGCTTTCTCTGCATTCTATATCTAGGATGCTGCTCCGCCAGCATTTAATGCGCGTCGTGATGTCTTGGAAGGCCGCAGACTGGACTTTACCTCCAGAGGCGAAGACCCCTTCAAAGACAGGTTTACTCTGAGTTAGTAGCATTCTGCTCTTTCCTCGTGCGCGGACACCACCCATGGTCCAGGCGATGTCCCTTACGCCATGCTTAGTCACTTTCTTGAGCGAGGCATAGCCTTTCTGTTAGATTTGTTCGAAAGGATCTGGGTAGAAGGTCTCCTCTCACATTCCTGGCGAATCACTCTACCCCTGCCGGTTTCCGTCTAATCTCTATAATCTCTTGCGTGTGCAAGTTGATGGAGAAATTGATAAATGTTGGGTTATCCTTTCTTTATGAAGAGCGAAGGCCATCTATCTTCTGCACAGTGCGGCTTCCGTAAATTTCACTCAACGTCGGATGCTCTGCTCCAACTGGAAAATGCCATCTGCTAGGCTGTCCTTCGTAGACAGCACTAGGCCATGGTGTATTTCGATCTGGAGAAGGCCCATGATACCGCATTGCGTTACGCTATAATGGAGATTCTCCACACGATAGGGTCAAGAGGATGTCTCCAAATCTTTATTTCTAAAGGTTTGCGAGATCGTCGATTCCGCAACGGGTGGAGGGAACCCTCTCCGACCCAATGAAGTAGGAAGATAGTGTCCCGCAGCAAATGGCCTCAGTGTCACACTCTTTTCCCTGGGCATCAACGGCATCACCTCATTGCTGCCGGAAGATATTCTTGCTATGCTCTACGTGGACGACTATCGATTTCTTTTGGTGCGGCCCAGATGCCAACTCCTCTGGAGCGTCGACTCTAACAGACATTGAGCCGCATCTCTTGCTATGACGAAGCGCACAGGTTTCAGTTTTCCTTGGCTACGACTAAAGTGGTGCACTTCTGCCGCCATCCACGGTTCCACCCTGACCCAGACATGTTTCTCTATGGGGTACGTCTGGAAGTGGTTAAATCGCAAGGTTTCTTTGGCCTTGTATTTGACCGACGCCTCACTTGGGAGGCTCATATTCGCAGTGCCATGGATATTCTTTGTTCCGTGACGTTCAGCGCTTGGGGTTCTGAAGGGGCTACTGGCTTACTTTTTTATCGATTCTTTGTTTGTTTGAAGCTTGACATTGGATGTGAGTTTTATGCATCCACAGCTGAGCGTGTATTGCGGAAGGTGGACTCAATCCACCACACAAACTTCGACTAGTGACGGGTGCGTTCTGCACTTCCCCCATTGATAGCCTACTTGTCTATCCTAGGAAGATATCACTCGCTCTACGCTGTGCACAGTGCATTATTTGCCTGTACGCACGAGTTTGGCGCCTCCCTCAGTCGCCAACAGCTCTTACTGCATCTGCAGCTGATCTCGACGGTGCCTATGCCACCGAGTGGAACCAGTCATACCCTAAGCCCAAAAGGCTTAGGGCTAGGAACTCCTTCGAGACCTAGGTATAGTTCTCGGGCCGATGCTGCCCCTGGTTTTGCCCAGGACGCTACCCTGGAGGGTACCACCTTTGGCTATATGCCCTACTGTTCGGCACATTCTTGTTGAATGTCCGAGTCTGCGCGATTTCCGTGCACGTCACCTGCCCGGTACTGTGATCATCGAGGTCGCTATCGCTTATCCCTTGTACTCGGGATGTGTTCGTCCATATTGACTTGTGGACTCAATAATTTTTGGGAAGAGGCCCGGCTTCACCCCTTTATTGAACTAGTTTTCGTTTTTTGTAGTTTTCTTCGTAGGACGCACATTTCTGCGCCGGGGGGAGGCTGACCTCTCCCTGTCGCCGGAGTTTGCTTACTGCTTGTTTCCCTTTTTCTTTTTTTTATTATTGTTGTTGTTTTGTTTGTTTTTGGCTTTACATATTGTTGTTTTAAAATAGCCTAGTCCTAAGCTGTCATGATTACGGCAACTTACTCTTAATTAGGCAGGCCTCAGATCTGCTCCCCCCCCCAGAAAAGAAAAATAGGTTATTTACGTACCTTAGTGTTTGCAGCGTACACTTATACGCTGCAATTAATTGTCAAATTCCTACTTAAATACTAAAATACTAAACTATATCACAAATAAATAGCACAACACATTACTCGTGAATAAATGATTATTGTGAAGTTATTTATTTTTTCTTTTAATCCAATCGTTATGTTTTCTATAGTGAACAAATAAAAAAAAACATATATTTAGAAACGAATTTCCACTTTTATTCCTACAGGAAGTGGACAGAAAATGGAAAGACCAGATGTTTCTACTGTCATATTTCTTTCTGCAATTATGTAGAAATAAAGTTTCAATTTTCAACAAATTATACTTAATGGTATTAAACTCAAGTTATATATATATATATTTTCTAATCTATGTATTAATACAGGTCAAAATGACAGCCCAGTCATATTTCCGAAGAGGTAAAATATATGGAAAGTCGATTACAGGACCTTTGAGCTAAAATATGCTGATGTATTCGTATATACTCGTAGTATGCTTAACACCCATGATATTGGGCAGTTTTGAGGGGTTGGGTCTATCCTACAGTACTAGCTTTTTTATTCAATAGTGGCGCTGTCCCACAAGATGAGAATGCATCGATTCACACAACTATAAGTTCTAAGTACCGTACCAGAAAGGATGCTAGTAAAGTATAGAACGTAAATGGTCTTGACAATTGCCCGATCATGATATTACACTAGTCTACATGGTTTTTGGTGTTAAAGGAAATGGACATCATTCCTTTAAGAAACCTGTCTCCTGAATCGAAAAGTTCCCTTCATTTTGTTCTATCAAGTCTAGTTTTTAAGTTATCGAACATCCTTTTATAATACATATATTAGGTTTGAGTCATAGTCCATATGTTAATAATTCTATGTGTGAGTCAATGTCTATATGTATATAAGTATATGTAGGAGTTAATGTCCATATGTATATGTCATAAGTGTGTATATGTAATAAATTAATCACTATGTATATGTGTACGTCCACTACACTGGATTATGTACTTTATCCTAATTCTAATTGTTTTATTTTTTTCCGATTTTTCAGATGTTGTGGTGAACTAAGCAATAGGAAATGGACAAGATGTCCTCTTCAAAACAGTGTTGCGTTAATTGTCCAAATGTGTAATGGAAACACAAAAGTGAAAACTATAAAGACCTTTTTACCAACTTGATATCAATTTTTCATGATATTTGTAACCCCTCCAAAAGGGAACTGCACACACTTTTTGTGATATATCCTTCATTTATTCACTAATCACCCTTACTTTGCAGGACAATACAGAAGCAACCCCTGTGAATACAACTAGATCTCAATGGAGCTCCAGCAAAGAATATACTGCGTCAAACATTAATACTAGACAGGCTCATTCAAGAAAGCGCAGGACACTTTCGTGCATCAGTTAGAATGTGAAAAAGCCCCCTCACACAGCAGAATTCAGGACTGGGTGGACCACTTTGAAACTATGGGACAGTGAAGAACCTCAATGCAGCCAGTGACAACCGTCCAAGACATTCAGGACGCCCCAGGAAGCGTACAACTGAACTGGTCGAGAGCGTGAGAGAGTCGGTTCAGCAGAGTCCAAAACGCTCCGTGCGCAAGCGAAGTCAGTCCTTCGGTATATCCCGTGAGACATGCAGGAGAGTGCTAGTAATGGATGTAAAGGCCTACTCATACAGAATACAGACGAAGCAGAAGATTCAGGGGACTCCAACTATCCTTAACCTCCTTTGGACCTCAGATGAAGCTCAATTCCATCTTGAAAGTAAGGTAAACTCGAAGGCAAACGTCTTGTGGGAGACCTACAGACCAAATAAGGTAGCCACCAAGCCCCTACACTTCCCTAAGTGTATAGTATTGACTGCAATCTCAGCCAGAGACATCATTGGACCATTATTCTTCGAGAAACAGGGCAAACGATTCCATCAGGACATCAAAGAGATCGAAACTCGTTACCAACGACCTTGCGACGCTTTGGTGATAGCAGACTAGTGCTGGTTGTTAAAATGAGATACGCCTCTTGCTCGACATCAACAGTGCGCAAATAAGCGCAAATTTATTCCCTGAATTTTCTGTCCCAAATCTTTGCCAACGTGCATTTTTAATCTTTGATTTTTACTTGTACTTTGTTTGTTTATGTGCTACGCTCTCTTAATTGGTATATATTAATTGTCCCTTGTAGAATTAAAATAGTTTAAACAAAGAAACAGTCTTGTTTAATTACATTATAAATCACTAATATCAACTTATTTACACCTTTGGAAATATTTTCAGGCGCAATTTTAGCATCTAATAGAGCCCAAATGGAGATGAAGAGAGACAGAAAACTAGACTTGATGGAGGAAAACTGAACTTATTTTCGAATTTAACAGGCAAAATCACTTAAAAATTCGTTGAAATATTCCAGGTACCAGACAAAAGTTTTTTTTTATTGTCTAGTGTTATCAAACACTTGTGGTTAGTATTAGAGTAAGAATCAGAAAACACACTTCCTCCCCCCACGTCGCTGATGGAATTAAAACAGGTTTTGTGCTTTAGGAGTCGTTCAAAATTCAAGGAAACATTCTCATAATGAAGTAAAGGTGTATTACTTATACAATCAAGCAAATAGTGTTGCCTAAAAGGGAACAAGTCCATATTAACTAATAAAAGTTACACTTAACAATACATTTAACAACCTAAATTTTGTTCACCTCCTATATAGATAAACGAACCTGTGTTGGCTGCAATGTCTCATAAGAACGTAAATTTCTTAGGTATATCGAGAGATACATAAGTAGATATCCCAGATTTGGCTTAAGGACCTCTTTTTAGTACGATAAAGTTAAAATATTTTATTAACTGGGATTACTTCTAAGTGCTTTGTTGACCTTTTGCTAGGTGTCGTAGGAATGTCACTTTGCCAGGCGAAGAATTAATGGAGTTATCAATTTGTATCATTAGGTTCCTTGGATCATTTTTGCATAAAGGTTCCTCCACTTTTAAAAAAACTTTTCCTACAGCTTTAAGAATGTTCTTTAGTATTGCTACACATGTTCCATTAGCTTTATATCAAAGTCGCCTCATAGGTATTCAAACTTAACCGTGTAATGTGGCTATTTGCATATCCTCATGCACAATTATATGCTCAACAAAGCAATAACCACACTGGTCTCACTACAACTACTTTCTGTTTTTGCTGGAATATACTTTTCTTTGAAAGCAATAGTTCATTGCCATGCAACTACTGTACAACTGAGAGGTCATAAGATATATATAAATTCCAACGAATAGTTAACGTGCATCACAAAATGGGTGGCAAAGTCTTTCGAATTTTCCAACACAAAATATGTATCAACAAATCCCTATCTTTTTGTTTCTGAATATAATCTCTCTTCTTATTGTCTACTTCAAGGTAATTTAATATTTATTGCAATAATATTATTCCCCAACATTGACACACTTGATACAAAAATTGGTTAAAGTTTTTTAATTTGGTCAGGAGGGGCACACAAGCTTGACAGCTGAACATTTTACTCACCCTCCCTTCATAGTCTTAAACGAGTACTGGTGTACTTGGTCCTCGAAATGGCTTGAATTTAGTACAAAGTCTAAATTCAAATACAGACTCAATCGAAATTCTATGAAATTACACTTTGAAAATGATCCCCTTGATTAAACGCCTTTTGCTTAATATCTCGGTTTAATCGCTTTCTGCCACGATCATAATGAATCATATTAATTCCCTTTATGAAGGAAAATCTATGGTGATTTTCCAGCAAGAGATCCCATCAATAAGTTTCCTCCTTTACATGAACTTTTGTACTAGATTTTAAAACACTTATCAGTATTGTGATTTTTATATTTTCTATTCATTGTTATTTTCTTTATGTATATTGCTTCCTATGTCTTTTCCTCTTATTCTTTTATTTTATATTCATCAGCTATCTTATATCTCCTCTCTATTCATCTTTGCTTGATTGGTCGCAAAGCTTTTTTTGTAGGTATCTTATTGTAAACGATTTTTACAGAAAAATAGAAAACACTAAACCTAGTAATAGGGCGATCAAACACACCAAACTCTATGTAGCAGCACTAATGCCTCAGTTAAGAATTGCTAAATATCATTTTTCTAGTCGATATCAAGTTTTATTCTCACACTTCCATAACTTTTCACCTTAAATCTAAAAAGCTAACATCCTGCCTTCTACCTCTTTCTGATTATTAGAACTTATTTTTAGGATGTATACAATGCCAAATATACACATTTCTTTCGTTTAGTTTCCATAACATAGTAACAAGTAAAATGGGATTAGGTTTCCCCTAAATCTTTTATTGACAAAACATTATATATTTAAATGTTTAATCTTAGCTCCTTTGTTTTACATCGTTATCCAAAATTTAGTTTCCTTCAAGATTATTTCTGAAATTGAGAAACAACTGCATTCAAGACGAGCTAGATGTTTAATTTACGTGGTGACGTAATGTTTAATCATTCTCGGGCATTGAAGAGCACCCCGATTATTTTTAGTTCATGCCTCGTAAATACAAAGAGATTCAAAACATAAGACGAAGAAAATCCAACGTCGCCCTGCTGACGCAATGCCTTACTCTCACTTAGTGGGATTGAGTCCAGGCTTGGTGATAACCAAGAACAAAGAAACGAGAAAACACTAGCAGTCAAAAGGCAGCCTACATACAGTTCAAAGGCTTCTTTTGTCAAAGGTGAAGACTCTATCATAGAGAATTCCTTTGGTTCGCAACCTTTCACGAGAAAGTTTGAGCACGTTGATCTTTTGCTGCTTGTAGTTTGCCTATATCTGAATCTCTCTCTCTTGCTATCATTAAAGTTTTGAAATGAGGTCAATTTTTTTGGTTCTCAAAATCTTACACGTGCGTACTCTTCCCTTTTTCCTTGCTTGTATAGTATTAGGTAATGCATATCAACTGTATCGGCATAATTACTATTGTCCATACGGAATTCTCATAGTCATTGTGGAGAAGTGATGACCAAATCAGAACTAATATTATTCTCCGCATCCCCATTGATAATCTGTTAATCTAAACTACTATCAGTATACATACAATTTGTACCTTTGAATCAAGCAAATCTTTCCCTGATACAACCATAACCGTCATGTTTTTTATTTTTAATTTTCTTCCGCATATTTACCTCAAAATATCTGACGAGTATATGTATATATTTCTATTAATTTTATTCTGCACCAAAAAATGAGCAATGATAGATTGTCGCGTTGATCGTCTCTCGACTCTTATATTCAGCTCTGAAGATGATGCTTAGGTTTACTCGCTTGATATATTAGCCTCATCAAAATGCTAGAGCCGATAGAGAAAGGTAGATGTACCTAGAGTAGAGGTCCTAGAGCTGAATGGAGCCTCTTCTTTTATCCGCTCTTTCTTTCTACGTTCATCCTGTTTGCTTGAATAAGATAAATTTAGAAAATTAATTTAGAAAAGGTCTCTCTCTCCTTGAATATCAATTACCTGTAAATTTATCGCTATCCCCCCCCTTAATAAACATTAAATACTTTTCATAAATTAGTCATTTTAATTAACTGTTTAACTCTAACTTAAATGTTTTCTACGAATTGTATTTCCAGTAGCCGAAGATGGTTGAAAAGTTCACCCGAAACGTTGTATCAAGAAAATTAAATGAATTTCCCTTTATACGTCCTTTCGTTCATCCTTCAAATTATATATATATATATATATATATATATATATATATATATATATATATATATATATATATATATATATATCCTCTCTGTTTCTTTCTGACTTTAAGGTTATATGTAAATAAAGGAGGGTCAAATCGGCCTCGTTAGGTCTTTTTTGTCCTATTCCTAATCTATAAGGTCGATCCATGGTTTTCTGAATTTTTTTAAAGAAAATAAACGAAAGTATTATCTGAGCTAAGGCCTTGTTTGCCATTTCTAGCATTTTAAAATTAATTTATGTTAAAAAAAAGGTCTCTTCCGTTCTCGGATTATTTTATAAATAAATTAAGCTCAATATAAAGCTGACCTAAAGCTTGTTTTGCTCTGACTGAAACCTAATTACGGTCAATGTTTTGAACGTTCGTTTGTTAGTTTAATCTATTTTGATAGATAATTAGCAAAGTAGCGACGCGAGTTCGCCTGATTTAATCGAGGAATATAGTTTTCCTGGGTGAAAGGATTACTTTGTTCGGAATTTATATTTGCGGAATTTAAATGGTGAAGTGGAGATCAGAATGGATTAGGTAAACAGAGTAGGTTATTTATTGTATACGAACAAATTACTTTTTTTTTAAACTGTCGTTTATTAAGCATCAAATTTATGGAGTTATCATTTTGCTAGTTCATGTAGTTTTATTTCCTGCAGTTACTTATTAGTAATTTCCGACCTAATAAAATTCAAACTAAAGCTGAGTTATTAGGATACATCGGTCTTTGTCGCGCTCTAACAAGTCTTGCGTTTAGTATTACCTCTGACAGTGTTTTTGCTATCCGATAATTATGTACATAGTATTTAACTGCCTTGAAACGAAAACGTCAATGGGTGATGCAAATCTCTTGTTTCTTTCATCTTCTGTCCCCAACGAGTCGCTGGAAAAATGTAGCTAGCTAAACCAATGATACCAAAGGTCAGTGAGGTCACTGTGTTCAAATATAATATAAGGTAACCACCAGATGGCACCACCTATTGGCTTGAGGTGATAAATCGGCCCTTTTTGCCGCACGTCATCTAGATCCTGTCCGCTTAGTTCTAGTTTATAGTGGAAGTTTAAATACCCATCACTATTGTAGGCTTATTTGTTACTTACTCGATTAATATTTTTTTAAAAATCGATGAAATAATGATGAAAATGATATTATTTGGGGGTATTGCGCTCTTCAATTTCACGGTCCTACATTGACTATTCATTTACTAACTAAAAAAGAACGGCCTACGAGAAGAAATGGCTCTACAAGACACGCTTGATTGCACCAAAGGAAGAGGGGGGAAGAAGGAAGAAGAGAAGGAGGAGGAGGAGGAGGAGAAAAGTATAGCAGAGGATGCAGATCATTTCACCACATAGAAAATAAATTAGAGAAAGTTCAACACAAGCAATAGAGGGGTGAATCCCGAACGAAGATATCTCAAAGGCCGGAGTAGATTATGAACGGTAAACAGGAAAGAAGGTGCCGTCGCATTTAAGATCTTGGAGAACCCAGAGGACCAATCGGGAGTGGATGGAGTAGCCATTGTAATTTAGGTAGCAGAGGTAAAGCTGAAACTTGATTGGGTAGTGACAAGGAAATTAGAGTTTTCAAAGCGGGAAGTAAAGAAAGTGTGAGATTGTGATTTCATATTATGCAGAAAAGTAGAAGCAGAAAGGGCTAAGATTACGTAGAAAACAGAGATAGTCAAAGAAAGAATTTGACCTACGAACAAAGAACTAAAAAGAAATAAGTTAAGGGCAAAACTATAAGGCAATTGCTATACATAAATGAATAAAGTGCAAAGCAATGACATAACAAAATACCAAACAAGAAAAGTGCAATGAAGAAAACTAAAAGAATAGAAATGACATAAAAATCAGGATCAATTTCAATAAAAGAAAAGGAAAAAGAACAAAAAAAATTAAAAAGGACGAAAATATCTGCAAAAAAGACACAACTATAATTATTTGAAGAAAAATCGAGGACAAGACAAAAGACAAAAAGATAGAATAAATGACCGAATAAAACAGAAAAATGACAAAAAATAAAATGGAAAAGGAAGAAAAAATAAAAGTTAAATTCAAAACAAGTCAAAGGACAATACCAGAAAATTACAATAAATCAATATAATAAATGACAAAACAAGATTGCAATTTAACAACAAAAGTACAAAGGGGAAAATATTATTTGGAAAATGAAAAAAAAAAGCAGATAAAATAGATCAATATTAAAAAAGAGAAACAAAAACAAAACAAGGCTAAAAATATATAAGCGTGGATAAATGAAGGAAGAATAGGAAAAATACGAACATGATAACAGACTAAACGAGAATAAAAAAACAGGACAAATTAAAACCAAAATGTGAAACAAACCAAACCATGTTTTCTGACAAAATAAGAAGACAAAAGAAAAAAACACCTATGTAAAGAAGAAAATGATATAAAGCATAACTAGAAAACGGCAAAAGAAATAACAAGAACAAGCCACAAGATAGAGCAGAAACTAAATACAAGTCAGAGCATAAAATAAGACCAAGATGAGAACAAAACACAAGCAATAGAAATGGGATGCTGTATAGGACAAAACAGAAAGTCTAAAGACATAGAAAAACACAGCATAAGAAAGAACAAAAGTAGGACAAATGATAAAATATATGAAAATATCTGCAATATCAAAAACAATAATTTTTAAATTATCAACAACATCAATAATCTACTAAATATCTTTTTAAATTTTAAATGAAAAAACATAAAATTTTGATTGCCAAATTCATGTACTATAAAAACTACCTTAAAGATATAACACCAAGATCAGCTCTATTTTCAAAATTTATACACGGCACACATCAACTAAATACTAAAAGTCTACAAAAGCATTTAAATTAAATAAATTGTAAGGTATTATGGTCATCGCAGCCAAAATTCAATTTTAGAATTCGATTTCATTCTAACTCTCGTATTAATTTAGGGAAATTAGGATCAAACAAATATAATTCCTTTGAACGATCATTCACTTACCTTTCTTTCTATCAGTACGAGCTTAATTTAAAATTACTTCTTTGCCTCTCTCTTTTCTGTGCCTCTCGTGGCCAACGCCCAATTAGCCCTCTTCCAAGCAGCAAAAGAGAAGAATTGGGTTATGTGTAGATTTTAATGGCAACATCTTGGAAAATTTAGGGGGGGAATTAATTGTTTTCACAGTAGGGGTTTTGAGTAGTTGGTAGAGACAAAGTGTTTGCTGGTCAGAACAACTGAAGTTACTGTTTATTTTACTTTATGTTTAGTTTGAGTGTGTTTCTATATTTGTAAATTCATTCCATTTTAGTATTATTTATACTCGTATGTACTTTAATAGCTTCCTACATAATTACGATATGCTTTACGATATATAAACCCTAGTAACTTAACCATAGCTACATAATATTAGTAGTGGTGGTTGTTTCCTTAGTTGATGATATCATCTTTTAATATTAATTCCAACGAAGAATATTACAATAAATGCTACTTCAATGTGACCATCACCTCACTTCATGCTCGTCCAGGTCATAAACTTGCATATTTTTCTATGATTCTCAACAACATTCAAATATCATGTCTACATCGTTATTAATTAATAGCATTAGAAAACGAAAAAATCCCTTTCTATTTACTTTTTGAACACAAATATTCCAATTTACTTACAGAAACTTCCAATTTTATTTCAGTTTCAAAAACTCAACTTTAAAATTCAATCTGTACTTCTGTATTCCTGTTAGCATGTACGAGACCTGGGTTATCTTCCGCAAATACGTACAAGTAGGACATATATGTGTAGTCAAAGACGATTAGGTTAACTATACTTCCCCTTCTATAAAAAATAAATATTCAAAATTCCTCTGAATCATGGTTTCTACCTAACATTTAATCAAAGCCATATGCAAATGCTGAAAAGAGAATTATATTAAAAAAAATCTCAAATTGTTCAATTATGTAAACTTACCCAAAATTAGGGGAAATTTCTGATGGGGTAGGGAAATTTTTGCTTCCGAGACGGTGGTTTAGTAAAACTTTGTCCCTAAATGGGTCTTGGGGGGAAGGTAACCCCATTTAAACGATAAAAGAGCGAGAAGCAGTTATTTATGTTGTAATAAAAATTGAAAACTCGAAATACATTGCATTTTTTTCGATTACTAGAACGGTATATCGTGCAGCCGAATGCAGAACCCACTTAAATATAGATAAATTGACATATATTTGCAATGGTATAATGATTTAGCGTCAGAAGTGAATTACATTTACTTATTTCAATTTTGAAAATTACAAAAAGTGGTCAATGTCAGAATTCTATTCAAACTCACCAGCCACGACGTTGCAGATGATTGAGGCCGAGGTTCCCTCACTGAGTGATGAAATTCATATAAAGATTACAATGACACTAGCTGAAAAAATCTAATTCAGCAAGTCGCAGGCATCAATGGGCAAGAAGAGGCTGACACAGCGGATGAACTATATTTTCCTCCCAACCAGCGACCGGGGAACCTTTTAGTGACAGAAGGAAGATCCATCAATTCAGCGTCAGGAATGAGCGTGGATATCTGAATCCTATCAGTTGGTTTTGAATACGGAAAAGTACTGTGTACGAAAGAAAAGAAACAAAAAGGAGTCTAGTGTTATGAGGGGTTATGTCTCATATGCGTTAAGCTACATGCACGCTTGTGTGAGAATTGGCACACAGCCTGAGTGGCGTTAGCGCTCAAAGAGCTGTGAAATATTTTCTCTCTGTTCTCGTTTGGAATTGAACCCGGTTCGTAGATGTGGAATTTCGCCGTCGTATCCCCGAAAGCTAGCATGAGCACCGATCAGATTTTTATTTCAAAATAATATTTCTATAGAGAAAGTTTGAGAAGCCGAACCCACGGATATTTCCACGAAGCATCTCCCCGCATGCTCTTATCCTGTGAAGCCTATTGCACTTGGTACCCTAAGAAACTGCACATTCTACCAGCCTGAGTGCAATTTAGGAAAACCGTCGATAGGTTGACATGAAATATGATGGTGCCTGGGAAAGTTGTTGGAGTGCTTCACCTAGCTTCCTCTTAGCACTACATTTTTTTATTTTAACTTTGGATTATGCCCTCAAATTTTCTCTACCCTCACTTGGTATCAGGAAAATCTGTTCCCACCCGGATAGAGTACAATTTATGGACGACAACTACTAGGTTTAATTGAAAACTTTTACCGATCTGTGGTAAGTTGTTGGAGCGCTTCCTCCTTGCTCCCTCTCAGCATTTGTTTTCTCTACAACTACCACCTTAACCAAGTGGCAGTGTATACCCTAAAGTCTTTACCTGTTGCCAGAGGCGAAAGCCCTTGGAGGGCGGATGTACATATTAGGCACGGTGTGTGCTTGGCCGTTCATTCTGCTCACCCCCTACCAGTAAACATAAGGTGGCTAGGACGGCACTATCCTTTATGATCAAAGCGCGAGGACGAATTCCCCTGAATGGTGCCACGGACTTTGAGACCCATCTTAGCTCAATTCCGTGGGCACAGTATGCGTAAATGATCAGATTTTGGAAGTTTCTGGCGAATTTTCTCTTAAAACCCAAGGCATTGGAAAGTCATATATATTATCAATCTTTTATTCAACTCTTTGTTAGTATACTGTTAATTTGGCGACAAATTTAAGAGATAGTGGGCGACACCCTTTGGGTGTCGGAGAGAAAGGGAAATTGAGAAAGTCTCCCTTCTCCCAATATATATGCGACAAAGGACATTTTCTTTGCCATATTTTGGGCAGCTCTAACTCAGAAAAGCATGTGACCTCCTATGCCATTTTCAGGAGCTCAGCAAACTTTTTTCTAGCATAGAGGAGGTTTATTCCTCTCTTCGGTCTAAGTTTGAAGTGGCTTCTCCCATATTGCGATCTTTGAAATCACCCATTAGTGACTGCATCGCAGCACCAGCAGCTGTCTCCGCTCTCTTCCTTTCACAGAGGACTAGCAAGTTGGTAGATAGGCACCCCAGAATAAAGCGCTCCCGGTGCCAGCGGCTCAATAGAGTCAACTTCCTTAGAGTGGCAAGAGATAGCTGGCTCGTGGGCCGTGCCCTCTACACTTCTTTATTCATTAATATTAAGGTTTAAGGGAGTTGAGGTGCCTAACCAACTCTCTTTCCCGAGAGAGGTCAGTTCGTCCGCCCAACACCAAAGGATTTCAGCATTCATCACCAGATTCCTGGATTGGGATCCGTGATACCTTCTGGGGGAGGGGGCTACATGAGTCCCTTCTGAGCTGTACATTCTCCCAGTGGTGACACCGTCCCCGATGGCAGGCTTTGGCACTCTACTCCTGGAGAAAGAAATCAGGGCCAAATAGGGTGCAGATCATCTCTCACGCGGAACTCAGAACTTTGTCCTGGGGAGGTCCGCGGCTACCTGGCACATCTCATTGATCAATTCTTAAAAAAGGCAACTAATGATCCTGCTCCCTCCAGGCTTACGAACTCGGTTGTCTCTGCGTCCATTCGAAAAACTTCTGCGGATTATAACCCAACCCAGCTTCCCCCGTGCGCTCCCCTGGTAGAGTTAACGGCACACAGGTTTCACATCCAGCCTAAGCTAATACCAGGGCTACCTCTCCCTCTCCTAGTGAGTTTCCTGTAAGCCGAGATGGCCGCACGTCTTCACCGAGTCGTTATAGTCACGGGAGGCACTCCCTGAAGATGGTCGTGAGGTTGTCTTCGGGGTTCCTCAATTTGTCCATCGAAAAGAGAACAACACTAAAGGAACTTCCGCTATACTTTAAAAGAGACCCTCGGTCCGAAGCCGCTCCTCCAAATAAAGGTTTTGAGTTGGAGTGAGGAAAAGAACCGTATAACGACCCCAACTCCAAAGATATGTCATCTAAGCCGACAGCGCCTTCAGGACCCCTCATCTCCTCCTAGATAAGATTGTAGGCGATATTCTATCAATGGTGTTACCGCAGACTGTAAGTCAAAGGTGAGGAGCGGTGAAGGCTCGTCTCCTTCCCTATCCATTAGCTATCTTTCTACAAGACTTGAAGCTGGGTGTGTGGCACCTGTTAACCCTCCAGTGCTATAAGCGTTTTGTATCCCACCATCACAAGATAGGGGTCGGACAGAAAGATGTGCGGTTCATACCCGGCATGATATTCTCCTCTCTTCTTTTTTTACTATAAATACCTCCTTTCAGGCAGTGGCATTGCAACTTTACCTGAATAGGACCTATACTCTTATTTTTGCGTATAATAAACCGTTAGCCGACCTCGACACGGGGTACTTCCGCCAAGTCGTGGCTAGGTTTCCGATTATATATATACTGCTTGGGAATTTGAACGTTAGACATCCCATCTGGGGAGTTTAGGTGGGTGTATGAGGTCGTTGAGTTATTATCAGGGAATATTATCATGTGGGGTTATTTACTATTCCTAGAACATCTGCTCGTTTTGCCCGCAGCACGCTTCCTTGGTGGTCGGCCGTATGTGGGACAGCCCTCAGACAGAAACGTTATGTCTACATGAGTTATAAGCATCACACGAAAGACCTCATTGTCGTGAATTTAGTTAAGCTGTGACTAGGTTCCGATATATATCGAAGCAAGCCCGCCGCTCTTCCTGGCGGGCATAAGTCTCTTCACTTAATGGAAAGACCACTCTTGCAGAGGTGTGGAAGCAATTCAAGAAGAGTCGGGGCATATTCTTGCAGGACCCCCTCACGTCATTAGGGAGAATGGACCGCATTCACGGACCCAACATCCGTCGGCTCCTTTATATCGACATTCTCTAGCCGAAATTCTGCTCCTCCAGCATTCACTGCACGATGTGATGTCGATAAAGGGCAAAACCCGTCAACGACAGGTTTGCGTTGATAAAGTTGGATCCTGCTCTAGTTTCATACTCGGAAACTGCTTCTGGGGCAGACGATGTCCCGTATGCAATTTTTAGACACCATGGTGAGTGAGGAATGGCATTTATGCCAGATATATTCAAAAGGATCTCTAAAGAAGTTACTATCTCACACGGATGGGGAATGAATACCGAATTAACAAGCGATATGATAGACCTTCTTCAGATCTCAAAAACCTTAGCGTAGTGCTGTCTACAAACGAAACCCTGGCAGACAGCATTTTACGTGTGTGTGTAAGTTGTTCAAGAAATTGGTAAATATTTCATTAGGCTTTTTCCTGGAAAACAGAGACTACCTGTCTTAGCACAGGGTGGTTTCCGCAAACTAGGTTCAGCATCGGATAATCTGCAATGTCAGGAAAATCCTGTCTCAAAGGCTTTTCTTCGTAGACTTCAGGCCTATGATACCACATGATGATACGGTATCATGGATCCTCTCCAAACGATATGGAGGCATCCACTATCGCTATTTTTAAATTTCAGCGAGATCGTCAAATCTGCCTCCAGGTGCGGGAATTCCTCTTCCGCCCAATGGAGCAGAAAGACAACGACTTTTCGGTCTCTTTTCGTCTGATCTATATGCCAACTCTGGAGCATGGACTCCAACAGGCATTAAACTGCACCTCTCGCTATGCAGAACCGCACAGGTTTCGGTTTTACTTGGCAAAGACTAAGGTGGCGCACTTCTTTCGATATCCAGGGATCAATCACAGCCCGGACAAACAGAGTTTGCCTGAGGGTGATGGATTCGCACCGTTTCCTTGGTCTAGTTTTTAATGAATGGCTCATATGGAAGGTTCATATGGTCTTATGGTCTCTTGTACCCGCGCAATGAACTTTCTTCGTAACGTGATATGCGCACTTTTGGTGCTAAAAGAGCTACTGTCTTACTTTTCTACCGTTTCTGGTTGCCCTTTTATTCAGGATGGGTTTGTGCACAGAAACTTGTGGGCTATTTGACATTTTAAACGAGTCTGTCTTTTTTCATTTTATTTGACATTCTCTGGTGTTGGCAATAAGCCAACCAAATTTGATATGAGAATATTTTTCTTTATATGTTGAAGTCGGCGAATACACTTGTCTGTCACATATATATTGCTTCGTGTACCTAACAACAGGATAATCTCAACGTTCCCCTTCTTGGTCAACATCGTTTGGCAGCTTTATTACCAACCCTGTATTAAAATTCATTTCAAATTCATTTTTCATCAGCATAAAATTATTAAAGGAAATATACTCACTTTCTATGTATGTAAAATAGGCCCCACTTGCCAAATAATGTTCTCTTTAATTACTCCTCGTAATTAACAACAATGACTCCTATAACAAAGTACATTACATGAATTTTATACTAAACCACAGAAATGTGAGAGCAAATATATGGTTTACGTGCAGAGTTGCACCGGAATAACGAAAGATGAAAATGAATATAACAAATTTCAAACAAATTCATTATTTTTCATTCAACCTGATTTGTATTTTCCAATCTCACTCTCCCTAAAATGTTCGTTGATTGGGTTGAATCGTATCAATTTTCACGATTGAACTCTGGTTATTTTATGCCGATGGAAAATTAGAAAGTCGTTGAAGAAAGAATGCCTCACTATAAGACTAAACGCGAATTTCTGCAACAAAGACACCTTCTCCTTCTGTTACGGACGAAACCCAGATTAAAATGACTCTGAATCTCCTAAAAGCATAAAGGTGAAACTATCTTTCTTTCTTTTTCATTCTAAAGAGAAAGAAAGTGTTTGAAAATCTGTCTTAAAGATTGAAATGAGGAGGGGTTGATTCCATTACTTTTCCTTTTTACTTCCTATATCGTTATTCCTTTGAATTTTCCTCATCAAACCTTTAAATAATATATGTCGTCATAAGAGAAGTAATCTCTTCCTTTTCACCAGTACAATTTTCATTCATTTCCCCTCCAAATTTTCCTCAATCTGCCCTTACCCATGATCTCATAATCACTTTAGTTCTCCTCTACAAATTCCAGTACTCTTCCATATATTTTACCTTTTATCTAACAGTCTGCTCTCTCCCTTGAACTCATTATTCACGTTTTTTTCAGCTAAGTTTTCTTTTCTCTACTATTTCAACCATTTTCCCTCAAATACTTCATCCATTCTTATCTAAAATTCTTTAATGTCAGCTAATTCCAACCTTTCATCTGCCCTCGCCTTATTCCCGTCCCTATTAGTTTATCCCCGATTATTCTCTGTTACTGACTCGTAACTTCTAAATATGTATGGTCCTGAATATTTCATTGGCATTTCAGGCCCTTCCCTGGATTCAGAAGCGATTCACGAAACCCGAGAAAAAGATTTTAAATTCTTTCATACAAGACCCGTCAAGATGTATTCCAGCCATCTTGGATCGTATCATGAAAAGGGATTTTTTTTCATTGTAAAATTAGCCTCACTAATGGACGCTTTCTTCAACGTTCACAGGATGTCCTTTGGGAATTAAAGATTAGCAAAATCCTGATTTGCAACCGTTAAACGAGCCATCATAGAAATTTGCTTTGTAAAACTTCGGATTACTGGATATCCATTCAGAGAGATAAAAGAGAAAAGACATCCAGACGAACGGTAAATTCATCTTATATCAAGGTCTACTGACCAAAGTCACGTGCTCTCTTATTCTAATTTATGACCTTACGACTTTCAAACCTTTCAATAATTCCCTGACTAACCTTAGAAGAACCTTAGCAATTTTATCATTCGAAATAGTGTAGAACAACATAAGGGTTTCAAATTTCGTTAGAATCGGCCTAATAGTTACGATGTTATTGCCTAATAATTTCATAGCTAACCTGGGAAGACTTCGCAATTATTATATCATTCGAAAGAGAATGTAAAACAACATAAGGATTTAAAATTTCGTTAGAATCGGTCGAATAGTTACAATGTTATTACCAAAACAAAAAAAAAGCATAACGGGGACCGACCGTCATAGTGAGATATAGAGTCACTCCTGAGTAAAAATAAAAATAAAGGAAAGGATGAATTCCTAAAAACAGGATTTATTAATTACAAAACAAGAACCGTCAATCTTGAAACAAATTTCTTTGATTTTTCAGTTTTATTAACCATGTATATGAGAACAATATGTAAATAAATGTTAATGTAATGAAATCAAATATACATGTGATTTATATATTATATTTATAATATGTATATACTTGAGCACTTATTAAAGACTAAAATTAAATGTTCAATTTTTGCAAGAGACATTCAGCTCATTCATGTGCTTGAAGAAGTGTTCTTATTTCATTACACATGTAAACACATTTAGTTGTATTTATAACAGGAGAAGGGAAGTTTCTGGGATCATCATTGTCAGATTAACTGTCAGAAGTTGATGTGTTTAATTATTTCATCTTCATTTAAAGTTCCTGTTTTCCCAAGATGGTTCTGCCCAGACGACCTCTGAAATTTTAGCCTCAACTCTGAAATTTGGAACTTTTGGGGCTGTTTTAGAGTCATTTCCATTTTAGGACCTTTGTCGGTACTTTCCATCGTGGTTACTTTCATTTTGATCATATGAAGGATTTCTATAAACCAAGCCTGAGTAAAGCAATGCAAAATCGTTGATGCTTTGACTGTTTTTCATGAAATTTGCATAATATGCAATGTCTCCAAAACAGACAAGTTATATTTTTCTGTGAGGACAATGCAACGGGGAAGATTCTGTACTACTTGCTTCCTGTAATGTTTTTTTAAATTTTGCCCTACTTCTTGATCTATGGGCTTTGTGATTATGGTTGTGTTGGAGTAAAAGCACAAGCTTTACAGAGCACAAATCAGCAATTTGTGGATGTGCCTGGCAGTTGTCAATGACGAGAACAATTTTGCGGTGATTTTTATCGCACTCATTATCTAACTTATAAAGCGATTCTAAAAAATCTCCGACGTCATCCAAGCTCTTTTATTCATTTGGTTTATATAAAATTGGGATGTTTGAACATTTTTTAAAGATATAGGCTTTCTAGAGTTCCCAATCCCTACCAGTGCAAGCTTCTCCGTTTGTGTCACATTTGCACATATTAAAACATGAAGGCGTTCTTTTATTTTTGCCTTGCTGACACTTGTCACGCTGTTTCATCTGCATTATAAATGTCTTCTGGGGCATGCTCTTGTAGAAGCATTGATAATGCGGTATTTTTATAGTCACTGGCTACGGTTTTATGAAATGAATTTGTTCATTACATAACGAAGAAAATAATATTCCGTGACGTTTTTTAAACTTTTCACGCCACCTATTGCTACATTTAAAATCTAAAATATCCAATTTAGATGCCAATTTATCAGCTTTTTTTGAAGTATGGGACCACTGATTGGAAAATCTTTAGCGTGTGTAGCACTAAACGATTTTAATACGCATGGTCTAATTTTTTTTCTTCCGCAAGACGCATATGTTTGCACTGGGGAACAAATTGGTGTTAGGTAAAAACTGCTTTTATTTTATCTCTTAGTTTTTTATCCAAGTACTAATCGCATTTCAGGGGATACCATTTTCTGAGCAATTTGCCCTTTAGATTTTAAACCACAGTAAACTTCAAGCAGCGCTTCGTACTTTCTTAATGGAAAACTTTTAGCAACGCTGATGAAATAAAACTGAAAATACTATATTGGTTTCAACCTTTATATACTGATAGAAAATTCTAGGATTTTTTGTTAAATGAGCTTACTTGATAAGTTTTAGCGATTCAATTTTCATAAATTGATATCAATTTTTTTTTAAATATCTAAACTCATAGGATTAGTGATGCCTTAAAATGCCTCTGAAAAAAACGCAAGAATTTTTTGGAGGAATAACACTTCGAGTTAGGGCTAAGTAAAGCTCACTTTGGGCTCATTGACTGAACCACCATCCTCAATCACTTCTTTTTCACTGGCTAAAAACCTACACTTCATTATTCAAAAAGTTTCTTGCATCAAGCTGGTTGAGGAAGGTGGTTCAGTCTATTAGCGTCGTGGGTCTGATAGCAATGAGCGCGTGATGACACAGGTTCAAATGCACCTCCTTTATTCATCTTCGTATAGCGGTTAAAATAGTTTTCCCTATTTTCTCCGATTCTAAATCTCCCATTTTATTCCTTAATCATTTAAGGGTCACGTAATATATTCCTGTCTTTTACCGGGTTGTGATACCACTTTTACTTTTCTTGGGCTATTAACAACATCCATTGTATATCACGTGTCATGTGATTTTACTTAATCAATATATATATATATATAAATGGGGGAAGCGGGAGGGTCTGTACGATTTTCAACAAAATAATTGCAATAATACTATATTCTATCACCCTTTATCTAACTTGTGCAAGAATAATGTAGTCTTATACGAATAAATAAGAGCATTGATGATTTCCACCAAATTATTAACATATTGTCCTTCCTTATGTAACATCCTAATTTTAGAAGGCCTAATGATCAACTTAGAAGGAAATAATAACTGGGAGTTAAGCAGAAATGTTTATTGCCATAAAAAATAAGAAAATATATATTTTTTCACATTCATATTAAGTAAAAAAAAAAGAAAGAATCTTTTCCATATCCATGTTGCAATTCAGAACAGAAACCATAATATAATTTTGAAATATAACTCAAAATTAATATAAACCAGAAGATCTTTTAGTTTTCTGATCATGAGGAGTAGGAAGCACTCCCAAAATGTGTTGCTTATTTACCACAAACTCTTCCCGAGTATCAGGATATCTGAATGTGTTTCCTGTGCCACAGTTTTGAGATAGTCGTAGATATGCTCCATTGAAATCCCCGTTATCATCTTCATTACTTTGCAGTTTGCCTTCATAACAAACCTTGACTTTCTTCTATGTCACCAACCCAATCAAGACAAAATCATCTTTCCAAGGTGATTTTTCAACAAACTGGCTCACGACTGTAGAGCTTTCAAATTCATCAGAGAACTCTTCTTCATCTGAAGAAAAAATCATATATTACATTTTGGAACACTTGTTTATAAGTGCATAGGCTAGTATAAATATAGACACTCAGTGCAAAAGCATTTACTTTTATCGATATTTGATTCAAAGAATACATTTTTTTTTTTTTTAGTAGTATCAGGGGAATCCGTACACAACTGAACGAATCCTCCCTCATCGACATTTTTGATGAAAACTATCAATAACTCATTTCCAAAGTAAATGCTTCATGTGATATATTTCATATAAATTGCTCAATTGATAACTAAAGAATCAGAAAAATCATTAAATATGATAAAAATGGAGTAGCTATACCTTAAACAAGAGTTACATCGTGAATGCTAACAAAATGAAATTCTCACCTGCAGAAAGTTTTGCCACAAAACCTTCGTCAAAGTCTGAGCATCGACTGATATGATGATTTACACTTTTCAAAAGCAGGAGTCAAGGCTTGAGTCATATTTATTATTGAGTGAGTGGAGCTGTTTGAATCCTCCCACCGTACGGACCCTCTCGGTTCTCCCCTATATCAATATATATATATACAGTGGCGGCAACAAAAAAAGTGACATTGAATATTGGCAATAGAAATCGATACATAAAATCGCTTTCACGATTTTACTTGCCAACAAGCCAATGAAAAGGGGCGGGGCTTATGCCACGAGTGGATGACTCTCCTGAGCTAAGACAACAGAACTGCGCTTTATTGGAACTCACTGTCTCGTTTGAGCTCGTACAGTGAGGTTTTGGTGTACAACGCTCCAGCGTGCTGATTTCCTGCATTCGTGCCTACATTTGACGTGCTATAACTTCTGTGCAAGTGGATACAATAGAGTGGGAAAAGGTTTCTATGACAGAGAAAAGCCGTGCCTTGACCCTATTAGAGCAGGGAAAGTCTTTTATTGATGTAGCAGCAGATTTAGGAACCTCAAGAAATACGATTTATCGCCTAAAACGGGCAGCTGAGTTATTGCCACCAGGTACCATACCAAAGAGGAAGGAGGGCACTCGTGCAGCTAGGAAGACATCTCCAAGGACTGATAATATCCTAAGGCGTGAAGTGATGTCAGACCCTTCTGTAACCTCCGCTTCAATCAAGAAAAAACACCCAGACCTTCTCCAGAACGTCGCCCTCAGGACCATCCGTCATCGCTTACAGAAGGACTTAGGCCTACCGGCTCGCCGCGCTGCCAAGAAGCCACTTCTTACCAAGGCTATGAAGATGAAAAGGCTCAATTTTTGCAAGACCTATAAAAATTGGACAGCTGCCCATTGGAAGAAGGTGATGTTCAGTGATGAGAGCACCTTTAGGCTGGTCAGAGGAGAGTCAAAGATTGTGCGTCGTCCCAGCAATGTGTCTCGGTATGACCCAAAATATACCGTGAAAACTGTGAAGCACCCTGATAGTGTGATGGTGTGGGGTGCCTTTAGTGGAAACAAGGGCAGAGGAGGTCTGTACTTCCTTCCCAAGAATGTAACCATGAGGGGGACTAAGTATCTCGAAGTTTTGAAGCAGCACATGCTGCCATTTTGGGAAATTCATCGGTGTGAATTTTTCATGCATGATGGTGCCCCTGCTCACAAGTCCCAGTTAGTAAAAAGGTTCTTCAATGATAATATTATCAGTGTTTTGGAGTGGCCTGGTAATTCCCCGGACCTAAATCCTATTGAGAATGCTTGGAATCTGATGAAATCCAAAGTTCAAGAGACAGCATCCGGCAGCATCAAGGACCTGATAGAATCACTGAAGAAGATCTGGGTTACGATCGACCCCACCTACTTCGCAAACCTCGCTGAATCAATGCCCAATCGACTCAGAATGGTCATAAAGTGCAAGGGCAACATGACCAGGTATTAACTTTCATGAAATATTCATAATAAAATATGTAAGTTACATTTTTCTGTTTCATTTTCCCCGAATTGTCACATGTCACTTTTTTTGTTGCCGCCACTGTATATATATATATATATATATATATATATATATATATATATATATATATATATATATATAATTTCGAATTTTTCTCTTCTTATATTTTAGACAAGTATTCGCAGCTATGAGTTGCAATTAAAAAGGCAACATTTCCTGTGGACAAATTAAGGTTTGCCAGACGAATTCTGCGGCTTTAATATTTTAAAGAAGCGATAATACATATTACATTATCGTGGCTTTGGGTTAAAAGTGTTATTTTCCAATTGTTTGTGGCTTAATTAAATAAAAAATATAATTTTACTTCCCAAGCTTTGCTTTTGTGGAGAGGACATTGAATTTTTAAATTAGCTCATTTATGGTAAATAACATTTTGATGCAACTAGTAAAAATATATTAAAAGTTTCAAGGTTATTTTTTCATTTATGGTATAAACATGTATACTGTATTTAAAAAGTTATAGAAACAGTAATACAGTAGTAATAGCTATTATTTCCCTTATATTTTGCTTTGCACGACCCGCCTATTAATGGCAGTATTTTATATGGATACTTTTTATATGCTTGAAGAATTTCTAGAAAATCCTGGTAACGTAGATGACTGTATAAATAAAAAAAATGTCTACTCGACAGATTAGTTTAACTCTAGCCGTCACAGCGCAAACATCGTCACTCGAAACTCATAGAACCATTCGTTAAGACAAGTGCGAAAAAGTACTATGTAGAGAGATCTGCTAAAATTTCTGAAGCCTAAAAGGCATATTTATGCATGCCAGTCGGAGATCAAAACAAACCTTGGGCACCTCATTTCAACGGCGAGCTCTGTAAAAGAACTCCATCTGTACACCAGTGGCGGTCTTCCTTTGGTCTTTCTTTCACAGGAGGCGGCCAAAAAAGTTTGAAGTCACCTCAAAATCAACAACTTCGGATGTAAGCGGTGCGATAGGGCCAGTCACCTTAGATGGGAGAATGATATCGAAGGCCGTCATAATGCAACAGCTGGGCTCTGGGGCAAACAGTAAACCCTAAATCAACCCCTTTGAAAGCTTCCCATCAGGCAGCTCGGGCCCCCGAGGAAAGTCAGCGAGGACTGGACGACCAGAGCATCGTTTTGCTATTCCTCACACTAACAACATACTAAGAATCAAGGCAGCGCACCGGGCTGGCTAGTAGAGGAGATGTGACAAGGTCTAGGGGAACCAAAATTTGCGTTTCATTGCGCCGCGACTGTTTCCATGGACCAATGCCCCAATGCCGCGACGGCTTCATGTTGCTTTATGTCGTCTCCAAATTGGTTGCAATCGCGGGACACGATTCAATTTGGTTAAGTTCTCCTCTGCACATTACTCCAAAGACTGCACTCTCCCTCAAACTGGTAGGCCCATTCTTGTTAAATTTCCCAGTCTGAGTGATCTTTGCGCATTTTACCTGTCCCGGTAGCGGCAAGAGTGGGGTCGCTACCATTTGTCACTTGTACTCTTGATTGATTAGTGCACGTAGACCTGAGGATATTTGACTTTTTGGAGGAGCCTAAACTCCTTCTTTTATTTGACTCTTTTTGGTGTTGGTCGCATTCTCCTGCTTTGCGGACAGGTGGGGCTTCTCCCCACGCCGGAGATTGTTTCCTTCTTCTTCTTGGCCTTGTTTTATTTCTTATTTACGTTTTGTTTGCTACTTTATTTTGTTTCTCATTATCTTTTTTTTTGAGGGGGAGGGGTTGTTAATTTTAAATTAGCTTAGTACTCGGCTGAAAATTTATATTGCACCAGTGGGGTCCATCGCCAGATGTACAAGGTAAAGTAAAAATCGCTCTATTGTAGTTCTTCCTCTGTGGTAATGGCACTTTTATCTGGTTCTCTTTGAGACACTGATCTGTCAAATTCGTCCCTACATCCAATGTTAACAGGTTGCATGTATAGGTTATATGGCCACTAAAGGCAGTTTAATGCGGCGTCTGGTTTTGTAGCATCATTGCCATTCAGGTATGTTAGAAATTCCTGAATAATTTTCTTTTAGCAAAATTTCGAAGTTTTGTCCACTTTGATTACTTCTTTATTGGCCCTTTGCCCTACACCTTGCGTTCAGGTTTCTCATGTATATTGTGTATAGGCAGGTAATTCCGTCTTGGCTGTTGATATCCTGTGGCCATTACTAGTGATAATAACGCTCTTCCTAATTTAACCGTCAAATAGTCCTTGTCTAAGCCATTTATCTCTTTGTAGTTGAGGCATTTTCGAATTGATATGGCCACTCAGCGAATTCTCATCTGTTGGATTAGGTTCGATACGGTGTAAGTGAATATCTTCTTTGATCTTTTCCATGGGTTTATCTCATGCTCAGAGTTGCCTAGAAATGATGATTATCCGATCTAACCATCCGTATTTGTTTTCAGGATCTTGGGTTTCCTTATCCTTTCATTTTAGAGAGTTCATTTAATGATGATTCAAGCGTTCTTATTTATTTGGCTGGTATTTCGCTTGATTGTATCTTGTAACTTCCAAACTTACCGCTCCGGAGTTCCTTGAACGTGCCGCGGTTAAGAGTTACGCAGTCCTAAGGATATATTCTAATTATATTCTGTAGAAACTTCTTCTCACTCTCAAAATCATCAACCTTGCTAGTCTTTACTTTGTAATTCCATTTGCATTTGCATTCTTTTAGTGCCCTAACGATATCTGCTTGTTTTTTGCTTCTGGGAAAAGGATACATTTTCCTGATTAAAATTTTGAAATCGAGTTCAGCTGCTTCAATTCTCTTGTTGCTCTTCCGTTTTATTTTGTTTTTTTTTCGTTGTAGTTTAATTTTTAGTCGCGAGCGACTCTACATCTAACTATGACGGTCAGTCGGTCCCCGTTTTGCTTTTTGGTTTGTTTTTGTGATAACATCATAAGTACTTAGCCGATTCTAACGAAATTTAAAAAACCTATATTGTTTTAGATTCTCTTTTGAATGCTATAATTGCCAAAGTACTCCCAAGGTTCGCCTAGGAATTATTTTCTTTTGACAATAACATCATAACTATTCGGCTGATTCTAACGAGATTTGAAACTCTTATATTGTTTTACATTTTCTTTCGAATTATTTAATAGCCAAAGTCTCCCCAAACTGAGCCTGGGAATTAATTTGTTTTGGCAATAACATGATAACTATTTGGCCGATTCTAGCGAAATTTGAAATCCATATTTTATTTTACATTCTCTTTCGGTTGATCTAATTGTCAAAGTCTCCCCAAGCTTAACCTGGAAATTAATTTGTTTTGGCAATAACAACATAACTATTCGGCCGATACTCTGTTAGACTAGACTAGGCTTTAATATGCTATACTGTCATAGGAAAGCCGAGAAGAGGCTATTATAGGCTAGGCAATACTATGCTAAGCTATGCTAAGATATAATGCAAAAGGGTAAGATATACTATGCTAATTTAGTCTATAAAATGTTATGCTAGGATAACATATAGTATGCTAAACTAGACAATACTAAGCTATGCTTGCCTAGGGCATAATAGGATAGTATAGGCTATACTTGTCTAGTTTAGTTAATGCTAGGCTAGATTATACTATACTAGGCTAGACTAAGCTATGCTAAGCTATACCAGGCAAGATTGGGCTATGCTATGCTATGGGAGGCTAAATTACAATAGCTTATTCTAGCTAATACTATGTTAGGCTACGATAGTTCAGCTAACCAAGGCTTTAATAGGCTAAGCTATAAAAGGTTATTCTAGTTATGGTATGCTATAGTAGTATAGGATATACTAGATTAGGCTATAATATGATACGCTTGGCTATATTATGTTAGGTCTGATTATGCTAGGAAAGGCTATACCAAGCTATCCTATAGTATGCTAGGCTAGGCTAGGCTATATTAGCCTATTCTAGCTTGGCTACTCTAGGCGACGCTAGGCTAGGCTCTGGCATGTAACGCTAAGCCATAACTGGTTAGACTATGCTAGGCTTTATTAGGTAAAGCTATACTAGGCTAGGCTGCGCAAGGCTATAATGTAATATGCTATGTTAAACTAGTGTCTATTAAGTTAGGGAAGGATATAATAAGCTAAGGTAGGATAAAGTAGGCTATACTAGGCTAGTTTATAATAGGCTACCTAGATTATACTAATCTAGACTAGGTTAGGCCCGGCACAGCTAGGCTATTCTATTTTAGGCTAGGCTATCCTATGTTTGGCTGGGCTTATCTATACTAGGCTGAGCTAGTATAGGTTGACCTTCATTCTGGATAGGGGCTTTGATTAAATCTTTTGCTTACCAATTATTATTTTTTAAAGAAAAATTTTCTCATTTTATTAAACCAATAAAATAAAAGAGTTTTATAAAAATATTAACGATATAATCAATTAAATTCACTTAAAATATTTATTTTTATTTATCCAAAGCAGCAGGAACTTGCCGGATGACCTAATATATTATTATAAGAATTGGCAATAAACAAGTTAATATTCGAAGCAATAAAAAAATATTGTAGCGAGTTGTTTGCACATAAAATTTTATTAACTGTACCAAGCGATCAAAATATTTGCTAATAGCGTGACTTCTATCCAGAATTCTCAATTATGTAATTCGAATAATTGGACAAATTTTGATGCTGCGAGGATCCTGTATTTATCCGTAATTGCCTCGTTAAGGTATTGCCGGGTTTGCAGTTCTGTTATCCATTGCATTCTGCAAACTTCACCACACCTCACAAGTAAAAATCAAGGTTAGGTAACATTTCATTGGGGTAACAGATAATATCATAATAATACATTGTGTGAGCTCTATCTTGCTGAAAATAAAATACGTAATCCAAAGTAGCTGCCAAATTCTTTATGTAATTTCTGTTCACAGCAGGTCTAAATCGGCGACACAAGTACCCGTTGTGTTGAGGAAAGATTTTCCTCCCCAACTCATGGCTGATTAACAAAACCATAATGTCAATCGTGGTAAATTAGCATATTTGTGAACATAAAAGTTGTGATTATCAGGTGACTATTACTTACAATTTTTTTTCAATGTCATCGGCTTATTTAGACTGAAACTATTGACAATGTTAAAGCGTGTGTTTCATCTTTATCGTATTATGTAGGATAAGGTCGTGGGAATGAAAATATCAAGGCTGAGAAAGATAGCATTTGAAATCATTCTAGTCTACCTAGTACTAGAAAAATTCATAACGTAATATGGAGGTCATTAACGTGCTCCTGAAAGCACGAAAAAAATAGATACAATTATTGTGCCTTCGATAAAATAGTAACCAACAAGTTAATGACAATACGGAAGTAAAAAGCAAAAGATAAGAAAATGGCAACTGACTGAGATAAATTTATTCATTTTGCCAATTTAGCTCCAGAAATAAATAAAATGCACTAGAACCATATTGGATGGTAGAAAAAGAGAGATTCCAATTTCAGATCAGTTTTAAAGTACCATGCGAAGTTATGAGGTAGCAATTCCGTGGAAATTGACTCTAAATCGGAACACTTTATCGCTATGTATTTGACTTAGATAAAATATTGTTAGTTTGATTGAATCAAGGATCAGATGGGCGTTAAAATAAACCTATTTTATTATTTTCGTGAAGACCTAAACTAATCAGCTGAATAAAACGCGAGATTTCTTTTTACTTTTTCAACGATGTATTTGTATTATCCTCATTCAATCTATCGAGATGAAAGGAGACACAGTAACTTAGAATAATTAACTAGTTTAATCAAGATACGATATATCAGGACCATAAAATCACTATAGTTTACAAAAGAAATATAGCAAATTAAATGTAAGCTGGAATTTCTTTGTGAGTAAGGGACCAGTTTCAAGGAATTCTGCTCTATCAAGAAATATCAACTACATTCTGAGAAAACACGAACCTCTATTAATTAGGGTAGAATTATTCTACACATAGTAACATATTTTTATGCTTGTAGTATACCTGGACACTATAAATGTGTCTATAACACCTGAATTACACCGACTTAAGAAAATGTAAGTTTCTTATGGTAGAGCTAAGCTGAATATAACTTGCTTTCATATTAACCCTTTTAGTATACCTTCCTATATTAATTTATATTAAAACTATTAAGCCTTTTTATTTTTTCATAATACTAAAAAAAATATGGGCGTTTAGTAGCGAGAAGTGGGTTCTATACGCGAGAGTTTAGTAGGCAGAAATTATTAGTTGTTCCCCTCGTATTGTTCAGCTTTCTTGTTATACGCTCTCTCTGGAGACCGCAACCAGTTAACCATTTTAATACAGCGCTATGTCATATTGGTAATTCAATTAATTGACCTTTGGGCACCAACCTGACAATTGGTGACACAACCTTAACCAAAATTCTGTGAAAGTGAATACAATAAAATTCTTCCGAATGACTCATGTTAACGTGTAAAACTCTTTCTTGAACTCACACCCGAGACTCCAACGCGAGTTTACAAGCAGCCTTGAAGCACTCATACACAACAATCACAACTCAAACAAAACTGAGGTTTGTGCCACCTACCCGTTTCTTCAGGAAACTTTTGACCGCGACATATGTTGCTATGTGCAGCGGAGCTGATGCTAGTCTTTGTGTACCTCAAGTGCAATTCACATTAGAGAACGATGGTGAAATTTGTTTAATTCTTTAAACAAGTTCAACTCCACCATTCACCGGCCAACATTGACGGAAGACTGAAACCTTTGCGGTGGGACCATCCCGCGGAAATATTACTCAGCACCAGCCAGGAAGAACACAACGAAATGTGAGCTCCTAAAACCTGATCCAGGATAGTTTACATATCTTTATTGAGATAGTTAGACTACTTTAGTCTAAAAAATCAAAGGCATCATCTCAGGGGGTCGAGGATTTTCCTCCACAATTTAAGGATGAGGAAATTCCACTTCGTTGAGCTGCTCGCTCTAACTCTCTAGCCAAATACTAGCCTCACCTAAGAAGTCTCTTCCAGCCAGCAATTTTCGCTTAAACAACGCACATTCAACCATCTAACTCGAAGAGAAAACAAACGTTCTGCCTCCGCAGCCTCCGTTGGGCGATACAAAATTGACCGACAGCCTCTTCGTTTAATACTCCGTACCTAGATTTGATTTCTGGTTGACAGAGGTTAAACTCTCTTAATAATTTCAGCATCTACAGAAGACATAAATCAGTCCCATATTTTGTCATTATTACATAATGTATCTCTTCAGCCGTTTCCTGTTTACTATCTTTAACTATTTTTCTCCCTCTATCACAACCAAACCATCTCCTGGCATCTTCTTATCTCAGATGTAATTTCAGGAACGAATTTTATTCAGTTATTATCACCGAACCTCTATTAAAGAGCAAGTGCTTTTAAAGACCCAAGGCTGGTTAGCATTTCCTTATGTTTCCCTTGCTTTTCATGCCACGCGAGTCGATTGGACTGCAGCTTTCTTGGACTTGCCTCAGTAAGTACAATGGAAAAACATTAGGTTTTACGCCGTTTCCAGCTCTAACTTCCTCTTGAGTGCCCAGTCAACCCGCTAAAAACAAAAACACACATTACATTCAAACAACTGGTACGCTGATTCAATTCTACCCACGCCATTTTCCTTCTGCATAATACAAGGGTGCAAAATAAGAATTTAGCTAAGATACAAAAGCAAGGCATCATCAGGAGATCTCGTTCGCCTTTGAAAAGAAAGCTGTGACTTGCAAGCCAATATGTGACTGCCAAATATTAAAATATGAAATGTTTCGCTAAAACTATCTCGTTTCTTTCCTCTTTTACTTTACCTTACGTATTGCAGGTTCAAAAGTCTGCACTTTTAAATGAAGTGATCTATGACCTTCATTTAGTATTTTCCCTATGGACATTTATTATTTATTCATCTCTTCACGGACAGTAACTTTCTCCTTTAAGCAAGTTTTCCCCAAGGGAGAAAACAATGGCTTAGATTACTTAAATATAAATTTTTATTTCGGTTGTTTATTTGGGAAAATTAATATTACCTCAGAGACCCATTTAACCCCATTAATGAACACCTATTCATTTTAGTGAGTGTTTTTTAACGATCAACAGGGGCTTGAAAAAGAATCAACAAGGCAACAGCGGAACGCTATGTACCCACGGCTGAGTTAACACACTCTTATATTTATTTACTAACATATATATTTATATGTGAAACTGAGTAATGTCAACTAGTAGAAGGTCATGAGTAGAGTTTCTTACCGTAAGTAAGATTAAAGTTGTAAATTTATGTAAAGTAAAAGCATATTATTCCATAGAAGGACTCGAGGCTTAAGAGACTGGGAGAAAACTAAAAGTTCTTCTGCTGAATAAATTTGACCAGAAAAGCAGATCTAATGCAAGCTGACGTGTTATTGATGTATTCTCTCAGAATAGCATTCTATGAGAGCACCCAAGGTGTCTGTTACCAATGATATCAAAGATTTGCGGCTGTGAAGAAACAAGGTACCTAAGGACATATGGGAAAAAATTACATAGGTTGGATTGCACAAAAAGTACCTATGGGTAGGACAAAACATATCCATTGGTATGTGGTAAAGAGTACTAATAGCATGTAGAAAGATGCATCTATGATTTTGCAGACAAATTGCACATATGGGTGTGAAGGGCAAAAACAACTCACAAACATGTGGTTAAATGTGTGCGTGGAAAGTTATTTTACCATAGCAAGTGGGTGGATCTTTGTTCGTTTCATTCCGTTGGTGTGTTCATAATGAGGATGTGTTGAGTGCCTAACTGAGATGCTCTACACACCGATTGGACATAATAGCAAGTAATAATTGCCCCCTCTGTATGTGTGTGGTCGTGTGTGGCTCAATGTCTGTATGTGTGTCGCTCTCTAACAATTTTGTTTCCGAAATATTTTAATACCATTGTACGCATAGAGACGCACACAAAAGTGGACTGTAAGGTTTGGATGGACGAACAATTCCTTTCTTTTTTTATACGGTAATATATCCATGTTGAACACAATGCTCTTTGTTTGTTGGAATTTTGGAAACAAATAAAAGGTCCTTTCTCTTCCAAAGGCATGTCATCAAAGCCTTTTAGAGAAATAGAGTACCCATTTTGGAATTTTTAAAAAAGTCTTAAAATGGCTAATTTTAAATTTGGTGTTTTGTCGTTTTTAGATTGAATTTTTATATTCATTTTTTTCCATTTGATCTTTATGCTTCCACTTTTATTTTTTTATGTTTTTTCGCCACTGATAAAATATAAAAAGGTAAATAGTAAGAAAGCGATGATGAACAGATTTCTAAGTGTAAATAAAAATATTAAAAGTGCAAAAACTCCTGAGAATATTTGAGGCATTTTAGATAAAAACACATCGTTGGGTCGTGAATGGGAATGAAATTGAAAAATCCATCTCCATTTTTAAAAAAATAGGAAAACTTAATCAAAAGCTTATAGGTACCATGAACAAATCGAAGAGTCAACTGAACCGAAATGGAAACCAATCTTAAGAATTTGATGTTTAATTAAATCTAAAAACCAAAAACCAGAGATGCTACGACAACCAGATGGGAGTGATGGTTTATACACCAAAGTCCTCAAGTTGGGGAGATGGAAATGTCTAGGAACTACAAACCCCAAGTAGTTTAAAAAGAACATAGGAATCTAAATAAAGCTTTGTCAGAGGAAAAATAATAACATTTAATAATAGAAAAATACTTAATCATTTTTCTGTGCAATAGACTTGTGTCATTTTTCTGGAATTGTCTGATGCCATTTGCGAAGAATGGAAGTTTTATAGCAGCAGTTAAAGATGCAGAGCAGGGTAAAATTTCTTCCGCACAGAATAAGTTGGTACCAAGAACCAAAATCTATGGTGGTGAGAGGTTTGGTGAATATGGTTGATGTGGCAAAAAAAAAAAACCCGCTTCTATAACCAGCATATTTGCGTTTATTTACTAAGCATTATTTTGTCTAGAATTTAAAGCGCAATAACAACGAGGCCGTATCAGGCAGAAAGTAAGAAGAGATCTGAGGAGAAAAAAGTGAAGGTAGAGGAAGCGAAAAAAGGTGAGGTTACATACGTAGCTACATGTCTTTCTGCTATCATTGGGACCTGGAGATTGCACAACTGAAGCCACTGGGGCAGGAAGGGCGTTCTTGTTAACTAGGATTCAGTTGTAGCGGAGGCATTATACCCCTACTACAACTTAAACTCCATTGTCTCATTTACTAGACAGACCACTATAGCCCAATCATGAAGCCCATAAACATCGCACGTAAAATGTACGCACCACGCAAGATTTACACATGCATTCAACACTCTACATTCACACTCAACGTGTTATTAGGATGTATTATATCCACTGTGACAGAAGCTCACGGTAACACGACATCACACTCCTCGTGCCAACATCATACAATGCGTGCTGCTGGATTAGAAATGACAGTGACGCCTCTGTAAGGGTCGTTGTTAAAAATGGCTTTATTCAAACTGTATCCATAAATGTAACTGGCCTTTCTCCAGAACGATACATCCAGGCTGGTCCCCCTCTTATGCTCTAAGACACTGTATTTTTCCCTCATCTAAAATCTCCATGGATTCCACCATAGTTATAACGATCCACTTTCTGTAATAAAATATATATATATATATATATATATATATATATATATATATATATATATATATATATATATATATATATATATATATATATATATATATATATATATATATATATATATATATATATATATATATATATATATATATATATATATATATATATATATATATTAGGTAAGAAGCCATGTTGTAAACATGCACTGTTGAAGTCCACAGCAGTGGGAGCGTTATTGATTTTAACTTACAAGTTTTTTATCTGGGTCTTGTAAGCGAGAAAAAACATTCGCAAAAGATATTTTATTCCGAGACGTCTTTCGACCATGGTTGTTCATTTTACGGGAATGAACAGAAATGGAATGATTGGACATTCGACATAATCAAGATAAAAGTTATAGATTAGTAGAGTAAAAGTAAGAAAGTAGAGTGGTGAAAGAGTTTTGAAAAATATAGTAAAGATAAGTTTAGTATGAGTTTAAAAGTTTTTTGTTTGCTGGTGTAATGGTATCTCCAGCAAAAAGTGAACAATCGAGAGCAATATCACGATTGAGGCAGGGATTTAAAGATCCCTGGTCAAAAGGTAACTCTGGCGTTGTTATTCTTGTGTTTTATTATTTGTGGAGGTGGGGGGTTTCAAAATTGGTTGGCATTCAAGCCTTTGTAAGAAACTAGAAAATACTCGTTACTACGATAAGTCGAATTTGTGAAAAATGCTATCATAATTGGGTTGTCATAATCGGTTAAAGGTTTTGCATGTTAGAGTTGATGTGTTGGTTCAGGTAAGATCTTCTTTAATTTTACAGCTAACTTTTGACACTACGCTCGCAATGTAGCGTAGGTGCTATGGTGAAAAGTGTTCCTTCTCTGTCATTTGCTCCTTGTGGGAGGACGGAGGAGTCTTTCCATTGCCTGATCTCTTCTTACCGAACTCTGCGTCCGTGAGAACAATATAAGTGTCTGTAGAGAACTTCACAATGTCGTGGAAGAGAGCCTGCTTTACTAGATCTTCAGGTATGTCAGTCTCGTAGTCCTATTTGTATTTTACGTCTCTAAGGCCATCAACACTATCCTTTGGGCCTGCTTCATCCGGAAACTGGTTCCCTTTGACAGCATATACTCTGAGGTTTAACATCTTCGAGTAGTACATGTACTTGGGAGCCCAATCCTTTGAAGACGAGGATCTACTCAGTGGACGTGACTGCAAGGCCTTTTGGGGGCAGGGCGAATGATCCACCTTCTTAAGCCTCACAGCAGCGGCTTCCGTCTTCTTGACTTGTGATTCTGTTTTTGTTTGTGAGTCTGTTTGTGACTTCTGCCGGGCAGCCATAGCTTGGACTCGAGGATCATGTGAAAGGGCATTACCCATTTCCAGAGCTTTTTGGCCGCTCTTCTCGCTCTGAGGTTGCGGGTTCACTCTTAGTACCTCGTTCGACGGAGGGTTTTCCGGGAAACAAATCTTTTCCAGGCCGTTATTCACGAGCATGGTGTTTAGTTCCTTTGGCGAAGGTGCCAGGCTTGGTAAAGTTTGCAATGGTGCATAATAAATGTAACACATTATTTTTGTTGACTTTTCGTTTTCTATTTGCAGGTAGTTAGGTGCTGTGGCTACACTACTCTCTACGGCCGTTAACTTGGCAACCTTCGCGTAGGGGTCATTTGCTCTCCTTTTTTCCTCTTTTCTGCCCTTTTCCTTTGTAATCCTTATTTGTTCGTTCTTTATAGGACATATGATCGCCATGGTTCTGTGTGGCCCACCACAATTGAGGCATTTCTGGAACGAACTTTTACATTCTCGCCAGCAATGGTCTTGGCTGGCCTACACAGAACAAACTGTAATTGTAGAGTTGGGTGGTGTGTTCTTTGTACCTGTAGCATTTGAAGCACATTTACCGGTCAACGAACTTTTCACATTCACTTTGATCGGGGCAGATGCGGACATTAAAGGGAACAATGCCGTTTTCACTTGCTTTGATAGCCATTGTGGTCTCGGCGAATACAACTTTAAACAAGTGGCTGTTGTCCTTGAATTTGCTAACTTCGACCACTTAGCCCAGTTACGATTCCGATGAATCTCGTCCGTTATCTGGTCGGTAGAGTGACCTCCAACCAACAGGGTCGAGGCGGTGGCAGATTACACTCCTGTGTCATCGTATTTGTTGCGGTGTTTGTGGTTTCAAGTCTATTTTTCTTAAGCACTCTGCGGCACACTGGGAAGTGAGGTCTTCGATGTCCTTCTCCTTTGCACAGATAGATGCGTAGCCATTGGGAAGGTCATTTATCCATCCGAGGTCAATATTGAGCCTACCGTACATTCGTTCGAAGACCTTACTTCTGTCCGGTTTTGGCCAGCCAGGCAATGTACTCAGGGCAATACGCTGCTTCTCCCTCATCTCTATATAATTTTCCCCGAGGGCGTAATTTGGATGGGAATTTGGGGGACCTGAGTCTGTAAGTGTGTGTGTGTATGTAGTTTAGGGATTCGTTGTGAAAAATAAGTAAAAATTCTATGTAAAGAAGGTGAAAATTGTCCAATGAACAAATAGCCACTTTACCTTCAGGCAGCGTAGAGAAATCCTTCTTCCTTTCCCTCAACTAGACCTCAAAAATGCCAGCCAAGGAGAAAATAGCCACTTCCGAACGTATCACTGCTTGTAGAAAATCCGGTCACACACAAGAAAGCGGTATCTAATTAACCTCATTCGAATTGAAATCCAGTCCAAATTTCAAAGAAATTTGACTGTACCGATACACGAGTATGCAATAGAATAGTCCAAACGACAAACGCTGTCATGGAATGGATTTGGACTTGGACATAATAAGAGATGAAATATAGGTATAGTTAGAGAAAGAGAGTAAGAGAATAAAGTGGATAAAGATGGAGTTGAAAGAATAGATGATGTGTAGGAGACAGAATTAAAAGATCCCTGGTAAAAGGGTAGCTCTGTTTGTTTTAGTTTTGTATGTTTTGTTTTTTGTTTTTGTTTTTATTTAATAAACTAAAATTTTTATAGTTTATTTTAATTAAATTAACATTGTTAATTTTATTAGTGGGGTTCTATCTGTAATGATGATTTCTGGCATTCAAGCCTTTATTTGAGATGGGGGTTTTTGATCCCGTTGGGGGTATTTGAACAAATATTATTTTTACCTTTTGGAATGTTAAATTGAGTTTGAAAAGAAAATTTTTATTTTTAGCGTGAGTTTGAAGTGAAGTTAATTTTAAATAATAAAACTTGCCCATTACACTGGTTTGGTCTTGTCTATTGTCGATTCTGTAATTTGCTGCTCCTAAATGGTCTTATTTGTTGGTCGGCTTCGATGTCTAGGTGTGTACGAGAGAATTCAGGGGTCAAGCATGCACCAATAGTTTGCCATATCCTCTTAGCTCTCTCGTGGAGCGCCACGTTGATTGGAGATAATCTAACCGAGTCGTGGAGCTCCCGCTGTTTTTTGTGTTCTCCTTTTCGGGTGTTTGTAATGAGTAAAACCGCCTTATTCTGGATGACTTGTAGTTTCACAATGTGGGTCTTGGCGCTTGCGTTCAACGGCACCGGGGGGGTACAAGAGTCTCGAGCGAATGCACGCATTAAATATCTTGAGTTTATTTGAGCGAGTTAGGTCAATAAACCTATAAAACTCCCTCAAATCTCTCTTGCTATTCGCGACTGTCCGCCCGATATGACTCTTGTAGCCCCCTGTGGTGATTTTGAGCCCCAGAACCATCCCTTCTAGGCAGTAAGGGATTCGCTTCCCATCTACCCGTATGTCATTAAAGGTCTTGCGAAAAATGGGAATTATTTTGAATTTTGGGGCATTGGTCGATATCTTTCATTTCCTCTCGAAAGAGTTGATGTTGGAAATCTTCCTACCCATATTTATCGCCATAAATTCCCTGTGAATGTAAACAGCTGTACAAATTTGCGATATATCGTCAGCGAACTGAACGTATATCTTAGCTTTGGATAGAGGTTGTGGTAGGTCACGTGTATATATGTTGTATAGAAGGGGACTGAGACAGCCCCCTTGTGGGACCCCAGATTCGAGCTCGAATTCGTGGCCTTTGTATCCTCCGATGTGTATATATGCTCTCCTCTCCATTATGTAGTCGCAAAGAATCTTCTCAAGAATGGGGTCGAGGCCTATTTGAAGGATCTTAAATCGTAGGCCTCTCTTCCAAACCTGATCAAAAGCTTTTTTGACATCTCGGAGCACCAGGTCGGCATGCCTTTTGTCTGCCTTTTGTTTGATACGGCTAGAGCCGTATCAGTCCCTCTTTTCCTTCTGAAGCCGTGTTGTTGCTCGTTATGCAAGTTGGCTTTGTCCAGAAAAGAGTTGACTCTGTTGGCTAATATCTTCTCGAAGACTTTGCCAGCAAATTCTAAGAGAGATATCAGCTGAAAGCTGGCAGGGCAGTCCGGGGGCTTTCCCGATTTGGGAATGAAGATCATCTTGGCCACCTTCCACTGGTCGGGAAAGTAACCCATGTTCAAAGTGGCATTTATGATGTTAAGAAGCCCACTCAGAACATTAGGCGGGGCCTTGATGAGATTCTCCCTGGTCAGCCCCGTGGTACCCGGTGCTCTTTGACGAAAGGATTTTAGTGCAACAAAGAGCTCCTGGGCAGTTTTTTTACTCCCATAGCCCTCCATCACTCTTTCCCGCGACACACAATAATGAGGAGAGGTTTTGTGTATTTGTGTGTTTAGTTGTTTGATTATGTCAGTCTCGAATTCGAGGTCGTAGTTGTCATTTTCTTCTGGGGTAATTGTGAAGATTGAGGACCAGAAAATCGTAAAAATTTCCTCAATCTCTTCAGGCTCGTCGATTTCTAAACCGTCATTTATAAGTGTTCTTTTTTTTTGGAGGGGGGGTCTTCCTTTTAACCGTTTTACTGTTTGCCAGAAAGTATGTGAGTCTCTTTCAATGTCTTTCTATTAGTCTGTCCCATGTGAGTATCTGTTGGTCCGTAATTAGTGTCTGGAGTTCGTCTTTAATTATTCTCAGTCTTCTGTGGGCATTGTGGTTGGGGCCTGTCAGCGCTACTACATTGGACAGGTCCTTATATTCCTGGGCCAGGGCTTTCATGGGAGGGGTCCAAAGGGGAGCTGGAAGGGTTTTATACTTAATATGGGGAACACTATTTTCATCGGCTTTAATTAGGAGGTCAGTGATTTTATCCAGCTCATTATCTATCTCTTCTAAATTGGCGTCGAGTAAAGGATCAGGGATATAATTTAGAAGATAGTTTCTGTAGCTTTCCCAGTTCGCCTGCTTGTAGCTTTTGCGTTCTGGGATTGTAATTTGAATGGGATTTACACTAATTGTAATTTCAATAGCCTGGTGGTCACTCGGAATTATGGGGCCCGGTTCAATGTAGTAGTTATATGGAAACCTGATACTGGATAAAACAATATCAGGTTTCGTTGCTGCATTTCCCGTAATGTATGTCTGGAATTCTGGTCCGATCCTTGTCACGTATTGTCTGTCAAGTAATACTCCGATGTTTCTGCCTGCATTGTTGTAGGAGGTATACCCTGCCGCTGCACACCTTGCATTCAGATCTCCAGCAAAGATTACGTTTTTCTAATGGCTGAAGATCTGTAGAAGGTTGTGCATGGGTACATAGCCGCGTCTTTGGGATTGATACCCCGTGGCCACGACCAGCCCTCCCCCCAGGCTAGTGCCTACCTCATTGGCAAGGTGAGATTCATCTAAGTCGGGTAGTTTTTTATATTTTAGTCCTTTTTTGACGGCTATTGCGCAGCCGTCATACTGTTTCTGGCTATGATTTTTACTAAGGACGTCGTATTGAAATGTTTTAATCTCTTTATGCGCTGTCATTCCGTGTTCGTTAATAAGTATGATGTTAGGGTCATTTTGTCGCAAAATATTGCCATAGATGGAACCTTTTCCGTCCCATCCATCGACATTCATCTGTACTATCGTTAGTCTATTGGTCATTTTGTGTAATGTTTGGGTCTTTTTATGTGTGGGATTAAAGTGGACGCTTATTCGCGATCCACTTTAGCCCCATGTGGTGTACTGGGTGGGGTGCGCTCCCTGCCGTTTCGTTTTTTTCTGTATTCGGTGTCCGTGATTGTATGAAAGCAGTCGGAAGTCAATTTTACCATATTTCGTGAGAGAGCCTCCTCAACCTGCCGTTCCGGAACCTCATCAGAGCATTCCCACTTGTATCTTCCGATCATAAGACCCTCGGATACTTCTTAGGAATTGATTTCGGTTGAGAAGGGGGCCAATTTGGGGGCATATAATTTAAGATTGAATCCTCTTAAATGATATTTAAGCTGGGTCTCTCTGCCTCGAGATGAGGAGGTTGACCTGGGACCACGTGTTTTTTAAAGTTTTCTCGACCTTGGAGACCTGGTCTCTTTTGGTTGCATTGCTTTCTTGTTTGGTGTCTTGGTGTGTGTTTTGGGTGTATTGGTGTTAATTTTGGGGGGTGTAAGTGGCGCTGGTTTTTCTGTTTGGGAAGTTTGTTTGTTTTTGTTTAGAAGTGGGTCACGTGTGGTGGCTGTGTTTTGGGGCGTGGGTACCTTTTGGCACGGTTCCGGGCACTGAGAGGCTACGCTTATACGCAACCACATCTCCTGTAGGCCGTTCTTTACGAGCATACGGTTGACCTCGGTTGCAAAAGTTCCAGGGCGAGTAATATTGACTATGTGTGCATAATAAATGCAGCACATAATTTTGGTGGAGTGTTCGTTTTCGATGTGGAGAAAATTTTTCTGGTTGTTCGTCTCGGCAATCGCATAGGTCGAATTAACCTTCTGTTCCTCCGTCTCACGTCGTAGCTGGGTTTGTCTTTGGATTTCAGTTTTTCTGATCGGGCATTCCATGGACATAGTCCGGTCGGGGCCTTCGCAGTTCGGACACTTTGGGGAGGTACTCTTACAGTCGCGCCAAAAATGGTTGCGACCTGTACAAATAGAGCATAGAGTAAGGTCTTTATTTTCAGGGCAGCTTGAAGTGGTGTGTTTGCCGTACTTGTAGCACCGAAAGCACATTTTCAAGTCGACAAACTCTTCCCTTTCAATCTGATCTGGGCAGACTCTTACGCTAAATAGAAGTAATCCAAGATCCTTTGCCTTTTGTGCCATTGCCGTATCCTCGAACACAACCTTGAAGACGTGCGTGTAGGTTTTTAATGTAATTACCTCTGCAACTTTTGCCCAAGGGTGGTTCCTTTTGAGTTCGCTTTTGATATCTCTTGCCGAGTGTCTCCCGACCCAAGAGTCGAGGCGCCTGCAGATGACACTACAGTGTGTTTTTATTTAATGGAGGGTGTGGGGTTTTAAGTTAACTGTCTTCAGGCATTCAACTGCTTTGCTTGAGGTCAAGGCTTCACAATCGGCCTCCCTCGCACAAATAGCAGAGTATCCATTTTGAATTTAAATAAGTCTTATCAGCGCAATCTTTAAGTTTCCGTATATTTGTTCAAACACTTTGCCTCGGTGCGGTTTCGGGCCCTCCGAGAGGACCCGAAGAGTAATACGAAGGGTCTTTCTCCTTATTTGTTCATCCTACCGCACACTGGATGGTTACAATTCATAAATCGTTTGTGTAAAGCAATGAGGTAAAAGAGAGAGAAAAATAGGGGGAGATCAAAGGGTCAATGTCCAATTACAAAAAAAAAACACTTTACCTAAAAAAAAAAACTTTCCACGAAGGAGTGAAGATTCGTCCCGTAGCTGCCCTCAACGAAGAAGGCCAGTGGTCTACTTACGAACGATCGAGCTTTCACAAACAAGACGAGTCACGCTGTTCACAATTCAAAGCTAAAAATTCACTTTATAAATTCCACGTAGGCTGTCAAAGCGGGAGTCAACTGACTAAGGCAACCAGAGCAGTCGTCATGGAATGATTCACAGAATCTTACACTATATAAAGTTTTCCTATTTATAAGGGATACAAAATTGACCAATCACAGTAAAGGGATTTTTTGCAGTTTTAGGTCTAGGTATTAGTCTTGGAATAAAGTAGAAGGAAAAGTATATAGTAAGAGTAGAGTGAACGTTTAGATACAGTGGTGAAAAGGGAATGATTTAGTAGTTAATGAGAGTTGCTGGGTGACCAGCCATCTCTTTATTCTTCTTCCCGATTCTTGATCTTTAGTGTTTTTCCTTTGCTACTTAGTGGCTCACGCGCCTCTATTTTTGTTTGTTATCTTTTATTATCTTCTTCGTCGTTTGTTGCTGATTTCGTTTCTTGTAATTTGTGAATTAAGTTCATTGTGAATATGCTGTAAAGTGTTGGATTCATGCAGCCCCCTTGGGGGCCTCCTCAGGGGACTTCAAATCTCGGTTCATTGAAGCCTTCTATTAAAATGTATGCTGAACCGTCCGTAACATAATCACAGAGACATTTTACCAATCCAGTCCTTTGATTTTATATTTTAGTCCGATGCACCATACTTTGTAAAATGCTTTTTTCACATCTCTAAGTACTATATCCGTATAGTTATTGTTGTATTTTGCTTTTGCCAGTCTCAACAAGTACGGCCAAGGCCGTTTCCGTACTTCTATTCTGTCTTAACCCGTGTTGGTGGCTCGGTATTAGTGATCTTTCTTCGAGGTGTTTAATTATTCTGACATTTATTAGACGTTCAAAATGTGTGGCTAAATTCTCCAGTAGTGTGATAGGTCTAAATTTGCTTGAGTTGTTTGGGGATTTGCCGGGTTTTTGGTAAGAATATTAATTTTCCTTTTTTTAGTTCGTCTGGAAAATACCCCTCAATGAGTGTGGCATTAAATAAGGAAATTATTTTATTCACGAAGGGGTCCGGTGCTCGAATCAGATTCTCCTTTGTCAAACCTAACTCCTCGAGCGACTTCTGTCTGGTGTCTAATAGAGTTAGCTGGTTTGCTGTGTGTTCAGGTTCTGGCCCATCACTTTGATGAGAAGAGCCTCCAGAATCTTCGGGTAGCGGAGATCCGAGGTTTTTCTGAAGATGGTAGTGTTTTCAACAGGGCCCTTTCTAGTAATTTGTTCATTGTGTTGTTCATTACAGTGTGCTTTGATTCCTCCTTCTTCCACGTGCATTGTTTGGCGTGGTGTTGAGGGTAGTGGTGGCCATACCTATATAATGATTGTTTTGATGAGGCTTGCAGTCCTCATGTGGGCATTCAAATCTGTATACCACTTGTTTTTTTTATAATATATTCGTAGAGATAACTATGGTCTTTTTCTTGGATAGTGTTATTTTTATGATATTTTTAGTATTAGTTGTTCTGTTTTGTACGCATTGGTCGTTTGGTTCTTGTAGTAGAGTGGTATTATTTTTTTTTCATTTTCTTTTTCTTCATTTCTTTTTCCTCCTGTACCTCAAACATTGAGCTTAAAATTTTCTTCTGTAATTCGTCAAATTCTCTAGTGGAGCAGCCGTTGTTTATTAAGATTTGTTTGGATCGTCGAAATTCTTCATCAAGGACGATCCAAACAAATCCTAATAAACAACGGCTACTAATCAGGAAAAGGGTTGCATCCTTATTTAGGGTCAGAATTTGAGTCGTTTCGACCAAGTTCGTCACACTTGCGATATTCCTTTGATTTTTACAGTTTCTCTTTTACATTTGGAGATCCTTAAAATGCTTCTTCCATAAAACTATTCCTTTTCTTTCTTATTCTAATTTTTAATTAAAATGGCGTGCAAAAATTCCGTCTCACTACCATCCGAATTCGAGCATCCAGGTGTACCTATAGTTATATGTCGTGCCTTTATTTAAAAGGCTAGATTCATCAGGAAAACGACATCATATTTAGTGTTACCCCGGAAAAAGAAAGACCTTCGTCCGCGCTTCAAATCACAAAACAGCTTAAATGACCCAGTCCTAAAAAAGTAGCTGCCTTCTAAAGGAATTAATTCATGAACTAAGCCGTTTTTAAACTCTTCTTCACAGGACTACAAGATTTTATATCAGAAATTAATTCATTTCCGAACGCTTATTCCATTTCCATTGTCCACCATTAAAACACCTACCAAATACGTTGGTAACGCCCTTCATATCACAGCTATCGGATCGAAATAAGCAGAGCGTTAAGCAGCTAAAAGATTAGTAAAGCCCATGGTTTAACCGCTCTAGGACCCAATTTGCTATTTACATATACATATATTATAACAACGATATTTTCTTGCGTTCTAAATAATTTGTTTGCCCACAGTTGTAGGGCTAAGAGCTTCTTTATTCATATTAATTTTAAAAGATAAAATTAATTAGAAAGAGTTTAACTTAGTGACACAAAATTAGTCCCGAAAGTAATAAATTTACCGTACATAGGCGGATTGCGTTTAAAGATGGAGGTGTATATTCTCATTTTTGTGGTGAACTCTACTTACAAAATAGCTTCTGCATAGTATGTTCTCCCTTGAAATGTCCCTCATACCTTCGATAAATAACTTTAAAATTTTATTGTGCAAGTAATTAACGTAAATAAATATGTATTAATTAACATTAGAGAAGAAATCATTTTTAATTAGCATGCCAGAAGATCCGGATTAATATGATGTCCAGTGATTTATTTGTTCAAGTTCTGTAATCTTTATATGCATTTATTTTTTGATTTTCACTTGAAACAACATAATATGTAGGGAGAGAAACGAAAAATGTGGACTCATTAAAAAAGGAACCAATGGTAGAATGTGAATTAGACATGTTTTAAATTGTTCAGGCAAAAATGAAAATATACCAACGGAAATAACATTAATGATAAAAGATGAGCACATTAATTAGTAGTTTGAAAAGTAACGCAGGTAGATTAATAATTACTGTTTAATCAACCCATATTTATTGGCCTATTACAGATTAATCGCCTCATTATTAAAATTGAGTTTTCCGGAATGCACTCTTTAAGATATCTCATTTGTTACGTGCTACGTTTAATGATATTTCGCTGCTGGGTTTGCAAAAGTAAAATAGGGGAAATTTTGTTTAATAATACACGATAGGTACTCTGTCGTTAAGGAATTAATGCCGCTTTTAGGAAATTTATTAGAGTCCGAATGTTCTGATATTAAATATTTCTAAAATAGACAACCACAAAATGTATGATAGACTGACATAAAGGCACGAAAAAAATGCCCAGTTGTCTGATAGAAAAGAACAATATTTTTTTTTAAATATAAATAACAAGAATACTAAGACAAAGTATCTTCCTTTAGAAACAATTATTATGTTTATTAAGTTATGGTTATCTCTTACAGCTACCTTTAACAATCTTTACTATCATCTAAATTTGTTCAAGAGCTTTGTAGTCTGAAACTATTCTCTCATGTTTTCCATGTATATCTCTACTCTACTCACCCTATTTTTTACAGTTAGGTAACCCATCACATTGTTATTTTCAAAATTCAAGGTGACGCAATGCGGGCTATGACAATGAACTCACTCATGCCGGCGGTTCCTTCCATTTCTTGATTCTTCTTCTTAGTGAGGTAGGCTCATTTCTTGGTTCTTCTTCTTGGTGAGGTAGGCTCATTTCTTGATTCTTCTTCTTAGTGAGGTAGGCTCATTTCTTGGTTCTTCTTCTTGGTGAGGTAGGCTCATTTCTTGATTCTTCTTCTTAGTGAGGTAGGCTCATTTCTTGGTTCTTCTTCTTGGTGAGGTAGGCTCATTTCTTGATTCTTTTTCTTGGTGGGGTAGGCTCTGGTGATTTCTTAGCTGGTAGTTTTGATGAGAATAACGCCCTTGAATGTTGTTTCTGATTAAGTGAATCGGGGTATCGACACAGAAAGTGGGTTCTTTTTGTCTTTAATAGCGAATTCCGTTTTTGAGCGATCGTGTGAGATAAATCCTTTATTAGAGAGGAGTAGAAAAAACCCTCGTGAGTTACTCGAATGTAGCCGATTTGTGTGAATCGCGGCTATCAAGAGAGAGGTCTCTTTTCATTCAAAATATAGGGAGGGTCTAAAGAAATGCGGCCCTTCTCAGTGTAATGACTTTACATATTCCGTCCTGTAGGGAACTAATGATATGTTTCTTACATATATTTCCATTTAATTTATAACCTTTCTGAAAAATTTCCCACGTCGGTTTTTGCCTCATAGTTTTATATTATTAATGGAAATCAGCCCCTCTTTTATTTCTCTTCTGTATTCAGTATGGCTGGATGCAACCAAGTCTCACTTGGTGAAAGTCATTTCTTACTTGTTACGCTAAGAGTAGTGGCCTGTAGGAAGTGTAAGATCTTTACTATTCTTATGTACGGAATGCCTTGTTGTAGCGAATGTAAATACCTACGAGTAAACCATTTAAATTAGAGTACTCCTCTTTGTACATGAGAGTAATTCCTACGAATATTTGGTGCAGATATATAGATAATAGTATTGTAATACTCCCATATGCACTCTTTTGTAAGCAAACATTTCGTTTTGTGTGTAAGATGTTTTAGGAAAATCAAAAGAGATAAAAATCATATCAAATCAAATATTCACCTACTTTTTTCAATAGAAAACTTAAAATAAATTTAAATAAATGTAATAGCTGGTATACTCACCATTTGCCTAATGCAGTGCTACCTACCGTTTCGGATCAGACCTGACGAATTGTTTAAATTATAGTGTCAATTGGCATTTCCTGTGAATTCATTTCTGTATGATGACAAAATGTATGGTGCAAATATCGTACATGAACACATTCTTGTGTTTTTTCACTTTATTCTTTAACTATCGCACCCATATGTTTATTTAGAGTCAAATTATGGAATTTTTCTGACTATTGCCTGCTATCAAGAATATCAATTTCAGATTATTTAAGGAGTTGTTCTGAAGCATTTGTTCGATGGCAGGGGAGTTATATCATCGAGATAAACAACTTCAGCTCCATCTATATCAGTATAAAATCAGTGAAACAAATAAATATCCCAAAGCAGTGTGCCTTCTTGCAATGCTGCTGATAATGTTCCGCATCCACCAAGTTACTTTCATTTTGAAAGTTCGTGGAGGGGCAGATCACACAAAATTTATTGCTATGAAGCGAGGTGCATAAAATCATCTTTACTTCAGAGATAAGAAAAATAAATAAACTACAAAAAGATTTATAATGCTTATAGGTGACGCTATACACTTGTGACACCGAGAAATCTCTTTTTTCATATCCTTAAATGATAGATAGTGAATTATCTTACTACATCGATATAAAATGATTTAGCGATTAGAATGCAACTTCCTCGTCTCCAATGTAATATCTCTTCTTTTGTGCGATCCCTGTAACGTTCTCCTCTAGCCAAAATTGGTTACACAAGATGAATTTTTAGAGAATTGAATTTTTAATTAATAAATTACACCTTATCTATTGCTTCTCTATTTGCAATTCCTTTAATTTTGTCCACTATACTTTACTCTTTAGTATCGCCCAAAAGGATTAATATTTTAAACAAAATTATTTCCTTTTCTCGACAGAAGAGAAATATCCATTAAAACAGTTAGAAAACATTCATATTAAGATTATAGTAAATGTTGTAGCCCCCAAGCCAAATTTTCTACACAACACTCTACTAATAATAGGAATTCCATCAATTTTTAATACACAAAAGATGCTATAAATATAGGCTTTAAGATTTAGGTGTCTCTATGTAGTAGTTTATAGACTAAGTATAGAGAAGTAATAATGATGACCGTAAACAAGCAGATTTTTACGTATTTACTTGCAATATAATTTAGATTTATTTATACCAGTTTGCTTGTATCATTCTTTTCACCCCATATTATTTCTTTCACTAAATCTTTTCCTAATACTTCTTCCCTTATCACATTGGCAGGTGATTACCTACGAGAGGAAAGATTTTCCCCTTCTTTTTCTTGTTGTTGTAATGTGTAGTCGATACAGTACAATTGAATTCGGTTTTCATTAAAATGAACCGATGAGAATCATGGCTTTGAGCGTTACACCTGTAGATAATAGTGCAGTCAGCCAATTTCTATCTAATTTTAAGTTTAACGGCATGTAATTCACGTCCATTAAATCTAAAATAATTAATCTTGTTGGCTACCGATGAAATTTGCTTAAGCGAGATCTTTCCAGCTACTCTTTTACATATCGACGTGACATTGAGTAAATACAAATATCTTTGTACGTGTGTTTATTCCTTTGTACTGTAATCTTTTCCTTTTCTCAAAGAGATAAGATCATGTTCAGGAAAGTTTGTGCTCTTCAGAACATACAACCATAAGTTTTCTTGTATTTTTTTTAAACTTTAGCTTTGTGCATTGCATATATTTTTCCCTTCCTAACAACTTACTCGATGATCATGTTTACAAAAAACTTATCTCGGAGCTTCTTTCCTTTCCCGCCTCCTCTTTTGTTGCCTGATTACCCTTAGTCAGCAAATAACTAATAAAAACTAGAACTTTTCAGAAGAAAGAAAAGTTACCCCATCAATGAGATTTAGAAGAGAGAAAATGGAATTAGGGCAGAGAAGAGTGGATCACCGGTTATGTGTAATTTGATTGATGCTTATGAAAAGGTTTTTACGGACCAATCAGGAATAGAGAACCCATTGGGATCGCTATTTTTGGCATTTACAGTTGGGTGACAACAAATTGCAGGCTGTAGTTTTTCTTCTGCTATTTGATGACCAACTCCCGTAAAATGGGGTTGCTTGGAAGTACCCAAATGAAAATTACAAACGCTTTAAAAACAAAACTTCCTTAAGAACTTTGTCGTTTTTTTCCAAATCAACACTTCAATTGAGGCTTTGAATTCGTGTTCTGTCTAGCTTTATTAAGAAATTCCAAAAAGAACAGTGAGGTGGCACACTAGGGAGACATTGGGTTTGATTAGGATACCGAATAACCATAAGTTTTAGGAGAGGATGTTATAGTTATCAATCTAACCGAATACATTCTTTCATCAATAAAATTAACCTTGCATATGGTCAGGTTTTGCCTTTCCATCATATTTATACTGGAATCGCTCTTCTTGCCATGGTAAATTTTGGTTGTTGGCTGTTCTTGATCCTTTATTGTTTATAATTCATTTTTGCTAATTATTAATTTGATGTTTATGAGTGATTCAATACTTGTGTAAAAATGTTACGAGGAATATATGTTAAAGTTACTAATTAATTTAGTGATTAACAGTAAATCTAGGTTAATGGATAATTTGCTAACGCAAATTTTGTTGTTTATAAGATTTTTAAATCCCTCGTTCTTAAAAACAGAATCTCCATTGAGCACATCGACTAGAAAATGTTTAGTGTAGAAAGAACTTGGCAGAAGATAAAAAAAAACTTTCCAACTCATTTATAACTTATTTCCTTTCTTACTCAAATAAAAAAGTAAAACATGTTACATAGAGTTACATAGTACACAGATCACACGGGCCTTACGGCCCAGACTAAGGTGATCTGGCCTTAAATCTACTGCCACTTACACATAGAATAGTAGAAGTAAAGGATAGAAAAGTTTTAGGCTCTCCCCACCCTCCACTCCCTCCGGCAAAAGCCGTACATGAAATAATTTTGGAAAAGTACCTTGCAGGTGTAAAAAGACAGTACCTGAAGGAAATTTGCATTGGATAGTAATTAAATGAAATGAATATGAAAACCACTTACATAAACCTGAAAGAGTTATATTTTTGTAATATTATTTTATTTTGTAGCTTTTGCTAAACAATTCCAATATTTGTTAAGTGTTTGTCTAATCTCATTTTAAATGAATCTATAGTTCTGCTGTCCACTACTGCGTTTGGCAAATTATTCCAATCATTAATAATCGAGTAAGTGAAGAAGTTTTTTATTACATCCATAGTGGCTCTTTTACCCTGAAGTTTTGAATCATGTCCACGGGTGGGGCACTCCCCTGTCAGTGTGAACAAGTTATTGGCATTAACGTTGTTAAATCCTTTAAGTATTTTGAAGCACTCTATAAGCTGCCCCCTTAGTCTTCGTTTTCTGACGGAAAATAGATTGAGTTTTTTTAGCCTCTCGTGGTAAGGTTTGTTACGTACTGACGGGATAAGTTTTGTCGCTCTGTGTTGTACAGCTTCTAATTTATCTATGTCTTTTATTAAGTAAGGGGCCCAGAACTGTACAGCGTATTCGAGATGGGGCCTGACAATACTTTTATATAGTGGCATAATTATCTCCTCGCTTTTATAAGTAAAGTTTCTTTTTATAAATCCTAGTGCTGTGTTAGCTTTGTTTGCAGCAGCTGCGCATTGGTTTGATGTTTTTAAGTTTTCTGTAATAATTACTCCTAAATCTTTAACCTGCGGGGTTGTGTTTATTAAGCCGCCTTGCATTGTATAGGTGTATTTTTTGTTTTTTGTTCCGCACTGAAGGATTTGACATTTGTCGATATTAAATGGCATTTGCCATTTCTCAGACCATTCGGTAATTTTATTTATATCAGCTTGCAGGCTAGCCCTGTCCTCTTCGCATAATACTGAGTTACCTATTTTCGTGTCATCTGCAAATTTAGATATGATATTATTTATTCCAACGTCTATGTCATTGATGTATATAGTAAATAAAATAGGCCCCAGGACTTATCCCTGGGAAACACCGCTGGTAACAGATACCCAGTCCGATTCCACGCTATTTATTATCACTCTCTGCTTCCTGTTTTTTAACCAGCTACTAATCCATCCGTATATATTACCGTTAATTCCTAGCGTACGCACTTTGTTCATGAGTTTCTGATGGGAAATTTTGTCAAATGCCTTTTTGAAATCTAGGTAAATTATATCTAATGATTTAGTATCGTTATATAGGTTGAAAAGGTTATGGTAAAAGTCAATTAGGTTTGTTAAGCACGATCTCTTAGACCTAAAACCATGCTGGCTATCACGTATAAGGTTATTGTTTTCGAGGAACTCTACTAGCTTGTCTCTAATGATCGTTTCGAGCAACTTTCCAACTATTGAGGTTAAACTAATGGGTCTGTAATTACTGGCCTGGTTTTTACATCCCTTCTTAAAGATAGGTGTGACGTTAGCTTTCCTCCAATCATCAGGGACGACCCCATGCTCGAGAGATTTGTTAAAAATGAGAGCAAGTGACTCTGCTAACTCATTATGGACATGTTTTAAGATTCTCGGGTAAAATTTATCAGGACCGGGAGTCTTGTACGAGTTCATTTTCTTTAATTTATCAATTACTAGTTGAGGATATACTTCCAGGTTCCTTAGTGATGGGTGTCTGACCTGTATAGACTCGTTGTTATCGTTATTAGTATATCCTAAGGTGAAGACTGAACTAAAAAACTTATTTAAGATATTAGCCATACCCATATCATCTGAAATAATTTCACCCAACTGGTTTTTCAAGGGGCCAATCCCGCTTCTCATTTGCCTATTTCTATTGATATAAGTATAGAAGTGTTTGGGATTATTGGTGCTTGCTTTCGCTATCTCGATTTCGTATTGACGTTTCGTTGATCTTATGAGTGTTTTAACCTTTCTTCTGCTAGTGTTATATTGTTGGTTAACTTGATAGCTTCTATTGTGTGTTAATAATGTGTAGAGACGGTTCCTATCTCTAATTGCTCGTTTGATGTCATTATTTAACCACGGCGGATTGCCTCTATTCGCGTTACTATTCCTTGTCTTAAGAGGAACATGGTTTTCTTGGGCTATAAAAAATAGTTCTTTAAATTTATTCCAAAGTTGATTTACATCTTCTATTTCTATCAGCTGCTCGTGAATATTTCCCAGGGCTTCTCTGAGGCCCTCAAAGTTAGCTTTACTGTAGTCTGGTACTTTTGAATAGTTATTGGTAGTTGAATACCTGGCATTGAGATCAAAGCGGATTAGTTTATGGTCACATGTACCTATATGTTCCGCTAGATTTGATAAGTGTAAGGGGAACAATTTTCCTCTGCTTCCCCCATAAATACAGCTACATGTAGCAAATGACCCTGAATTCACGTCTAGTCCAGTTATTAGTTTTCACTTCTAAACAGGCAAAGAAGAAATTTCCTTGTTAGTTTCATTTATACTTGCGTTCAGATTGTGCTCAACTGTTGATTCAGCGGGATTGTGGGATGGAAGAAAGGGATTATGTAACCTCCTTTGATTTCACGATGTTTCAGACCTTCATGCAAAATAATACTTCCCAAGCAGGAAAAAACGTTGAGTTCCCTCAACCCGATATAAAACAAAATTCGCAAGAGAGTGAGAAGAAGAGATATAATTTGAAAAGCATTTGCACTAAGAGCGTAGAAAATCTTCCTGCAGAGATTTCATCTTCCAAACTTGTCGATGATATTTTCTTTACAGAGGTAACGCTCAACCCTTTCTTCTCAATAGCTTCATCCGAGACGTCTGGGTCACTCCGTTCAAAACCTTTCGTTTTATCTGCGAGTGTCCAAGGACTTTTTATCCATACGGTTCAGACTGAAACGCAGTGATTTAATCTCACCCTTCTGTATCCAGAGTTTCATTTATCCATTCAAATATTATACCTCTTGCTTATTTAATCAATACGATCACCCGTTTACTAATAATTTAGCACTGTAAATCAATTTTCTTTCTTGCATACGTCCGTATTTCCCTCTCTTGTCAGCAATGTCTCTGTAGGATTTAGAGTTGAATCAAGCAAAGCAAGTGGGGCTTATAAGCCACAGAATGGTGTTAAGTATGAAAGCCCTATAAATTGATTTCATATAATTTTAATTCCTTGTGCTGTCCATTATGCAAGGCCTACTCTCTTTTTGGTCACTGCTTATAGTAAACGTTGACCTTTAATGGCAAATTTTATTTAATGTTCATAAAAAGAAACGATTCAAATCAGGTACGATGGATTCAGTGGTAATGTGGGGTGATTGGCGAGTCTCCCTTCCCCCTTACCCCCATCCTTAGCGGGGAAGCTGAGTTTGGTCAGTGACTATTTTTCAAAGGAATTAGAGTCTACACACACACGCACACATACATACACACTGGAGCTTTCTAAGGTTTTAGAGTCTACACACACACACACACACATTGCATTGGGTTAGGTAAGAATAAAATGGCGCCCACCACCTCCACACGTGCACACACACAGACACACCGGAGCTTTCTAACGAAATAGAAGTTACACACACACACATAAACGCACACACACATACATTGGGTTAGGTTATGAAAAAGATAGCGCCCACCCCCTCTCACCTCCCTAGCATTGGTCACATGTAGGAAAAAACAAGCGATATTTAGTACACACACAGACACTGGAGCAAATCGATAGGGAAGAGATAAAGACTGCATCGAGCTGATTTATCATGTATTATTCTGTCCGTCAACAGTGGAGTTGCCAATTAACATTTTCAATTTCTTAATTTTGGCCACTTAACTTAGGTCAATTTCTTAATTGGCACGTCTAGTTGCCATTTTTAAAATAATTTGTTGCTAAGCATCTCTGTATGTCACACGGCCTAAGATGATCCTTCATCCACACCGTATCACGCCCAGATTTGGTAAATATTTTGCAACGAAAGATGTGTGTGGATCGAATTATAAATTTAGTTTAGACTATTCATCTACGGTTGATTTCTTCGATCATCTTCGTCCATCCACTTATTCATGAACACCCAATTGATCGGATTGAATTTCTGTATAGTGGGTCAGTACAACCACCTTTCAACTACAATAACGGAAAAGAAGTTTTTGAACATCTCCAGTTTATGGATTTAGAAGATTTAATGATCGGTGAAAAATTAAAAAACGAGCTTATGGATCAGTTTTTATTTGTCGGAGGACTATCCGAAGGTCACGATACATAGGTGGATAGGTTTTTCTGCATATTTTATTCTAACATGGTTAATGATGGTGAGAAAGTAGTGAACATCGCTATATTTGACACAAAACCACTCTTATTTCGCTTTCTGTCATGGTATTTCAATCAGCTCACTGATATGATGAAAACTAAGATTGAAGATGCAAGGATGAATGAATTCTCCTCTCACAAGATCGAGAGAATGTTATGAGTTATTTTGTAGACGAATTAAAACATTAGTAATTAAGAACCTTTTTTTATTATCTATATTTAATTCATATTAATCAGAAAATATTGTTAATGATTAAAAATATATACATAAAGAGCTAATAATAGCTGAGAGGGATTCAATGGATATTAACTTTTTAAACGTCATGTAAGTTTCCTTTGAAACCGAAAGGTATGGTTCGATAATTCCCTTGGAGTTCAATGCGTCTACGAAAGGTTTTTCTCCAAAAATTTTCCCCTCTCACCTCTTTTACTCCACCGAATTCCTCGGCTCTGAAACCCATAAATGGTATATAGATATGACTATCATCATCATCATTTCCAACTAGGCGTTTCATAGCATCGTTGGTTATTTTATCCTTCGTGGGAGTGTTAATGGTTAATCCTCTAGTACGAAGTATATACTTTACCCTACTCGTCGTTTGGAGAAAGAACCGAACATGATTTGGAACCCGTTGAGCAGAATGAATCTCCATGCGCATCGGCACCGTACATATCTTTGATCTCGTCAGAGAGATCACCTAGGAATTCTCCAAGTCAAGGTTGTGGGTGATCCTTCCTAGCAATGAAGATGGCACGTCTGTGTCACAGTACAAAAAACGTTCAGCCAACGAGTTTAGTAGGCCATAGAGCTTAATTCGAGCATCGGCGGTTGTGAATGCTGCAATTGGATGATTCGTTACGTGTGACTCAACTTCTACATGTTCGGCATTCTCCATTTTCGTGATGTATGCATTGCCAACGACATGCAAAGAATTCACAATGAAGTAGTCGTTTCTGATCAGCTCAATTACATCATGATTTGAAGCACAGATGACCGTTTTCATACCGCGACTTCTCTGAGCGAATTTTCGCCATAGACTATAAAAGGAAGAAAATATGATCAGGATTAATGGGGTGAGTTTTTTGCATTATTATTATTATTATTATTATTTTAGAATTCAAGTTTTTATTATTATTATTATCGAGTTCAAGTTTTTATTATTAGTATTATCATTATCGCCTTCAAGTTTTGAAAATTATTGACTTCATATTCGTTTTACAATGTGGTAAAATTTATAAAAATTACATTTTTAATGTAATACGTCAATGCAAAAAAAACTAGTCGCAGGAATAAATCCTTACCTGTTTAGACAAAGCTTTGTTCTAAAACGCTTTCCAGGATTCATTTCGATGTCGTCTATTTTTATGTTTATCTCTCCAGCATGATTTACCCTCTTCACATATTCCATTTTTTCCTTCTCTCCATCCACTCCTCGAGGGAATCCAGAAGCTTCTATTTTTTTCTTCTAGAAATGTTTTTATATATTCTGCGAACAAACCATCCCTTTTTTTAAACTTCCAAACTAGTAAATTTTCTTGATCTTATACTTGTTTTCCAGGGCAAGTTTTAGTTCAGGAGTAGTGCACACTCCGCAAATCATACGTTGCTTTTCAGGCTGAGGACACTTGCTTGAGTTTTGCTGAGCGCATGTGGTACTTAGCGTGAAAGTAAGTTTACCATTTATCGATTGAGGAAGAACTGGAATATTAGATCATCAGTAGGGAGAACATCAACTTTCACGATACCGAAATATGTCTTCATACCATCGGTGTATTCTTGAATAGACGGAATTTCTCGCACAAATACGCAACGCCGAGGTGATCCTACGGGGTATGGATTGTTTTTTATGCAGTGAGGATATAAGGAGCAAAAATCGACATAATGTATTTTGACACCTTCGGTTGGTGGGTAGTATAGTATAAATGGGTTACATCTGCTGCCAAAAAGTGCACTTCCCACATTCAATACACCATTCACTACATCGGCGGAAATTCTATTAACTACCTCACGTCGTCCTGGAATGGTTTGCATCATGGTTTCAAATTTATACTCCAAGGGAATGATAACTTGATATTTATTACCGAGAATTCGATCACTCCCTATTGTATGGTAGTAACGGTCCAACGACCCACGTTCACCAAAAAAACCATCTTGTTTGAGATTACAGTTCTCTTTCTGACACCAATGCCAATGACATCCATGAAAGAGAAACACAGTTCCTCCTCCTGATGGTGAAAACCCGTCAGGGAAAAATAATCTTCCCCCAACAGAAACACTTCGCTCACCACCGTTTCTTGCATGAAAAATTGGGATTTCTTTAACATATTCTTCAAACATAAGCCAACGTATAGCCTTATAAGAAAAGGCTTTTGATTTCTTCCTATCAATAATTGCAATTGAACTTTCTGGTAAGAAGACATCTTTATACACCTTGTAACATAAGGAGGCTATTGTGATGCAAGACTGCATAGGATCAATGTTAAATCTCCCGATGAATGAACACTTAAACTTCTCAAAACACAGGCGGAGGATAGAAAAATCTTGACTGCAATACTTAATACACTCTGTACGAATATTGTATTCTCCATCCTGGAAATTCTGGTTAAAATTATTGTAAAAATGTAAGTTTTACTCACTGCTCATTTTCTCAAAGTTAAAATACCTTTTTTCTGGAACCGGACCAATATAATTCAACGTTTTCTCTGAAAGAAAATCGTAAGGAAAATAATCTTTTTCCATTTTGGGGATACCCATTGTTTTTGGCAGTTTTTTCAACAATGATGGCATGAATAGGAGTGTATCTTTAAAAATTATGTCCTGAACGAGCTCTAATTTAAAGATTTTTTCGTCCCCGCTCCATTGTATTTGAAGTACAGAGATTAGGATTAGAATATTGAAGCAGCTCGTCATAAATGAATTGGACATTGTTTTGTGCCATCACGTATGTTTTCACATTTTTTCTTGATCTTCTTATACGTATTAACTCTTCTATAAAGGGTTTACAAGGGGAGTTTTCTCGATCTCTTTCAAAAATCTTTATTCGTGGACCACAGTTCTTACATTTATCATAAGTTTCATTCTCATTATCAAAACAGAGTTCACATATTATCTGCATAACCAATATATATGTGTAAAGTATGAATGATCCCACTTTTTTATAGGTTTCCATGTCATAATACACTGCATTCTATTTCTTGGCTACCGACTTCTTCGACTTCTTCATCCAACACGTATGCTCTGCTCCATCCGCTTTATAGTATGTATAACATTTTGAACAGAACAGCTTCTCACACTCGTGTCCTCTTCTCCAGTTTGTAATAAGTATGATTATACGATTACATCTACAGAAACTCAAATTTTCACACAAGTATGTAGCTTTTTGGGTGTCTTAATACACGACTGGTTGTAGAATCTCCGATTACACTCATTGCATAAAATATCTCGATTTCTTCCTGCATCACAATGCCCAAGACGCTGACTGCACACACCTTAACATTCTTTTAGATGGGCCGTTACGTTATCATGGAACGTGTAGCAAGAAAAACACATACCATTATTTAAAGGAAGTATCTTGTTTTTAATATATGTATCACTAATGCTTCGATCTGGATAGTAGGTCTCATCCTCAATACGAATGAATATGAGTAGGGTCGATTTCTCAGGATATGTTGGTTGATGAAGTAATATGAACTTGGGTTCATCCCCCTGTAGCCATAAATACGAGGATCCTGCATCTAAGCTCACGTTGTATTAAGGAAAACTGATCTACAGTGAGGGCCTCTTCGTACACGAGATTGCATTTTCTTGCCAACTCCTGAGTTTCTTTTGTTATTGTGGGAAGCCAAAAGTTTTTTGAAGGAACATTCTCCTTCATTTTTTTCCGCAAGGACTGTGGAAGTAAAAGCGCATCCTGTAAAAATTCTGTGTCCTCTATATATTCTATATCGATCAAATCGAACATTCGACTGAATATAACATGTCCTGCAGGAATCCTATAAATACGAACTACGAGTTTGAAAGTTCCAAACTTGACTCTGTCCGCAGACTGGAATTCAGTCTCGAAATGTCCCATGATATAATCGAATAGTATCTATTGACGCATTTTAACGAATGGAATTGTAAAAAGATGGTATCACCGGTTGCATCCGTCAATTTTAAAACTTATATTTACACGATAATCACCCTCCTGAAACCAATGCAGATTCAATATATACCGTGAAAGCACACGCATTACTCGACCAAGATCAGCTTCTTCTTCTGGTTTCTCCACAATTATACGTTAGAAAATGCTGAGAATGGTTTCCATGTCTGTTTCCTCTTAAGAGTATAATTTTCACATGAGAATGATTTTCTCTTTGCTTTAAAGAATTTTCTTGCGTATTAGTGTATGAAATTCTGCACAGTTCATTTACTTCTCCCTCCGAAAAAAGAATGGTGTTGTTACATGATTTATCTTGTATGTCTGAACGTTCACCTTCTAGTGCAAGTACTACATCTTCATCGTCGGAGCTCAGTGTAATGACACCGTAGGTATTGTACCGATTAAAAACCTTATCATTCCCATCATCTTCGTCGTTTTCTTCATTAGAGATACTGGTTGGAGCAGAATAGGATATGGGTAAAATTTCACCGCTGACACCTTCTCTCAATGAAGGATTAGGTAAAGAGTAAGTGTATGGCTTGTTTCGTTAGATCCGCTTTCGTTTTGGAGGAGGAATAAACATCATTTATAATGAACTAAAAAAGAAAGAAAAAAGGTTTTGTATATAATAATCTGAAAGAATTTCACTCATTCATTTATTATACAAACTTTATCATCTCCATCATCGTCGTCGTATTCTTCATTAGACACACTAGTTGGAGCAGAATAGGATATGGGTAAAATTTCACCGATGACACCTGCACTTGATGAAAGGTTGGAGAACATCATTTCTGATGAAAAGAGAGAAAATTTTTTTTGTATATAGTTAACTGAAAGAAGTTGGTTCATTCATTATACAAAAAGAAAGCATGAGTATAGGAAGTAGGAATTGTGATGGTTTCCATTACAAAGAATCTGGCTTATTCATTATACAAAAAAAAGCATGAATGAATGCAGTATGAAAAGAACTAGGTAGAGAGTAGGGATTTTTGTATATAGTTATCTGAAAGAAGTTGCATCATTCATTATACAAAAGGAAAGTATGAATGAAGAAAGTATAAATAAATTTAAAGTTATATCCTCATGTACTTCATCCATCATTGGGCCAACGGCTAGCGAGAAACCCCCTTTCCTATTTCGTATACTCTGGAATAGAGATAAGATGTTTACTCAACTTGTTGATAAAATCATCTTGTATTACACTGTATGGCAGAAAGATTATGAAGAATTGAAAAATGAAGTAGTGTTTCATGAAGGTGTGTATCAGGTGTCATCTTTGGATGGACGAAGTCATTTACTCCTTATTTTAGATGACTTAATGCAGAAAATAGATGCAAATATATCAGAGATATTTAAAGTGACTTCACACCATAAGAATTTGTCCATATTCCTGGTGGCTCAAAATCTATTTTCTAAAAAATCTTATATGCGTGATATTGTCTTAAATTGTCACAATCTAGTCTTATTTAACCAGAGGAGAGGCATCTACCAGATGAATATATTTGCTGGACAAATAATGCCTAAGGAACTGAACAGCTTCTTGAGAATATATAAAAAGGCCGTCTTAAAGCCCTATGGTTATCTGTTCTGCGACTTCAATTCGAGAAACACTGTATGATTTATATTAAGGACAGGAATATTCCCAAATGAATTCGAGAACGTGTGTCTTTTAGAATGAGCAACAGATTGAAAAGATAGGCGTTTTTTTTTATACGTTTCCTACACTCTCTAAAAATATGAAAAAATCCATCATAGGAAGCATGGATAGTGACTTTGTCAAATGTATATGTGAAATGTATCTTAATCTAATAAAAGGTAATGTTCCTACGAAATCATCGCAGAAACAAAAGGTATCACAATTCAAACGTTTGATACGTATGTTAGCTCAGAAGCCAGCTCATATACGTCTAAAGAAAAAAATAATAAATAAGCGTGGAGGATCGCTTCTACCGATCTTATTCTATGATCTAGCACCAATACTCTCCAACCTTATAAGATGAAAAAAAATATTGCTTATCCCGAAAAAGAGATTGAAGTACCATCAAACTTAATCCCACCGCAAGAAAGACTTTTATCTTTGGAGAGAGAGTTGACTACTATACTAAATAATTCACACATCTCACCAGATGGACGTGTTATCCTTTACCAGAACACGCTGGAACATTATTTGAAACAGTATGATAAGGTTGTAAACACATCTACTGTTAAAGTCGATGAGAGGAGCAAGGATCAAATAAACGGTTATACAGATGAAGTATTGGAAACACTGGAGCCTATTCTTCATGGAAGAGGTAGATTAATTTATCAGGCACTAAAACATACACAGGGATTTAGTTGTGTTAATGATGGAGTGATTACCTTCGATGGTAAAAGATTCTAAAATCTAACATTATCGACCTACTCAATGATTTATCCAGAACGTGGTAAAGATCACCACCCACCTACTAGAAGTAAGTAAAAACTAAAATTAATATCTTTTAATTTTCCTAAGTATATCATTAAAAAAACTCGCAATGTCGGAAAGAGTCAGAAAATATTACTCACACGTCAACTTTCTTTACGTCAAATTTAGTGGATCAGACAAACACATGTTGTACTTCTCTTGATCAACAGCAGAAAAAAAACGAAGGAACTGGTTGAATTATTTATCAATTTAACCGTTGAAAGATGGCAACTAGACGGACTAAGCAAGGGATTGTAAAAGGTTAAGTGGCAACTCTACACAAAACAATTCATGAATATTCAAATCATGTCAAAGAAACCCTTTCCTATCGGAGTTTGTATCAATGGCGGTCCAGATCTCCTCGAATACTCACACGTAAAATACTGTCTCGATTCCAAGTAAAGCAAATTCTACAACAAGAATAAAAAAATAATATATTCAACCTTTTGAAGATTACTAGAACAAAATCCGGTTATGTTAGAGTGATCTTTGAAAACATCTACGGAGGAAATCGATACAACGATAACCTATTCCTTAGTGAAGATGAGTTTTGGCATGTGTTCGGGGCAATACACAGGTTAAAACAGGAAAATTTCTTCAATGTAGATCGAGTGGTGGAGGACTACGGTGTAAAATAGCTAAAGTGTGTAGTGAGGGCAAATACAAAGAGTCTATTTCCAAGTATACATTTCGGGATTTATTGGAAAAGGGATGAAGAGTTTATTCCTACACGATTTAAAAACGCACTGTAAAATGAGTATGTAGTGGATACTTTTCTAAAACTTGAAGACGAGTTTCATCTAAGTTTTCGTCGGATGAAGTGTTTACAGGATGCGGTGGATCCTTTTTGTTGCATTAACGATGGACTCAAAGACTATCGGAAAATCTTAACCTACCATTACAGAAGATGAGTATATAAAAAAAATGTGCCGTTTGGTAAGTTCGATTGTTTTCTCAACAGGAGAGGGAGCACTATGGAACTTTTGAAAGAATTTGTCCTCAGGGATCTTTATGACTACGTCACCATTACGTGTATAGAAAATTTAATAGAATATCTATCTATCAATCAGTCTCTCTATGTAAGTCCAGAGGATGGAGTGTCACCAGCCTGCGTCATCAAGACTTGCAAGAAGAAAGCTTAAGTTCACCCCAAATAAAAATAATTTTTTATTAGAGCACAATTCCTTAACAAATATGTTTATTCAAATTCTAGATCATATAAAAAACCTTCTGATATTAATTTTCAAAAATATAAAGTTGGATTAAAAATACATATTGATAATTTTTATCCGTTGTATATCGAATACCGTTTTCCTGACCGGATTAACCCAGCTCTTTTGATTCAGAGAATCAGTAAATGTGTTCAAAGTAATAAGGTTGCGGACATCCATGAAATTCTAATTGGAATTATGTATTTTTACCTAGATGTAAAATAAAAATGAGTTTGTTTTTAAGTTAAGCTGTCTTTTATTGAATAGTTATATAAGAGTGTCAACGGATCAGATATTCAGTTAAAAATGAACCGTCGATTGTTACGTTTATATACATCTCCGAGTCTCCCAACCTCTTTTGGTGGGGTAAATCGGCTATTCCGATCTGTAAAAAAGATTGCTAAAAGATCTGATGTGGAAAGTTTCTGTCAGGTTTGGATAGCTATACACTACACAAACCAGTACAAAAAATGAAGACAAAACACGTAAGAGCACAAGGTTCAAACGAGATTTGGCAACTAGGTCTAACTATTATGTCTAAATTTGAAAGTTTTAATAATGATGTACGTTGCATACTCTTTGTAATTGACGTATATTCTAGATATCTCTGGCTAATTCCTTTAAAGGAGAAGACGGATTAGGTGGTAAAAAATGCTTTACGAAATCTAATTGAAGAAACCAGATGGATTCCAAGTTATATATGTTCTGATGATGGAGGAAAGTTTAAAGGAAAGAAGATAAAAGGCTTATTGAGTGAATATAATTTCGGCGAATATAATGTTTACTCATTAAACAAAGCTAGTCTTGTAGAGCGTGTACAAAGAACAATAAAGGAAAGACTTTTCAGATATTTTACTTTTAATAATACGTGGAAATACATCGAAGTGTTAGATGATTTGGCGAGGGCTTATAATAATTCTAGACATAGAATGATTGGTAACACACCATTTAAAGTTATATATGATGTTGCTATACCGGAACAGAGATCTAAAATTAAAAAAAGAGGTTTCTATATTAAATCGGTGCTTATGTTCGAATCTCACGCGTTTCCAGTAATTTTAAAAAAGGATTCGAGGTTGGGTAGAGTGAGGAAATCTACAAGATATATAGGATTTCAAAACAATTATAGTTGTATTATTGTGAAGATTTAAATGGAGAACATATTGAAGGTAGGTTTTATGAAGAAGAACTAGAGAAGGGAAAGTTTGACTACCATAAGAAATATGTAGTGGGGAAGATAGTAGAAGCGAAAGGGCGTGGATAAAAGAAGAGATATTTAGTAAAATGGCGAGGATACCTAAATTCGTTTAATTCATACGTCAAGGCAAGTGATATCATACACCAGCCTTGAGTACATGTATTCGTGGTGATATATAAAGGTAGGAGATGGAGAAGCTTTATATCATTTGTGAAGATGGAATCAGAGAGTTTTTATGTTACCCTTCCTTCCTCATCCTCTCTGGATATTTACCCTCAAATATTATGTCTGACTATAGAATTGAATTGCAAAAAACTATTATAACAGACAACAGTCAGTATGAGGTAGGGCTTTGTGGGTTTCAATTTACAGGGAATATCTATAATATTACTAAGCCTACACACGCATTCACAGTCTATCAGAAAATGACGGAAGTAAATAATTATGCATCAAATTTTATATTGGCAAGACGAAAGGAAACAAAAATAAAAGAAATTGACTATACTTATGATGAGATTTGGATAGACGCCAGATATTATAAAAATGAAAAAACACTCGTAGAGAAAATGAATCTGAAAATAAGACAGAAATTACCATCTCAAGATTTATTGTTTCAATCTGACAAAACGCAACGGAAAATATTTACTGACTATGTATTAATGGTCACTTCACGTCCATTGCTCAATTTAAAAAGGAAAGAAAATCTATTATTTGTTCAGTCAGAAGAATTTTCCAATATAATAAAAAGATCTATCAGAGATGATATTCCTCACTTAAATAATTGTATATCATTTAATATAGTTTTTCGGCTCTTATCTCTCATCCGAGATCATGTTATATTTACTCTAACCTTGTAGACTATCAGTTAGTAGGTGGGAGCCAGTTGAGACTGCTGAAAATCATTCACATTCCTTTCAATGATGGGTCATTTCCATCAATCAACTAACCAATTGGTTATCCTTAATTTAACTTGGCCCGAATTACATACGGTTAGCTCTAATATTAGGTCGAGAGACATATCCATACGTATACCCAAAATATAAATATGATCAACCTCAACAACAAAAATATATCGTTGGTCAATAAATGAGAGACCAGCGTAAATTACAATAAATAAATGGTAAAAATAAAGCCGGCAAAATAAAATTACATTTCCCATTTGAAAGGGGAAAATTCTACTGTATATGTAATTTTACTTATTTATGAGATCGTTCGGATGCTATTTGGTGCACGCGAGAGGATGTGAATGCTCGGTTCGTGATGGAAATGAATTAAAAAAAATAAATATTAAAATCAGAACATTTGATATACTTAATTTTTTTTCTTTATAAACATCTAAGTAACGTTTACTGCTGGATTATGTTGGTAATAATTATTTAATTTGTGGGGAAGAATGACAGCTCCAAAGGAGGCATAGGTTTCGATCCAAATAATGTGATAGAAAATCTATTGTTACCAAAATACAAGATTGATTAGTTACCAGTTAACTAGAGTTGTGAGTTACTATACTTTAGCTCATGGTAGATCTGAAGTACTTAGGAAAAAAGAAAACGATATAGAACGGTAGTAATTTCATTTATTTATTTCTAAAAGACGAACTTCCAAGGACAGCCGTTATAAAAAAAAACTGTATAAGGATTAATACCTAAATAACTGTAGAAATATACATTCGAAAAAATGGATCACTTTCATCTTCTCTTTCTCTCTTTCCCTCTCTCTCTTTCTGTCCTATCTCTCTTCCTCGCCGCTTGAAACTATCCTTCCAGGAATTAATGCTTCCACTCAACTCAAGAATATAAATAATTGTAAAAAAAAGAGGTTACTAATGATCCATACACAAGATCTTTTAAAATAGTACAACGCATAAATATAACATAATGGAGAGAAACGATATAATTAAGAAAGTTCAAAGATAAGAAAATTATTTTGAAAAACTGATTCTTTTACCGTGAGGAATAATGCGCACATTGTGCAATAGCCAAACATAGAACTTTTTAAGTCAAACAAACAAATGTTATGGCGAATAACTGTTTTATTTAAGCTAATAGAGAAACATTATAATTTCTACACACTTTACTTAGTCCAGTTTCATGTTTATTCTTAAATTAATAATTAATTGTGAAGTACGCTTATTTCTGGATCATTATCGTTGTTATTTAAGTTATTTCTCTCTAGTTACTAGTTTTGAGGCCTTTTTCATATTGTTTTGCTTCTGTGTATACTCAAAATTGTAATTAACACATGTTAAAAGCTTTTGGCTCCCGACCGTAAATTGTCATTTTCTTTGAATTATGAAAAAATGGCATTACCGTATGTCCTTGTATTAACTTTGTCTTATTTACAATTCTTATACGTTCCGTAATTTATTTTGTTCTAAAGATAATATTGCAAGTTGTCTGAAATGAGAAGGTTAAAAAAGTAACAAATCAAGGAAACAAGAGCAAAATAAGACTTAAGAGTAATAATCATCGCTTGAAGCTTGAAATTGATGTATCCTTAGACATCAAATTAGCATTCAGCAAAATATATCTAGTTATATTCGCTAACGGATTAATATAAAGACTGAAATAATAATGAATTAAGTAAAGCGTCGTATGTCTTACCACATAAGTGCTCGAAAATTGAAAGATTTGGCGCTTAGTCACCTACTCTGCTTCGTTACGGAACTCGTATCTGGAGACAGCATATTACATGAAGCATTGTATTTTTAATTGCAAATAAGTTTCAAATTGTAATCAATTTTTGTATTGTTATGGCAAATTAATTACACGGATTCATTAAAATTCAAATCTAATTCGAAAACTGCTTATTTTAACGCACCCATTTTCAAACAAAATATGATGGAATATATATGTCAGATAGAGAGAGAGAAAAGACGCGCTCACTCGTCTCTTTCAAGGGGGAAGAGAGAGAGAGAGAGAGAGAGGAAACACCTGCGTAACCCTTTTTAATCCGCGCTAACGAGGCGACAAAGCGCGAAGTCGTGAGGGGCTGAAAGCCCGATTCGCGGAAGCCAGAGCTGTGCTTAAGAGCACAAAGGTTCCCGCCGGGGATTATCCTGCGACGGTAGGAATCCGGCAAAATCCGCCTCACCTGTCAAAATGTTTGTCCACTGGAACCCTCCCTCTTAGGGTGAGAGAAAAAGCCCCTCTATTTCACCCCTATAAAACGTCCAACGCCGGACTTGGACAGCAGTAAGTAACCGCCTGTGTCCCGAGTATCAGTAAGTATCACCCATCCTTCCATCCCCGTTAGTTCCGCGTGAACCCTTGTAGAGCCTATCAGGATCCGTGTATTCCCCCAGAACTCGAGAGAGACAACCCCGTACTCGTTGGTACCCGTTACCCGAACGTGACGCGTCAAATTCTCGAGTCAGTATCCTAAACCCGAAGGCAAGATCTGAGTTCATTTCACGTTATAGTCGTTTGTCAAGATGCTATTATTTTGACTCTACACCGTTTCTAACAAGGCAGGACTACTCCCTCGGACCAAATCTTCAAGGTAACCGCAATGCGCAACTCTCCTCTGAAAGCTATCCCCCCCGCATTTTAAGCTTCGTTATTTGGCTTCACATGCGCTCAAGGTCATTTGAGTGTCCTATCTATCTGTCATTGTACGTTTGTGTGTATGGCGGTCAATCTACGCCCAGGTAGCTCTTTGAAGCCGAAACTTGTGTACGTCTATTATGTTTATATACCTTAATTAAAACCCTTTTATTTTTTAAATATATTATCTACATAGTAGTGAGGTATATATTTGTACTTCATTTCTATTACCCCAGAACATTTCTAAAATAAGCTAATCATTGGCCAACCTAAAACTACACTCTGAAACCTAATTGCACTCTGATTTGTATTTCTAATTTTACCCAGTCTCATAAGGACTAATCTTTTCATAGGCCTCTCCCATTGGGCTGAGGAATTTTAAAAGGGGTTGAGTTCTAACATCAACCTACGGAAATATATAATAATAGCATTGTGTGCAAGGGAAAACTTAATTTTAAATACTAAAAAATATAGTCAAATTACATGAACTATTCTTAAATCATTTTTTCTAGCTAAGTCTATTACTGAATTTAGGATTATTGATAATGGTTTTGAGTTGGGAAAGTGAATGGATTGTCAATTCCATGTATATTAGTAAGTAATAAGCGGTTTTTATGGTAGACATGGTCTTATGTATGGAGGTATAGGCAATTTAGTTTGTGATACTGATTTATATATATATATATATATATATATATATATATATATATATATATATATATACAAGAAAGTGAAATTTGACGCGAATGAGCAATGAGACAAGAAACAGGAGTTTTTTAGAGGTAAGAGAAAGGGACATTAGAAGAAGACTAGAATCATAGAGAGCAGAGGGCGGCACAATGAAGGCAATCCTTTACCGAGAAGACAGAGATAACGCCAGGGGAAAAGAGTTTGAAATTCCTGGCCAGGAATTTCAAACTCTTTTCCCCTGGCGTTATCTCTGTCTTCTCGGTAAAGGATTGCCTTCATTGTGCCGCCCTCTGCTCTCTATGATTCTAGTCTTCTTCTAATGTCCCTTTCTCTTACCTCTAAAAAACTCCTGTTTCTTGTCTCATTGCTCATTCGCGTCAAATTTCACTTTCATGTACTATATTGTAATATAGTCTGCAATGCAAGGTTTCTGCACCTTTATTTCTGTCTTCAAAATTGTTTTGAAAGGCAGAAAATAAATATGGCGAAAGCCCTGTGGTGGTTGTTATCACCCACAGAACTTGCATTTGCTCCTTCTTCTTTATATATATATATATATATATATATATACATATATAGTGAAAGAAGAAATATAATGAGATGATATAAAAGAGAAAAAAACCGCCAGGAATAAAGTGAGAGTTTAATTGCTTTTCTTATCGTAAGTGAAGCATTGAGCGTTTCGAAGCTAACTTTGAATAATTCTTTCCCGGATTTTATAACGAACTCACTCTTCTAATTTATGAATAAGACAATCAATAAAAAAGGTGTTTGGAGAAAAAAATAAATTTCCCCCCACATTGGAGATTTTTCTCGATTTTAAAGCAAAATATCAGCGAGGGTCTGGCAAGCAGGGGTTTGTAAGGAGAGATCTGTAATGAAAGTGATGATGTAAAGGAGAGTAAAAATCTGCAAAAGACGGCCACAGATCCTCCTGCTGGCATTAAGGCTGAAGGTCAAATTGCAGCTGTTGTGTCCTAGAGGGCACACGATCCTACAAATATGAGTCGCTGCTGGAGAGAGAAACAAAAAATATGGAGGCGTAGGAGAGAAAAGGAATGAGAAGAAAGCAGGGATATTATTAACCAAGAGCGAACGATGGGGGTGACCACATCCCACCCCTAAATGCACAGAGAGGAAGGAAAGGACGAAATCTGGTCTTCTAAAGGATACAATGAAATTTTCTAGCATTCAACAAAGCTAGATTAGATTCAATTTAGTCCGAAAACGTCGTGGACATTTGAGCACTTGTCCATGTGCCATTTGTAAGAGCACCCCCCTCCCCTAACCTTCCCTAACCTTTTTTGCTCCAAAAAAGAAGAATGATGTCAAAAGATGGTCAGGGAAATGATTGGTGACCTTTTTTTAATTTCTATCAGATAAAGAAAACAATTATTATGATAATCACGACATTTTAGAATGAAAAAAGAAGATGAAATTGCGAAAAAGGCTGGAAAAAAATAAAGGTCACATTCCGACTCGTTCTTGAAATGTAAAATCCATCTTTTAAGCCATTAAAATAAGCTATATTTCCAAAGCGAAGTCTTTTCAAACCTATCCACGGGCATAAGTTCCGTAAAGAAATATGAAGCTGTGTAAGACTCAAAGGTGGTTTTAACATTTCACTAATGTGAAAAGTGAAAAAAGCCAAAAGGGCAATTCTAAGCCCAAATTCCTTTGAGAGAATTTTTATGGTCTGTTTTCATTTTAAACCTTTTAAGTCTCTTTGAGAGCGCGGAAAAGTAGCTGAATTTGGCAGACAGGAAGGAAATGGAATTATGTATCAATTTTAAGGTAGATTTGAATTTAATTCTGCGGGTTTGGTTGACTAAATACGACGTACATTTCTTAATACAATACTTAAACATTTGTAAAATAAAGCCCTTACATATTTCATGACTAAAATAGGGGCCTCCTTCAAAGCCACAGGAAAAAAATATAGTAGTATAGAAGAAATGCTTGTTAGAACCCCGCAAATATATAATTAAGTTTGGTTTAAAATGCCTTTGATAGAATTCGTATTGATGCTATATTTACAAGATTTATCTATACTTTCGCTTTCAGGCAAACTTAGTGAGAAGGCTTAGAATATTATTTTTAAAATCTTTTATCTACAGCAATGGTTGTAAGTTTATCTTGACAAATTTTCACGATCTCTAAAAGTTGTCTTCCTTACCCTTCTAGTTTGTCATTCGGTGGGTCTTCGTGCAAACTGAGAAGGTATTATTATTTAAAGGTTATGCAGGGAAAGAAGGAAGAGAAGAGTGGAAAATTAGCTTTAAAGATAGAGAACGGCGCGACAATAAATGCTCAAAGTAATTGGTTTGAATTTCCAAGAAATTTGGATTAGAGTATGTTGATACCAACATTAGTGTAGGAAGGAACGATTGGATATATATATATATATATATATATATATATATATATATATATATATATATATATATATATATATATATATACATATAATATAGAGACAGGCAGACAGACAGGGACAGAGAAAAACAGAAAAAGAGAAAGAGGTAGAGCGAGAGTGGGGGACACAGGCAAACACAGAGAGAATCATGTCGCTCTCCCTCTCTCAGACAGACAGGGACAGAGACAGACAGAAAAAGAGAAAGAGGGAGAAGGAGAGTGGGGGACAGAGGCAAACACAGAGAGAATCATGTCGCTCTCCCTCTCTCAATGGAAACACCTTTTTCACCCTGAGAAATGACATGTTTTAGCCCTTCAGCTGACGTACATTAGCTCTACCCATCTATCCATTTCAACTGTACGCTTAGAGATAAGTAGGATCCAATCGCACACTGTATCCTTATTATAAAAAATAATAATCTATTATTTCATTCTTAAACTCTTGCATTTTTCAAATCCCAACCTCATAGACATCACTGGTTGGTCGTGATCTCAATCAGTTCGCTATAAGTTTTCCGCAGAGGTTGGGAGTTAGATTCTCTTATACAGTATCTATAAAAATATGACCGAATTTTTAGGAAAGATTCTAAAAAAATATATTATAATTGTTTACTTAAGAGACAGGTTTCAGAAGTAACTGATGATAGAAGCTAGTCACTTTCGAAACTTGTTTCAAGGAATTATATATATTTTTTAGAAAAACTTTCAGTGAATTGTGTGTTCCTTCTCGGACTTAAGTAAGAAGTTCTAACCCTTGTGGATGAAGCGTAGTGAACTGATTGAGATCAGAACTTACAAGTTTAAGAATGTAGAATAATAGCTAAGTATTTCCTTAGATGTAATTTCTCGCGGTTAGAAAGATGGATCTGGAGAGGGAGCGACATTGTTGTGTATGTGTTTGCTTCTCGGATTTTAAAGGAAACAAATAATATGCGTTTTCCTAATGTTATATAGAAGTCTAAGCATGCATTGCAGGATTTTATGCAAGAGAGTAAGATAGTGGTCCCCAAGGAATACTCATAAGTCCCTCGCGGGAGTAAGAGTTTCTAGAAAGTTGCTAGAGTATGGGAATGGCTTAAGTTTGAATGCAAGAAAGTACCATTTATCTAAAGGATAATTAGATTTCTACCAAACATCATGCCTTTTGAAATGAGAATGGGCGCATGAGATGAAAGTATGTGTGTGTGTATTAAAAGGTTTATAGGTCTACGAGTATGATTATTTGTTGTCCAAGTGAACAAACATGGGAATATTCCAATTTCACACTAATTCACCCTCGAAGTTGAAGCAAAGATTGAAGCCAATCCCATCAACAATTGAAACATGAAATAATGAGACTATGTAGTGACAATTCTTGTCGATCAGTTTTATCAATGTTGAATGTATTTTTATTTCTCAAGCAGATCACAGCGACACATAATATCGATATCTCACGCGTGCTATATCAAGAAAAAGTTATGAACTTTTTCTTGATATAGCACGCGTGAGATATCGATATTTTGTGTAGCTGTGATCTGCTTAAGAAAGAGTAATACATTAAACACACAGTATGTGATAGAATTAATCAACAAGAATTGTAACATAGTAAACCAGTGAGGTTTGGAAACAGGGTAGATTAAAAGTAGAGTACATGATAAAATTATCCACTCATAATGTGGGGAATTATTTCTAATACTTCGGCGTAAATTCTCTGGGTGAAGGAGTAATGGGAAGTAAAAAGTATTTGATCTAAATGAAGCTGTAATTCGCATGGTTTGAAACATAATAATATTGCTAAGCATTGGTAAAATTTACACCTGCATTCAATTGACATGAGAAATAAACGACAATATCTTACAACTTGTTAACATTGTATTCATATCATAAAGCGAGGTATTTATAACATAGTAATTTGAGAAATTTATCTGAGATGAAAGTGATATGGACAAATATTAGAGTTTGAAATATTAGAAGACATTTAGAAAGTTAGACATGATTTCTAGATTAACTCAAATGGGTTAAAGAGCCACGTTTGATTGTATTACTCGAGGGTTGATAGATTAATATTTGACTGAATAGTTAATGTTTTTAAATAGACAACAAAATAGCACCGAAAAAAAAATTACAAGAAAACAAAAATGAATAAAAATCAAATAAAAACAAAGGAAAAGGAAAGGGCGTCGGAGGAGTACACACCTTTTCCTTGAGACCGATCATGTACTCGACACTAGAAAACCACAAATAAAATGAGCAGGACATCTTTCTCCAAAAAGTCAATCATACACAGGTTTGCGTACAAGAGACATTCTGTAGTGACCCCGCTCGTCTCGGTATCGGGACAGGTAACGTGCGCGATGATCTTTCACAATGGATCACACAACAAGAATGTACCGAACATTCTGGAGGATAAGCCAATCTTCAAAAGATCAGGTTCTGAGCATCTCTAAAAGATAGTCCGTCCGCTGCCTGAAAGGCCAGAACCTTATTCTCCAGGAGATAGGTGCCATATTAGTCGGCTAAGTAAGGTTGGCACTCTGAAATTCACACACATGATCGTAAACAATAAGTACTTATCATGTAAAGTGTTAGAGAATTCACGTAGGATCCCGGTAAACCTGAATTTGCAGGCCTACATGAGCTAGTCGTGTTCCAAACCGGTGGCAGTAGTACTCGTAGCACCTTCGCGGCAGTTGCATGAATACCTTAACGCGCTATTTATACCAATCATACCGCACTGACTAAAGAAGCGGAGTTACGATCGAACTTAACGAAGAGTGTAGTGATGGAACTCGAGATCCCTCTCTTGCTGGATTTATTTCATCATTCTTTGGCGCTCATGAAAGATTTATGCATTTAATATTCCATGCGGGTTTACCTCAATTTATCCTTTGTCCTCGTAGTTCTTAATTAATTTCTCTCTCTTTCATAGTCCCGATCGACCTTGCAAAGCGTGTCTTAAAAGCTTTTCTATCCGAAGATTTTTTGGTCTTCCGCGTAACCGAATGGTCTAAGGGGCAGTTTAATTTTGATCTAAGAGATTGCTCGCAGCCTCAGTCTAGTTGGTTCGAATCCCATCCTTGTATGGAATTTTTTGAATTAGGAAATAACTTTATCAGAATAAAAATTATTCTGTTTTTTCAGTTTCTTGCGGTATGCTGGATTCATTTCACCATTCTTTCGCGCTCATGAAAGAGATATATATATATATATATATATATATATATATATATATATATATATATATATATATATATATTCCAGTTCCTTAAAGATAAATTGTGTAACGTTGAATTACCTATACCCCCTAATTTATTCTTAGAATTAATCTCCCTCTGTACTAAAGATTGTGCATTTACTTTCAATGGTAAATTGTTTCGCCAAAAATTTGGTTTAGTTATGGGTAATTGTTTATCCCCCGTTTTATCTAACTTATATATGGAATTTTTCGAAACAGTTTTCCTCCCCTCTATTGTAGATTTTACTATAATCTAGTTTCACTATATTGATGATATCCTTTGCTTGTGTCCCAATTCTGGAAATATTTTTTTTTCTTTGGGCAAACTCAATGACCAGGTACTTTATATCAAATTTACCCTTGAAATTGAACAGAATGGAAGTATTCCTTTCCTTGATTTATTAATACACTGCACGCCTTCTGGTTTCAAATTCTCTGCCTTTTGGAAACCAACTAATTCTTCTTCTTATATTCACTTTTACTCATCTCATCATATTGAAGTCAAAAGATCTATTTTTATTTCAATGTTTCTCCGTGCACTTCGTGTGGTTAGTCCCGAATTTTTCGACTCTAAAGTTTCTAAATTTTTGACATTGGCCAAAAACTTTGCTATCCTTTTAATTTCGTTGATAAATACCTCCAGTTAGCTAGAAAGTCTTTTTATCGTTTTGAACCTCGCGCACCTTTTAATAACAGGAATACTCTTGTAATTCTTTTTAATTCATCCTTTGCTTCTCTCCATCATATAAAAAATCTCTAGGCATTTGCGTAGTATTTAACTATAATAATACTATCTCTAAACTATCAGTCAAGAACACCCCTTCCAACTCCGTGATTGTTCTTAATGTTGGTATTGAGTAAGTGTTGTGGGATTACTTCATCTTATAAGAATGTCCAGCTGTGTCTTTGGATAATTATATATTCTTATTAACAGTATTATTATACGTAAAAGGCGAAACTTAGAGGGTAAGAAAGACAGATGTGGGAATGCTGGGGAGGCTATGGGTATGTATGGGTTTAAGTGGTTAAAGACCAGTTTGAATTTAGCTTTGATAGGCCTGAATTTATTCTGAGTAAGGCATCTTCAGAAATAAATCTGTTAATTGATTGAGGTAATTTGTTTGTTTCAGTCTGCTTCCATTCTTTGCCATGTTTGCAACAGTGATCCTCACTCTGCGTTAAGTGGATGCTAGAAGCTTAGGATGAATGATATTCTAAGTCCTTGTGGCGTTCTTATATAGACGGCAGGGTACATTAGTTTTCGATCTTTTAATGCAACAGGAGGAGAATACTGTCTCAGATTTTACGTTGTGTGTTGAGCTCAGGATTCATCTCAGTGATGAGCTCAGGATTCATCTCAGTGATGAGCAGAGCTTCAATAATTGTTAGATGAAGAGTATCGTAGTTTCCAGGGAGGATGCTGGTAATGTAAGCAAGGATTTTTATTTTCTAGCGTAGTCAAGTTTGGCCTGCTTTCGTCATAGAGATGATGTGTCAAGCGTATTTAGTAATTTTGTGTATGAGGTTTATAGTCTTCATGGGGGCAAGAAAAATTGCATATCACATCGATTGATTCTAACTTAGAAAGCTCGGCTGTGATATTGTTCTACACTAATAGGTTGCTATTTTTTGTTTTTTGTACAACATTTTCAATGAGCATGTTTAGCCTATGATTTAAGTTATTATTTTGCATAGATGAACAGGCCACAACAGACCTTGCGATAAAAACAAGGTTGCCTGAGATAAAAGATAAGAGATAGTAACTACCTTTAGAGACCGTTCGGTCCATTACAATGGGAGTACTTTTATTTTTATCCTAAATTCTAACTATCTACAATACTTCGTGTAAGGCATAAGATAGGACATATGAAGTCTCTCCCCACCCCCCTCTCCCACCCATTTCTGGGCTTGGAATAGTGAAAATATTTACCTCGTAGTGTTATAAAATAGACGCAACCATGAAATTTTAACAGGAGAGCAGGAACTCATTAATATATACAAAAAAATAAAGAAAATATGACTTATCTCAATAATCTTATATTAGAAAATGCTCTTTTTCACTTCCTTTTTTTAATTTTTGACGCTTATTATCTATTAGATCGATATACTACTTCCGTTCTTATTTTAAAACATTTTGACTTATTGGACACTACTAGTACCGTTTGAAGATGCAGATTTTCTGTAGGATATTTTTAAATGTATTTATTCATGTACATCTAGGATTTATGTGTTCTGAGAGAGAGAGAGAGAGAGAGAGAGAGAGAGAGAGAGAGAGAGAGAGAGAGAGAGAGAGAGAGAGAGAGAGAGCTGTACTGGAAACATGGGAGAGATCCCGAAGTGAATTTTATTTAGGGGAAATTGGGTTAACCTGACACCTGAATGCTCGGGAGTTAATTAATCGTTATAAAAACGATGTCAGTCGGGGATTTGATTCAAAGTATTTATCTATACGGCGTTTAAAAGTATCTACGGTGTTGCAGTCTACTACTTTACGAGGAAGCCCATTCCATAAGTTGAATGCTCGGGAGTTAATTAATCGTTATAAAAACGATGTCAGTCGGGGATTTGATTCAAAGTATTTATCTATACGGTGTTTAAAAGTATCTACGGTGTTGCAGTCTACTACTTTACGAGGAAGCCCATTCCATAAGTTCACGATTCGGTTAAAAAAGTTCTTAGATTCGTGCGAGTTGAAATTATTACCTATAATTTTACAACCGTTTCCTCTCGTGTAATTTGACTGGTCGATAGTGAAGTATTTATTGCGGTCGAAATTGTCTATGCCTTTGATAATTTTAAAGACTTAAATTAAGTCCCCTCTTAATCTAATGCAATTTAACGGAAAGAGATTTAGTTCTCTAAGTCGCTCTTCGTAGGTTTGTTTCTTACACTTAGTATCATTTTAGTGTCTTCGTTGGACTCGTTCTAATTTCACTATATCTTTTTGATAGTACGGGCACCAGGCTTGCACGCAGTATTCCATAATGGGACGGACCAAGGAATTATAGAGAGTAAGGATTGAATTTTTGGACTTATATTCGAACGCTCTACCAATAAATACAATTATTTTATTGGCTTTTTCAATGAAGTCTGACCATTGTTGAGTGGGCCTCAAACCGTTCGATATTGTTACTTCTAGGTCTGTCTCTCTCTCTCTCTACGCTCAAGAGTTTAGTACCATTTAGTGAGTAATTTGCTTTGACTTTTCGATATCGGATATGGAGCACTTTGCATCTATTGGTGTTAAAAGGCATTTGCTACGTTTGCGCCAGTTCGATAATTTATTGAGGTTGTTCTGCATTTTATTAATCTGTGCGATTTTGGTGTCGTCAGCAAACTTCGATATTATGCCTCAAATGCCTTCCTCTAAGTCATTAATATATACTAAGAAAAGAACTGGTCCTAGAACAATCTCCTGAGGTACCCCGCTAATGACGTCTGTCCAGCTAGATGATTTTTCATTTATAACTACGCGTTGCCTACGATTACTTAGTCAGTTTTCTATCCACCTTACTATCGCGCCTTCAATTCCGTGTGCTTTTAATTTAGTTAGTAAAAGTTTGTGTGGAACTTTGTCAAAGGCCTTTTGAAAGTCTAAGTAAATTATGTCGACTGCTTCACTTTCGTCGTATTCATTAAAAATATCACTGGAGAAGTCTAATAGATTCGATAGACAAGAACATATATTTCGAAAGCCGTGTTGGGTGTCTCTAAGTAGTTTCTTTTCTTCCACGTGGTTAACGAGTTCATCGCGTATAAGTGTGTCTAACATTTTGAAAACGACTGAGGTTAAACTAATTGGGCGATAATTACTAGGTAGAGATCTACTGCCTTTTTTAAATATTGGTGTTAGGTTAGCGAGCTTCCACTCATCGGGTATAGTCCCAGTCTCTAACGAATAATTTAACAACAACGACAGTGGTTTGGCTTCTTTTAATATTCGAGGGAAGACCATTTCCGGGCCGGGTGACTTATTTACCTTAAGCTTTTCAATGCATCTCAGTACGTCTCTTTCTGTAACGGTGATACTACTTAATGCCTCGTTGTAACCAATTTGGATAGCTTTCGGTGTTGGGATTTCGCTAAGATCTTCTGTAGTAAAGACTGATTTAAAAAATGTGTTTAAAATACAACTCATTTGTTCATCGTTCGTGGTAAAGTTTCCGCTCTCATCAGTTAGCGGTGCGATAGATTTAGATGTTTCTCTCTTTTGTCCTATGTAACTAGAGAACTCTTTCGGGTTGGTTTTAATTTGATTTGCCACATGTGATTCCAAGGAATTTATACTCTGTTTAATTAACCTTTTGAATTTACGTCGTAAGTCTGAATATTTGGCGCGTTTTGTCTCGTCGTTAGAAGTTTTTGTTCTAATATGGGCATTCCTCTTGTCTCGTAGACAGTTAACTATCTCGCTACTCCACAATTTAGGTTTATTTTCGGTTGACGAAGGACAATTTTTTGAAGGAATACATTCTTTAACCGCCTCGAAGTACGAGCTAGTAAAAAATGTCCATTTATCGTTTATATCATTTATGTCACGCAAGTTGCTCCAATCTTTTTGCTTAAGTTTTGTTCTGAGCTTAGTATAATTCGCTTCTCTAAAGTCTGGGTCTCTATCGTTGCTACTAATTATATAGTTACGATTGAAATTTATACTGAATTTAATTGCACGGTGGTCGCTATTACTAAATTCCTCTCCGACATTAATATTCTCTATCAAATCTTTTTTATTTGGAAATATTAGGTCGAGTATATTACTTCCGCGAGTGGAGCATAGTACAAACTGAGTTAGTGAACTTTCTTGTAAGTTAGTATAGAGTTCGTTACCATAATGAGCAGATAGCGGTTCTCGCCACTTTGGTACTGGTAAATTAAAATCGCCCAAAATTACGGTATCGTGCGCGTTACTTATCTCGCTGATTTGTTTGAATGAAATCGCTGTTGGTTTGCGTTGGCTGATCTGGAGGTCTGTATATTAGAGCCAGCACTATTTTCATCCCATGGTTGTTTTTAAGAAGTATGTACGATGTGTCCATGTTTTGCGATATGTGGCTTTGTTAATTGGATCAGGTTGAGATTTTCTTTGTAGAATAGGACAACGCCTCCTTTTATGTTAGTTCGACTTTTTTCACACACATTGTATCCAGATAGATTATATTCTGCTAGGAAATCTCTGTTTTCAATATTTAACCATGATTTTGTAATGCCGATTATATCATAATAATCTTTTAACACAATTTCCTCTAAATCTAAAAAATTTGTTACGAATGCTACGAGCGTCGACATAGAAAACCTTCAGGTTGTGACGGATGGGTGTCCTCGTGTTATTCCTAGTTCTTATATCATATCTGCTGGCCTGGTTTAAGGCCACAAGGTCATCGAAGTTGTTTCTCAGACTTCTCGCGTTAAGTAGGACACAGGACAGGTGCTGATGATTGCTGGTATGGAAATAATTATTTATTTTTTTAGTGAATGAAATCTCTTTAGTATCTGAAAATTTATGATTGCCTCTGTAAATAATAGTGACAACCTTGTTGAACCCATAGTGTTGACGTGGAGTCCGTCTAGAAGAAAAAGTTCCTGATTATTATAAAAGTAATTCCAGAAGTTTACAAATTCTACACCTTCACTCCTGCAGATATTCTCAAGGACATATTTGTGTATAGTCTCAAGGCAATTATTTGTGTTCTTCACGTTGTCAAAATATATGTTTGAATATCATTGTTAATTTAAATTTGTTTTCTCCTTGTTATTTCATGGTGGAAAGAGTCCCATATTGAATAGTTCCTAATGGCTCAGCGAATGTAAGAGCTCATAACCGATTCCTTTTAATATTTGCTGCATTAACTTTTGGCGTTCATACATCTGCCAAGATTGCTATCTTTGCGGTAGATTTTAGTGATGTATTTTACATCATTGATCCATATGAATCCACATCAAGAAAAGGTAGCGTCTTTTCACATTTAGTTCCTGGTTTGTATAAGTTAGAGTAGTTGTTGCTCGTGGTCAATATTAGAAAAATATCGTCAATGTTTATTGTATATCTCTTATGGGTTAACGTAATTTTGTCAGAAAAATTCCTTCAAGTTGTCCTATATAAAATTTGAAAATATTAAGCTGAGTGAGAAGTCTATATCTAGTCCATCAATATGCCTGTATAGCTCTCCATTTGGCTCCTTAATAGAGCTTCGGTTGGGCAAATTTTCTAAAGTTCTGGTAGAATGTGAGGTTCTATTTTTGGAGGTGGTATGGCGGTAGCTTCATAAAAGTATCTTAGGATTATGTCGAGAGTTTCGTCGAGTAGAACGTTGATGAATAAGCTTTACACATTCAATGGGGCATGATTACTTTCAGGACGAGAGCTCTGGAAAGCTAGAAAGTATAGCATAATGATATTTTTGAGGTATTTGGCGATCTTCTATGTGAGGGTTATACGTTCGGATATGATTAGTTGAAAGGTATGTTTTCTTTTATAAATTATTAGCTTACCATAGCTGTATCAGTAAATTAATTCAACTTTAATAGCCTTTAGCTGGATTGGTTTCGGTATGGAGATTTTCTCGCATATTAGTCTGTAGGCTTGTCTCTTAACTTCTTAGTTTTTTTCTAAATTTTAAATTATTTGACAGAATTATATTGAATTTTGGAAGACAATTGTTTTTATTTTGTATTACAAAAGTATTGCCTTTGCCTGCCCTTTTGATAATAATATCTCTATTGTCTTGTAATTTCTCGAGATATTCCTTCATTTCGTTAGTTAGAAGTGCGCTTCTCTACTTAGAGGTGTGTTTGGTACTTTTTGCAATAAGTTAGAGAGCAATTTATTTTTTGATTTTCAAAAACCTTTACAATCTTACTCTTACCTTCCACATAGTACCAAAATATGGGAAGTAGATCATGTCCCTTTAAAAATTCTAAATCCAACTGGTCACCAACAAAAGATCACGCCCTGCGTACATGCCATGAGTGGGGCTGTACGTTCAAGAAAGGTGTATACGTGCAACGATTTGTCTATGTTGCTGCACTCAGTAGATGCCAGCAATACTGCTTAGTTTTGACTTGCATTTGTGTTTAAGGTTATATATTCTCCGTATTTTTCCCTCGATTATCTTCTAGCTTTCCTTGTTGCTTCAACGTTGTTGGTTCTTCTAAGTAAATTAACCTATCCGATGTGTGACTCTATCTTGTTGTTTATAGCTCAGCGCGAGCAGATAACATCGTTCGTCGTTCTGACCGCTTGGGGGATTGAAGGATAGCTCTGCGCCAGCAGATAGTATCTTTCTTCGTTTTGATCGCTTAGTAGATTAAAGGATAGCTCTGCGCCAGCAGATAGCATCTTCATCGCTCCGACCGCTTGGGAGATTTAGAATAGCTCTGTGCCAGCAGATAGCATCCTTCCTCATTCCAACCGCTTGGGAGATTGAAGGAGAGCTTTGCGCCAGCAGATAACATCCTTCCTTGTTCCGATCGCTTGAAAGATTAAAGGATAGATTTGAGCCAGCAGATAGCATCTTTCCTCGTTCCCAACGCTTGGGAGATTAAAAGCTAGCTCTGTGCCAGCAAATAGCATCGTTACTCATTCCAACCGCTTAGAAATTAAAGGAAAGCTCTGCGCAAGGAGATAGAATTCTCCCTTGTTATGATCGCTTAGGAGATTAAAGGATAGCTCTGCTCTAGCAGATAGCATCTTCCCTCGTTCCGACCGCTTGGGATATTAAAGGATAGCGCTGTGCCAGCAGATAGCATCGTTACTCATTCCAACTGCTTGGGAGAGTAAAGGATAGCTCTGCGCCAGCAGATAGCATCCTTCCTTGTTCCGATCGCTTGGGAGATGAAAGGATAGATCTGCGCCAGCAGATAGCATCGTTGCTAATTCCGACCGCTTTGGATTTTTAAGAGTAGCTCTGCGCCAGCAGATAGCATCTTTCCTCGTTCCGACCTTCTGGGAGATTAAAGGATAGCTTTGCGCCAGCAGATAGCATCGTGTCTCATTCTGACCGCTTGGGATTTTTAAGGATAGCTCTGCTCCAGCAGATAGCATCTTTTCTTCCTCCGATCGCTTGGGAGATTACAGTATAGCTCTGCGCCAGCAGATAGCATTTTTCCTCGTTCCGACCACTTGGGAGATTAAAGGATAGCTTTGTTTTAGCAGATAGCATCGTAGCTCATTCTGACCACTTGAGATTTTAAAGGATAGCTCTGCTTCAGCAGATAGCATCGTTTCTTCCTCCAATCGCTTGGGATATTATAGAATAGCTCTGCGCCAGCAGAAAGCATCGTTTCTCGTTCTAATCGCTTGGGAGATTAAAGGATAGCTCTGCGCCAGCAGATAGCATCGTGGCTCATTCTGCCCGCTTGGGATTTTGAAGTATAGCTCTGCTTCAGCAGATAGCATCGTTTCTTCCTACGATCGCTTGGGAGATTACAGGATAGCTCTGCGCCAGCAGATAGCATCTTTTCTCGTTCCAACCGCTTGGGAGAGTAAAGGACAGCTCTGCGCCAGCAGATAGCATCCTTCCTTGTTCCAATCACTTCGGAGATGAAAGGATAGATCTGCGCCAGCAGAACAGCATCGTTGCTAATTCCGACCGCTTTGGATTTTTAAGAGTAGCTCTGCTCCAGCAGAGAGCATCGTTTCTTCCTCCAATCGCTTGGGAGATTACAGGATAGCTCTGCGCCAGCAGATAGACATCCTTTCTCGTTCCGACCACTTGGGAGATTAGAGGATAGCTCTGCGCCAGCAGATAGCATCGTTCCTCATTCCAACCGCTTAAGAGAGTAAAGGATAGCTCTGCGCCAGCAGATAGCATCCTTCCTTGTTTCGATCGCTTGGGAGATGAGAGGATAGATCTGCGCCAGCAGATAGCATCGTTGCTAATTCCGACTGCTTTGGATTTTTAAGAGTAGCTCTGCGCCAGCAGATAGCATCGTTGCTCATTCTGACCACTTGGAATTTTAAAGGATAGCTCTGCTCCAGCAGATAGCATCTTTTCTTCCTCCGATCGCTTGGGAGATTACAGGATAGCTCTGTGCCAGCAGATAGAATCTTTCCTCGTTCCGACCACTTGGGAGATTAAAGGATAGCTCTGCTTTAGCTGATAGCATCGTTGCTCATTCTGACCGCTTTGGATTTTAAAGGATAGTTCTGCTCCATCAGATAGCATCGTTTCTTCCTCCGATCGCTTGGGATATTATAGGATAGCTCTGCGCCAGCAGATAACATCGTTTCTCGTTCTAATTGCTTGGGAGATTAAAGCATAGCTCTGCGCCAGCAGATAACATCGTTCGTCGTTCCGATCGCTTGGGAGTTTAAAGGATAGCTCTGCGGCAGCATATAGCATCTTTCCTCGTTCCGACAGCTTGGGAGATTAAAGGATAGCGCTGCTCCAGCAGATAAAATCGTTGCTCATTCTGACTGCTTGGGATTTAAAGTATAGCTCTGCTCCAGCAGATAGCATCCTTTCTTCCTCCGATCACTTGGGAGATTATAGGATAGCTCTGCGCTAGCAGATAGAATCGTTCATCGTTCTGACCGCTTGGGAGATTAAAGGATAGCTCTGCGCCAGCAGATAGCATCTTTCCTTATTCCGATCCCTTGGGAGATTAAAGGAGAGTTCTGCGCCAGCAGATAACATCTTTCCTCGTTCGGATTACTTGGGAGATTAAAGGATAGCTTTGCGCTAGCAGATAGCATCTTTCCTTGTTCCGACTGCTTGGGTGATTAAGGGATAGCTCTGCAACAGCACATAACATCATTCCTTCTTCCGATCGCTCTGGAGATTAAAGAAAAAACTTTGATCCTACAGCCTTTGCTTCAGGTCCCATCAACTACACCAAAATTAAGTGGAGCCGCGCTTTCAGTGAGGCTATCCTGAGGGACCTGGTTTGAGTGCAGGAACGCTTTGAATGCTGTGGCAAGTTCTATCGTTAGATAACCTAACGTGAAATACATCCATTTTAGGTGGTTCCTTTCCAGGATTAAATTCAAATGGGTTGGTCATGTCAAATCTACTTAGGAATCAATGACCGGTGCTTCAATTTTTTCTTCTTAACCTATAGAATGCCTGGATAATATCTAAATTCTATATTGCGAAAAATGTGATTACCTTCCGTAAACTAATTTTTAATGTCGAACACCTTTTTTTAATATCATTTTCTACGTACGAGATCTTTTTCAACCTTTTTCTAAGAAGATTTAAATTTTTACGTGATATCTTTTCCATCCTTTTCTAAGAGAAATTACCCTTTTACGTGCGATCATTTTCAACCTTTTTCTAAGAGAATTTACCTTTTTACGTGCGAGATCTTTGTCAACTTTTTTCTAAAAGAATTTAACTTTTTACTGGAAGATCTTCTCCAAACTTTTTCTAAGAGAAATTACCTTTTACGTGCAATCATTTTCAACTTTTTTAAGAGAATTTACCTATTTACGAGCGAGATCTTTATTAACCCTCTTCTAAGAAAATTTACCTTTTTATGAGATTTTTTTCAACCCTTTTCAAAGAGAATTTACCCTTTTACGTGCAAGATCTTTTCTAACCTTTTTCTAAAAGAATTTAACTTTTTACTGTAAGAATTTATCTTTTTACTGTGAGATCTTTTCCAACCTTTTTAATAAGAATATTTACCTTTTTATGTGCGAGATCGTTTTTAATCTTTTTCTAAGAGAATTTACCTTTTTACGTATGATATCTTTTACTTCCTTTTCTAAGAGAATTTACCTTTTAAAGTGCGAGATCATTTTCAACCATTTTCTAAGAGAATTTACCTTTTTAACTTTGGAGATCTCTTTCAACATTAACTTTTTACTGCTGGATACTTTTCAACCTTTTTATAAGAGGATTTAACTTTTTAATTGCGAGGTCTTTTTTAACTTTTTTCTAAGATAATTTCAATTTTTGTGTTCGAGATCTTTTCAACCTTTTTCTAAAAGAATATTTTTTTTTAGGTGTGAGATCTTATTAAACCTTTCTCTAAGAGAATTTACCTTTATACGTGCGAGATCTTTTTCAACTTCTACTTTTTCCTGCGAGATATTTTTCAACCTTTTTCTAAGACAATAAAACCTTTTACTACGAGATATTTTTCAACCTTTTTTTTCTTAGAGAATTTAAATTTTACGTGCAAAATCTTTTTCAACTTTTTTTCTAAGACAATTTACCTTTTTACCTGCGAGATCTTATTAAACCCTTTTCTAAGAGAATTTACCTTTATACGTGCGAGATCTTTTTCAACTTCTACTTTTTCCTGCGAGATATTTTTCAACCTTTTACTAAGACAATAAAACCTTTTACTACGAGATATTTTTCAACCTTTTTTTTCTTAGAGAATTTAAATTTTACGTGCAAAATCTTTTTCAACTTTTTTCTAAGACAATTTACCTTTTTACCTGCGAGATCTTATTAAACCCTTTTCTAAGAGAATTTACCTTTATACGTGCGAGATCTTTTTCAACTTCTACTTTTTCCTGCGAGATATTTTTCAACCTTTTTCTAAGACAATAAAACCTTTTACTACGAGATATTTTTCAACCTTTTTTTTCTTAGAGAATTTAAATTTTACGTGCAAAATCTTTTTCAACTTTTTTCTAAGACAATTTACCTTTTTACCTGCGAGATCTTATTAAACCCTTTTCTAAGAGAATTTACCTTTATACGTGCGAGATCTTTTTCAACTTCTACTTTTTCCTGCGAGATATTTTTCAACCTTTTTCTAAGACAATAAAACCTTTTACTACGAGATATTTTTCAACCTTTTTTTTCTTAGAGAATTTAAATTTTACGTGCAAAATCTTTTTCAACTTTTTTCTAAGACAATTTACCTTTTTACCTGCGAGATCTTATTAAACCCTTTTCTAAGAGAATTTACCTTTATACGTGCGAGATCTTTTTCAACTTCTTCTTTTTCCTGCGAGATATTTTTCAACCTTTTTCTAAGACAATAAAACCTTTTACTACGAGATATTTTTCAACCTTTTTTTTCTTAGAGAATTTAAATTTTACGTGCAAAATCTTTTTCAACTTTTTTCTAAGACAATTTACCTTTTTACCTGCGAGATCTTATTAAACCCTTTTCTAAGAGAATTTACCTTTATACGTGCGAGATCTTTTTCAACTTCTACTTTTTCCTGCGAGATATTTTTCAACCTTTTTCTAAGACAATAAAACCTTTTACTACGAGATGTTTTTCAACCTTTTTTTCTAAGAGAACTTAAATTTTTAAGTGCAAGATCTTTTTAAACCTTTTTCTAAGAGAATTTACCTTTTTACTTGCGATATTTTCCAATCTTTTTCTCAAAGAAATTTCTTTTTTACGAGCGATCTTTTTTAACCTTTTTCTAAGAGAATTTTCCTTTTTACGTGAGATATCTTTTCAAACCCTTTTATAAGAGAATTTAACTTTTTACTGCGATATCTTTTCCAACCTTTTAATAAGAGAATTTACCTGTTTACGTGAGAGATCATTTTCAAACTTTTTCTAAGAAAATGTAGGTTTTTTCGTGCGAGAACCTTTTCAACCATTTTCTAATAGAATTTAACAAGAATCCTTAACTTACTTAATGGTACATCTAATATTTTAGAGTGATCGGTCCAAGTCCCTTCATCCTATTCATTATCTATTTTAACTATACCTTCTTATATGCTATTTTCGCGTCTCTTTTGAGTTTTCTCATTTTGTTAGATGCCTCCTTTCCAGAATTTTTCGCTAGATATTATTATTAATATTGTGTAGAACATTCTTAATATTTAGTCCCAGATGAATATGAAATTCGAAGAGAGACAATATTATTTTATCTTTCATTAGTAGCTTCTATGTATCAAAATACCTTATCCTTATAATTTGATGGGATATTTTTAGATATATTAAAGATAACTACAAGTTGACTCTCAAATTTGAGTCATTATTATTTGAAAAAGCTCTTTTTATCTAAAATGATCAAATCACATAATTTCATAGCTTAAAATCGATTATATTTAGGCAATGATTAGAATGTGATTACCTAACTGATTATTCCTTTCATATCACGAATAACCCTGTAAATCTTTTGTCTCTTTCTAGGTACGGAAAATCAAAGTCAAGATTCAAGATTTGTTGAAAACTTCTTTCCAATCTTTGCAAGATCAGTTCCTACCTCTGCGTCAGAGTTCCAGCACGGACATAAAAACACAGAAATAAGTATTGAATTGGACTTAAAAAATTATAATCACTCTTTACTCGGTATTCAAAAAGGTCAGCTGAAGCCAATATTGAATAATTATAGCGGAAAATCATCACGATTGTCAGATTTGCATAATAATGGTGGCTTGATTCTCAAGCCTGGAACAATTTTCAGGAGTATAAAATTCCGAGAAATTTATAATGCATCAGGGAAAATTATTTGCGAATATTTACCCTCTAAACTTCAAAAATGGACAAAATACTGGTCCAAGGACAACAAAATTTGTCAAACAAACAGAAATAAAGATAAAAGGGCCAATAAGAAAAATAGTACATTATCTGAAACTTCCCAACTAGCGACAAAATTGAAAATAAATATTGGCTTAAGGCCACATCTACTAAATGTGCTTCTTTGGTCAACAGAAAACCAGAAAGGTGACGCTGCAAGTCAGTCCCAATATATAAACACAAGTCAGCGATCAAGTATTCCTGTCCATTTCTCCGCTAATAATGCTGTACGGGAGATTTCTAAAGAAGTTTCTTTAGACAACCAGAAATTCAATCCAGTTAGCCATGAAATCAAAGAGTGGAAAACAACTAATTTTCCCAAAGAGGGTATAATTAAAGGACCCTCGAAAGGAACCTTTGATTATTCCACGAATTCACCTTTTCTAAAGAAAAGTCTAAAGAAAAGAAGTAATAGTACAAAATCTTCCATTGAGGAACTCCACTCCACAAGGTTAGTCATTTCCTCATTTTATTTCCTAAGCAAAACTAATTGAATTTGAAAATTGCAAATGTAGGTTAATTTAGGGAACTAATCAGTAGTAAAAATATGGTAACAACAAATAGATTATGGTGAAAGTGCAAAGGGAACAAACGATTTTACCCAGTAAGTGAATGAAGTGAGGAAAAAACAAAGCAAGTCGTTTATTCATAGGACCAAAATAAAATTAGATTAAAATGAAGAAAAATAATGACACTATTAGTAGTTGTAGTAGCAAAGATGTTAGAATAAATCGATTAGGAGTGAAGATTAATGATTGTGAACAAGGTATAGACAACTTAGAGGAGGATTTCAAGTCTTCAGGAAAAAGTATACATTAGGTATGTATAAAACTGGAGCTAAATATCCCAGAATGGCTATGAAGTTGAATCACAAATGAACGATATTACCATAAATGTTTTATTCACTGATACATCCCGGGGATAGATATGATTAAAAATGAAATAGCGATAAAAATTACACAAATGTTGACGCCAGTAAAAGAAGGGCAGCATAAATTAAAAGGGTGAGAGTGCAGTGAAGAGAGACATTGATAGAGACAGCAGCTTTATGACAAAGCACTGAAATCAACACTGGATATACGTCTGAACAGAGAATAAAATAAATTGTTTAGGAAAGTCATAAGTTGGACGAAAAATAACGACACGTCGAGGTTATCAGTGTAGATAGTACTCAGGCAAATCAAGGAAGGATGACAAAAGAGAGTTGTCCGAGTAGTGGGTATACAAGTGAACAAAGGAATGCCATCAAACCAGGGCTGCCAGAATATCGAGAAGTCAGACGAAGAAGAGAATGATGATAAACCATCGTGTTAAAGTCGTGGAGCACCATATAATTAAGAAAAGGCCGACAAACCAGGGTTTCAGAGTGGCGTGTCCTTTGTTAAAGAAAGCAACTTCAACGAAAGATGGTATCAGAGGGTAGCGGATCTTTAGGTGAACGGGGCCATAGTGATAAACTAGGGTTTTCGGTGCATGGGGTCGTCAGGTGAACTATGAACTGACGACAAACCAGAGTTGTCACTGGAAATGGTTCTCCAGGAGAAGTAAGAAATGACAATACACCAAGATCGTATCGTCGCTGGGCCTTAGATGAACTCAATAAATAAAGATAGCTAGCCAAGTTTGGTAGAGTAGTGTGCTGTCTGATGAACGAAATAATCCTGACAAACAAAATAGTGCTGTTAGATTGGCGAGTCATTATGAGAACGGGGGATTGACACTAAACCAGTGTTATGAAGTAGCCCAGTTGTCAGGGTAATGTGGAAATGATCACAATGCAAGATCTTTAGGGGTGATCAAGAGAATGAAGACAAACCAAGATGGTTAACGAAGCGTTTTTTCCATTCAACAAAGAAATTATTTCAAACCAAGCAAGTAAGACTAGCAAAATGTAAGACGAACGAAGTCACGATGACAAACCAGAAGTGACAGAGGAGTTGGTAGCCAACTGAACTATGGATGGTTGTTTAGTTGGTTTCACAGCAGATTGTAGCAGTGTTATATACAGCATATACAGCAGTGAAAGACATTCATTATTATTTTAACATTATTGATAGCGCCACACTATATAACTACCTACATGAGAACCCAGGATTCGGATCCTGGGTTTGTAACTAGTCTCGAAGTGGCCTGATTCTTTGGAATTGGCCCTGGTTCGCCCCCTTTCCCACCCTTAGTAATTGCAGCGAATATTGATAGCTATCAATCCATCTTCTCTCGTTCCCATTTTTAGGGGGCAGCCAAGAAGGGATAAAACTTAGCAGATGTCATTCTGTCCGCAGTACCTGGCTGGATTTAAGAAGGGACAAGGAAAGTGATAATAATAAACCAGGATAGGTCCTGGGCGGTACGTGTAGGTTAACCTCTATGCAGGTATGTCAGAGACCAAATTAGCCCAGTGCCTTGGCATTTATACCGACTGTGTTGTATAAAACTGGCTCGTTGTTTGTACAAAGGGAATCTATAGTGTTTAATGGAAAACAGGTTCCTGTTACCTGTTTCAACTTCCTTGTTTCTTTGCCGATGAAAAACAGTTAAAAGGAACGTTGATAAATGGAGTAAGCTATGTTTTAGTCCTAAAAGGTTTTATATTTATAAAAGAAAAACACCCAAACAGCAATAAATGCTACAAATAAAGATAAAAGCAGCGCATCTCCACTCCTTCTCAACTCTCCCCCTCTACTCTTTAGTTTGTCTCTATTGATCTTGGTGCGGAGGCTTCCCTGTGGCACCCTTAACCGATACAGGAGCTTCTCCTCTATCACTTTGAAGCTGCTCTCGGGTAGCTCTGCCTCTTCTAAGGAGATGCCATACCCACTTTGCTGTTTCATGGCTCTCCAATTATCGCTTAACTGAGAGGGTGTCTCCATCTCTCGAAGAGATACGGATTCGGGCCTTTTCCCTTACCTCCTTTTGCAGAGCTGCATTCGGCTCCATTCGGAGAGTATCCTATAAACACAATACTCCAAATACGGCAGTTCCACCTTTGCTTTCTCAGGGAACCACCAAAACACGGCGAAAGAAAGGATACGCCACCACGGTTTTTGCTCTCCCCGATGGAAGCAATTGAACCACCATAGCTTATTTATAGTAATAAAAGGCGGCGGCATCTCTTGGAAATTGCCAAGATACATCGTCGATACGAAGTTTTTCCCTTTCTCTTCCCAACGCAGATCGGCATCCCTGCCCCAGTGGCCGTTTGAGTCCACTCCTGGGAAACCTGACACCTTGGTAGGGGGATGGCTAGTTCGTAGTTGAGATGCCCCTCCTTAGGTGGAGGTGGTCTCTAAGGTTACCCGACCCTGGGTAGTAGGGTCTATCTCAAGAATGGAACTTAGCCCGTTGAGACAGACACCGAACAAGAGTTCGCTCCAAGTTATTCTCCATCTTGGAGAATGATCTGGAGATGGCTGGTTTTCCGGCCTTAGGACTAGTACCACCACTGCTTTGCTCATCTGATTTGATCTAGTTCATGCGCAAAGTCTTGGTTACCCGAATCTATGTAAGTTGCTCCAAGGCGTACACTATAAGCCCTTATCGTGTATGGCCAAGTGTTTCAATTGACGAGCCAATTGTGACCGCTTTCGAATTCAATTATTATTTTATCGGCTTATTTCACTTGTAAAACTGCTTCTTTGGTCTTTGGTGTGGGCTTGCTGGTGCGCATTTCAGAATATAGGTGATTTGTGTCTCTCAGTCGAGGTATTCAGGAGGGTGGATAAGGCCATTAAGTTTTTCTACGGCAAAGTCATCACCCTGGTCATAACTAATATTCCTAGAACTTCTGGTCCTTCTCCAGGCCTTCTGTTTCCTTTGTTGTCGGACGAATTTAAGATGTCCCTCAGAGAGAAATGATATGCCTTCCTGCGCTATAAGCGTAGCCTCAAGCGATTTCAGCCTCGTCCATTTTGTCGAGCTAGGACTAAGTCCGGTATTTTTCAAAGAACGCCCGACTCTCTTCCCAGTGGGCATACGATTCTTCACCTAACAAGAAGACCCCTCTTTCATAGGTGACGAAGTGACTACTTTATCCATATTCTATATTCTAGAACCTGCCCCCTCACTATTTAATGCACTTCGTGAGGTGGCTTATGGCCACCGACTCGACTTTACCTTCAGAGGCAGAGAAACATTCAACACCAGCTTAGTGTTGAGTGAGTTGCGTTCCGAGTTCGCTTCATTCGCAGAAACCAACCCTGGTCCAGAGGATTTCTCGTATGCCATTTTGACACCTAGAGGAGTCAAGAATGGCATATCTGTTAGATCTGTTCAACCTGATCTGGATAGAGGATATTATCCCAGATTCCTGGCGAATGCCTGCTGTGCTCGCTTTTCGCACTTCGAAGAGAGATCACAATACTGGCCAGTTTCTGGACAATTTCTCTACCCTTCTGGATGTGATATTTAATTGAGAAATTAGTAAATGTTAGATTAGCCTTTTCTGGAACAGCGAAAGCTAGCTGTCTTCTGTAAGTTCCTACCATGTCGGATGCTCTGCTAAGACTTACTTCGCAGACAGCACTAAACCCAAATATTTTTCAACCTGGAGAAGCCTTATAATACTGCATGGCCATACGGTCTCATGGAGACCTTAAACATTGTAGTTGTTAGGGGCTGCCTCGCAATTTTTTATCTCTGCATTTCTGGAAGATTCTGGTTTTCGAATACGGGTTGTAGGAGCCTTTTTCGGCCCACCGTGGCAGGAGCATGGTGACCCGCAGAGAAGGGAGGTCGCTGTTAAACTCTACCCCGAGCATCAACCGTATGGCATACGTAGGTGCCTCCGGAAGATGTTCTCGCTACGTTTTACGCGGACGACTTTTGGATCTCTTCTGGTCCCCCTTAGTTGCCAACTCTAAAGCATCGAATCCAGCAAGTATTGAACCACACTTCTTGCTCTGATGTAACGCACAGGTTACGTTTTTTATAAGAGTAAGGTGGTGCAATTCTGCCACCATCCACGCGCCACACCGACCCGGACTTGTTCCCAAAGAGGGCTTGCCTGGAAATGGTGGATTCGAACCGTTTTATTTGGCTTGTTTTCGACAGATGACTCACTTGGGAGGCTCATATTCGCAGTTCTAGGATCTCCTGTACCCGCGCCATGGAAATCCTCATTTCTGTAAAGCTCAGAACTTGGGATGATGATAGGTTTACTACCTTACATTAATACCCATCATTTATTCGTTTGAAACATATCTAAGGATAGGAGATTTACGCATCCGCAGCCGAGCGTGTATTGTCAAAGTTGAACTCGATATACCTCACCGGTGCCTTCTGCACGTTTCTCAGTGAGAGCCTACTTATAGGTGCAGGGGATATGGTGTGCATAGTGAATTATGCGCTTGTATGCGCGGGCTTGACGTCTCCCTCACTCACTAACGGCTCTCACTGCGTCCAAGGCTGAACTCGGAGGTTCCTATGCAAACGAGAGACTGCAGCCATACCATAAGCCTTTTAAGTTTAGGGTTAAAAACTTTTACGAGAGCTCAGTGTAGCTCTCGGGACGGTGGCGTCGTTGGTTCGGCCTAGGACGCTACCCTAGAGTGTACAACCTTTGACTATTTGTCTTCTCCTTCTGCTACTTACAAAGCTTCTATAGCACTGGGATTATTGCTTCAGACCTTGTTGGACCATATAGCGTGTCACGCTGGATCCGTGCCTGTGTACACGGAAGGCTCCAACTCTACAAAGCTCTGCGTCTATCTTCACAGCCGACTGGTTGTGATACACCACTCGGTAAGGGCGATAACGAGACCAGACTAACGTTTATTTCATCTTCACGCCTACTATAAGGCCAGAATCAGTCCAGACCTCCTCCGTGCTGCCTAAAAAATAAATTGGGAGACGGTTGAGGGGAACCTATAGTTGCTTGCCAATGGGCCGCGACTTTTCTCATGGACCTATGTCACCGTGCCGTGACGGCTTCCAATTGGGGACACTCAAGGGACGCACCTCCATTTGATGAAACGCTCCGCTCTACCTTACTGCAACGACTGCGTGTTTCCCAGACTGTTTACATATTCATGTTGAATGACCCAGTCTATAGTGATCTTAGGGGACGTTACCTGTCCTCGTACCGGGATGAGTTCGTCCACACAAACTTGTTGACTATTTAACTTTTTGGAGAAAGCTGTCGTCATCCATTTTATTTTGCTCTCCTTTGGTGTTGTTCGCATTATACTGCGCCAGAATGAGCTGGGAATCTCCCGGACGCCCTATCGTGCTTCCTTCTTCTTCTTCTTGCCTTTCTGCTTTCTTATTTTCTTTCGTTTTTTGCTTGTTGTTTGCTATTTATTTTGTTTAGTTTTGTCTGTTTAGTTTGCTTTGGGGGAATATATAAGTAGCCTAGTAATAGGATGAACTTTTAATTGCGGCGACCTATGCCCTTGGTGGCAGTCGTCAGATGGGTGCTATAATTGAAAATAATAATACAAAATTCAAAGAATAAACTAAGGATGGTCTTTTAATTTTTGGTGTTTGCACAAGCAGAGATTTGTTATATGGACTCAAGAGTTCATCTGGATAGGGCTTAGATTTTTCCCTTTTAAAAACACTAATATGCTCACTTTTATCAAATTAGTTTCGTTTAAAAATCTATTAGACAGTTTTCCCTTATAAAAGCACTAATATTCTCACTTTTATCAAATTAGTTTCTTTTAAAATCTATTAGACTTTTCCCTTATAAAAGCACTAATATGCTCACTTTTATCAAATTAGTTTCGTTTAAAATCTATTCGACGGTTTTCCCTTATAAAAGCACTAATATGCTCACTTTTATCAAATTAGTTTCGTTTAAAATCTATTCGACGGTTTTCCCTTATAAAAGCACTAATATGCTCACTTTTATCAAATTAGTTTCGTTTAAAATCTATAAGACGGTTTCTCCTTATAAAAGCACTAATATGCTCTGTTTATCAAATTAGTTTCGTTTAAAATCTATTAGACGGTTTTCCCTTAAAAAAGCACTAATATTCTCACTTTTTATCAAATTAGTTTCGTTTAAATCTATTAGACGGTTTTCCCTTATAAAAGCACTAATATGCTCACTTTTATCAAATTAGTTTCGTTTAAAATCTATTAGACGGTCTTCCTTTATAAAAGCACTAATATGCTCACTTTGATCAAATAAGTTTCGATTAAAATCTATTAGACGGTTTTCCCTTATAAAAGCACTAATATGCTCACTTTTATCAAATTAGTTTCGTTTAAAATCTATTAGACGGTCTTCCTTTATAAAAGCACTAATATGCTCACTTTGATCAAATAAGTTTCGATTAAAATCTATTAGACGGTTTTCCCTTATAAAAGCACTAATTTGCTCACTTTTATCAAATTAGTTTTGTTTAAAATCTATTAGACGGTTTTCCCTTATGAAAGCACTGATATGTTCACTTTTATTAAATTAGTTTTGTTTAAAATCTATTAGACGGTTTTCCCTTATAAAAAAACTAATATTCTCACTTTTTATCAAATTAGTTTCGTATAAAATCTATTAGACGGTTTTCTCTTATAAAAGCACTAATATGCTTACTTTTATCAAATTAGTTTCGTTTAAAATCTTTTAGACGGTTTTCCCTTATAAAAGCTTTAATATGCTCACTTTTATCAAATTAGTTTCGTTTAAAATCTATTCGACGGTTTTCCCTTTAGTTTTCAGTCACTGTTTCTGTACTCATACTGCACGAAAGATATTATTCCTTTAGATAGTGTGACTCAGTTTTTCCTTTTGACAAACCGCACCACTTCAAATCAGTATTTAGTAAATAGATAACGCTGTAATTCAGACCCTAGGTGAAGTTCTTAGAACATGACGGCTGGATTTAGGGGGCACTCCACTACCTGAGGCTGTGTATTTCGAAGATATTTTCCTAAAAAGCTGCCTTCTTTATCGAGAGCGAAAATACGAGGGGTGGTCAATAAGTTTTGCGAATCGATGGCCGTTTGTAAGGGTGTTAGGACAAGTTATGACAAGTCATGACCTGCAGCCGCACGCTCCTGTCTCATCTATTTAAAAAGCAGTAGCTGATCGCAGATCGTCAGTCACAAATTTTTGAACAATGGAGAAGGTTGAACACCACGCAGTGCTCAAACTTTTGACCAAGAAAGGTAAAAATGCAAAAGAGATCCATGAACGCATGGTTGCAGTGTACACCGACACCGCCCCTTCCTATGCAACCATTTCTCGCTGGAATAGGGAGTTCCGCCATGGTCGTGAGTCCCTTGATGATGAACCCCGTCCAGGACGCTCGTCAGACGTGACCAACGAGGACAATGTGGCCCGTATGGAGAGGATGATACTCGAATGTCGAAGAAATCTAGCGAGAACTTGGAATATCACATGGAAGTGTTATCAACATCATCCACGACAATTTGGCCATGACCTTGGTCTGTGCCCAATGGGTCCCTAGAAACCTCATGCCCCATGATCGACTTCAACGTCGTCAAAGTCCACAAGGCCAGAGTTGCACAAGTTCCTTTGCGCGAGTGCGGATTCGAGGAGCTCAACCATCCCCCCTACAGTCCAGATCTGGCCCCTGGCGACTACTTTTTATTCCGCCAGCTCAAGGCTGCACTGCGTGGACGCCGGTTTGGGGACGATGAAGATGTCCAGCTCGCCGTCCAGGAGTGGATTAAACAGCAGTCGAGAGATTTCTGGTTTTTGGGAATTCGAAGCCTCAGGGACAAGTGTCGCAAGTGCATTGAATTCGAGGGTAGTTATATTGAAAAATAATCAAACACTTTTCCTCATATCTCCTTTCCTTATATCCAAATTGCAAAACTTATTGACCGCCCCTCGAACGTACGTAAATTCTTCTGCTTGAGTGATGTACATAGTAGTTCATATCAAGGAGGTTTGTTGCCATAAGTTTTCTTTTACAAGATAATTCATTTTTTTTTTTTACTCTTTTTATTCAAAATTTCATTCATAGTGCTTCGGTGGCTTGTATTATTTCTTCTTCAAGGGTTCGTGATATCCCCTGGGATAATTCATGTTTAAGGCTTCTTGCTATCTGATCCGGAGATTCTTGATATTTTTTGGTCCCCAGTTTTAGGTAGTAATTTGTGTCATGTTTGATTGCGCAATGTTTGCAACAAACATCCCTTTGTCATTTGGTTTGGGGCAAGGCACTGTTCTCATACACGGGAAAAAGGATGAGTAGTAAGAATGAGAGCTGGGTTTCAGGATTATTACCGTGTCATGAGAGTAAATGGTGAAGAATTAGCATGTTCCCAGGGTAATGACGGCTAAGACACAATTTTCAATCTAGGGGCGTCAGGTGAATGAAGGAAATACTAAAAACCACGGCTAACAGAGTATCATGTGTAACTACTCCAGATTAGCTTCAAAGCTTAAGTCCAGAAAACTAAATTTACATTTTTTGGCTTCTGCTAGGGTAGGGTCATACAGTATCAAAATTTACTTCTTAATAACTAGGCAACTAAATTTAATTTAAGACTCTACATCTCGTCTTTACTTCATTTTTGTCTTCTTATAGACTCTCGGATCTCCTTCCCCTTATTTTCCGATAATCCAAGAGAAAAGTGAACATATGCTAAATCCACTTAGATAAAATGGAGACTTGCTCCAACAGGGAATTATTGTATTATCTTTCTCTTTATAACGGAACCTGTGATTTAGTAATGAAGAATAAACTAATATCTGAATATGAACTTTAGTAATCTCCTGCCTGTTTGAAAATCAACTTTCACCTGGACTACATATGTGAAATGATAATTGAGTTGTCTGTAATGTGCTGTTTCCTTATAAGTACTTCTTAATTTGTACAAAAGGGCTTTTCTTTTTAGAACTCGGACTAAGTAAATTCATCCATCATAGAAATATCACTTAAACATACCCCAAACCCGTTGTTACAACATCCTTTCAGGATAACTAAGATGACTCTTCTCTCGAAGAAAAGCATACAAGAAAGTGGGATCTTCCAGATAAGCTACAACGTTTGAATGTAGAAGTCTAGGACAAAGTTTCCTTTTCTGATGAAACTTGTTATCACTGTTTGGAGTATTTGCTCGATTGCATGAGAAGAAAATGGAAATTCTACCATATTTCTGAAAAGTAGCAGCAGTGAAACAGCCTAAGACCATCCAAGTAAGGGACTACTTATCATCCAAAGCATTAGGAGGAAAGATCCATTTTTTAGTGTTTTAGACTTTTGAAAATGTGACATAACTTTTATTGGCCCTTATGTTACTTTAAAATAAAATATATGATATGGGTTACTAATCGGAAACTGTAACGCTAAAGAGCCACAAAGTTAGTGTCACTGCCCCAACATTTTGCTATTTGTTTACAATAACAACAAATTATCCGAAACTTTCAGTATATTTGCTCTATTTCATAGTTCCTAAAATGTAAATGAGTATAGTATTTGTGTACAAAGTAGCAAGAATGTGAACTAATTCTAAATTTTCTATGGTAATTAAAGTCCTTCGTCAGTAATTCAAGGAAATTCAGCCTGAAAACCATTTCAATTCCTCGAATATATTGTCTCTCAATTATTGGTTTTCGTTCCCCTGTCGTTGTAGATAAATGTGTTGTTTGAGAGTTTCTTATGCAGTGGTAGTTCTTTGTGTCTTTTTCTTTGTCTAAAAGAAGCGCACATAGACCATTTAGCCTAAGATATGGCTCCTATTTGGTACATTGAGGCTATGTCATTTACATATAAATGTATTCTTATGTTTCCTTCCCTTTTTTGACCTTTCTCTAATATGAGCAATCTGACTTAGAACTAAACTTAATAACCTACTGGGAACAATCTCTTTTAGACCTTAAACCTAACTTATCATACCGAGAGCCATAACTTTCAGACGTGCCTTAAACTCCTCAGAGAAATCTCCCTCAGCCCTAACTTAACATTTTAAGCCTCATCTCCATCAGGTGTAATGTAACTAACCTGCTACGAACAACCTCTCAGTCATACTTTATCTATCTTACTCAGAGCCGACTCCCTCAAAATAACCTAAACTAACCTATTGATAGTCCTATCCTTAATACTTACCCTAACTTACTAAGACCCCTCCTCCTCAGTCCTAACTTAACGATACCTTCAGATACTTACCTCCTTTACTTCTAACCTAATTTAATGCCAGCCATCTTCCTTAGCCCATTTAACTGAGTAAAATGCTCTAAATACTTCCAACATTTTTTTCAATTACCAAAGCCTCAGAACTATCGGTTTCAAGAGGACAAATCCGCACCGACGATTATCAGAACCATGATTATAGAAGTTGAAAGAAGTTAATTTGCGGGGAAACTTCGGTAAATCTTCGATTTTGTACAAGTTGGAGTATTTTTGACTTACTTCAATTATCCATTCTCCGGAAGGAGAAGATGAAAAGGATAGAATTAGTTGGGGTAGATATGAGATTTCTGGGTGACCAGTTGTGGAGGGGTTGTTTGAATGAGATTTTTTTGACGCATTGGAAACTGCTTGTAAGTCAGAAAGAAGAGGAAAGTTTTTGAATAGACTTGATTAAAGAAGTTATTTAGAGCTGGGAGATTAGAGGTAAATAAAAATAGAAAACGAGACAAGTAAAATTGAAATAGATAGAAGGAACTAAGAGATAAGGAGTTTCATCTTTTTGTTGTCTTCAATATAAGTCTAAAAGTAATAGAAAATAATTACTTTCATTTAGATATTAAATAAATAGAAAGTAAGAGGGAAAAGAAGCTTGGGGATAAATGAGTAGAGTTAGTGTAAGTGAAAATGTGTGAAAGGTACACAGTGTCAGTATTCAGAAAATGAAACTAGTTGGCGCCTTGGGGAAAGCGGTTGATTTAAAGCAACTGAAAATATAAGGAAAGATCATAGCATCCATAGTCAAATGAGGAGACTACTTAGTACGGTCATGAACACTAAACTCTTATGAGATTAATAGAAGAATTATACTGATCTATTGCTCCTCGAAAGCACGATTAATTAAAGGTAGCAAGATAATTATTTTAGTTATAGATCCATCCGAGGCAAATGGGAAAAAGCCTACTTTTGCCACGAAAGACTCTGGATCGGTTTGAACCTAGCTTAGTTAATTGCGCCCTCAGTCAATATCAAATCGTCGCTTAGCTCCCCGACCGGATGAAGGAATTCACATAAAATCCCTCATTTAAACAAGATTTTCACCTATATTAATTTGTAGTTCATTTTATTGGCCTAACTCGTAAAAATACTTACACCTGATCACTTGACATCTTCTAAGCAGATAGAAAAATATGTAGATGTATCCAACTATAGAAATGTCACTGTAAATATTTTAACATATAGATGAGAACTCTCACCATACATTTAAGGTAAATTATCAGATGCTATCTCCTGACTGGTATCTGACGAGTTCATCTAATACAATTTTTCTAAAAAACAATTATTTTAATATAATATGGAATAAAAATTGTCTAATGCACGATGCCATTTATTCCCTCCCTTACCCTCTTAAAAGGATACTCTTAAAAGGTTACTTGTTGTGCAGAATAGTACTTCGAAATCATTTATCCAAGAAGATTCAAATTGATCACTTCAGTTGCCTATAATGTGTGATCGTAAAAAGGCCGTAAAAAGTTGGTTAACCATAGTTATAAGCTTTAAAAGAGTGGGGAAAATGGTGAAAGTATTTTTTAGGAAATGCAACAAATATCCAAAAACTAAGTACCATGCCTGTATAGTTATCATTATTAATGACTAGTTAACACGAAGTGTAGTTTTGATGCTTTGATGCTTTGCACATGAACAACGATCCTAACAATACAGATATCTTCCAAAGTTTTTCAACATATCTTTTTAATGTTAAGATCCTAACCAAAAAGCTGATAGCCACGACAATAAAAAACTGCTATTACATTAACCCCTATCTAGTGAAAATAACCAAAATATAGGAGGAACAAATAATAAAAAAAACTTCGAAATAAAAAAAATAAAGTTATCGATCATACATCAAACAAGTCATCTAAAAGAGGCTCATCTTATCCAAGATGATGTGATTCAGGAAAGCGTTCCATCAAATGGCGTCGCTTTCCTCCACTGTGCTTGATTCGGAAACAGCCATAAATGACTTGATATCCTTGGCGCATTGGTGAATAGGACCACTAGAATAGTCCACGCACAGAAAATTACAGTGTCCACTAAACGTTAGTACTACTTGTATATGTGGATATATCTAAAAAATCGAATAGTTTGTAGTGTTGGACTGGTTCAAGATTGAAAGCACCTAGGTGAGATTGTATCTAAGCGCATAGAAACAATTCCACTTCGGAAAACGGTATCGTCGGGAGGAGCAGAGCTAAAAAGCCGCTAGTCATCCAAGTTTATCATTTAACTCAGGCTGACATTCTGCAGGAGGTACACAAATTGGTGGATGTAAGACTGAATGTCGTGAGATAAGGGCCGAGTTGTAGGTAGGTTTGTTACGTACTTCATTAACTCCGTTATTTCGTTTTCTCTAGGAGTACAATTTCACTTTACTTTATTTAATCTTTTGCTTTACTTCTTTAATCCGCGTTGGAGGATTGAATAAATACTTCTAACCAAAATATACTTTTAATTACAACATAAAAAAAGGAAATATTAGAAACAACTTTGCAGTGTGTGAGGGAATCCCCACGTGGAAGATCTTTAGCAGAAAGGAACTCCCATGTGCAGCAGAAAGCCCGGCTAGGCCTAAAGTGATGAGCCTACCCCCCTTTCCTTTCACATGCGTAGCCTCAAATCGAGTCCTCCACGATTCACCTTTATGTGGGTTAAAATAGCTCTGCAAGAAGATTCGAAGCCATTCGAAAGTAGAGCAGTTTCCCGCTAACCCCCAACTCCGGGAAGAGCCTCGGAGATAAATAACGCTCGACTTCCCGGAAGAGACACAGAGTTGAGAAGTCTCGCCCAGAACCCAGAAGATTTCCCCATGTTTCCAAGTCAAGTGCTAGCAACAAAGCAAATTGACAGCTAGACTATTTTGTGTATTTGGAATTTGCCCCAGCTTGGAGGCAATTCCACTGAACGATCGCCCCGAGTGATTTTCCCAACTTTTTTTATCAACTCCTGTCGAAGCCCTCCTCATTTCGGGTAGCCGAAATACTTTCCCCTGAATCAAGAGTTACCCCACCCACCCTTGCTTTTAAAGAACCGTCATCACTCTAACCTCCCACTTTGAAGTCCGAGTGGCCTCACCTCAAGTGCAGAAGACATCTGTAAGCTAACCCCTCTCCCCCTTTTACTAACCCAATTGAGTTAATCCTCCCCCCATTTGAATAGTCTCCTCCGGGAATACCTTGAGTTCTAACTTCATAGCCTGATTTATAACTACAATTCCCCCTTTCATTTACTGATGTGATTTTGCCCGTAAAATTATCTGAGGTAATTTTACCCATCAATTCTCTCATTATTTTTGTGTAAATAAAATTATATTTTTGTACATGCCTCTTTAAATAACCTTAAGCTTTGCCATTGTCCATAATTTACCTGACCTCGTTGCACTCTCTCGCTAGTTAGCCCGTCTGAACTCGTGGTTTTCGGTCCCTTTTGTCGGTTCGCTTTCAAGTTATTGATACCTCCCTGATAGATATAATATGGTATTGATATAATGTAATGTCATACCACGATATATATGTATTTATATATATATATATATATATATATATATATATATATATGTATATATATATATATTAATATACATAATATATAAATCTGGTGTCAGTTGTGGGGTTTTTAATTTCGACATTGGAAGCTCCCTTGTTATTCACGTACATCCCTTTTATTTTAATTTTTGTATTGTACTGGCAGAAGGCAAGTTCAAGTTATTTGCAGAGCAGTGGAACGTAATCTATTTAGATTTTGTGTTGGACCCCAGGTAATTAATTTTTTTATTGTGTTCGAATTTTGGAGACTCTCCTGGTTATTAATCCAAAAGAGTTAAGGTCTTTGGTGTCCTAATTCCGGTAGGACCATTTAATTTTTTTTTCCCGCTTAGAAGCAGCAGAGGTAGGTAGCTGTATCTTAATTTTTTTTGTGATCAAGGACTTCACGAATATTCAAGTATTCGTTTCGCGTGGGTAGTGTCCTAGCTCGTTCGTGTATCAGTGTTCCCTCAGTTAACTGCGTAAAAATGTCATCCTTCCAAACATTTAAGAGTCAGGGTGAAATGTTAGATCTTTCGGGCAAAGACCCGCTAAATTACGTACAGGAAGAAGAGAGGAACGAACGGGCAGAGCGAAGGGAATTGGAGATGGAGAAGAACAAACTGAAGATGGAAATGATGGAGGAGAACAAACTAAAGATGGAGATGGAGGAAAACAAACTGAAGATGGAGATAGAGGAGAACAAACTGAAGACGGAGATGGAGAACAAACTGAAGATGGAGATGGAGAAGAACAAACTTAAGATGGAGATGATGGAGGAGAACAAACTGAAGAAAAAGATAGAGGAGAACAAACTGAAGATGGAGATGGAGGAGAACAAATGAAAACGAAGATGGAGAACAAGCGGAAGATGGAGATGGAAGAACGTGAACAAATTAGGCAGCATGAGCTGGAAATGAGCCGAAATCAAATGGATTCTCAGTCCATCGGTTCCCGGGCTGAAATTCCCCAAACTCCTTCAGTCCACCTTCCCGCTTTCAATGACGGAGATGACTTTGGGTCATTTTTGGCCCTTTTGAGAGAATCTTTCAGATCAATAGATGGGATCTCGAAAATGATGGCGTCGCTCGCTTACTTACACTCGTAAATGCCAAGTTAAGGGATATCTTCGTATCCCTTCCGCCCGAAGCTGTTTGGACTATTCCACGTTAAAGTCCGAATTGTTAGCCGCTGTTCATATAAATAGCGAATTCTACCGCTCCCGATTCCACCAGGCAAGGATTCACCCTGGCAAAACCTTTCGACAACACTGGTACATCCTCCAAAGAAACCTTCAGTGTTGGCTGAAGGCGTGCAAGATTCCCCAGGTTTACGATTCCCTTCTTCCTTAGAGATCAGCTTTTAGCTGCTGTGGCTCCCGAAATTCGCACCTTCATTAGGATAAACGTTGCGCCACTTTCAAGGAGTGCTTGGAAGAGGCCGATGTTTACGCGGGTAGTCACGATTCAAACCCTAAGGATGTTAAAAGGGCTCCCCAATCGCCCCCCAAAACTAAATTTTATGGCCCTAAGACCACCCCTAAATAGGTTTCAAGATTTACCAAAGCTCCTAGTCCCTCGAAGCCAAGAAACTTCCATCCATCGAAACACCGAGACGTTAAGCCCCTAGTTTCTTCTCCCCCGGTTGTGCCGTACCAAAAGAACCCGATCGTCTGTTACACCTGCGGAGTTCCCGGCCATTACCGTGCGAACTGTCCTCAAAACTCCCGATTCGCAAACTCTCAGTCCCACCAAGTACAGCAAATCTGGGCCACCTCTGATCCTCCTCCGTCGCCTCAGAAGACTCCCGAACCTCCCTCGCTTGCCAAAGACCCGGTCTATCAAGTAAATTTTTTCTTTAATGAGAACAACCCTGGTGGATTGAAGTTCGAGAACAGAACTGTAAACTGTCGCCGCGTATCCACCCTCGTCCGTGACACCGGGTGCACCTGCATTATAGTGTCTGAGGACCTACTCCCTCCTGTTGGGCCCGACCACAAGAAATTTGCGGTGGTCCACGACTACCTTGGCCAGGCCAGTCGTTTCCCAGTAATTCTTTGTCACATCGAGTGTGACTATATGTCCAGTTGGCCTGAAGTGGTAGCGGCCCCAATCCAGTTCTGCTCCGTTTTATTCGGTCAGAACCCCGTAATTCACGACCATCCCGTGGCCCAGCCCGTGATTACCCGTACACAGGCAGCCCTGGAATCCCGTGCACCTGTTCCCCTGGAAACCCCTATCAACCCGGAGTCCTAAGCCCTCCGGAGCGATAAGTTTTCCCGCGCCCAGATGGAGTGCGCAACTTTCCTCCCCCCCTTTGGGAGAAAACTAAAGCCCTCAGGCGTGAATACACCCGAGGTAACAAACGAGTCTCGTATCCCGTGAAGGACTTATTGAGAGGTTTGAGACCTAATTGGAACTTAAGTCACGAGAACGAAAATTCAAGCCTGGCGCAAAGGTGCTGGTGCTACTTCCCACGGGAAGCAACAAAATCCTTAGCCAGTGAAAGGGTCCCTACGCCGTCCTCGAGGCTAGAGGACCGGTGGATTACCTCATCCATACTCCGGCGGGAGCGAAGGTTTTCCACGTGAATTGTATATATAATATCGCATTAATGTTCCTAATTATGATTTTTTTTTTGTCCACTAAATTGTTAAGTTATTTTTGTCTCATATTTATGCCTCTCTTTAATTATATCCTTTTTTTGTGGTTCCACTGAAATGTCGCCAATGTTCTCCTGTAATTTCCCTTTCGTTTAAGATTGTATTAGTTAAATTCTCTAAAATCGACCTGTTTAAGACTTATGCCCGTAAATTCCCCGCTGAGCTCAGATTTACGTTTTTTGTGTGTGTACACCTGTCGTAGCAGGTCATAATTTCCCTAGACCTTTGATAATTCTAGTTTGACGGGTTTGGATGATCCTTTCCTACGCAAATGCTCTGTAAAGCATCATCTTTCGGATGGGAGATGTGTGAGGGAAACCCCACGTGGAAGATCTTGAGCAGAAAGGACCTCCCATGTGCAGCTGAAGGCCCAACTAGGCCTAAAGTAGTAAGCCTACCCCCCCCCCCCACCTTCCACAAGCGGTAGCCTCGAATCGAGTCCACCACGATTCCCCTTTATGCGGGCTAAAATAGCTCTGCAAGAAGATTCGAGGCCATTCGAAAGTAGAGCTGTTTCCCGCTAACCCCCAACTCCGGAGAGAGCCTCGGAGATAAATAACGCTCGGCTCCACGGAAGAGACACAGAGTTGAGAAGTCTCGCCCAGAACCAAGAACATTTCCCCATGGTTCCAAGTCAAGTGCTAGCAACAAAGCAAAGTGACAGCCGGACTATTTTGTGTATTTGGAATTAGCCCCAGCCAGGAGGTAATTCCACTGAAAGATCGCCCCGAGTGATTTCCCCGACTTTTTAATCAACTCCTGTCGAAGCCCTCTTCATTTCGGGTAGCCGAAATACTCTTTCCTGGAACGTAAGTTAACCTCCCCCCCCCCCTCCTTGATTTTGGAGATCCGTCATCACTCCAACCTCCCGCTTTGAAGTCCGAGCGGCCTCACCTCAAGTGCAGAAGACATCCGTAAGCCAATCCCTCTCCCCCTTTTAGTAATCTTTTGAGTTAATCCTCCCCCCATTTGAATAGTCTTCTCCAGAAATACCTTTAGTTCTAACTTCATAGCCTGATTTATAACTACAATTCCCCCTTTCATTTACTGATGTGATTTTGCCCGTTAATTATCTGAGGTAATTTTACCCATCAATACTCTCATTATTTTTGTGTAAATAGAATTATATTTTTGTACATGCCTCTTTAAATAACCTTAAGCTTTGCCATTGTCCATAATTTACCTGACCTCGTTGCACTCTCTCGCTAGTCAGCCCGTCTAAACTCGTGGTTTTCAGTCCCTTTTGTCGGTTCGCTTTCAAGTTATTGGTACCTCCCTGATAGATAAAATATGGTATTGATATAATGTTATGTCATACCATGACATAGTAAATTTTACTACTTTAAAATGAATATTAAGTAACGGTTGACCCTAAGCTCACTTTAATACTGAGTGCTAATTGACACAAAAAATATATGAATTACTTTACCTTTTAAAAAAAACACACAAGTGAATCCGGCTGAGAAATGACCTTGACGTTGGAGCTTATGGATGCGGGGGAAGGGTTCGAGGTTCGACGCGTAGATGTGGTGGTTGTAGACTCTTAACTGTTTGTCTGGCGGGGATACTGACTTGTTGACACAGGTGACTTCTGTGAGAGAGGTGGATGGCTTTAGGCACGTTGTCTTAATCAGATTATTTAAGCAAAGGCACCGTGAAGGTAGGCTTTTGCCAATCTTCGAGTTTATCTTCAGATGTTCTAACTAACGAGCGACGAAAAAAAAAGTGAATCCTTTGATGGAGGGGGGGCGGGTGGAGTTCACCTTAGGTATTCCTCAATGGTGAGGACTATCTCAGTTTTTTTTGAAAAGCGAGATAGGGGATTTCTCTGACGAGAGAAGTATGAGAGTGATTCTCGATAAAAGGGTCTACTCTTCGGTGTGACCACCAGGAATTGACTCTCGATGAACTTCTTCTTTTGTTCTGTTCGATTCCCTTTGTGCCGGGCCCTGCTCCTGGACTTTGTCGTTTTGATGTCTAACTCGATCTCTTCGTTCTTCTCCAGTTATCCGCATATATACTTCACCGACCCACTGGGGGTAGGTGCAAATTTTGGGGCGATTAGGGCTTATGTATTAAATCTCTCTCCTATAACGACACCTTTCCTAGCGTCTTTACTTAGCCCTAAAGGCATCTTCTGTCTTTTCGTCTATTATGCAAAACTCGATCTCAAATCTTAAGGGAAATAGTGAGCCTGTTTAAACATTATTATTACACCTATTCTCTTCCCCTTCGTATTGTTTATGCAGGCTGGAAGAGAAATCTGTTAATTTGTACTTCTCAGAGTTGAATGTCGCGTCTGGTGGCCAGTAGGAAGAGGGTGGAGAGGGGGGTTAAGAATCAGGAAACACCGCCGAGCGTCGGGACGCTGCTGTAACCGAACGAGGCATTTGTTTTTATGCTGGGATATCGATTTCCCCACTTTTCCTCTCTTTGAAGAAGGTAATGGAGGGGGAGGGAACTGCAGTGAACAAAAAAACAAAAAACATAACCGACAAAAGCAAACATACATGTCTTGGAACATAATACTGATTCCTACTGTTATCTGTGTCAACCATACTACAAACTTAATTTTCTTTTATCTCGTGCGTACACGCGGGCGCGTACAAAGGGAGGTGCGCGACATAGGCCTCGTGAGCCTTCTGGGTACGTCTCACACCACCCAATTTAACAGAAAAACCAAATCGTCGATTACACACAGAAAAAAATGAGCCTGGCTCTTAAGGGGTATCTAGACGGTTACTTCCTTATGCATCTACCTTAAGACATTAAATATATACACAAAACACACACAAAAAGGAATGATTTTAAGACTAATGGGAGTTTCAATAACCCTCGATGGGGCTCGAGTTAAACATAGGCTTTATCTTATTGGCACCTTTTATATAGTGAATATAAAAGTGGTGCTCGATGACCAATAACTTACAACGCAAGAGTCAGTCGTTCTGGTTATTGTGTCTACACAAATATGTTAAAAACTGGTGATGGCATTCCAATGTACTTTCACTACCTTTTTTAAGACAACTGACTATCTTTACTCTTCAAATTATGAATAGGGCGACCTGTTTCATGTTTGCATAAGTGATTGTAAAAGGAGTCCCATCGTCATCATTTACCAAACTAAACTGGGAGATCTCGTTTGGATTCCCTCTAACGGGGTCGGGGGAAAGTTTCTTTAAGAGGGCGTTGATGGGCGTGGCTATCACGGCGAATTGAGAGTTTAAATGTAACTCAGTGGACTTTTCGTTCTGGGGGAAGACTACTGAGTGTAGGAGATACTCGTTATCCGACTCTACTACCTGACGGGATTTATATGGGTCTACCGCTTCCATGGTTCCTCCTTCATCCATCGTCACCCTATTTGGCTGGGTTTTCATCACATGTACTTTCGTACTTCCAGGGTGGGATACAACGACCTTGACTTCCACCCGATCCTTGCTCAATGCCCTTTCATGTGCAAGCATTTGTTCTTTCTCTTCTCTCTCTTCTCTTTCCGCTTGCGCTATTTCTCTTTCCATCTGTATTCTCCCTTCTTCTACTTATCTTTCCATATTTATTCTTCTTTCTTTGGCTTATCTTTCCTCTTGCGCCTGTTATCTTTCCATTTGTATTCTTCTTTCTTCCGCTTCTTTTTCCATCTGTATTCTCCTTTCTTCTGCTTCTATTTTTATCTGTATTCTTTTTTCTTCTGCTTCTATTTTCATCTGTATTCATCTTTCTTCGGCCTCTCTTTCCAACTGTATTTTGCTTCTCTGTTCAACCGTATTATTCTTTTCTTTGCTATTCTTGGCTCGGTATTCTACTTTCTTGTTCTTCTCTTTTCATCTGTATTCTTATTTCTACCGTGCTACTTTTCATCTGTATTCTTATTTCTTTTGTGTCTCTTTGCATCTGTATTTTTCTTTCTTCTACTTCTTATCCCTCTGTCCTCTTCTTTCTTCTGCTTCTCTTTCTAACTGGTTTTTATTTATTCTGCTTCTCTAGCTTTCCTTTCCCTCCTTTCTTCTTCCTGGACGTAGTCCATTAGCTCTTGGACTGCTAGTCCAAAAATATTTCGGCCTAGGTGGAATCAGTCAAACGATGACATTTTACCTCTGTATGTACGTCCAAAACTCACTGATATGCTAAAGGTACTTATGCAACCTCGAACAAGTAGCGCGCTGCCTAACTCCCCCTTATCACAACACTTTCTGCTAATGGGAATACCGCCCCCCCCAAAAAAAAAATTAATAACATTAATGGGCTGATCACGGACAATTAACCACTAATTTATAGACAGACCTGATCCTCATATTATGCTTAACTTTTCCTCGAACGCTAAGCACCAATTTATTACTACTAAAGGAAAAGCAACACAAGCAACTATACTGAGTTCTGTATATACCCCACACCTGACACTAAAGATTTATGTCGTGGTATGAAGGCCGAGTTGGTGTACGTAGGTTTGTTACGTACTTCAATTACTCCGTTATTTCGTTTTCTCTAAGAGTGCTATATTTCTTTTGCTTTACTTCGTTAACTAATGAGGATTTCTATAGCCATGTGCAGCGTTTGGAGGATTGACTTAGATACTTCTAACTAAAATTAAGTTTTAATTACAACATAAAAAAATGAAATAGTTAAAATTAACTTTACATCTACACAGAGTATATTAAAAGAGACTACTACTTTAAAAATGAATATTAAGTAACGGTTGAACCTAAGCTCACCTTAATACTGAGCGCTAATTGTTACACAAAAATATATGAATTGCTTTACCTTTTAAAAAACACACAAGTGAATCTGGCTGAGGAATGAATGACCTTGACGTTGGAGCATATGAAGGCGGGGGAAGGGGTTTGAGGTTAGACCCGTCAATGTGGTTGTAGACACCAAGCTGTTTGTCTGGTGGGGAGACTGACGTGGTGAAACAGGTGACTTCAGTGAGAGAGGTGGATGGCATTAAGCACGTTGTCTTAACTAGATTATTTAAGCGACGGGACCGTGAAGGTAGGCTTTTGCCAATCTTCGGGTTAGTCTTGAGATGCTTCGCACTAACGAGCGACGATCAAAAAGTGAATCATTTGACGGATGGGGGGAAGAGTCCACTTTGGGTATTCCTCAATGGTGAGGACTATCTCGGGTGTTTGTTGAAAAGCAAGATAGGGGATTTCTCTGACGAGAGATGTATGATAGTGATTTTCGATAAAACTGTCTATCTACTCTTCAGTATGGCCCCTAGGAACTCACTCTCGTTGAACTACTTCTTAAGTTCTATTCGATTCCCTTTGTGCCGGGCCCTGCCGCCGGACTTTGTCGTTTCGATGTCTAACTCATTTCTTCGTTCTTCTTCAGTTATCCGCATATATACTTAATCGACCCAATGAGGGCAGTGGAAGGGGGGGGGGGAAGGGCTTATGTATTAAGCCCCTCTCCTATAACAACACTTTTCCTAGCATCTTCACTTAGCCCTAAAGGCATCTTCTGTCTTTCGTCGCAGCTCCTATAATTTCGTCTATTATGCAAAACTCGATCTTAAATCTTAAGAGAAATAGTGAGCCTGTTTAAACATTATTACACCTGCTCTCCTCCCGTTCGTATTGTTTATGCAGGCTGGGAGAGAAATATGTTGATTAGTACTTCTGCGAGTTGAATTTCGCGTCTGGTGGCCAGAGGGGGGAGTGGGGAGAGGGGGTGCGTTAAAGTATCGGGTTACACCGCCTAGGGTCGGGATGCTGCTGTACCCGAACGAGGCATTTGTTTTTATGGTGGGATATTGATTTCCCCACACTGAACTAAACTTATTTGTTACACTGAAATACCCTTTTTATTGTTTGAAACTTCTGGGAGATCGACTGTCCGGGGAAAAAGGGAACGTTAACATCAGGCATGCATTGTGCCATACGTGAGGCATTCAAGGACCATTCACGTATGAGGCTACTTCTCATCCAGGCAATCGGACCTCTCATATATTTTCTCCCAAACGCCCCTTTGAAAAAGAATTAAATTCAAATGTCCTCTGAGAGCTACTCCTACCGACGATTCACAAGAATTTGGGAGATGATCAGTGCGTTTCTCAGCATGAGAGAGTACTGTGCCATAGGACCACTAATAAAAAAATGGTTTAAACACCAACACATTGTTATATGTAACCTGTCCTGAAAGTTTCCTGACGTCAAACGAACGAGAACTTGTAGGTGATGCTCAAAAGGCTGGTGTACAATTAGAAGCCCACGAATTATAACAACATTTGAACACTCTAAATTCAAGAAAAAAATGCAATCCTTCATGATTTTGATCCAGAGATAGCTATTTAGAATGCTAGAGCGAGTTGGAGAATTCATAAAGCTGCACGAGTAACATATTAAATATAAACTTGATGAATAAAAATCTGGAGCAATCAATGAGAATTATGAATAAAGAATTTGTCGCTTTTCCTTAAAGGTATAGGACATATCTGTATTTGGTAATTATATGAAACATTGGTTTTGCAATATATTATCTAATAATTTGAAATCAAAGTAAATTATTTTACTATCAGTTTTCCAAAAGGTACAAAAATTGTCCTAATGTTTTGTTAGTTGGATTCAACAATAAACTATTAATTACACTGGTCAACAAATTTTAACTTTCTTTTTTGCTGACTTAAGTTTGAGATTTATTCATAGGAAATTCGAGGTCACTGAGTTTAAAAATGGCAATAGTTTTCTCCTATCACGTCAATATTTTGATTTATGGACTGGTACATATTGGTCCCACCAATAGTAGCAAGTTATCTTACGACCAAGTGAACGAAAGTGGAGGCGTTTGGTATTCTTCTGATTTTATTTTATCTATGTATTTAGATTTCTCTTTATCCACATCTAGGTATATAAAGCAATTGTGTATAATATAATTTTGTGTTTTTTCAGATTTGTTTTATGAAATAACATGCAGTAGTATGGCCTCATTACGAAGGAAATGTTTAAATTCCGCTGACTTATTTTGCTATATATGTGGTTGTTTTATTGAACCAACTTAAATAATGAACAATAGTTTCTTTGTGAAAAGAGCATAGTTGGCTTACTTTAAGATTAAATTAGGTGATCAGGATAAACCGTGGGGTGAGAACCACATAATGTTTGTAAATCATGTGTCAAAAATCTACTCCAATGTACAAAGGGCACAAGAAAACACTTAGGATTTGGCATCCCTATAGTATGGTGGGAGCCAAAATATCATATAAACGAGTGCTATTTTTGTCTTACAAAGACCTCTGGTTATAGCAAGAAAACGTGACATAAAATCTGTTATCAAGTTTTGATTCAGCAATTCGTCCAGTGCTTCATTCAGATGAAATTCCAGTACCTGTGTTCAAGCAGCTTCCTTCACTGGACGATGTAAATGATATACGTGAATCTGATGTAAGCAATGAACTTGACAGTGATCAAGAACTTGTACATACATCGACCTAAGAACGTGGAAACTTCATCCAATTAGAACTGAATGATTTAGTTAGAGACCCAGGCCTTTAAATAAATTTAGCAGAAGTGTTAGCTTCTAGACTTAAAGAGAAGAATTTGTTGCAGGTAAAAACAAATGTAACTTTTTAACGGAATAGGGAGAGAGATCTCTTAGCATTCTTTAAAAGTGAAGATGATTTTGTTTATTTTTGTGACTTGGCGGGAATGTTAAAAGTAATGGGTGTTTCAGAGTATGATCCAAGTGAATGGAGACTTTTTATAGATAGTTCAAAGAAAAGTCCAAAATGTGTGTTACTCCATAATGAAAACTTGTTCGTTGTGATTACTATTGGTCACTCTGTGCTTTTTAAAGCAAAGCATGAACACAAGCTCTGTATTAGATTTACTCAAATATGATGATCACAAATGAATCATATGTGTGGATCTGAAAGTGGTCAATTTTTTACTTGGCCAACAAGGAAGCTATCCAAAATATCCGTGTTTCCTGTGTCTATGGGACTGCCGAGCCAAGGACAAACATTGAGAACAGAAACTCTGGTCAGTTAGAGAAAGTTTGACTGTTGGGGAGAAGAATATTATACACCAAACACTTGCTGAGCGAGAGAAAATCATCTTCCCACCCCTTCATATTAAACTAGGGCTGATAAAACAATTTGTGAACGTTCTTAATGTGGAAGGTGACTGTTTCAAATTCATATGTACAATATTTCCTGGCTTAAGTTATGATCAAATAAAGGCTAGAGTTTTTGATGGGCCACAAATCAGAAAGTTAATGGAAAACTAAAACTTCTCGAGTTTGATGACTGACATAGAAAGGGGAGCATGGGATTCATTTGTGGCTGTTGTGGAAGGATTTCTTGGAAACAAAAAGGCTGCTAACTACAAGGATTTGGTAGAGACATTACTTGATAGCTTTCATCGTTTAGGCTACAATATGAGCATAGAGGTTTATTTGTTCAAGAGTCATCTTGATCAATTTCCTGCTAATCTTGGCAACGTGAGTGATGAACATGGAGAGCGTTTTCATCAAGATATCAAGATGATGTAGGAGAGATATCAAGGCCAATAGAACATAAACATAATGGCAGACTACTTTGGGGGTATACAACTAGACTGTGCAGACATCAAGCACTCCAGACACTCTCGCAAGTGAAAGTTTCTTGCATGAATGTATAGGTATGTGTACTATTGCTTGTGTTTTCTCCATTATATTAGAAAAAATGACATGTACGTATTTAGTAATAGGAGATGTTATCTTGCAATGCATTTTTTCTTTCAAATTCTGTTGAGATTTTAAATTATAGTTTGAAGCTATAACACTTAGAAAACTCTTCTTACCAAGTAAATACATGCAGTACCTCGTAAAATAGGAATATGCTGCAAAATGAAATGGATGCCATATTTGAAATCAGCAAGTCAAAATTAGTTAAAAACAACCACAAAACCTAAGTCATGAAAAAGTGTGTTGACCAGTGTTCTTCGTAAATTGTTTAAAACTGCCAGTGCACCATATATAGATAGCTTTGGAGACAGAGGATTAATAACTAAAGGAATTTTCGAATTTCCGATATACGAACATACAAAATAATTCAACCTCATACTTAGGAAAAGCATATACACAAAACACACAGATGCAAACAGATAATGGGCACGAGCCCAAAAATACTGCATACAACCGTGCATATAGTCATAAACAATACCTGAAATTCTAAATAATTTTCTTAGAAATTTGGCTTTTTTAAAAGGAAAAAAAATTCCAGATAAAATAATCCTTCATAGATAGAAAAATCATTTCAAATAGGAAATTTCTCGTAAATTGAAAAAATACATTCGAAAAATGAAATATTGTCATAATATTGCAACGCGAGCGTCTTCATGCAGGAAAAATATGATGGAACTCAAATTTTTTCAGTATTTTTTTATATTTCTATTTGACTTTTACCATGTGCTATTTCGAATGACTGACGCCTTATACAGGATAATATAATGAAAAGACGCCCTGATATAAAATTATGTACTTGTCTTAAGGTATTTTCGGAAAATCTTTGTAAGAATTCAGTCAAATAAGTTGATTGGGTCGTTGTTTGGTGCTGAAAGCTGTGTTTATGAGTAAAATGTATGATAAATAATAGTAAACTAAATAAAGCATGATTTAATTGCAATTTCAGTGGGATTAAAGATAGAAGTGATTTTATAGGGAAATTGGTGACTTACGTTAGAATATGGTTGTATGGGTGACTGGGATTTGAAATCCTTAGAACAAATACAAAAACAAGAACATTGTTGTACTCCTTAGGACAAATACTAGTATAACTAGTGGTATGCGAGTATTTTGGCGGGCAATGTGCTCTGCTGATTTCCTCTTTAGTCTTTCATTCTATAATTCTATCTTTGCTTGATTCTTGTTCGTGCTCTTATCAAAATATTTCTTAATCAGAGTAAGATCTTAAGACAAATATACCTAGCATTCTTTATAAAGGCAATTTTGATAAAAAAAAACACAAATAAAGTGGAATTGCTAAGTATTATTATTTCTCTAACGCCAGCGCTTAAGAAGAACATAAGAACATAAGAAAAGAAGGAGACTGCAAAAGACCCCTCATGGCCTACACTTGGCAGCTCCTGTTCCAGTCAACACACAAAAGATTTCTTACCAGAGAAAAGTCATCAACATTGTCACCCTTTACAGGAGTTCGTCAGATCTAATCTACAATATACATAAAATGCATCCAGAGGATTATGTCCATTCATGCAACCGCAAAATATAATCTCCCCACTCCTTAGAAAAATATATACATATGTACATAAAAAAGTCAGTCCCATCTAGCAGCTTCATCCATATATTTATCTAATCTATTCTTAAAACTACCCAGAAAGGAGGCTTCTATAACATGTCTAGTGAGCCTATTCCATTCATCTACCACACGATTTTTAAACCAATTCCTCCCAATCTCCTTCCTAAACCTATACTTATCAAGCTTAAACCCATTGCTACGTGTCCTGTCATGTTCACTAAGTATAAGAACCTTGGTAGCCTTGATCCTTATAATTTAAAATGATACAAAATTACTGGGTTTCTGGTTAGCCTCACTCTTTCCCTTTCCATCCTTAACAACCAAACGAGAAACCGGAGAGGGATGAACTTCATTTAGTTTTGTTCTCTGAAAACCAAAGGTTAGTACTGTGTGACTAGATACTAACGACTATTCAGAAAATCATTGCTAGTGTACATAACAAAGCCAAAACCTTAACTTCCATTAGAAAAAAAAATAATAATTATAAATTATACTGAAATCTCTCAGAACTTTCAACCATTTTTCCTACTTTTGTTTCTTTCTACACATCATCTATGAATCTTCCAAACTTGAAAATTCCATCGGTGGTTCGAAGAGCTTCCATTATTACATCCTTGCTAGGAGATATAATTTAATGTCCCTTGGTATCTTCTCCACATCTTGGGGTAAAAATACATAACTCCTTTTATGGTAAAGCAGAATGCTCTTGCTTACCATCATTTTCTTTCATTTTTCTTCTTCTCTTTTCATTAACTTCATCCCCTTCCAGGCTTCAACACACGTAAATAGTTCCCTTTTGTGACTAATCAGACTATAATCCTTCCACAATTAATACATTTTTAATTCTCCATCTTCGTTATTTTTTATACGACTCCCCCCCTCTCCAAACCCTTCTGGTGAAGCTTCTCCTAGTTGCGGTTTCCTTTTTTGTTTCAGTTAAATACCAACAATCCTTTTATTGAGTCTCGAGTTTCTTTTTGCCACTACAGTAATAGACCCAGCAAAGAACTTAGGGTCCACTCAAGTCCAGACGGAAGGATATTAAGATTATTACCAACTCAAACTAGGTAATACAGTAGTTGCCTTTAATATATCTATATCAATATAGTACCTACTTATCTAAGATGATACTTGTATATCATGCAAGTTTATAAGTACGTAACCACTGATTTACGAACGTACCAATTTCCGCACAAGTTCTAATAAGAATATATTTCATGTATTATTGTTTTCCTGAATTAATTTCTCTCCACGAAAGAGAATTTTCTTATTAGCCTAAATTCTTCATTATTTTCTCTTAAAGACCTATGATGGAATTGATGCCCTTGCACCAATACAGTCTTTGTGAATATATATATATATATATATATATATATATATATATATATATATATATATATATAATGAAAAGATGAATCCAAGCACTTTTTCAAGGAATAGGATAAAAATGGAGAAGAACCTCATATAGGGTACAAAGGTACGAAGGAAACGCCCATCGCATAGTACAAACCAAAGGAAAAAACACAAAAACAAGACAGAAAAATACCAAGAAAAAGAACAATAGGCAACCAATAACAGACATATACATTTCTAAAACGATATACACACAACAACACCATGTATATGAATAAAATATGGTGGGTGAACCCCCCTCTAAAAAACTCCCCCCAAATTTTAAAGAATTGTCATTAGAGCGAAAACATTTAGGACTAATAGTTAATCCACAGTCAAACCAGAGACACGTGGTGGGGGAAGAAATGCGAATGATATTAGACTAATAAAGAGTGACAACAGGCTGCATTATGAAGTTATTTCATTTAGTACAAGTTTTTTCAAAACAGGGGCGAGTTTAAATAAGCCAGGGAAAATATTTATATTAAGTAAGATGCCAATTAAGGAACATTCGACAATATTTTTTTGCGAAATCAGTGGAATGATAAAGGAATTTTGCAGGATTCCAGTCAATGCGGTGGTTATTTTCAGATAAATGTAAAGATAAAGCGCTGTTTATTTTACCTCTTCTAATATTATACTTATGTTAGTAAATTCTAGTAGATAAAGATTTACCAGTTTGCCCGAAGTATGTTAAATTACGAATAGAACATTATATAAAATATACTCCACCTTTTTTTCTTGTATTATTGTGGACTAACATTTTATATAAAGGGAATTCATATCTAAAGTTACAGAGATATTAAGTTGCTTAAAAGTACGTGTGAGACAAAAATATGATTCAAAGTATGTCAAGATAAGACAATTTTTGTAATTGAAAACTGGTGAGTTATCAGTCCATAAATTTGCTGGACTTAAACTTTAGTCTGTGTACAATCATTTCCTAAAGTTTCAGTTATCTTGGTCGCTTTGCATAAAAGTCATGTCTTTGCAAAATATACTCCAAATGGGCTCCTTGGCGTTGGAGACAAACTTGCATACGTCGCGCAAATGTAATTTCTGCCTTCAGTTCACCAATCTTTTGATGGTCTTCCTGGTGCACATTATCCTTAAGATACTCGCACAGATAAAAATCTTGGGGATTCAAGTCTGATAAAATCTGTGCCCACTCAACGTCACACTTCCTGCTAATCAGTCTCTCTTGAAGTCGCTTTCTCAGCCAGGCTAGGGAGTCATTTGATGTGTGAGGGGTGGCCCCGTCTTGCAAGAACCACTGTTTATCCCGATCTATCCCTCTGTGTCGTCCTAGTGATGCTCAAAGTTTCCTCAGCACTGCCACATAGCACTCCGTATTCACCGTGAGGTCTCTTATTATGGTATTTGAAATAATATGGGCCGATGATGCCATTTTTAGAGATTTTACCCATGCTGTGCACTTTGTTAAGTGTAACGGCCTTTGTAACATATCCTCCGGTGCGACTGTACCCCAATAAACTTTTTTTTGCTGTTTACGTGTCCTGACAGCAGAAAGTTTGCTTCGTCAGAGAACTAAACATGATGCAAGAAGTCTGGATTGTCTTCGATTGTGTCAAAAAACCATTCATACATTGTTACGCGTTTATCCATGTCCGCCTCCGTAAGTTTTTGCCCTATTTGGATCTTACTATGATAAAAATGAAGATCTTATTTAAGAACACGCATCAAAGACTCTCGTGAGATTCTTAGCTCTGGACTCTGTCATCGAAGTGATTTCTTTGAGCTCCGCCCCACGGAGTCCCATACAGCATCAATGTTCCCTTCTGTTCTAGCACTCATCCTCATACCAGAGCCAGTGTACCTCAGGGCTTTAGAATTAAGATTTTGCACAGTCCCATACTCTCTGAACTTCTTAACCCAGTCAAAAATTCTGCTTTTTGATGCAGCATGACCACATCGAAACCTTCTCTGAAAATTTGCTTGCACTACATTGTAGGATTTGTCGGCGAAATAGGGCTCCAAGCAAAATGTCTTTTCTTTGGTTGACCGAGACATCTTGGGGAAGAAAAGCGTTCCAATATTTCATGGAAAAAGTCGACTTGTATACCCTGAGAAACAAAAGAAGAAAAATTAAAATTAACAGTTTCATTCAAAGATTTGTTGGTTCTGTTTTTAGGGGGGTCATCTTCCTTAATCAATCTATAATGTTAATTATATATATATGTATTTCGGCCGGCAGATGTGTGTAATTTTTTGTGTCCTCTTTGAGTGATCATTGGCGCCCGCTTCTGTTTGGCATCAATCTTCTTCTCTTGGCCATTCTATTGATTCATATTGATTTATCATCTTATTTCTATGCTTATTAAAAGTAAATCTATCTCTCTTTTTATACATCCGTAAAGGCTATCGTGAAACCCGGTTCACATGGCTCAAAGAAAAATACACATCAAATTTATAGAAGACTAGGGATCTAAAGGCCTACCATAAATTCACCAGAATTTATAAGGACGGTGCTAAATTACGAGGTATCAGCAAGGGCTTAAATAAATACACACATAAAAGTATTTACAGTATTATTTACTCCAAAATTAAAATTAAATAAATTAACTGTTAAAAAATTATACGGGGGTCATCAAACGATAAGAAAAGTCACAAATGCTTATCACCATCAAAAGACCACAAGTAGTTTTAACCAAACAGATGTTTACGCATACAAAATTGGGTTCTATGAATAAGTTGTTTGATGCCGAAACGACACGCGCCGTTGAAGATTAAATAGGCTTTGCTATTCTAGTGACAGGTGTTCCCGGAATAACCTCCCTGTCTCACTTCCCTTACCCGAAGTCATAAAGTTACAAGAATAACACTTAATTGAGTTAAAGGGGACGTAAGAAGAAAGAAATAGTCCAAGATACCTGATACCAGAGCAGTGAAGCAATAACCCACGTCGGAAACCTAATCGAAAGAGGCTCGGCGACGATAAGGGAATTCGATCCAAGTCCATAGAGGTAAATGCAATGACGGCATTCAGAGAGGAGAAACCCAAAGACGGCGATCTCGTTGCGAAAGGCATAGAAACCACGGGGAACAATGATTCGAAGGCCCAACGATCCGATAGAAGGACTTCAGATGACAGAATTCCCCAAAGTGGAGATGGCGATGTGACTGGAAGAGAGCTTTCACGTGCCCAGTGTGAACGGCCTTCTAAAGCAGAACACTTGCAAACGTAATTGGAAGAGCACAATTCGATGTAGCCGACAGAGGGGCAGCGACAACGCCAGCAGGAATCAATGGCAAAAAATCCTCGCTGCACGAAGGAATACAGTATGGGTCTCCAAAATGAACGTCAAAGTAAGTGACGGATAACGATTCAGCGGAGCAATCAGGCATAATTGTCGCAACCGAATAAATTAAAAGGCCTCACGGTCCCATTTATATCCTTCAGTCCGAAGCGGGAAGATGGAAGTGGGGTACAAGGGGAGGGGAATGAGTTGCTTTCACTACGCAAATTAGACTGGTAAGTTACAGAAGTTTAGGCCAAAAATGGTAGCCTCGAAGCGGGTCGATCTAAAATAAACACCATAAACTATAATGAGAAAGGTTAAGCATGAGAATCCGAGGGCCTGCCCTTTACAACATTATTGCTTGTTGAGACTTAGAAACATGCTATGCGTTTATGACATTACCAGTGAATGGTTTTCTGGCAATTTCATGAAATTTGTTCATAGCAAAATATAGGATATCTTGTGAGAAGTTGTATGCAGAAGTGGCTTGCTGTGAAGCTATTGCTCCTTCTCTTACATTAAGCACCTCCTTAATCTCATTTTCTAAGATACTTTAAAGCTTGGATGTTATCCAGTGAGAGAAAAGTATCTCTCCAATTCATGTTACTAGTCTATAAATCATGTTTTCTTTCTCTTCATATCAAGCCTATCCTTTTTTCCACACCAAAACAACTATGGAGCTGCCATTCATTGCTTTCGTCAAATCTCACCTTGGTTACAGCAACTCACCTCTCACTGATCCACATTCTATTACTTTTCTACTTCTCTATCTGGCTCAAAACTTTACTGCCAGAATTTTCTTCTATCCAGGATGTTTCTCTCGTGAAACTCCTCTGCCCTGCGAAATGCACTGCCTTCCTATTCCATATAAAATCACCTTTAAAGGTTCTTTTTTTTGCATATATAACCTTAAATGACACAGCTCGCTACTATCTGGCTTCACTACAAACCATATTCAAACCTTGACCATACTTCTCTCAAGATTTGGTTCACTACTGATTGTCTCTATATTCCTTTTGTGTTATCCTAGAATACGCAATGCTCTATCTGCCTGTTGCGATACGCTCATCTCGCTCCATGGGTGCCTTCAAGCGTAACTTGAAGACCCATATTTTTTCTATAGCTTTACCTTATTTGAAAGATGAGCGCTCCCTGAAGGTTCAAGGCCTTCAAGAGAACCAAACAACATCTTTATCATTCTTATTGCGTCAACTTTTCTACGTCTGAGGTTGAATTGTCATAGATTACGAGAACAAAGTTTCGATTGCCCAGTGAGGGATTCTTTGTTCAAGAGTTTCATTTAAACATTTTAAATGTTGAACATATACAAAAATTAATAAGTTTCACATCACATCATTGAATAAGATTTACTTTTTATCTAGCCATTGTTTTGGAAGGCTCAGTATTGCAAAAAAGAACTTTTGTTTTGTCTTCAGTAAAATTCTGTTCTCAAATTGTTCACACCATTTCGAGCCAATGGAGATGCTACAGATTTCCGATGTTGTAAACGATTTTTGTCTACTTTTTTATTATATCATAAAAACGTTGGGCATTACAAACTTAAAAAGGGCTAGACACTTCTAACCTAAACTAGGCATAACCATTAATACAGTTAGATGTAAACAACTTAGAGCAAATCTGGCACAATTTACACATCTAAGAAACATTTTTCATGTCTTCTAAAAACGCAATTAAATTAATGACACCTAATAATTAACAGGCATGAACCACATATTCTAACTGGTTAGTTCAAGCACTTTCGAAGGAAAAAGGATTAAATAGTTTCGATATGATGATAAGTAGTCTAAAAAATGTAACATAGTGGAGAAATTAACTGAATTCATTCTCTTAACACATTATTTTTTGTCAAATAAAACAAAGCTAACAATAAAACTCAACCAAAGTTTTTTGATATCTAAAAAATTTGTGTAATATCTTTTCGATAGAGACTGCACATACTCTCAAAATTGCATTACTGACTAAAGTGTAAAAAATACACAGTTTTGACTTTCGTATTTTATCCTTACTTTCAGATAAATTCAACATTATTTTTTTCTTACAGAATTCCAGAATGTCACCTGGAGTGTAATCCAAGATACAAGTTAGATATTTCTCAATATCAACTAAATTCTGCGAAAATCTCGAGTTGTTGTCCAAAGGAATCTTTTTCACTCCCTGCTTCCTCCAAACCAAAAAACAACACTCCAGGTAGGTTCCTCAAATGCAACAGTGGCTTTTAAAGCGGACAGGTCGAACTAAGTGCCATTTTTAACCTTTTTAACCTTGTTTGCTGGCAGTTATAAAAGTCCTTTGATATCTTTTGGGCTCTGTAATAAAATTATACCTCAAAATAAAAAAAATGTTGTAACCTAAGGGGCTGTCGAGAATCGAAAGTGATCTCTTGGCTGTTGTTTCGATAGATAGAAATGTAGGCAAATATTGAGCCGACTCGGGTAAACAGGCCCATTCATTTACCATACTGACACAAAAAAGTTATAATTTGCTATTTTCATTTACAAAACAACCTTTAAGAAGGTACATAAGTATTTAAAAGAAGTGATACAAAAGAAACAATTTTAAGTAGCAATACTTGAAGGAAACGTGATATGTATTACAAAAATGATGTTTTCCTACTAACATGCATACAGATGAATTGGAAAATTTATGTTTATGTCAAATCTCACAAAAATTAGTTTTTTAAAAAGTTATTATTCGTATAATAATCCTTTTTGATTCTTATTTAGACACGAAAAACTCAAAATTAGGGCTTTCCACAAATAAACCCCAAATAATTTCACTCTGTGAAAGACGGTAGAAAAATATACCTAACAAGACAGTTATGCTAATTGAACACACATTGATCAAATGGCTGAATAAAACAACGCGAGAATTGAATTAAGGACAGGGTTAATAAATATCAAATAACTATATAATAACCATTTGCATAACAAAAGACTATGGAAACATTTAATCATAAAGATGACCTCCACTGCTTCCTAGAACCCCATCTTTTATGTGCCAACAAGCTTATAAATGCCACACTTGTAAATATATTAAGGTTTTGATGCAAAATATGAATCCACACGTTTTCAACATATTCTCTTGATGTTAACCGAAGAACATCCAAATTGTTCTATGATCTCATAATCAAGTGTTTTTAGAAAGAGTAAGGTCAGGAAATTATGGAAGATGAAGCAATATTACCCAACCGAGCTCCTTCAAGAGATCAATGGTCATTCGATCTGTGTGAAGATTAGCATTAATTGTTTGATTGTTGTATAACAGTGCTTAATGGATAATTGCATTAATGTCGTAGGGTGACCCTATACAACTCACCAGAATATGATGTCCTAGAGTCGAACGTCGATGATAGCCAAGGATTGACTCGGCGTTGACTTGCGAAGGGAGCACGCCAGAATTCGGGATACAGATCCCAGTGCAAGGGTTAAATAAATAAAATCGAGTGCGGTTGGCCTAAATAATCAATTCTTAGAGGTTTGGGGCTCTAAGGTAACTGATTTTAGAAAAAATAACTTCAGTATAAACAAAGAAAATATTATTAGCAAAAGTAAATAAATGACAAGAAATAAGATGAGACCCGGGTTACCAAACGGGGAGGGGAGGGATACAAATGATCGACGGGAGAAGAGTCCAAGAGAGGATGTACGGTGATTGCTTCCTGGGAAAGGATGAGAGTGCAAATGACAGGGAGACTCACGTAAAGCCTTATTGACTGGAGGCTTAGATGCGACGAGTAAGCAGGGAGCTGCAAAGTTCCACTTGCAAAATTCCTTCTTTAACCTCGCTGAGAAATGAACGAGGGAGTACTCCAGGCGAGAACGAAGTCGATACACGAGTCATAGATGCCTTCCCGTGTCTATCGTCTGTCGGGCGGGAACTCTGGCCTTAGGTACGAGGGAGGCCGGATAGACGCGTCGCGTTTATAGCTGGAAGCCGTTGGGAGGCGAAGCATCACGTAGGAGACTGTACGTAGCTGCTAACCAAGACGGAGCTGTATGGTACTAATATCTTAAAGCTTTTCCCGAAGTATTTATAGTGCCTCGGTGGAAGCGGGTGGCCGAAAGCCCCCAAAAGGGGACGAGGATCTCATTATACTTGGCGCGCATCACAGCCTTTCGCGAAGGTCCCCGATGCCGTAGGTCTGGCGCCGATCAGGCGATGTGACGGGGAAGAAAGAGAACACAAACGGATCACGCGGTCGCTCGAAATTTTCGCTGCTTCCTTAGGGCTGTGCAGGTGCATCTTTCTCCGGCGCAACGGGCAGACGTGGGTTCTAATAGGATTTGGGGTAACTTTTTCTCTCTGACACTTAACATCCCTCCATACTCTCGACATGATATTTTGAGGATTAAAGTTCTTTTTCCGGTTTTTGAGAATTTACGTTTCATCGAATGAACCACAAACGACGGTGTTTAACCTAATAACAAAGGATCTACTTATCATCACCGGTAACAAACCTGCCAAAAATGGTGCCCGAATGTGCCGTGAAAGCACTGACTCACAGAAAACAACAACTGTTGCAGATTCGCAATGAACAAATCGTCCGAGACTGAATTTTCCAATCACAGGAGCCAATATATTCCTATTTATTTGTCATAGGTCAGTCGTATGTGTTACATATGTTTTAATGCACATGTAAATGCAGAAAAAAAACCACAGTGTCAAAATCAACTTTTTCTCCGAAAGCAGGTTTCAACGGAGATATCAGTCATCTTTACTCGCTAATACACTAATGAATAGAGAGAGATGCTTAGCATAAGGACACACAAATTTACAAGTCGGAATGTACTTAACGGAGGAGGGCTAAATGAAAGGCTTCCACGGCTACATGCCGTGCAAAATGACTGAGGAAATAATATTCAGGAAACACTAGAATTTTTGAAAAAAGTTTGTCTCTACCGTTTCTCCAGAAGAGAACTACAGAGGAAAATATATCAATCTCCATATATCTACCCAGAAGCCATCCTATGATATTGCTGCCCTTGTTTGGACGGATTCTTCGAGTTGGTCGTTCAATTTGATTGGACTCTGCTCTTTCCACTTCATTTGATATGGCCAATGGTGTACCATTTGCCAACCGGAAAAACCGATACCGGAGATTGGTTCACCTAGTAGAAATAATGTACGCTGCTTCATTCATTCTTTTATTTCTTTTCCCAAAGACCTTGTGAATTACTTTGATCTTATTCCAAATAGGCAAATGACCATATCCATCACCCTGTATTACCATTGCGTTTGATGTTCTATGTTTTCTAATATCCCTTTTATGCTCATTAACCCTATTCCTAATGTCTCTTCCTGATTCACCGCATTAACGCCGGTCGCATCCGTCATAGGTTATTTGATAAATAATAATTTTGTCATTTTTGGCTGTGGATTTCTGTTTTTCTGAAGATCTTGCTATCAATGTGGATGCTTTACTTAGAGACCTATTTAATCACTCTGTCGTCATAGAGTGTGAAGCAGGCAGATACTTGATCCTTCTTAATCCCTTGCCAGCGAGCTCATTATCTTCGTCCACCTCTGAGAGCCTCGTTTCCCTAGTCCTTTCCGTTATTTTTATTGCTTTCTGAAGTAATTTTATAAAAGGTCACTCTGAATATTTCAGTTCTATGAAGGTTTTATTTTATATATCCAAATCATCATTTAAAAAGCATTTGCTACAAATGCGAATATTATTTAAGGGCTATTTGCATTAGTATCAAAAGCCTTTTGAATGATGAATTGAATATATTTAAATACGCTTCATGGAGCTAAAATATGCAGAGGAACTTTTAATAAAATTACTTAAAAAAAAGTAAAAATAGCAGAAAAACTTACTAGACAAGCCTGTCTGACGTGGACGAAGGTATTAGGAAGGATCAGTTGCCGGATTCACATCAAAGTCTATGGTAAAAGAGGGATTAAACATGTCTCTTAGAAGGCAAGTATATTGATAGCAAACTCTGCAAGAAAGCATAGGAATTCAACATCCAAAAGTACAAAATAATTAATTATCAAATAACCTATTAAGGATGAGACCGGAGTTATTACGCTGAATCAGGAAGATAAATCAGGAGTAGGATTAAAGAGCATAAGAGGGATATTATAAAACATAGAACATCAAACGGAATGATAATATATGTCGAGGAATATTGTCATTTGCCTAATTGGGATGGGACCAAAGTAATTTATAAAGGTTTAAGGAAACCAAAGAAAACAATGTATGAAGCAGCATACATTATTTCCAACAGGTGAACCAATCACCGGGATGGGTTCTTCCGGCTGGCGAATGGTGCAGCAAAAGTCATAGAAAATATAGCGGAAAGGGTGGGCATCCAATCACATCAAACGACCAACTCGAAGAATCCAACCGATGACTGGAGGTCATGACCCAGGATGACATATATATATATATATATATATATATATATATATATATATATATATATATATATATATATATATATATATATATATATATATATATATATATATATATATATATATATATATATATATATATATATATATATATATATATATATATATATATATATATATATATATATATATATATGTAACTGGTGTTGACGTTTTGACCAAAATAAGGCCATATTCTTTGGGCTACAAAATAAATACACGAACAAAATATTAAGAAATGTTGAGCACTATTCTAAATGTACATATTGGATAGGTATTTTTATCTTTGAATAGGAGACTTAGAGTTAAACTTTAAATTTATTATAAATATATGAAATGAAAATTCACAAAGCAAACCTTTGAGGTCCACCTCAGACCCTCAGAGATACATGTGGCTTTAACCTCGTAACAAACAGCGTGAGGAACGAGGTTGAATAAGGCTGAAATCAGGTCAACGCGGCTTTATTAAGCGTAGCTATATTTACTCGAGGAGACCTATCCCCTGCTCTTGAGGCGATTTGATCTCTCAACCCCTACCCTCGAAGCGAGAGAGAACTCGAAAAATATTCCATAAGTCTCCTTATATCGAATTCCTCGGGTGGAAGCCGGCCCATACCCGAACTCCAAGTTTGTTTAAGGAGAGCGCGCCTTGGCCTGAGGCAATTTATCCGCCTCGTAAACCCCTATTTAACCGAAGGTTTGGCTGGATCGATTCATTCCTCGCTCGCCCTACAAACGAAGACTTGTCACGATTCTTGATTTTGCTTAGTCCTTGATTTAATTGGACTTTGCTCTTGACGATTAGCAAGCTCCATGTAACTGCGGTTCTTTCGTGGATTCGCGCAAGTATTCACTCAACAAGAACCCTGAGGTAAAACGGGCCTTTTTGCAATTCTCCACTCCCCGAATTGCTTTACCTCTGGACGCATCAGGTTTCCGTATATCAAGCCACAGTCACCCGCGATCTTATTATAAGCAGATCATCCTATAACAATATCTTTGTTTATAATTCTGCTTAACGTAGCCCCTTTAAAAACTCTGATCCGAGTCTGGTCATTAACTCGCTATAAACCCTTTGTCGTATCCCTTTCGACCGCCAGCTGAGTGTCATTTTTTTCTGACCATAAATTTTAATTTAGACCCACTTTTGTAGATATTTAATATTTCCTTTTATGTTATTAAATATTATTTTTGTCACACTCTTTAAATAACCTGAACTGAACGCAGCCGTAACTAAGTATTTAAGAGGCTAATCTGCACTTGCTTACTTTGATCTTTAATACCCATATGCTTGGGGGACGGTTTGTTCCCCGCTCCCATTAACTCATCACGCCAACTGCCTGGGCAAGCTTGTCAGTATATATATATATATATATATATATATATATATATATATATATATATATATATATATATATATATATATATATATATATATATATATATAATTGCAATAACACGAAATATATAGTAATTATATCTATATTATAACAACTGGTTTCAGGTTTAGCAGGGTTTTCGAAAGGTCATTAGAGAGGTCTTTTAAAAAGTTCCTTCTATTTCGTGGTATTTTCCTAAGGCTGAGTATCGTGTGTTTTTCTAAACCGGGAATGTTTCTTAGGTCAAATTGTTGGTGACTGAGCTTCTCGTTGGGTCATTTTAATATGCAAGTGGGTTCTTAGCGCTCTTAACGCTTCTTGACCGGTGAAAGCTCAATTTTTATTTGTGTGCATATTTGATAGTGTGGGATTTATTTAGCAAAGCAAGCCTTCAACATTTAATTAGGGCATATTTTTTTCCTGTGCTTATTTCACATTCATCCAGCTCTTTAACCCCCTTGCATGCCTGCGGTCAATTGAACTTTCTTGCGGGTGATCTAAATTTATCATTACGGACAAGAAGTCCTCCTTCGAGAACTTTAAATTACAAGAAAAATCCCTTGGATTAACGCGGAAAGATCTTTCTTATATACAAGAGGAGGATAGGAATAAGAGAGCAGAAAAAGAGCAAGAGAACAAGAAGAACAAGAAAGAGAAGAAAGAAGATAACGAGGTATTTGTGAGAATGAAGAGCGAGAGAAAGTCCGAAAGCATGAAGTGGAACGAAATCCTGTCGGATTAAGACTCTCTAGATTAATTCTCGTAAGGAAGCCCACACAGTCTGCGTCAGTCAAGCTCTCCACTTTCAAGGAAGGTGATAACTTCGGATCTTACATCACCCACCTCGAGAAGATCTTAGCAGGTAATCATTGGGAAATCGAGGCAGATGGTGTCGCCAAACACCTTCCCCATCTCAGTTCACAGCTCCGGGGCATTTTCATTTCCCTTCCATCGGAATCCACGATTGACTACTCCATCTTCAAATCTGAGTTTTTGGTGGCCAATAATTGACCCCTGACTTTTACCGTTCTAAATTTTGTCATTCCCGAATTCAACCAAATCAGACCTTTCCTCAATTTGGATACACCCTCCAGCGAAATTTTACTTTTTGGTTGGACGCTTCCAAGATTGCTCACAATTATGAGTCCGTAGTCAATTTTGTTCTGTAGGATCAGTTATTGGCTTTAGTGCCTACAGAAATCCGCGCATTCATAAAGGACTGTAGCTGCTACACCTTCAACGAATGTATTGAAGAGGGGATGTGTACGAGGCAAGCAATAATTTATATCCGAGGAACAATAAGAAGTCTCCCCCTCGATCACCCAAGTCCAAAAGTAGTAATCCACAGTTCCCTCCTCGTTACTCTGATAAATTTGTCAAGGTCATTAACCTGCTATAATCCCTTTGTCATATCCCATTCGAACGACAGCACAGTGTAATTTTTCATCTGACCAAATATTTTTATTTAGAACCACGTTTGTAAATATTTACTATTTCCTTTTATTTCATTAAAAATTACTTTTGCCATGCCTTTTAAATAACTTGAACTGCACTCAGCCGTAACTTAATATTTAAGGCCAATCTGCACTCGCTTACTTTGATCTTTAATACCTACGTGCTGCGAGGATGGTGGTATCCCCCGCTCCCATAAGCTCATCCTGTCAACTAGCCGGCCAAGCCCGTCACTGTATATTTATATATATATATATATATATATATATATATATATATATATATATATATATATATATATATATATATATATATATATATATATATATATAATTGTTATACCACGACACACGTTAGGAATGCGCTACATACGTTATAAGCGCCGCCCGAACGATTTTACTCTCGGTTAATTTCCTTTAACTTAGAAATACATACAATGTCCCACAGGAAAAAAAAGAAAAATATTTTTCTTGTACTTTCGATAGTTATCTTTAATGAGAAAATGAATACAGTCTGAAGTAGTTAGAAACACCTTTTCTTTATTTCTTTCGTGACATTGCTTATACATATATATATATATATATATATATATATATATATATATATATATATATATATATATATATATATATATATATATATATATATATATATATATATATATATATATATATATATATATATATATATATATATATATATATATATATATATATATATAGATGGGGGGCGATGGATATTTTGTTGCCTAATTTGAATAGAAAATTTTAAAAAACACAGTTTATTTTACAGATATATTCACAAAGTTACATTCTAAATATCTGCTGGATCATAAAATTCATATTTTTTAAATATTACAATCACCATCGCCCTCAACGATGGCCATCAGAAACTGCTGTAAGCCTTCTGAATGTCCCATTGTGACATTACTCTTGGTTTATCTTTGGCGAACACCACAAGCCAGCGGTTGTTTTACGAGTTTATCCTCTGCTACTGTAAGCAATTTTTCTTACTTGAGATGAAGAAAAGCATGCCAGGATCGAATGCATGCTTCAATTTGTTCACAAGCTTCGCAACACGCTCATTCTGCTTATCCTCCATCTGTTACGCTAGAAGCTTGCCTTTTCTTATGCACAAACTGTCTGATGATGTATCCTAACAGTCTTCTTTACCCGGCTATTGGCCTTATTTTCCTACTAGGATCATTTTCAATGATTACCTGGATATTCCCGACAAATTTAGTGGGGGTTTTTTATTATCAGAACGAATATAGTAAGGTTTCGAACCCATTTTACCCTCATATTTACAGTCTGACTCATCCTGCTCTTTTCTGATCTTTTCCAACTCCCTCAAATGGACACTCAAGCACTTCGAGATCTTCGCATGGAAGCTCCTAGCATGAATTCCGAGCAGTAAAGTTTGCCTTTTCCAATTTTTGTATGAATAATTTTAACTATAGTTATACTTCATTCACAGACCTTGTAAAACTGATTCTATAATGAGTTTACAATCTATAATTAGCTTTGTTTTATATTTTAAATTTTAATTTTAAATTTACATGCCTTTAGGCATTGGTTCTAACACTATCTCAATTTTTTGCTAATATTAGTTTTGTTTCGTAAAAATAGTCCAGAAAATCCTACACTTTGTTATTCCTAAAGGCTTCTTGAATCAATCTTTTCTAGGGTTGAGGATGGCTAGATCAGTCGATGAGCGTCGTGGTTCTCATAGCGATGAGGGCTTGATGACTTAGGTTCAAATCCAACTCCTTTATTTACCTTCATATAGCGGATATAATATTTTCCCTATTCTAGACGTTTCCTTATCTACCATTTTTCTTAGCTTTTAATGGTTCACGTAGTATTTTCCTTAGCATTTTTCAGTGTTCTGATTGCAGTTTTTATTTCTTTGTGTTGTTAAATGCATCCATTTTATATCACGCGTTATGTTATTTTCACGTAATGGGTATATATATATATATATATATATATATATATATATATATATATATATATATATTTAGGTAGGAGTTTCTCTTTTATGCCTTTTTTATTCTAAAACTAGGTCCAGCTGATCTTGGATTAACTTTCTTCTTTGCTTCTCTAATTTTCTTATTGTACTTTTTCGCCTTGCGAAACGTTATGAATAAAGATTCAAATGTTTATAGTTATTCCGCTTAGATTTACATCATATTTGAGCATCTTCTGAGTGAAATTTAGTATATAAATGTATGGTTTCAAAATGTCTAGCGAGTACAAAATAATTTGGCTCAGACGATGTCTAACCGTGACCGTGAGCTCAATGCAATAAACTTTTAATATTAGAACCTTTATTCATAACCTTTTGCAAAGGCAATAAAAGCATAATAAGGAAATTAGAGAAGCAAAGAAGAAAGTTAATCAAATCTCAACTGGACCTGGTCTATAATAATATATATATATATATATATATATATATATATATATATATATATATATATATATATATATATATATATATATATATATATATATATATATATATAATATATATATATATATATATATATATATATTAATATATAATGCCTTAGAAATTGATAAGCAACAACTTCTCTTCAGAATCCGAGACGATGCTGTACATAACACCTAAGAAAGCGACTTTAGTAATATAAAGACGTTTGCAAGAAGGAAATATTCATCTACCGGATATTGACTACTTAAATACATGCGATTTGTTAATAATATTAAAAGTTAAATGATTCAGATTATAATGTAGTATTGTTCTCAAAGTAATTTTCTTTCAAAATTTTAAATGCTTTCGATATTATTATAAGTTTAAAATCATTAATATATATAGTGAGTTTTTAAATCAATTTTATGATCCACTTTTTCTCTGTTTCAATAAAGCTACCTAAATAAAGATCCCGTAAATTCTGTTTAATTCTTGTATTAAATTCACTCTTTCCACTAAGGTATTTCGGGGGAGAGTCAGCACACGGGATTTCATATATTTATAACATATACTGTATTCAGATATAGTTATTTTATTCATTTTGAATTTATTATAAGTAAGAGTGAAAAAACTATCAAGAATATGACAATACTTATACACATTCTTTAAAACGAAGGTAAAAATATTTTACCTTTAAAGGATTAAAATCTTTAATAATTTCTCTTTCTATTTTTCAATCTTCAAATGATGAATATACGATCAAATTTCGAATTCTGTCTGTTAATATACTACACACATACGATCAAATACGACAAAAATGTCTACATGTATACATCTATTTTGACGAAAATCCCTCTAGTGTTTTTATTTCCTTTCGAGCTCCACCTTTTAGGCATTTTATGTCCGTAATAAATACTAATAACTGGACCATTAAAAGGGAAATGGTTTCTGTGAACGTAAGCTCGCATGAAATTATTGATTCATCGCCATCTTTTAGCATAGAAATATTTGGACCACTTTAAATATTTGGTACCTGTATTCTTAATTAGAAACAAAGAGAACACAACGCTAACGGCAACGATAGAAGATGGACCGAAGGAGTTCTAACACCTCTTTATGCATGATGAAACCCAGAATCCACCCTCACACAAAGATTGGAGTAGGATATGCGCTCAATGGCCGGAGTAACTTAACCAACTCAATCTCCACACTATGATCAGTGGAGTGAAGCGGGTTTATGATAATGATATATAATACACTATCATACCTCTTTTCACAAACCATTATAAGAGATATGCATCCGTTACTCTCATGGGGCATTATTTCAAACAAATTCATATTATTAATTAAAAGGCTTTTAAATCCTGAATACTATGCATATAATGTAGAAATGTATAGTTATTTTAAGGTGCCATGTGGAACCACATAATTTCAGGCCAGTTTTACTCTTAGATATATGTTGATTTAAGGCCCATTACATTTTATATATGGTATATATTTTTTAATTTTGACATGAAAGGGTAAGTAGAATTAGAATACTGGCCACTTGTCAATGTTAGAGGATGCCCCTCGAAAGACGACTGAAAGAAGAAGCTCCTCGAGACCCAGACCATGTGCTTCTTGGCGTGAGAATTTTAGAATTAATGATAAGGAAGCTGTTTGGCGCTGAGTCGCCTGAACAGGCTGTATTTACTTAAACGGGACACACACATCGTTCTCTTTCTTTCTCGATAACGGGGGTTTATCTAGCGGACCAGCCACCGGGCTATTTAACCCTGCAAACGCCATTCCTCCTGGAGATTGAGAGTCTGTCAGTCCCTCCGTTCAGACCTTTTGTCTGTTTCCCGCAAAGTCTCACAACCCCTGTCCGAGCCATACCTCCTCGTTAAGATCTTACCAGCAGATCGCACTTCGTGAACTTTTAGCCCCTGTTGTTCAGAGAAAAGCTCATCAAGCGAGTCATCTTCTTTCCGGAGAACTGTGCGGCCCCTCTTATCTTGCACCCCTCTTCCCTTCAAGACTCCCATACTCCGTATTTGAGATTTCCTGCCGTGCCGCAGAACCATCTCTTCTGTTTGATATCACATCTTTATGAAGCAAATAAATCTTATTCTTCTGAAAGAAGTACTAAAACCCCCATCTACGAGTTCTCTTCGTCAGAACCCTCAGTAGTGTCTCCTCGAAGACCTGCGCCGTTGGTCTTCTTCCTCTGAACAACTATCAGCTTCAAGGTAAAGAGATTTTGCTTGTAATCCCATGATTACACCACCCGTCCTTCGTCGTCTGCATCCCCTTTTAATTGACTCCCCGCTTAAACTTGAATAATATACATTATTCGGGTTAACGATAATATTGCACTCCCAAATTAACTCTCTCACATTGTAAATTGTACCGATCTAATTAACTATTCTTTTAAAGCATAAGTTGTTCCCCTTTTTGTATATATATATATATTGCTCCATTTATTATTTATATTAAAATTCTATTTTAGGGATCTTGATATTTATATATCCTTGAACTGCAACTTGGTAAGCCTGGAGATAAATCCCTATCAATTATAAACGCACACATCAAGGAGGTGGATTGGCTTTCCACTCCTTCAATTGCTCCAAAGCTTATCGCAGATGGCCTCGTAACGGCTATTTGCTCATGTGAGTGTACGCGCCCTTACACAGAAAGGGGTCTACACAGGCATACCATGACATTTATTTATATATATATATATATATATATATATATATATATATATATATATGAAAAGAAACTCACAGCTTGCCCGAGTCAAAATTATGATAAATAACACCCACAAGTTAAAAAGAAAAACGTTCTGAGCGCTTTCGTTTTTATTCTAAAAGACCTCTTCATGGAATAACGTAGGTCAGGACAGACGTCTTAAATAGTTAAGAGTGGAGGGTTAATACGGCTACCTGCATCAAAACCCTAACTAGGGGATACAAATTCTTTAAACACTTTAATTTGTGATTTAATATAATTAGATATGATAGGCTAATATTAAAATTTAAGAAAGTATTAATAGAGATACTCGTATACTCCAAATTATTTCTTGAAATGTAGTTTGTACATTTAATAACAGGTTTAGCACTATTCCAATTAATATTATGATCCTGACTATAGATATGTAAAAATAATGCCGAGTTCCAATTAATTAGATGGTCCTTATCTGACATATGGACAAAGAAATCACTGTTATGTCAGATAAGGACCATCTAATTAACTGGAACTCGGCAAAATTTATTTATCGTTCAATGACCCTATAAAAAGGAATATCATTGAATGTGGAAGAAAGAAAGAAATGAAAGGGCAGAAAATGAGAGCAAAAAGAAACTGAAGAGAAAAGAGAAAAAAAACAAAGAGAAGCTGAAGAAAGAAGAAAAAGAGAGCAGAGGGAAATTGAAGAAAGAGAAAGAATTTGTCAGCACGAACGCGAGCTAAACAGAAACCAATAGGAACCCCTTTTATTAGCTCAAGGAATGAATCTCCCCAAAACCCCTCTGTAAAGTTCTGAGGATTTAAGGGCGGCGAGGATTTCAGCGCCTATTTAACTCACTTTGAGAAAGTTTTCGAAGTCAACCACTGTGACTTTGAAGCAGATAGATTCACTCACTACTCCCCCTCCTCAATACCTATCTTTGGAAAATGTTCATTTGGCTCCCCGCCGAAGTTATCCTTGATTACTCCACCTTCAAGTCGGAAATATCAACGGCTATAAATCTAAATCCTGATTTCTATAGGGCAAAGTTCCGCCAAGGAAGGATACTGCCTGGCGAGACCTATCGCCAATTTGGATTCGTACTTGAGAAAAATCTTCAATTCTGGTTGGACTCAGCTCAAGTCGACCGCGACTACGAGTCTGTATTTGGTTTTGTTTTTGCGGGATCAGTTGATGACTGCTCTACCCTCCGAAATCTGCTCATTCATTAAGGATAGACGCGTGTCTTCCTTTCAGGAATTTATCGAAGAGGCAGGTGTGCACGCATAAGCCACAACCTATACCCGAGAGACCCCAAGAAATCGTATCCCCCTTCCTCACAAAATAAAGGAAACATCCCCAAGTTCCCCACGAAGAACTCGCCCTAGTTTGTGAAGGTACCTGGTCTCTCCAAACCCAAATACCATCCCCCGTCGGAACCAAGGGATATTAAGCCTCCCATCATTAATCCCCCAGCGTCGGAGTACCCTCGAAAGCCCGTCATATGTTTTTTTCCTGTGGTGTCCCCGGTCACGTGAGAACCAACTGTTCCCAAAACTCAAAATTCCGTTCCGCTCCTAATCAACAAGTCCATCAGATAAGTGCCTCTCTCTCTCATCCGCTTTCTCGCCCTGAAACGCCAGCAACTTCTCCAACAAGTAGTCCACTTGGGATAGCAAGTCAACTTTTTTTTTAATAAAAGCTCCGCCGGTGGGCTTGAGTTCGAAAAAGGAACCGTTAATGGTTGCAGAGGGTCAACCCTCGTAAGAGACACCGGCTGTACTTGCACCGTCGTCTCAGAAAACTTGCTCCCCCAGTGAGCCCCGACCACGATAAATTTCGGGCGCGTATATCGGTTTTCCGTGTTCCGCTCTATCTCGAATGTAAGTATTTTAATGGTTGGGCCGACGTCATTACAGCCCCCATTAAGTTCTGTGACGTGTTGGTCGGCCATATCCTACAGCTCTTCCCAAACCCCGGCGCAAAGCCCGTTATCACAAGGGCCCAGGCGCTAAACGACACTGCGCGCCAACCCCCAGAATTTGCAGCCCTTCACAACGAAGCATTTGCAAACGCTCAGAAAGAGTGCCCCACTCTCCACCCTTTGTGGGAAAAAGCGAGAAATGACGAACGAGGAATCTGTCCGCGGTCAAAGAAAAGTCGTCTACCTCGTTAGTGACATACTCCTATTTCGCTCCAGTTCGGCTGAGGATAAATCCCCTACTCGCCCTTTATGTATTACCCGTTCGCACGTCCTCCAAGTCCTCCGAATAGCCCAGCATGGATTACTGGCTGGTCATTTTAGCCAGAATTAAACTGCTCAGATAATTTTCCGATATTTCTTTTTGCCCGGCGCTGCCAAAGAAATTGCCGGGTTTTGCAGGTCGCGTGAGATTTATCAAAAGACTACAGCAAAAGGTGCTTACGACCTGCCGTTCTCCAGAAGTCCCTAATTCTCTTAGAGCCTTTTTTTAGAGTGGCCGTAGATTTGATTGGCCCAAGTCACCCTCTGTCTAGCGAATGGCAACGCATACGTCTTCACGCTCTTCGATTTTGCTACGAGATTCCCCATGCAGTCCTTCTTAAAAGGATAGATAGTGTGACCTGTGCGGAGACCCTGGTTTCTTTATTTTTCCCCGTTGGCATCTCAAAGGAGATCTTCTCTGATTGAGGTAGACAGTTTACCTCTGAACTAATGAAGTACATCGGCAAGCTCCTTATGATCGAGCTATTATTCACCACCTCTTTTCAACCCCCCGCTAACGGCGTCTGCGAAAAATTCAATGGTACCTTGAAGACAATTTTGAAAAAGTTGTGCCATGCCCAACCCGGAGAATGGCATTGGTACCTGCTGGGTGCCCTGTTTGCCTGCCGAGAATTTCCTTACAGAACTTTAGGATTTTCCCCCTTCGAACTCTTGTATGGCCGAAATGTCCGAGGCCCATGAGTATATTAATGAACTCTTTGCCAATCCCCACCTGGGTTAGGAGATCAAATCCTCGTATTCTTATTTGTTAGACTTAAGGAACCGCCTAGAAGAATGCGCAGATATTGCATACAAAAATATACACCTAAACCTGGAGGTGTGTATGACCTATTTTGAAGTTAGGTTAAAAGAAAGGCGATTCAAGTCCACTGACGAGGTGCTACTCTTCATACCCTCGAAGATCAATAACCTCCTGGCCCAATGGCAAGGCCTCTTCCCCATCCTTAGAAGCACGCGGCCCGTGGGTTACTTAATACAGACCCCCTCAGGTAACAAACTATTCCATGTGAATATGCTTAAGCGCTACCACCGCCGCACCTGCATTAATAATTTAATTACGCTTGACGAAGAGGCAGTAATGGAAGACCCTTATCCCTCTGAGCCTCTTAGCTTAATTCAATCCATTTTCTTAGAGTCTGACAATGACTACCCTCTCCCTTTGCTCTCATTTTCTCGTGAAAATTCTGCCTCGGATTTTGATTTAGATCCCCAGCTGGAACCTTCTCAGAACACGCAATTAGGTCTTTTATTGACCAAATTCTCGGATGTAATGTCCGAGAAACCTGGCTGCTCTACCCATTTTGAGTAGGATATAAGCCTAAGCACCCAGGAGCCTATCTACTCTAAACCATACCCCTTGCCAATTCACTTGTGTTCTGTTGTTAACACCGAAGTAGAAAACCTACTGAAATTGCGAATCAGTAAACCCTCCACTTCAGATTATTGCTCCTCCATTTTTATGGTCATAAAGCAGGATCAGTCTTTTCGCAAGGGCGTAGATTTTAGGAAACTGAACGGCGTAACGGTCTTCAACGCTTAGCCTATCCTTTGAATAGGTCAGAACCTACATTTATTTGAGAAAGTTAAGTTTATTTCGGAGATAGACTTGTGTAATGCCTACTATCAAATCCCCCTGAAAGATAGTGCCCAGAAATAAACCGCATTTCCCACATAAAACGGCCTTATGCAATTTGAACGTCTTCCTTTTGGATAAATTACTGCCTGTAGTAGCAATAATCGCATGATGCACCGGATACTTAATAGGCTGAATAACGTGTCATTTTTTTTTATAATGTTTACGTGGCCACCCGCACATGCGACTAACATCTAGTCTCCTTCACTCCCTGTTCAGTAGGCTTCGTGAACATGGCCTTGCCATAGCCTTCAGCAAGTGCCATTTTGCCTATGGCACCATTAAATATCTTGGTTTCCACATTAAAGAAAATCAAAGGGCACCGCATCAGGAAAAGGTGAAGGCCATCGCCAGTGTGCACCTTCCGCGTAATAAGAAACAATCACGCTCCTTTCTCGGATCAAAGGAGTATAAACGCGCTTATTTCTCCCTATATTCTTCATTTGTCATATAGGCGCGTTTAGACTTTTCTAGTTATTCCTACGTTTAATATATTTTCGGTTTTATTCTTGATAATTTTCATCTCTTAGAAATTTGTATTGCTTCTCAAATAGAAGAATTATGAAATTGTAATCTTAATTTAGTTTGGACGGTTTTATTCCCCCTCCTAATTTTTGTAAACCCTTTTTTCAATGGTTACCTTCTGTTTCGGTAGGCTTAATTCTTTAATATGGTTGGTTTCCAGGTACCTGTTAATGCCCTTATAATCCTAATCTCCCCAACTGTCATAGACGTGTGTGGTTCTTCTTTGTAAAAATTTCTTCTCGTGTTTCTTTCTGCTTCAGTCTCATTTGTAAAGGACGATTAGTCGAAAGTACTCGCAGATCTCCCGTGTTTCATTTTCCTTCGTGGCTGTTGACTTTATTTATATATATATATATATATATATATATATATATATATATATATTATTCTAGGAATATCACGACGTATAGGTGAGAATGGGAGGGGGAAGTAAAAACCTGGAAAGTACACTGAAGTCAATAAAGAACTTCCGTGTACTTTCCAGGTTTAACTTCCCACTCCCATTTTCATATATATATATATATATATATATATATATATATATATATATATATATATATATGTATATATATATAATGCAATGAATCACGACTGAATTGCCAAATTGGAAATTAACGAGTTACATCAGGAGATTCTTGAATCCAATCTCAAAGAGAGCACGCTTCAGATCTTAACATTGATTCTTCACAAAGACAAAACTAGACCAATTTTAGTGGCAGCTCTCAACCTAGCAAAGGTGCAAGGATAGAAATTAATTAATTATAGAAATCAATTCATCTCCCGCATTCAAAATTAATTGAGCATTTTGGTATAAAGACCTCTATAACAAGATCACCCTTGAGACTTTTAAAAGCCTACTGTCAAAGACGTTCACGTGAGTTTTAGCAAACTTTGTAAATAAAGTTTTAATTAAATATATTATTAATTCCTGATATTGTAATTACATAATTTGTATGAATATCCTTTTAATTGTAGAGCCCAAAATGTGCAAATTCATTATTATCACTCATTATACAATCCAAAAGGTTTGTAGATCTGCCTGGGCACGGTGAAAGTGGACAAGGTCTTAAAGGGTAGAGTGAAACGTCACCTTAAATCAACTGCCACATTAACCACGGCAGCTAGAGTTTTCTTTTTCCACATCCAGGCCTATTGGAAACATTTTTTTAGAGCCCCTTTAACTTCGACCTTGAACCAAAATAATAATAACGAATAATACTATTATCACTACCGATACGGGGCTGCCCAACTTACTTGATATCATTAAAAAACTAAGTGCGAGCACACTACTAAATATTCCGGGCCTATTTTTATATTTTATGGCAAAATTACCCAAGAACTTTTGGATAAATCTATGCCGGAATTTTCTAAATATAGGATCGATAAGAAAGTGGTGGAGTTAGGAAGAATGAAAATGCGTGTAAGTTACGAAGACCGAGTAACCAATAGGAGGTCATTAATTAAGATCATATGAACAGAGAAATCACGTCACATTTTGTAAATTCCCCCATTGCACAATGTATGTAAGTGTCCTTTTTCCACTGGGGTTTAATATTGTCGTGTATAAAAAATAATGCAGCATCCCCTTAATACATTTTCTTAAATGATATGTTAATCATGATAAAATGAACTTAGACATGACAGTTACTTTAAAAGTTAAGGTTCTTCAAAATAAAAACAAGACAACTCCACGAAGAAGCTTGCATAAAATTGCCCTTATGAAATAGTGAATATAAATAGATAATATGAAGAATCATAAAATGGTCAGGATATTTAGGTAAGTGTATAAATTTGTTACGAATGGAAATAAAAAAAAAACAATGGGAGAATTTCGTTTATTCACCGTACAGTACTGCGGTATAAAATTAAGTAGGCTCCGTTTAGACACGTGAAAACAAATTTTTAAAAAATGAAGAAAAAGACCAAAACATATATATTCTTAAATCTTATGGGCAGCCGTTTTGTGTTTAGACCAACGACGTGACACGGGGTGTGTGAGGATCTGCTTAGAGATCAAAGCTTTCTGGCTATAATGAGATAAGTGGCAATGAACCCACCAATGGTGTGAGGTTAGTAAAGCAATGTTTACCCACCACACTGCATCGAGTCTCTTGAATAGTCACTTGGTTGGCGTGGATGAAGTGCGTCCCCCAGTCAGGCCCAATTAACTGTGAAGTTTGAGGATACTCATAGTTACCCTAACCACAAAACATCATTGCATACATTGCAGTTTACCTTAATATTGTAATATATAGCGTGCTCCCCCTCCCCTCCATCCTCCTACGAGTAAGTAAAAACGATCCTGTGTTCTGCCACGGCAAAGGTGAGGGTTTAAAAATCGCTAATTCATACAATTCTTTTAGAGTTGTTAGATTGGTCTATTGGATGCAGTCACTCACTTGTTGTGGATGACGAGCTTCCCCCAAGTTTGCCCGATGAAGTATGAAAGTGGCTACTCATTGCTACAGCAACCTCATTCCTGGGGATGGAGTGAAAGTGAGAAGGGAATTAATTAGAGCTAAGTCGACAATCTGTCGCCTCATAGGAGTATTGTCATTTGAGCGATATAAAAAATTTGATTGATGCCAATCTATTTAAGTTTCTTGGGGCTATGCCTACGTCATATATACGTCGCTATTTGCGTTTATCTTAAAAGTTGTTAGGTTTTCCATTCAATGCAAAAGAGAATAAAAAAACAGAGATTGGAAGGACCACATGTCCATTTAATAAAGAGATAAAGAAAGCACACGAATAACGAAAGAGTGACAGAGATTGGCGGATCTCCCGCAAAATACTGAGAAGTTGTATAGAGCGACTGGACAGATGAAAGACGAATGACAGATAAAAATAATTAGAGACCGTGGTTCGGATTTCACGTTAATCAGGAGGTCAAAATAATGGAATACTCAATTCTTTGTCTTCTATCCCCATGCTAGCAGGAAAAAGGTCAACTTAGATCAACTACTTCTCTCCTACTGATTTGTATTTTCACCCATGTTTCTTCTTTGCTTTTCCTTCGACGGCACCCAGCCGTTCCTTCTCCCTATGTCCACCGAACACAATGGAACATGGGGAAGAAGGTCCAAGGAGAGCCGAGGGGGGGGGACGTCCGGTGGTATTTCCTCCTCCTTTTCATGCCAGGGCAAGTGTAGAAAACCTGTAGATGATACTCTATTCATCTTTCCCCCCCCCCCAAAAAAAAACAATGATAGACGGACTGGCTTGAATATCATGGTAACATCAAAATATCGCAAACCGATAAAGGGAGAAAAAGAAGAGTAAAATTTGCCGAAAAATCCGCCAAAAACGTGTTTTATCCACGAAGTCACCTCAAATTGCCAGAAAACACAAACAAATTGAAATCCCTCCTCCCTGTGCTTAGAAATTGATAGTTCTCATAATAAAACTCCAACAAGCATCGATGGCACAAAATGGAAACGGGAAAAACGAAAAAACACCAAAGACAAGCACGACAGAGAGTAAATAGTTTTAACGGTATCTACTTCGGACCAAGCCCCTTCCCCTAAGACCTAACCCTCACAGAAGACACCTGAGGAATAAAAAAAAAAAATACAAATGGAACTTTATGGAATCTAAAAACGAATAAAAGATAGCGGAAACGCCCTATGCGGGAAAAGTGGACACTAACATGGGCAATACTAACAACAACCTAAATATTGTAAAAAAGAATACGAATGGACGGTTAAGGAAAGCGACTACATATGACACCATATTCAGGAGGGCTGATCCAGACATAATCCTCATATCTGAACATGGTGTCAACACCCAAAACATCCTAATGATGAACCCTAATTACCACATCCTTGCAAAGAATTCCTCTCAAGGCAGATTCGATGGTGTTGCAATTGCTATTAGAAGGAAGCTAACGTTCAAATGCCGACCTAAGCTGGATGAAACCTTCATAGCCATCGAAATTTGAACCCTGGTTGGAGGACTCACAGTGCAGCGGCATACCAACTAACTGCATACCGGCATACCAACAACCTGCCTATTAAAACCTGCTGACACACCGGACACGACAAAGCCACCTTCATTGGAGGCCAACTCAACGCCAGATTACGAAGAACGCACGAAGATCAGGACTACCCAAGAAGAATTACGAAGAAACGCCCGACAACATTCTAAAGAGAATAACCATAGTACTAAAGGGTTGTGTTAATATAGGGTACTTTTGAGATAAACTAAAGGTTGCAAAGGTGATTTTTCTTCCCAAACCTGTAAAAAAACGCCAACTCCAATGGATAGCTACAGAACTCTCTCTCTACTTGACTTCATCGGAAAGATATTCAAAAAAATAATCAATCAAATACTAAGTGAGCACCTGGAGACAAATAAACTCCTAAATAAGTAAGAGTTTGAATTCAGGAAGAAAATAATTACAGAGATTGCCTTCACGGTAATCACTGAGAGAATTGATAAAAAATAAAAGGAAAATGCTAGTGTTGATATCGTCTGCAGGGACGTAAAGAAGGCATTGGACAAGGTTTAAATAAAGGAGTTGCAAATAAAATCCTAAAATTTCAAATAAACAATAAATTAACGAGACTATTCTTCGACTATGTGATGGAACAACACGCATTCATTGAAAGTGGAAATCATTAAGGAGAATGATTCAAACTTGACGCTTGCCTTCCGCATGGAGGATGTCTGAGTCCATCGTTATAATCAGTGTAGACCTCAGATATCTCACTAGCACTCTCTTTAGGGTGCTTCAACATCAAGTTCATCGATGACGTCACGAAAATTGTCGTATGGCCATACAAGAATAGCGATATGCAATCAAAATTCTCAGCAAAAGAAATAAGGAGGATTCACCGATACAAAAGAAAGTGGACAATAAGTACGAACAGGAACAAGTTTAAAATCATACCGATGTTCCTGAACTCGGAAATATTTATGTTGAAGAAAAAAATATAATTATACTAATGAAACCAAAGTGCTAGGATTAAAAATAACCAAATCAAGATACATCAACCATGTGAGAGAACTGACTGAGACTAGTCTATAGGCTCAGATTATTCAATTGGAAATACTAAAACAAGATACTCGTATATCACCTATTATCCAGTCAGCAATGGTGTATCCAGTTATACCTATGTAAACCATCTAAATATCAAAAAATATTAAACTGCCAAAAATTAAAAATAAGTTAGTATTAATGACACAAACACAAGAAGATAAATTCGAAGACAAAGTGACATTCACAGAGATACTGAGATGACACCTATAAACAAAATAATTGAGGAAAGAGCTAAGAAAATAATAGAAAAGGCAGAAGAGGATATAGGAGAGGAGATCACAGAGTAGATATCCCAGAGGGAGGGAAAGAGCTCGCTCCTCCTTTTCCATACCTATAGCGCAAATTTTGACCAAGATAAAGTAAGAAAAAAGAACAGCATTTTAATAAACTTTCTTCTTTTTTTCTAACAGCTATATTGAATATGTACAAAAATAAATAAAAGGAAAAAAGAGCTAAGAGAAAACTATACCAGTAGCAGAAAACATAAAAACAACAGTTTGAACGCCTAAAAATATATATAATACAAACATGAAACAACGAGAAAGGATATAGCCTGCAACTCAGGCAACAACTAACTAAATGATCTAATTTAAACTATACCATACTACCAAACGGAAAGATATAAGCATGACCTCCGTGCAACCTGGTATTCATTTACAAACCTACTACTACTTTCCACTTATCCCTACACTTTTTATTTTATCCTTCAAACCTTACGAGCTAAGCACCTTATACGTGGGACAGAAGCATAATACAAAAATGAATATGTAAAGGATATAATACACACCGTGCTTAGGAACCTACGTAAAGCTGTAGGTCCACCCACTAACTAGGTCAACTTTTAAGTCTACTACTTTATTTCCAGCTTTGCTATCTCTACTCTTTACTCTTCTTCTCCCTCTCTGTCCCCTGGCCTCTTCACCGCTCCCTCCAAATCCCGTTTACGGCTCTTGAGGGAGCCGGGAGAAGGTTTGAGAAGGAGGGCTTGGTGAACTCTTTCACTATCTCTTACCTACAGTTTTTCATTTCATTTTATTTCATCATTTCAAAGGATAGATAGGTTGTAATTTTGCAGTGCCTTTGGTAGGCGCACAAAATGTCTCGGAATCGAGATGTTTTTATTTATTCATTATATAATGTGCCAAAGTGTTTTATGCTCGTATAGCTTTGGTTTATTTAAGCCTTTTAACATGGGATTATAGGGAAAGGTAAAATAGCAGCAGTTAGATATTAAAAGTGTGTTATTTTTATTTGTGGGGGGGGGAGTTAATTTTCCTTGTTTCAAGGTGACCGTCATTAATAAAATATGTAGAGTATGATAGCGATGTAAAAATTCGTTCAATCTTATGAATTTCTTCATTGAGGAGCTCGGTATTACAGATAATTTATCCCTTTAGGAATATAGAAAAAATGACCGATTTTCGTATTTTTCGCTATGGCTGGAATAAAAATGAAGAAAGGCGTTTGAGTTTGTGCATTAGTAGTAAATAGAAAATTGGAAGGAATATTTGAAATGTTTGGATGAACGAGAATGTCTAGTAACGGGAGGATAAGATAATTTCGCATTCAAATTTAAAGTTAATAATGGGCTAAAGTGAGTTCAGTGTTGTAAGGAATTCCGATTTTAAGGGGACCCAAGGAAAACTATATTATTATTATATCGAAGAAGTTTTATCTATTTTATATCAGAGTTCGTATTAGACAAGTTCGATAAAAATACAGCAACAATGTAGGGGATAATAACGTGCTACATATGGAAAAACCATACTTTGTTGTATAATACTTCCCTTCGCCTCTGAATATATTATCAGAAATACACATTTTTATTAGTTTGTTGAAAATATCAGTGGGTACAGGTAAGTTAATGTTAAATTCTTTGAATTTTCTTTCTAGGTGTGATAGAGTTTCATTTACGGGTAATTTTGTGACTAAGGAATCAACATCTAGAGAAATTAATTTCCATTTATTTATGTATGTGACTGATGACATCTTTATTTATGGAATATTCTGTGTTTATAGTGTGCGTGCTTGATATTTACTTGCTTCCTTTCCTAGATCAATTTTAGGCTAAATATTCGTATTCACGCATCTTATAGACTCAAGATAATCGATAAATAAAGTTTATTTAGAAATCATAGACATTAATACTTGTAAATTACTCTCTTTAGATGTTTATTTCTTTTTCACAAAAGTACGCAGAGATGAAACATTATTATAGCTAGAAAGAAACTGCCAGAACTCAAATTTAACTTGCCTGGTCCCATTGATATAAACAAATGTGCTTCGACAATACTCACATTACCGCGGATATAAATGTATATATATTATTAGTATCGTTATAGCTCTTGCATGTGGAGTTTAATCTTTTTGTTAGGCAACTATCATCATCTCTTTCACTCTTTACTCCTGTTTTACTTATATAAATTGATGGCTTTTAGTGACGTAGTTCTAATCCCATTCCACACTTCGCTAAGAGCCATATTCATATTTATTCCCTTTTGTCTTGCCTATCTTCTGCCAATGCCTCGATTACAACCACTTGTGTTCAAGGAAATAATTATCCCTCAGTCTTTATTGCATTTCCAAATTAAATGGTCTTTTTTTACGACTGCGATTCTAAAATCTTTTGAGGACGTGGTGTCATTCGTTTGCGGTTTTAGGTAATGAATAAAATCTCATAAGTTCAATAAGTCATTTATTTAATGGTTACAGCTTACATTAAGGGTGAATTTCAATTAGACTAAAGGGCTTCATTTTAAATACTTGCATAACGAGGTTTCTTAAGCCATTTTTCGGTAGAGCAAATCATATTCTGGGCTTTTTTATAATTCGAATATTAAGGAATTTGAAATTGGTAGATAGCAAATGGATTTTTTTACTACTTTATCAGATAATTTTTATCTACAAAAGGGTGTAGAAGTAAAAGGGAATGAGAAATTTGAAGTAGGTCTAAGACAAAATATGCTCAGGGTGAATTTGCTTATGGACCGAAAAGAAATTTAGCTCAGGTTTTCAGTTAATTTCATTTTTATTATCCTCTTCGCTTGTCGGTTTCTTTGCATAAGCTTTCATTTCTCATTTGGCTAATATAACTTAGCAAAAGTAATGAGATATCGGAATAATAAAATAATAGCCTTTATGTACTTATCATATAGAAATCTTTAGGCACATTCACCATTCAGATCCAATTCCTGGCAACTTTTAGGACTCAGTTTACTGACATAATTTGATTTTTGTATGGCGCTCATCAAGTGAAGGGGTTTTCATAGAACACCCATCTACCAATTAACAAAAGGCTTAAGAAGATAGGGAGGTCTTTAAAGCATGTTTAAGGGCTCCACAGTATGGGCGGGGAAGCATATCGCAGATCATTTCACAATCTAGGAAAAAAAAACGACTAAGCATGATCCTATGCAGCACAAACGACTGCGAGGGACAAACAGTATTTGTGCACATCCAGAGCATGGAGTTCTTAGTGAAAAGGATAAACTGAGTGAGGAAGACAAATAGAAAGTGCTGCGGTGTTTCCTCATTTCAGGCATTTCCGCCCATTGTCGAGAGAAACCCTTTCTCACCTTTGTAAATTCTTCTCAATCTTGTGGAATTTGTTTCCAATATTTAACGTATTTTTGAAGATCATCTCTCCATCTTGTTTTTGGTTTCCCTTTCGGTCGTTTTTTTATCAAGTGGAGTCCAATCGGTAATTTTTCTGGTCCATTGATTGTCTTAGAATCTTGTTACATTGATTTCTCAGGTCCATTTCAAGTTTCTTATAGCTTGCACTATATCCTGAAGTTTGGTTTGGCCAGGTAGCTAAGTGGTTGATCTTGTGTCTTGCCAAGTTTGCCATATCATAATGCGTTCATGGAATGTTTGTGTTTGTCTAAGGGTTAATGTCAGTTTTTTGGTGAGGTTCCAAGTTTTGCTGTGATGTTTAAGATCTCAGAAGTAAAGAGAGGACTAAGGTGATTTTGGGTCAAATTGGCAGCCAGTTGAGTTCATGGAATAGTATGATTGCGCCAAAGAAGAAGAGGTGCTGCAAGGTTTTAGACGAGTTGAAGGGTTTGAAGGGTGGAAGCACGTCTTGCAGCGGAAAGTAACAAATGTGATAATTCCAATTTTGCACATTTATAATCAAAGTGGAATTTAATATTATAGAGAAAGCAGAGTGAATTATTTAGTCAGAAGAAGCTTGGGCTTTGAGGTATAATTAGCTATCGAAGGTAACACCAGATTTCTAAGACATATTATCTTAAATCCCGAGTGACACCGGTCCTTTAAGGAATTAAGAAAAGAACATGGTTTAGAGATTAGGCTGTAGCTAGCTAGGTAATTAAAGTTCAGGTTCGGTTACTCACTCTATGAACCTTCAAGCACTTTAAGCTCCTTTACATTCATTACTTTCTATAAGATTGAATTTAAAAACTTCCTGACACTAATTCCAATCTGAAGTTTAAATAAATAAAAAAGAAACCCAACTCTATTTTTTCTTCGTTTCAGCAGTTATTTTTAACCCATAGCTACATTAATAATAATAACAAAGCCTTGTAGGACGCGTAGTACGTAGATGGATCTTTCTAGATTTGCTGTTTTCTTGGCTGTCCTTTGCTTATCATTATATATGGCCTCGTTTGCTGTTAATAACGAAGGCTTTTAAATTCTGCCAGCACTCAAGCATTTTGACGGATGCTTAGCTTGGGAGAAAAAAAATGAACAAAAGAGAAGATACAAAATGAAAAGGGAGACAGAGAGTGAGATATTTTGTTAGACTGTCATTAGCAAAGTAAATGGTTCTGAATGGTGAATGTGCCTAAAGATTTCTATATGATAAGTACATAAAGACTATTTTTTTTTATTATGCCAAATATCTCATTACTTTTGTTGAGTTATATTAGCAAAATGAGAAATGAGAAAATGAAACACTATCACAACTATATAAAAGCTTATGCAAAGAAACCGACAAACGAAGAGGATAATAAAAATTAAAATAACTGAAAACTTGAGCTAAATTTCTTTTCGTTCCAAAAGCAAATTCACCTTGAGCATATTTTGTGTTAGAGCTCCTTTAAATTTCTCATTCCTTCTCACTTCTACACCCTTTCGTAGATAAAGATTATCTGATAGAGTGGTGAACAAATCCATTTTCTATCGACCAATTTCAAATTCCTTTATATTCGAATTATAAAAAGGCCCAGAAAATCATTTGCTCTACCGAAAAATGGCTTAAGAAACCTCGTTATGCAAGTATGTAAAATGAAGCCCTTTAGTCCAATTGAAATTTCACCCTTAATGTAAGCTGTAACCATTAAATAAATGGCTTATAGGAATTATGAGATTTTATTCATTACAAAATAACCGAGAGACAAAGAGAGATAAAAAGGAGAGAGAAAGAAAGGAAGAAAGATAGAAAGGAAGAAAGAGAGAACGGAAGAGATAAAGAAAGGGAGAGAGATAGAAAGGAAGAGAGAGAGAGAAAGGAAGAGAGAGAGAAAGGAAGAGAGAGAAAGAAAGGGAGAGAGAGAGAGAGAGAGAGAGAGAGAGAGAGAGAGAGAGAGAGAGAGAGAGAGAGAGAGAAAGGAAGAGAGAGAGAGAAATGAAAGGATAAAGAAAGGGAGAGAGAGAAAGAGAGAGAGAAAGAGAGAGAGAGAGAGGAGTCTGAGAGAGTGTGCCTGTGCGAAAGATTTCCGCATATGTTGGTTTAGCTCGATTAATACAGTTTAGAATTTAGAATCTGACCTACACACTGAAATTTTATGCGTGTATGTGGGTTTATGTTAGTATACGTAAGGTGCGTATGGTATACAGACCTGTATCTAATAGGGTAGGTGAAGTAGGAAGGCATGTATATATTCCATTCGGGTTGGCGTGGTGTGAAAACCTGTTTGTATCTGAGTGTGCATGGTGTGAAGAACACCAGACAGATGGTTGGTTGTGATATAACGTATATATTCATTTCAGTATATGAGCTAGCTGTAAAGACCCGAATATATACCATTGTGTATGCGATAAGTCCTGTATCTAGATGAGTACGTGGGGTGTAAAGACATGTATCCCTATAGGGACATTTTAGGAAGTCCTGTATCTATCTGGTTGTTAGGATTAACGAGGTCGATTCAGCCTAGAAGAGATGCCCTTATATATGGCACCGCCTGGCAATCAACACCATTCATAACTCTTCCAAGCCCTGGGCTCTCGCTAAGGAGTTGGATTTCTGGCGTCGAGGTGCGGGGTTGAGTCTAAGCGAGCGCGCTCATAAAAACTTTAGCGTACAGATATCTGGCAATCGAGTGGGGGGAAGCGATGAATCTAACCACTGGCAAGGAGGGAGGTACCTCGCGCACACGCCATCAGCCCACAGCCAATCACAACGCAGCTATCATTTTGCTTGCCATTTTCAGACCCCAACATATCCACCTTTCCCTCTCCCGTTCCGGAGCCTTGCCGAAGGAACATTATTCGCAGTTAACACTTGATGTGTATAGGTAAAGTTTTCTCGCCGAATAATATTCGTGCTTTTCGGAATTGTTACGTTCGAAGGAAGCACACGCGAGCCGAGCCAGTCAATTTTAAAAACAGCCCCACGGTTGTCTGTGGAGAGAGTTAATACCACCTTTTTCTTCTGGCGTGCAAAACCGACATGAGCGCTTAAGCTCCCTCCATCGTTCCCCACCGGCGAGCATCGTGCAATCGTGTACCTGGACTGCTCATAACCCTCGTTCTAACTATGCTAGTCGATTGTGATATGACATAATTGGGGGAATTGACGGAAGCTGGTTTGAAGAGTTGCCCACAGCAGAAATCAATTTCAGAGGCTCTCCCGGGAAAATGGACAGACTGCAAACCCCGTTGATTTAGCTTTTAGCTTTATCGATGGGGGTTACCTCCCAAGATCCTAGAGGGACAAACAACCGTCTCTATGCTATGGAAGATGCCATAGCAAATTTAAAAAAAAAACAAGGGGGCGGCACTCCCGGGTGGAGGAAGTTGATTCGGCCTTCATCCATCATAAAGTCCGCCATAATTCACCCCTTGGGAGGATCCCTTCCCGGGCTCATGCCTTCATAATGGCGTACTCATAGCCCTTACGGGGCTACTCATATCCATATTTTCCTGAGGTAGAGTAGGTTTTTGTTTCTGGGGATACAATGGGTTCCACAATCCTCGTTAATGTAAAATTACACACAATATGATCTTTAGAACTTCTCCCACCTAAAGTAGACTGGCCCATAGTGATTTAGGGCTCGCTGGTGATTGTCATTCTAATCTTTATGGGAATTTCATTATCAATTAAGGCAATCTCGTCGAAGATGATTAGAAAATACAAGAATTTCTAATTCTCGTAGCCAATAGTGAAGAGCCACTAAGTTTCTGTAGATATTACTAAAAATCTTTTTAAGTTGCTGTAGAAATACAGTGCCGTCCAAAAATAAAGAAGAAAAATGATCAAATCTACATCTTCCTAAAAATAATCGTTTAATTTAAATGAATATTAAACAGAATATTCTTATATATTTGCCTCTGACAGTGTCCAAGTTTCACTACATAAAACAGCGGCTAAAGAGGTCTAAGGAAAGTAATATGTCTTTGATGAAAGGGTGCGTCAAAAACTAGAGATCAATAATTATAAAGTCATGACCAGAAAAGATAATTATCTAATTGAGAATTGAAGAAAATATTAATAATCTGTAGTCACTTCTTCTTAATGACTTGATCGCATTTTTCGGAGGTGATTTTATTCTATTCTTCTTCCAATCTTTGCGAGAAAACTTTAACTAACATTTGTCGGTTTCCTAAGTCATAACCGCTCTCTCAAGCGACAGGAGACAGCTGGAGAGATTCCCTCAATTTTATTTATTCGGCAACTTGACGTGAAATTGCAGCTGTTGTCTCAAATTGGTCCTTCATTGCAATCCATTGCATAGTGTGATCTTCCCTGGGAGTGACTTTTCGAGGAAGAAACGTCTTCTTCTTCGGTTTAACTTTACATGACCCAGTGTCCTCATAGATCTTTATTATGCGTTAAATGACACATTTAGACTCCTTGAAATATCAAGCTCTCATTTCTTCACAATTATATTAAGCAACTTGCTTTCTGGGAAGGCTTCGTTTGCTCTGGGAAGGGCTCAAGCTTTAAAGAGCGCATTACAAAAGACTTATTATTATTATTATTTGTTGACTTTAATTCGTCTCGTCATACTGATAAATGAGTCTACAATGCATGTAGAACAGCATTGGCATACAGAATTAAGATTATATTTATCGTTCTCTAGTTTTGGACGCTTATTTTCTTCAAAGACGCATTAATCCTTTTATCTTTTTTTAGCCGCTCTTCTATGAAATGAAGCTTGGATATTATTAGAAGCGAATATTAAAGAATATTCTTTGAAGTTTTCATGTAAAGCTAATGAGTATTCTTTAAGAAAGTGGATATTTTCGTATCCTTTTAAATTTTGGATGGTATTCAATTTCATAAAAATATAATATTCTGATAATGAAGAAAAATGAAAGGATAAAAATTTCAAATATATATGTAATGCTAAAAATATAATAGGGCATCCTGGTTAGAAAGAATTTTGAAAAGTGTTTTTTAAGCAAAGGGGCGCAGTCACGAAAAAAAGTGTAGCTTTTATAGTTTCCGTAGCAAAAAAAGTTGAGTAGTTGAGTCGCTGGAATACGAAGGGCGTGAACCTTCCTTCAGGCGGCTTTAATTCTATTACGAAACAGTCATTCATCGGGGCAGGGATGATACAAAACTTGGCAGTTCTCGAATATCGAAGTTATTTAGAAAGCCATCCAATTGAAATAAATGGCAAGCGAATTAAATTTCACTGAATTAGAGAAATACTGGGTTTTGCAAACGTTCTGCTATACTCAGCTTTTGATCTTTCGATAGGTTTACATATCTGATCGATGGACTACCCAAAGCAAGCAAACCTAAGAATCTGTCTTTTGCAAAAAAACAGTAAAACCACAGAAAATTAGTTGGCGTTATTAGTGAATTTTGCTAGCAAGAGGGAAGATTGCTTGTTGATGCCGTAGGGGTTAGCTTAATCAGGGAGGCTGTGTTAGCAAGAAGGGGGGTTGGAAAAATGTAATGCCTATGACAGATACTGCAGTTTTAACTTCTGAAGGTAATGGGCATGTGTGTGAATTTCTGAGCTCTTATTTCATGCTTATCTGATAATCTTTTAATTAGTATTATTATTATTTTCATTATTATATTCATTATTATTATCAATAACATAACTATTATTATTATTATTATTATAATATGGTACAGTTAGAGTTTGATTATAGGTAAGGATGCAATCCTAACACATTTTTAGAATGTTTTACAACTCTAAACTATTTAATGCCAAATTTTAAAATAATACAGGGGTTTGACAAAATAATCTGAAGACTTGACAGATATACTATATTTGGTTCGACTATAAGATGTTAAAACCACATTAGTCTTTAGTACAGCAGCAATGCTTCATGAAATTGAATCATAAACTCCCTTATGGTAATGGAATGTTGTCCCATTTTTCTATCAAACCGTCTTATTGTTTCACTAATGACAGAGGTGTAAATCACTTTCGAACTCTCATCTCTCTAGCTGCCCATAATAGTTCGATCATGTTTACCTCAGGTTTGATTTACTCCTGTTTGATTCCTGGACTTATGAGAATTGCGGGGAATGCGTACGCCGACTAGGATGCCAATGAGTCAGTGATGACTGGGCGACCAAACCAGTCTTTCGTTCTTCCTCACACTGATTGACTATAGGGCAGGTATCAAGGCAGCGTTCGGTGGTGCCTGCCAAAGAAGATGGGAGACGGCCGAAAGAACTTAAATTTGAGTGTCATTGCACTGCGACTGTTTCCATGGACCTTCCTGCCAATGTCGTGAAGGCTTCAGGTCACTCTCTGTTGTCTTCGAATTAGGCACACTCGTGGGACGCACCGCTATTTGATGCACTGCTCGTCTCCACCCCACTGCGGAGACTGCCTTGTCTCCCAGACTGTTTGGTACATTCATGTTGAATGTCCCAGTCTGTTTGATCTTCAAGCACGTCACTTGTCCCAGTACCGGGACGGGCAGCATCCCTTCTACTTAGTACGAATTCGCTGATCTTGTGCTGGAAAGAGGTGGCCCTTCCACCGAACCAGGTGCCTGCCTCATTCTCCTTCTTGCTTCTGTTGTGTTTATAATTTTTTGATTTGGTTTGTTGTTTGTGTTTAATTTTGTTTGCGAGTGTTTTTTATTGTTTTTTATTTTTTATTTGGTTTAGTTTCAGAAATTTTAAAATAGCCTAATACTAGGTTGAAATTTTTATTATAGCGACCTATGTTCTTGAAGGCAGGGACCAGATGGCCGGTGCCTAAAAAAATAAGAGAAAATAGTTTAACATGAGCCTTCGCAATGAAAGCCATACTAAATGACATAATTACGTTATTTACCTGAAGATAATCGACGATCCTATATATAACAACCAACTCCCAGTATTTGCCAAGAATCTAAATAAAAGAGACGGGCCAAACCTTCTTATTGAGCTTCTATGTATTTTTTTGGTTTCGTGTTTCATTATTTTTTCACGCCTTAGGATTTCTTCTTTCCCTCAATAGACTATTTAAAAATTGCACGTAACTGTTTTAGCAGTTTGCTTCCTAATTATTTATGGTGGATCGGCTATATTTTATTAGGACACGGCGATTTGGGAATTTTCATTTTCTCGATATAACTTTTTATTTTCGTAATTTTTGGAAAAATAGTCTTCGAAAAATATTACATCTTGCGCTGTAATTTAGATTTTTGTATCTTTAAGATGCATAATTTCTAATAATTTGTCTTCATTGTCAAAATAAAGTCTAGGATATTCTTGCCACGTGTCGGTTGTTCTACTTATTGATGCATAAAGTTATCATTCATAAATTTTAGAAGTTTGATATCCTTCCAATATCCGCCGTTTCATTTGGAATCTGCCAAAAGTAATTCACAGAGAATGATATTTTACTCTGTCGTTTGCCTTGGAGTCCTATCGATAACAACAGGACTATTTATCAAGAGCTCATTAGATAAAATCCCAGACGTAATATCTATTTTTATATTTTTTTATTATCGTCTATTGGTTAGTTTATTTAGTTTAGTTAGACCTATCCTGATAGTTTTTTTAATGAATTGACCAGATCCTTAACTTTGACTCCATATAATAGTATCTACTTCGTCACGTTGGCTTAAGTAAAGTTGCTGCTTGAAACCATCTCGCCCTTGTGTCACAGGGTGCAGAGATGTTTTTCGAAGTTCCTGGTATGGTTGCTGAGTGATTGAAGAAGATTATGACTCAATCGCGAGACGGATCTACTTATGACCACCGAGTTTTACCCCTGAGGTCTGATATTGTTCACGCAGTTATCACTAAACATTCGAAAAGCCCCAGGTAAACAATGATGTGGCATTCCAAAGGAGAGTACAGCCGTATGCTAAAACAAATATGAAATGCACATTTGAACAAAAAACCCTTTTTTTATATATATTTTACATTTTAACCTTTTGCATATAATAAATTAAAAATAATTGTGAAGCTACACTAAATCTGATAAAAGTGCATTTTACATTTTTCTTAGCATACGGCCGTAAAATACACAGCGACTATGTACTGATTTATTGAAATAGAAGTTCTAATGATTCGTATATAATCAGCTTCAGTACCTCCTTATTTCTAACATCTCTTTCTGTGCAATGTGTTTATACCAGTGCTGATTCGTGTGTGTTCATGTAAGGCCCTCTTTGAATATGTTGTTTTGCGTTTGTGTTTGTTTTCTTTAGTTCTTGAGTTTGAGAATATGTAGAGGCAATTAAACATGCTGTTAAAATGGCCGGATAAAATCAATTTTAAAATTGAATAGCTATTTCCAGTGCAAAACGAATAAGAGCTACAGCCTACATCTCTAAAAGCGAAGAATTTCATTCTTGTAAGTAAACTCTTTGTCAGCGATAATTGGGATTAACTCAAGCTGGACATCAATACCTATAGGTGTTTCTGAGAGGTGCCCTCTGAGAGAAAGATACGATTAAAATAGAGGAGGATCCCCTAGTAGTGCCGATGCAAGGTCAAGGAAGATTTCTATTGCTATAGGTACCGCTATAGAGCTGATACATATTACTTCAACTTATAGAAGTACTATAAAGAGTAACAGTGAGTATAACTGAAGGTTATAATTTATAGCCGCTGTTCCCTCCATTCGGATCTTCTCAATTGTTTTCCTTTCTTGAAGTGGAATTAAGTGGATCTGTCGGTCTTTGCCAGTCTCTAAGTTCGAAATTGTAATGTGCGACTGAAAGATAATGTGTGAAGCATTGAAAGCAGTACTTTACTTCTCACACTACAGGTTGTTTTTTATGCTGGAGTATAATTATTTCTGTAAACCTTTAATCGGTAGTACGTCGGTATATGCGAGTGTTGTCTTGAAAGTTTTCTAATAATTAGATTTTTTCTATTATTTAATGATGTGTAGGCACCTTTCTGAGTGAGGTGAGAATATAACTTTCCTAATTTTCCACTTCCCAAATTTATATCGCGCTAAAACTAATCCAGAATTTCAATTTTAATCTTTTTAATTACCCAGAAAATAAAAGTTTGAAAGAATATCACTAGTTTTCATACTTTTCGCTGTTATATATATATATATATATATATATATATATATATATATATATATATATATATATATATATATATATATATATATATATATTTAAATATTTATTATAGAAGTTTACCAAAACCTTAAGACTATATATTATACAATTATTTAGATATATCTGATATCTATCTATCTTTCATGAAATTTTCAAGTGAATTGAATAAATATTTCGTAAGTTATGAGTAAATAAACCAAATACGAGTATTTTCCAAATTGCAGCGGCCAAAAATTAAGAATCATCTAGAAAAACAATGTAAAATTAAACAAGAAGAAAAAATAAACCCTTACTATTAATATTTTGTGAACATCCCCTTACCATCAATCACCTCCTGACATCTGTTACCACAAGACTGAATTAATTTCTTGCAAAATGATGAGGAAATATTGCTCCATTAGTTTTTAAATACTTCCAAGAGTTCATCTTGGTTCTTTGAATTTCTTCTTTGCACCCCATCCCCAATAATCTTCCAAACATTTTCTATAGGGCTGAGATCGGGAATTTGTGGTGTCAAGTCCATGATATCAACACCTTTATCACTCAAAAAAATCTTTGACTCTCTTCGCAGTGTGACAGGGAGCTTTGTCCTGCACGAAGATAGGAGGTTGAACTGACGAGGATCGGAGATGTGAAAGAGCATGCTATCTAAGAATCTGCTTGTAGGTGAATAAGTGGACCAAGACCAGCAACAAAGATCACTTCCCATACCATTAAATTGCCTCCTCCATATTTCACTGTCTTCTTCACACATGCAAGAGACAACCTTTTACCACATCTTCGTCGCACGTACATCCCGCCATCGGAATCAATCACATTAAGCTTTGATTCATCGCTAAAATCACCTGCGCCCACTGTTGTTCTGTCCAGACATGTTCGTGAACGTAACGTAGACGGGTTCTTTGATTCTTCTTGGAGATCGGAGGTTTCTTTGCCGGTGCCCAAGCAAGCAGCCCAGAACCTCATAACTTCCAGGAAAGTGTTTTGCACGATACGTTGACATCAGAGGTGGAGCTACACTTGCGGGATATTTCAGCAGCCCTCTTAAATCTATCCTTCAGTGACATTCTAACCATAACGCAATCCTGTCTTGGTGACGCTCTACGAGGTCTACAGGTTTTGACTTTAGCATCTATCGATCCTGATGATTCAAAACGAGCTACAATTCGTTGCACACTACTTCTAGACCTTTCTACAGTAGTTGCTATTACAGAATTCGACTCGCCCTCTTGGTGAAGGCACACAATCCTTTGTTTTTTTATCAGAGGACACCGGTCGTCTTTCAGAAGCCGCCATGTTGACAGTTGAATGTTCCAATAATTTATGATCATAAGAAGTAACCTTTAGCCCATAAACAGTCTCCTAAACACAAATACCTCCGTTGTTAGTTCACTTTGTTTAAGTGACCCTTAACTTTTGCCGCTGTAATTTGGAAGATAGTGAGTTTATTTCCTCATAACTTACGAGATATTTATTCCATTCACTCGAAATTTTCACAAAAAGTAGATATTAAATATATCTAAATATGTGTATAATATATAGTCTCAATGTTTTGCTAAACTTCCATAATAAAAATTTAAATACACTTGTTCTTACTGACCCTAATATTGTGGCTGCTAGTGTCTATAATTTATCTAAGAGAGGGTGTAAGCAATTAAATGTTTCCTTTGTCCCGAAATCACTTTGAAGTAACGTTGCCGTTTCATCATCCCAAACCAGTATTGTAGTCCCGCTAAAGCAAAGCCATAGGCTTAAAAACTTTATGGGAACTGAGTCTTGTACGTAAGTATTCTTTATAGACTCATGAATAGAGGACTCGACTAAGCCTACCTTACAATTGCATCCTAACGATGCGTCACTAGCCTATTCTTTCTTCTTCTTTCTTCTTTACTCCCCAGTCTCTCATTAAGATAGATACACACCCATTCATAGAGATACGTCTTACGACTTATCTTACTTTTAAAAGAATAGATAGCATCCAATACGATTATAAAATAATACACCTCCTGCTCGAGAAATGTCATCGAAAGCAATATTGGAAAAAGATTTCTCTCCTTTAAGGATTAAGGGGGCATAAATCTATAATCCTATTAATTGAGGAATATGCTTTGTTCAAAGCAAGCTTAGTTTTAAGAGTCATCTCAAAGATAGATTTCTATTCATTTGTGTAACCTAAAGAATGACGAATCAAAATGTCAAGTAAGTGAAAACTTCAAATTACCAGTGAACATAGTTATTAAAAAAAACTGTCTCTCTTTGGAAATTGTGATGACCTGACCGTCTGCCTCCAAGCTTCTGACTTATCAGATACCACACTAACCGAATGAGATACAGTCCTCCAGGACTGCATTTGATTTCGAAGTGGTGTTTAAATAGGGTGGAGTGGGGTTATGCCAATATGAAAAAAAAAAGGACTAATCATTTTGTGATTTCGTGGCATCGCTTCGATTCTGACTCATTCCCGAAGATGGATAGTTATTTGTTATTCAAGATGGATAGTTATTTGTTATTCAAGATGGATAGTTGTTTGGTTTTCAAGATGGATAGTTGTTTACTTTTCAAGAAGGATAGTTGTTTACTTTTCAAGAAGGATAGTTGTTTGTTTTCAAGATGGATAGTTGTTTGTTTTTCAAGATGGATAGCTGTTTGTTTTTCAAGATGGATAGTCGTTGTTTTTTAAGATAAGTAGTTGTTTATTTTCCAAGATGAATAGTTTTTTGTTTTTTAAAATGGCTTGACGGCTCTTGTTAAAACTTTTCAATGTGAAGTTAAATTCGGTATCAAATCCTTAAAATTGCGTTGCCCTTCAAATGCACTGTGCAAGAGATTTTTCTCTTGCATAGATTATCAAAAAAGAGGAGGTTTCAAAAGTTTCTTATAAAAATGAAATAATTTTTTTAAAGAGAAGTATAAACTTTCCGTTTACATATTTGCCTTTATTGAATTGTATCCCACATTTGCTCCATCGCCGAGTTAATACTTAAATACATAAGGGTTTCCCCTCTTTGACCCTCAAGGATTCTTTGGCCCTCTCCTTCTCTACCTAAATCTACTCCTCTTTTTCTACCACTATTCTCTCACACAAAAAATTTACCTCACCCTCTTCCTATTTCTAGGTCTCTCTACTACTCTCACTCTCTAGCTCTAATGTTCCTTTTCTCTGCCTTTTCCTTTTTATATCTCTCCATCTCAGAACCTCTAGCTCTCTCCGACTCTTATTCTTTCTATTTCGACCTCTCTTTCCCTCTCTCTACTTTTTCCTCATTTTCCCTATTTCTACGTCTCTATCTTTGTATCTTTAATGCCCTTCTCTAACTCTTCATCTCCTTCTTTCTACCTCTCCCTCTATCTAACTCTCATTCTTTCTACATCTCTATCTCCTATGCCTCTCTATCTTCCTCTCCATCTCGCTTCGTTTTAAGTGTGCATGACCGGGATAAGGCAGTTAAAGATATTTACTTGGACTTTCAAAAAGCCTTCGATAAGGTACCACACCGCCGCCTTCTCCCGAAAGTGCGTGCGCTGAGTATAGAGGAAAGGTAACAAGTTGGATATAGAACTCGCTAAGCGGCAAACGGCAACGGGAAATGCTGAATGGACAAGCTTCTAAGTATGTGCCCGTCACCAGTGGTTTAGCTCAAGATTCTGTCCTAGGACCACTTATTTTCAGTATCTCTGTTAACGAGATGGATGGTAACATGGTTGCGAAGATTTCTAAATTTTCCGACTATACCAAGCTTGGTATGAACGTTGCAAAGGAAGAAAACACTGCTCGCCTACAAGAAGATCTCCGGAAGATTGGGAAGTGGTCGGACACGTGGCAAATGTCTTTTAACGTGAACAAATGCAAAGTGATGCATATCAGCCACCGAACCTACCAAACACGGTATATCCTTAAGGACAATACTCTTGAACGCACTGATACCGAGAAGGACTTGGGTGTAACAATCACTAGTGACCTCAATTCTCGAAACAGCGCATAGAGGCAGAGAAAAAGCCCAAAATATGTTAGGCTATATAAAGCGACAGTTTGGATATCAAAACAAGGAAATAGTACTCTGTTTGTACAATTCACTTGTACAAACAGGAGTATGCCGTACAATTTTGGAGTCTTTCGTTTCGAAAGATGTCGCGAGGGCAACCAAACTGATTCACTCTACCAGACACAAAAGTTACGACGATAGATTAGGGGAATTAGATCTGTTCTCGTTAGAGACTCGAAGACTGCGTGGTCAGCTTATCGAAGTGTTTCAAATACTTCGAGGTTTCGTCAATGTAGACTACACTGATGTTTTCCAACTTAGTGAGGGCAGAACTAGAAATCACGGCTACAAACTTGAGCTGAAGCGTTACCACCACGATCTCTGTGGGAGATTTTTCACATATAGCATCTGAGGTAGCTGGTAGCTCTGTGGTAGCTCTTTACCTCTGTCTCATTCTACCTGTATCCTTCTCTCCCTCTCACTAGCTCTTCCTCTCTCTACCTCTCCCCGTCTCGACCTTTACTTTTCTCCTTCTTCATTTTAACTTTAACTGTAAAGGTTAGGCCCTCATATTCCCATGCTCTTCCTTTCTTATCATAGTTTATGATGTTTATCGCACGCAGGTCGAGCCGTTTCGAGGCTATCATTTTTGGCCTAAACTTCTGCAACCTACCAGTCTAATATGCGTAGGGGAAGCGACTCATTCCTCACCGCCCTCTCCTTTGTGCATCACTTCCCTTTTCCTCCTTCGACTGAAGGATATAAATGGGGCAGTGAGCCCTTTTAAGTTATTCTGTTGCGAGAATTCTGCCTGATTGCTCCGTTGAATCGTGTTCCGTCACTTACTCTGACGTTCATTTGAGAGCGTTCACACTGGTCACGTGAAAGTTCTCCCTTAGTCCCCTCGCCATTTACTCTTTGGGGAATTCTGTCATCTCGAATTCCTTCTCTCGGATTGTTGGGCCTTCAAGTCATCCTTCCCCGTGATCCCGACGCCTTTCGCCACGATATCGCCGTCTGTGGGTTTCTCGTCGCCGAAGACCGCCATCGCAATCACCCCTGTCGACTTGGGTCGAATTCCCTCATCGTCGCCGAGCCTCTTTCGTCTGGGTTCCCGACGTGAGTTATGGTTTTACTGCTCTGGTCAAGTATTTTGGAGTATCTCTTTCTCCTTACGTCCCATTTAAATTAATTCCATGTTATAAGTGTTATTAATGTAACTTTGGGCCTTCGGGTAAGAGACGTAAGACAGGAAAGTTATTTCAGGAACACCTGTCACTAGAGTAGCGAAGCCTATTTTCATCTTCAACGATGCGTGTCGTTTCGGCTTTAAACAATTTATCCATAGAACCCATTTTTGTATGCGCGAATATCTTTTTGGTTAAAAAGACTTGTGGTCATCCGATGGTTTTAACCATTTGTGACTTTTCTTATGTTTTGATGACCCCCGTATAACTTATTGACAGTTAATTTATTTCATTTAAATTTTTATGTAAATAATACTGTAAATACTTTTTGTGTGTTTATTTATTTAACCCCTTGCGGATGCCTAATAATTTAGCACCGTCCTGATTAATTCTGGTGAATTTCTGGTAGGCCTTCATAAATATTATGTCAGTATTTTCTTTGGGCCGTGTGTACAGGGTTCCGCGATAGCCTTTACACTCACTCTCTCTATCTAACTCTCCCTACCTCTAACTCTCCCTATCTCTAACTCTCCCTACCTCTATTTCTCCCTCTTTCTACCTCTCTATCTCTCTACCCCTACCTCTGTCACTCCCTTAATTTCTACCTCAAATTCTACCTCTCTCTCTGTTCGCCTTTGTCTACCTTTCCCTCACTCAGATGCAGAAAATGTTAACCTGCTCAATTACTACTTCTCTTCAGTGTTTACTAAAGAGTGTGGTCCCATCCCCCAGCCCACGGATTTCTACTCGGGGGCAAAGCTGGAGGCAATGGACTTCACCAAAGGAGAAATAAAGAAAAAGATCGCTTACCTAAAGACGAATAAGTCCCCTGGACCGGACGAGTTTCTATCAAAGTGTTGAAGGAAGTGTGCGATGAAGTATCACGACATATGTGCGCTATCTTTAACATGTCAATCCGGACCGGATGCGTTCCTAGAGACTGGCGTGAGGCGGAGGTGACTCTGATCTTCAAGAAAGGAGACGCCAGCCATCCGTCAAACTACCGACCCATCAGTTTGACTTGGATAGTCGGTATACTCATGGAAAGCATGATAGTGGACAAGATAAGGTCTTATTTAGAGTCAAACCTGCTACTGAAGAGTTCCCAGCACGGCTTCCGAAGACAAAGGTCATGCCTGACAAACCTTGTGGAATTCTTCCACTTCGTGTTCAGTAAGCATGATCGGGATAAAGCAGGGGGTGTTGTGTACCTTGACTTCCAAAAGGCCTTTGACAAGGTACCACACCGCCGCCTTCTCTGGAAAGTGCGTGCGCATGGCATAGACAGCAAGGTGGCAGGTTGGATAGAGAGCTGGCTAAGTGACAGGCGGCAACGAGAAGTGGTGAATGGACCCCTCTGAATGGGCGCCCGTATCTAGCGGTGTCCCTCAAGGTTCCGTCCTGGGACCACTACTGTTTATTATCTATGTCAACGAAATGGACGGAGACATGGTTGCCAAAATCTCCAAATTTGCTGACGACACCAAGCTTGGTATCAATGTGGCAAAGGAGGGGAACACTGCCCGCCTCCAAGAGGACCTTCAAAGAATTGGGAAGTGGTCAGACACGTGGGAAATGCCTTCAAAGTGGGGAAATGCAAAGTAATGCATATCGGCCACCAAAACCCCAAATCTCAATACATCCTTAAGGGCACTGCTCTTGAATCGAGTGACACTAAGAAGGACTTGGGTGTAACTATCACTAGCGACCTCAAGTTCTCGAAACAGTGCATCGAGGCAGAGAAGAAAGCCCAAAGGATGTTAGGCTACATAAAGCGCCAGTTTGGATACCGTAACAAGGAGATAGTACTTTGTGTGTACAACTCCCTCGTTCGGCCGAACCTGGAGAATGCCTTACATTTTTGCAGTCCTTCGTTTCGAAAGGATATCGCAAGGTTGGAACGCGTACAAGCCAGGGCAACCAAGCTGATTCCCTCTATCCGACATAAAAGTTATGAGGATAGACGAAGAGAATTAAATCTGTTCCCGCTGGAAACCCGTAGACTGCGTTGCCAGCTCATCGAAGTTTTCAAAATACTTCGAAGGTTCGACAATGTTGACTACCGGGATATTTTCACACTGAGTGAGAACAGAACGCGCAATCACGGCTTCAAACTTGAACTGAAGCGTTACAACCGCAATCTGTGTGGAAACTTTTTCACCTACAGTATCTGCGGTAAGTGGAACGCACTTCCAGTGGAAGTTGTCAACAGTGAATCTGTTGACCAGTTCAAGTCAAGACTAGACAAAGTCTTAAAAAGTGGCCGTTTAGGGACGCAAAACAATTGAGCAGCCATGTGCCCGCTCGATTGCTAGTCCAAAGGTACCCTCTTTGAATGGACCGTAAGGTCTGCTAGGGTACTTCATTTCCTTGTTACTCCTTGTTACTCCTCTCTCAATCCCTCCTTTTCACTTTCCATATTTCTTCCCCCCCGTTCCCTATCCATCTCTTGTATCTATCTCTCCCTTTCCAGCATACTTTTCTTTTCCCTCTATCTCAATCTCTCTACCTTTCTTTTTTTCTACCTCTTACTCTAACTATAGCTCTCTCTCTTTCTACCTTTTCTCTCACTTTCTTTAACACTTCTTCTCTCTACCTTCCACATCTCTAAGTCTCGCTATCTTTCTCTTTCTCTCTCTGCCTCTATCTACTTCTCCCTTTCTCTTAAGCTCTCCCACGCTCTACATTTTCTCCCTCTTACTCTCTCTTTCCCTTTCTCACTCTCACCCACTCTCTCACTTTCGACCTTTCTCTCCTTATCTCCTTTTTTACCTCTTACTCTCTCTCCTTTTATCAACTCCCTTCTCACTCGCTTTCTATATATTTCTCCCTCTTTTTACCTATAATTCTATTCTCCCTCTCTATTGATCTATCTCTCTCTACTGCTCCATCTCTACCTTTCTCTCTCTAATTTTCTAGTTCAACATCTATTTTCCTCTCCCTCTCTATCGCTCTAACACTCGATACTTTTCTCTCTCTAGCTTTCTCTCTCTATTTCCCTTTCCCTCTCTAACTACCCCTTTCTTCTTACATTATGTCGTTGCCCCTCTCTACCTCTCATTCTCTTTAATTATCCCTCTCTACCACTCTACATCTCCGTATCTCTCTCTCTATTTCTATATAACTCTACCATCACAACCATCTACTTTTATCTCAATCTACCCATACCACTCTTCCTTTCCTGTTCTACCTACCCGTTTCTACCGCTACCTTTCTGCCGATCTTTACCCCCTCCCCTTTCTTTTCATCTACCTCTATCTCCCCCTCTTTGCCTTTTTTACACTCCACCTTCTTCTGCCTCAACTCTACCTCTTTCTACATCACCCTTTTTCTCTCTTCAACTCTCTCGTTATCAAATTTTACATACTCACTTGGTTTACTCATTGATACGATAGTCTCGCACATTACCGCAATTTTGTGTTGTTTTGACCGAAACAAAGTTGAGGTGAGCACCATCCAAAGCCAACGGTACGTTTGCCCGCTTTACTGCCTTCTGCAGAACGCACCGGAGAACGGTGTGGGTATCCTCCCTGACCTAACTATAGAAGCAATAACTAAACACACTTAAATATTTCCGTACTTTTAACGGTTCCTCTGAGAATCGGGGCGATTTTCCTACACCCCTTTCAATTTTAAGATATTTACAATCGTCCTGCTTATCTTATTTCTTTTGTTATTCTATTAAAAAGAAATTCTTTCATGCTCTTACTTTCCCTCTCTGCGCAAATCTGATAAGAATAAAATTATAGGGCTTTTTACGTAGGGTCCTTTGAGATAAAAATGAATATAATAAACAATTCTGACCCATTTAAGAAATAATTTTTTTCGAAATGTTGAGACTCGTTAGATCGACTTAAGGAAGATTTTATATAATATGACATGAGCACATTCGTCTACTAATTGGGATCATACAGGATATGTTAATTCGAGTAGTTCTGCTTCTTGAGTTCCTTTCCATTTGGAGATGGCAATCATAAAGATAGATCTAGTATAGATGCGTAGAACGAATGGGAGCTGGTTAAAAATCGCCCACATCATGAAAATTGATTTTAAAAAGTAGCACTTCTATTTTTTTTTTAAATAATTGAAACAAAACTAAGGAAGTTGGATTTTCTTTGTTGTAGTTTTCAATGTATCAATTTCTAGTTAAAAAAATAACACTCTTTCAACATGCATCTTTGTGAGACATAAATAAGATTTGGTTGAATCGATGTTATTTCTTCTCACTTTCGCGGCTGCATTCAAATTAACTTATCACACAAATATACTGAATTAGTTATTTATTTTGTTAACCCCATACGATTCCTCTAACCTTTTGACCATTAAGTATATATATTTTGCCGTGTTTCTTAAAACCTAAATTTGAAAAAAGTAAAACAAAATAAAAATCTTCAATTAAATATACTTCATATTTAAAGTTTATATTTCAGCTAAGTAAAAATCGGATTAATTTGATATCTGAATCAAGTACATAAAAAATTACTAAAATGATATTTTGTATAAAATTTTCCAGAAAAAATAAAACAAAAAACAACTACCCGAGTTGTTTGGAACTACTCTTTGCACATTCTCCTTGTTCATTGGGCAAACTCAGAAGGGTTCACCGACCTCCAGCTGATTTGTATTCTGCAGCAAGAAGTAGAAAGTGAGCCTAATTAGAGATACCAAAAATGACTTCCTTTCCATAGATTGAAGACCGACTGTAAAATGACTCTGCAAAATGAGTAGTGACCAATCTATTTTTACTATTTTCAAATAAAGAAAGGCTTTATATGAACTCCTGGAATATTTAATCTACATCAAACTCATATACAATTGCTATATGTGGTATAGTTGTGGCTGAGACACACGAATCTTTGATAAGCCACACTTCAGGATCGTATCTTCTTCCCTGCCATTGAAAGACACTTGCAAGTGCATACCAGAAACTTCCGCATTTTCCTGCAGGTATTTAAACATCTCTTAAATTTCGGCTCCGGTGGACAAGTCAAACATACTCGAGGATATGCTTTAATTATGTTGGTAGTCTGACCAATGAGGCGTATATGCCTTTCTATACTACTGTGTACCACCTGTATTCTCTAAATTCACATTGTGAATAATCCAGGAATTAATTACCATAGGATTTAACATAACATAGAACATGCATGCAAACCTGCCATCTCTTTGTACTTTTACTGTAAGAATACTCGAATATATCTCTTGCCATAGTCTTAAACGAACTTAGTTTTCAAATAATCGCAAACAACATGTCTACGTACATCGACGAAAATAGGTGAACATTTTTTGGAGGTCACAATGTTGGATCTACAAGACATTATTGGACAAGAAAACTTTGGCCAGTCTCTTTTTTCCGCATAAATTCCTTATTTTGGGCAAAATTTCAGTGAGGGGATGGGCATTTTTAGTGGGCTATTTTTCCTTATGTACAAATAACCATGCAAATCAACTGAACCAGCGTGCACATACCGACCAAATATACATCTTTTGCACATAGGCATTTTTCCTGGCCACTACAGAGTAATTTCGGCAGCAGAGCGCTACCTGATCATTTATTACCGTCGGACGAAGTAACCTAGTGAGCGGTGGTAGAAGATTAACGACTCGAAATAAATTTTGTTTTTTTTCACAAATCCGGTGCCCAAAAAACTATGTACATCAACGAGCAATCACAGAGAGTTAATAATTCTAGCGAACGACCTGGGATAGAGAAGTTGAAACTCAAAATTGGCATCTTGAGATCCTCTGCAATTTATCATTATCATTTCCTTCAGTCACTTAAAATTATTACCCTTTATCAGAGTGTCTATGATTTCACGTGCTGAGTGTTTTACCTTGTGATTTAACAGCTTATACTTCGCTAGCAGCACAAAATCTTATTTTCTATTAATCCCCCTAAAATCTTTTTAGCAGCCCATTTGGCGAATGAGTGCTAGTGAAAAACTCGCCAGAATCACGCTACAGCCTTAATACTAGGTTAGATTAAAAAAACAAACAAAAGGGCATGCAAAATACCAGTAACAAAATTAAAAGACAAAACAAAGGCAGAGAAACAAGAAAAAATAATCAAAGAAGCAAAAGGAAGAAGAAAGAACGCCCCGGAGAGAAGGGAAGGCCCACCTCTCCCGGGTGCAAGGAGAGGGCACCTCCTCCAAAAAGTCAGAGAATCCACAAGTATGTGTACACGAACCCGTCCCAAGTCTCAGGAATGAGCCGAATTAACGCCACTCGTCCACATACGGAAACAGAAAACGTGCGCGAAGATAACCCAGAATGGACCATTCAACAAAATTGTGCTAAACAGTCCGGGAGTCAACGCTGTCGTCGCAATAAGGTTTGGGAGATCACTTCATCAAATGTCAGTACGTCGTGCTAGTATGTCTAACTTAAAGACGTGAGAGAGCGATCTTAACTCGTCCTGTGACTGGGAGTTGGTCCATGGGAAGAGTCGCGGTGTAATAGCACGTAACTTTAAGTTTCCCTCGGCCGTCTCTCATCTTTTTTACAAAGTAGCGCAGATGATCACTGATTTCTGCCATGTAGTCGGTGCCAAGAAGAGCCAAACGCTGGTCTGTTAGCACAGTCTTCGAGTACTCTTTCGTGACCTCATTGACGCGCTCATTCCATGAAATTCAAACATGTCCAGCAACCAAGTGGTGTGTAGATTCCAATGACGAGGGAGCACTTAAGCCGGTTAGTGAATCGCTATAGATCACAATCCGCTCTCCAAACAGGGCATGACGCGTTATCTGCAGTATCGTGCGGCGTAGTGCAGGCAGCTCAGCCGCGAAGACTGACGCAGCACCTGGCAGAATCTTATTGAGTTCGAAGGGAGGGGATACTGCGTGGAAACCGGCCTCTTCCGGTACATGGAATCAGCCTTATACACTGGAACCAATCCAGCGTGACACTATGGGGGCTCTAATAAGGCTGAGCGAAATACTCCCGGCGCTGCGGAAACTTTGGGAGCGTGGCAAGACCAAAGGTTCCGCCGGCCCGAGAGCTCCACCCAATTCTCCAAGGTGTTTCCTTGTCGTAAACTCACAGGGCTTAGGGTATATCTCGCGTTTTGCGGCAACATAGGCACCGTCGAGATCGGCTGCGGATGAGGTGAGAGGCATTGTTGACTGAGGGAGTTTCCGAGCCCATGTGTACAGGCGCATAATGAACTGTGCACCACGCAGAGCGAGAGTCATCTCTCCAGGTTCGATAAGTAGGCTCTCAATGGATGACGTGTGTAAGACACTGGCGGCCAGGTTAAGAAGGGTGTGGGAAGTTCAGTCCACTTTCCACAATACACGCTCAGATGCGGATGCATAAACTTTGCATCCTTAGTAAAGCTTCGAACAAACAAAGGATCGATAGAAATACAAGACAGTAGTCCTATTAGCACCCGACAAGTTGCTGAACATCGCGGAACTAGGAATGTCCATGGCGCGGGTACAAGTGCCTCTCAGGTGAATCGTCGTTTGAAAACAAGACCAAGAAAATCGTGCGACTTCATCGCACGAGCAAAGAGTGTAAAACTCAGGACACTTCACCGCGGAAAACACACTTCTTGCTCAATTGTGTCGAAGATCCAAAACATACGCATAGAAAGATTGAATTTCCCTGTCTAACTTGGTGTTATAGAATAAATCCTTGAGGATGCTAATGGGACCTTGTACGTTACGTCCGTAGATTAATTCAAAAGGAGCAAATCAAAGCGTACGATGTGGAATCTCCCTGAATGCAAATATGGCCACAAGGCAAGAAGCGATGCCACTCACGGGGCTGTTCATCACACAGCTTCTTTAATATTGACTTCAAGGACGTATTAAATTTTTCTTAAACTCCATCTGGGCAGGGGTGAAAGGGGATGGTAAAGAGCGGTTTTACCATGAACAGTTTCCCGATATATTACGTCAATTCAGAACTAAATTGCCGACCTCGGTCGGACAATACTTCCTATGGTTTTCCTACCCTAAAGAAGATGGAAATTAAGGCTTCGGCATACGTAACGCTATCGATTCTCTTTAAAGGTACGTCTTCGGGGAAACGCGTAGCACAGTCCACAAAGGTAAGGAAATAACTATGCCGTTCGCTGGAAGGGGGACGAATGGGGCTGACAAGGTCTCTGGATACTCGGAAAAAGGGTTTCGATATGATTGGTCCTTTTTAAAGGAAGCCCGGTTTAACACAGCCTTTTGCCCTGGGTTTCTGGCAGATGTTACAGGATTGGCAGTACTCAGAAATGTAATCTGCAGCATTAGGCCAGTAAAAATACCGGAAAATCCTTTGAGCGGTTTTATTGTCTCCGAAATGGCCAGAAAACACACTATCGTGGGCAATTTTTAGGACCAGGGGGACATGCGAACGGGAAACGCAAAGGGCGTGAGTCTCGCCGTTAACGCCATCCTAGCAAGCGCGATATAGCAATCCTTATTTCACGATATAAAAGGCTATCTTGTTACCGTGGACCGAATCCTGATCGAGGCCTTGAGATTTTTCCTACAAGGGAAGGAAATTTGGGCACTCCTATCTTTGAGCTAATCCTGCGCTCATAACGTGGCTGAAATCTGAATATCTAAGGGAGTTTCAAGGGTAGTGTGCGTCTGGGATTCCTTCTTTGCCTAGGCTCTCGTGAAAACAGTCTGAGCCACAGGGTTAGATGAGACTTGGGGACACTGTCCTACCAAAATGAAAGAGAATTTGATAGGGACTGACACAACTTCAGCCCATCCTGAAAAATACTGACAGTCTAGGTAAGAGTTTACAATGGAAAAGCGGCTTGCGCGTTCCAAGTAGTCATGGACTACCGCAAACTTTTTGTGTTCGGGGGACACCGGGGGAAGAAGTTCATTTGATACCACGATACAGGTAGTCCCGGTATCACGGACGAGGATGGAAACTCTGCACCCATTACTACTTCCGTTTCAAAATTTCAAACTTTCTTGAGAACTCCTGTCGAAAGGGAAATTATCATGGTTCCCTGAGGCACTGGGAGATCAGATTAGAGCTGGGGTTTCTTTTCGCGATGGAGGGGGAGCGGGAGCAGCATTTACTTGGTGGACTTACTGAATGGAATTACCACGTAGTTGGGCATTTTGGGGGCCAATTTGGGTACGTGTGGTCTTCGACACCGCACGCAAAACATACAATTAGCCTACGGAAAAGTTGACGCCGGGGGATTTGAGATGAGGGGCTTGCCATCATGGGGTTTCGATGGAGGTAAACTTCTGGGCTTAAAGGGGCCCTTAACCTTGGCGAATTTTGGAGAGTTCCTAGTATGGAACCGCCAGTTATTAATTTTATTCTTGGAAGATGAAGGAGGAGGCTTTTTATTTTCCTTCGGGTATAGGTTATGACTCGCCGTATATACGAGAGGCGGTCAATAAGTTTTGCAATTCAGATATAAGGAAACGAGATAGGAGGAAAAGTTTTTATTATTTTTCAATATAACTACCTTCGACTTCAATGTACTTGCGCCACTTGTCCCTGAGGCTTCGAATTCCCGACAACCAGAAATCTCCCGACAGCTGTTCAATCCACTCCAGGACGGCGAGCTGGACATCTTCATCGTCCCCAAACCGGCGTCCACGCAGTGCAGCCTTGAGCTGGCGGAATAAAAAGTAATCGCTAGTAGCCAGATCTGGACTGTAGGGGAAAATGGTTGAGCTCCTCGAATCCGCACTCGCGCAGGGCACCTTGTGCCACTCTGGCCTTGTGGACTTTCAAGACGTTGAAGTTGATCATGGGGTGTGAAATTTCTAGGCACCCAACGGGCAGAGACCTTGGTCATGGTCAAATTGTCGTATATGATGTTGATAACACTTCCATGTGATATTCCAAGTTCTTGCTCGATTTCCTTGACCTTCACCCGTCGATTTTCGAGGATCATGCTCTCCACACGAACCACATTGTCCTCGTTGGTTACGTCTGACGAGCTTCCTGGATGGGGGTCATCTTCAAGGGACTCACGACCATGGCGGAACTCCCTATTCCAGCGAACAACGGTTGTATAGGAATGGGCGGTGTCGGTGTACACTGCAACCATGCATTCATGGATCTCTTTTGCATTCTTGCCTTCCTTTGTCAAAAATTTAATCACTGCGCGGTGCTCAACCTTCTCCATTGTTGAAAAATTTGTTACTGACAATCTGCGATCAGCTACTGCTTCTTAAATAGACGAGGCAGGAGCATGCGGCTGCAGGTCTTGACTTGTCATAACTTGTCCTAACACCCCCACAAACAGCCATCCCCCTTCTTCTTTTTTGCCCTACCGATTCGCAAAACATATTAACCTCCCCTCGTATATCTGCTTCTCCTATGTACTCTTTGAAGGAGTTGCACCGACGATCCTTAACAAAGGAGTGGATCTCTAGTGATAGCGACGCCAGCAACTGATCCCTTAGAACAAAATCTATCAGGGACTCATAATCGTGGGGGACTTTCGATGCATCTAACCAAAAATTGAAATTACGGGAAAGAGTATATCCAAAATGACGGAAGGTCATATTTGGTTGGAAGCGGGCGTGGCGAAATTTGGCGCGGTAGAAGTCAAGCGTCATATTATACGCCGCGAAAAGTTCAGATTTGAGGGTGGAATAATCCACCGTAGTTTCCGAGGAAAAGGATACACGTAGGTCTCGGAGCGTGGAGCTAAGGAGAGGAAGAAGCCTAGCAACACCGTCCGTCTCGATGTCCCAATGATTAACTTCAAATGTTTTCTCAAGTTGAGTGAGAAAAGATCCGAAGTCCTCTTCTTCTTTAAAAATGGGGAGTTTAACGGAAGCGGATTGAGCGGCTTCTGTACGGAAATTTACTGAACGGGCTTCGAGCCGATCGCGATTTAATTTCAATTCATATTATCGAATTCTCTCGCACTCTTCGCTCTCTCTAATTTCTTTTTGTTCACGTTTAGCTCTTTCTCTAATTTTTTTGTTCAGCTAATTCTCGAAACTCTTTTGTGCAGCACTTTCTTTTCTAATCTTCCTGTATATAAGTGACAAGGTCTTTGCCACTTAAACTGAGGGATTCTCCGAAAGAAAGGGTTTAGTAGATCGTCGGCACGGGACGGAGAAGACTTGAGTCACAAATTACTGACACACGGGGGAATATGCTTGTTTAAACGCCTAAGCTTTGCTATCCAAAGAACCAGACTAAAATAATAAACGCTTAAACAAATAAATAAATAAAAAATAATGGAGTCTTCGTCAGATGAGAAGGGCTCAGACTATATTAATCCGTAGGGGATTAAAGTGAACTTGGGGAAGCTCTGTCTCCTGACAAAATTTTCCTATTAAAGGTTGTCGGTCCAAATACACATACAAACACTAAGCAATAAATAAATATGGCAGGGTTGTTTCCTGTTTTGTTTTGTCTTTGCAACTCAAACGATACTGAGCTTTGAAAAATACTATAAAGTTAAATCGTTGCCTTTAAAAAAAAACCTCTCCAAAAACCTTCTGATCACCAAATTTTATAATAGAGAAATGTAAATATATATGTATATGTCTTGGAATGGCCAGACTCTCTCTCTCTCTCTCTCTCTATATATATATATATATATATATATATATATATATATATATATATATATATATATATATATATATATATATATATATATATCTCAAAGTAGCGAGCGCGAGAGAATGATGAAAATGAATACATTAAACCACATTGAAAGAGAAAACGGAATAATTTTTGCTCGCAGTAATATGTTTATTACCTTTTTTCAAAAAAAGGTATTTAAATATTATTGTGAGGGAAAATTATTCCGTTTTCTGTTTAAATATTGTTTATTGGATTTATATATATATATATATATATATATATATATATATATATACATACACGTAAGTACTTTCGGGGCTTTGGGTACACGTAGAGGTTGCAAAAGAAAGGGAATGGTCGCACAGACGGAGTTAAATGTCGACGCGTGATAAAAGTGGGTTAATTAAGGAATTAAAGTGGCTGGATTCAGGTCGGAAATTTAAAGGGGGGTTTTAAACCGGGGCACACACACAAAGAATGGATCGATTGGGTAAGCCAGATTCTAGATCAATCTACAGGCGGCAACTAGTACATTTGCTTACGTGCTAGTTTTAGGAAAGGAGCCAGTCGGGGTACGATGACTGCGATGGGGGAAGTCGGGTTACATTTCGCTTCAGATGATGGAATACACGTAGATGGTCTTGTTAGATGGGAATCCTCGTCAGATACTCGCCAATTGACTATGGCAAAGTTGACGGATGTTGATTTAGCCTTCGTTCTCGAATCAAAATCCTCGTTGTCTCCGATCGCGGGGGAAGGAGAGCGACCTTCAGCTCGTTTCGCGGTGGTAGGTGGGAAGTCTATTAGTGCTGTTTACTAAACCGAGTCGAAGGATATATAGGCACTCGGAAAGGTGGTTTTAGATGACTTAGCGACAGCCTCCACTCACACGTACAATTTTGGGGAGAAGTCGGCGACTCCTTCGGGGGGAATTGTGTTAACCTTGGCGTAGAATGTTCAACGAACTTTGATCCATAACGAAAAGGCAGGAATGTTGGCTGAAAGGCGGCCATGGGAGACGATGAAATCCGTCCCTAAGCAAATACAGGGTGAGGCTGCACCCTCACCCTGGTTGAACAGTGCTTCCAAAGCTCCATGTGGTGATCTCGCGTCTACGTGGGTAAAAAAGGGCACATGGTCGCCCTTTGACCTTATTCTGCTCCAGCATATATATATATATATATATATATATATATATATATATATAAATATAGTTGTTACACTGAAATCGAGGTTAAAGACCAGAAACGACTGTGAATTGGTCGTATGTATAAACTTGAAGTCTCCTTCCTTGAGCGAGGATTTTACTTCTCTCATCATTTGCTCTAATTGACAGGCAACTAGAACCATGTTGTAATTGCATAAATACTCATAGTGCTAAATTTAAGCGGCCTTGGTCTTCTAGCTTCGAGGTGTCAGGTTTAGTTTCAAAGGTCAGCGATTGGTGCAACTGTTGTGCTTACCCCCGACTGGGTAGATATATCTTACACTAATAAGCTCACACATAGCCAATAACAACATGGATATCTTTCCTCTTCCGTCTTCACGGAACATCACATATAACCGCTTCTTCCTTGTCCCAAGAAATCATCCTTATAGGTAGTTGTATCCACATACTTGTGGTGCGGAACGAGTCCACTGCTCCCCAAAAGGACGAAGCTTCCTACATGATCGCCGGTCGGTGTCTGACATACAAACCTGGCGAAACCTTCCCCCTCGCCAAAAAGAAGACAGGCTCCAGGGGCCATTGGGTTCAACAGCAATTGTCATTTTGATCTTATCTTGGTTTCATTATCCGCTCAGAAATTACTTGCTAGCCAACAGTCTGATGGTGCTCATATTCTAACGAATATTATTATTATTTTTTTAATAACTTTCATGTTCTTCTCAAATATTTAGTCTAAGCATCGGCAATCTTTTTTACGTGCGGTGAAGCGCCAGGTAAAGGCGTCATCTTTTTTTCAAAATGAGTAAATTCATTAGTACTCATTTAGAGCCATGAAATAAACCATATGACCATGGGAAATATGGTTATTCACCCTGGAGATTTCAATTCTGACATCGAATTTGGCGCTAGGTGGCGCCATGTACTGGCAGAAGCCTCATTTATCCATTCAAAGACACTTGTAAGGGATTTGAACCACGGGAAACCATGGATGCAATAACCATTTATCATTTTTCCAAAAAGCGCCGCATGTCATTGGAGAGACATTCCCTCTTGTTTGCCTATGTATCCCGACGCAACAACTCATGGGATTTTTCATTATTTTTCAGCCCAAGGTATTACAATGTGGATTTTATAATGATGAAGAAATACATGACATATATGAGTGTGATAGAACGGGTTGAGGCCGCGTTAATTTCAACCCCTATCACAGGTTATTTAAAACCACGATGCTTCCCACGTGCATCTTCGCCTTGAAGCTTGGCGCCTTATCGCAGCCACCTGAGTCAATGTTTAAACAAAGAGGCTTATCTCCCCCCGTTCGCCCCCATACGCTGACCTCGCCAGATTGAGTTAGGCTTATGGGCAGATAAGGCATTGTTCCCAGGCTCGGCTGTGCATTCCCTCGAAGCTCCCACTCCATTGTCCCCAACGCCAAGGGAGCGTCTTGACTATTTAGATGGAAACTTTACCACTAAGAGCAGATTGGAGATCCAGATTTTCGTCGCGAAACATCACCACGACCCTATCTCACTTTGTGCGCCAAGGGACCTCGACCGTTAGATTCACCATCACTTGTCCAGAAGCAGGACAATATCCCTTGAGTGCCAAGGTTCGAGCCTTCGTGACGCTGAGTCTACAAGGCTTCCCCCTGGTTGTTCAGAAAGAGAACAACGTTAGAACAGCCATTGTTCGTTCGAGCCCGTTGACAAGAAACGGTTCTCACCCTTTCCCTGTTGTTCAGAAGAGAATAACCTAGAACAGCCATTGTTCGTTTGAGCCCGTTCGCCAAGAAACGGTTCTCACCCTTCCGCCTTGTTGTTCAGAAGAGAACAACATTAGAACAGCCATTGTTCTTGAGCCCGTAGACAAGAGACGGTTCTTACCCCCCCCCCCTGTTGTTCAGAAGAGAAGAACGTAGAACAGCCATTGTTCTTCAAGCCGTTCGTCGAGAAACGGTTCTTATTCCCACCCCTTCGGCTGGAACTCGCCAGCGGACTGAAATTCCTTCACGTCGCCCTCCACTGCACAACTAGTATAAAATTACGAAAGCCGAACGTTACCTTTGAGTATTTAACCCTTTTGTCAATTCTATCCTGTGCTTTAAATGTTTAGCGAACCATCCCATCTCTTTAACTTCATATTTGTTTTACCTTTTTAAATCTTTTAATCCTCGGATTAGCCCGAGCCCCCACGACCCTTTCCATTCTCTGTTTATGTCAATATTTTTTGTTTAGTGTATTGTTGAGAGTTATTATTAATAAAACTCTATTTTATTAATGATAGCATTATTATTATCCTTGAGCTTAGTTCCACTTCTTTAGCATATCGAAGATACATAATATCGGCCCGCCAGACATCCACGCACTCTAAAGATAATTAAAGAATTTCCCTCAACGAATAGTTATATATGGTATATCGTCGAGAGTCCATTCTACGACAATAAGGATATGTAAATACGTTCACACATCCAATACAAATTCTTGTTCCTACCTCTTTACACGTCTTTTATATGCATAATGCGATGTGTCTTTATTTATTTGTCCATAAATCTTCAAGAAATTCATGAAGTCGTTTATATCGTAGTTTCAGTTATGGCTGTAAAAGAGTTTTCAAAGTTTTTATTTACATTTTTCGTTTCAACGTGAAAAAAGTTTGTTTTGAAAAGAAAGGATTTTTTTAAGGAAACAAAGGACAGTTTGAGTTGGGGTAGGATAGTTTAGGGGGAATAATAACAGTTAAGGAATAGAACATTTTGTTATCAAGTATAGAATAGTTTGTAGTGATGGATAGGACAGCTCTCAGTGGAGAATCGGACAAATAAGGTGTAGAAAAGGAAAGATTAAGGCGAACAATACGAGAGTTTGAGGGACAAATAGGATTGTTTATGGATAGGAATAGCACTAAATTAAGCTTGGTGTTAAAAAGATGAACATTTGGATTTTAGAAAACAACAGCTTGGGGAGAATATATGACAGTTTAGGGTGAAGAAAAGGAGCTCTTTATCAGGTAGGACAGTTTGGACAAACACTAGGACAGTTTATGGAAAGAATAGGACCATTTTGGAAAAATCTAGTTCGGTTTGGTCTAAGATAAACTCATGTTATCGTAAAGAATTGTACAGTTTATGCAAAATAATAGGACTGTTTGAGTAAAGATAACGACATGTAAATAATAGGAGAGTTTATATTAAATTATAAGGTAGATTCAGTAAAGATTAAAACAGCTTAGGATGAGTAAAAGAACAGTTGAAGGTTTGAGAAAAAGCAGTTTTGACCAAAATAAACATTTAGAGATTTTTTGAAAACAGGACCGACACAGGAAAGATCATTTGAAGGGGACAGAATGGGATTAAGTTGAATCATAGAAGAAGATTTAAGAGGAGAGGATAACTTGAGCGAAATAGATTTATTTACAAAAGGGAATAACAAAACACCTCCTAATGGAGGAGGAAGTAATTGTATTTAACAAACTTCTTCATTAATTTCAATAAAAATGGGTAATTTGTGTCCAAATCAAGTTTGCCGCAAATAAATTATAAATTCTGAAATGCAAATTAAAAGCTGAAATTTCCAATAAGTTAAATTTAAGGTGAAACGTGTACATATGTTCGTATGTGCACTTATTGCCTTAGAGTTAGTCATTTAGTAAGGGGAAGGATTTTATCATTACTCTAATTTTAATATTTTCCAAGCTGCAACTCCATTTGGAAAAGTAAAATGCTAAAAGGCCAAAGCTTCCGTCTTAATTAATCGATGACTAGATCTTGTGGCAGGATAATGACATGACCTTAACAAAGAAAATGACAATCGATGTAAATCCTTGGGCATCACGGGGGGATGCGGGAAAGGGGAAAGAGTTTCAACCTTATCGTCTTTTGCCACTCACTAACAAGCAAGTAACCGTTCGTGGCCCGTGGAAGGGCCACTCGTTCCAGAAGAGAGCGCGACTCTATAAAAGGAATAAACACTCGAGAATAAACAAAATAAAACCATTAAAATAAGCTATCAATCATAGTCTTTTCCCCCAAATTGCATTGGCCCAAACTTGAATTTTTTAAGGTTCCAATGATTCAACCCTACCGTTTTTACTACTAGCTAAAATACCAGGTCTTAGGAAAAACCAATTTGCTCAAATGATTTCATTTTATGCAAAATCCTCAAAGAATTCGACAGTCCAAGAGTAAATATGACCTTTGTGGTTCGATGGCTCCCCATTAATCATATTTAATACTTTTTGTAGAGTAATTAAGCTATAGCTAATCATTTAAATACCAAGATAGTGTATTTTTTATATAGCTTCTAAGAACATCCAATTTTCTTGACTTTCAAACAATCATACGTCCAGATAATTTTTACAAAAGAAAATTTAAACTTCTCTCCGATCTTTTTTTATTTAAATACGTTTGTTTTCTTTCGAGAAGGATGAAGAAGCAAGCTCCCATTTCAGTAGCTCTTTATTTATTCTGATTCAAACATCTCGCTTCTTCATGCAGCAGATGTTTTTTTAAAAATCTTATAGAATAGTTTATCCTTACAGTGTTGGCCTCAATTCTAACCCCTCTATTTTGCATATACTGTTATTTAAATGCTTATGCTCTCTTTTTTATACATCGTCAGAGGGTTCAGAATTTAGGCCAAACCGGCGAATATAAATAACGCCATAGTTTTGGGAAAAACAGCGCTTTCCCTGACAAGATAGGACCTTAGGAGAAATATAAAGGCTCTGTTATAGGGTCCTTCTCCCCCTATCCTCTATATTTGTCGCTGAAAAGCATTTAACACGTTTTTTTCTCGTTGATCTTAACTAAATAATGTAATTTTGTCCAGTGAACAGTGGAGACCATCTGTCACCTTCGGGAGCTAATATCAAGATATTTGTTTAGTATTTTTTTTCTATTTTAACCCAGACAGTCTCATTAACTCCATAAGGAGTCAGGTTTTCATTTTTTTCCTAAATTATCAATTAGATTTTCTTTTTAACTGTAATTGCTTTAGGATACAGATATCCAGAGTTACTATATATCTATTAAGAAAAAAAAGTTATATTTTGAAATTTAAAGGCATTTTAGTGAGGGCTAAATTTTCGTTCTTTACTTATTTCATCCAGACACACTATTTAATATTTTTTAAATAGTAAATTTTACTTCCCACATTTATTAACTTCAAAACTACAAAGAAATACATTTCTTTTCAATATAAGCTATATTATATTGTACATTTTTTCTAAATAACTAATTTTATTCGGATTTCTTTACCTCTTTGACTCCTGAGGCAGTCAATGTAATTTAATGGTATCCATATAAACCAAAAGAATAGTTGATTATTGAGAAAGACATAAATAAAACAACAACAACAGACTGTAATTCATTGGGAAAGAATTTTTTTTTCAATAATGTATTTAGAATGGGTTCACACACATACACACGCACATCTCCCTTTAAACGTATACATATAAACAGAGATACATACGCATGCATGTACTTCTACGTAACATGTATGTACACAAACACACAGGCGTGTGTGGTGTGTACAACTCCATCCTTTTACTGAAATCCTAGTTATGTGCAGGTATAAATATGCACGACCTATGACCAAATTGGTAGGCTGAAACATGGTGAATTGGTGACACTGTTGAGTCTGTTTAGAGCATTGTCATTAAAATATCAATTAATATATAATATTTATAGTAAATATATGGTATTTACCTAATTTTGTATTACAAAAAATTGTAAATTTTAGAAAAATTAGCTAGGTACAATCAAAACATCTAACAGTGGTTGCTTTTAGTTGGAACCAAAGTCTTTTTATTCCAAGACAGTTGTTTATCATAGTTTTTTGCCTGATGGAGTAGAAAGACTTTGAGATGTAAATATCAAAACAGCAGATATTATTATTACAGGTAAGATTCACTACTGATATAGGATCTTAAATTTAACACACTCCGGTGTATACAAAATGCATGCACATACATATGTATATATCAAGTGACAAGTATTATTAGAGCAAAGCGCCAGATCTTTGCTGAAACTATGAGCAGAAATAGGTTTCAAGAAATCAAGAAATTTATTCGTTGTGTTGACAAAGCAAACCTTGGAATGCGAAAATGGCTAAAGTGAAACATTTGCATGATCTATTAAATGAGGAGATTAACCTTATTATGGACGTCATTCCTGCAAACAATTCATACGCCAAAACACTGATACCATTTAGCTTCAAATCATAGGTCTTGGCTAGTTCAACTGGAAGGCCTTATAAGTACCAGAGAGAAATAATTATGCTAATATCCATATTGATGATAGAAAGGTTTAGTTTGAGTGGACACTATTTCTTGTAGTTGCCATTCATTTTAACCATACAGCCTCGCTGAGTGAATACATCCTCAATTGCATTTGGTTAGGTTAGCTTCTTCGAACCAAAGATGCTCCAACGAACTCTTTTCGAAGTCTTATTGACATATTTTCTTAGAGGTTTAAAAATATGATACCCCCTTTTATTATTAATAATTAAAATTATTTAATTTAAAAGAGTAACTATCACTCTATGTTGTAGTTGGGTTTTTCAACGTTGCCATAACAGAGCTCTCGATAACCCAGTGGGTAAGATATTGGATTTCCACGCCTAGGTATATGGTTCGATCCCTGGCAAGAACGGACACAAAGATTTCTGGGTTCTTAGGGAGCTGCCGTCAATCAGGCGGTGTGTCTAATGTGAAAGATTCATGAGAGGGTTTTGTCCGCTTACATAACCATCATAGACAATCACAATACGGATATTTATTCCACCCCCTTTTCCTTTCTATACACAGAACACATTGCTCTTCTGTCTCGAAGGAGGTTTCTTATCCACCTTTCCCTGAGGAAGAGCGGGTGGCTCTCCCATGAGCCACTAAGGTTTCCTGGTTGGCTGGTTTGTTAAAAAACACTACTCCCTCTTTTCCGGGCCCTTCCTTCCCAACGAAGATTGGCCTCTAGAGCTCTCTAGTTTGCTAGAGATTGTCATTCAGATCTTTATATGAAGTTCATTATCTAGTTAGAAACTTCATCCACGATTAACTAACTTAAAAGGACTGACCCTTTTATACGTTTCTACTCTAAACTCTAAACCTATACGCCATGTGTACAACAATATTAATACTGCGTGTATATTGATGTAGTTTCACATTTCCTTCTCGAGTTCCACTTTCGTGCACGGCTGTGTTTTTCGCTTTCGTGCTTGCAAATGCATTTCTCCACTGTGGGTCTAAATTTCGTAATAAATTTCATTATATGAGTTAGAAATGTAATTTCGGCCAGCAAAAGCTAGAGTTAACTCATCGCCTAACTGAAAGTGTAGAGAAATCTAGCTATTATTAGTATAAACAGTTTCAGGTATTTACAACTCGACGTGATCATTTACACGCTATTCATCGCCGATGAGTACAAAGTTAAGGGGTCGAATCAAACAGATAATTGTGACGGAAATATGGAATATTAGAAGGGAAAAATTATTTTTGAAACTATGAATTCTCTGAAATACTAAACAATTTCATTAATATATAGGATACACTGTTTTTTTAAAAAAATTTCAATTTTAAGATAAAAGGCTTTCAATTGAATGAAACTATATTCCATTTCGAAAGAAACTCGTATACTTATTTCTAGCTAGTAAAAGGTTATTCAATACATCTTCCTTCAGCCCCTGTGGCGGACTCAATGCGAGCTCGAAAGCGACTGCATCTTCGGAGCAGGAGGTTCTCTTTCATTGTGGTCATATGTCCACGATGGTAGCCTTCAAAAAGTCCTGGGTATTTTGATACCGGTGTTTAAATTCTCTCTCTCTCTCTTTCTCAACCTAGCCGCAGAAGTGGTAGTTTAGGGAATTCAACGTTGGAGACCTAACAGTCCATATTTAGGTGGTCATTGCTAGGAAGATTTCCTGGACAGTGAGTCCTGTGTCTAATATACTGGGTGAAAAGGACTAGAGCCCTACTATAAAAAGTACGGTCTCCCTCCTTGGACTCGAGCCATATCGATTTTCTGAGGTCTTCGTTGATGATGTCTTGGATTTGCTCTAAAAATTGGGTCATCCTGAACACAACTGACCACAGAGAACTATTCTATTCCTTGCTACGGATTACTCATTTACCCCAGAAGCCAGTATGTATTTCTTACCTTGAACACAAAGAACCAGGGCTACGTTTAAGCACGAGGTAATTTCTAAATTCCCTCTGGTTGGCGTTTATAGAGACGATGACGGCGTGCCTTTCACTCTCTCACTCTCTCTCTCAGATTACAAGTTGCAAGGTTTGGAATTTAAAAGGAGGTGATAAAACTTGGGGAGTTTATGGCTTGCTAGAGTTCTTATCTCAAATACTTTGCTCTGACAAACAAAACGAGAGGATAAAGACATAGGGAACGTATGGCTCTGAATTGTGTTTTCAAATACTTTATACACGAGTTAGAATATGAGTTTCATTTGGTTAAATAACCGATCGGCCACGAGAAACACCGGCTTAAATCTTGTTAACAAAGAGTTATCACTAGACCAAAAAATATAGTTCTCATTAAAACTAGTCAGAGAGGGAATGGTGTATCTTTGAATGTTGCTGAAGGCATCGCAGTCAAATATGATTAAATTCTATTATTAAATTAATAAATAAATACCTATTTAAATATAAATAACATAAAAGGTTTTTATATTTCTACCCAGAAATTAATGACAAACGTGGTAAAACTGCTGCATTATTTATGAGATGACCTAATATAAACATATTATTAAAAAGGATTAGTGTATATAATAGATACTCTATTTATAGTATCTTCCGTCAACTCTTTTCTTTTTTTCATTTCTTCTTGACCTTTCTTGTACTAGCCACCGGCTATTTATAGTATCTTCCGTCAACTCTTTTCTTTTTTTCATTTCTTCTTGACCTTTCTTGTACTAGCCACTGGCTATTTATAGTATCTTCCGTCAACTCTTTTCTTTTTTTCATTTCTTCTTGACCTTTCTTGTACTAGCCACTGGCTATTTATAGTATCTTCCGTCAACTCTTTTCTTTTTTTCATTTCTTCTTGACCTTTCTTGTACTAGCCACTGGCTATTTATAGTATCTTCCGTCAACTCTTTTCTTTTTTTCATTTCTTCTTGACCTTTCTTGTACTAGCCACTGGCTATTTATAGTATTTTCCGTCATCTCTTTTCTTTTTTTCATTTCTTCTTGACCTTTCTTGTACTAGCCACTGGCTATTTATAGTATCTTCCGTCAACTCTTTTCTTTTTTTCATTTCTTCTTGACCTTTCTTGTACTAGCCACTGGCTATTTATAGTATCTTCCGTCAACTCTTTTCTTTTTTTCATTTCTTCTTGACCTTTCTTGTACTAGCCACCGGCTATTTATAGTATCTTCCGTCAACTCTTTTCTTTTTTTCATTTCTTCTTGACCTTTCTTGTACTAGCCACTGGCTATTTATAGTATCTTCCCTCAACTCTTTTCTTTTTTTCATTTCTTCTTGACCTTTCTTGTACTAGCCACTGGCGCATTGAAATAATTAAATTACTTTTAACAATATTGGTGAGATTCATTACTGACTCAAGAATTTAAACTTAACATTAAAGTTCTTTAAAATCTATTGAGATATAACTTAATTGAAAGTTCGGATCAGTTAAATATGATTCGCCCCAAAGGTACCAACTATAGTTGAACCACCTCAAAGTTTTCCAAGTAAAGATGATCCGCCCTATGAGGTGGCTCATCTTCACCTGATCCAAAGTTCTATTCCTAATCACCAGCATAAGATTTCCCTTTGATGTTGTAAATGAATTAAGAAGTTATATTTCAATTATTTTATAGATTTGAAAAGTTTAATGAGTGTAATCATTGATGACGACTTACTAAATAAGTAAACGAAGGTTTCACGTGTGAAGTTGTAATTCTCAGAACTGTAGCAAGATTACTGCCAATCATGAAGCTTAAAACTTTTGTTTCATTGTTTTATTAGGGGGAAATTTGCTCATAATTAGTGTTAAGCCGAAAAAGACAATTAATTCAATTCCTTAGCTCTTCCCTCAAGGAATTCACTAAGGGGTACATACAAATTGTTCTTAAAACTTTGGGTTCGATCTTAAGTTAAATAATTCCCAGTTGGATATCTCTTGGCCCTTTATCAGTAATAACTATGAGATGTAATGATACAGTTAGAAATTATTAGCATAATATCATTAAATCTACGATTTACATGTCATTCTAGATTGAAATCACTCGTTGGTTTTATTAAACCCGAGATGCGGAAAGGATCCGGCCCGCGAGCCAGATTTGGCACAAGCTTCCTCTAGATGATTATCAAGAGCCTATTGTTAGTAATGATTTTATTGAATATTAAGAAGTGAAAACCAATAAGACGATTTCAAGCAAACTCTTCGTTATAAAGTAAACATGATGAGGTGAAAATAGGTGAAAGGAAGAGATGTAACGCGAGTAATCTAAAGATTATACTACTCGGGTGCTATGGACCGTCGAGCCTGCAATTCTTTACACCCTGCTAAACCTTTACGATTAAGGCCAATCCTCTTGCAGCCGTTGAAGATGTAATAGCCCCAAAAGAGTAGATATCAACTACAACCTGGTTTCCATAACAACCAATTCCTGACTTAATATTATTAAATGAAGATTACCGTGAAGAAATGTGAATGCCCTTCAATTATTATCCTCTTTATCATCATATAAAATTCTATTCAAACTGAATTTTCTAAGTGTAATTTTCTACCGTAAATCTTACTGTTTCGCTATGCTCGGGGGTAAGTCGTGGAACTTCCACCCTTTGCGATCGCTCTCACAGAAGCGTTTTCAACGTCCGCAGGCTGGTAGCGCGCTTAGCCTGACCCGTCGACAAAGACAGTTCCATCAATACACGTCATCACGCAGCCTTTCACAACATTTCTCCCTCGTCCCCCCTCTTTTCTGTACACGCAAAGCCCATCACTCTTCTTTCTGGAAGGGCTAACAGCCCTCAAAGGCGCATTATAAATACCTATTATTATTATTTTTCGTAACCTTGCGACAGAGCTACTCCAATGAAACTGACGGATAGTACTTTTTTGGCGTAATGACGGTTACCCACTGGTATTTCGGTTATTTGTGGTGCTTTTAGACTTCCCGCCGATTGTCTAGATTGTCTTTCTGAATTTTATGTGAAGTTTATGTGAGGATATCGTAACAATTCATAAACGAGAGGATGCGTATTTAATAGCCAAAAAACAGTGATTGTCAACTTTTGGGGGATCAATATCACCTTTTAACCATATTAGAATGTTACCCCCACCCCTATTTTCCAAAATTGGCTCAAAAAGTAGAGTATAAATAATATCCATACAACAATGAATGGAAAATTCAGAGCTATAACTAAAATAAAAGCTAAACAAATCAGTAGAAAATAAATCTAGGAATTCTTTGACTAGATCAGCTTCAGTGTTTATTTAGCTTTACTCCTAATTTAATCCGCGCAATTCAATGGAGTGCGACGCCCTGTAGATTATTTAGGATTTATAGAATTATATTTTAGGAGTTATCAATATTTCAACAGGTTGAATCTGGGCACAATTTAACCTTGAAACCTTAACAATCCCCCTTGGGAGGGGATTCTCCCTTGTTTGAATACCATTTTAAGACATGACCTTTAATCTACATTTATCATAAAAAACACAGAAATTCCGGAACACTTTCATGTAAATAATAATATGCGCTATCATACACGAAGTTCATGTATATCCATAGGTCCGGACCCAGAGGGACTCTCGTCTCAGGACGCACAAAGCATGTTTGAGCGAGTTGTTGAGAATTAAATATAATAATGAGCAATTCTATTTCGTTCTTTGTTAGCTTTTACCAACTCAACTTCCAAGTCCAAGTTCATAAATTTAACAAAATCATGCTTTTTATATTGACAAGTTAAAAATAATATTAATAATCATCAATTATCATCATCATCATCCACCTGGTAGATATTATCTATCTAGCAGTTGGCGTACTCGTCCGAAATAACCTCCATTCTCCTCGGTCTTCGCATCTTATTCGCTCCTTCTGTCAGTGTTTTTGAGGTTATTCACTGATTCGGACCCAGGGGTTCGTCACAGCCTTTGCCCGCTTAAGCTTTGCCAGGGACTGGTGGCCATTTCGTTTAAGTACCTCATGGGTTTGAGGAGCACAAATAAATACCCCAGTGGCTTGCTAGACCTAACCTGGCACCATTTTCTGTTAGGGTCCCACCCCTTATTCTTTGTACCCATCATGGACCTGGGTGCAATGCAGCCGTGGTAAAGAAGGCTTATTTAAAGGCTGCCTCATTCCGCCTTAACATAGTCTCGTCATAGGACTCATGTAGATTCTGTATGAGGTAGATGGGATACCAGTCCTTACTTCTCTACCCCCTGGTGACACTACTGCTGTTTGGTCCGCGACTGTTTATTTGTCAAGTTGAAGGTTGCATATTTCACATCTATCCATCATATCTGATGGACATTCCACAATACTACTACTACTAATAATAACAATTATTATTATTAATTAAATATTGCCTTCATTTATTGCTGCACAAAAAGACTTGTAATGTGAAAATTTAGCCTATGGTTGATCATCTTAAAAATTTTTTGGCCAAGTTTAGATTTAGAAAAGAGATTGGTAGAAGTTGGTTTCAAAATCGAGGGGTAGATGGATGGAATAGGCTCACTATCCATGTGATAGAAGCTTCTTCCCTGCGGAGTTTTAAGAAAAGATTATAGATTTATGGATGAGGATACTGCGAGGTGAGTCTGAACTGAGTAATGGAAAAAGGAACTGCCTCATATAAGCCATTGAGTAGCCTTTTGCAGAATCTTTCTTTTCTTATGGTCTAATTTTCTAACTCCTCCTTTTTGGAAGAAATCCGTCGATCATTTTGTCATGATTCCGCATCAACATCTATGTTGAATTATCTAAGAATGATTGCCTAACAACGGTGTACTAAATCCTATACCTACCCTACATTAGATTCACTAAGTTAGCTCTGGTTTGAACACTAAAATAGTTCTCTTAAAATCAATTGAAGGATCAATTAAAGACTCTAAATTATGCCCCCTAACATCATCCCATATTATCCCCCTACCAACGCTCCCTTTGGTCTCTTTAAAAAATTATATTTAGTCTCTAAAAAGTATTCAGTTAGGCCTTTAATACAACACTACGTTATGTCACAATAACACATTCGAACCTTAACAACAGGTATGTTCCATTGACAAAATTGAAAACATTACGTTAAGGTTCGTTATGAACGTTAGTTCCCTTAACAACAGCCATAGCCCAAAGATTTGAGCCTACTATTTTTTTCATATAAAATAATAAGCCATGGCTTCGCTGCGCTCGTTAACAGCCCTTCCCGCTATTGGCCTATTTGGCCTTTGAAACCGCTCTTTTCAAACCCATTTAATTACGGTTTTTTTTACTATTTGTTTAAACGTCCCTTGAAACCCTTTTAAAGTAAAAGGAAACAAAAAATACCTTTGAATACAATAAATAGTTTAGTTGTTAATAATTAACCCACACCCTACAAAAATTAATTCATTCTGAATTTCTTTCTTCAAACAGCTTCTTTCTTTTAACATACGGGAATTCTTCAATTTTTCTTCTTCTTCTTCTTCTTCTTCTTCTTCTTCTTCTTCCTAAGTGAAACATGGTTAGACACTCATACGGGGATCAGTGTTTGCGAGTTCGATATAGCGGGGTACAAAATTCATTACAGAAATAGACAAACCGGTAGAGGAGGGGGCGTATTAATGTATATAAAAGTGGAGCTAAACGCCATAACGATGGACTCGTCTAAGGATGATATGCGAAGTGATGCTTTATTAGTCCAGCTAAGTTTAGATGCTATAAATAAAATTAAATTAGTCGTAGTATATCGTCCGCCTTGCCAATTGGAAAGAGAAGATGCTGCACTCTTCGATACGCTTACGTCTTGGATTAGAAAAGGGACCACATTAGTATGCGGCGATTTTAATTTACCTAATGTTAACTTTAGCAACCTTACTTCTGATAAACCGGGGGAGAGGCTATTAAACTTTATGTTGGAGAATTTTCTCGTACAAAAAGTGGAAGAGCCTACTCGTGATAGCAATATTCTTGATTTAATCATGGCAACCGATGAGTCATTGTTAGAAAACGTACGTGTGGGTGAACATTTAGCTTCCAGCGACCATAATGCGATTAGATTCGAACTAAACACCTGCGTAGAAGTTAGAATGAGTTCGCAGCTCATCCCTCGTTTTGGTAGCTGTGATTTCGATATTTTTCGCGAAAGGATTAAGGATATAGACTGGGGAATACGATTCGAGAACAGGTCGGTAGGAGAGATGTACGCAGAACTTCGATGTACGCTGCTTCGTGTGAATGCTGATTTGGTTAAGTATGTGCGTAAGAGCGGGAAGTCGGTGAGAGCTCCGTGGCTTAGTCCGTTAATACTACGCTTAATCCGGGACCGAAATAGAAAATTTAAAATTCATAAAAACAATGGGTCAGTTATAAGTCGGCAAAATTACATAGATTCTCGTAGGGAAGTTAAACGTGCGGTCAGAGATGCGAAGAGGAAGTATGAAATAAACCTCGCAAAGGATTCGAAGAATGAACCAAAACGGTTTTATGGGTACGTAAATAATAGGAAACCCGTAAAAGGATCGATAGGGCCGATCAAAGATAAGGATGGTCGTTTGAATGAAATTCCGACAGAAATGTCCAAAATTTTAAATGAGCATTTTACGAGCGTGTTTACTGTGGAAGATTCTTCCGAATTGGAATCGTTAATTGGGGAAGTTCGTAGTGCTGATAATTGCATATCCGATGTAACTATAAATGACGAGGAAATCCTTAAATTTATTAAGCTAATGAAAAAGTCGAAATCTCCGGGCCCCGATGGGGTATATCCAATTCATTTAAAGGAGCTTCAAAATGAACTCGTTAAGCCATTGCGTGAAATTTTCAATCGCTCATTAGAGGATGGCGTAGTTCCGTTGGATTTCAAGCGAGCAAACGTTACACCTATATTTAAGAAGGGGAATAGATTTGAAGCAACGAATTTTCGGCCTATTAGTCTAACTTCGGTAGTTGGGAAGCTTTTAGAATCTGTAATTAAAGATAGAATAGTGAGCCACCTCGAGGCAAATAAGCTGATTAACGATACCCAACATGGATTTAGGCGTGCGAGATCGTGCTTGACTAACTTGCTCGAATTCTTCCACAAAATGATTTGCGTGTACGATGAAAGCAAAGCTGTAGACGTAATATATTTAGACTTTAAAAAGGCGTTCGACACCGTCCCCCACCAAAGGTTATTAATGAAAGTTAAAGCGATTGGGGTGTCTGGTAAGATTTTAAACTGGATTAGAAATTGGCTGAAAGATCGCTCGCAGCGGGTGGTAATAAATGGGGAATGTTCAGATTGGGCCAGCGTTAGTAGTGGGGTACCGCAGGGCTCTGTTTTAGGCCCTTTATTGTTTTTAATTTATATTAACGATTTAGATAAAGGCATACTTAGTCGGATTTCGAAATTTGCGGACGACACGAAGCTGGGCAATCGTGCCTATGTAAGATCGGATGTCGATAAATTGCAGGGGGACCTAAACTCGATTGCCAATTGGGCGGACAAGTGGCAAATGGAATTTAATTTAAGCAAATGCAAGGTAATGCACTTGGGTTGCCATAATTTAAGAGTAGAATATACCATGAAAGGCCAAGTCCTCGACGCGGTTAAATTAGAAAAAGACTTGGGAGTATTAGTCTCAGACGATTTTAAATTCTCGAAGCAATGCGCGGATGCGTGTAAAAAAGCAAATCGCGTTTTGGGTTATATCGCGCGTAGTTTCACCTTCAAATCTAAGGATGTAATTTTACCTTTATATAAATCCCTTGTGCGGCCACTTCTCGAATACGCTGTTCAATTTTGGGCTCCATATTTAATGAAAGATATCGCGCAATTAGAAAGAGTGCAGCGTAGGGCTACGAAATTAATTCCAGAGCTGAGGAATAGATCATACGAGGAAAGGCTCAGGGCTTTAGATTTGCCATCGCTAGAACGCAGAAGATTACGTGGCCAGCTAATAGAAGTATTTAAAATACTAAAGGGTTTCTCAAACGTTGACTTTCGCAATCTGTTCGAACTGGATCATAGGGGAAATACTCGTCAGCACGGGTTAAAATTAGTGAACAAGCGTTTTAACACTAGTATAGCCCAAAACTATTTTACATTTAAAGTTACTCAAAATTGGAATCGGCTGCCCACCCACGTAGTAGATAGCACTTCGGTTAATATGTTCAAAAATCGTCTCGACGTGCATTTGAATAGTTTAAATATAACGTAGTTGAGCACTGTGAATTTAAACGTCCTTGCAGAGAGAGAGTTTGGAGCGGAGGTTTAAGGATATGAAATTATGATGACTAAAAATGATGGCGGCGATTCTCTGCATGTGTAGCTTAGATGTCCCATTTCTTTTCCGCCTATCCTATAAGTAGTCTCTATCCCTAAATTAGCTTTTCACCACTAGCAGTCGAGTGGCTGCGGAAGATGAGAAGAAAAACTTTCTATCTCCCCCGACCCCTAGTTTGATTAGTTAAAATTGCACGATAATGTACACATGTAGATAAGTATTAAAAAAAAAAAAAAAATAGCATGTTAGAGATACACTCGTAGATAAGGGTGTATCGTAGTTTTTGATTTAGTGTAGCGGACTAGCCTCGAGCGGACCTTAGGGTCTTTGCTGGTCCTAGATTCTGTAGTTCTGTAGTTCTTCTTCTTCTTCTTCTTCTTCTTTCTTTTTCTTCTTTTTCTTCTTCTTTTATTTTTTCTTATTCTTCTTATTCTCTTATTCTTCTTATTCTCTTATTCTTCTTATTCTCTTATTATTATTATAATTATTCTCTTCCTCTCCATTTCGATCTCTTCTTCTCTTCTTCCTTTCTCTTCCTCATTCCTGCTCTAATTCATTTTCATACGTCTCTTCCATTTCGCTCTATCTTTTTGTCTCCCTCTTCTTTATCTCTTCTTCCTCCTGTATTCTTTTTTCTTTTCCTTTATTTCTTATTCATCTCCTATTCTTTTATTCTTATCTCCTCTTCTTTCTTATTCTCATCCTTCTTCATTTTATTTTCTTCTCCTGCTCTTAAATCTTTTCTTCTCTTCCACCTATTTATTCTTCCCTCCTTCTCTTCCTCCTCTATTTCTCTTCTTCTAATCCTCTTCCTTTTCTTAAACTTCTCCTTCTACTCTTCCTCTTCTTCTTTTTTCACTTCTTTCTTCTCTTCTCCTTCTTCTTTCCTCCTTCTTCTTCCTCTCCTCATCCTCACCTTCCTTCTCTTCGTATTCTTCTACTGATATTCTTCTTCCTTTCATCCTGCATTTCTTTATATTTAACCCATCCCCAAATTCCGGTTCTTAAAATATATTGTTAGGGACAAAAGAAGCGGCTTCTCCACTCCTCGATTAGCTCTACTCGTTTTAAGGTGCCAGTAGATATTCCCTCCGGAGATAAAGATTAAAATTTAAAAAGTATTTTAGAAATAATTTCGAAAAAAATTTCGAATATACAAAAAAAAAAAGCATCCAAGATAAATTTTTTAGAAATTTTCTGAACTTCATCACTAAACTCTTGGTCGACTGAGAACGCGAGTCCTGAGCCAGCGCAATATCAGGGAATCCACAAAGCTCAACGTATACAAGGCCATCGGTCTCGCCATTCTCCTTTATGGAGGTGATACTTGAATTCTGTACAAACGACACTTCAGAATGCTGGAACAGTTCCACATGCGCAGCCTGAGGGCAATACTCGGCATCCAATGGCAGGACCGTATTACAAAACTGGAGGTCCTCGACAAGGCTCTCAAGCAGCTGGCTGAGTGTTCTCTCCCCCAATGTTAAAAGAAGGAGTACGAGATGACATATAAGAGCAATACCAGTTTAGACCAGTTGCATAGAGACCCAGTAAGTTAAGAAGGCTTTGGAGGATAACGTAGTGGTCAACGGTGGCAAATGCTGCCGATATTACTAGAAGAACCAGAATTGAAGGCATTCTATCGTCAGCCCCGCGGCGGAGTCGGTTCTTCGTGTGTAGGAGAGCATATTCAGAACTGTAATCTGCCTTGAAGCTGTAGTGGAAGGTTTCGTGTATGCTGGAGAAGACGTGTTCAGAAATGCCGGTAGCTAGCAAGTTCTCAAGATCCTTAGATAGCACGATAGCTTGAAGAATTATTAGGGTGGAGATTTTGTTTCTGTAAGATCGAGCGGACAGAAGCGTGTTTAAAATCAGAACGCACTTTAACCTAGCGACACGAAAGAGTTGAAAATATCAAGTAAGAGTAGGAGGAGGACGGTATGAACTAAACATGGATACTAGGTGGGAAATTGTGAGCAGAAAGCATGTTTTTTAAGGTAAGCGGAATATTGATTCAGGCCCTTCATGAGAGACTGTGGTGAGAGAAATGAGATTGAGAGGTGAGATAAGGGGGGATTACAATGCGACGAGCTAGACTAATAAGGAATCTCAGAGAGCATATTGACTAATTTTTAGAGAAAAGCACAGAAGACGGATGGTGATATAAAAACATGAGTTGGGAGGTAGCTTTGGAGACTAGAGACAGGTGAGGAGCTTGAAAGGTTTACGGAGACTTTGTTCGTTTTCTTTAAGGATTTTACTGGTATGTGCTCGAAGGAAGATTGCAGGCGGATTGTGTACGCAAGAGTTGTAAGAGAATAGGCGAAAGAAGCTTGTTTCGTTCCCATGCCTCCAGGGCGGGTGGAACGTAGGCATCTATCATGCCCTTCGGTGTTTTTTATCCTTAAGGAGCGTGTTGGAAAACCAAGGGATTCTCGCTCTGTGGTAGAAGGCAGGACGAAGGGGTGCATAAGTGTTTGGGCAGGAGTGTTTGGACTGCGAAAAGGTTGAGATCAATAAAGGGGGAGAAAAATGGGCTATCTGGAAAAAGTGAGGCGAGATCTAGAGACTTTATCTCAAGGTTAATGGACGAGAGTCTACGGTAGTGTGACCGTGAAACAGGACGATTATAGTTTAGTTTGAATAATAAACTTATCAGAGATATCAACGAGGGGTATATCACAGAAAATTGGTTAAAGGCTATTGAGAGAAAACGAGATCAAGTATGTTGTCTTGAGTCTAGGTTTGGCAATGACGAATTGGGAGAGAATTTAGGGTACCACTAGAGTACCACCTCGATGGCTAAGGAGTTTGAAGATGTGATATTAAGGAGATCACCCAGTTTGTTAAAAAAGAAATCTGATGAGTGACCAAGTAATCTGTGGATGTTTATGATTTTCAGCAATATTAGTACCAAATGGATTGTTGACCATCATATTTCTGTGCTTGATTTGCCAAACACTCTCCTGAACTTAATCTTATAGAGAATCTATGAGATCTTGTCAAGAGAAACATGAGAATCACTAAGGCCCAAAATATAGACGAGCTGAAAACTACTGTCAAAGAAACCTGAACCACAATAACACCTCAGCATGTCACAAGTTGATCGCCTCCATTCCACGCTACATTGATGCAGTAATTTGGTTTAAATGAGCTCCAACCAAGTATGTAGTGTATAGATGAACATACTTTTCAGCAGTTGGACATTTCTGTATTGGCCATCCTTTTATCTTGGCTCTTATTAAATATTCTCAAAATTTAAAATACTGGATTTTTGATTTTCATGAGCTATAAGCCACCATGATCATTATTAAAAGAAAAAGGTTTGAAATACTTCAAATACTATCTTAATTCAATTATGAAAATAAAAATTCACGTTATTTTAATTTTTCAGCTGCAGTAATAAGTTCCATTCATGACTTTTTATCCCGTGTTCTTTGATATGAAACTCGGACTTTTTCTGATGCAAATTTAAATAAATATTTCTTTGCAATTGTAAATGGAAATTAAACGAATTTTTCGAAATCTATAAAAACATTTTCGAAGTAATCAATCTCCTCTTCTGCACTTACCATACCTAAGGAATCTCTTTTCATCTTTCCCGTGGGATACTTCTCAGTTGATTACATCCCTACGTGTTATCTAAGTAGCCCATAATCATTCTGACACGTAAAGGTACCGATATCCATCCTTTCAACCTTGTAACCTCCAATGAAGTGAATCTTTATTATTTCCGCTTTTTATTTATTGTTATCTTTCTAACCCTTCTCTCAAGTAGCTAGGTAAGATTTCCTATAGTTCTTATCTTTTTCATCTTTTTTTGTGAATTTAATCCTTTTCTTTACCGTTTTTCCCTCATTATTGAGATTTTCATGCATTTCTTATCCATGGCATTGATTGGTCTACTTTCACAACTTCCCAGTCATTCTCGACGTTGTTTCTACTCTCCATATCTATATTCAAGGAACTTGACTTCACTTTGCAGGGAAGGCGGATTAGGAAATTACTCGCCCAGCTGCTCTTTATCATCACAAGAATTCTCCTCACTGGGCTGATTTCACTACATACCTTGCACATATCTTAACTTCTCAACCATCAGCGGCATCATCCCCTTAGCCCCTCTGACCCTGAATCCGCGCCTGTTATGAACCCTTTCGAGAAAATTGTGCAATCGTTAAGGTTCGCTTTTTAGAGGCAAATAAATGAATATAAAATTAATAAATAAATCAGCAAATAATAGAAGATTACAAATAAATGAACGTTGAATGATAATGCGTAAGAATAAATAAAAAACATATAAATACATCTATGTGCTGACTTTGTCCAAATTCTTATTAGTAAATTAAGGCTAAATACATTTCAAGATTCTCTTTCTGAGGTTATTATTTATTTATCCGAAGAGGAAGGAGAGAAAGGTTAAGGATAGCTAGAAATAGTCTTTGTTTCCTTTTGTTTTCTTGGCTTCTTTTAAATTAAATAGAACTTAAAAAGGATAATTTGAGTGTGTTTGAAAGGCTTCGCAAGTTTTGAGAATTTGGTAACGAAGCCATATTTTACCTTATCAACTTGTTGACTTAACCATATTCTACGCTATCAACCTAATATAGGTTTCTTTTTTCCTATGTCTAGTCCTTTTTGTGCAAAGTTTCTAAATTTATAGAATTTGAGCTATAATTAAATTAAGAATCCAAAGAAAGTCTGGCCATTTTGTTTATTGTAACAGTTCTAATCATTCTCGATCTAAAGTTGCTCCAAGAGATTTCGAAGGCAGTTGTCCGGCCAGGGTAGTGTAAGTAAGTTCTGCATGGCAATCCTTTGGACTATTTTGTCTTACTCTATTGTTTTCTTGCTATTGGCTTTTCTTCTTCTGTTTTCTTTCTCAAGTTTTGGCTTTTTTATTTTCATCTTAATTTCTCCTTTGTAACTTACCGAAGATTCCGTCTATATACCCAAAGGTTATTGTTTATGCGAGGTAACTGAGAGAGTACTCCCTTGAAGTCGTCAAAGAAGAGATATGACCAAGGTTCACTTATCATAGAATCCTTGCTAATGAAGGAAGAATACTTCTCAAGATACCCCGACACACTTGCTAGGTTGAGGGCATTTTGTATAGCAAAGCTAAGGAGGTAATGATGTCAATGGCTACGAGACCAATTACTTCCCTTCCTGTTGAAGAAACCATCAATCACTACTGGCTAATCTAGTCCTATTAGCGCGCTACCTACTGCGCGTACGGACAACCTGAATAGATTCTAGTTTATCCGGGCGGCAGTCTAGTCAGAGTGGTGGCTAACAGAGCCTGAGCCCGACAAAAGGCAATCGATCCTCTCAAAAATGCAACGGTGCCCCGACACAAAATGATACCAGCCAGCCGAAGTACACGAGGCAGGAGAGAGGAAAGACTTTCGTGGTGGACTAAACTCCATTACAGTATGTCATCAAAGGAGACAGTGCTCTCGGCGCATTTCTCGGCCAATAGTCATCAAAGCTCTGCTTCCAGGCGGTGTGCGTCACCCTCACCAGCCCTCTCGGTGCATGAGTTTTAAGATCGCCCCAAGGGATTGGGGGCGAGCAGAGTAGTACCCAATTTATAACCGATATTATTTATTTAGTCTTCTTTTACCTCCCATTATCTTTCTTAAGGCGGTTGCAGTTGAGCTCCGTCAGGTTAGAAGGAATTTGGGGGGTCTACGCATATTTCAGCAACAGTCAACTTTACTACGAAGGAGTTCTATTGTGTCGTACTCCTGTTGCCGATGCCCTTTTAATTTCTCTGAAACCTGAATGATATGCATACCCGCATAGAAGAATGTTGCTGGACAAACAGGAGTATATCAAGCACAGTGTTAAGAAATTGAGGAAATGTCTGATATTTCTATCTCAATCGAATAGATAGAGTCCTTTAATGAGGCCATTAAGTTCTGTTCTGGCGTCCTCTTTCTCGTACTTCGGGCTGTTTTGCAATACTTTCCCCTTCTTCGTTATCGGCCGAGTGTATGCCGGCCTTATGATAAAGGTGATATGACGACTAGAGGCGCTATAGCTGCCCTCCTAACCATTTAACCCTCTGTGAATTCCACCGGGTGATGACGAGATTTCGTTTCGTTTCCAAGCAGCACGTTTGCAGCTTTTCATGGCGCTCCCGAATGTTTCCAACTGATTGGGAAAACCCACCTGTAGATTAAAGGTGGTGTAACAAAGGAATTTAGAGTGAATTCTCAGAAAACCTCCTTCCCAATATCCTGGAAGACGAATCACTATATCGGAAGACGCGTCCGTTGATGAAAATTTAGTGACATCTTAATTTACATTCTCCAGCCTAGATGCTGCTCCACCATCATTCTACGAAAGTCGATCGATCGATGAAAGATGCCGAATGAACTTCACCAATAGAGGCGTTGAACTCATTAATGACCTGTTTTTGGTAAGCAAGTTGTGTTCTGATTTTGCTTCTTTTATCGATACCGCCCATATTCCTTCTTAATTACAATCCGCCAAGCTTGGCTACCTAAATGAGAAAGGCTTATCTTCGACCTTTTTCAAAAGTTTCTTGTCCCTGAATATCTTTCCAGAATAATGGCGAATGCCAAAATAATTTGATTTTCGCAAGACGGAAAATGAGCACTGCACTATAGATAGTTTTCGTTGTGCTTTTGCACTCTGTCCTCCATCATCAGAATAACCGACCAGAACCTCTTCCTAAATGTGGCTTGAATAGACATATTGGATTCGGTCCTACTTCTTGTACTTGTATTCAACCGAAGCCTCAACAAAAAGTCATATTTGGAGCCACAAAGTCTCTTTCACCCGCGCATTGGATATTCTATGATCTATCATGTTTAGCACGTAGGCTGATTACAGGGCAACCCGTCCTTTTGCTTCCTCAAAATTTGGCTTTGTATGAGGTCTTTATTCCTTTGAATATTAGAGTTTAGTGCAAGAAGTATATTCTAGCCATCACACTGGTTTTGGTTGGCGATTATTGCATCCCACCCGTCCCTTTCCTAGAGCTTCCTTTTTGATGCAGGGAAGATACTACTCACCTATCGTTTTGCACACTTCATGAGGCTCTTAGACATATGAAATCAGCGTTTTCACTACTCTTCTTCTGTTTTCATTTAGTCCGAAGCAGAATTTGACGGGGCCAATGCTGACACGTGACACAAAACATGCCCTGAATCTTTAGGGCTTATGGCAACAAGACTATCGAGAATTTGATATAGCCTTTTGTCTTATGTTGAAGGCCCCTGGTGCTGACCAATATACACATCAAAGCCTGGTCCGAGATAAAATATGTATAGATTCAGGAAAAAGAGACATGGAAGAGAATTTAGGAATATGAGAAAGTGAATGACCTTTTGCTTAAAAACTAACAGATCGTAGTTATGATAAAATAACCTGAGAAAGTAAAGAGTTACAAAGTTTTGATGTGAGAGGAAAGAAGCATCCATCAAAACAGTCCATCTCTGAGTTCCTGGTTGCCATACAATAAGCATGTGATTCAGAAGACTGCCGATTATTGCATGAGCTAGATAGTGGTGGAGGCATGCAGGCAACTAATTCATGAGAGCGTTGACAAAAATAATACCCATAAAAGAGGAAAAGTGAACCGACATCACGGCAAAGGTCAAAGGAGTCAAGTTTCAAGGTTAGTCATGGAATTTCAAAGACGGGTAGCTAAGAATTTGATCCTGCACAAGGAAGTGTAGTTTAGTAGCGTTAGAGGAGAAGAAGGTGGACCTCCTTGATCCTTTTTTTAATTTAATTGTTAGTTGTGTGCCTGGTTCGCTAAAGAATTCGAGCCTCCCATATTTTGCTGGGCTTAGCTATCCTTTTTGTTGATCTCTTTATTTTATTTGTTGTTTCTGTTTCTAATGCTTATTTTTATTTTTGTTGCTTCCTTTTTTCTTATTCTTTTTAATTAGCCTGCACAAAAGAATCATATTTATGCTCTCAGTGGCTATGCCTTTTAAGACCGCTGGCAAATGAGATGGCTGCATTAAAAATATATCCTCTTGTGTTCATTGGGTTTTGTACTTTGAGAACATTTACATTTCTCCTAACTTCACCAGTCCTTCATGGGCCAGTTTCCAGAACTTATCTCCTGAAATTTATCCGTTGGTGCTTTCTTTTACGTTCTAAATAATGAGCCTGTAGGTTTGGCTCGATGAATACCCATACACGATTCCGCTGCTTATTATAAACCATGGCTAAGCCCGAAAGCGATGGGGGATGAGTCGGAACCCTAGAATTCTTTCTCATGCGGTCAATATACGAGGTGATGGTAATGGGCGAATTTGTCGCGACCTTTGCTACACCAACCGGTTAATCCGCATCAAAGTGTGAATCAAATGAATCTATAGAATTTAGGGCATATATGTATATGATAATGGAAGTAGAAAGTAAGGTCCAGGTAGTATAATATGTTTAAAGGATTGATAATGATGATGCTTTCGTTAGGAGAGACAAAGATGATAGGAATGGAAAGTTTACTTTGAATGTGATTAGATGTAACACGCGTTGGTTCATCTCAAAATAGGATGAGCGAGCCTTGCCAGAGATGAGTCACATGATACAACAGGTGTTTATAAATGTGTGAACATGAAACAACATCACAAAACATACCCTCTCCATCCACCAACCACTATTTATTCTTTATTAGCCCCAAAACAAGTAATCCTTTTTCTCACAATTGGGCATTTATAGCGATAGGGCAATATGCTCTGTAATATCTCGTTTAATCAGGGTTCATCGGAGGGAAGTAGGCCCCAATGGTGTAACTTCACCTACTTTCACGCACACCTCCCAACTGCAATATTATCCACTGGTCAATCCGGCCCTCGTCTATTACTTCATCTCCCTTCCTCTGTTTTTTTTCTGTTCCTGCCACTCAAATCTCCTCATTGGCTTTGCAACTGACGCGAATATAGGAGTGAAGTCTCTGCATTCATCCTTGCTCGTCACGGTCAAACGAGTGGTGCTACTCCCCCATAACTTTCAAATTAGTTTCTGTTTATTTTTATCTCTCTTATACATATGTACTTTTAATTCTTGTAACGACATTTACAAATCTTATTCTTTTAAACATCCGGTGGAGTTATTGCTGTTTTTTAGTTTTAGTTATTTTATATAAATCAAGTTTTTTTTTGATAGTTTTGTCATGGTGGTATTATTTTGAAAATAATCATAATCTTTTCATTTTTTTCAAGAACTTTGAGAGATACCTTCGCTACCACACTATCTGGTGATTCATATTTTTAATTCTACACCATTTTCAAGATTTTCTACATATTTACTCCCTAACCACAACCATGCGGGATGTCTTCGCTATGTTTGCATAAAAGTCGAAGTTAACAAACTAATGAGCCTCAAATTTCAATTCTTGCCCTAGGTAGAAACGCATAGGACTATGTTAAGATATGTATAAATAAGAAGCAATTTGATGGATTACCAAAGACCAAACAGCTGTTTAAATAGATTCGCCATTTCGTCAATGAAACATCTTAAATTTGAAGCCAGGACTAACACGAATCTTCGGTGGAGTTATGTTAAATGAAGAATGGAATCAAAGATTCTTAGGAAAAGTCTATGGACGCATTGCACCAAAGAATCATTGGATCTATTCCCCTCAAACTATACAGAGAGACTGATATTTATATCTTACTCTTGTTCTAATATAAGTCACGTTTCTCAACTAATTGCACTTTTTAAATTGCTGTTCTTCCCTCGGTAATCAATGAAATCACTTTCTCTCTAAACGCATCATAATATTGTCATACAAGTTTGTATCCATGGAACAATAGTTTAAATTTGAGGCTTTTTTCATATTTTCATTTTGCGGGAACTATTTGAAGATCCCTCGTGAAAGACAAGACTGTGTTGCTGTATTGAAATTCTGCCGTTAAAATCTTCCTTATCTATATGTATATTCAATTTCAGTTTTTCCATACTCTGCCGAACATGTAAGCCTACATATGTATGTATTTGAGTTTTCCACATCCTCTTTCCCTGCTTCATCGTTGTTTTGGCCTTTATGCCGCAGTTTTATCTTCTATTAACTCATCTCACCCTCCTTCTTTCCTCTATCATTGGCCTATCATTTTATCTCCAACTTTACTCTCACTGCAATATTCCATTTGTATGAAGGCGAAATAGGAGGTTTTTTAACGTAACAAAAAATTATTTCGCTTTTTACAACCTTCAAAAAACGGCTCGGTTGGCTTCCAGAATATTAATTAACTATGCTATTTATTAAATTGCTCAGACTCCAACATTCCTTGTAAGAATTCTCCGGACTGCACGGAAACGGATTTCATGCTCGTAGGCACACAGGCTTTTGCGGCAAAGGCTCAACGCAAAAATGTTTAATGTAATAATTTGTAGTGCGGTTAAAGGTTAATGATTTTGTAATCGGGATTCTAAAATAAAAATAAGATCATACAAGTAACATTTTGGAATTTGCGTAATGTCAGGCCTATCGGGGGTAAGGATTCTAAGCATAGGTACTAGAATGTAGAGCGAAGTTAAAGTGTAATAATTTAATATTGTGATAACGGGTGTAAAGTTTTGCGACGAAAAAAAACTATTTCTGAAATATACAGCATCTCTATGAATTTGGGGTTTTTTGATTTTAAGGTTGTAGTATTACGTGTTATATATGAATGGCTAAGAGTCGAAAGCAGCATAGTAACCTCCTAATTTTGGAACAAGCAATCTCTCTTTCTTTCTTTCTGTTGAGTCTCTCTCTCTTTCTTTCTTTCTGTTGAGTCTCTCTCTCTCTCTCTCTCTCTCTCTCTCTCTTCTCTCTCTCTCTCTCTCTCTCTCTCTCTCACTCGCTCTCTCTCTCTCTCTCTCTCTCTCTATCTCTCTCTCTCTCACTCCCTGGAACTTTTTCTCCTGCGCTCTTTCATTTGCAGTCTCGTTGGTTTTTCACGTTCTCTCTTCAGGATTCACTCTTCCTCCTTCTTTGGCACTGGCTGTATATCTTTCTTGCACAAGGACAAAATCAGATTCGAAATCAGTTATTTTCCTATGTCAGTCGTAGAAATACAATCGAAAATAGGTTAGTGCCAATTAGAAGCGAGAAAATAGGTCTCAGCAGTATTAAATAAAGAGTTTGTAACTGTATTTACCATTGAAAACATGAGTCACCAATCCCATATGCGCTAGTAAAGTACGAAGGAGACAGAACGTTAGAAGTTATAACATTTACTACACAGAAATACCTAAAAAAAAATGTAAACACTGGATAGGTTCCGGTTACCAGGTCGTGATCAAATTTTGCAGTGTTTTAAAAGAACGTAAGCAAGAGGAAGCAGCATCATTAAAAACTATATTTAACCAATTTCTCGCAGCATGTGACGTGCCCAATTACTTGAAAATGACAAACGTTGCACTAATATTTTAAAATGGTAAGAAGCAAAGTCAAAATAATTATATATAGGCGTATTAACTTGACCTATGTCGTAGAGAAGTTGTGTGAGCCAATAATTGCTGACAAAATAGTCCTCTATCTTGAAGGACATAAACTGAACAATGAAACGCAGCATGGATTAAAGATACACAGATCGTGTCTGACGAATCTCTTATAGTTTTATCATAATAAATTTACTATGTATGATAAACACAAAACAGTGCATATTGCTTACCTCGGCTTTAGAAAGGACTTCGACATGGTTCCTCAAAAAAGATCAAGCAGAATCTAATAGCGCTTGGAATTTCGGGAAAAAAAGCAGATTGGATAGAAGATTGGCTTAGCAACCGAAAGCAAATCGTCGTTATCAATTGGTCGACATTGGGATGCGCAAAAGTAAAAAAAAAAGGGAGTTTTGCAGGCCTCTGATTGGACCACTGCTGTTTAGTATATATACATATTAACACTAGAACCACGTTAAAATACTTTTCTTTAAATTGGCAGAGGGGCAAAATGACCCCATAGTTGAATTGGCTTATTTAATATAGCAATACGAAATAAAGATATTTACCTATTAAAAATACAGAACAACAAAGAAAAACCCTAGAGATATTTTTTGGGAAATCAAACAAAAAACTCTTTTTCGTATAATCTTTGTGAGAGACGTTCCTAAATACCCCCCCCAAAAATCTATTAACATAGACTACATATATAATTTATTTTTGCAGCATACTTACCAAAGATGATCTTTTTTCATTTTGGAAACCTTAATTTAGTTTAATCCTCCTCACATTATGACGAACTTGAAAATTGCGGGGGGTATTTCCACATTCTTATACTTTCTCTGAATCAGAACGATCACGATAATTTTACGGCTTCTGTATATGTATATCGGTTAATCTTTACAGGATGGTCTCATTATCTTTCGTCTAGCCTTTGCCTAAACGTACTTTATTAGATCCTTTGGATTTTAGCAGCCTGATGTGTGATTACGGCGTTATTAGATGCCATATCAAGAACTTGGCAAAATGTGCGGACTGACCACTGTCTTGATGATGCCTTTTAGTGAGTGGCTAGTAGCACAGGACCGGTGTCGGTGTATATTTTGCAGGCTAAAATGAAGTCATCCTGTGTGTTTCTTAGGGTGTCTTGTATAGAGCATTTAACTAGAATCGCTGATCCCATTTGCAGCGTTTGTAGAGTGAGGTATTTATTTGTGGTGGTGGCAATTCGTAGTCTTGTGTCTGTTGAGTGTAGACAGTTCTAGAGTACAACGCCCGGAATTTGTGTGGTGAGTTTTCAGTTAGCGACGGTGTGGTGCACACCGTGCTAACTGCGTACGTTACTTATACTACGCTAAGGCGACCTATGGACTGGAGCGAAGTGCAAGTACTTAAGTGTTGTTGGTCTGCGCCGCTTTGCGTTCCTTCATCACTTGGCGCTGCACTAGTTACTGTTGCCTGTGCCTGTTGAGGCGGGGATGCGTAAGTAGGGGTTAGGGATGTTTTCGTCGAGTACGAGAGTGTGGATTTGGTATTATGTGTGGGTACTGTGGAAGCAGCGGGGGTGGGGATGTTAGTAGTAATGGTGGGTTTGAAAGTTTTAAGTTTTTTGAGGGGATGTGTGGGCATGTGGTTCCGTTTTGGAATTAGTCGTAGTGTGGTTTTGCCTCCCAGTGCGAGGTGCTGAATGAGAAACCGCATTTGTTGGGGTATTTTAAGTGAACTTTACTGGCCACATATGGGATATAAATACAGTGCCACGTCCACACCCACAAACTGCCTTCCCCGTAAACGAGAACATTATTATCTCCAACAAGAGAACCAAAACGCTCGCGCGTCAGGGACGAATAATAACACTAGTTAACAGTGATTTTGCTACTTGGGTATTAGCATGTGATTTATACTAGATCTAGTATGCTGATTCCGAATCTGTAATCAGAATTGTTCCAGCGTGTAAGGTTCCGGAGTTACACACATGATCTTAAGTTACACATATGGGCAGTGTTGCTTTGGCTACCTTAGTGAGAGGATGTGTTGTGTGTGCTTGGTTCCTACGTTACACTCCTGCTTTATCACGTCAAATTTAGCTATTATAGTAGTGACGTTGAAACTGCATTTACATATAGTGATTAATTGCATTTTTCTTTCAGATTTTGTCTCTCAATTAATTTGTAAATGAAATAAGATTGAACAAAAGTATTTAACAGGATATATACAACCTAAGTTGAAAACATGAATCGCTGAGGATGTATAAATACCAGGACAACTTTTGTTATAGCTGTAAAAGATATACTCCAAGCAACCAGCGGAAAAACTTAGCTAAAAGTGTGAAAACTCGATACACTTATTATCTAGGTTGTAAAGTTTATGACAAAGACAAGCCCTGGGCACCTCACAAATCTTGCACTGTATGTTATACGGGGCTCACACAGTGAGCCAACGAATCATGTTTTTGATTGCTACATACTTTTGTATGACAAATATTGCGTGATTCTCAAATACGAACAAGTCAAAAATTGTATATCCAAATTGTAAGTCAGCTATAAAACCAGTCCCTCATAATATGGAGATGCCAATCTCAGTTTCTTCATTAGCTAGTGCAGCTAAAGAAGATGATTCACCGCCTGAAGAAGAGGATAACAATTAGGATTTAATGTATGAGGATGATTCTAAGGAAAAAATGATCCAGTTGATAAATCAAGAAAATTGAAAGATTTGGTGAGGGATTTGTCATTGCCAAAGGAGAATGCAGAACTGTTGGGCCTCAGACAACAGCAATGAAATCTTCTAGAGGACGGTGCAAAAATATCTACTTTCCGTAAAAACCATGAGGCCTTAGCTGCCTTTTATAAAGAAGAAGATGATGCTTCTTTCTGTACTGATGTTAATGGCATCATGAATCAGCTAGGAAACGAGCACTTACCTAATGAATGGAGACTATTCATTGATGCAAGCACCTCTAGCCTCAAAGCCGCGTTGCTACACAATGGTAACAAAAACTCTTCAATTCCTGTCGCATTTATTGTTTGGATGATAGAGACATATGACTCAATGAAGTTTATTTTGGAAGGTGTTCATTACTAACATCATAAGTGGAATATCTGTGGTGATCTAAAGGTAATTTCCTTAATTCTTGGACTACAGCTAGGATATACAAAGAATATATGCTTCTTATGCCTATGGAACGGCCGTGGCGACAGGAATCATTATTTTGTCAGAAGGTGGCCGGAAAGAGAAGAACACATAGTTGGCCGATACAATGTTAAGCACATATCTTTGCTACATCCACATAATATCTACCTTCCACCACTTCATATCAAACTTGGCCTATCACGAATTTTTTTAAAGCAATGACCCATGATTCTGATGGAGTCCAGTATCAAAGAGAAATTTGGTGCAAAGAAAACCGATGCTAAACTTAAAGTTGGAATTTTTGTAGAGCCGGAGATCAGAGAATTGATACGTGAGAGGAAGTTCAGAAATAAACTAACTCCACTTGACTTGGCAGCATAGGATTCATTTGTCAATGTAGTGCAAAACTTCCTTGCTAATCATAAGGCTGAAAACTATGAAGAACTAGTAGACAAAATGCTAAAGGCCTTTCAACAAATGGGATGTCTGATGTCTCTTAAGATGCATTTCTTGCATTCGCATCTCTATTTATTTTCATCTAATATGGGTGATAATAGTGACGAACATGTGGAAAGGTTCCACCGAAATATCGCAATGATGGAAAGCAGGTATCAAGGTCGCTTCAACGAAAACACAATGGGTGACTACTGCTGGTTCCTACAATGGGAGGATCCTATATCCACGTAGAAGCGCAAGAGCAAGAATCTCATACATTTTTGAAGAAATTTATAGTTAGGTGACTACTACCTCTTTTATATGTAATACATATCTTGTCTGGGTCTGCAAAAGGACGTACATAATGCCGAATAGGGTGCCTTGATTCCCCCAATTTGCCCAGAAACGTCTCATTCTTCTCAAACCGGTAATAATTATATCATTAATTGATCCAAGGTGACAAAGTGAGCCATATAGCCTAGTTGCATAACTCAGAAATCTTAAGTGCTAGGACAAGTCTGACCACAGATTTGGAATCAGCGCACCAAGATTAGTTAATTACAATAATATTTACTCAAACTTTCAGAGACAAAGTTAAAATTTGTTGGTTGTGTAATGGATGGCAAAACAGCATACGAAGACAAGTGATTCATGCCAGGAATCCTATTAAAACAAACTATACTATGTGGAGCTCGTGTACACTGCATGCACAACTTAAGCATATACAAGGACGCCAGACCACAAATACACGGCAGACCATGACTCATAAACTCTTCGACCCTCTACAGGAGCAACGCAATATCTTACATTTTTTCGCTTTCTCTTAAACTTTGCGAAACGTCAACTCCTAGAAAAGGCTTCTTGAAATTTCTCTTGTAGAGAAATAATTGGTAGCCCAGTCCTAACTTTGGTTCTCTTGAAGTGGGTTGGGTCTCTCTAGGAGACTTTTCTAGCGGATTAAGGAATTCGTACTAATACCCTTACCTACCTAACCGCATTGATATTGACTTAATAGTTCAACATCAATATATATATATATATATATATATATATATATATATATATATATATATATATATATATATATACTGTCTTTCTCTGAACTTGTTTCTGTTGCTATCTATCTTTATTTAATTCCCCTCATTCGTTCTCTCATCTTCCCTATCAAATTATTTTTCATTCTCAGTCTCCATCTCTCATTCTTTATGTTTAAGATACTTCCTATCTCATTATCTTCCTCTTTCCTTCTCTCTATCCCTTCCCCTTTCTCTAAATATCTCTATCTATCTCTCTCTTTCTCTCTCTCTCTCTCTCTCTCTCTCTATATATATATATATATATATATATATTTATTTTTTTTTTCAGGCATTATTTCTCCCTCCTCTATCTGATTCTCTCTTTCCTTATTTTTCTCTCTCTTTCTTTTCTCCCTCTATCTATATTTATTGATTATACCCTCTATTTTCTTTACGGATTATACTCCTCTCTCACGTATGCCACGATCTTTGGGCCTTTCTACCTGTCTTCACCCACCATAACCTCACCACTTTTCATGGCTATCTAAACCTCGTCGTAGCTGCACCATCTTCCATGCACAAGAATTCACCCTCGATTTTACAACTTACATTCCATTCCTTCCTGAACAACCTAATATTAGAATGTTCACTATTACCATTAGTACTAATAGTATAGTTACTATTAGTAATATTATTGCAGTAGAGACATTATCCGTTGCTGACTTGGTGAGATAGTAACATTAATTGGTATTATTAGTAAGAACTGTGGTTTTTTTTTTATTTAAAACGCAACTAACGTTTGCATTCCACCAGTTGTGACTTTAAAAAAATGGTTCAAAGGCAATTGGTAAAATGCTGGGAAGGTAGAACTTCTGAAAGGTACGAGGGTACTTCACAAACTTTTGTGACAATGGGAATAAAAAATATGGTAAACATAATAGTAAAATTATTCTACAAAATTGCCTTTGTAGTCGTTTTCTTTTGGAGTTGCCTTTTTGTATCTTGCTCTTTTTGTTTCTTTTTATGTTGGCTTTTGTTGGAATAGATATAATTTCGTCGACTATTTTTCTGTCGGAAGTCTCCAGACACGTCTCCTACGAAAGAAAATTTAAAAAGTCTACCATAAAAATGCTTTATGCATCCCCCTCCCCCAACCAACGCCATAGATTCGCAAGATGGCTTCTACGACCTAAACTTCTTTAGCAGTCACATCTAATCGAGTGTACTTTTAAGGGGTACTGGCGGATGACCGTCTCAAGCCACCAGACTATCTCGTTGAAAATAATCCTCCATCTTTGACTTAAACTTTGATTAAAATGTCTAGACAATGGTTATTAGCCGTCTGATCAAACCCGTTATCGAAGCGCCAATTGTGGCTCAACGGGAAGACAACTTACCAATACCAAGATGGTCAATTAAATTTAAATATTTTGATCTTTACAAAATTCCGCTTTCAGTAGCAATTTAATCGAACGAAATTGTATAGGTTTCGCGGTCCAAATGCTGCACAAAATCTACGATTTCATTATTCTTCAAAGTCAACAATGGTCTTCCATCTCTTAGTTTATGTTCCACTCTTCTATAACCTCTTCAAATCGCTTAACCCATAGATAAAATGTTGTAGAAGGCAGATTTCCCTTCAAATTGTTGCGAATATTCAGTGCTATGCAACAAATTACCTTCCGGTGTGGTTATGAATTTGATCGCAGCTCTCCCTGCAAATATCTCAGTTTGCATGCTTAAGAGGGTCGTATTTCAATAAAATAAATTATCAAGATAAATTTCCTGTTAATTTTAATAAAATGAGAATAGTGAAATATAACTTTATATAGAAAATAACACGTACGAATAGTTAGATGGAGGATTTATTGAAAACAATAGTAAACTTATATAACGTAAACTACCTTTAATTTATGTATTTAATGGAGAAAAATATAATTACGTTGAGAAATAATACGGACTAGAATTTCGTAAATGAAGTAAGATTTACTTTATTATCAGCGTGGTCGCGTATAATTTGTCTACGGCAATTAAAAACGCGAGATTGATGCAAACAATTAATTAGGAATGTAAATATTATATAGCTAAACTGATAAATTGAAAAAGGTCTAAATGGAAATAAAATACAATATAGTACAGTGGGTATAGTTTAATTGGAGTTTGTGTGCTTGTAGGACTGTAGGGTTAGTAAGATTCGAAATTGAAACTGGCGACTTATGTTCTAAGACGCAGTCGCCGGATTAGCGCTAAAAAAATGTAATAATAGGATCACGTAAATGGTATATACAAAAGGGAGAACTGTAATTAGAAAAGAAAATTTAATTAACACTTACATTTTTGGAACCTAAATTACACAAATTTTCCATTAGATTTTTAAAATGACCTTTCCCGGCGAAGTCAAGAATCACAAAGACTTGCTTAACAAACATAAGGCGACCGTTAAAATTGGAGCCTATGGTTGTTACGCTCTGATTAGTAGGTATAATCACGTGAAGTGGTCTTAATTAGTGTTCGATCTCGTACTCGAAATAATTAAATATTTTTAAAGTTTATAAATTACACGTTTAAACTATATAATAAAATTGCTATAAATATAGGTATATACAATTGAAACATAAATGAAGTAATGGCAACGGTTTTAAACCATCTCCGTGGAGGAAATAGATTAGTTAAAACATAATTTGTTCGATTTAAATGCCTGTATGTTTATATTGACTATCAAAAAAGTGTTGTTGCTAAACGTTTTGAAGTTCCTTCGTCTGGAGTATTTGAGACATTGTGGAAGAGGTCAGTGTGAATTCTCCTCACACTGATCCAGTTCAGCAATGAAAGCGCACCCCTTTAGCCTGGTTTAGTAGGACCAAGAAGCTGGTCGATAAATGTATAGGAAATAAGAAAATAGATTTATAATAAGTAATAAACTAGAGTTGCAAGTGAGCAAAAAAATGATGGTATTATTATGTTTGAACTTTAAACAAATTAGTTGGTTATGGAAAAAACTGATGAATTTTGATGTCTTAAAACAGTTCAAACGATGTAATACATAAAATACAAATACGATATTTGTACTTACACACACATATTTATATATATTATAATATATATATATAATATAATATATTTTTAAGCAATATTGTTAAAGATTTAAAGAGAAGGGGAGAAAATGATTTATTTGTACAGGGGTAAAGTAAATATGGAACTCCAAATAATATTAAATAATTTGTAAAAATTTCATTCCGCATAAGAAAAATACTATATTAGAAAAAATATATAGTTTTAATATAACATTCAGTTCTTTAAAAGTTACTTCTTTGATGTGAACCATATTGTACCTAACAGATTAACGCACTCTCGTGAGCTTGGCACCAGAAAATGTCAGATGATTTAATGGGACTGAAATTCCCTTCAATCAAATCCTGCTTATTAATGTAGCATATATCAACATACATAATAATAAAGAGAACTTACTTTTATTTATAATAATATATCTGCTACTTTTTAGTAAGCTTGAATTTTTACAAATTATTAAATTTTCCTTTGTGTCCTATAATTACTGGACACCCTATATAATGTATACATAATTGAAATTACAAAACACCATAAATTGAATATTCTCGTTAAAAATGTGTGCCCATTGTACCGACAAAGACACATATTTTGTTCATACATACCCAAATAATTATAAATGCAATTAGACTATACAATTTCATTGAATTCTGACAATATATTTAATCTTACGTACGTAATTTAATTACAAGAGCATTTGCTCCATCTAACCAATTACAATACGAGCTGAAATTGTCATGATCACGGTTTCCTGCAATATCTAACTTCCTATGCTAACGTTTGATTCCAAAAGGACCCATTTCAAGACGGTTTGTTGCCTGACTTCCTATATACTCTGCAATAAATGAAAACAAAATAAGGTCTTGATTAACTAGAAGGCTTTGAAAGCAAACAACAGAATCTCTTGTCGAGGACGCGATGAAATTGAAACGAGACTCAATATCAGGTGGAACTTTGGTATAATCTCCCAATACGAGGTTGGACTTGAAGAAAATCGTGTTCAAGGAGAAATTATTGATCTGAAGACTCGTAGAGTTGCTTGAGAAATTGAATGTTGTTACAGTCAGTCCCTTGGTATAATTAAAGATAATTTTGCCTAAGGTGAATTACCATTCATGCTAAAGGAATTAATGCAATACGAGACTGTTGAAATGGGATGTCCAAACAAGTGGAAACAATTTGGTGTTGTACAAGAGAAAATTACTTTAATTAAATGTCTTTGTGCGAAGAGTGTACGGATAGAGTGCGACAAGATTTACCTAAATATAGTTTCATTTGGTTTATGCTTGAAATGTGCTACAACGTTGACAAAATTACCACACCCATCACTCAGAAAGTACGATACGCGTACTACAAATACCGGATAACTAAATGGATTCCGCGACAACTCCGCCCAATACTTAAATGTCAGTCGCGGATCTAGGGGGGCTGGGGGGCTGAGGACCCCACTCCCCCAAATTTCAGATCCGTTTATGTTGATATTTCATTTTTAAAACATGTATTTTACTATTCAGAAAGAGTTGGGAAATAATATAGAATATATATAAAACAGTTTTTAAACCTTAGCGATCGATTGTATCGTATATGATACACCATGCAATGGCTTCGCCATTTACCCCTACGGGGGAAGCTTGCGCTTCGCTACTAAGATTAAAATTTGCCAATTATAATAATTTTACAAAGGAACTCTAAACTAATTTTTCCCCCTTTCAAAATATCACGTTGCTAAAATATAGTTATAGATAGAAGATATATAAAAATAAATTTTCTGAACTTCACCATTTGTAATTCTTTGGGTTTTAAAAAATTCACAAAATTTCGATACTTATATTTATTTCTGAACTTCACCATTTTGTTTTTAGATATTATAAAAGAATTATTAGAAATAACGTTGATAAAAAACATAAGTCATAACCAAACTAAGATGAAATTGTTATTCAAATACTCAGAAAGAATCCCACTCTTAAATTATAGAGTTAGTGATGATGATGATGATGTCTAAAATACAATAAAATCTCAAAAAGAATTATTAAATTCAGTATTATACCTTAGCTGACGTCTGAAAAACTACAACTCATAATTTTCTGACGAAGAAATTCGGATCTGATAAAGTTAGTTGCTTTCTCCTGTGTGAGTTACTATTATTTATTATCAATGTTGTGTAAAATAACTATTATTAATCATCAATGCCTTTTTCTCAGACTAATGAGAGAGAGGAATTCAGGTTAGCTCACCCACTGGAATTTTTATCTTGCATCCCACACTGCTAAATGCATTGGTGTACTTGCAATGGGACAAGTTGTATTATTTTCCTTGTGTTATTTGAATTGACTTTTCTCAAAATAATATTAGTTACTTAAGTTTATTTATATTAAATTGTACAGTACTACCTTAAGTTAATTTCATCTTAACTAATTTAACCTACCAAATCAATACAATGCGAAGAGAAGGCAATTTGAAAAAAAGCCGGGCGAAAGTATCTTCAAGAAGACTGTAAAGTGCAACTCTGCTTCCAACTTATAAGCAATTCTAAACTTTTTTGCAAGTTACAAGTTATAAAAACCCAATCAATAGGCCATAATAGCAATACAAACCTATTGTAGGAACTTACAAGAAACTTCACATTTAAATGGAATAACTTTAACCAAAAGATGCTGCAATCCCTGCTATCCCTTTTAACGTTAAAAACATTTTGGTTTTACCCTTCTCTGTTTGTTTCATTGACCTTCTCCATCTTTTAAAAAACTTTAACATTTCAGTTGCTTTTAAATACGAGTAAACTATAGAAAAAACATTTTAGTTCACAATAACTGTAATAATATTGGGGGAGTCTATTCGGTCGAATGTTCTGTTTGTCCAAGTAAATATTTTGGACGGACAGGAAAGCAATTATTTGTCCGTATTAGTCAGCATAAATACAATTATAGGAGAGCTGTAAATAATAATGCGTTTTTTGTGCATATGTGCGAAAATAACCACTTAATTAATTTGAATTCCGCCAAATTTATTTTTCACTCAAATGACTCAATTAAAAGAAACCTTGTTGAATGTTCATGTATAAGCCAATTTAATAACTTTAACATTTCTTCTGGCCTTTTTAAAATTGATGTTAGGAAAAAACTCATTCTTAAAGATATTAGCTTTAACTTATATTTCTAATTTTTTGGGGGGGGCAATTTTCATTTTTATGGGAACCCGATGTATCAATTTAATTGTTGCATTGATTTTGTATTTATATTATTTTATTTCTCTTCCTCTCTCCTTGCCCCTGCTACCTGTTATAACTAAATCTTAATTTGAATTTATACATCCCTCTCCTACTTCCTCATTGGTGATTTCCTCTCAGAGAGGCGCTCCTTTATCTTTTACTACCATATATATACCCTTATTATATTATTTTCTCTTGTAACTATCATTGAGAATGAACCGAATAAAGTTCAAAAGTACTTGGAAGCACCTTTTCATTTTTCCTGCGGGACAATGCATTCCTTGCGAACCTCACGTGCTCCTTTTTGAGTTATTCATTTCACGCACATATATATATATATATATATATATATATATATATATATATATATATATATATATATATATATATATATATATATATGAATATATATATATATACATATATATATATATATATATATATATATATATATATATATATATATATATATATATATATATATATATATATATATATATATTACTTATATATATATCTATATAAATCACTCTTTCCATGTTATCTCAACTCCTTATCTCTCTTCTCCATCTCTTATTTCCCTTAATAAACCAAATGCATTCTGGAAGAGTTTTGCATCCTTTGTCTTTTTTTTAAAAGGAAAACAAAAAGACCTTTGTTTGGTGGCCTATTTTCATTCCTTTTCCAAATACACAAACAAAACTACAACGCGAGTTGTATTTTCAGTGTATTTTTCAAGTATTTAGTTCCTTTTCGTACGAGCATTGCTTTCTCTTTTGTGTGTGCTTTTGTTAATGTCTTCTTTTGTTGCTCTTTAACATAAACACATAAAAGGATACAAGGATTGTAGATAGGGGTGTCTTTTTTTTTACTTTATTCTTTCACATAGACATGTAGGAGAAAATACAGGTATTTGTTGGATTATTTGTTGGGTTTTTTTCGCTTTGGTTATCACGCACGGCTACACAAACACAGTCATGAGAATCTAAAAGTCCTATGTTTTAGGTCGACTTGGTTATTCTACCACACACGCACTGTAAGGGTAAACTACAACGAAGCTTACGACCCACTAGAAAATAACATCGTAGCGGCTGGGAGGCGCCGGGAGGGCGAGTTGAAAGCCACATGTATTAAGCCACGTGCCCCACTCCCGGAAAAGGTTACATGTACATAGGACCCACTGGCACTAAGAAACTCAGAGCCGATCAGGAGTTGGTACATAGAGCACCTGCTGTTACCTTCACTATATTACCAGACCCCTGCCAGTATTGGTCGCCATTACCTCTGCCGCTGCACTTGTAGCCAGCTCCCTATATACCCTTATCTGTCGCTCTCACCGGGAACTCGGATACATCTGGGCTCGTTACGACCTTCCCCGTTTCAAGAAAAACCACGATCTGTCTATTACCTCACTACTTCCGTGACAGGTATTTGAAATATTTATTTTCATCCGGCGCTCCATTCCTTGGTTCTCGTTATCGAGACCTACAGTTACCTAGAAGGGACCTAAGACGGGGGTATATTACTCTACTGATTGTTCGGAGTAGCAGGGCTTGTTGTCGTTAGTGGTTTAATCCGGTGATATTTGTGACCGATTTGTACAGTATATTTATTTAATACATTTAAGGAAGCATTCCTCGTATTATTTTACCCTGGCAGAGCAGTACCTTCCTGTTGGAGCTCTTTATTTCTGTTTTGGGCCGAGAATTTAGTTCATCGTCTTGCCTTTACACACACACACACACACACACACACGGAAGAACGCAATGGTCGTATATTGGCAGCCCTATGTTCGCTTTATCTAATATGCACCTGTTGCGTTTCACCTTCAATGAGGTTAGCCTTTGTTTGCACTTGAATGACTTGCAATAATCGAATTTCTATACTTAATTTAAGTTTTCTAAGGATACAACTTGAGTGCGTGAGTGTTAGGTACTCATCTTAGGGAAGCATCGTAAGTTGGAGTCATGGGTTCGTATCTGAAAATTCCTTGCGGTATCTCTTAAAATAATTACATAATTCAAAAACAAACACTTTCCTTTTGCTTTCTTCTGCGTATCTTTTAAGGTTGAGACTCCACTCTTGGGCAAAAGATAACCCCCATCAGTAAGTGACTTGGTCAAAATTAGGGTCAGGTGCTCTGTTAGGTGCCAAAGGACGAAAAGAGAGTAGTGATTCTATTTTAATGATGTTAAATTAGACTGGTAAACCTGGTACCCGTAGGAACGGCGGGTCGAGTTATCATGTGTCTGTTTTTTTTCATTTTATGACATGATCACAAATGAGCTTGAGACAAGTGTCTCCACATAGAAAGGAAACCCATAACTCAGCGTCCCCCCTGATTCCGGAGAGAGCGAGAGAACTCGATGCATTCCTTTAACTAGTGGATGGCTTCCCGTCAAGAGAACTGCCCATTTGCTATCTTCACAGCTGTTCTCGGGCCTCTCCACTTCTCAAATGGAGGCGATTTCCCATACGATTTCACAGGGAACCATCCAATCGTCGAAGGTAGAGCAGCTTTCCCTTCGTTTACATCTCCGGAGAAGACAATTTTCCTTTCAACCCCTTCTTTAGAGTCGCCCCCAAGCGACTCTAAGGATGGAACCAGCAGTCCCCCTCCCCCCCTAAACACGTCTTTTATTTTACCGGGGCACGGTAAAATAGTTAGAAGATGGCGCAACAGGCAGACAGAGTGGACATGTGCCACAGGGAGTGGCTGATTTGGGCTGATATGTTTCTATCATCCAAACAATAAATGCGACAGGAATTGAAGAGTTTTTGTTACCATTGTGTAGCAACACGGCTTTGAGGCTAGCAGTGCTTGTATCGATGAATAGTCTCCATTCATCAGCAATGTATGATGGCCCGCCGACATACGACCCTCGAAACGATTATAGGACATTTGCCTAATGCGTCATTGGTTACGATACATGACGCATTGGGGCGATGGCCTTATGGAAGCAAACTTGAGCAAGTTCTTACAAATATATATAGCTTTTTCCTGAAATTTGGCATTTCAACTAACAATATCTTTTCGATATTTAAGCCGATTAGACAAGTGCCATATTCCCATTGATGTATCTCCTCGAACGGCTAGTCTATGCAAGGGAACTTATCATCCTCGCCTTTGATGATATCAACAAATATCTGAGTGAGAATGGAACCGGTTAAGGCCAGGCGGGAATCAGGAAACAAGGAGGTTCCTCGAAACCAAATCTAAGCTCTTTGTTTCGGTGAACCGAGATGTTTTCCCTAGGTGCGAGCTGACTGGTATCGATACCCTTTGAAGGTATTTTTACTTTTATCGCAGAGGTATTATTACCATTGCCACCGCACAGCTCATACAAATCTAAATTGCTGACGTAATTATTTTAGACATCTCAAAATCTGCGCTAAGTTGTCCAAGGCCTTTCATGAAATTGCTGTTTATTAATGTCAACATATTTTTTCGAAGTAATGGGCGTCGTATTTGTTTGAAAAAGAAGTCCTGGTCGCTCAGGCTTTTGACCAAATCTAGTATTGAAAAGCCAATGAATTAGTCATGTCGCGGCCTGGGCGAGCAGCAACCTCATATATCTAAATTTAAAAAAATTCCTTCCACTTTGGTCTTTACAGAACTACGAGCACGGTAGCTCACATGCATGGTTGTAATCTTCTGTGAGTTCTACCTCAAACAGACACATTATAGTAGAGATAATGACCTTATCTCATGAGACCTCTTCACAAAAATTCAAGCAGCCGAGCACTATTAGCCAGTCGTTAGACTCTTGGGAGTTCAGACCCGGAAGGTGGTGGTGAAGCCACATTAGGGGCTTCCAAATTTATTTCGAAATAAGAATAGCTTTAAGGGAGGCTTCGGCTACCATGTCCCGATAAGAAACTGCTCAGAGCCCTTTGTAGAGTCAAAAACATCAAAGAATGAGAAAAACACCTGCCCGAAGTTACGCCCACAGCCAAAGAAAAAGTTCGAACGCCAAGCCAGCCCTCTTCCGATGTTTTCGATGGCCCCCTTGCCTTCAGCGCTTTTAGAACTAAAAGTCCCACGAGTTCCTGTGATGGTCTTTACTTACCGAAAAGGCCAGACAACTCCTTCACAATAGGTGCCTAGGACTTTTTTCTTGAATGGAATTTCTGTGGACTCCGATATAGTTGGGAGGAGCTCAGGCTTGTAGTCTTCTCCCGAGATTGGGGTATCAGAGAACGCTTTAACGACCTGTTTATGGTGACCAGGCAGCTTTTCGCCATAGCCTCCTTTGAGAATACCTCCAATGGGGTGCACGATATCCTATACGCCATACTCCGACATCTGCGTGAGAGAGGAATGGCTTTTTGGTAATATTACTTAACAGCAACTAAACGGAGTACATCTTCTTTGTTAATGGCCACCCTACCTGCTTTTCGCATATTATGGAATGGCCACTCTAACTACGCCAGTTTTTACCTAATTTGTCTAACTCTATGTTTTCTATGCAATTTCGATGGATAATTTAATCAATATTATGTTAGCTAATATGGGGGATAGCGGAGATAAGCTTTTTCCAGCACAAAGTGTTTTTCGCAAGTTCCACTCTTCGACGTATGCTGTGCTCCTGCTTGGAAGGCATTCTACCAGGCCTTGCTTAGTGGAAAGCTATTTGCCTTGGCAATCTAGAATCAAGGCCACCCACCCCACCCCATAATATGGTAGCGATGGGACGCTTCCCAATTTTATTGTCTAAGTTACAACGAGTTTGTCGGATTCAACAATGGTTGTGGGGAGCTTCATCAGCTTCAATAGAGCAGAAAGGGAGCGTCCAGCAAGGATGTTTCCTCGGTATCCTTCTCTTTGCATTAAGCTTGCTACGGTCTATGTAAGGACCTTTCGATCTCTTTTGTCCAACACAAATGTTTCTCCTGCAGTAAATATTCTTCTGAAGCCCATTGCTTGCTATGCAGAAGCAAATAGGTTTTGATTTTATTTGCCCTACGGAATTACCCTTTATAAACTGCTACAACTGGTCCTCGGAGAAGTGTCATCCACTCCTTGCCTAGTGTCAATAGTGAAATCATTTTCATCTTATATACCAACCTTTTTATAAGAGTATTCCATCTTTATCTTTTGTATCTAGGATTAATACCGCGCAGAAGGGTACTCTGTATAGTTCGCCACAAATGGTATCTGTTAAGCTAAACGTCCTTTGCGGTCCGACTAAGTGCAAGGGTATGATAATATTAGGAGATCACCGAACATAGTTTTTCACTGACCAGCCTATCCATATTCATCTTTATTACATACTCTTGTATTTCCATTTCGAACTTTTCCTCTGACTATCCAGAGAGGTTCGGATTGCCTGGCGCACTTTCGGCCTCCTACCAGAACCTTTCTGAGTGGCAAGGTAGCCCGCCATATTCCTACCTGCTGTAAGATTCGAAAGCTTGATGGCTTGTGAGAAGTATTAGGTGCGGGGTATGGTAGGATACCACGGCTTTTTCAGGGACCGATCATAGTCTCTTCTAGTGGAGAGGAGGTTTCCCATCCCTTATATCTACATGTTAGTTACTTCTCTCTTACTCCCTTCTTCATAGTCTTCTTTCTCCCTCGACTCTCTTTCTTTGCCAGCGGTGTTCTCCCCTTCACTATCAAGCATCCTTCTAAGGCACGAAAACAGCGCGAGTGATAGCAAATTCCATTATGCGTTCGACCTCAGCACATTTCCTTATCCGCGTTTGTGAACTTTCTGATCCCAATTACCCTTCGCTTCACATTTTACTTGTGGACTCAGCATGCAGCCTCTACGACCATTTCTGCCCTAATAGGCTACAGGTCTATTGAGTCCCCGGACAGAAACTTCGACACCTTTGGGGGTGATGAAATGGAGGACCATCTTGAGTCAGACATAGAGCCAGAGGTGCCCCCGCTACAGAAGGTGGAGCCTTACTCAGTGGTGACAAGGACACTATGTGAGATACCTTCAAGCTAAAGCTTGCTATTAAGCAAGATCCTCTCAAAGAGACAACGCTCCAGGGAGCCAAAGAAGAGAAGAGAGCACTCTTGCTACTATGGTGACCCTACGACAGCTTATCCTGCTTCTGGGCCTTTTTTGAGGGGACAAAGGAGTCGATACATTCTGCACCTTCCTCTCCGAGAAGGAAAATAAATATAATCACGGTATTATCTTTCTGAGGGTTAGCGAACGGAAGGATCCCCTGCAGTCTTGGGAATGCATTTGACCAATAGGGGATGGTACGTCCGGCCTCAAGGCATTCTCGAGTTGCATCGTAAATTACCAGTCTTTTCGAGTGTGCCGCCTTCAAACGCTACCACCTTATTTTTTCCACTAATAGCACCATGCTGTCCAATGATAAGATGCTCTATCAACATTATGCTTTTGCCAGACGAGAAGTTTCCCAGTTTCTAAGGCGGGACCTTTCTTCTGGATGTGACTGACCATGCCAAAGTGAGTCTGCTTCAGACATTCGATGGGTCTCTTGTACAGGTGAAACGGTTTTTGCTTTATATTATGAACTTCATGAAGAGAGTTGTCTATGCCGTGGTAGGGCAGGTAGTACTCTAGAATTTTATGAAACTGGTGATGAGGGGTATTCAAATGATGAATATTGGTGAACAAAACAAACTTTTGGCAGAAAAGTAAAATTCTGATTGATCTAACCTACATCAATTTGAAGTTAAAATATTGTTAGTTCTGGGTCATTTACTATATTTTATTTTTTTTAGTTACCCTTTAAAGATTAAATTTACCGTTTTCTTTTATAAATACATTTATGTAGTCTGAAAAATATTTGTATAAAAAAATGTAAATGACCTTTAATTTAGTTTGGTCTAACTCGAAAAATTGCAAGTAGCTAGTACTAATTACTCAGTTGAAAGCAATATTTCAGTAGTGTTGCTAGTTCTGGTAACTATTGTAACTAATAACTGTTTATAGAGCATTTACATTTTATTTGAATGCTAGTAAAGGCTGCGGATCATTTTAGAATAACATATAATTATTTGGCAGAGATTAATTATTATTCAAAGTGCCATTTTTTTATTTAAAGATATACCTGCGATTACTGTGACAATGGCGAAAATCAAGACAAGGTCCAAATCAAGTTCTCATCTGACTAGTTTTGTTTGGACTGGGCAAGAGCTGATGGTGTCTGAGTTACCAACAATAAGAGATATTTTGAGGTACGGCATCTACCTGAGTGAGCAAAGTGAAGATGACCGGAGAAACTATGAAGTAGACCAGCTGGTAAAAGACATGTATCAGGGCTTGATTAATCAGTGGACCAAAGCTAATGCTCTCTTCAAACCACCTGTTGTAAATCAAAAGGTCACAATACTATCAAAGCTTAAGGAGGTGTGGAACGAGGCAGTAAAAGTTTCCCTTGGAAAGGAAAAATTGAAGTAAAAGAGAGGTTCATTGCAAAACTAGATAAGTTATTTGATATATTGACATGCAAATGTCAAAACTCCAGTTGTGGGGGAGTAGGTTGTAATGGCTGTGATACTGAAACCCACATTAACTGTTGTTGTAGTTAAGAGAAAAAATACCTACTAAGGAAGTGGCCTTTATTAAAGGACAAAAGAAGAAGAGCTTCAGAAAGGAAAGAAAAAGAAAGGATAGCAGAAATAAAGAGAAAAGGTAAGGAGGGAAGCGCTGTTTAGCAGAAAAAGCAGCAAGAAAAGAAATCGAGCCTTTTTGGGCAGAAGGATTTGGAGGCAGAATATCCTGATGGTGACAATAGTTTGGGTGATGAAGTAACTTTTGAAACTATCCAAGAGCCGGAATCCTCCTCCAGAAATAGAAGGAATTATGATGAAATTTCAAATATTGCTCTTGCTAGTATAAGGTCTGGTGTCGGATTGAGACTAATTATGGCTATAGCAACAGCAGCTTTAATAGATGCTAGATTAATTACTGAGGAAGATACAAGTAAAGTAATTGATAAGAATAAAGTTAAGAGAGCAGAGGAAAAGCTAAGGACAGTTATTGAACATGAGGTTGAGGAAAGCTTAAAGAAGGATGGGGGAATTTCTTGTGTTCTCTTTGATGGAGGAATTAATGTGAGAAATTTTCTGATGGAGGCAGAGGGAAGTGAAAAATTGTTTCAAGAAAAAAACAAAAGAGGAGCATTACACTGTCATCAATGAGCCTGGGAAAAATTACCTCTTCCTCTTTGTCCCAGAAAAAGCTACAAAAGAATAATCACATGCAGATAAGATCGCTAAGGCTATGTTTGGATGGCTGAGGGAAAGGGGTTTGGATAAAAGCTTAATGGCTATTGGAGGAGACTTCCCGAATGTAAACACACGTGTAAATGCTAGATTAATGCGAAAAATGGAGTTCCATTTGGGCAGAAAGCTTGTTTAGATGGTCTGTAACCTGCACACTAGGAAACTCCCTCTCCGTCATCTAATTATTAACCTGGCTGGCCCAACACTATCTGACAATAGATATTCCGGACCAATAGGAAAGCTCCTTGACTCTGTTTCAGACTTGGATATCAACCCAAATTTCACTCAAATATCTTTAGGTCTTCCTCTTACCAAGATAACTCAGGAAGTGGTGCAAGATCTATCCACTCATCAACACTACGGCTATAGAATTGTATCGGCAATTAGAGATGGAGTGCTACCTACAGGGCTTTCTCTATTGGAAATAGGGCCAGTAAACCACAGTCGCTGCCTGACAACAGCTAACAGACTTCTTCTGCTATAGGTGTCAAAGCATGAGCTGAAAGGAAAATCTGTGAGAATCTACGATTGATTGTTAAGTTCATCATTGGTGTATATTACCCATGCTGGTTTAATGTTCAGATTATCAGATTAAGCACTCTTGGACCAAGGTACCTAGGCACATTCTTTATCAACTTCACTGCCTTAAGTCTCAGAGGAAGGAGGTATTGGATATTGTTTTGCTAACTATTAAGATATCAGCTTGGTATGCATACAGTGAAGCCATCCTCCAAACCCTCCTATGCTCTGAAAATCAGGTGAAGAGAACTGAAGTGAAAATAATCCAGACGATCAGGGAAAAAGGGGACCCAGATACTTAAATTTGTAGGGAGTCGACTTGCGAGAGTAGAGGATGCAATTAGCTTGTCAAAGACCACGGTTTTAAGTCTTCTCGAAGAGCCCAATCACTTCAGTTCTTAAAAGCTAGTAGTTTTGGGTAGATATGATGGCCGATGGAAGAAGGTCTACAGTCTCGGGGGGAATTACAGCCAATACACGAAAGAATTTAGTGTTCTCCTTTATTCCTGAAATATGAAACTAGGCTTCCATAATATGGAACCAACCTGCAACTGCTGCCTCATTTAAGATAGGTGGCTTGATGGTGATAGCGTTTAAAAACTCCGTCTCTCCTTGTTTTGCCTGTCGATGGCTGGATGCGTCCATTTCTGCGTCACTTTCACTCTCCGGAAGAAAGAGAGTCACCGGTTTATGGGTGGTGGGTGAGGAGATCATGTTATTTGTTTGTAAAGAGGTAACAAATTTGTGGGTTCGTGCTTGGTAATTATAAGTGGTTGTAATAAAGATGCCTCGTTACTATTGCACTACTCAAAATCACCCGTCTAGAACAGTGTGTGAGAAAATGTTCCGATAAAGATGATTCACCGGGTAACGATGGCCATAAGTGGTGGGCATACTTTATGTCACTGTTGAATTGGTTCTGAATCCTTATCCACTTTATAGTTTCTTACGAGGGATTATGCATTAGGCTGGGCTTATCAAAGGTGTCTTCATGATTAGGGTGAAAAAAAGATTTCGAAAGTTCGCGCAAAAGAAAATAACTTTACTCTTGAATTGGCCTACTAAAAGGGGAAAGCGGAAACGTTGCGAGTTCTTTTCTGTCAGTTAGCAGGCTTCTGTTTTACGAGAAGTATTAAGTCTAAAGGCAGCAGGATTTTGGCGAGTTAACGGAGCTTTGTGATGCTATTAAGGGACTGATTGATTTTCTGATTAACTGATTCTCATTTACTGATTGACTACTGAATTTTTGACTTAATGATCGAATTAATTAACTGCCGAATTGAATGTCTGTCGCTCAATCAATTTCTCTCTCTCTCTCTATATATATATATATATATTGTCTGCCGTCTTCAAGAGGCGTGACCTTGACTTGTCCGTGGGGAGGTCTTAGTGATCTAATTTGTTCGTTTCTTCCACCCGTTGGGTGAAGTTCCGACAGCTATGTGTATATGTTAAAGGAATATGGAGTTTGGACTGGTTAACGGCAAAGTTAACCTAGATAACAGTAATTAACCCAGCTTTAAACGAAGAAGGAATATTTTGAAGAGTGCACATTAGCTAGAGTGGGTTTCGTCGGGAGAGTATTTTAAAAACAGAAAACGAGAATCGTCCCAAGTAAAAGCGTGAACTGAGGTAACCGATAAGTTTCAGGACAAGACATGATTGTGATTATTAACCTTGGTTTATTTCTTGAACTTAACAATGAAACAGAACATAAGTATAATAAAGAGTAAGGAGAAAACTGGAAACACACAAATGTAGTATAGTAATTATGAATGAGTGCAAATTAAGTAACTATTTGTTTGAGTGATTAATTATGTGGAAAATATTAACCTTAGAGATTATAAGTGATAATTTTAATGTTATACCCACTGAATATGACGTACGAACTATAACCTCGGGGGGGAACTGGAAATGCCAAGAAAAGAGGGAATTACATTCTGAACACTTAAGACATTCGAATAAGCTGATTAATAGGAAAGTTATTATTAATGACCTTATCCGGCGTGTAGAGAATGCACAAGTGGGTTGTAAGTGCGAGAGAAGCAAGGAAAGAGAGAGAGGTCGACACTGATTTGTTGTTTTAAAATGCGTCAGACAAGGGTTGTGATTGGTTGAAATCGTACATTGTTTGGGGTAAACAATATCTAAATGTCGTAAATAATATTAAGAGCAAGATGCATAGTCTCTTAGACGGGGAAATGCCAACTAAATTTTTAGGAACTTTTGTAGGAGCTAACACAGATGTCAGCTGCTACCCTTTTGTACCTACATATTTCCCATGTCTCAGATTTATCTTAATTATTTGGAATTGCCAAGAAGTTAGACACAAGATTTACATACGAAATAATAGCTAGATTTTCGGTCTGGCTTTAAATGCCTCCTTTCAGGCATTGGCAATTAGGCAACAATTTGATTTCGTTTTTCGGTATAATTTTATGTTCACGTACATTTCACCGCTAGACAACTTCGATGCTGCTGACTACCGCCCAGTCTTGACACAGTGTCCGGGGCCCTTTTTATTTATCGAAGGTTTGAACGCTATGCCCCATCTCTGTGGGGAGTAAACGAATAATCGTAGATACTAGTTCTTTGTTGATCTTATAGAAGAACTTCTGGATGATTTCAAGTATGTATGTTTTCTAAGAATCGCTTCTTTTCCTGTCTTGATCTTTCACTGTGGTCTCCACACAAACAACCGATTTTGGGTGTGAGGTAGTCGATGCCCATTCATGGAAAGTGCTTTTTGCAAGGCCTTCCTTCATGTAAAGTAGTACGCCAAGGAGTTTTTAATCTTGAGGAGGCCTAGGGGTTGGAAAGGTGCAGGAATTTGTTGTCCCGCATGGAATTTTCTTTTATTCTCTTTTTCCCTTTGTGCATCAAAGGTATCGCCACGGCGCTGCAAATAGAGAGAGAGAGAAAGAGATTATGAGAAAGAGAAAGAGTGTTTGAGGTATATGAACAGACAAAATGGGGGAAGAAAAAGAAAGAGAGATATAGAGACAGAACAAAGGGAGGGAAGGAGGGAGACAAAGGGATATTAGAGGGAGAGAGAATTGAAGGAGGTTTAAGCACTTGTACTTTTCAAGAAATCCCTGCAACAATTCTGATAGCATATTCGAATTCACCTCGCTATAAAACTGAGACTTAATGGAGACAACTTGCGACACTTATACAAGGTCTACTGAGCAAAAGTCGAGTGCTCTCACTTATTCTGATTCATGACCTTACGAACTTCAAAACTTTCAATAATTCCAGGAATAACCTTAGGAGGACCTTGGCAATTATATCATTCGAAAGGGGATTTAAAACAACAAAGTGGTTTCAAATTTTGTTAGAATCGGCCGAAGAGTTACAATGTTATGACCGAAAAAATTTAAATGCAAAACGGAGACCGACCGACATAGTGAGATATAGAGTCGCCAGCAACTAAGCTCATGCAACTAAAAATACTGAATAACTTAAAGATCAGATCATTCCAATGAGCAGTACTTTGTATAGTATATAATTGAATGTACTTAAGGGAGTAGAAGTCCTAATCTCTTTGGATGAACCTTATTTGACCAGATTGATATCGCGAATGACAAAGGATTTCTATGAACGTAATAGTTTTAGAGTGTTGATGTTATGGTTTAAAACTAATAATCTAAGACGTAAAATAATAGTGTAAGTCTTAAGTGTCCATTTTAAATTACCCCACGGGCAGAATTTTTGCATGTCAGAGGCTTCTCACGGACATAAACGAGCTTCGGAGATAGAGTCTGTATTTATACGACTGTATGTGTACAACTGAACTTGTATGCATACATTTGAACAGACAAATTCATATATATATATATATATATATATATATATATATATATATATATATATATATATATATATATTTACACTTCCGGGCCCAAATAAAGGTCGTTCACTGAGTTTTAATACATTGTATGTTTTCTGTCACTAATTTGTTTCAGAATCCTTTAGTTTAGAGCAAACTTATATGGTAACATTCCGTAGTGTCTCTGTGCAGGCATCTGGAGGTAGTGTGATGGTCTGGGCTGTTTTACCTGGGCTTGACATGGATCTGCAACCCTCTGCAGCATCAAGATGAAGTTCCGCGAGTATTTGCAGATCTTTGGATAATCAAGTTCACCCCCTCAATGGATTTCTTTTTTCCTAATGGCGATGGAATGTTCCAGGACAATAACGCGCGTATCTACCATTCTAACATCGTCAAAGATTGGTTCACCCAGCATAAGGGATCATTTCGCCATATTGAGCGGCCACCACAGTCCCCAGATTTAAATCCCATAGAGAATTTATGGGATGAGCTTAGAGGGACCTGCTTGCCTCATCGCCTCTTCCATCATCATTGAACGATTTGGGTCTACGGCTAAAGGAATTGTGACCGAAATTGAAGTTACAAATAATGCAAAAGCTTGTGGAATCAATTTTAGGTAGGATGAGAGCTGTAATTCTATTGACAGGAAGTCCAATAGCTTATTAAATAATTATTACACTGAAACTTTATTTTGGCCAAGCAGTGCATATTCGAATTTCAAATATATGCAAATAGATTCATAGCTCTTTAGAAAGGATTTTTTCCAAATTTCTAGAATAAGCAATGGAATCGAATTCGATGTATAAGAGGCGATTTTCGTCATATGATTGTTTTTGCTCTCAATTACTACATCTCAAAATATTACAACAGCATGGAGTATCACATTTGGAATAAAAGTAATTGAATATACAACAAAATTAATCAATATTATTCGAGTAAATAATTAAAAGTCTACTCCAGTTACGTGCATTTGAACTTCCTCTCCAAACTGTAATGATTGAACTAAGTAGGCCATTAGCACATATTTTATGTTCTCTCGTCTCTCTATCACCATCAGTTATTTTCTCTTCCACTCACCATCCGTTACTTTTCTCTCTCCATAACCACCAGTTACTCTTCTCTACCCATCACCACCCCGTTACTCTCATCTACCCTGCACCACCGTTACTCCTTTTTATCCATTACCACCCATTACTCTTTTCTACCCTCCACCAGTGTGACCCTTCTTTGCTTTGCACCACCGTGACTCTTCTCTATTCTGCACCACAGTGGCTCTTCTCTACCCTGCACCATCGTTACTCTTCTCTACCCTGCATTACCATTACTCTTCTCAAACCATCACTCCCCGTTACTCCTCTCTACCCTGCCCTTCTGTCCCACCTACATCCTTGTTGACCTTCTCCATCGTCTACACACTCACCTTTGTCGGAAGCTGATGAAGTTCCGACTTTATTATCGCCTACGGAGTTAGAATTTCCCTAATCTTATTTGGAACGGCGTCTGTTTTCCAGTCACGCCTTTTTGCCTTTAGATCTTTTTGCATTCATCTCTATCAGCACTCTACGGGGGAAGGGGAGGGGGCGATCGTGTTTTGGAGTTCCGGCCAAAAATTTCTTGGTAAACAATTTGGGTCGTTGGAAATTTCCAAATGTTTTTTTTAGTTCCGCGTTTTCGCCGTAATTTAAGATAATCTTCGAGATTCTGCTTCGACATTTTCACCCGAAAAACACAAATGCGTCCAAGACCACGATAAAATAGTCACATTATCATTATTACTCTTGCTTATTATTATTATTATTATTATTTTTTATGGTATAAGTCGGAAGACCGATGATATCATAAAATTTCTCTTTCCATACGCAAGAAAATTAGGTTGGATTTTATTAGTTTATTATACAAATGATAATGTAAGATGCATAAATAATACGAGTATATAAGATCATTAATCCGCGAAAACGGTAGTATCGAAGAATAGTAGTTTCTAATCAGAGAAAAGTTTTAAACTTGGGCGAATCTATAAAGTAAACAAATGAGTGGCCATATTGAATGAAGATTAACAAGATCCGCAAGATCAAGTTATACAAAATTACAAGGAATACGGTTAATCGCATGATGACGTTGCAGTTCATACTACGCAGACACCAACCTGTTCATAGGATAAGATATGTGGCGGCGATAACCAAGTAGTAACTTTTTCGCCACTGGATATCGATCGATAGTATCTTCGCCGGGAATATGTTGAAAGAAGGTACAAAGCGGACGAAGGAATTAAAGAAATGATAAACTTGGAACAGAGAATGGTTGTGTCGTAGAATTAGGCAGTTATCGCCTAATTCTCGATTCCTTCGTTTGTTCGGGCAAGGACTACGACAGCCCCAAATAATAATTGGAATTGAATTTCGTTGAATGCGCGGCGTTTTTGTTATTTGAATACTTTAAATATGGTTGGGCGGTATTGGTCTTATTTAATTAGGCTTTGCTGGTTGGAGGACTTAAACAAGAATTGCAAAAATAATCTTTAATTACACAACAAAACATATAATACAATTCAGGCAATGGCTTCGCAACTTTCCCCTACGGGGGAGCTTGCGCTTCGCTACTAAGATTAAAATTTAGAATCTAAAAAAAAGTAGCCATGGTTGAATTTTTATAAATTTTCTGAACTTCGTCAATTATAATAATTTTAAAAAGGAACTCTAAACTAAATTTCCCTCCCTTTCAAAATATCACGTTGCTAAAATATAGTTATAGAAGAAAATATATAAAAATAAATTTTATGAACTAGACCATTTGTAATTCTTTGGGTTTTAAAAAAATTCTTAAAATTTCAATACTTATATTTATTTCTGAACTTCACCATTTTGTTTTTTGATATTATAAAATAATTATTAGAAATAACTTGATAAAAAACATAAGTCATAACCAAACTAAGATGAAATTATTATTCAAATACTAAAAAAAATCCCTTCTTAAATTATAGAGTTAGTGCTAATGATAATTACACTCTCTAGTTAGGAATGAATTCAACAATGCGAAAATTATCGATAATTAACAATAATTATTCATGCCGAAGGGCTCAATACTCCTAGTACTAACAAAATAAGGTTTAAGAAGAAACTACGAATGGAATTCTAGCCTTAGGGGCAAAATAATTTACTTTAGTTATCCGAGATGACTCGGGAGGAGACTACTAGAGGAGCCTAGTCGGAGGCATCGTACCACATCAACGAGGAAAAGAAAAGTGTAAATATTTTACTATTTTGGGCAGTTACCACAAGTAGACGCTCGGGTAAGATTCTCCAAGTAGACGCTCAAAATGGGAAGATTCTCCTGTAGACGCTCAGAGGGAAAACTGCTGTGGGGCTGAGATTGTGCGCTTCTTCTGGACAGGTCCTTCGATCCTGACGCCGTTGTTCCAAATAAGATCACAGCTGCAGGCCGGTATGATACCGTGTTCTCTAGCTTGAGGATATGCAACGTCAGTGGATGATTCCACGTACGTATTAAAAGAGACCGCCGAATACCTTCTGTATTTTCCTGGGCTTGGCTCACCCGGGATCAACGTATAGACAGCTTACCACGACGACACGGTGTCTTGTGCAAAGGAGGGGGGGGATGTTACGTCATTGAGACTCTTCTTTGTACGAATTCTGACAGAATACTTCTACGATTAATTTTGTGACGGAGGAATATATAGGCGTTCGCCGGAACTCCTATATTTGCTAACGGAAGGAATTAAGCCCTGCCTCACCGCTTCGGCGTTTATAGCCCAGCGGCAGGGTTTTAATTGTCCAACTGAACCGAAGAAATTCTGGGCTAATCTCGCCAGAAGTTTGCCGACGAGCGTTGGGCATTGTTCTTCCGGATAACTCTCGTTTCGCACGACTCCTTTAAACAAAGTCTTACTCGATCTCTCTTTCTTCGACAGGTTGCATTAAGTGAAAATGCAATGTATGTTGGCAGACGACTTCCCTATGCACCCAGTGGCGTAGCTAAGGGGGGACGAGAGGCCACAAATTTCAAAGTTACCTCGGGCCTCCAATTGTGAGGTCTCAAACGAGTTTCTCATCGCCCTTTTGAATGAAAAAATTAGTTAATAAAATGCTTTAATATAGAATCCGATAAAAATATAGACAAGTATTAGCTCAAGAATTAGTTAAGTAAAGTATAAGAAGTTACTTAAAGTGATATCTTTGTTATGCCGTTGCTACAAGCTTTGTTTTTTAATCAGTCTAAATAGGAGTTTCCAATTTTTATGTTTCTCTGTATTCTTTTGGGCATTTTTATAGCTCCATGAGCTGTGTGGATCCTTAAAAATTAAGAAAAAAATATTGCAGGAGTTGTTGTTTCCATGTCATTCATGATATCAAGCATTGGTATGTTAGGGGCCCCTAAAAGAGATAATGCTCCCGAGCCCCAAAGTCGCTAGCTACGTCACTATATGCACCTTTGGCCCAAAATATATGAAATCTTTAATACAAATTTTATAAATTATCATATTATTCATATATATATATATATATATATATATATATATATATATATATATATATATATATATATATATTTATAGAGAGAGAGAGAAAGAGATAAGAGAGATAGATAGAAATTTGGGGGTATATATTACCAAATTCTTTCGAGGTAACTACTTTATAGCTTGAGTTACCAATTTCACAAGCTTGTGGCCGGTTGGTTCCTAGGTATATGAATGGCGAATTATCTGATTTCAAAGATGATTCTTCAAAGATACCCTTATTGTTGGCTCGGCTTACCGAAGGCTTACGGGTAATCGAGGTAAAGAAGGACTTTGAGAAAGGACGGTCAAAAATATACCTCTATTCTAATAAGGGACTATTGAAGAGACAAGCGACACGTCAATAAGTGCTTTGCGGGCGACAAGAAGGTTTTCTTATTCAACACAAGTATTAAATTCTAGAGCGACAAGACTGAGGCGAATGTAAAGGGGGTTCCGTAACACTAAGATGAGAACGAATTAATCTTAATGTCTTAATAATTATCCTAATAACAATGCTTAATAATAACACTTCTTATTGATTGCCTATATCTACCCGTTGGATTGGTAGTGCCAAAAAGACTAAGCAACAGGTAGTCAACAGGAGATGGTATTTTCCGATGTTGTAACTATAGCGTGCCTTTTCTACTAGATTGAATAAATTAAACGTCAACGTTTTGTAAAAAAAGAACTCTCTTGTAATTCCCGTGAAAATGAAGTTTGCCTCTGGGAGCGTCCAGGTTTCATTCGATAGAGCTGCGATTCACAAAGTTTATGAGTAAAGTAACAGGGATTTTCAGAAAGAATGCGTCCAAAACTAGAGAACGATGAATGAGTATAAATGCACTCATAACCATAAAATAGCATACCTTACTTTCATGGCGAGTGAAAGCAATAAATAAAAAGATGTATGCATGTCCTTTTTTTTCGAAAGTCGTCGGTTTTGGAACCTTAGCCTTCTCACCGAGTACCTTCCATAGATTTAATATCAGGTTTAAATTAAGGCTATTTGTACGCCAGCTCATCATGTCGTTATTTCCATTATCTAACAACGACTTCACCATCTCTTCTATGGGGCAGGGAGCATTATTCTGTATGGAAATGAGCTCATGTACTCCAGATGCTCGAAGAAATGGAATCGCATGTTCCTAACCAGATTCTTTTATACCGCTGCGTTTAGTTTGCTGCGTAACTAAACGAGCGGAGAAATTCCAGCGCTTCTAAAAATGATCCACACCATAACCTGCCACCTCCAAGTTTAACTTTTCTTTCTTTATTTTTGCTTGTGAGACTCAATAACTCACCTGTATGACGCAGTATATGCTGTTTCACAGCTGACAAAAAGAAATAATTTCTTTCAAAACTGATAAACACATTCTTACTTTTTAGCGGTTCACAGGGCATGTTTATTAGCGAAAACCAACCTTGCCTTTTTATTCTGTTTAATTATGAGTGGTTAATTAGCAGTGCTGAGAAAATCTGACGAGACTCAATGAAGTTCATGTTCTTCTCAACTTGATGCGAAACACCGTCTGTTGTCTCAAATCTGTCCTTCATCGATTTTCTTTACTTTGCATAATCTTCCCTGGGCTTTTTTATTTGAAGGCGACCTGTTTTCTTCGTCTGCTCCGACGACCCTGTTTCCTCATGTATCTTTATTATTCGGGTAATCACACATTTTGACCTATTTTAATACTCTAAATGACAAAAGATGTCTCTACTTCACTCTGCCCATGGACAAACTGCTTTCTAAAATATTTGTTGACCTTAACGCGTCTTACTAACGTGTTATTTGAGTAATACCATCACTAGCAGACATAACTACAGGTTGAACAGTATTTTCAGTCATACATCATGAATTTCCACCTGTGAACTCAAATATATGTTATCGTTCGCTAATAACGGATACATACTCTTCTGATAACTTTTTTTTCATTCACTGCTCTATCAAATGAAACTTGGATACTATCAAAGGCAAATTTCAACGAATATTCTGTGGATCGTGATTGAAATTAAATGAGTATTTTCAAAAACGGTATTGGAAGGTACTGTATATAACAACGAGCTAGAGGAAAACACCTTATATCTTTGAACGATGATATAACAGTGCCCCATTATGTGATTATGTGGGCAAATCCATTATAACTTATAGGGAGGGAGAAAAAATGGAACCTTTTACCTCACGCGTTCGTATCCCATTCTGCAGTCTTTGTCCTCTCGACTGCCGCACTGCTTCGGAAGATTTGATCAAAGGGAGGCTTCGATGAGCATTGGATCCTATGCCTCAGCTTCAATGTGATCATCTTGCAAGAGAGATCCACAGTTGGAATGATGTTCGCGCATTGATGCCTCTTCCCCCTACTTTGCTGCCCATTCATTCGTACCTTTTTTCTGGGTGTTTAACAAACACACAATTGAGCCCCTGTTTTTACCATTATAAACTTCCTTACATTCATATTTTTTCTACCTTTCTTATCATATCTAGGCAAAATTTATTTATTCTTCTTTGTTTTCTCTCTTACCATTATACCCAATCTAAGACACAAGTTCTTATAATGAACGCATCAAATCATTTTAAATTTTTCCTACGTTGTTTCTTTAAAATTCTCTCATTTTCTCTTTCATTTCTAAGTTATTATCTTATTAAAATAAAAATATAGCTGCAGAGCGATACAGGATCGAGGTCGTAATAAAAGAAATAAAACAACCATCGTGGTGCTGACTGCTCGTCGTAGAAGTCAAATTAAGGTTGTTGGAACTTACATGAATTGGGTGGAGACGATAGAATTAGAAACCCTCTTTCCTCCATTGTAAACCACTGACTACACTTAGAAGACTTACTTACCCCCCACCCTCCGCCCCAACCAGCGTGTTTAAAGGCGTCTTATAAAAATAATTTTGGCATGTATAAATTGTGTGAACTGTGAAACATCAGTATAGGGTGAGGAATTTATCTAATATCTATATCTAATGCGATGTTTGAGAGAGAAGGAAGAGGTAGGTGTATGGTTGGATACTGGCAGCGTAAAGAATGTGAAAGAAATGTTTTCCCTTTCTTTTTAATGATATGAAAATCTATTCCACCACCATGTAATATACCATCTGTCAAAGTAAATTCAATTCAAGGTACCTTTTCCTTCCCTTTAAAAGGCTATTCCATTCCTGAAAAACATTCTCAAGAGATCATTTCCTTTCCCATTATTTCCGTTCGCATAACCCAAAAATCACGGTCCTAATTAATCTCGTTGCGGAACGCCGGAAAGAAGCAAAAGTGCTTGATTAATTTTAGCAGCAAATGAATAGCCATGCTAGGAGCATGATTAGTGCGTGAGAGAAGGTTGTCGGGGGACTCGTTGTGGTCGGAGATATGGTAGAGTTTATTAATTTTGTCCAGAAATAACTTACACTTGGTTTGATTTGCTTTGATTTACGCTTTCTCAGCGTTTATCTTGTTCCTCATTTATTTAGCTTCCTCTATTATTTCTCTTTCTATTCCTTTCGTAATTTTCTGATTTTGTTCCATTTTTATGGTTTTTAATTACTTGTTTTATCTTCTGCTTTGTCTATTTTTATCTAATTTTCATAGAATTATCCTGTCTGTTCTAAATTATCATTTTATTTTTATCCAGTTTCCACTGTACCATTTCCATGGTATGGTTTCTTTCCTCTTCTTCTCTTTATTTCATATTTTCGATTTCTATTGTATTTTGCGTTTTATGTTGCTTTCATCTTTGCTTCACATCATTTTTTTTTCATACACTACATTTAAATTTTTATGTATGTATCTTTGTTTTTCTTTATCTTCTTGTTTTTGGGGGTTTATTCTTTATATATTGTTATTGGTTTACTTAGTATTCCATGCTTGTTTAATTTTTCTCTCATTTTTCATGCTACGTTTTATTCAAAGTATATTCTTTTGTTCATTTTTTTGTCTTAATCCTTATATTGTTCATTGTCTCGATTTCCTTTTTATTTCCTCGTCTGTGAAAGAAGTTGGCCTTTTATTTCTCTCTTTTATGGCTACTTCTTATCTTTAAGAAAAAAGCAGAGGAGGGGAAGGTAAGAAGGATCACGCAAGACGGATAAATAGTCTCATCTTTACGATAGGCTGGATTAACTTTCCGTACGTTTACACCTCGAAAACATTGGTCAAAACTTTTGTTTTACAAACAGCTGGAGATGACCCTAATGTTTGTCAGTGTTTCACATTTGGATCAAAGAAAATTACTCCTGGTTCACTCCAAATTGTGGTTATTAAATTTGCAATAAATTAAAGGTAAATCATATCCTCTCTCATTTTAAATTGTCTCTTTGTCTCAATTCTGTCCTTCCAAGCTCGCTGAACTTGTCCATCCATTGAGGATATACAATTAATCCAATCCTTGGGTTACACTTGCGGGCTTCTCGATGATGAGACTTGATCAAGAGGGCAATCTTTTTTTGAGTGGGACTTCACATTGGTATTCCTCATTGGTGAGAGATATCTCTGGTTTTATTCGTAAGACTGAGTTAGGAAGTTTTTCTGAAAGAGATTGGTATGAGAGTGATTCTCTATACCACAGGTCAACTCTTCGATGTGACGAAATGAAGAGCCTCAGGCACAAAACTCCCGCTCGATTCCACTTCTTGTTGATTCTCTATTTTACTCAGGGACTGCTCTACTTCTCTCAATTGCTACATCAATTCTCCTCTTTTCTCGAGATTGAAATATATATATATATATACGTAGATAATCCCCTGAGGGAGGGAAGGGGAGGGGAGGGGAGATGAGTGCCCACCTTTAAGCCTCTTCCCTAGGGCATCATTCTTCAACGTTGTGACCCTTCAAACTTCTGGTTTACGTCGGTGAAAGTGAAATTTCGTCTATTTGGCGAAAATAGTCCTAAACAATAGAAAGAAACAGTGATCCTGTTCATAGATTTTTATTCTAAAGGCTATCACACCCTCCTTTGTTTATATTAACGGACTACGAAATCTGCTGATGGTAATCCTTTTTTTTGGCGAGTGATCTCGAGGATTGTTGGGACATCGGGGCAAAAGGGGATGGGGGGGGGGTAAAGTATCTGACCAAATGGAACGTAACTGTTGACGCTGTGTAACCAAACTAGCGTCTGTTTGTCCTCGCGATATTGATTTCCCCACACCCCGAGTTCGCTGAAATGGCAAACTGTCTCCTTGTCTCAATGTTGCACAGTCCATCCCTACCTCCGAGTTCGGGGAAATGGCAAACTGTCTCCTTGTCTAAATGCTGCACCTTTCATCAGTGACTCTGAGCTCAATGAAATGTCAAACTCTTATGAACCATAGATTGAGACTACTTAGTTTTTATTCTTGCTAAACATTTCCATTTTATCTTCTTTTGCCACTTACTTTTCAGCTTCTTCTTAACTATTTTCTTTCCAGACATCAAGTATCTGAAGCTAGTCGCTAACAAGTTTTAATCTATTCATCTCTAGTCGGGATATGAAAGAGGGTGGGCTGGTTCATCCCTCCCTCTTAACTCCGATTGGGGAGCTAAATTTTAATATTTCTGCGTTGTTATTACCCTTTATTCCTATAACTGTTCCCTTAGTATATTTTGTTTATCTAACCTTTTAATTGCCTGCGATGGAGTGTTAGACAACATCTAGAGGCTTAGATGCTATCTCATCCTCAATAGTAGCTTTATTTACACTATGCTTGAATGTCTGCAAGATAACCTGGAGGTAGATATCTTATTTTCACTTTCACTATTCTAACCATTTTCTTAAAAGATCTATTCTTAAAAAAATATTCGTGTTACAGAACATTTCTTTTGACCTTTAAAGTTGAGGAGGAAAATGTCAAACTATTTCCTTGCCTCAAAACTGCACTGTCAAAGAGTTAAACTATCCGCTTCTCTTACAGTCGTTTTGTCCATTCATACTTCTGCGCTGCTGAATTTTCTGTTTCCATAAATAGTTGGTATCACTACCATTTAAAGTATCATGTGTAAGTATTCGTGCCGTGACCGCGAAGATGTCGACACTGCCTCCTCTTCTGCCACACGGATATGTCTAAATTGTCGTCGTGAAAAGAAGAGTGAACCACAATTTTGCATGACCTGTGTTCAAGGCTGTGTATGCATAAAAGTTTTCTTGTACAGACATATGTGTAACTTGTCGCAAGTAAAACTCTGGTACCTTGAAGCATTGCGATCCATATCTTTTCAAAAAAAATGTCTTGGTCTTTCAAACTAAAGACTGAATGCAAATGAGCGCTGTTTTTTTAAGGAACGACTACTTTATTATTACAAGTAAAGAAATATTTTCGGAGCATTACGCTACACCCTTCAACTATACGAGGTCTGGATAAGTTCTATCTAAGAGATAGTTCTTATATATAAAGAAAAAATACACCAGCAACATAAAAAGAACAAATAATATTAATAACGACAACCAAGAGAGCGAGAGATACAACACGTGGAAGGAATTTTCACAAATGGGTGCTGCCTCTCCCTATTGGTCAGTTGATTCCTATTTAGGATGTAATGATCGATTTGATGACCTAGTTGAACCTGAAATTCCCTTTAGAGAAATTAAAATTTTGGAGGAAATTAATTAAAGCTTTCTCATCTGCCTCAACCAGTCATTCGTGGCATAAATAAATTCTGCTTTATCCAAATTGATGCTATTATTAGTGGAACTCACCTGTTTAAATAAAGCTTTCGACTCGTTTTCTTTGAGTACAGAATATTTGTGTTAGTAAACCCACCTGAGATACGCTACGTCCAGTTTGTCCTATGTACATTTCAACCCAATTTATAAATGGAATTGTATACACACCTTTTTTATAGAGATGGGGGGCGAGACTCATTTTTAATTAGCTCATTTTAAGAGAATTTATGAAGATAAAGACTACTTTAGATTAGGACTTTCCAAAGGGCTATTAATACGTTTAATGGAGGGATTGAAGGAAGAATAATACACTTAGGTTGTGGGCCATTCCTGCTATTGGGGGTAGGGATTTATTCTATTGTTCCGAGGTTTTAAGTTAGGATAAATTTTTTTTCTGGCTTATAAATTATTATTATTATTATTAAAGTTCCAAGCCACAACCCCAACTGGAAGAGCAAATAGCTATAAGCCCAAGGGCCCCAGCGGGGAAAGAAACCTGGTATGGAAAAAACGAAACAAAGATTAAGAAAAACATAATAAATAAATAGAAAATTAAAAAAAAAAATTAAATGCTATAATGTTAAAAATATTATAATATTATATATGTGTGGATAATGAATAAAATATTAAAGTTATAAGTTTCTGTTAATTAAAAATGTATTAGCACCCACTTTAAATTTCTGAAGTTCCAAGGACTCAACAACAACACTAGGAAGTTCATTCCACAGTTTAGTTGTGTTAGGAATGAAACTTCTTGAAAACTGTGTTGTGTTGAATCTCATAGGCGTAAAGGCCCTACTATTGGCATTTAGTACACCTCTGGTAACTCGTTGAGGGGCATATAAATTGGGCAGATCGTGATGCAGTGGATGATCTGCATTGTTAAAAATTTTATATAAGATGCATAAGGAGCTTATTGCTCGCCTGTGCCACAGATCAACTTTGAGGTCAGGAATTAAAAATTTTATTGCTCTCAAATTTTTATCTAATAAATTAAGATAAGAGTTGGCTGCCGAACTCCAAACAGGGGCGCAATATTCAAAACACGGAAGAATAAAAGCATTAAAACAATTTTTAAGAACAGTCTGCTCTCCAAATACTTTGTAAGATTTCTTCAAAATGCCAATTTTTTGAGCAATAGAGGAGGAAATAGATCGAATGTGATTCTCAAAAGTAAACCTAGAGTCAAGCATAACTCCAAGCAACTTAAAAGAATCACATATGGAGATGGGAATGTTATTTATTAAAAGATCTGGATGGGGAGGATCTAGTGTTCTGGATCTGCTAACAATCATACTCTGGGTTTTCTTTGCATTTAACTTCATGCCCCATGAAGTGCACCAAACATTTATCTTAGCCAGATCTCTATTTAAAGACTCTGCAACCGATGCTCTCAACTCAGGAGATGGGACTGGGGCTATTAGAGTAGCATCATCAGCATAGGCTATAAGTCTATTTTCCAGTCCAAACCACATATCATGGGTATATAATATAAACAGTAGAGGACCAAGAACACTGCCTTGTGGTACACCAGATAGCACCTCTCTCTCATCACTAAAATTATTGTCAACATAAACCTTTTGATGTCGATTTGTTAAAAATTGTTCAATAATATTTAAATGCGCTTCAGAAATAAAAAAATGCAGGATATGAGAGGTAATAAAAGATGTTTTGAATATTATCAATTCCACTATGAATGAATTTAGCATCACATAATTTGCAGTACGAAAGAACATGGTCAAGAAATCCATGTTACCCTCGCCCCTAAAAAAACGACACCTGAAGGGGGAGGGGGTACAAAAAAATTAACACAGACCTCGGCACTATTCAAATTAAGTCTCATATATGTATATTATTTATTTTATTGACACCACCCAGAAATTTTTGATTTGCGTGATATAGGCTTTATAACTTTTATATTTTCACATATCTTTATCCCAATCCTCGTCTGTATGTATATGCAACAGTAAAAGTGCATATCTCCATACATTTATATGAATCCACGTAGTATATGTAAGCATTTCAGTGTATGCTAACGTACAGTAAAGTGTATTCTACCATGTAGGAGTGAAATTCCATTACTACATACGTTTATTAATCTGAATTTCTATAAAGTGAGAATGTATACCTACATAACTTTATATTTTGGTTAAAATATTCTCGAGCCCTACATACACTTTGAATGAATTGACAATTAAATTAATCAAAGGAATTTATGTTCATTTTTAATTAGCTCATTTTAAGAGAATTTATGAAGATAAAGACTACTTTAGATTAGGACTTTCCAAAGGGCTATTAATACGTTTAATGGAGGGATTGAAGGAAGTATAATACACTTAGGTTGTGGGCCATTCCTGCTATTGGGGGTAGGGATTTATTCTATTGTTCCGAGGTTTTAAGTTAGGATAAATTTTTTTTCTGGCTTATAAATTATTATTATTATTATTAAAGTTCCAAGCCACAACCCCAACTGGAAGAGCAAATAGCTATAAGCCCAAGGGCCCCAGCGGGGAAAGAAACCTGGTATGGAAAAAACGAAACAAAGATTAAGAAAAACATAATAAATAAATAGAAAATTAAAAAAAAAAATTAAATGCTATAATGTTAAAAATATTATAATATTATATATGTGTGGATAATGAATAAAATATTAAAGTTATAAGTTTCTGTTAATTAAAAATGTATTAGCACCCACTTTAAATTTCTGAAGTTCCAAGGACTCAACAACAACACTAGGAAGTTCATTCCACAGTTTAGTTGTGTTAGGAATGAAACTTCTTGAAAACTGTGTTGTGTTGAATCTCATAGGCGTAAAGGCCCTACTATTGGCATTTAGTACACCTCTGGTAACTCGTTGAGGGGCATATAAATTGGGCAGATCGTGATGCAGTGGATGATCTGCATTGTTAAAAATTTTATATAAGATGCATAAGGAGCTTATTGCTCGCCTGTGCCACAGATCAACTTTGAGGTCAGGAATTAAAAATTTTATTGCTCTCAAATTTTTATCTAATAAATTAAGATAAGAGTTGGCTGCCGAACTCCAAACAGGGGCGCAATATTCAAAACACGGAAGAATAAAAGCATTAAAACAATTTTTAAGAACAGTCTGCTCTCCAAATACTTTGTAAGATTTCTTCAAAATGCCAATTTTTTGAGCAATAGAGGAGGAAATAGATCGAATGTGATTCTCAAAAGTAAACCTAGAGTCAAGCATAACTCCAAGCAACTTAAAAGAATCACATATGGAGATGGGAATGTTATTTATTAAAAGATCTGGATGGGGAGGATCTAGTGTTCTGGATCTGCTAACAATCATACTCTGGGTTTTCTTTGCATTTAACTTCATGCCCCATGAAGTGCACCAAACATTTATCTTAGCCAGATCTCTATTTAAAGACTCTGCAACCGATGCTCTCAACTCAGGAGATGGGACTGGGGCTATTAGAGTAGCATCATCAGCATAGGCTATAAGTCTATTTTCCAGTCCAAACCACATATCATGGGTATATAATATAAACAGTAGAGGACCAAGAACACTGCCTTGTGGTACACCAGATAGCACCTCTCTCTCATCACTAAAATTATTGTCAACATAAACCTTTTGATGTCGATTTGTTAAAAATTGTTCAATAATATTTAAATGCGCTTCAGAAATAAAAAAATGCAGGATATGAGAGGTAATAAAAGATGTTTTGAATATTATCAATTCCACTATGAATGAATTTAGCATCACATAATTTGCAGTACGAAAGAACATGGTCAAGAAATCCATGTTACCCTCGCCCCTAAAAAAACGACACCTGAAGGGGGAGGGGGTACAAAAAAATTAACACAGACCTCGGCACTATTCAAATTAAGTCTCATATATGTATATTATTTATTTTATTGACACCACCCAGAAATTTTTGATTTGCGTGATATAGGCTTTATAACTTTTATATTTTCACATATCTTTATCCCAATCCTCGTCTGTATGTATATGCAACAGTAAAAGTGCATATCTCCATACATTTATATGAATCCACGTAGTATATGTAAGCATTTCAGTGTATGCTAACGTACAGTAAAGTGTATTCTACCATGTAGGAGTGAAATTCCATTACTACATACGTTTATTAATCTGAATTTCTATAAAGTGAGAATGTATACCTACATAACTTTATATTTTGGTTAAAATATTCTCGAGCCCTACATACACTTTGAATGAATTGACAATTAAATTAATCAAAGGAATTTATGTTCAGAATAATGCGGAACGTATTTTCTTTCTTTATAGATAATTTATCTCTCGAACTAGATGCTTTGATGTTTGGATGTGAGGTTGGTAGTGAAGTGGAGTAGATTAAACTCTCAATTTTCAAGGGTAATTTTTTATTTCAAATTCATTTAATGAAATCAATTATGAAGATTTTAATTGAGAAACCATTTAAGGGAAGGTGAGTGAAATCTCCTTTTGATTAAGTGAGGTACACTCCAAAGAGTTATTGTTTTTTGACTAATTATATCTCAGCAAACCGTGGACGATATTTTAACATAATATCAACAGCAAGATCCTTTTCAATTATATTAAAAAAGGAAGCTATATCTTCAAAACCTTTCTTACTTTTACTAAAAATAAAGTTGTATAAACCAAATTTTATGACCATTTTATTTGTTTTGACAAATTAAATGACCTTTTCGCTAACAACGTGTTTACTAGTTAATCGGAGTCTCTTTTTCGTAAATAGATATGCTTCGTTTCGCCTCATTATTGTCAAGTTTCTCCAATGATTGTAATATTTTGAGTTTTAATTGACGTGCTGTCTATTTTATGCGTTCCATACAATAAACTTTGTTTATCAGCGACTGAAAATTCGAATAATATAGTGTGTTATGTTCTGGGTGGAGGTTTCAGGCGGCAAGTTCTTCTTGATAATAAGGTTGGGGGTATTATCATTCAGAAATGCCTGGATGGCCAAAAATTTTGATACTACAATATTCTTACATATAAGAAAATTAATTGAACTAATCAAACTTTGCACTTTGTTTTGGTAAGTTTATACTATAATTCGAAGGTGAAATATACAAAAAATATAACCGAAACCAACTTTATACAGTCAATAGATGCACGCAGTTAATATTTACAAGGATGTCCCTTGTTATTCAAGACTACTTCAAATTGTATTGGCACGGTAGAGACCAAATTTGCTATGATATTTTGATTGCTATTGCTCCATTTTTGGTCAATAGGTACCAAAAACTGCTTGAAATCGAAGGCTTTCTCTTTATCGACAGCCAGTTTGATTATAATCGCCCACAAATAATAAATGATCTGAACAACCAGATACACAGAACCCATCCTCACCATTATGTATTGCAGGAAAGGAATATGGAGGCACTCGGCGGTAGAATTACTGCCGAAGAACTCTCGGAAACCTTAAAATCCTTTCGTCAACGAGCACCAGAGTGTACAGGACTGACAAGGAGAATTTTATTCAATCCCCGCCTAACATACTTCTGGGACTCATGAATATCATGAATGCGTACCTAAACGTGGGTTACTTTCCTGACCACTGGAAGGTAGCAAAAATGATATTCATTCCCAAAGCCGGTAAGCCACCGGACAGTCCAGCTAACTTCAGGCCTATATCTCTCTAAGAATTTGCGGGGAAGGCTTTGAGAAGATATTGTACAACAGGGTGAATATGTTGCTCGAGGAAATTAATTCTCACAACAACTAACAACATGGCTTCCGAAGAAAGCAAGGAACAGACACGGCGCTAGCCGTGATCACTGAGAAGTTGGCAAAAGTAGGGGCATAAAGAAATCATGCAAATCTGGTACTTTACGACGTCAAAGAGGCCTTTGACAAAGTAATGAGGAGAGGCAGGCAATACAAAATCTTAGAACTAGGCCTCAATCTCATACTTGAAAGGATTCTAAGCGATTACGTAATGGAGGAGAGAGCGTTTGTGAATATTAAAGGTTTCAATGACCCCGAGTTTGAACTCGAAGCAGGGAGGTCACAAGGTGTGTGTATAGGTACCTTACTTTACAACATATACACCATCGACCTTCCCCAACCTCTGACTGAAGGCTCGTTATACGTACAATTTGCGGTCGATATTACGATGATCTGTGCGACACCTTATCGGAATGTGAATTATATGGCACTGAGTACGGTGGTCGAAATCGAAAACATCAACTCTTTCGAGAAAAGATGGAAGATATCTACCAATGCCCCAAATTCCATGTAATTATACTATTACGACGGATCCTCACAGATATCCGTGTGAGGGGGTGCACGCATCCCATACAACACTCCGGGCACGGTTCTACGACTTGTGGAATGCACGGAGTGATTTGGAGAATTTTTCAGATGCCTAAACCTGAGTACCTTCAACAAACTAAACATCTACAATGCATGCATTCGATCCACTTTCCTGTATCCACCGGTCCCTATAAACGTGAGTCCCGAGGTCCTAGTCCTTAAAATGCAAAGGGTCCAAAATAAGGCTGTCTATATTATAACGAGAACCCTAAGCAGAGAGTGGAGAAGGCAGAGTGAGCTCCATGGTGAGCTGGGGTCAACCCCCATAAACGTGGAGATTCACCCAAGAGCAAGCAAGATCTGGGACAACGTACACCGGCGCCTCCCTCCGGAGGGTGTACTCGAGCATATAGACTTTGCTGACATAGGACACGCGAAACTTTTTAAAAGCAGTAGAGTACTCATTGACAATGACGTAGACCCAATGTTCACTTAGATTTTTACAATACCCAACCAACACAAAGTCAAACACAATCCCCTTTCACTTAATAAGCCAAGTGCGATCAACTCGCCCAAAATATCAAAAACAAAAATTAAATAAAATAAAAATAAACTAAATAAAAAACAAAAAGCAACTCAAAATCGGGATGTAAACAACCCAAATAAAAACAAAAACAAACAAAAATCTCATCATAAAAAGCAGTAGAGATCGAAAAACACTCTGCTATAAAGGCTCGAATACCTTTATATATATATATATATATATATATATATATATATATATATATATATATATATATATATATATATATATATATATATATATATATATATATATATATATATTTATGTATATATATACACAATAAAAACAAAAGAATATATACCAAAACGCAGAGAAAGCCAGAGATACCATATCACCAGTGACCTGTCTTTCATTCTACTTTTCATTTTCGCATTCCTCTCATTTTCCCCCAAATTTCCCCTCTTTCTCCTACTAAAATCACCTACTACTATATTTCTCACTTAATATGTCCAACTCCAAGCCTATTGCGTTTAAACCTGAAAAATTCCCAGGCCAAGACCTAAAAGTTAGATGTAATTTTCAGTATAGAACATTTTTATTTCTTTTACTCTATAAAAAGGTTGGCCATTATGACGAAATATATAGTTGTTACCCCAAATGGGTCCGGAATTTGGCGGAATTGGTGCTGGTGAAAAACGTTTTAGTACTATTCTGAATCCAAGACAGTATTCTTAGGAAAAAATTATTAGTGCTCCATTTTCCTTAGATGGAAATCAGACGCACCCAAACATGGAAAGTGCCCGGATGCTTCACCGTGCCATGATGCAGAACTCGTGAAAGCGCTCCTCTTTTATCTTCAGAACGAGTGATTTTCCAAAAGCTCCAAACAAACGGAATAGAGCTTGGTCAGGGAATGTCACTTTTCCCCAGTCTTCAACAGTACATTTTTATATTTACTATAAAAGTTCGTATGCTGATATCTGCATTCTCTCATATCTGTATCTTTCCAATCGTGAGCAAATTTGACACGGGAGCCAACTTAATCTTTAAGCTGAAACTTACCTGGAGGTGATTTTTGACGATCACTTGAAGCTCTTAGACGTCCAGAATAATTATTCACAGGCGTGTAAGAAATCTTTTTAAAGTCATTAATGATCTTAAAAAGTGTGCTCCTTGATGCAATCAATATAAGTGCAATTGTCTAATTGCAATTTGGGCCACTTTGGTGGAGATCAACAATAGTTGCACGATTTTACTTGGAAAGAAACATTTTTTGAATTTAAAAAGAATAAAAAATTATTTTTATAAAAATATTACGAAATAGGTTATAACCGCCTTTTATTTATTTCCCCCATATTTGTCATTATTTTGCCCCCTAATCGAATAGCAAAATTCCAGGGACTGAAACTTTCCTACTGACAGGAACAAAACCAGAAAGCGATTTTGGATTTATAGAAGGAATGAATTGTTTTTGCTTATTTTTTTTAAAAAATTGTAACTATAATAAACGTGCAAAAATATCAACATTAGAATAATTAGTCGTATTACGTAAATTTTAAAGATGAATATAAAAATTAAAATATATATTAGTCACTAAAACTTTCAGGCATGATTGCATTGATAATAAATCAATTTGTTGATAGGATCAGAAAACATATTGAAAATAAATTGAAAATAAATCAATTTATTGATTAGGAACAGAAAACAAATGCATTATTCAATTTCGGGCTCCCTGGAAATAAATTTTTGCGTGAGTAGAAAAAAATTTTACTGAACGTAGATTAATAATAAGAGTAGATAGGTACTAATGAGGTACAAAATTGCATACATCTGTGTTAAAAAAAGAGAACCCAAGTTATCCTCCATTAAAGTTGTTTGGCTACGTGCCTACACATTTCATACTTCCCATACCTACACCTACCCTCGCTCTCACACCAATTTCAACACTTTTTCTACAAAACTTTATTTTCGAAAGTTCTCTTGAGAAAAGCAACAAATGCAGGTTTTCCTCGTTTCTCCCTTGCAAATCGACCTACTCATTCTCTCTCTCATAAGGTCTTACTCTTTTGAAATCGGTTAAATGAATTCCTTTTCTTTGTTCCTTATTAAAACTTTGGGGAATTGAGAGAATATGTTAATTAGAATTTAATAATTAATTCGACATTTCACCCAATTCATTCTTGAATAAACTTTTAGAAAGTTAAGGATAATATAATACATTTCTCAAGTTGAATTCATTTTTGTAATATTAAAAATGTGTGTGTGTGAGAATGAATCATATAGTTGGTTTCGAGCAATTTTATGACTCTTTATATAGGTACAGTACTCTAAGTTCGGTATTTTTCATCTCAATCCAACTGTTGCTTAAGTACAACTAGTGACATCAATTGTTGGTGCGTAAACTTCAGGATCTTACACTATCCTAGTCTCTACGGTAGTGATAAGCTGAGCCCGATTTTGCCTAGAGAAAAATTAGTCTCTCAGCTCAGTGGAGTCTGACAGATTCAAGATTGCGAGATTACTATGGAATGGGAATTTATCAATGTTTTCTTTGGCCGGATTGCATTTACGACACGAGACAGTTATAATTTTTTATTTGGTACAAAGTAAATCATAAAACATTGATAGTAGTACTGCAAAGTAAATTTTGAATAACAAATTAAAGAGTTACAAGTAGTTGAATAAAAAATAACGCATTAAACTAATTAATATCAGACTATTTATTATGTGGGTTGAATGAGATTTGGAATTACCAGTAATTTTAGAGTGAGTACCCTGCATGTTAAATTGGCTAGCTAATCGTTGAAGTCAGGTGCAGCTCCTTTACCTTCTTAGAGGTCCTTTGAAGGAAAACGCGAATGGCAAGGATAAGTAGAAGCATGGGACTCGAGAACTTACGGTGGAGGATGGATACGAATGAAGTAGTATATAGCTTTTATCTGTTCGCAAAGTAAATGATTAATACATGTTGTAGGCTTGCACCGCCCCTTTATAACATGGCTTGCCATTGGGTGAGATTTAGAACGCGTGGGAGAATGCCGTTTCCACAACCGAGCCTTTAGTAAATCACCTGAGTGTTAGTAGCGCAGTTCCGGAGCTGCTCGAGGAATATCCGTGTTCGTGTGGTCATGTGGTTGGTAGACGTAGGTGATTGAATCCTGGGTAACGATTGAGCGAGTCGAAGTGAGGGGCGAAAACCCCCACCCAACGATTAGAAAATTTAAACTTATTCCACAAAAGATCTTGTACTTTGTGTAGTCATAAAGGATTTATATTTTCAATAAATATTTCTCCCCGGGAAAAGAATAAATTTACATTTGAGAAGCTGACTTAAAAATTCTACTTATTGTCTAAAAAAAAAAGGTAAATATGCATTCCAAGATATGAAGAGCTGCCAATTATTTTCTCCAAATTTGTATTCCGGGAAATGCTGAAATCACATATTCAACATAAAATTGTGTTCGTATAAACTAAGAAATGAAGAGCTCTCCAATTATTTTCGGCTAATATGTAAATTTGTACTCCGAAGAGAGATAAACTGACAAACCATCTGCGAGAAAGTTATAAAAGTGTTCTACATGAAAGAAGTAACAAATTATTTCCTTAGAAAATGTAGGCTGTGTACTTCAGGACTTAGGGTTACCACATTGTTTCCTGAAATTTATATATATATATATATATATATATATATATATATATATATATATATATATATATATATATATATATATGGATAAAACCACAGTATTAGGACTAATGTTATATGCGAAACCAGGTTTAGACGGAAACATCTGTCATCGTCAGTCGCTTGTGGACAAATGAAATACAGAAGTTGCCTAACGTACAAACACACAAATCAGTGGGGCTAAGGTGGATGATGCGGGATTGTAGCGGCATTTTTGATGAGAAGCGGAAGTATGAATTTTTTGCTTATTAAGGTATTAGTATGAAATTGGCCGTCGGAAGTATTAAAGTTGGGAATTTCTTTTATAAGTGCTGATTCATACGTGTCTATGTATATAATTATGAGACTTGTAAACTTTTTGGATATATATATATATATATATATATATATATATATATATATATATATATATATATATATATATATATATATATATATATATATATATATATATATATATATATATATATATATATATATATATATATATATATATATATATATATTTCTAGGGGAAATAAAGTGCTGACAAATTATTTCAAGTAATTTGTAGGTGTGAAACTTGGAAAAAAGGGATGACAAATTATTCCCCTGAAATTATTAAATGTGTAACCGGTACAGAAAGAACTGACAATTTTTTTCACGGAAATTTCTAAATTTTTATTGCGGAATAGGAAGCTCTGATAAATAATTTCTCAGCCCTTCGGAAATTCGTAAATTTCTACGTTAAGAAATGAATTACTAGCAAATATTCTACGGAAAATCGTAAACGGATAAGTAAGGAAACGAAGGACTGTAAAAACATTTCCTGTGAATTTTAAAAGATGTATTTCGGAAATTAATGAACAAACCAATTCCGCAAATATCTAAATGCTTGTCTTGAAAATAGAGAGGTACTAATTTATTACATCTAACTTTGTTACCTCGTATGTTTTCATCGTTTATTTTTACTTAATTTCCTACATCAACCAATTCCTACAAAGTGATATTGGCGCACCTCAATGCCACTTAAGCTACCTGCTCCTCTTACGCAATATTAAGGACAAAACCACTTAACTCTCTGCCACTTTGGAGACCTTTGTTAGTAATGGGGTGCCATCTAATGTATCATAACCTCCAGGCATGGTTCAGCCTAGGACAGGAGGGCGCAAGCGTGCGACCTCACAAAATCCCTTCATGCACACTTCTTGAACAATCATTCAAATGATAAATCCACCCTTTTACAAAGTTTTCCACACTTCTTACACCATCATACTTACTCTCGTATATTCCTTTTGCAAACCTGTTTCCACCTATTCTTCTTACACCTCAGAACACTTCTTCGAGCACCTCAGAACAAGTTCAGTCATAAACTCATCCACACCCTTCTTCCCTCCATAAACATCTCTATCCCACGATCCTTACTCTACCTTTCGCACACCAAACATTCCTCTCAAGTTGTCTATTTTCATTGCTCTTACTTGAGATCTTTTCCATCCTCCCATACGATAGGCTTACTTCCATACGCCTATGTTGGCCCCGCATACTCTCATGTAGCTTTCTGCCACATTCTGGATTCCGCAATTTGATTCCCCCCAGAGACTTTGGTATCATTTATAACCTTGGGATCGCAATCTTCTTTATCTCTACCACTATCATTTACAATGGACCCTAAGTACTTAAAACTTCACTTTTTTTCAATGACATCACAAACTAAGGTATCTCACATACACCAATACACCATTCCTACCCCCGAATACCATTACCTTGCTCTTTTTTGCACCCACAGTTAAACCCGACTTCTCCCACAACCAGTCAAAAGCTAAACTCAACCTTTTCAGATCCCTCTCACCTTCAACCACCAACATCAAGTCATCAGATTATACCAACATACTCTTGCTAAAACCCATTTTTCTTTATTCTTCTACCTATTTCTCTCATTTCTCTATCTATAAATATATTAAACAGCCATGACATCATCACACAACTATGTCTTATTTTACAATGTATGTCCAACCAATCATTCCGGTAATTTTTAACCCTAGCATACGACTTGCTTTCAAACTCCAGGCATAAATAACCTTAACATTATTCAATAGTTTGTCACTTACTTCATACATTCCTAGCACCTTCTGTAACACTAGTCAACAATGATTTTGTGACTTGGGTATTAGCATGTGATTTATACTAGATCGAGTATGCTGATTCCAAATATATAATCAGAATTCTTCTAGCACGTAAGGTTCTTGAGTTACACACATACTCTTTAGTTACACATATGGGCACTGTTGCTTCGGCGCCTGTAGTGAGAGGATGTGTTGTGTGTGTTTGGTTCGAGCGTTACACTCCTGCTTTATCAAGTCAAATTTAGCAATTATAGTAGTGGTGTTGAAACGGTATTTATATACAGTGAGTAATTGCATTTTTCTTTCATATTTGCTTCTTAATTAATTTGTAAAAGAAATAAGATTGTACAAAGGTATATGTCGTGGTATGACATTACATTATATCAATACCATATAAAATCTATGGGAGACGGACCAATAACTTAAAGGCGAACCGACAAGGGACGGAACGCCACGAGTTTCGACGCGCGGAACAGCGAGAAAGAGTGCAACGAGGTCAGGTAAAATTTGGGCAATGGCTAAGCTCAAGGTTATTTAAAGAGGCATGACAAAAATATAATTTTATTTACAAAAAATAAGAGAATAAATAGGCAAAATTAAATTGGTAAATGAGGGAGGAATTGCAGAGTTATACGTCAGACACTGAAGTTAAAAATTAATGTATTACAGAAGGAGACTATTCAAATGCGGAGGATTAACTCAAATGGGTTGCTGAAGGGGAAGAGGGGTTAGCTTACGGAGGATTCCGGGTGAGACGTCAGGGTAAGGCTTCACGGGTGCCTTCTGCAAGCAATAAACGTGAGGCGAGGGTGCTCGAAGCTTCTGAGCGGGAAGTTAATGTAATGTGGGTTCTCCAAAAGGGGGGGGGTAACGTCCGGTCCAGGGGAGAGTATTTTGGCCACCCAAAAAACGAGGGGCGAACGAGGAGGGCTTCGACAGGAGTTGATGAGTGGAGTCGGAAAAATCGCTTAGTAGCGATCGTCAAATGGAATTATCTCACTGACTGGGGCTAATTCCAACACACAAAAAGCTCAGCTGTCACTTTACTTTGTTATTAGCACCTGACTTGGAACTAGGGGAACCTTCTTGGGTCCGGGCGAGACTCCTCAAATCTGTGTCTCCTACATAGAAGATGAGCCCTATATATATCCAAGGCTCCCCCCGGAGGGGTGGGGGAAACAACGCTACTCTCGAATGGCCTCGAATCTTCACGCCAAGGCAATTCTAACCCGCGTAAAGGTGGTCCGTGTTAGACGTGGTTCGAGGCTACCGCTTGTGAATGGGAGGTGGAGGCTTACCAATTTGAGCCTAACCAAATTCTAGAATCTTCTCCAGTGCATGGACTTCACTTGCGTTCTGAAAAAGAAATCCCACGTGGAATTCCCCCATAGTATATAACAGGATATATACAAACTAAGTTGAAAACATGAATCGGCGAGGATGTATAAATAGCCTAGAGAACTTATATTATATCTGTGGAAGATATAATCCAAGAAATCAGAGGAAAAATTTAGCTAAAAGAATAAAAATTGCATATAATTATTATTTTGGTTGTAAAGTTGGTGACCAAGACAAGCCCCGGGCATCTCACAAATCTTGTACTGTATGTTATACGGAGTTCACAAAGTGGTTCAATGGCAAACGGGAAGGTATGCCTTTTGCTGTATCAATGGTGTGGCGTAAGCCAACAAATCATGTTTTTGATTGCTATTTTGTATGACAAATATTCCGAGATTCTCAAATAAGAACAAGTCAAAAATTGTATATCCAGATTGTAAGTCAGCTATAAAACCAGTCCCCCATAATATTTAAATGCCAATCCCAGCTCCTCCCTCAGCTAGTGCAGTTGAAGAAGATGATTCATCGCCTGAAGAGGAGGATAACAATGACGATTTAATGTATGAGGATGATTCTAAGGAAAAGAAGATCCAGTTGATAAATCAAGAAGGATTGAATGATTTGGTAAGGGATTTGTCATTGCCAAAGGAGAACACAGAAATGTTAGGCTCTAGACTACAACAATGGAATCTTGTAGAGGACGGTGCAAAAATATTTACTTTCCGTAAACACCATGAGGCCTTAGCTGCCTTCGATAAAGAAGAAGATGGTGCTTGCTTCTGTACTGATATTAATGGCCTCATGAGTCAGCTAGGAAACGAGTATTTACCAGATGAATGGAGACTATTCATCAATGCAAGGATTGCTAGCCTCAAAACTGTGTTGCTACACAATGGTGCAACACCCTTAATTCCTGTCTCACTTATTTTGGGGATAACAGAGACATATGACTCAATGAAATAAATTCGAAGGTGTTCATTACTCGCTTCATAAGTGGAATATCTCTGGTGATCTAAAGGTAATTACTTTACTTCTTGCACTGCAGCTAGGATATACAAAGAATATGTATGTAGGGGAATCGATACCCCAACCTCACTACTGATTCCCTGTTCCTTTACCACAACCTCCTGGCATTTTTGGCAGCGTAGCCACCACTTAACCTCCCTCCCTCTCTCCTCTCACCACAAAGAGAACCAGAAAGGCCACCCAAACCACATAATGCTATAATCATGACAGGTCGGCCCTGGTGAGCCTAACATTGCTTTAAACAGCAAGATTTTTCCTAAGAGTTGATATTCAATTTCACCTCATATGCGACATTAGAGGAGCGTCGGCCTAAAACCAGAAGGTCCCCTTTAGGGTTAGCTGAAAGACGCTCTGAGAAAAACCGTTAGAGGAGGAGACTTAATGCCGCCTTTCTCACCCCCCACCTCCTTACCCTAACCTGAGTGGGTTGATGACGTATATAATCCAATAACTTTGGAAGAACGCGATAGATCGTGTTAGTTTTCGAGACAACTAAGTCTGGCTAGAGGCCCGGCAACCAACTAAAGGTACACAAAAGAAGGTCATCCTGAGCCAGTTCCTGGTGGTCACACCGAATTAAGCATATTGTCACGGATATATCGTGAGAGTCATCGAGACAGCTAAGTCCGGAATAAGTGCCTGGCAAACCAACGAGATGTACTTAATAGAAGCTCATCCTAGAGCCAGTTCCTGGTGGTCACACGGAACTTTGAGTTAACTTGATTTGAGAAACAAGTTTAATTATCTCTCCCTCGTAAGAGAAGCCTATAACTTGGTGTACCCCAAAACCCAGAGATATTTCTCGCCATTAAGGAATACCCCAAAGTGAACTCCCTCAAGCACTTTCTTCTGTCAGTGCAAATTATTCCCAGATTAACTCGAAGAGTGGAAGAAGCGTACGTTCCCTGTCCCGTGGTGAAATCATTTCATTAAGAATACGTGCTTAACTCCATCCACCACACACTCCGAATTCCTCTGCAGCTTTAAAGCATTCTTCCTTCAAACCACATCTGGAACGGCAGGGCCACGCGCTGGCCCGGAAACAACATTCTTGAAGAGACATAAAAATTGTGGCCAAAGTCAGTCTCAAACCCGATTCTCGTGGGAATCTTGAAAGGTATTTAAATCCCATTATCAGTTTCGTTGAAGGTCAATTTGCGTTCAATATTAAAGTGAGCTTTGGGTCAACCATTACTATATATTCAATTGTCTAATTTAGAAAGCCTCACTTAATTTTTTTTAATTCATTACTGTGTAGTTTGTTTGTTATATTTCAATTTTGGTTCATGTTGATATTAAAGTCTACTTTTTTCAAGAAGCATTTAATTCAATCCTCGAAATGCTGACCATGGCACTAGAAAGCCTCAAAGATTAAAATGACGTAATAATCATAATCAAATATAGCACTCTTAGAGAGAAAACTTAATCACGGAGTTTTGAAGTACGTAACAAACCTATACGTACGAACAGCATCACTCGGTCCTTGCTATACCACGACAATGTGCTTCTTATGCCTATGGAACAGCCGTGACGAAAGGAATAATTAATTGTCAAAAAGAGGCCTGAAAGAGAAGAACACATAGTTGGCCGATACAATGTTAAACACATGCCTTTGGTACATCCACAAAAGATCTACTTTCCACCACTTCATATCAAACTTAGCCTATTACGAATTTTGCTAAAGCAATGGCCAATGATTCTGATGGATTTCAGTATTTCAAAGAGAAATTTGTTGCAAAGAAAACCGATGCTAAACTTAAAGTTGGAATTTTTGTAGGGCCGGAGATCAGAGAATTAAAACGTGACAGGGAGTTCAGAAATAAACTAACTCCACTTGAGTTGGCAGCATGGGATTCATTTGTCAATGTAGTGCAGAACTTTCTTGGTAATCATAGGGATGAAAACTATGAAGAACTAGTAGACAACATGCTAAAGGCCTATCAACGAATGGGGTGTCGGATGTCTCTTAAAATGCATTTCTTGCATTCACATCTAGATTTATTTCCATCTAATATGGGTGATTTTAGTGACGAACATGTAGAAAGGTTCCATCGAGATATCGCCATTATGAAAACCAGGTATCAAGCACGCTTCAACGAAAACATGATGGGTGAGTACTGCTGGTTCCTACAACGGGAGGATCCTATACCCACGTACAAGCGCAAGAGCAAGAGTCTCAAACACTTTTGAATAAATTTATAGTTAGGTGAGTACTACCTCTTTTATATGTAATACATCTCTTGTCTGGGTCTGCAAAAGGACGTACATAATGCCAAATAGGGTGCTCCGATTCCAAAACATTTCCCAAAAACGTCTCATTCTTCTTAAACTCGTAATAATTATATCATTGATTGATCCAAGGTGATAAAGTGAGCTATATAACCTAGTTGCATAACTCAGGAACCTTACGAGCAAGGACAAATCTTAGCACAGATTAGGAATCAGCGCACCAGAATTAGTTAGATACAATAAAATTTACTCAAGTAGGACGAACAAACTTAAAATTTGTTGGCTAGTGTAATGTTTCTATACAACCACACTCATAAGTTTTCTCCAGATCCTTGACCCATCATGCACATTACACCACGTAGTCCTTGTTTACTCACTTATGTGTCTCAGTACAAACAATTTATCCACATCTCTCTTCGAGATCTAAACCCCCATTACTTATCCGCGCTGAATCCTTCATTTATCATTCTCATACCTCCAAATTTTCCATCCCTTTTACCCACAACACTCAACAAACTTATCCCTCCCCCCCAGGGTTCTAGCATTCACCTTTCTCCATTTTACCCTTATAAAACGGCACAGAGTCTGTACTCTTTCAGTTCTCAGTCACACTTCCACTTTCAAATACCTTACAACACAGCTACCAGACACATTCCTTAACACCACTGTTGTGGTACACCACTCTATACCATCTACTACTTCAATATTATGTGGAAGGGGACTTAATCACCTACTACAACGCGAACCGTTGAAGAAATGTTCGCAGGGATTAACGACCGACTAGGAGATCACACTTGAGGCGTTTGGTTTAAAATCCTTAATAATAAGACAGAGTGCATAATTGGTTGGCAAGATTTACTTGAATAGGCCGAGAGTATCGTTCAAGGTTAGTTAATGATGAAACAACAAAAATATATTTTTATTCACAAAGATCGAAATAAGAATAATAATAGGCAAAAGGGAATTATATAAATTAAAATAGTCTTTTGATAATTATTATGAGGATGGATTCTCAAATGGAATTAATTGATTATTGTTACTAGGCTCAGATCAAAAGGGGGAACTTGACAATACTAATAATGGAGGGGGTTTGAGTCTTACGGGTCGGTGACTTCGAGGAAAATCCTTCTTGCGAGTGGTGAACGATCCGATGGGGCAAGTCGGGTACGGTCCTAATGAGGTAGGTGGGGCACGATCCGACCCACCCTTCTGATGAAGATAGCCAATCTTCAAAGAAGATGTTCGACGAGAGATGTGGGATTACTTGTAATTCTACTGGAAAAGGAAACTTCATTTCCTCAAAGGTAATCGATGGCGATTTCGTCAGTTCGATTAAACGAAGGGAGACTGTTGCGCAAATTCAAAGGCTTGCCGTTCACAGAAGTTGCCAATTGACTAGGGTAGAATCACGGCCAAGAAAGTTTTGCTTATCGGATAACGTTAACCTGACTTGACGAGACGATGGGGACAGACTTGACGTGCGTACTGGACTCCATGAACTACAGTAAAACCCAAGTATTTGTATGCCCGATTCTAAGGGGAAAGGGGGAATTTGGAGAAAGGAGTCACAAGCTCCAGACATCTTAATCCAGAGGTGGAGTCGATTAATCATTTAACAGCAAAGTGCGAGACACAGTGGCTCTTTCTCACTTCGTCACCGGGGGGGGGGCGATTACGCAGGATTGGGGAATATTTCCTCAATGCGCCCAGGAGTAGAAAATTCTCTAATGTTCCCGAACAGCAAGTGACATTTCCCATGGCGGGATACAATCGCACGACGTGGTCTACAAATAACATGAGAAGGTCAGAGGTTGTTCTTTTACAACCACTTTTAGCCTATCAGTGACTATATCATCTATTCCAACTGCATTCCGATTGCTTAGACCTCTCACAATACTAACAAACTCTTGCATCCGATCCTTTCCATGTCCCGATGCACCACACAATAGACACACAGGACGAGAATCATATTTACATTGGCATCATCCTCCATACCAGCATTATACAATATATAAAATTATTTTTGCCATCTTAATTAAATTGCTTCTTTGCAAACAAATGACTTGCTATTCTTACCCTTGATTTTCCATCACATGGCTATTATTCTGTTAGTTCTTCACCAGTGTCCCTTCCTTCCAGAATAGTTTCCTGATAATATCAGGATCCCCATTGATCTTTTGTCAAGATGGTTCATTTGCCACTATCTTATCTGTTTAATTACTAGTTTCACTTTCCTTTTCTTCGCCCTTATTCATTCAAATACATCTCATTTTTCCTTTCTACTCCACAATTCACATTGCTATTTCACCATTAAGCATTTCTCTTCCTCTTCCTACTTCTGGCAAACCTATACACAGCCTTTGCACGACCTACTACTACAGCATTAAATTTTTCCTATATTTGCTCTACCTCCGTGCTCGAACATATTTACTCTCTCGAACATTTAAGTGTTCTTCCAATCTCTCCCTTCTCTTCCTCAATACCATTTTACCTTGGAATTTTCCTGACTTTCTATATTCCTTACGTCTTCTCATCCATGCAGGCGACATTTCTATTAACATTTTTAATCACTTTCTCACAAAGTTTGGCCGGCGAGTTTCAACGCCATTAAAAACTACTCACTCACCCGCCTCCACTCTTGGTGACCTGCCAACCACACGGCCAACCATAATTTGTTCCATGACAAATTTTCCTTTCATAGCGATAGGTGGCATTGTGAGGTGCCATCCGGTCTAATCAGAGTTGATCAATGGGCAGAAATCCCGATACTCAACAAGATCATCCGTCAACCCTTCTGATTAAAAACTTCATCACATAATCAACTCAGATTTTACGACGTCTTCCAACCCTGTTTTTCTCGTAAATTCTTTTCACAATTTTATTTCCATCGTTACTTCTCGCATGCCGATACTACCTCACAACACAATCATTCACAACCACGTTCAAACAATGTTTCTAACCATAAATGTGTCTTGCCAGTCGTTCTCTCTCAATTAGTCCATTTGAAAAGTTTTTATTCTGAATCATTCGTTCTTCTTCCACAAGTGGCTACAGTTACTCCAAAGGTTAACTTCGTCTACTGTTAATCTGTTGACCAAAAAGTTAACTTTCTTAATATTAATGTTATTTCGTTAAAAATGTTAAAAAAAGTTAACGATAAAGCCAAAACTATAAAATATAAGATTGGAAAAATTATAAAGGAAAAATATATGAAAAAATATAGAAAACTTTAATGAAACAATATTAGACTTGAACTAGAAAAAAAATGATTGATGAAGTGACCGAATGAAACAAAAAGGAAAATCAATAGCGCACGAAAGAGATAAAAAGAGATACAATATTCTATAGAGACAATTTATGTTTTTGTTTCCCTATTCTTATCATTATAAGTTTTCTCCTTGCGATTCATTTTCCCCTTGATTAAAAGTAGTAACTGATAGATTTCATCAGACAGGGGTACTCCACTCCAGCACTATAAGGATGGAGTTTCGAACCTGATACACAAATCCCCAACAATTGCTCTCCCAACAAAGCAGCATCAATCAGCAAGTCCTTACAGTTGGTCTTCAACCAGGTTTTTACTAAGTTTTGTGGATTGGCCATAATTGACCTTTGGCTCTTGCTTCTCTCTTGTTGCTGTCTAACCTTTGTGAAGAAGTCGTACTGCTCATCTTCGTTGTTGCTGCTTCTAATATTGCTGCTAAATTCGTCCATGTGCTCATCAAAGCCTCTTTGACTTTACTTTCCATGCTTTTCTTCACTTGTTCAACCCTGGGCTTTGTTATACTTCTCTAACCAAATATGGCAAAACTTGAGGAAGAAGGTAGCAACAGAAAAGAAATATTTATGATTTAGTAAATTTTAGAAATTAAATTTGAAGGTAAATAGAGGAGTAAAGAATATAGGGACAAATGAAATCAATTAAATGTCAATATTGAATTAATAATTTATTTGTATTATTAATTTAATAACTTATTACCTTTGCATACTCCTACAGTAAGCCGAGATCGTAGCTGTTGAAGCTGTTGACCTACAGCTTGACTCAGGACTCTGTGAAGAGCAGGTCTCTTAGTATCCAGGATGGTGTTTAGGAATGCCACAGAGTAATGGATGACGTTCCACCACGTCTTGTTAGGGACAACCAACTTCCTTCCGACTTCAGCGTAGATGACGTCGGCTGCCACGATCTTGCAGGTACCAGAGGGTACGTGCCTTGGCTATGTGGCAGCCATGATGTAGGAAACCTTGAACACTGTACTCTGCAGTTCAGCCTCTGAAGCCACATTGGTCACTAGATTATAAAAGTACGGGTAACACACCCTAAGTGGTTTGGCAGGTAAATGGGATTGACAACGATAGTGGCGACATCTTTAGGCCCAGGGCCAGACACTATGGCAAAGCCAGATAGTCTGTCTGGGAGCCATACTCAAATTCCTGTTTGAGCTCTTTCACGGACCCAGCCATCAGGTCACCCACATCAGCATCATCCCTATCAGGAGGGTGTTCCACATCTTGTGACACTGTCAGGTCTGTCATTGTGTCAGCATTTGCTTAAAGCTGGACAAAGGCCTTTACACTGTTATTGCTACCGTCTCTAGTTACCCTGAAATAGAATGATATACAATGATTAAATATTAAAATTTGCTTTAATTTATAAATAAAATTAATGAAATTTTTAAATAAGATCCTGTTATGAATTGGTAATAGAACTAATGGAGTAATAAACTGAAACAACAATCTGATATTAATAGAATTTACACTATCTAAAATCTAACATGGTGCCTTTGTTCTGAATGTGAAATTAATAGTGGACAATGACTATTATAGCCTGTGAAAGCACATTATAAGTATGATAGTCTGGCACCATAATGAACGCGAGCACTCCACGCAACCTCTAACTGGTAGTAGGTTTTAACCTGTGGACAGTCATGCACAGGTAAGCTTTTCTTGTGGGCAGACCAGCAGTCATGTGTAGTGGCCACTCACGGACCATCGTCAAGAGCTGCGAATTTTTTGAAAAATCATAAGGTTTAGTATTTTAATTTTTAAAGTTAAAATGTAAATTTTGAGATATAGATAAAGTAACTCAAATATATATATACCGTATACGCTAGCTTACATGAAGATATAAACATCCTCACTCAATTCTGACAGCATTATTACGCAATTGTCGAAAAATTACTATAGGAATGGTACATCTTTATTAACGAGAGATTTAGCAAATCGTAAAAAAATCAATAATCCCAAATTCTAAATAATCAAAGAAAACGTTCGATTGTTTGTGACTATTGGATTATTACTATTATTTTTTACATCAATACTAAATTTAATGAAACTGGACGTACTGTCTAGGAATAGAAGCAATATGAAAATGTTATTTTTAGTATTGGAGCTAAAGATTACAAAAAAATGAGAATTACCTGATCATGTAGTGCTTCAAGTCAGTATGCGATTTCTCGATTCGGCTGTTTAGCGTCCTTCGCCAGATTGAACTCTTGCTGGGCTTCAGTCTTAATCAACTCGAAGGTGTTAGATTCTATAACGCTGATTACCAGCCTGTTAGGTAAGAACAGATTTAAAATATTTTGGCTCAGGGAAGCCTAGAGCAGGCCATTTTCAGAAGTGGTGATGCCAAAAGACTCGCTAATGATTAGCTGGCGTGCGCAACCAGAAGATGAAAACAGACTGCTGCTGCTGCTGGAATCAGAAGAAAACCTCTGCTGGTGTTTTGCGCTTTTCCACAAGATAGACATGCCTTGCCATTCTCCTCAAACTGCGAGGTGGGCAGTATTTAAATACATTTATGTATTTATAATTGTATTTGTAAATACATTTGAAATCATATATTTGAATACTTTTGAAAGTATTTAAATACAATGTATTTAAATACGTTTTGCAAATACTTTACTGATAATAGGTTAATATAGCTGTTAAAAACGTGTAATGCATGTTTTAGATCGTCACAACTTGTATGACACAAACGGTTGACTGCGTGAGCCAGTGAGGGAAGATTGCTTGCATCAGTTCAGATTCAGTTAACAGATGGTCAGAGTTGTGTTCGGTTGTATAGTAAGAAGGCTATGCGTTACTTCATTTGCTGCATGACAACTTCGCTTCTTCAAAAGAGTGTGAAATGGAGAGATTAGGCAATAATAAAGACTAGTAAGATAAAGAATCATGTAATTATAGTCATCCTTTACTAGATAGTAAATTTTTTAGAGTGAAATCTTCCGAAGGAAAAAATGGGAAGTGTGTATGTACATCATGCAATGAAGAAATCTCTGCGGCGAGCAATGCTACTTCCAATCTACGCATTCATTTGAAGGTAAAAATTTATTAAAAGTAATTATATGATACATATTGAATTGAAAAGTTTTACTATTTCTTATTTAAAAAATCGCAAAATTGCTAGTAGCTCACGATAATGTTAAGTAGCGTAGGTTTATCATGCAAGAACCTACTTTCTTCCCTTTGCAACACCTTTATTTATAGTATATCCTGATTGAATTTCACGTGAATTATGGCAACGTGAAAGAAATGTCCTTTAATTATCTGATCATGTACATTTATCAAAAGAGAAAGCATCCTGCTTTGGGGCAAAAAGAGGATAACTACGTGAGAGCTCAAAGAAAAGATTCAAAAAGAAAATGTTTAGTATTAGACGATGGTCCTTCATGCAGCGGGGTTAAAGTAAGGATATTACCGGAGTGTTTTGCCGTGAATATTAAGGTCGATCAATCTGTTGTTGATAGGATGATTGCAGGTTTTATCATACAAGGTCTGCATCCCCTATCAACCATAGAGCAACCACCTTTTGTGAGATTAATTAGAGGTGATTTTTGAGTTTCAAATATTGTTTACAATTATAGTATTAGTAGTACAGGTTAAGCTCTTATAACGACCGAATACTAAAGCGTTCGGATCATTGGTCACTACGTAGGCTATATAACGAAGTTAAATAAAGGAAGATGTATACAAACAACAGAAGTTAATATATTGCAATAATTTCATGAGAATCCACATACATATATTCTTAAAGCGCATTATCATTTACTTGAAGATATGATTGAATAAAAAAATTTCATGAATAATTAATATAATTATTGATCGGTAATATGTAGTTATTAGATGAATTCTTATAACGATGTATATCATTATAGTAGCAATGCCTGTATATTATTATGTCAAAACTAGCATGCCTGCCCGTCAAAAATGTAGGAAATAAAGCTTGATAATGTATATATTCCTAACAAAATGAAAGTCAATCTTTTACTATGTAATTCTGAATATGAAGGACTAATAATATATTTATGAATTAATGTACCAGTCCTATATAAGTAGCTATAAGATATTCATATAGCTACATTTTAGATATAAAATTTTATATGCATACCATATCTTCTTATTTCATTGGGAAAATCAACTTCATTCACAATAATCACACATTCTATTACCGCAAGTCTAAATTATTCAGTTGACGTCATTTTAAGACAGACGCTAGGCCGAAATCTTATTACAGTGACAAGAGCTCTACTGAAGAATAAACTAGGCAACACCTCTTACTTATGTCTTACTGCAGATATTAAAATGTCTTTACAGTTAGGGAGTTATCAGCTCTTGGCTGAAAACAGACCTATTTGTTGGTAGAATTTATCTCGACTATATTAATATGTAAAATTTATGGAAACATTTATGAGACACACATTGGACTGTTATTTCATTTTTTTCTCATCTTGAGGAAGCTGCTCTTGTCTGTCACAGTTGAGTATTGGCATGCTGTCGCTTCAAAGGAGAACATACTCGTGACTACATCAAGATTGCTGAACATATGGAGAAAATCTTCAATGAATACGATATCTCCCTACAGAAAATCACGAGCTCTGTCACTGATAAAGGTTATAATTTTGCTGAAGCGTTTGAAGAATTTGCAGTCACTGCTGCAAATGTCTACATATTCAGAAGATGGAATCCAGATATATGAAGAAGAACAGAGCGAGCACGAGCTGAAGGATAGTTTCTTAATGACAAGTGCTTTAGATCAGGAATAAGACCTTTCGCCTGACCCCTGCAGCTTCAGCCTACCTGAGTATGTGCGCTGTACTTTACACACACTCAGTTTCGTCGCCACAACTGATGCAAAACAGGCACTGAAAATATCCTCGTTTGCAAATATCAATCATGCTGCGATGGGGAAATGCTCAGCATTATGGAACAAAGGCGGGCGTCCAAAAGCAGCAGAGATTATCAAAACTGTTTTTAACTGTTCATTAAAGGTGCCTTGCATTACAAGGTTGAACTCTCTGTTTGATGCATTGTCATTACTTTTTTTTAAAAAAAAGACAAATTACATCAACTAATGACGTCCCTTGAACTTCCAGTGTTCAGAAGTCACGAAATTGAATTTCTTGGGTAGTATGTCTCAGTTTTGGCTCCTATTGCAAGGGCAATTGATCACCTACAGGGAGAAAAAAGCTATTTTTATGGAGAATTGCTACCTACCTTTCTCACTGTGAAGAAAAAGCTGATGAGCCTTCAGTCACGCTCTCAGAAATTTTGCCCAACTTTTCTAAGTGCAGTCACTAAGTGCTTTGGAAAGCGCTACCAATCATATTTTACCTTACCAAATGAAGCCAGCGTTACAGGTGCCATTATTGAATCAACAAGCCATCCAAAAGCCATCAACAAGTTGCTTAGATATTAGTATTTCATGGGACAGTTCAAGCCACCAAGACTCTGTTAAAAATATTATGATTCAAGTGATTGATAATTTAACAGGGGGACTCGAAGCTGAATCATCCAGTGGTGTATCGAACAGTGACGATTATTTTGGATTTACAAAACCCACTCAAAAAGAAAAACCGCAGATTTATAATTGTTTAGTTACCTTCAGGATTCAAATAAAACACTTCAAAGTTTAGATAGATATCCAAAAATAAAAAAGTTATTTATTAAATACAACACCACCCTTCCATCGTCAGCTCCTGTGGATCAGCTCTTCTCTTTAGGAGGATTGATCTTATCTTCAAAACAGATTCTTTATCTGACGAAACATTTCAGCAACTGATATTACTTGAATGTGATGCTGATATAAATAGCTAACTGGAATTTTATTCTATGGAACTTTCTATGTTTTATGTAGTACCTTAGTCCAATTGTCATCAAATCCTACATTAGTAATTATAATATACAATTTCATTTTAATGGATATTTTTTTGTTGTAATACCAATGGTCCTTATCGATTGTCAATATATATCATGTATTTGAAATGTATTTAAAAATGTATCTAAATACATTTTTCTCATATATATAATATTTAGTATTTAAATACTTTAAATGTATTTAGTGCCCACCTTTGTCAAATTGTATTAACTTAGCAAGATGGCTCCTCTTTATTTGCTGATAAGACAATTGAGTTTTGTTTTCGTGCCCCTGGAGTAAGATATCTTTGGGAAGTAAGTCACCGCTGGAAGTTGCAAAATAACATCTACTGCCTTTGGCTTGAAACTAAAGTAGTCGTCCAGGTGGGGCTAGGGTTTCTGCGGCTCTGTATGTTGAAGTTAAGCAGCAAAATCATTTTCAGCATCAACACTGTCAACACATTAACCTTCTCCAGATGCTATAATTTGTTGACTACACTTACTAAATCTGAAATATGTTATTTCTAAAACTTTTGGGCCTTAAATTTGTTTTATTATAATAATTATATAACATGCACTGGAATGCATGTATTTTTCTGTTTTCAATTCAAAACAGTCTAACACTGGCTCACCAACACACGTAGCATATCTTCCTTTTTGCCAGACGCAAAGTGAGAGTGCCAATCTATTATTTCTGCACACATGTCCCGGTTATCGGGAGTTTACACGCTGAAACTGGAATGAGATACAGATCTACTTTAAATTACCTTTTAACTCTAAAGGCTATGTCGCGGAAAATGTCGCTAGAATAGGCTTCTTTTTTGGTTCTTTTCCACCGGGAAAAGCAGCGCACAAAACCTTCCACAACTTACTAAACACAAATAACTCATCCACAAAAATTAACTAAGCTTAAACACAAAATAAAAATCTTACCAACGCTAACCTCCAAGCTAACATAATCATTATTTGCTCTGGTTCAAATCAAGAGCTTTCGGATAAAATGGTTGTCAATCATTTTTTTTAATAGAGTAGCATTATTATTGTTTTGAGTGCAATAATTAGTGAAAGTGCAATTTGTATTTTTTTCAAAATACGATTATTTATAATAAAGCTCCTTCGATTATGATGGAGTTGTTAATCTGTAGAATATGTATATTCTGTTCTTTTTAAATGAGTCTTGCATTGTCTCAATTTCATCTATGTATTTTTATATTTTTACTTTTCTTTTATCAGGCTTGCATAGTTTTTACTTTTGATATTTCTTAAATGTTTTTATTTTCTTTTATTTAAGTGCTTCATATATATTCACTTTCTTTGTGTTTCTTTAAATAGACTTCCAATCATTTTATAATGTTGCATTAGATGCCTTGCTGTAATTTTTAGTTTCTCTGTATAGGATTATTTATTTTCCTTTTCTTGCAATAATTCCTTTTCACTTCTTTTGTATATTTATTGTCAATTTTAGTGTCGAGAAATTATAATATTTTATTTGGGGGGCATTTCAAATTTTGTCCTGCTTTTCTCAGTCAACAAACATTTATGAGGCAGTAATCAGATAAATGAAAATTCAACTGCACTTTTGTTCTCTTTTTATCTGGTTATTGTGCCGTAAAATTTTAGTTTTTTACAATGTTTAAGGAAATTGATAAATAAGAAATATGTAAGTTTTTCGAGTTGGAGACTGATGATATTCTGCTAGCTGGATTTGAGGAAATATTATGTCAGTAATAAAGTCATGAAGTATTGGAATGCATTCCCTGAGAATGTTGCAAATAGCTCTAGTGTAGCATCATTCGAAGTAAAGCTAGAGAAGTATATGGGGAAGAGCTTATTGTGAGGGAACGAACCCTAAGGTCTAACCTGAGCCCCTCCCCCTTCAAGCAGAGACCACGTGGGCCTAAGCTAGATCTTTAAACGCAAGGAGAGAGAACTATTCTCACGTGGGAAAACTTCAAAGCAGCTGGTAACACCTGTGTTTGATCAGTCAGCCTATCCCCAGCTGAGACGGATTTTTCCGACCCTCTCCTGCCTGGATGGCAGGGTCGACCCGAGAAGAAGTTTTCTCGGTCGTATTATCTCGTCTGGGATAGAATGGCGTCAATGGTTACTTCCAAGAGAGTGCCATGCCTGTCGGCTTTCTAGCGAAGAAGAGAGTACCGACCGCCCTTTCACGAAGATACAGCCCCTCGTCAGCTAAACAGATTGTCGTAAGTTTGGCCACAGTCAATTGGCAAATTCGTGAAACAACTATTTCTTTGGGGAATTGTGCGAACCACTCTTCTCATCCCGTCAAGGAAACCTCGCCCCTCGTCTGAGATTATTCATCGCAATTCGAGAGTGTCTCACCCAGCCTGGAAATTACCTTACTCGTGACCCAAGTAATTCCGAACCCTCCTTCAAGAGTACAACGCCCCTCGAGCTGCAAGACTAGCTCGCCTGGTAAGAATTGCTCCTCTCATCAAGAGTCAAGCCGTTATGGTAAAGCCGTTTTACCCCTTTTCGAGGATAATCCCCCGCTTTTGTCCTCGCCACTTGATATCATCCTTCCGACCCTCTAATTGGACTCCCCAGGGTTTACCAACATTTTTTCTCTCTGACCAAGTCCCATATTTTGATCCATGTATTTAATTTATTATTTCATTGGGAGCGAAATTATTCTCACATTCCTTTGCCTTTGTACACGTTTCCATAATTAACATTATTAGTGTAATTAAAGTTTATTTTGGGTTTTAATCTTAGAATAATGTCGTGGTATAGAAAGGACCGAGTGATGGTTGGAGTTCGTACGTATGGGTTGGTTATGTACTTCAAAACTCCGGGATTACGCTTAATCTCTAAGAGTGCTATAGTTTTAATTATTATCGATTATTATCTGATTATTACTTCTTTAATCTTTGAGGGTTCCTAGTGCCGTGCTTAGCGTTTCGAGGATTAAATAAAATTTGTTTCTAAAAAACTAAACCTTTAATTAAAAAAACAAAACATGAACCAACGAAATTTCACACACTAAAGAAACAGAAATGTATTCAAAAAAATTAAATGAGGATTTATAAATGACATACTTGAATTAATAGTAATGGTTGACCCATAGCTCACTTTAAAAATGCACACTGACCTACACTGAAACGGATGCGTGGGTTTAAATACTTTTATACATTCCTACGAGAATCGGGTTTGAGTCTGGCCTTAAACTCAATTGTTACGTCACCTCAAGAATGTTGTTGCCGGGATGACGCGTGGATCAGCGCTTACAGCGGACTTCTCAAGGGGGAAATTTTTTAAAGCTAGGGAGGCCTTCGGACCGTGTAGCAGATGGAGAGACGCACGACTTCTGGAGGTAATGATCTCTCCACGGGACAGGGAAAGAATGTTTCTTTTTCTCTTCAGGATACTTGGGAAACAATTCGCACTGGCGAGCGATGAGTCAATGCTTGAATCCTTTGACTCAGGGGAGTGATGAAAGGAGTTTACTCGTGGGTATTACTCAAGGGTGAGGACTATTTCGGTGCTTTGGGGTCCAGCAGGATAGGGGGGTTTCTCTGACGAGAGTTAGTTAAACTTGCTTCTTAAATCAAGTTAAATTAAATTTCGATGTGACCACCAGGAACTAGCTCGAGGATGAGCTTCTTCTTAGTCCTTTCTTTTGGTATCCGGGCCTCTTGCCGGGGTCTTCGTCGCCTTGATGAGTAACGTAATCTACCTCGTTTTTCCAAAGATATTTGCTTTTTACGTCGCCACCCCACTCAGGTAGGGGAAGGAGGGGGGGGGAATGCGTAGACAGACCGCATAAAGTCTCCTCCTCCAACGTTCTCAGCCTGTCATACAGCTGGCCCTGAGTGACCTTCTGGCTTTAGGGCGACGTTCCTCTAATTTCGCATATGCGGTGAAATTGAATATCACCTCATAGGGAAAATCTTGCTGTTTTAACCGATATTAGGGTCTCAGGTCCGACCTGAGCTGATTAGTGTATTATGTTGTTAGGTACGACCTCATCTTCTCTCCGAGATGAGGGGCGAGAAGGGAGGTTAAGTTTTCGGTCCACGCCGCCAATCCCAAATGCCAGGACGTTGTGGTAAAAGACCAGAGGCTCACTTGTGAGGTTATGAAAGGGGGGTGCATCTATTCCCTCACAAATATCCTTGAATGAAACCTGGTATTTAAGTCTTCCCTTTGGCCAACCACTAATCCCCTCACGCACCCATCTCTTATTAAGCCCTGTGCGGCTGGTCTATCCATCTAGCAGCCTGCAACGTAAGTAGACTGCACTCTCGGCAGCGAAGGTATACGCTCACGAATACCAGGACACTTATAAACAACCTGATATGGCAGACCTTTGTGTTTTTATTAGTGCTTGCATGCTTGGAGTATCTAAGCATAAACTAGATATGACGAGCCTACTGGCTGATGGCTGATAAGTCAATCTAATTGATATAGATTGTATACCATGGAGATGGCTTGATGCGGTTTTGGATAATCTGACTGGGATGACTTTGATAGGCCATAGTGGCATTTTTTATTTGTTATTTTTATATTACGTTACGTTAACACAAGGCAAATGTAATGGAAATTAATTAGCCCGCTAATTATTATCGTAGGTAATGTAAAAATGAAATCGTTTATGAAAAGGTTTAATTCTTTTAATTAACGATTAACTGTTTGGTAATCAGATGAGTTTCTTTCCATACATAATCTCACTTGCATATAAATAGCTACCATCAGTATACACTTTTACAGGTCCAGGGCACATCCAAACTAAAATCCTACAGCATTCGCTAGCGCCCAGATCTCTTTGGAGACCTTTTTAATCCTTAAAAACCTTCATGGCCTTATTTGCTCTATTTCTACCCCTCTGATAACGGATACATCCTAGCCACTTAAACATCGGCTTTAGCCAAGAGTAACACCACTGCTACTATTATCTTACTCCACTCAATCAACACCATTAAACGCTAGCACTTATCTTTGGTCCCATCTTCCCACATACCGTGTCAATTGAACCAAAATTTTCACATCCTTACTTTCATTTAATAACACCAAGACTTCAACATAAGTCGCCTTAGATAGCCCCCATCCATTTCCAATCTCCTCCCTCTACTTCACTTCCATGCACTTTTCTCCTGGTACTCCATTAATAACGATACAAAGCAGCCGTGTTAACCTCACACAACATTTTCTTATCCTCCCCCTTACATATGTAAAACCATTTATTCCGTATACATTTAACTCAAAGGAATGGCTTACTTCCAACACAAATACTCTTCAAACCATAAACAAATTTATTTCCACTCAATTCAGTTTTTCCATGATGACATTAATCGCCATCTCCGTACTTCGCTTCCTCCTAAAACCGAATTGATGGGGGTTGAAGAGGGAGTATTCCTCCAAGTGAGACACCAGTCTTCGGTTGAGGATCTTCTTGAAGAGCTTCCCACCAAATTCTAGAAGTGAAATTGGCTGTTAGCTCTCCTTCAACGTTGGGTCCTCTCCATGTGAAAATCACCTACTATAATGCTACACAATCATAGGCTTTCTCCAGCTCCATTCATCATCACTAAACTTTACAGGATCCAAAGTTTCTTCCTTTTCAAATCTTGAGTTCTCACATTTATACCCCTCTAATGTATCATGCCTCCCTCACTCAAGACAGCTACACATATTTTTAATACTAATACCATGATTTACGCCATAGCGCACTCTATTCTTTCGACCACAAACAACCTCTTCATTACCTATCATTGTGCCCAACAAATAGTGTAAGTATTTGCAATCTCCATCTTCACATATTCAATAACTCTTCCCTCTTTTCTTCATCGCATATACCCTTACATTCCACAAAACATAATTCACACATTAACATTGGTTAATTGGATTACTGAATAGTGTTTGCAATAGCCCCATTCATTACCACCAATGCATATTTCGTTTGCAGGAACAAATTTGGGGTTAACCAGAGCAGTGACCCTTGCCGAAAGTAGATAGTACAAGTATATAACGAGGAGAAGGTTCGGTGCAAATGAGACGAGGAGGCCTCAAACTACGTAAATTCCATAACGAAGGACCTTTTACACCTTAATTTTGGATGACGATATCACCTAATTTCCGTTCCTTTAGAATAAACACCCTTTAAAACCTTTCAAGAGACATTTAAAATCCATTCTAAATTTTTATGGAATTTGAAAAGGATATTTTTTTTTATTTTTGTTACAGATGAAAGAGAAGTCGTCTTCCATCCTTTCTTAGCAAACACTCCCAGGAAACCGGCATTGGCAGGACGAGACGACCCCTTCGTTCATGCCCGGACGCAGAAGAAAGGCATTTGGGAAAATCTAAAACACAAATTTGGAGGAAGAAGAGAGATCTCCTTTCGTTACCATGGCAATGACGTGGAAGAGGATTTCAAGTTTCATCGCCAGACGTCAAAGGGAAAAGAACAAGGAAGGTAAGAAAATAATGAGACGAAATCAATAAAGTGTCTGGAGCTAGGGGTAGATACAATGGTGCAATAAGTGATGCAAAACAAGTGTACGTATGATAGCTGAAATCAAGAGAATAGATAAAAAGAGAGTGAGAGTCCTTTAATAAATCTTGTAACTCCACCAACTCTTGATGTAGGAGGCAAGCAGATACATCTTCCACATCCTTGATTAAGTTCGTAAATTTAAGAGTAGAACATCAGATGTAGAACACGAAATTCAGGAGAAATATTTGAAATATACCATCCATCTGGTCTTTGAGATACGCAATCATAACCACGCACACGGAACCTTCACAGTTACAGTTAAATATATTCCACCCAAGTTTCCTATGTACGCTTGAAACATGTACACTGTCGATATGGTAAATCCTTTTGAATATGACACTATGAATGGAATGAAAAACAAGGAATTATTATTGTTAATTAAAACTAAGAAGGTATAACCCAAAACGGCATCTCCAGCAGAATTAATTAAAAGAGTAATATGTTAAATAGTAAATATATGGTGTAGATAGAGGTTGTGGAAAGGTCTGGTGGATCTAGCCGTAGATCCGCCTGCGGTCTTTAAAGCCTGAAAGGAAGAGAATCATTCAAATGTCATCCGCAGCATAATTAGGGATGTTACACTTGCTACCCTCTTGCTGTAGAGCAACAAGGGAACCTATCTATGCTCTCTTTAAGGTGAAGTCAAATAAAACCTAGTTTCAATCGTATATTTACTTAGAAATGACAGTATGCCTACGTATATGAGATATTGATTATCGATAAGATAATTCCACTAAAGGTTTAATTATTTGGTATAAAGTTAAGATGGACACCGACTAAACACATTCGTATGGTGTCATGCGTTAGATCAATTACAAACTGCGTTAAATTATGATAAATTTCTTCACTCTCGATTTTTAAGGTGATCTACGCTTTGCCTAGCTTCACATCATCTACAAAAATAGCTATCCTTCTTAAAAGGCTACAGTTGAAATTGTTTATGAAAGCTAGAATAAGTACCATAACACAAGGCTGAACACTGCAGGAGCTCGTTAGTTACAGGCCCCCATTGAAATGATTCTTCGTTTACCCTTCCTTTTGCCTGCAGTTGGTCGGCCGATATCCAATCCAAGTTAAAAGTTTGCCTCGAACCCGTCGCTCTAACTTTACTCCAAAATCGTCTGTGAGGAACTGAATAAAAGGTTTCTTTGAATTCCAGGTGAATTAGGTCAAAAACATTCAAAATAGTTCATAAAAGGCATTCATCTCCTGAAAGAATTCGAGTAAATTTGTTATGCCATAGCAACGCCTCTTAAAACTGTGCTGTTTTTACTACCTAATAAACCATAATTTTCCAAGCGATTCTCTATTTTATCGTTTTTGATAGACTCCAAGAATTTACAGATAATGGAGTAACTATCTCGTTTTTTGAATGTTTTTAAATATAGAAGATGTATTTCATCATGACCAGACAATTTATAACTTTCATTTTTTTAATATAAAGCACTAACTCGGCCTACGAAACCGTAATATCATTTAGCGAATTTGTAGCGTCGAACTCTATAACATTGGGGCAGCGGAAATCTTTGATAAATCTTCCAATTATTAAACGCCTCTAAAAAAATTATTTAAAAACTGTACAATACTTTTTGACTCACTAAATTCTGCCCTGTCTCTTTTGTAAGTAGGCTTAGAGCATCTCGAATTGGCTTTCTATTGCTTACATATGTAAAAAATAGTTTTGCCTTTTTTATACAAAACTGCGCAACATTAATTTCCTAAAGCCTTTTGATAAGGCGCCTATAATGAATATAATTATTAACATTTACATCACTCGAATCACAATTGATAATATGGTAATATCTATCTCTTTCTCGAGATATTAGAGACGTACTCATTTTTATACATAACAAATGTGTAGGAATTCCTTCTACATCGCATTGAGAGTAGATGAGGAGGAGGAGGAGGAAGAGAGAGAAGATGCAACGAAGCGGAGAAGATTTCCCTTGAAGTGCACCAGTATCCTTTCTTTCTTAACCAATTAAATAATATTTATAATTTTTCGATTCAGATAGTTTCATACGACTTAAGAAAATAAAAGCGAAATTATAGAAATAAGTGCGTGTTCTTCCATCCTCGGCATCTTTACGAAACTCTCAAGCTTTTAATTATTCATGTCGGTGTGTGAAGGGCAATTAACTTTCTTTTAATTGGCCTCTTATAAATTCATCAAGTCTTGTTCACGTTTTATTTACTCCTTCAGCCTTTAACCCCATTGACATGAGAGAGTAAAATTACTCGGATGAACGCAAATGAATTAATATGACTTAAATCAACCTGAAATAAAGTGTTGGGTATTCCTGATCTACACTGCGACTAGTGACTCAAGGAAACTTGATTTAAGAAGAGCAGACTTTGCAGGTATTCGTGCTGGATTGACTGATGCGAGGCGAGAAGTGTGCGAGGGTGTTGAAGTTTCGTGGAGAGATTCAAAATTACGTTCATGAGTCTTCAATTACGATTCATCCCTTCGAAAAGCTTTCGTCGGTCTTTTGTTCAACCAAAGTGGTTTAATCGAGATATCGATCAACTGTTGAGGGAGGAGAGAACTGTGTACCGGTAGATCCACGATTTCTGGAGACTTTGACGAATACCGTAGGCTAGCTAGGGGAGTGAAGTTCAGCATAAGGGGGGCAAAGCGTGCCGAGGAGCTCTGAGTGGCGAGACTTTGTAAAGAGAATCCCAAGGAGTTCTTCGGTTACGTAAACAGTCGTAAATCAATCCATCGTAGGATTGGCCCCTTAGTGAATGAGGAGGGGGCATTAACGCACTCTGATGCAGAAAATTCTAACCTCTTGAACGACTAGTTCTCTTCAGTGTTTACTGAAGAGTTTGGTCCCATTCCCCAGCCCACTGACTCATACTTGGGGGAAAGGATGTAGGAAATGGACTTCACCCAAGTTAAAATAGAAAAAAAGATAAATTATCTAAAAACGAATAAGTCACCTGGCCCGAACGAGTTTCTACCCAACGTGTTGAAGAAAGTGCGCGATGAAGTGTCACTACTTTTGGCCACAATCTTTAACATGTCATTCCGGACCAGATGCGTTCCTATAGACTGGCGTATGGCGGAGGTGACTCCTATCTCAAGAAAGAAGACCCTAGGCAACTATCAAACTAGAGACCTATTAGCTTAAGCTCTATAGTCGGTAAACTCATGGAAAGCATCATGGTGGACAAAATTACGTCATATTTAGAGTCCAAGCTGCGATTGAGGAGTTCCCAGCATGGGTCCCCAAGGCACCGGTCATGCCTAACGAATCTTGTGGAATTCTTCCATTAAACTTTTAGTGAGCACGACCAGGATAAGAGAATGGATGTTATCTACTCAGACTTTCAAAAAGCTTTCCATAAGGTACCACACCGCCACCTTCTCCGGAAAGTGCGAGCGCTGGGCATAGACGGAAAAGTAGCAGGCTGGATAGAGAACTGGCTAAATGGCAGACGGCAACGAGTGGTGGTGAATGGACAGATGTCTGAGCGGGTGCCCGTGACTAGCGGTGTCCCTCAAGGTTCTGTCTTGGGACCAGTACTGTTCATCATCTACGTCAATGACATGGACGGGACATGGTTGTTAGGATTTCTAAATTTGCCGGTGATACCAAGCTTGGTATAAACGTCGCAAAGGAAGGAAATACTCCTCGGCTTTAAGAGGATCTTTGGAAGATAGGAGAGTGGTCGGACACGTGGCAAATGCCTTTCAACGTGAATAAATGCAAAGTAATGCATATCGGACACCGAAATCCTCAATCTCAGTACATCCTTAAGGGCACTGCTCTTGAATCAACAGGCACTGAGAAGGAGTTGGATGTAATTATTACTAGTGACCTCAAGTTCTAGAAGCAGTGTATTGAGGCGGAGAAGAAAGTCCAAAAGATGTTAGGATATATAAAGTGCAAGTTTAGATACCGAAACAAGGATATAGTACTGTGTCTGTACAACTCCTTCGTCCGAGCGCACCTGGAGTATGCCGTACAATTTGGGAGTCCTTCATTTCGAAAGAATATCGCGAGATTGGAACGTGTGAAAGCCAGGGCAACCAAAATAATTTACTCTATCAGACATAAAAGTTATGAAGATGGATTAATGGAATTAGATCTGTCCTCACTGGAAACCCGTAGACTGCGTGGTCAGCTCATGGAAGTTTTCAAAATACTTTGAGGGTTCGACAATGTTGACTACAGGAATATTTTTACACTTGCTGAGAGCAAAACAAGAAATCACGGCTTTAAACTTGAGCTGAAGCGCAACAACCGCGATCTATGTGGAAAACTTTTCACCTCCAGTATCTGTGTTAGCTGAAACGCATTTCCAGTGGAAGTTGTCAACAGTGAATCTGTTTACCAGTTCAAAACAAGACTAGACAAGGTCTTGAAAAGTGGCCGTTTAAGGACGTAAAGCAATTGAGCAGAGATGTGCACGCTCGACTGCTAGTCCAAAGGTACCCTCGTTGAATGGACCGTAAGGTCTTCTAGGGTACTTTCTTTCCTTATTACTCCTTTTTACGGCTTGTTGCGAAAGGACCAGAGTTGTGAGATGCTTTGCAGATTAAACACATTTGAAAAATATCAAATAAAGGCTTTTCGAGTATTAGCTCCCCCTATAAAATTTGAAAACGTTACTTTTTAAAAGTTGAACACATTTTCAAAAATTCGAAATAGTTGTTTTCGATTAGTGGCTCAGGGAACCACCTTTTAAGAATATTCTGATCTTTGTTCTAGACTCCACAAAACCATGGCCTTTTGTTGGGGAAAAGATTAAACTCCTTTATCGTAAATCCTTATTGTTTAGCATCTAAGCTCCGATTCGTTGCGATCAAATATTAATAATATATCAAATTTAGCAACATTAAGTGATATTTTAAATAAAAGGTAGACATAAAAATCAAGATAAATCATTTATTTTTAATTCCTTCTTAAAATGGAACTTAGAAAAGATAAGGAAGTTTAAAAATAAGAAATAATATTGAAATGTTAAAAGACTCTTATTTGAGAGCGTGTATTCAATACTACAATGCTGCAGGATTTTTTACAGCGCTCATTTTGTGACTGCCAACAGAAGCAATGCTACACGAACATTCACCATACTGAGTAGGGACGTGGGTACTAAATGGGTTAAGAACTGTCTGGAAAACCGTAGGCATACAGCTCAATGGAAACAGTTCATCTTTGGCATATGTCAATAGAGGCGTTTCTCAGGAATAAGCTTTCGAACCCTTGATTTTTTAAATATATATGTAGATAAAACACTTCGAAATCTGCTGAGGACCACAAAACTAAGTAGTCGAACAAAATATCATAGTGACTGTGGAAATATGTAAAAGATTTGGATAGGCTAGACAAATGGTGGGAGAGATGGCAGATGCAATTTAACGTAGAAAAGTGTAGGGGAATGAACGAAGATCGTGATAATCTCCAAAGAGATCAGAATATGGGAGATCAAATTATAAATATGGTTGACATGACAAGAATTAAGTTTTATTAACCACAAATAACCTAAAATTATCAAAACAATATATTGTAGCATCACATAAGGCGAATAGTGTTATAAAAAAATTGCATTTAAATCCAAATTTATTAGTCTTCTATTATATAGGGCGTTTAGAAGGCATCATTTTAGTTAAGCATGGCAATTCTGATCTTCATACATGCAAAAGAATTATGGGAATATTGGATCCTCATCTGCGCGACCAACTTTTGTGAAGCCTTTAAAATAGTAAACGAGTTCACTTAAATAAACTATCGTTCAATATTTAAGTTAAAGAACTGATGGGCAACTAGAAATAACGGGTTCAAACTAATAAAAAAAAAAGATTTAACACTCGGATAGCACAAAGTTTCTTCTTTTATAGAATAACAGACTAAGAATAGCTTGCTTAGGTATGTTTAAAAAATTAACAAACATATATATATATATATATATATATATATATATAGATACTATTAAAGTCCACAGCTGTGGCAGTGTTATTAATTTTAACATGTATTTTCTTAATACTTCTTACAAGTTTTTTTAACAGGGTCTTCGAGGCGAGAAAAAAACATCCGCGAATGACATTCTTTATTCTTAGACGTCTTTCCACCATGTTAGGTCATCTTCAGGGAATGAACAGAAATGAACTTATTTCAAAAATTGCACCATTATGTATAGTATTTCTACGCGAACATAAGTATTACAAAAATTGACCAATCATGGCGCAGGAAATTTTTAAGGGGAAACTAAGCTCTACAAGAAACATATAAAATTGGAAGGCTCAGATTGATCACCCATGATCCTGGCAGCAAACGAGCAGGAGACAAACTGGAAATTGGACGGGGGCATTTTTTCACCATTGTTTTGGACTCATTTACCAACCTGCACTAACTGCTACCTCCTTTACCACCTCATAACTTCTTTTTTCACACCAAACACCATAATTGTACTTTGATTTCGGAAAAGAAGACATTACAAGAGGACTTAGTAGAAGGACGTAGAAGTCTATGGAGACCCTCACTAAGAGGGTCTCCCTCAGGACCATACAAGGAAAAAAGGCCGCGTAAAAAAGAAAACTTTGTGAAACCATTTACTTCGAACACAAGGTGGCACTGGTGAAACTGATTGAAGCTTCATCAGAGACAATAGATGTGGACCGGCTCTTGTCTGAAGAAGGAGCTACCACACTGAAACGCATCAGACTAGAGGCAAAGACCCTCCCACAAATGGCAGCGAACCGCAGTATCATTTGCCGCAAGGTGGAGAGTTGGTTCAATGAAAACTCGACCGAAGACCTGAAAGAGGACATTCAGAGCAGCAACCCGTGAGCGAAAGTCTGGGATGTAATGAAATTCCGTGAACACACTCACGTGTTCAAAATAACGTTCTCTACCACCGACATGGCCAGAAAAGCGACGACGGACGGGATCTTAGTTTTTAATCTTAGAATCGCAGGAGAGAACATCAAACAAGAGAAGTTTAATAAAATACAAATGTGCTTTGTATGCTGTAAAATCGAGGATCACAAAACGACAACATGCCCGGACAAGAACAAACTGCGGTGCAGTGAATGGGCCAGAGAGGGACTCTGATTCGATAAGTGCGAGAGCATTAAGAAGCAATGTCTCAATTGTTAAGGAACCTGAACTGCCCAAAGCGCCGAGACATCATCAAAAGAAAGGAGGAATAAGAGAAGAGAGCCAAGGAGATAACCTACGCGAACGCCGCCAAAAAGAATTGAGAAATAAAGACTGCACCTGCACCTGTACAGATAAATATCACAGGAGATCTAAGTGCAAAGGTACTAATCTACATGACCCACGCAAATGTGGCTAATACAGTGAAGCCGGGCTGTTACAACCAGATACTCAATACACTCTTAAGAGCCAACAATCTTCCGTGAATAATCATGCCTGCAGACCCTGAATGCTCCAAGGTATTCAAGGATTCAGTCATAAGAAACAACAATGTCAAATCTGGACAAGAGGAGATCGTCGAAGCTCCCTCATCGCAGGAATCCGAAGAGGACGACGATGATAAAGAAGAAAAGGATAAAAATGAGTAGGAATCCTCCTCTTCAGACAATGACGAGAGCGCCTGCACCCGTACACGAGCTACGAAGAACAGTTCCAACCCCCGAGTCCTCCCCCGCCCCCCAAAAAGCAAAACTCTGGGCGCAGGAAAACCGCCCAGTCAGCCCCCAATCAGAAAAAGAAGAATAAGAAAAGGCATAGTCAAAAATAATTTACCATGTTACGAAACGCACTAAAGATATTAGAAATTAGTACCAACGGCTGTACGACGAAAAGGACTCTTTACAAAAATTTATTCAGGGAAATTGATGCAGATATCATCTTAATTTCAGAACACGGGATCGACACACTTAATGGAGAAATAAAAATCTGCAACTAAGATGTGTTGATCACGAATTATTCACAAGAGCGGATCCACGGTGCTGCTATTGCAATAAAGAAATGAATTAAATACAAGCAAATAAGAAATCGCGAAGAATCCTACCTCGTGATTGAAGTCGAACCCGACATAGGAAGGTTGGTCATTGCTACCAGATATCAACCGCCAAGGAGAGAGGTGTTATCAATTCATACTCTCACTGGCTATTTGGCAGAAGAACCCTCGCCATATTAATGGGGGATCTGAACGACAGAGAATCTGGTTACAAGACTTTCAATGGTATGGGAAAAAACTGAACCTTTTAAATATTGCTCAGCGAATAGGTCCCCACTTCCACACCTTTGTCAGAGCAGGAAGTGCCACAAAATCATACATTTGTCTAGCGAATTGTCAGCTGTCGTTCAATTACTATATATGGCCAGTCCAGATACCATGTATTAACCATATAGGGATCCTACTCACTATCAACAAGAACCCTATACAAGTTCTAGCTGTAGTCAGAAAGAAATACAGAAGTGCACACTGGACACGGTACGCGCTCCTTCTTTAGGCCTACGATCCACCCAAATTGGATAAGGCAATTCTCGAGGAGATTGACGAGGCACTCGACGACCTCAATAACCATGTCATCAACGCAGATAGGGCTTGTATCCCTAAATTTGAGTATAGGACCATCTTTATCTACAGATGGACCGAATACCTAAAGGATTTATACCATGAGCTGAAATTATTGTATGAAATTAACATCAGGAATGCATCAGTTCACTCAATGCAACGAAGTAAAGAAATCAAAGGACTCAACCAGTTGATCCTCGAACAACGATGGAGACGATAGGAAGATGCGATTGATAGTGTCGATCACGAAGCAAATCCCAAAGATCTTTGGAAAAAGATCAGAAATCTCAAAGGATCGACTGGGAAAAAGAAGATCGAGTTACAAAAAGAAGATGGAAACATCGAAACTGAAGAAGGAAGAATTGACGAGATATTTCGGTTATTGGGAAAAAATCTTCAGTAAAACGAAGACTATGACATAGAGATGGAAAGAAACACAATAGACTAGCTTGACGAACAAATACACAAGATAAACCCACACCACCAGTTGGATAGGCAGCGCGATGGAGACGCCAAGATTACCGAAGAAGAACTACTCGGCGCGCTCCGCTCATTCCGACAAAAAAGCCTCAGGACAATCATGGCTTACAAAGTTAAACATTAAAATGGCACCAGCCATTGTCATCGAAGGGATAAGAAGAATATATAAAGCCTGTCTGAACACGGGATACTTTCCAGATGCTTATAAAACGACTGGGGTGATTTTCACACGGAGAGGACCCAACGTTGAAGGAGAGCTAACGGCCAATTTCGGTTTTAGGAGAAGGCGAGGTACGGAGATGGCGATTAATGTCATCATGGAAAAGCTCGCCCAAGCAAAACTGGAAAGAAATTACGTGGTCATTGTTTTGCGGGATGTATCAAACGTGTTTGATAAGGTGTAGCAAGGGGAAATGCAGTAAAAGATCTTACGACTGAGCCTAAGTCAAAACTTAGAAAGAATACCCTGTGACTATGTCATGCAGAGAGCGGCGTACATCAGTTTAAGGTGCACGGACGGACCAAAGTCTCCGCTCACTACGGTCTCCCGCAGGGACGGGGGCTGTCCCCAACTCTCTACTTGATTTACACCACTGAGTTCCCAGCCCCTGTAAGCCCCACTCGCCTCAACATTTAATTCGCCGATGATTTCACTCAGATAATCACTTGTCCATGGAGGAATGCGACTTGGCAAGCACGTATGACAGCAGCAGAAATTGAAAACCCTAACACCTACGAGGACGGGTAGAAGATTCGCACCAACCAGGAAAAGTTCAAAGTAGTCCCCTTAAGAAAGAGACTACTTTACGACGTCAGGGTGAGGGATAGACGTTATGCTTACACCACGGAATGTAATGTACTCGCAATTAGGATTACTTTAACCGGGAACAAAAAGCACGTCCAAGAAAGAATCATCAAGGCCACTGCTGCAGTCCAAACTCTAAACATGTTCAAAAATATTCGTGACAGCAATATGAAAAAGATCTACAATGCACTTGAAATATCTACGCTGCTATACCCCGCTTTCGCCCTCAAATCTGTCTCAAAGACACAGAAGAGAAAAGTACAAGTGGTGCAGAATAAATGTATGTACCTTTGGAGGGGAAGGTATTATTGCTGATTATTTTACTTAGTGGTTTTCAACTATAGTTTCCACCCCTATATGTTAATGGAGCTTATCTGTGGAGTGGTAATCCTTCGTACCAATAGGCGGTTTGGTTGTCCGGTTAGTGGTAACGTTGGCACTCAAAAAGGTGAGCTTGGTAGGATTGAGATAACGCTTGCCACTGGCAATAGTAACAAGTTATTTGAATGCGCAACGGAAATATCCATTTAGGTAGCCTTGTGCTGGATCCGAGAAGAGGGCATCAGTTGGATGAATAAAAGAATCTGTTTATAGATGTAAACGATTTTCAGTCAATTTATTTTAATTTGAACCAAAATAGGGAGTAATCCGAGTATAATTTCACAATTCGATTTTACAACAAAGTAATGCGGGAATATGGTAGAGCGACCAGGCGATTATAATGATTGATTTATTGAATAAAATGAACGCTTAACGATTAAGATAGTAAAAATGGAAGTCTCTCTCTTTTAACCTGTCTAAACCACTTTATAAAGGGGGAAAAACTTTCATCAAGTAAGTCTCGTGCCCCGCCTACAAATGACGTTGGAGCACGTGATTGGCTGCTCATTCCTTTATCTCGCCTGCTGATTGGCTTAAATTAATCCTTTATTTGAATTCTGATTGCATTGTGTCTACACTGCCGTACCTCGCTATTGGCCAATATTTCTACAAGGCGGTTCTTAATTATTAGGCTTATAATTGTTTAACTTCTGGCTATCTTTATTACAGAATGGTTAAATGATTTTATCACACGCCCGTTTATTACCTCTAGATATTTTCAGTTATGCTAGTTTTAGTAAATCGGTCATTTTTTGCTAGAAACGGAAAACGTAAAAGATTTTAAAAAAAAAATGATTTGTGGAATCCTCGATTCTTAGCAATATTTTCTCGAAAATTGTGAAGTAACAAGTTTACTAGCATCGTAGTTATTCCTACACTATAAAAGGAAAAAAAATATTCTAGCAAAACTATTATTAATAAATTTTTCAAACTGAAAACTTGGAAGCTCCTGGAAATGATTGGACGAAAAAAATAAAATTGTTGAAACATTCTTCAGATGCAACTGTTTATTGGTTTCAACATAAGGAGGGATGAGACGTGAAAGAGAAGCTCAAGACGTACCATCACGACGAGCACTATGCAGACTAATTAAAAAATTTCGAGCCACCGGTAGTGTACAAGATGGATGAAAAGGGCGTGTTGGCAGAAAAGGCGTAGAACAACAGAAAATTGAAGAGTTGCGTCAAAACGTCGAACAGTCTCCGCAGAAATCATTGAAAAGAAGATCAGAATAAGTGTGATTGTCAAAAAGTGCAATATACAATGTAATGAAGAAAAAAAACTGAAACATAATCCATACAAGATTCAGATTGTGCAAAAATTAGAAGACGAAAATTTCCGAAAATTCGGTAAAAATCAAAGCTTCACTAAAATTGACATGAGTTCTACAAAAATGAAGACGTCAATTATCCATTTAAAGACCAGAGATTTACAACTATTACCAAAAATATCTGAAAGTTTCATTACGATCAAAAAATTATTCTTGATTTTATTAAACTTCAAATTAGGACATGTTACAAAAGAGCCAATATTAGCAGTTTCTAAAACATTCTACAAATGGCCGTTACTTTCTGGAACTGCTGAAAAACTTTCAAAAAGTCAGTAATTTTCTGAGTTATCGTTAGGTAAATTTTTCTTCATATGTTTACTCGTGTCTCCTACTGTTTGTATCATTTTTCCTTGTATTGTGTACGCGCGATGTTGCAGTGAGCTGGAAACCTTTTCTGAAATATATATACAGGTGTGTCATATCTAGGATGTAGGGTTATATTTTTAGAAACCATATTTATTATTTATAATATATCCCACAATGAAAGAGAAGTTAAACGAAATAATTTTTTACCAGAAAAAATGTTTTACATAATTACGGGAAAAATCCATGTAGGATTGAGAATCGAACCAAATAAACTGAGGAAGCGAGCAATCGCTTTGATCTCAGTTAAAGCATTTTGTTAATCTTCTCGTTTACGCATGAGAATGCATAACCGAAGAAGAATTATTCGATTTTTCTTCTTTTTATTTGCGGTATTACGAATTCATATAAAGACCGTATGATGTTTAAAATGAATCTGATTCGGAAGACACGTTTCGTCATTCTGAAAAGTAAATCGTTTCTTTATCTTTAACCTTAGCTTTAGATTACTCCATTGCTCCTTTGCTTTTCACATGAAGGGGGTACATTCATTTCTCTACGTTTGACAAACGAATCTACCCCTTTTACGTCTACGTTTGGTAAACGAATTTACCCCTTTCACCTTTATGTTTGAAAGGTCGGACTCTGGCGAGGTTACCACAGGTAGATGCTCTATTGTGAATAGGACTCTCTTTTCTAGAATGATTCGTGTTACAGATAGTTGATCATTTCTAGTACATAAATAAAAGAGCGCTGAAGATGTATACACCAACAAATGTTTACAAAGCCCCATGAACGTTTCGTATGAAGACAACTTTGTTGTTGAGTGTGCACATGTACCTTGCTCATATGTGACACGGAGTATCGTTGAATACAAAACAAACGTTTGAGGTCAAGGATAAACACTGGTAAAAACTTATTTTGCGACAAAAACTTATTTAAGACTTCATGAAGGTCGATCGTGGTTGGCTAATTTTCCCTATAACAACTGTATAAACAAAGAATCTAACTAAATAATCAAACAAAGGATCGAACCAAGCACACCCAGAAAGCGAACAAACGCTTTGATTTCAGTTAAAGAAATTCATTAGTTCACTTGGCTATGCGTGATAACGCTTCGCTGAAGAAAAATATTTATTGCATTTATCTTATCTTTCTTTGCAGTATGACGGATTCATTTCATCATTCTCTCGCATTTATGCTATATATATATATATATATATATATATATATATATATATATATATATCGATGGCATGCGGTGACTTTTTTAATTAGGGAAGCAATAGAAAATAAGAGGTAAAAAAATGGTAGTCTCCCACAAAACAGTACCTATGTGGTATACCCAACATTTCTCATTATGGGCTTTGGTTCTCCTGCTATAAATCATGTCCAGAAGGTAGTATCAACAAGAACTATCCTTTTCTGAACAACCAATGACAAATAAAATTCAGAAATAAATTTATAACCGATCTTCTTAAAAGCGGGAATTGGTTACATTTGAACAAAATATAATCTTACCTTTTTTATTTGAATTTTAATTCAATTTTCCTCTCTTTTCCAATAAATAAGTTGTCGATATTATCATAAAAGTTGTCATTCTTAATACTTTTCAAAAGATACTTATCGATTGCGATTAGAGACAAGCGTTTTAATCTTTCTTTTCATCGTGTAATTGTGAATTCTTGTTAGGTAAGAAGAAGATTCCTCAAATAAAGCACTTGTTTATAGGGTCAAAGTTAGTTCACACAATTTGTTTAGTTGCGGAAAAGCAGCATCAATCTCACAGTTACGCAAAATGCGAAGCAATTCATGCACTGGATCTCCTTTCCTTTCGCTGCTGTCATTATATAATACTAATAGTTCGCTCCTCAACCTTTGGCAGTTAGAGCTGATTCATGAAAGACTTTTTTCTTTTCTTCTTGGCTTTCAGATTTTGAAATCTCACTTCAATTTGCATTCATATCAAATCTATAATTTGGTAAAGTATGCTTCTGTACTTTTCTTTGGTGTCTTCCAACAAATCGATTCTTTTCCGTTGAATGTAAGGATAAATGACGTCAACGGTGGACAAAACTCTGGAAAATTCGTTGGTTTCTCTTGTAACACTGACAAGTTAGTTTAATTTACGAATACAGTAGGATATTTCAAGTGTTTTAGTCTTTAAAACACAAATACTGCATTTGTGTAATTGTAAATATTACCAAATACATTTAAAAAAAGTTAAATTCAAAATATTTTTAAACGGAATACAATGCTTAAGCGTAGGTGTAGCTTTCAGAGTCCCATTTCCCGTAGTTGTTAATAATGACTTGCAATAAATCACCAATTTGCTCATGTTAATTGAAACTAGTTTTGACCAGAGAGTAATTACAGTTCCAACAAGTTGGTACCACATTTGGAAATCGTTTTTTTTTTTAATTTCAGTATCTAAAAGATGCAACATTTACCTGGTTTGGCAAAAAAAATGAAAAGGATTTGAGCTTTGAAAAGAATACATCACATTCATGGAGTTTGAAAGCCGCTTCTGACAACATTAAATTTAATATATTAGCCATACAGTGAATGAAACAGGCATTGGGACATTTTTCTTTGACCCCTTAGGAAGTCCATTTAGTTCGTGTTCCATAACACTTGCACCAGCATAAGTTCGAGCAACAAATTTTTCCCTAATATTTAGTTCTTCTACTTCATTAAACACTATTTTGGATAACAATTCGGCCGTACGATAAGCGCTTACGTTTCTAAACCCAAGAAAGTTTTCGCAAACATTACCATCATTCAAGACGTAGCGCACAACATAAGAAAGTTGCGAAACAGTTTAAATATCCGTAGTCTTGTCTAAAATAATAGCCTCAAATGAAGAATCTTCTATTTCACTTTTAATCATTCTTGAAGTAACTTCGGCAATGCAATTAAACAAATCCTTTCGAATTCTATTTGAAACACCCGAAAAAACGCTAGACTCTTCTAAAGGCAATGTTAGTAAGGAATCGTGTTTCTTAGATAAATTAAGCAACTCAACAAAATTACCCTTGTTTTTAAGAATATGTTGATTCGTCATGGCCTCTAAATGCTAATTATAATTGATCGCCTAAATATAAACAACGTCTATTAAACTTTTTACAATCTCTCTTTTTTCCCCATTTTATTATGGATTTCCACATTCCTCTTGTTTTGGCTGTTTAATAAGAAATCAATTCGCGTTTTCCGAACCTAGTTGAGTCTATCACAGATGTTATGTGAGTAGAGGAAAGGTCATGTCTTTTGATTGACTTATGCAGATTATTTAAATCGGTAAAGCCAAATGAATTCCATATACCTATTACATTATTAACCAACAAACACGGCCTGCAAAATAATTTTTACAAGCAAAGACAAGGAGTTAACCACTTTTTCTTTTCCTACAGCGCTTTGTTCAATTTTATAACGTACCTCTTTGTTTTCCATGTTATAGCTATATCTGGAATAGGCCTACCATCTTTAATTATTCTCTCTTTAACTGCAGGATATTGGAAGAAAGTTTATAGATTAATAATCTCTCAAATTTGCATATGCAATGTTTTTGTTTCACAATGTCTTCATTGTTCATTTCCATTATCGACTTTGAAGGGCTGCACTTTAAATAAAACAATTAATCTAACAAAAATAATTCACACTATAGCTAATTAATCAATCCACCAATAGATTTGTCTAACCTCTAAACTGATTTTGACAAAGTTGCCAGCAAGCTTCTGTTACTTGGTTCCAAATGTTACCAGAATTAGACAACCAGGTATAAGAAAAATAATTTATTCTATGTTGTTGGATTCTAATACTGTTTGATATAAAGTTGTCATGAAACTATAATTTCACAATAAAGAGAAATTACTTAAATATCAATGTAAGATAAGGCTTTTATTTAATTTTAGTAAAATAAAAAAATAATAATAATAAAAATAACGAGACGCTCAAATAAATAACAGAATTTCATGGAAAATGCGATCCTAATGCAGGAATCCGGAAGTTTCACTTTTAAATACGTTGTCTAATTTCAATAACTCTCAAATTCGCTTACTCTCTGGGCGACGGCAATAGACAAAATCGCTTCCATTTTCTCATATATTTTCTTACATTTACACCTGACAATGCAAACTTTTAGTTATTTATACATGGAAGTATGAAAGAGGTTAATTCTAAGCAAATCATATATAACCCTCGTTAAAAATCAGATTCATAAACAGTTGTCAAAATAAAATAAGCACATGCGCTATGATTCGCTTTATTATTAGAAGTAAGCTTTTAGTAGAGATACTGTTGAAGAGTTCATTATTTTTTGTAATTACCTAATTTAAATCGTATTTTCATATTTCTTTTCTTCCAATGACCGCACGCCTAGGATATATATATATATATATATATATATATATATATATATATATATATATATATATATATATATATATATATATATATATATATACCGGGTGTTTCAGATGTAAATATCACAGAAACTACATAGTCAAGGCAAATGAAACTAAACAGGCTTAATGTTAAGCAAAATAAGATTTCTTCCTCCAAATTTGAATGAGAAAATCAAAGGTATGTAGATTAAATGAACGATTTCACAAATGTTCAATATGAGCACCGCCTGGGACACGGCACACGTCAAGTCGGTAGCCCATCTCCTCCCAAACACGCTGCAGCATGTCTATGGTAACAGTCTTCATTTCGATAGTGATTCTGTGCTTGAGTTTCTCTAGGTTTTCAGGAAGAAGGGGGACATAGACCAGTCCCTTCACATTGTTCCAGAGAAAAAAAGCAAAGCGTCAGGTCAGGTGAACGTAGCGGCCATTTCAACCGCACATTGTCTTCATCACCAGCACGCCCGATCCAGCTCACTCGCAGATTGCCATTGAGATAAACCCGCATAGTGAGCTTCCAGTGAGGTGGAGCCACGTCCTGTTGAAAAATAAAGCCTACTTGTTCATTTGCAATGAGCTCATCCATTAACCTTCTGTATAAATTCTAGTATTCTCCGATTTCTCTTAAATTTAAATGATCTTGCATTTTTTAGCAGTTTAATGGGTTTTTAATTTCCCAGTCCATTTTTCCATTGGGTTTCTGGTAGCTTTAGTGACTCATCCACTCATTAACCCACAGATTTAAATATAAAATGAATCCCTTAATTAACGTTTAAATATATATAAAGGGACAAACAAATAATATTGTATAAGAATGGCATGGAATGTCAATAGAGAGTGGCTCGTCACAATATTTTGCAGGTCCGCATTAGATAGAAGCATTGTAAGTGGTGGCTTAAACCTGCACTCCTCTTTAGAGGGAAGTAGATCTGTTAGGTTCTTAATAGTCTTATCTACTTTTGGTGGCCTGAAATCACGTATCTCTTCCTCATACACAGTAACTCCTCAGATCTTCTTGATTCTGTCAAAAGCTACTTTCCTCTTCTTCTGATAAACATCTGCCAGCAGTGCTAAAAGGACATTCTCAGCATTGGCCCAGTACGAATTATTCTAGATTGTTTGTCATGCTATGGCTTCACAGCAAAGATGGCTTATTTGTAGAAAATGATTGGTTCCAGGAGATATTTAGATCCCTCTGTACAGTTTTAAGAGAATTTGATGTGAAACCAGATGGGTCCATATTGACAAGAAAAACTCAGTGCAGACATACAAGTCATTATTAGGTTTTTCTGTTGCCACATAAAGTTGACATATTCGGCTGGCAGTGGTGAGCCATCTCGCATGAGATATTGGCTTTGGTTTCATATGTAGGAGATCATCGTCAATTACACTATTTCTAATATCACTGATAATTCTGTACAGGTAAGCCTGGTGCCGAATAAGCTCATTTACATCTATATCCGGAAGAGGAGTTCCTCTAGCAATACATCGAAAGCCATTTGGTGATACTGGTAAAGTATTACAGTTGGTTAAGGCTTTAGCAAGTTTCCTTTCCATTGAGTTGCACTTTCTATTGGACCAATATATTTCCTGCACTGGTGCCTCAAAAGAAACTCATTTAGATGTAAGCTGTAGATGATCCACTGTGAGGGACAATGTAATCAAGATTCCAGCCATCCTATGCCTCCATTCTTACAGCCAGCATTAGTTGCCGTGCTGTCAGCTGCCACTGCCTTTAACTCATCTTTAATATCATTTTCAACAAGCCATTTATTAGTCTATCTGCAATACCTGTACCTGTTCCTCATTGAATAGTTGGATGATCGAAATAGAAAGTACCAGGTTCTCCTACAAGCATAATTTTCTTATCTCCCAAACATTCAAATTCGGTCAAATTCCTCCTTAACTTCTTCGTGCCTTCCAGACTTTGTGATGGTCAATTACATAAGAGCCGTCTTCTGAATTTATAAATACCATAGTCGAATAGGGCTGCACTGCTAATAGCAGCAGAAGTTATATTCGACACGGAATACCGATCTGCCTCGATGGTAATTGTTGGTATTAGTATAATGTTGTTTTCTGTTCTCGCAAAGAGTTTCTTCCATTTATTACCAGAAATGTCAGAAGATGAGGTTTATTCATCCAAGGTTCGTCTGAAATTGTATTTTTCTCTTCCATCTTCTCTTTTTGTGACTCTTCTTCTTCTCTTATTTCCTGAATTCGATCTTCTCTGATATTTCTTTTTTTAATCTTTGACTTGTTTTTACATCCACTCCTCCAATTTTCACGTGGCATCCAGTTCTTTGGTCAATAAGAAATTTATACTCTCGATGTGAGACTCCCATGTTCTTTTCATACTTGCAATCCAAGAGAACAATCAGCACACTTTCAGCCTGCTATATCGAAAAGTTGACCCTTTGATGAGATAAACTTCTTACTCTTAGTGGAATTCATTCCTTGTTATAATACCAAAGATGTTTCTTTCACCAATTGGAGAAATTTGGTTTTAACATTCTTGATCAGCTAAACTCAAATATTTGCTTTTTTCCAAATTTCAGTAAGGGCCCGGGATAATTCAAGGATAATATCCTTGTTCCTTCTGTATTTATTGTCTTTTACATACTGAATAAATCTTCCAACATGTTTTCATGTTGGCAGCTCATAATGAGAAAGTTCTGAAAGTGGAGAGCCAAAGACAATGTGACCTGTTGATGTTCTAGTTCTTTTACTCATCTTAGCCCTGAAAATGAATTATAAAAAGACCCGTGAGTATAAAAAAGAAATAATACATGTGATGAGTGAATCTATAGCATACATTCAAAAAGGTGAATCCATATCCCTCCATTCGTCATACATCGATTAATTTATAATTCCCTCCAAGTAGTTTACAAGCAAGGAATTCCTAGAGCTAAAACTGCCTAAACCGTAGATATATAAGGAGTTAAAGTGCAATTTTTCTTCATGTACGAAAATTACCCATTTCTGGCTTCAGGGAAGAGAACTATAATAACTAAATACAACCAGCTTCATCCTACGGAAAAGATGATTTTTAAGCTAAATTTGCCCCAAAAGGGGGGTATTACGATTTTTTCAGATTTCTTTCGTCTTCATTTCCGAATTTTGAATGTTCTGTTCGACAAAACCTGACCTGTCCAGCGAGAACATGAGTAAAATCGTCATTATTCGTGGGTTTGCTAACACGAAGAATTTAGTCCTATCGTAATCCCTATGGACCAAGGTGTCCAGGAAAGGAATTTTATTGTTTTTTTCTTCGTACTTGGTGAACTGGATGTCTCATTCACTTCGTTCAGCCGTTCCAATTTGTTGCATATATCGGTACTCGCTGGAATTCCGCCCAGGACATCACCTACATACCTCCACCAAAGTGAATCCCTTTCCATAAACTTCGTCAATTTCTCCGTTTCTAGAACTTCCATGAAGAAGCCTACCATACCGGCGCAAAGAAGGTATGCCATGGCTAGTCTCTTGTGCTGCCTATATTCGTCCCCCTCAAAGGTAAAAGCACCAAATCTTACACATAAGGATATTAACCTGATATAATCCCTCTTGCTAATAGATAGATCAGAGTCATTGATGTTTGTTACTGCTTTCTTCACTACCTCCAGGGTACCATCTATGGGACATTTGTGAATAACGCCTTCTCATCAAAGCTAACGAGTTTCTTTTCCTTGAGGTTTACCTCACATAATCTATCTTTGAATTCGGCCGAATTCTTCAAATGAGCTTTGCCCTAATTATTGCTTAGGAAAAACTACACAATCGACAGAATAAACCACCCCCTATATTCTTGCTATTATTTTGAACCAAAATTTTGTATATAGTATACTCATACTTAAATATGATTGAAATGTTTAAACACTTCAGGAGATGGGGAAGAAAGGTAAAGGCCTCAGAAAACGGTAAAACAAAGGAGTTCTTAGAATTGAATGCGGGAGGGATTTCAATTCTGTAAAACGTCTATTTTTCAGAATCTAAACCGACTTCAAAAAATCAGAGTTGTCATATGTCTTTTATGACTCTCGAATATACGGAGGAATGACTTTAAAAATTTTAAACTATATATTTATTCTGGAATTTTATAACACAAATTAGTATAGTTAGTTTAGGTATAACTTTATACTAATGAAGTGAATATTTTCCAGGACAAAATTATAAACGGGCCGGGTCCCCAGGAACGTTGTTTGAAACCGAGACTGTTCTTGTTCAATCTGGACGTATAGTTAGCCGAGGTTTAAAGAATTCAACCAACTAATGAACTCTTTGGTGATGATGCTTCCGATGTGTGTAGATCAAGTTTTTCTCAGTATAATTCAGTAATCAATGGCTAAATTAGGGTTGTTATTCTTTCTTGGGTGGTTGAAAACGTTTTGCCAGTAGGTATGGAAGATTGGTTCAATTTCTTCTGCATTTTTATAACTATTATTTTGTTCTAAAACCTACTCTCTATATCTTTCTTATGGTCTATAAACGTAAAGAACACGTAACTTTGTCAATTTTTTTCATTTTCGTGTCCCATTTTTTTGTTATTCTGGATTTGTCTGATGAGCTTGCCTGTCGCCGGGTTCTTTAACTTAATCCTGAGTTTTGCATATTTTGGAAGGCATCTTGTTTATTACTTTTATTTCTTTCGCTGTTTGTCTCATATTCGTAGTGCAAACTAGTGCCAGTATAATTTTATAATCTGTTCTTGTAACACATTTTATTCTCTCCATTTCGGTTTAGAAATGAGCTTCTCTTTATGTTTTAGAGGGTGGTAAAGGCGTCGCTCTTCACAATGTGGTAATTATCTAGGGAAATGTTGATCGTGCTCATAAGGAACAATATCTCGTTTTACACTTTCGTATTTTAGGTCATGGTTGCATTTATATATGTTGTTTGTTATACATTTAATTGTCGAGCTAAATCTATGTGAATTTGGAGATCGGAATCAAGAAGATCTTAAGCTGGAGAGCTTTCGAGTAGTATTTTACTCTTTTTCATATCCTTGCTTAGTGGTATGTTTGTTGACTACCATTTGGTTTGTCTTGACCTACTCCATTAACCTATGTATTCCGTAAGTCACTGCTTTTCTTTCTTCTTTTCTCATTGTGTTTTTTCTTTCATTTCTGGAGTGAAGCTGTCAAACTTCGTGTTTGTAGTACAGAGGGTTTCAGGTAAATAGTTTATACAAATTGTACACGGAAAAAGGCAAAACGGTGTATGCTAAACGAAGCAATATGTTCTCATGATAATTTACAAACATCTAGAACGATATATATATATAAATATATATATATATATATATATATATATATATATATATATATATATATATATATACATATATATATATATATATATATATATATATATATATATATATATATATATATATATATACTCATATTTGCGAAATCATTCAAAATGGCCACCATCTGCTTTCTCAACAATGTCCAGATGCAATATCTGAACTGGTTGCATGCCCTGGGAATGTTATCATTGTCATTAGATAACGTTACATCCACATTGACGGCCCTCATGGTTTCAAGAGGGTTGTGAATAGCCTTGATGGCATCCATCTCAACAACGCTCCACAAGAGAGAATCTAGAGGGTTGCAGTTGGGGAGCTGGGCGGCCACGCGTCTGTTGACCAGTGTAGTGGGACATGTCTAGACAACGTCTCCTGATCATATTTGTATTTTATATCAATTCATGGAGTTATATTATATATTTATATTATGGAATTTCATTAATATATGTTTAAGGATGTACGAAATTCAGAATAAGATTAAATTTGGCTGTTTATCTTTGATTAAAATTGCTTCTGTTAGTTTTAGGTTTTGTTCCCTGTTAAGTTTGTAAATAATTTTAAAGTTTTCTGATATGTCGTTTATTTTTGTTTTTCCATTGAGTGTTTTAAGTGTTCATTAAGTTTGTTAGGTTCGAACAGGTTTGTTGCGCTTTGTTTGCTCTTATGTTTGTCGTATATCTGATATATGACGATCTAGATTCGTCACCGGGGCAGTTGAACTGATATAGCACATGAATTTAATTTAAATATAGCACAAGAAAATAAAAATATTAACAGTGATCGTGAAATATCAAAATAAATTAATAATTCTAAATCAAAATCAAGAAAATATTTTAAACTTATGTTAGAACTTTTTTTCAACACCGCAAATGTATAATTCTTTTCAGTAATATTCTTCCTCTAACACAATGTAAACAAAGAAAAATTATACATAGAATTCCGTCTCCTGAAGAAATCATAATGAAGGAAGAACGCTTGATCGTCAGGAATCATTCAAATTATAACCTAAACAAACATGAACTAAAAACTTAAATAATGGGAAATTTTCGGGTTACAGAAAAGACTTAGGAAAATAAAAAAAAATAAACAGAAAGAATGGAAAGCAAAAAAAAATTTGATAATGTAACGAAACCATATTGGAAATCATAAATGAGACTATTCCTAAAATAAAATAAATAGTATTTTCCATCTCTCACTTATGCATATAATAGAAGTAAATACTCATAAAAGAAGAGAAAATGCAATAAAATCACTAAGCACCAACCCAGACATTATAATCTTATGACTAGACAAGATGAAAGCGCTGTCGTAATGGATAAAACTGCTTAGTATGAGAAACTCAAATCTCTTTTACCAAATAAAAACATATAAATTTCTGTAAGAAAACTTCCACCAATACCCCCAAAAGACAAATAAGATCTCCAGATCTATCAAAAACAAAAACATCAGCTCAAAAATGAAACAAATAAGTAAATACAATAACGATCCCTTATATGCCCAACTAAAAAATCCATAAACTTTAAAATTATTTATAATCTAACATGGAAAAAGACCTAAAGCTATGAGATGCAATTCTGATTAACGACAAACAACAAAATTTAAACATCGAATATGATGATTTTTGTAAAACCTTAAAAATATATTAATGACATTCCTGCCCATATTATAAATATTAAAGCTCAATAAATTTATATAAAAAGTGCAAAAATATTCAGTGCTGCACCATTTCACATGTGATTCTACATTATTATAAATGGCAGCGGCACCACCCAAAAATATTCCAGCAGAAAGGATAGACACCCCAAAATTATTAATGCCGAGTGAAGGAGGAAGATTATGGCGATTATCATAATCGCCAACCTGTCCAACTTGGAATATCTTGGCCCATTTGCAAAGGAATTAAACCGCCTTTTGCAAGAGAATGGAGCCTAGAAAAAAACTGTGGCTCTCCGAAAACCTTCTGTCGGAAGATTTACTGAAGATACAGTTCATTGAAGACAAAAACGCAAAAGAAATTACACATAGCCAAACAGCGGAAGAAGATGAAGAAGACTCAAAGAGCGTAAATTTGAACAAAAGCCCAAAGAAAACGAAAAAGAAAGGAAAGAAAAAAGAAAAAAGAAAAAACCCAGATCCAAGAAACGAACCATTAAGTACAGAAGACGACGAAGAAGAAATAAACAATATGAAGAAGTACCCATTGCATTAAAGAAAAAAATCCTGAACGTCATCTATTCGACTGAGCAGACGTCTTCCTTAGTGGTGTTCAGCTCGCCCATGAGCAATCCACCGAAAGAGAGACCGAGACAAATGCTCCAAGTACTTAATTCAGAGAGGCTCAAGTGGACCTTTGAGGGTCCATACTCCCCAAAAGAAATCAAGGGTCTGCTATTGGAGGGCACAGTATACATCCCTCCATCCTGCGTCCAAACAGATAAGAACTGGACAGTAAACATCTGAAATTGAATAAAAATGAAATACTCAAAAATTGCTAAAATATAAAGTGAAAAATTATAAAGTGTTAAAATTAAAATAATGATATAATAAAACGCTTGAATTTCAACGTAAGAGAGATTTTTCATAAGCTGGAACCGAAAACCCACCAAGCAGTTAAATCATTAATTTCAAAAATAAATATTATAAAATGAAATAAATTATAACGACATAGTGTGAAATTAATAAAGTGATTAATATTAAGTTAATTAACATAAAGTGTCTTAATCTATAAAAAAATGACGAAATTTCAAAACGTTAATTAATATAAAAGGTATAAAAATAAAAGAGATTAAAGCAAAAAAGAATTAGCGTAAAACGATAAAGTTGCGTAAAATTGAAAACTTAATAATAATAAACTAGAATGTGAATAAACCTTGCTTGGACTAATTATAAAATAAATAAATAAAATTCCAATAATAAATTAAAGTACTTTAAAATATTCATAGTGTTTAAAAGAGTAAAGTAAGAAGAAATTCGAATTAAACAGAAACTTAAAATAATAACAACAAAATGTAGTTACCAAAACTTAACTGAATATTTAATTTTTAACAATCATTTTAAAAATAAAAATTCTAAAATGCAAAACTGTGAATTTTCAAATTTATATCTGTTATATTAGAATTACTATCATATACAGGGTCAATCCCCCAAAACTGGCCTCAACTTTCGATAAGCCTCATTTCTTAATTCTCCGATCACAGTACGTTTCTGATCGTTAGCCAGTTGAAACTATAAAGTTTTCCTTCAAAATAGCCTTATAATCTTATCTTTATTTCTTCATTGATTTTAATGTATTACTCTACTAGTGCCAGAAATTTACCTAAGATGAGCTTTCTAGAGCACGTGTTCGAGATGACCTACATTTAGCTCTGTGCATTCCTTGAGGCACAGCACAGAGTTGTCCATGACGTCCTTATAAACCGACCGACTAATGGCTCTGATCTCCTCTCTGATGGCTTCCTTGAGTTCTTTGATGGTCTTGAGTTTCTCTACGTACACTTTGTCTTTAAGATAGCCCCAGAGAAAGAAATCTGGTGGCTAAGTTCTGGGTAGTGAGGTCTACTCAAATCCAGATTTGAGACTGATCCCACGGCGGGCAAAGTTCTTTTTCAGCCAATCTCAGGAAAGGTTTGAGGTGTGAGAGCTTGCTTGATCTTGCTGAGCCAGAACTTTCCCATAAGCGACGGGAACAGGGTCTGCAGCTCCCTCTTGAACGTTTGGAAGACCTCAACATACCGCTCCTTGGTGGCTGTCACTGTCGCGCCAGATTCCTCGAAGAAGAATGGTCCGATGATGCCTCTATCTGAGATTGCATGCAGTCCATACCGTGTACCTAGGGGAGTGTAGATGCTTGGTGGCTACCTTATTTGGTCTGGAGGTCCCCCAGAAGACATTTGTCTTCGAGTTTCCCTTCCCTCAAGATGGAAGTAAACTTCATCGAGGTCCAAAGGAGGTTAAGGAAAGTTGAGGTTTCCTGAACCTTCTCTAGTATCTTGAATGATATAGCCTTTCTCTGCTCCTTTTCTAAGGCTGTAAGGGTTTGCTTTGTCTTTATTTTGTATGGGTAGGCCTTCTACATCCATTACTAGCACTCTCATGCAAGTCTCATGAGATATACCGAGGGACTGACTTCGCTTGCGCACAGAGCGTTTTGCACTCTGCTGAACTGACTCTCTCACGCTCTCTACCAGCTCAGCTGTACGCTTCCTGGAGCGTCCTGAATTGCTTGAACGGTTGTCACTGGCAGCATTCAGGTTCTCCACTGTCCCATAGTCCTCAAAGTGGGTTACCCAGTCCTGAATTCGGCCCTTGAGGGGGCTTTTTCACATTCGAACTAAGGCATGAAAGTGTCCTGCACTTTCTTAAACGAGCCTGTCTTGTAGTAATATTTGACGCAGTATATTCTTTGCTGGAGCTGCCATTGTTATCTATAATAACTTTAAAAAGAAACTCTAAACTAAATTGCCCTCTTTCAAAATATCACGTTGCTAAAATATAGTTATAGAAGAAGATATATAAAAATACATTTTCTGAACTTCATCTTCTGTAAGGAGGAGTGGCGAAGTCGTCCTCTTGTTATTTCAATTTTAAAAAATCGACAAAACAAACCAAGTCATTTCCAAACTAAGAAAAAAATAGTATTTACTATTTTGCAAAAAATCACGTTCTCAAAATATAGAGTTAGTGATAATGATGATTATAATTTGATTATAATTTTCCATATATAAGAAATGTTTATTAGATAAATAGATACATATTTTTTGTTTTTGTTTTCCTTTTGAATCCTTATACTCTAGTTACCTTTTCTATAATATAAAATATAAGAGGAAAAGCTTCGCTAGTCCTCTTTCAGGAGTAGCTTGCGCTTCGCAGACAAACCTTCGGTCTGTGTCTATGGCCTATCCAGCTTTGGCAACGCCTTTTGGTGTAATTTTTTTTTAAGGATCCAAGTACATATCTCCTAATAATTTAATGTTGGTCTATTTTTTTCACATCGATGTTTATTTTTTACGACTAAAGACCAGAAAATCTTTTGTCGCAATTCTTTTTCAATACAGAATAAACAATCATCACAATTTTATTTCCCATCTACATTTGCTCTAATAATTTCATTCTGCTTTATTTGTTTTCATCGACCATTAGCTATTTCCTCATAATAAAGTTTAAACTTGCTAATCTAGTTTAGAAATAACTTCGATAAAACTTTCGAATATCTGAAAAAAATAAAATAAAAAGAAGCCATGCATAAATTAGGAAACATTCCCTAACATTCGATAATCATATTTATTTTTTCTGAACTTTACCATTTTGTTCTTGAAACTCTAAAAATGAACTTTTAGAATAAACTTGGATAAAAGCGTAAAATATACTTACGTCAGAACCAAACTATGAGAAAAACATCTCTTTTATTCAAAACTTAAAAAAAATCGCGTTCTTAAAATAAACGGTTATGGATAATTTTGGTGATTAGTTAATTGGCGATGAGGCAATCAGCTGGCGATGAATCGTTGCAATCTCTCAGCAGATAATCTTTTCTCCGCATTGTGACTGTGTCATAGCGGAAGGAGTTTCTAGTCATTTTTCTAATGCTAGTCTTAAGTTTGCATTAATGTATTATAAAACCATAATCTTTGGTGGTAAGGTTCTCCATCTGCTACCCGTAAGGGTTAATTTTTTATTCGTTGGTATTATTTTAGGACATTTGTGTTTGAGTGACGTGTATTAGAGGTTAAGTGATTGAATATTTGCAAAAGAGAGGGAAAGGGGACGTCACCTTGATTCTTCGAATTTCTTGCACTGCCTCGCTTCAATATCTATGTAACTACTTTCTTTACGCTCTTTCATAACTCAGTTTTAGTCTTTCCCGTCCAGATTGCTTCACTCTTGTCAATCATAAAGATATGGACTCCGCTCCGAAACTGGGATTAAATTTTATTGTCTATCGATTCACTTTCCTTCACCAAATTTTCGCAAGGTTTTCCAATTCCACCAATAAGTAAAGAATGATGATGATCAAATGGCTTTTGGGATTGAGATGTCATAAGTGGTTTAAGATATATGAGAAAGGCACGAAGTAGAAATAGTGTCTAAGAAGAGGATATTGAGGGGTTGAGTATAGGAAAAAGTGTTATTGATAGGGATGAGATTGATAAATGAAAATGATAGATGATACATTTTGTAACATATATAAACTGAATGCTTTGTAATAATTCCCCACTGTAACTCTGAAGATGGTACTCGATGTATCGAAACGCGTTAGTTAAATTAAAGAAAGTGCTAATTACATTAATTTACTTCTACCTTTGGCCAAATAACGAACATCAGTCTCCGATGAACTTTGGTACGCTTATCCACAGGTTAAACAATGAAGAAAAGGAGAAAATATAAGACAAATCCAGAAAATTGAAAAAAGAATTATTAATTCGAAACTAGCGGTCACTTTTAATAAAACATGCTATAATGAATATATATATATATATATATATATATATATATATATATATATATATATATATATATATATATATATATATGGAAGGGATTTGATTAGCCGAGTGGTGTGGAATAGGGCGAAAGGACGCTCAGTTAACCTCTCCTCGAACCAATGATCTTGTGCAGTCGGCAAGTTATGCTCTTCCAGATGTTTTTTCTTCATCCTGTCGTTCAAGAGTTACTCGAAAAGTTTTCCTAGGAACTCAAGGAGTAAAAAAGAACTGTAACTCTGTACCTGTTCTTTTGGTTTGACTGGCTTGTGGATAAAATCATTTTAACCTGCTTGAATACCGAGGATGAAAATCCAATGTTTATATAAGCGTCGTAGAATTTATGGATTACATCCTTGATGTTATTCGGTCGGTTTGTTTTGTGTAGGTTGGTTATCCCTCTTGGTCTTGGCGCTTTCTGCTTGAAAGATTTCAGGACCTCAGTGTATTCCTGATTTGTTAAAAATATACCCTCCTCCAACCGCTCTCTTTCTTCTTCGTTATCCTTACATTTTGTGTAAGGTCATCTTCTCGTTCTTGTGATTGTATATGATTTTAAGGATCATATTCCTTTTTGAATGCTTGATTTTCCTTGTCCGAAATGGAGAAAGTTTAACTTCAGTGTCTCTAGAAATGGCCATCAATTTCAATGTCCTCTTCCTGTATTTACTCTAGAACTTTTATATCTATCCTTTTCTTAGGCTGGTATCCATTAAGTTTTCTGTACTGGTTCCAGAGTATTTAGCGGTGCCTCTCTATTTCAAAGTTTCGGATAATTTCGTTCCAGACATGATGTGTTTTATTATGGATTTATTCACCCATTGTCCTTCTTAAGTTCTCTATCTTCATGTATCTTTCTCAGTTGTTTCCTATTGCCTTAATTTCCCCTATAGCTCTCTTAAATTTTTCCATACTTTGTTTTTTTCCATCGTTCCATCGTGGTGCAAGAAAGACTTTATTCTATTAATGAGGTACTCAAGTTGTTTGCTGTTTTATCTGTTTCTTTATTTGTTCTATCTGTGCTTCCTTTTCATCTTTGTTTATTATTTAAATTTAAATTTCGTAGTGTTTTAGTTATTCTGTTTATAGATTCGATTTTATTTTTCTGAGGACCTTTTTTGATGTAACTTTATTTGCATGGGTGGGGTGGAAATCGTTGTTATAAAGCTAAGATGCTCAGATAGGATATAGGGATCTGGTGCGGTGTAGTGGTTAAAGTTGAAGTTGGACTTCATAAATATTATATCAGGAGTAATCGTAGATATTTCCTTTAGGTAAGTTGGGAAGTCCCGTCTATTTTTATGGGCAATATTTCGTCTTAGAGGTGGTTGCAAAGTCTTTCCTGCTCCACTGGGTGTGTTTTAGGTGTTTTGGTCGTATGACTCGTAGCACATTGCATTTAGATCCCTAAGTAATATAGCTGACGATAAACGACGAAATATCCTTAGAAAGTTAGGAACGAGAAATCACTTGCATCTATGAGGTTAAGAAGCACCAGCCACAACTAAGTCACCGATTATTTATATTATTTTAGTGGCAATAAAGAACTCTTCCAAGTCCATTATTTATGTATAGTATATTCCTCTTTTTATTCTTATTGGGACGACATCGTGTCCAGACTACGTGTATCTCGTCGAGATGACGTAATTGGGTAACTTTATTTTATCACTTGTACAGTGATACCCGAGGTTTTGAGACTAATATATAATTTCTACATTCGTTTTTTGTTAATTTACTGGACAAGAATAATTATATTAATATTTAAATTATTGCAGGTTTAATGAAGAGTCAACGTTTAAAAAATATTAAGAAAAAACAGTGAATTCCTTCGCTGAATCTAAAATCGATCTCTGGTCCTGTTCCTGTGTGAGGTGTGTTTCAATCTCTGGAGCTTTGCTATTTGATCAAAAAAGTAAAGTAATGACAAATATGGGTTAAGCAAATGATGTTGTGTAATTATAATATCTTTCGTAGTCTTCATTTCTAAAATTAAATGTGTCAGTCTTTTACAATTCCAGAAATGATTGTCTTCAAAGAAAAGCGTGCAACCATTGTTGATCTGCCCCAAAGTGGCATCAAATGCAAGGGGATATTAGCTCAGTGCTTTGGATCAAGAACTACAATAATTAGGATCATAACTGACTTTAGAAAGGCTCGTCATAATCTGTGAAGAAGTATTCTGAATGGAAAAGAGCTTCAGATGAGCACCAAGATCGCATCCCTGGAATGTCTCACCGCAAGGATCGAGTTGCTTCTAATGCCAAGCTCGCTTACGATAGGAAAGAAGCAGATGGGAACGATTCAGCGCACACTGACGAGGCGGAGACTTTTCGCCAAATGTATCAAGTCGAGATGGGCAGCGAAGAAGCATCATCTTAACAAGAAGAACCTTACAGATAGGCTACACTTTTTTAGAAAATATGAAGAATTGGCTATTGAAGACTGGGGCAAAGTGATATTATCTGATGAAGCTCACTTTCGCCTGTGTATAGCTTCTGGAAAATCACTCATTAGGAGAACGAAAGAAAAAGGTTTTCACATGTTTTCACATGGTTAAACATCCAGGCACACTATTTTTCTGGGGATGCTTCTCATCTAAGGGAAGTGGAGCACTAACAATTTTGCCAAAGAAAACTGCTATGAACTCGGAATGGTACCAAAGCTTAGTTCATCACCACATTTTTTAATAGATCAGAACCAATTTAGAGATTATAACTCGATATTTATGCATAAAGGCGCTCCTTGTCACAAAGCAAAAGCAATAAGCAAAGTTTTTGGCTGAAAATAACTTCAAAATTTCGGTACCTTGGCAGAAGAATACGCCAGTTTGAACGCAACAGAGAATTTGCGTGAGATAATAAAACTGGCAGGTGAGAAAATCCACCCCTTTTGAGCAGTGTTGGGAGATTATTGAACAAAAATGGAGCTCTTTTAATCAAAATATCATCACACATTTAGTCTCTAGCAGGCCAAAATTAATTGAAGTAGTACTGAAGAACAGAGGGCATCATTCTATGTAAATATTGACAACGCTCATTAATTGATTGCATTTATAAATAAAATGGTTTGTATTCTATTTTTTTTTATAATTCTCCATCAAAATATGATATAATCCTCAAACCAAATGAAACGTTTGACTATTTTTATTAATTTATTTAGGAAAAATATCGTACTCTCAAAACCTTTGACCAAATCTGTCGATCTACTACATGTTTGGTTAGCATCAATATATATATATATATATATATATATATATATATATATATATATAGATCTTCTTTCCTTATTATGTTATTATAGATTAGTTTTTATCCTACCAGCTATTAGCGTTAACAGTATTTTTTATGTGCTCTGGTATTTATGCATATTTATTTGCTGGGCATTTTCTCTTTTCTTCCGGGTGAATTAGTTTGTCTTGAGCACTTTTTTCTTAAGTGTTTGTTAAAAGCCTTTGGGTTAGTATGTTGTTCCTCTCCTTTTGTTCGTAGGATACGTCGTGCTCCTATTTTTATCTTCCTTCCACTAAACCTTCCACAATTTATTTCTGTTTTCTACTCTTTTGCAATACATGTTTTCTGAGAGTCACATATCTTTATGTTGAGATCTTATGTGTTCGGTTCCTTGTGATCCTGGTTCTGAAGCTTCCATCATTTGGTTCATAACATCCATTGGTTCTGCGTCTTCTTTTGTAAATACTACTTCATTGTCGGTGTTTTTTCTCGTCGTTATCGGTGGGTCTTTTTGTCATTGAGTGTTACGTTGGTGTTTTCTTGTGGTGCTACTCTCATGCTTATTCAGTATAGTTCAGCACCTGGAAGATAAGAAAAGAAGCCTACCAAACAAATATGCACAAATACCCAAGTGCATTAAAAATATTAACGCTTAACACCAATAGCGTGTTTTGCTCTACTTACAAAATGAGCGATTAGTATGTGTTGTTTTTCCGGTGTTCTTTTGCTTGATGCTACTGCTGGTACTCCCTAGTAGTGTTCTTAAGGTTATTAAGGTGTAATAAATTAGTAGTAGATGTTATAGGATAGTGTAGAAATTGGAATATGTGTGAAGGATGTGAGTTATAGTGATGGATGTGTACTTGTTTTACAAAATTATTTAATATAACCTAAATACCGATTCGATGGGGTATAAATTCTTAAAAATGACACAGGAGGCAAATAATATTCTTTAGAAATGTGAAAAAATTCTAAATAATGTCATACAGTAGCATCAGATTCTAAAGGAAAATGCGGCGATAGTTCTTGAGAAGGCCAGACAATACTCTATAGCAACGTAACAGAAAATTTGGCACAGTCAGAAAATGGTGCATTTATTCTCTAGCAATGCAGAAATAATCGTGGAAAGTGTTAAGGTATTTATCATCATCAATCGCCCTCCAACGAGCTAAGGTTGGCGCTCAACAATGATACTAAAATGCTATTTATTCCCATCCGCCCATTTTAGACCCTATCAAGCAAAAACACTGTTGATGCTTACTTATTATACACCTTATCGTGCAGTTGCTCCTCAGTCAGCCTTTCTCTCTCAATCATTCATTCACATAATTAACCTACATTCAACATGTTCTTCTTACTTTTCCAAGGCTCCGATACCCAATCTATCATCAATTCTATTTCCATCCATTCTTCTTATATGCCCAAACCACCTCAAAATTCTATCACAACCACTTATTCACTCTATTTTCCTTTCACATACCAAGCATCCCTCTAAGACTTTTTCATTTACACTGTTTTCATCCTCGATTTTTTTCTGCTCATTCCATACCATAGTATTACCGCCACTAGGATAAGCTCTTGTAGCTACCTACCACATTCTAAACTCAACTCCACACACCTTTTGACCAAGAAACAAAAATTAGTAGAAAGTAAACGCGTTGCAGGAACACTTGGTAATGGCGATCGCAACATAATTCCATTCAAATTAAATATTACTAAAGATGTTTACGAGAGCTTTTATCTCATCCTAAACTTAAAATATTTTAACTTTCACATTTTTCGGCCCGTTTAAAAGTTTTAAGTTGTAATGAAATATTAAAAGTTGAAAACGCACGTGAAATTTTCAATGCCTCGTAAAATTCATTTTTCATTATAAAAACGAAATAGTGTGCCATAAATCTAGAACTTTAAACGTATTAAATCAGATGGCGTGAATGAAAAATGAGATTAATATTGTCCTAAATAACATAACCTACCTATAAAATTTCAATACCCAGCAATACGATCAAGAATCGACAATAATATCTTGATTAATGTCACCTCGACCAAGACAATTAAGAATACACAAAGAGAACGAGACTTTGTCAAAACACGGCCTGAAGCACTTTTCTAGATATGCAAATGATTTTAGGCCAATTAGAGAGTGCAATGGGGCCATTCAGAATAGTGAGGATGTCGTTAGTGAAGACATTTTGAAGGTTTTTACTTTTGAAGATACAAATTGATACCTAAATAAAGAATGATCCTGTAAATTTTCTGTTCTACAATACAAGACGAAATACACATTGATGGAGAAATTCCTCTTTGAAATATCGATATAAACAAAGTTTAAATGATCCTGAATATTTGGGGCCCCATCTCTCTTACATCGCCCTTAATAAACTTTTGGAATCGATTTAGAGGAGGCATCGGGGAGCATCTGGAGGAAAATCACTTTATAACTTAGCATCACAGCTTTCAATGCGCACATTCTTGCTTAACAAAACGAAATTATCACAAGGTTTGGATAAGGTAAAGATGTACATGTAGTCTAGCTCGATTTTAAAACGGCTTTAGACACTTTTACACATATAAAAAATACTCTTAATAACTCTAAAAACGCACAGAATAAGAGTAACGTGCAAAATGGATGGAAAACTGTAGGAATAAATTGTAGGCAGAGATGTTGCCAATGGAAACTATACATCATGGGCATTGGGTAGTAGCGGCATTTCTTAGGGATCTGTTTTTACAACCTTGTTAATTTAAAAAAATATATAAACGTTTTTTATATGAATTTATTACCTAAAATTATAAAATTTGTTGAAAAAACGAAACTATGTAACTACTAGGGCAAAATATCCATACTAAAACAATAAGAAGAGAACTATAAAAAAAACATTTTTGCAATTATCAATAGATCCTTTAGCTGAAGAATAGCTCCTAAAAAGTTCAAAGAGGTGAATGCACCACCAAATCTCAAAACAAGGTCTGCTGACCAAAAAGACACGTGCCCTCACTTATTCTGATTTATTACCTTACTACCTAAAAAACTTCCAATAATTCAAAGATTAGCATTAGGAGGATCTCGCAAGTTATATCATTCGAAAGAAAATGTAAAACAACATAAGGGTTTCAAATTTTGTTAGAATCAACCAAATAGTTATGATGTTATTGCTAAACAAAATAAATTATGGGATAACCTTGAGAGGACTTGGGCGATTATACCATTCGAAAGAGAATGTAAAACAGCATAAAGGTTTCAAATTTAGTTAGAATCGGCTAAATATTTACAATGTTATTACCCCCCAAAAAACGGGGACTGACCGACCGACCAACATAATTTGCTGAAAAGACGAAACTACTCGTATGTAGGTACTAGGGCAAAATATCTTAGTGACTAAAAACTTGCAAAAAGACTGGGTTAAAGGAATCAAATGGTCTGGAAGATAGCAAATGCAATTCAATCTGAACTAGGTTAAGGTAATTTGCATAGGTCATGATAAAATCCGAAGAAAATACAATATTGTTGGTAAAATTTTAAACACGGTCAATATTTTAAAGGATATAGATATCCTAATAAAGCTGATCTATATTTTTGTCTAACATTGCACTGTAGCAACACAAGATGAATAAAGTTCTTGGATACATGCGTTTCGAAGACCTGTTTGGAGTAGGTGGTGCAATTCTAATCTCAATACACGCGAAAGTACATTGCAATATTGGGACGCGTCCAGCGATGAAATTAATTTCTTAACTTAATAAAAAGATCGTACGAATAAAGACCTAGGCACTGCAATTTACCTTCACTGGAAGTTTGGCAGAAGCGCAGCTAACTTATTGAAGTTTCAAATTACTACACGAGTTTACTTATGTAAATTGACCCAATATTTCAGCTAGATGATGAGTGGCCACTAGAAATAACGGTTTCAAGGTAGTAAACAAAAGATTTAACTTTCCGATAACACAATAGTTTATTTTACCATAAAATAACACAAACTTGGGTTTAAAGTTGCGACAAATTCTTTATTCATATCCTCTCTTCTATTTTCCGATCCCTCTGCCTTCAACCTTTGCTTTATTTCTTGAAATTCCTTCAAGGATAACTTAAGGTCTTTGCTCCTTCATATTTTCTTGATTTTTTACGATTTTGTCCCCTGATACTTGCTTACCATCACAACTTTTCGGTTGCAAGTTGCATCTTAGATACCACGATACATCTTAGATAGTGTAAGTATTTGCCTCTCTCTCTTTAGAAGATATTTACTATCTCCCATCTCTCGATCTGTTTCAACCTGCGCTGAAACAGTTACTTATTATAATTATATGATTATAGTGTATGATAAGGAGATTGCGCAACTCTCCTTAATCTGTCTTGACAACAAAAATAATAAAATAATAATCAGCAAGTAAAGATATTTTTGTACCAGAATATAAGAATTTCAAACAAGATGCAGCTGTACACATTTGCGACAGGACTTTTAATCCCGGGCAGCGCTGGGGAACTATGCTAGTTATATAAACGCCTCTTGAATTCTATTCCTCCCAGTCTCTTCATATAATGACCTGTTTTGACCTGCATAAAGAGAAGGATCCACGGCCCCCTTACACAATATAGCTATTGAATCCTTTAGCTACAGGAAAAGTATGTTTAGCTGCTGGGCTCCCCAGGTAAGCATCTCCTATCACGGCTTATTCTCTTCTTATAAAACACGCCAGTAGATGGCATTGTTATTATTTCTGTCCGTTATTCGTAAAATAAAAGATTGTGTTAGAAAATGACCTCTAAAGCTTTCTAAAGCAAATGCGGCTGAAATTCTTAATAATATCGCATGATACAATCAACAGAAACTCTTATATTCCTCAAAGAAGAATAAAATTATAAGGCACGGGCTGCCAAATTTTTTAAAAAGCCCTGACAATACCACTAAAATTCTATAGCAAATGTACTGTAGATACAAAAGAACATCAAAACTCTAAGGCAACTTTGCAGCAATTACCTAAGATTTAAGACGAGACGACCACAAAAATTATGAAGCAACTACGTGGAATTTTCAACAGTTTCACACATGGTAATACAATTCCCATGAAAGCTGTTGGAATTCTCAAAACTTAACATATCATTAACAAAATTCTAAGGCGATACCTTAAAATTTTAGAAAAAGGTCAGGAAATACCATAAAAATTATTAAACACATGTAACTGTACTTTTTACCCCCCTAAATTCACGCAAATCACCAAAGATGGAAGCGTGGAAGAAATTTTTCAAATATGAAAGAAGAGCACCATTATTCTAATGAAAATGCAGTGTAAATTTTTAAAAGTGTTAGAACATAGAACAAATTTAAATGCGCTTGAAATTCTCAAAGATATCAAACATGACGTCCAAAATTCTAATACAATTCAAGAGAAATTTTGAAAAATCAGAGAGAACCATTAAAATCCTTAAGCAAATGTAGCTTGAATTTCCTCGAATGTCAAATGAGACCACTTTAACCCTAAGACCATGCAATGAATTTCTTTCATTTTCAGGCAAGACAACCCTAATAATTACAAAATTCCAAAAGAATTCCCAGAAATATCAGAGAAATGCACCAAAATTCTAAATAAATTCAGCTGGAATCCTTAAAATCTTCCGAGAAAAACATTAAAAACACCAAAGGCGATGCAACCTATATTCTCACAAATGTTAGACAGAGATTAATATTTTAACCATATTTGGCTAGAATCCCCCAAAATATCACCCAATACCCAAATTACAAGACTTGCTACAAAAAGACTAAAACATGTCAGACAAGACTAAAAGTATGCTTAAGAATATACCACTGAAATTAGAAAAAATTCCAAATTACCAAAATTTCAAGCCAAAGCGTGTGATAAAATTTCTCTAAAATATCCGACTAACCAGAAAAATTATTAGGCAAATTCGGCTCGATTTCCAGAAAATACAACAGAAGGTTACCAGAATTTTGTTCCAATGGGACATTAATTCTTAAAAATGTCAGACCGACCACAAAATCATCGAGAAAATTTAGCATAATTTTTCGAAGTATTATTAAATAAATAGCACCTAATTTCTGGCATTGCGGCGGAAAATCTCAAAAATGGTCATACACAACTACAAAACTTAGAAAGAAATGCTGAGGCAATTCTCAATAATATCATTGTAGAGTATCAAAATTTTAGGAAAATTCATCTTGTAATTCTCATAAATACCCCAAAAGTGTATTAAAGTTTCTAACTTGATTCGGCAGGAATTAAAAAAAATTCAGATACCTCCACCAATTTACTGAACTATGTACATAAAGAATTCCTGAAAAAAAGTAACACAAGACCATGAAAACTGTAAGGTAGTGTAGCAAAAATTATAAAATATGCAAAAGAATATAATCAGCATTCTAAGGCAAATGTGATGGAAACACTTAAAAACTATAAAAACTATCCGAAAAGGGAATATCTAATAGCAAATGCTTCTGAAATTTTAATAAAAGTCACTGAAAACCAAAATTCTAATAGGATACGGCAAAAGTTCTGAAAAGAAAATCAGACTGGCCCATCATAATTCCAACCAAATTGGCAGGATTTTTTCCAAATAACAAAAAATACAGCCTAAATTTCGCAAGAATGTGGCAGTATATCTCAGAGATCTCAGACAAGAATACCATATAGATATGTATAATGCAATGCCGCTAAATTTGTGAAAATCGACATACAGTAATATTATTATTTTTAAGGATATACAGCTTGAATTTCTCAAAATATCACACAAGATCACCTAAATTCTAAGGCAATACGGATAAATCCTTAAATACATATGCCAGATAAGACCAGCAAGAATCTTAAGCAAATGATAATATATTATTAAAAGATACCATACAGCACAACCACAATTCTAAGGCAATTAGGGAGTAATATTAAAAAATGTCACGCAAGACCACTAAATTTCTCGAATGAAGGTTGCTGAAATTCTCATAAATGTCACAAAAGACCCTCAAATTTTAAAGCAATGCGACAGTAATTGTCCCTTAAGTATCAGACAACACCTAAAATCTAGGAATAGGGAAAAATTCTCAAAAACATTAGACAAGGGAACCAGAATTGCAAGACAATTCTTTAGAAATTCTCCCAAAATGTCACATAAGATATTTAAAATTTTAAAGAAAATGTAGCAGAAATTTAAAAGGTCAGACAAGGCAATTAAAATTCTAAATTAAATTCCCAGAAGTTTTTAAAAAATGTCAGACAAATCAAAAACCAAATGCTCGGAAATTTTTAAAAAGATATCATCTAGAAATATTTGAATTAAGGTGCGTCAGCAGGATAACCAATGATCGTAAACAAATACGGTTGTAATTCTCAAAGACTTCAGACAAGTCCACGGAAATTCCAACCTCATGCGTGAGAAAATCTCAGAAATATTAGTTAATTCAATGCCTAATAAGACTCTATATCAACGGCTGATGTAGTAAACAAAAATGAGAGACAATGCCAAAATAAACAAATATAAAGCGGTTAAAATTCTAAGAACTTTTAAGGGAACAACCGGGGAAAATCTTTTTTAATGACAGAATTTTTTCGCACAAAGTTAGCTCTAAATTATATACATGCCGTACAAAGAAAAATTTAAAAGATATATTTATTATATAAAACGACAAATATTTTCAGGTAATACAACCAAACCTTACCCATAACGAGATGGAAAGTGTCAAACTTAAGGAAATTTCTTTGGCACGACGCCACTTAACAAACATGAAAATGGAACATTTCAGACAAATATGAGCGAATTCCACTATAAAACACATAACTTTGATAGAAAGAAAACTGATATTTCTGTCCTAAGCTACATAATTTGCCCAATATAAACAATAAACTTTAAATCTTGAGTAAATATTATGCAAAGTATGCAAAGCGTGTTCTCAGTGGAACCTGGATTGTGACAAGCTTTCACCTTTCCACGCTTGGATATTCGCCAAATCGTCAAATTTATAAATCTTATATTCATAATTTTTTTCAAATTTAAAAAAATATTCGCTTATCTCTGCATTTAAGTTTTGATGTAGGAAGAACGAGAATGGTCTTATCAAATTTCCGTATAGGGAGTTGCTTTCGTTTCCGAATGAAGAATAGTAAGGGGAAAAAAGTACGGTATTCAGGTCCACATTTCCCTCACACCCCACTATAACTTTTCAGAAAAAAGTATGCCACACCGGCAGTTGAAAAAAGTTAAAAGAGAACTATTTTTAATATTGTAATCATAGTTATTGAGTAAAAAGAAAACTAACATACTCGTATTTATCGACCACAAAAGAATAATTGAATCACTTCTGTTTATAGAGAATTTTGTGAAAGGGAGATATTCTTGATTCAAGGAGACAATTTTGTTGGCTTCAAGTAATTTCAAGTCGGTTTCTCTTTGCTCGGAGCAAATCGTCAACAGCCCCAAAGACACATTCATCCAAATAAGAGGGAGGAAAATGAACCAAATTTCACCCTCTTTTATGTAGCAGCGTTAAGGTATTTCAATTAAACCTAATCACATAACCACATAATGGTACTGATTGACCTATTTAGCCGCTCAGACACTGCAACTAAAAATGAAAATACGGTATCAATCACAACTTAATACAGATGCCAAAACCAAACACGTGGAAGTGACTGAGCTAAATCAGCTAATGAACTAATTTTTATCTCAGATGATACACCTATTAGTTTCAAGTAGCCATTTAGCAAAATTCTAAAAAAAAATAAAAAACAGATGGATGCTCATGTAAAAAACAATCTCAGATCTCACACACACGCCCAAACAAAATATTCCAGGATCCACCAATTGGACATACGCCGTGCGTTGAGAATCACTGAATTAGAGTTATGTATCTTCAATCTAGTTTGAATTTCCTTCATCATAACTTTATTAAGCAACCTCTACAAAATATCGTATCGATGCGTTTGTTTTTTGGGGGTGTTTATATAGAGGAAATAAATAACTTGATAAAAAAGGGCAGCTTGACAACAATATAAGTTCTAAATAGTGTAAAATCTAGAAGAATGATTTATCGGAAGCTAAAATCAGAAAAGAAGATTCTTATCCCTAAAGGATTTAATTAGATGCAAGCAGAATTTATGTTGTTATAAATAATTTGAAGGTGTCAGTTGGATTGACTGTATATACACTCTGTAGAATCAGATGTGTGAGAATGGTGATATATATATATATATATATATATATATATATATATATATATATATATATATATATATATATATATATAAATCTATTAAGACTAATACAAAATACACTATATTAACAAAGAAAACATTTATAAAAAAGCTAAAAAGTGTTCTAAGGCATGGTCATTAAGGTTATTTAACTATTTTATAATTACTAATCTTTCCACTATTTCACACATCATACCGCCCCCAGCTTCGTCCAAACATAACAGCAATTTCCTTTGGAGAAAAAACTACAGAAGCCAAACGATATTTCATTCAGGTATTCATTTCCCAGAACACGTCAAATGATTCCCTCCTTCATACAAAAGGAATGCCCATTTAACCCTCTTACCTATAATCAAAAATACATTACGAGAAACTCCCACCTCGTCAATTTTCCTCAAACGCAATTCGTAACTCGTCTATTTTCCTCTAACGAGACCGAGTTTTGTTTTTAGAGGTCGAGAACTCGTTCAGTGTTGTTTACCTCACTGCAGAATTTGAGGCAAAACAAATCATAGAGGCGAAGTTGTCTTGTTTATTTATTGAGTTATCGACTTTTGTGTGTGAGGGTTATTTTATTACTTTAGTTTCTTTTAATCTACCTTTATATATTCACGTTTCTGTCTTTACGTTTAAATGTGTTTTGTATATTCGGTACTCCGTCTTTTGGGAGCCCGCACTTTTCTGCATGGCAGGTATGAAGGCGTTGGCCATGGCAATTAGTAGCTGGTTTCACACTGCATTGGGCGTGCTTGAGGGGCGCTCCCATTCAAGACAAGAAAGTGTAACTGACTGCGGCTACACGTTATCATACCAGACATATCACTACGTGTTACACTCTAATAAAATAACCCAAACAAGTATTGGCTTCTCTCATGCAAATTTTATAATCTCGCAAATTAGGTTATTGGGAAAAGAAGCCACATATATAAAATCGTTCGGATACCACCAGCCAGAATGCAAATGGAATCCATACCTTTGAGTCTTTTTTTTTTGCTTTGTAAGTTATGGTGTCTGAATACTAATGCTGGCTATAGGCGAAAGTTGATGAATGATAAAAGGTGGTGAAATATTGGAATTTTTAGCTCTTACACTCACTTGAAACACATCGACTTCAAACTTCATCCAAAATGAGCAATTCTTCTGTAGAGCCGGGCATCTTCGACCTGCGATTTGATGGGGTCAGAATTCAAAGTTTTTATTGGACAATGAATAGGCATAGAGTGAGAAAAATAGAGTATGGAAGAGAGCATGGAGAGGCTAACGACGTATAGAGGGGAGAAGGAAAGTATCCTAAGGTAATAAAGGAAGAAGAAATAGTTAATGACGGTTAAAGAAATTTGAGGAATAATGGATCTGTAGTTAAGGTATGACCAAGAACATCCAACTCTACCGGATTATCCTCAAAGCCTATTGTCTCATCCAAGCCAGACACCAAATTTATCTTGGATAACCTCACAAGCTTACCCTCTTAAGTAGACTAAAACGCAGTTCACTCTCTGGTGAAGTCCTTAAACCACACCTAATGAGGTAGGTCTAAGTAGACCCGAGTCTCATAGATTTTGCACAAAAATGTACTTCTCAAGTAGGCTCAGGCATAACCAACAAAGTCTTCAGGATTATGCCGTAAAATTATCCTCTTAGGTATGCACAAGGATACACAAATCACATAGATAGTGTCCAAAGCATATTCGTTAAAGAAGGCTTTGTCGTTTTTTTAAATAATCCATCTGTCGACTACCCGTTAGGGCGAAGATCGCCGTAATCACGTTACAGCCTAATGTTAGGCTAGATGACAAAAAACAACAAATATACATGAAATAAATAACAAAAATAAAAAATAAACAAAATAAAAACAAAGTCAAAGTTACAAGCAAAAAAACAAAAGCAAAAATGATAAAAGAAAATGGAAGCACACTCCAGCATCCTGGGGAGGTCCGCTTGCCGAGGTGCAGGAACATACGACCGATAACAAAGGGAGTCAAATGAAATGTAGGTTCCAGCTTCCCCCAAAGGGTCAGAGAGTCCAAAGGTCTGTGTACACGAGCCCGTCTTGAGTTGCATCATCCGAGCTCTCTAGCATATACAGGACTTTCATACTGCCGAGGCTTACGTATGCATCTCCAGCCTGGTCCTCCAGCCTCAACGCGACACAACGAGAGAGGTTGGAAAAAGTGCAAAGAAGAGCCTTGAAGATCGTGCTTGGCCCCTCCTACAATGGCTATGATAGTGCCTTTATAACCCTAGGAGTCTCTCCCCTCGCTAAAGTTTACCAAAAAGCAATAATCCAATTCGGCAAACAACTGCTCAAGAACCCTCGCCACCGTCACCTCCTGCCTCCCCTGGATTCCCATCCTCGCCACGCCACTCGCTCCCACAACCTCCTCGTCCCCATCAGATCACGTAATAACAAATAACAGGCACCAGAAAATCCCAATCCCAACAATTGTGAAATATATAAATGAGGAGAATAAACGTAATTGAATACATGTATTGTACGTAAGCAAACTGTCTGTAAATTATCCGTAAATACTATCATTACGCTACCCTAGTAAATACTCTTCCTTTTCACTGTATAATACATTTTAAATATTGTATTTTGTTAGTTGAAATGACTGTTTGTATCCTAAATAAACCGTTTTTTTTTATTATTATTATTATTATAGATGGGGACATTCAACAAGAATGTGCCGAAAATTCTAGTGGAGAACGCGGTCGTCGAAATAAAGAGCAGGCGAGTGCTCCATCAAATGACGGTGCCTCCCTCCAGGGTACCCAATTCGAAGACAAGAGAAAGCAATCTAAAGCCGTAGTAGCATTGAAAGGTGTAGGTCCATGGGAACAGCCGCCACGCAATGGCAGTCAGCTTTAAGTTCCCCTCTGCCGTCTCCCATCCCCTTTGCCAAGTAGCTCGAAGGGCTGCCCTGATTTCTGCCATGTGATTGGTATGAGGAAGAGCAAAAGGGTGGTATTGTCACCCAGTCCTCGCAGACTTTTTGGCGCGCTCAATGTCGGGCGCATGCCCGCATTTCCAAATGTCCAGGAATCCGGAAGATAATTTCGACATCCGCCCATCTCGCGGCAACCGTGATGTCACAGATACCACGAACCAGAGGGTGTGGAGATTCCAAAGCACCGAGAGAACTCAGGGTAATTTATGAATCGCTGAAGATCACAATCTGGTATCCGAACCGGGCATGACGCGTTATATCCCACCCCGAGCGGTGTATTTCAACCAGCTAGGCCGTTAAGTCAGGTGCAGCACCTTGTACAACCCCGCTGACTTTAAACAGAGTAAATACTACTTGGAAACTAAGTGCTTCGTGGGAATTGGAGCCATCCGTATTCACTGTCTCCGATCCAGCGTTACACGAAGCGTGACCCCAAAAGGCCGAAAGCAATACTCCCATTGCTGTGGTGACAACTAGTCAAAGCTCCTACTTTCCGGGGTGGTTTCCTGAGCAGAACCAGAGTCACTACCTTTAAGGTAGGCCAAAGCATACCCAACTCTCTTGGATTTCCCCAAAGTTTACTTTCTCAGGTATGAACAAGAGCACTCCACTCATTTTGGTTTTCTCCAAAGCTTACCCTTTCTGGTAGGTTAACCTTCCTGGTAGGGCCAAAACACACCCCATTATCTCGTGTTTCTCCAAAGTTTCTCTTTCGGTAGGCCAAAACACACCCAGCTATCCTATATTTTTTTTAAATCTTACTGTTCTGGTAGGCGCAAGCACGCCTTAATCTATTGGGTTATCCCCTAACCTTACCCTTTCTTTAGGACCAAGCACACCTCATTCTCATGGTTTTTCTCCAAAGCTTACTCATTTTGGTAAGCCAAACAACACTCCACTTTCCAATGGTTTCCCCCAAGCTTCCTATTATTGATAGGCGGTAGCATACCCCACTCCCTTGAGTTTTGCCCAAAGCTTAAACTTTTTAGTAGGCTCAATCACACGCCACTCTCCTTGATTTTTCCCAAATCTTACCCTTTTTGGTAGGAAAAATTACAGCCCACATTTTTAGGCGTTTTCCAAAGGCATATTATTTCTAGTAGACGTGAGCAGCTCCCCAATACCTCAAGTGTTGCCCAAAGTTACCCATTCTGGTATGCCAAAAGCACACCCGTTTTCCAGGTTTTCCACAAAATTTACTCTTCCATATAGACCAAAGCACAATCCCACTCTGTTGGGGTTTCCACAAACCTTACAGCTTACCCTCTCACATGCAACGCCCATATTTGCTCTCTCGTGGATGAGGCGTTTGATTTCCAGACTTATATACATAACTGGTTCTATTCTGAGCAAACATAGGAGAATTTCGGCGCGCTCAGAGGGCTGCCACAAGGCAGATGGTAATTCAGGTAGGAGACATACGCGCAGAAAAATCCAGCTACCTATATCATCAAGCACATAGCCGCAAGTAAGGGGCTAATTGTTTCAATTGCGAAGATCCGCACACCGCTTCTTCAAAGCAATATCGTGCGTAGCTCCTGGAAAGGAAATGCTAGCCGTTCAGACTAAGGATTTTATCACATTTTGAGAGGCTAACGACTTAGTCCTGGAGCGCCCGTGGCTGCTTGGGACGTCTTATCCCTCAATGTTAAGAAAAATCCTCTACACCTGGCCCCTCCAAACCTAAGAGCACGGTCGTTTCCACGCACATTCGGAATACTTCTGCTGGTTCTACCCTCCCAAGGAGCTTCCCTGGTATAGCTGGCGGCATAGAGGGTTCATACTCAGCCCCGACTAAAAAATGGGATCCCCTTTCTTCCCCTAGCATCACTCTTTCCTGTAAGACGAAATGGCCGCGCGCCTCCACCGAGTCATAAGATTCACAGGAAGCAACTCCTCTGAAGTTGGTTGTCGTAGGTTAGCCGAGATTATATATATATATATATATATATATATATATATATATATATATATATATATATATATATATATATATATATATATATATATATATATATATGTATATATATTTGTTTTATTATTTTTTTATAAACCAAATAAACTTTGACTTGACGCGTAGGTTTGTGTCTCGGTGATCGCCTTAGGATCGTTCTCTAAGAGTGCTAATCTTTATTTTTATTCTAGAGAATGAATAAAAGGGGTTCTTTCTTGGCTTTATGAAGTATTGCCACTGTTACTCGTTCGAGGATAATTAAAACAGTGTTTTTACTAAAAAAAATAGACTTTAATGAACATAAACTCTCTCACTAAATAACATAAAAAAATACAGATCTAATACATTTAAAAAAAGAGAATGGGATTACTGGGCGAGCTCTCGAAGCTCGATTCGAGATAGAATCTTACGGGGGGAACAATTTTAAATTAATATCTTTGTCCTTGGCCAGACCTTTAATAAACTAATTATTATGCACGGGGACAAAAACAACAGGATTATTATTTACTTACGTTGTTTGCTCAATAGATAGCGTTCGTCGACCTGCCGGTCGATTTGACGGGTGACGTCACGAGGGATCTGGGTTGGGTGGATGCTCAAGCGAAAGCTTAGTCCTTCAACTTTTAGGCGGGAGGGGCGATCTTGACCTCGTTTTCTTCCGGGCGAGACGAAATCGTTGTCTTCCTTTATTTCTATCTAGTTGGGGGTTTGTCCAACTAAGATAAAGTAAGATTTGGAGTCCTCAAACTAGGTAGATTGATACCCAAAAATCTTGGGGCTCGAACGACGCCGAGCTTCCTTGGTACAATCTGGTTTTATACAAGAACTGCAAGTTCTCCTTAACTTGCAGAAAACTTTCTACCGGTGATTTTTCTGTTTGCTTCTTGAACTCGAAAAATCTCTCAATTGGTGACTTTCTTGTCTCTTCCGTTAGAACGAACAAGAAGCCACGTTTCCTCGGATCAACCTGTTATATACCCAAATTACTCCCGCGAGGCAATGGGGAGGTGGAGGGGAGACTCGCAAGGTGAGACCTCAAGTTGGTCTCCCGCGCTTGGCGTCTTGTAGCTCTGAGAGAAGGTAATACGAGATCGGCAGTTTGCACTTTTGAATAGATTGTTTATAAGTACACCCTCGAAGGGCCTTCCTTTTGAGCTAGATCAGGAATCTGTCTCCTAAAATTTACCCTTTTGCCCGTTTTCCTATGTTAACGGAGACCATCGGAGGGGCAAAGCTAAACCCAGATGTCTTTTGTTATTATTTCCTTGGCCTCGATACATATATATATATATATATATATATATATATATATATATATATATATATATATATATATATATATATATATATATATATACTAAACTCTTATACCTCTACATTGGTCGTGAGGCCATCTTCCAGGGTTTCTAAAGCTGGCTCTCGAAAGGAGGACAACACTAAAGGAGTTTTGTCACAAACGCCCCACTGAGTGCTAGGCTGGGTGACTCGAAGGGGGTGAATGTTTTAAAGGAGAAAAAGATTCGCATGGCAAGCCGAACCTCCCCCGATAACTTCTCGAAGGTGAAAGCACTCGGTGGTCTGCCTCCGGGAAGCGTACGACAATTCCCGTGAGGGTGTTCTTTTCGAAGAGTGTCCCTGCCTCTTCTACAAGCTTGGCCTGGAGGACATATAATTTCAATGAAATTGCTGCAGATTCCGGGTAAACTAGGAGGAGATGCGGAGGTTCATCTACTCCGCTTCCACTTAGATATATTTTTGTAGGAGACCATGCTGGGCGCGTGCTTCTTGCCCACTCTCCGCTGTATAAGGGTTTTGCTACCGCACCACTACGGGATGGGGACCGGGCAGGAGGATGCGCCATTTACACCCGGCATGATATCTCCGTTCTTATCTTCGCTTTAGACGCATTTGCACCTGGATAGGAGGCATACCGTTATTTCTGCGTACATTCCAACGTCAGCCGACTTCGACGTGTGGAAATTCCACCGCGTCGTAGCACGGTTGCCAAGGCCCTTTTCCTCAATCGGAAACTTGAACGGGAGATACCGCCTATGGGGAGACTACTAAATCAATCTCAGGTGTCAGGTCCTTGCGGACCTGATTGACCAGCTAGAGATAGTTATCCTAAATGTGGATGAGTTTGCACATCTCTACCCGAGAACAGCATAATTTTCCTGTATCTATCTATCTTTGAGTGCTTGGATGTACAGCATGATTTGGGGATAGGGGTAGTCAATGACCTCCATCGTGGTGATCACTTTCCCATTCAAATATCACTTTCTGGCCCTGAGAGCTTGCTCCGGTGGTGCTTGGGGCGGGTGCAGTGGTCCGCATTTCAGGAAATGACTGATTTCTCTGTTTTAGTCGAGGAGTTTAGTTTGGTAGATGAGGCCGTTGATTTCTTCTCCGGCAACCTCATCGCTGTAAGCCTAACTACTATTCAAGCGTTATGCCTACATGCGCTATAAGCGCAGCCCAAACGATTTCACTATCGGTGAATTTCTTCGAGCTAGGGCTAGGTTCTGGTAAGTTTCGAAGCATGCCCGCCGTGGTTCATGGCGGGCATACGTGTTTTCACTCAACGCAAAGATTCCTCTAGCAGAGGTGTGGAAGCGAGTCAAAAAGATTCGAGACAAGTTCTCGCAGGACACCCTTGCCCTTTTCCAGCGGAATGAGACCGCAATTTTGGACACCGCGTATGTGGCGAAATCTTTCGCGAAAGCTTAATCAGCATCATCTTCCTGGCATACTGCTCCGCCAGCTTTTAATCGACGCTCTTATGTCGCGGAAGGCCGCCGAATGGACTTTACCTCCTGAGGCTGAGAACCATTCAACCACTAGTGTACATTGAGTGAGTAGCGTTCCGCTTTCGATTCGTGCACGGACACTGCTTCTGGTCCGGACCATGTCCCATACATCATGCTTCAACCCCTAAGCGAGCGAGGCCTTTCTGTTAGATTTGTTCAACAGGATCTGGATATAGGATATCCTCCCAGACTTCTGGAGAATCGCTACTGTGCTCACTTATTGCAAGCCAAGGAGAGCTGACTCTACCCCGGCCGGTTTCCGCCCAATCTCTCTAACCTCCTGCATTTGCAAGTTGAGGAAAAATCGTTAAATGTTAGATTAGTCTTTTTTTCTGGAGAGTGGAGGCCACCTGTCTTTTGTACAGTAAAGCTTCCGTAAGTTCCACTCCACGTCGGATCCTCGGCTCTGGGAAACTGGAAAATGCCGTTTGTGAGGCCTTCCTACGTAGACACAACTGCGTCACGGTGTTTTTCAATCTTGAGAAGGCGTAGGATACCGCTAAGTTGTGAGGAACATGGAGACTATCTGAAGTCCGCTACGTGTCAACGAGCAAGCATTCAGCCTACGTGATTATGCTCGGCGTCTTGGCTTCGAATAGCAAGAAGAGTGCCTCCGTTGTGGTTCTCGGCTGGTTAGCAGCACACCGCGGCCCATTACAGCGATATCTTGACCACAAAAGTCCTGGTTTCGAAGGGAAAGATGATAAAGAAGGTGGAATAAGTCATTCAGTATGACGGTGCCCTGGCCTACAAGGCCAAGTCCATGCAAAAGTATATGGGGTCGAACATAAACTTCTGGTCGTAGTTTTGGACCGCTGCAGTCACACGACTACAGCGTGTGGGTGCATGTCGGAGACAAGGCCTACAATGTCCGCCATAGGAATGTTAACAAGCTGAAGTCCTCAGCCAACCACGTTTGGGCCAGCATGAGGAAGGAATTCTTCCTCAACGTGTCTGTGGCCTTAAGGCTTAAGGTCTCGCCTGGTGCGCTTGCTCGCCTCTGAGTGCAGCTACATTGATTAATATTACAATTTATACACACCGTTATATGAAAACAATAAAAACGTGTCTAACTAATTCAAAATTATAATTGTGTCCTTTGCTGAGAGCGTCGTAACGAGTGAGACAGGACTTTTGCAATACCCGGTACAATCCTATAATTTGACTTTGACAGTAAAAAAAACGTATATAAACCTATATATATATATATATATATATATATACAACCTTAGACAAATTTATGGGGCAGGTATGAAAAAGTGAAGAATATGATTAGAGCTCATTTATTTCATATATGACATAATACAAATAAACATTTTTGCGTAAATTCTATCAATAATTAATATTTGATGTGTCATCCATTTGTTTTATAACCACTTTTATGCATTTTTGCATACTTGAGACTAGATTGGCACAGGTGTTAGGCTTAATTTTCTGCTCCCCTTCGTGAATCTGGCTGTTGATTCACTTTTTTAGAAATATTTGTGCACCCTCACTCTTGTGTCCAAGTGTGAACACAAATGTTCAATGGGGTTGAAGTCTGGAAATTGAGTGGTCAATTCCATCAACGTCCCACCTCTTTTTTCAAACCAATCTCTTGAGACTCTAGATGTGTAGCATGGAGCATTGTCTTATTGGAAGATTGCACCATCTGTTATGTGATCATTGAAAATTTTCCCTAAGGAAGATTGATAAACCTGGTCTCACATGCTGGTGTAAGTATTGGAATTCATTCTGCCCTCACAAATGAACAATAATCCTGAACCTGAAGTTGACATGCAGCCCGAAACCATTACACTGCCACCTCAAAATTTGACTACTGGGATAGTACATCTCGGATCATAAGCTTCTCCAACTCTTCGACGAACATAAACAGCTCCAGGGGCTCCAAAGATCAGAGGAAGAATCAAAATTTTACTGATCATTTTTGGTATCCAATAAAAATGGGTACAAGTGTAAAAAAAATTGGTGGAAACTAATGTGGAGAACTTACTTCAAAGTTGATTTCATCAGACCAAACAATTTTACTCCAATCTTCATGCTCTTTTGCCCATGACAATCACTTATTCTTGTTCAACTGAGACAGCCACGGTTTCTTTTAAACCTTACATCCTTTGAGCCTATTTTACAATACCCTTCTTCTCACTGTCTGTCTTGATATCTCTTTGTTTGTTGCTGCCTTAAACTCAGCAGCTACATCAGAAGAGTTTTTTTTCCTATCGGCCAGAGATGTCCTTTTCAGCAACCTCTCTTCCAGTGGAGTTGTACACCTTTTGCGACCTTAACCATCACAGTTATTTACAGAATTGGTCTCATTGTACCTTTTAATGGTTGTTTGGACACAGTTTCTCAAGCATTTCAATTTTCTTGCAATTTTGACTTGCAATAATCCCTCTCTGGACAATGCAATGTTTGAGCTCTTTGAGCTTAAGGATTCTGTTTCTTCAGAGACATTTTTAAGAAAGAATTACCACTGGTAAGTTAGCAATAAGATAATTACTAAAAAAAATAGAAATAAACGTTCGTATCACACATTGAATAGCAGAAGGTTGCCTCAATCACTTATACACTATATGCAAAATGGCATTAAAGGGGTTATAAAAACAACGGGAAAACAAAATATTAATTATAGTTGGGATATACTCGAGTATATCCTGAATTCGATGTCTTGAGATTGGAGTAAGAAATGGCTGCAATGAGTGCGCTTGTTGTCGACACCTCTCTGTTAACGCGCTTATATCGCCTCAACGGGTCAATCGAAGTGTTGTAAGTAATGTGGGGATTTTAGTTGATGTAAGAGAGAGAAAGAAGGAAGAGGTATTAGATGGATTTAAACGAGCGAGACTACAATTATGTAAAATGAATATGCATTGAAATGAACAGTTTGTGAGATTTGGCCCAAAGGGTCGAGGAGTGATGTACTATTAAGTGAAAAGTGGCTTTATGGACTGGTTTGGGATTAATATCCTAGGCTCTGGAGGAATTAGTGTAAATTTGAGGTTTGCAAGGGTGAAGCTTGGCCCCTTCGCAATGTATCAGCCTTGCAATAACAAAAGTGAGGTTGAGAAGGAGAGTTTCCTTAAAAGATTCGTACGAATGATCAGTGGCAGTAATCAGAATTTGTCGAGGGTTGGAACAAGAGAATGTAAACGAATGATTCTGAGACAAAATAAGGTCGTATAACTAGGGTTTTCGATACACTAAGCTAGATAGAATGAGAATAGTGAAGAGTAGTATGTTTATATGCTGAAAGAAACTTTTCTGTATCACACAAGTTTGTTTAGCACAAATACCTGCATAAGTATATATAGATGAGTGCGACAAAAATGAAATGGCAAACGTAAGAGAATGATTCAAGTCCCCTTTGGTGAAAATGTATATTTTAAGAGATGTGTTTTATATAAAGGGCTATGATGGATATAAACATGAAGCTAGCTAACCGCAAGGCCAGGGTATTTGTAACCTTCGCTCCAATAAGAAGCATTTTTGTATGGTGCAAATTAAACTCTCCGGCCTTCACAGAGCGTCTACCAACTAAGAAATGGTGGAGAGATGACTTGGGTTTTCAAGGTACGCTTCAAGACACCAAGGTAGGAGAAGAGCTTATAACGGCAGGCCGATCATTTCTAAGAGCGTTATCTTGCATGTAGATTGCAGAGTGGGCTTTGGAGGCTCGCTGACCGGGTAAAACATGCAGTCGGAGCAAGTTATTGTACCCCTGTCCATTCACTATCCCTGTAAAGACATAAGTGGCCCAATATTTTCTACCGAAATCCCATCTCATACCATGTCTTTTCATTCGCCAATCTTCACACTCATTCACCGGCTCTTTAACTAACGAACCTCCTGCCATATGGTCCGAACAAATTGAGCTTAGATTCCTCACTGAAGTGTACTTGGCTCCATTGGCCATTCGCACATGTAACGTGTTCAGTGGCGAATGCAAGGCGAGCCTTCTTGTTCCTCAGACTAATCAATGGCTTGACTGCGGGTGTGAGAGCGTGAAGATGGTCTCTCTTCAATCAACGTGACAGGTTTTGCCTGGAATCAGTGATGGACAAAATCTCACTAATATCTTGAGAAACTGCTGCAAACCTCTTAAATCGGTTCTTCTTCACAATTAGGGTAATGGCGCGGTATTCCATGTTTGAGGTTTTCTTGGCCTACCGGCTGATTTGCCAGCTAGTTTTGTCATAGGCTAATAGAATATTATTGACTACACTTTTTGAGCGCTTGACAGGCTATTTGTAATAGCTCCAATTGAAAGACCATCTTAGTGGATCAGCTTTACGATCAGGTCATTGACAGAGGCGTGACAGATTTATTAGCGATGTAAACTGGACGACAGTGACAAGAGAATGTCAACCTACACGAGATGGAACTGAATTATATGCTATTAAAGCAATTACGGTTCTCTACATGAGGCCTAAGCGTTCGAGTCACTTGGGGCACTTTATTTTATTATTGATTTGCTTAGCTGCTGATAACTTTCGTTTTATTCATCAAAATTTGCATATCTTTAACCCATCTGTACTTTATACCCTTAGATTATCGTACACCAAATTTGGACACGTTACATTTTCTCTAGCAAAAGTTATGCAATATTATATTATATTATATTATATTATATTCACTTCCATCCATAGTTTGCTTTGCATTACTCATATTAGTTCGGAATTTTAGATTTCGGAATGTTGGTCCCTTGCACCTCTGGGAAACAATTCAAGCAACTAAAGCGTGGCTAACTCGAGCGTATAAAAGCCAATCTCTCTTTTTCCAATTAATGTCAAAAACGACAGACGAGATTTGGGTGCAAAAAATTACTATTCCTTTGCTCTTGATTTCGGCGGCCAAATGGATTTGTAACTAGGCTTTTCTCTGATTGAAACCTTTCTGTAGAATCCCCTTGCATTTTATTTCCTCGTTACCTGGTTAAGATCTATTTATTGCACATCTCATCGCAATAATTATTTGATGTTCTTCTTACTCCAAAACACAACTTGAAAAACTTCTTGTCAGTTTACGGTCCCCTGGCACTGTACCAAAATTAATACAGCAAATTGCATTTCTTAGCCTTTAGTAGCAGTGTAAATTATAGCATTAGAATCAGCGTTATAGTACTGTGAATTTTGCTTTAAAAGTTTATTGGGGTATAAGAGGTCTTTTTACTCTGCCCGCAGCAGAGTTTAGATGTAGTTGATTCCTGTTCTTAAGTTTCTCTTCCTGTTCATTTTTTTCTCAAGCTGTTTTATTTCTTGTATACAATAATAGGTAAACCAAGCTTATTTCGTACAAGTCTTGTAAAAAAATGAATCTTTAGCAAGCTTATTTATATCATGTTCTAAATAATGCCTAACCTTAAGGCTTGGTAGCGGTCATTGCTATATTACATGTATTAGTTAATATATAATTTTCAAATGAGCTTTGGTATTTTTTTGCCCACAAACCTAATTTTATGTTTATTTTTATATTTTTCCTAATTATGATTAGATTTTATAATACCATGTTACAAAACTAATTAATGCTACCAAAACTGCTCCTACTTGTTTGTTTCTCAGTAATAATGTCCTAGATGTAATATTTTCAAGGCAGAAATGGTATATCAGCCCCTGAAAGATCACCCTAAGTCAATATTTCAACTTCCCTTCGATACTTGAGAGAAATCGCATTGTTTACAATGGCCCGGTGCTTTTCAGCCAGTTTCACCATTAGCCGAAATCCACTGACAACTGACTATTACAATTTTAGGGTGGTGTTGGAATTTGGGGTTTCTAGGTAAGGAATGTAAACATATGGTAGTTTTTTTAATACAATTATAATTCCTTTGACGCGTTTTTTTAATTATTTAATCATGAAATAATGCTCAAAAATAACCCCAAAATTATCGATCTGGCTGCTTTTCTAACTTCTAACCAAGCCGTGTGGGAATATGGGATTTCTGGGTGGGGACCGTAGAGATGGGACACATCAATGCTTATATGAATACCATTTGGAATTAATTTAACACATCCTATCATTTTATCATGCAATACTCTAATAAAATAATTGAAAGTTAGACAATCTGGCAACCTTTAGTATTCGGTATCCAAACCTTACAATTTTATGGGATGTGGAGGAATTTGGAGTTTCTGGGTGGGGAAAGTATTGATGGGATACTTCAACGTTTATATGAATACCTTTTAGGTAAATAAGGGCGTTTTTTGTTTTATTTGATCATGTATATAATAATCATGATATACTCTAAAAAAAAATTAAGCAACCAATACTAATTATCCAATACTACATAAATTTTTACATGTTGGATTAGTTAGGTTACATTGAATTAGTTCAGGGTAGGTTGAGTCAGGTTAGGATAGATTAGGGTGAATAAGGTTGTATAAGGTTGAAGGAGGTTAGGTTAGGTTGGATTAGGTAAAGTTTAATTTAGTAAATGTTTGTTTAGTTAAGGTTTGGTTTAGGTCGTCAGATAATGCTCGGTTTAAGTTATACAAGGTTTAGATTAGTTTAGGTATCGTTTGGTTTAGTTTATGGTTGGTTTAGGTTAGGCAAGCTCTTTGTTTAGGTTAGATAATTTTTGTCTTAGGTTAGGTAAGGTTTGGTTCAGGTTGATATTTTTTTATTTAGTTTATGTTAGGTTTAGTTGGTAGTGGTAATTTTGGTTTGATTTATAGTAGGTAAAAACTAGTTTATGTTAGTTTTTAGTTTAGATTTAGGTAAGTTAAGGTCGGGTTTCGGTCTTTCTAAAGTTTGTTGTTTTTTTAGGTTAGATAAGGTAAGGTTATATTTGGGTTGGGTTTAAACTCAGTTTAGATAAGGTTAGGTTACGTTTAGTTTTGGGGGGCTCAGGTTTAGTTATGGTTAGTTTCGTTTTATTAAATGAATTTCTTACTTTCGCTTGTATCGGCTAAGATAAAATTAGATTTGCTAGTTATATTGTTTTAGATAGGATATGTAAGTTAGTTTGTGTTAGGTAGGTTATGTTGGCTTAGTTAGGTTTGTTTGGGTTAATTTGTGGTAGGTTGGCTTATATATAGTCCTAGCCCAAAGTTTTGAAAATAATGTATATTTTTTCATTCATTTTATTTTAATTTACGTGATAGTAATAATTATTTTAATATTTTAATTATTGCATGTTTATTTAAAAATCAGTATTTAAAAAACAATAAGAAACAATCGCACTTTGGTCGTTTTCTTGTAGGAAGCGAGTTTCACTCAAAAGTCTATCCGATCAAAATGATAAAATTATGATAAATATGGATCAAATGAATGATTATTTTTTAATTATAATCTATTTCATATTACTTTTGTAAAAAAAAAAAATTGCGCAACTTTTTTAATTACATAAATGCTTCTTTCCAAACAAAAGCATTTAACCATTGTTGATCTGCACCAACAAGGTCTAAAATGCAAAGAGATAGCTTCTAAGCGTATGCCATCAAGGAGCATAATATTTAAGATTATAAATGACTATAGAAATACTGGGTACACTCCTGTAAAGAAGTATTCTGAATGCCTTGGAGCTTCAAATGAACTCCAAGATCGCCTCCTATTAAGATCCCAGCTTAAGAATAGGGTTGTTTCCAGTGCTAAAGCTTCCTCACGATAGAAAGGAGGCAAGTTTGAATGATTTATCGCGCGGAGTGAAGTTGAGACTTTTCGAGAAACGTCTCAAATCATAAAGAGCTACAAAGAAGCTTCATCTCGCCTAGAACGACTTTACGGATGGCCTCAACTTTTGCAGGAAATATAGAGTATAGACTATTGAACACCGAGACAAAGTGACATTATCTGTCAAAGCTTCCTTTCGCTGGTGTGAAGCTTCTGGAAGATCTCTCGTTAGAAGAAAGGGGGACCGATATCTCGAGTCCTGTGTCCTGCCCACGGTGAAGCATCCGGACATAATCCATGTATGCGGCTGCGTATAATCTAACGGTATTGAAGTACTAACAACTTTGCCAAAAACACTGACTTGAATTCAAAATTCTACCAAAACGTGCTTCAGCACCACTATTTTCCAACATTTTAGGAACAATCTGGGGAGAAATAACTACATTTTGCAGTTGATGGCGTAACTTGTCACAAAGCAAAAGCAATAAAAAGAGTACTTGGTTGAGAATAGCAGCGAACTTCTGCACTTTTGGTCTTGGAATTCGACAGATATGAGCCATATAATAAAAGTGGGCGTTGAGAAAGAGAAGCCATCTAATTGTGAGCAGTTAAGAATGCTTGATGAACAATAATGGAGCAATATCAATCAAAATATTGAATTGAAGCAGTCCTAAAGAACAAGGAGCATCGTGATAAATATTGACTGCGCACATCAATTGACTGTATTTATTAAGAAAAAGAGTTTGGGCTCTAATTCATTTTTTATTTTACCTTAAAATTATGATATAAACACCAAAACAAAAAGCAACGACTGATTAGTTTTATTAATTTTCTTATATGAAAAAATATAGTAATTTCAAAACTTTCGGTCATGCATCTCTAGGTCAATTCGGGTTGACTTTTTCAGTTGTCTTGTTTGGTTGTCTTTTCTGCTTTTTTGATGTTAATTATATTTTATGTCTCTATAAGTATGGAATGCCTGAGTTGGTTAATTGTTTCGTTTGGCGCTGACCAAGTTGGGTTGTTTTGTAATGCTATTAACTTCACTTTTTAATTAAACTAACGGTGCCTTCTCAACTTATTGAACAAAATGTAGCAATATTAGTTAAGATATGATGACAAATTTGGTCACTAGCATTCTAAAATGAATTAAGGCAGTGCTGAAGAACAAGGTACTCCATTGCAAATATTGACTACGCGAATCAAGTGACTATTTATCAATAAAATGAGTTTCGGCTCTAAATTCGTATATATGTCAAATTCAAATTATAATGAAAACATTCTAAAACAAAATTTAACGTTTGATTAATTATATTATTTTTTTTATATTTAAAAAGGTAGTAATCTCAAAACTTTTAGCCATGACTGTATAGGTCACTTCTAGTTGACGTTTTCGGTTGCCTTATGGCTGTTTTGATTAGTTGTCTTCTCGTGTTTTTTTGTGCTAGTAAGATTTTATGTTTCTATCGCTGTTGGTTTCCTAGGTTGGTTAATTTCCCTGTTTTTAGCTGACTTGGTTGCGTTGTTTTGTTTTATTATTGACTTTATTTTTTAATTAAACAACGATGAATCTCAACTCTCAGTCGGTATACCTCATGAAAATCGAGTGTTGTAAGGGGTTTCTGCTCTGATGGTAGTATGTTCTTCAAATACTGCAGGAACTGTTAATTTTCCTCGAACTCTAATCCTTTCTTTTTTTGCTTAACATTGAGTGACCCTATGCCAGCATTTTGCTGTAATCTTCTTTGGCTTCTATGCTTTATTCTCTTTTTTTTTGTTTATAATATAGAAAGCTTTATTTTGCATCCTTTGAAGTTCCAGTTTTTCGTTCTTCGTTTAGCTATGGATTGGTATGTGTGGGTACGCTCATACCTCCCTTCCTAGTGCCTTGTAAACTTTATTTTTATTTTCATGCTTAGGTTGTATAGTAAGTTTATTATGGGTGTTGCCTTGTTTTTCTGCTCTGCTCTGTTTTTATACTCTGTTGATGTTATTTATAATCTACGGACTTTACCTACCCAGTTGTACCTATAGTTTTGATCTTCTATTAAGATACCTGGTACCTTGGTCTTGGAGAGTGGGAATATTGTAAATTTTGTTCGTTTGGTTCTTATTTTTCACTTTGTTTTATAGTTGTGCATGTTGTTAATGTTTATAGCTGCCGTTCTAGCCTGAAAGCGGTCGTTGCTTTATCTGCTGACGAAGACCTGGCCTATGTCACTGCGAAGTGTATATTTAAGTATTCAACTATTATTGGTGTTGGTAGCTCCATCGTATATATTTAATACATCATGGAGCTGATGCGCACCTCCCCATTGCGAAAATCCAGCCTCAAGTTCGGATTCATTCCTTTTTTAATCATTTATTACCACGTATGTTTTCTGTCAGTGAATAATCGCAGAGAAGTCTGTCGAGATTGTTGTTTTAGGGAGATTTAAGATCTTGTATTGGATGCTCTTGACCCAGACTTTATCGAAAGCTTTCTCTATATCTCTTAAGACGAAGTCGATGTACTTCTTCTCTGCTTTTGGGTATCTCTTTTTTCTATTCTAATGCAGTGTCATCATGGTCTCTTCTTTTTCTAAATCCGAAATAGTATTCATTACGAATGCTATTTTCTTCAAGGTTTTCTTTATGCATTCGGTTAAAAAAGTGCATTTGTTTATAGCGCGCATCTGGCGAAAGACACCCAGGGCATAAGCCATCGTAATTAACTTTAGTCTATTACTAAGTTATATTAAAAACAAACCACAAAATATTAAAACAAAAAACAAACATTAAAACAAAAAACAACAACAAGAAGAAACAAAAAACAGAAACACAAACCAAAGAAGCAAGAAGAAGAAGAGAATAAGATGAAAAAGAAGAAAAAAGAAGAAGAAAGAAGCAGGCTCCAGCATCAGGAAGCGGCCCGCGACCCCCGCAGCTAGATCCTGCGAACAACACTAAAGAGAGTATAGTAATATAGAACAGGCCAACCTACTCCAATCAGTGAAATAGTCTGCGTGCACTAATCCATCCCGAGTACAAGGACAAGCAGTAGCGATCTTGCGTACTCGGTACCAGGACATCTAACGTGCGCGAAGATAATCCAAACTAGGATATTTCACGACAATGTCATGAATAGTTTAGGTGACAACGCAGTAGTTGTACTAAAGTGCAAGGGGGCGCTCCATCAAATAGCTGTACGTCTCACGAGTGTGCCCACTTCGAAGACGACAAAAATCGACCTGAAGCTATCATCGCATTGCGGGGGGGGGGGAATTATTCGCAGCGTAATAGTACGCTAACCTGATTCATGCCATGTAATTAAAGATAGGAAAAAGGAAACACAAGTCTGCTCGCCAGGTCTTCGCAGACTCTTAAGCATCATCATCGGTTTGCTGATTCCCCACATTATTTACGTGGGAATACAAATGCCAAGTAGCACGAGATACAGAGATTCCAATGCCCCCAAAACACTCAAAGTGCTCTATGAGTCGCTAAAGATCACAATCCTATCTCCGAACGTAACTTGTAGCCAACCCTGTACACTGGCACGGATCCAGCTTGACAATAATTTGCTCAGAAACGGTGAAAGGTAGTACTCGCAGTGCTGTGGAAGCTTTAGCAGCAGAGGCGTTACGAAAAATAGTCAAATTATTTTATTTTTGGTTACTGGACATATAAAATCGGGGGAAAGAATGAGAGCGCCGATGATGACGGCAAAGAGTCCGCAAGGACAGGGCGACCAGACCAGCGTTTCGCTCTTCCTCACACCGACTAAAATGTAGGAATCAGGGCAGCTCTTCGGGATGCGTGGCAAAAGGAAAGAAGATAGCCGAGGAGAACTTAAAGCGACGTGCCATAGCAAAGCAATTGTTCCTAAGGTCCTACACGTCAATGCCACGAAGGCCGCAGGTCACTTTCTCTCGTCTTCGAATTGGGCACCTGGCGGTATGCACAACTGCGTTTTTCTTCAGATTGTTCGGCTCATTCCTGTTGAATGTTCCAGTCTGTGAATTCTTTGCACAAGTTGCTCGTCCTGGGAGAGGGGGCGCTAGCGCTTGTCCTTTGTACTCAGGACATGTGCATGCAGAGACTTGTCGGCTATCTGACTTCATGGAGAATGTTGGCCTTCTCCATTTTATTTGAGTGCTTGGTGTTGATCTCATGCTCCAGCACAGGGGTGAGGCTGTCTTCCCTCTGGTGCCAAAGCGCCCTCCTTTCTTCTTCTGCTTGCTCCTTTGCTTCTTGTTTTGGTTTGTTTGTTTGTCTTTGCAGTAGGTTTTTTGTTTGTTTTACATTTGTTTTTGCACGTGTCTCTTTGTCGTTTGTTATATTAATATAGCTTAGCATTAGGCTATAAGATTATTACGGCGACTTATGCGCTACTAGGCAGTCACCAGATGGTCCGCTGATTACTGCTTGAGCAAAATCGGATGCAGCAGAGATGCTCCTGGACCGATTGCTGCACCGAACTCTCGAAAGACCTTTCTAAAATAAACCAGGTCATGAAAAGCATAGGCACAGTCGAGATAGGCCGCGAATTCATTGAAAGCGGTTGGCAAATGAGGTAAACTCCGGACCTGCGGCTACAAACGCATAATGCACCAATCACCGCACAGAGAGAATGTCATATCACCAGTATCAACCAGTATGCTCTCAATTTCGGACATACAGAAGGCACTGAACGCCAGACAGATACCAATGTGGGGGATTGAATCTACCTTTCGCACTACACGCTCGGATGTGCATGCGTAATTAAGGTTCAAACGAACAAAGGATGGGTATAAAAGTAAGGCAGTAGCCCTATCAGTAACCCAAGGGCTGAACATCATGGAACGGATAATGTAAATGGCGCGGGTACAAGATACACTAAGACGGCGAATATGAGTTTCGGGATAATGCGTCGGTCAAAACAGAACCAAGAACACGGTGAAATTCACAACTTCCAACTGATCCCAGCTTTGGAACAATTCGGGTTCAGGATTGAGACATGGATAGTGGCAGAACTGCACTACCTTAGACTTGGTCAAGTAAAACGGAAACATATGCGCTGTGACATAGCGAGAGATGCAGTTCAATTTCTGTTGGATTGGGTGCTCCAAAGTTCACATTTGGACCACACCAAAAGAAATCAAAATTTCGTCTAGGTAGAGCATAGCGAAAACTTCTTCCGGCATCATCAAGGTGATGCTCATTACAAAGACTGATACTGAGGACAGTTCCCTTCAGGAGGCCCTCTTCCTGCCACAATGGAGCGACAAGAGCTCCCCTACCCGTATGCGGAGTCAACGATCTCGCATAAATTCATAAACGAAAATTGCGCGGTGTCCCTCCGCCCCCATTGCTTAGATAAGTGTTTTTTAACATTTTTCTAGTCATGGCCTACTTTTGATTGATGAATATTTTGGTGGTTCAGTCATAGCCATTTACGTCCACATAAGCTCATTTTAGAATTTACAGAGCAAATATTTTTTCAAATAAATTTAAAAATTTAATATTCTAAATATTAACTGAGCTAAATTAAATAAACCTTTATTTCAGTAAAAAAATATTACATTAACATACTATATTGTTACATACATTGTTACATATATTGTTAACATACATATTGTTTTTTTCAAATATGAAAACTTAATTTATTTAACGAGATCCTTGTGCCTGATGAAGATCGGCAAGTTTTTTTTAATATCAAATTCGAATGTTGTCAATGAGAGACGAACATCACCTTTTACAATATCAAACTAGTTACGAGGTATTGACAAATGGAAATGGAAAACACTGCTAAAGCGAGCTTCAACAAGGTAGGGTTTGGAAAAGCAATAGCATACAACTTTGCTTTTTCTAAGAGCAATGGATATTTCATAGTAATGTCATTGTTCTTCCATATATTATGTTTCTTTCCTTTGAATCCAGTTTTAGCTTCTTCATCACTCTGTAATTCAATAAGACTCCCCTGTAAGATATATATATTAGCAGCTTCAACTTCAAAAGGAATTGTTATCAGGCTGGTATATTTATTTCCAGTAGGTCATTAAAGCAATATTACATAGCTTCATGCGAATTAAATCAGACATGGAAACTGTTCCATTGCACGACGTCCGGTATTAATTTTAAACAGCTTGAGTTTGGCAAGAATAGCAGTAATATACTCTTTGCATAATAAAAAATCATATTGTTCACCCTGTAGATGCTTATTGAGTAAATTTAATTTTACGAATATATCTGATAAGTAAAATATGTGGCATATCGCCACAGTCAGCTAATCTCCGAGAAGCTTACAGCTCAAAAAAAGAAATAACCGAATCCCAAAGTTGTACAAAGCAATGAAGACAAGTCCCTTTCGATAGCCATCGAACCTATGTATGCATTACAAGGCGTTTAAAATTTCCATTTTCAAGACTTTGGCCAAAAGTACTTTTCCTATTAATTGATATATATTCATCGAAAAACCTGACATATGCCATAGCATAGTCTCATTAACCATTAAAGTAAATTCAAGTTGAATGGCAAACTGCTTTACTTAAAGTTGAATCAATAGGTTTTGATATTGATAAATTGCTGATTGGAATGACATTAATTATATCCTTTGCATTTTGATTTATTACTCTTCAAACTACATTGGGGAATGCTGGCAAAAATACGGTCTCTCCTATGTCATTAAGCTTTCAGCTTTGAAGTTTTTTTCTAAATTTCGTAAGAGGCCACCAAACTTTTATCCATCTTTTCTATATGATTTGTTAAAAAGTTATCTAGTGTTTTTCCGACTTGAAAGTCGTCACACTTTCTTAAAGTACTTAAGTGGCTTATTCTCATTTTCTTTGTGCTTTTTTATAAATGATTTTGGAGCATAGATGGTTTTATGTTTTCGTTTGACAGTAATGGCTTGCACAAAAGAAACATTGGCTTCGTCACTTTATACGAGTGGCGGTCAATAAGTTTTGCGAATCGGTAGGCAAAACAGAGGAAGGGGGATGGCTGTTTGTGGGAGTGGAAGGACAAGTTATGACAAGTCAGGAGCTGCAGCTGCACACTCCTGCCTCGTTTTTTTAAGAAGCAGTAGCTGATCGCAGATCGTCAGTCACAAATATTTCAACAATGGAGAAGGTTGAGCACCGCGCAGTGATCAAATATTTGACTAAGGAAAGCAAGAATGCAAAAGAGATCCATGAACGCATGGTAACAGTGTACACCGACACCGCCCATTCATATGCAACCATTGCTCGCTTGAATAGGGAGTTCCGCCATGGTCGTGAGTCCCTTGAAGATGACTCCCGTCCAGGGCACCCGTCAGACGTGACCAACGAGGAAATTGTGGCCCGTGTGGAGAGCATGATCCTCAAAAATCGACAGCTGAAGGTCGAAGAAATCGAGCGAGAACTTGGAATATCACATGGAAGTGTTATCAACATTATCCACGACAATTTGGCCATGACCAAGATCTCTGCCCGTTGGTTCCCTAGAAACCTCACGCCCCATGATCGACTTCAACGTCGTCAAAGTCCACTAGGCCAGAATTGCACAAGCTGCCCTCCGCGAGTGCGGATTCGAGGAGCTCACCCCCCCCCCCCTACAGTCCAGATCTGGCCCCTAGCGACTACTTTTTATTCCCCTAGCTCAAGGCTGCACTGCGTGGACGCCGGTTTGGGGACGATGAAGATGTCCAGCTCGCCGTCCAGGAGTAGATTGAACAGCAGTCGGGAGATTTATGGTTGTCGGGAATTCAAAGCCTCAGGGACAAGTGGCGCAAGTGCATTGAAGTCGAGGGTAGTTATATTGAAAAATAATAAAACACTTTTCCTCATATCTCATTGCCTTATATCTGAATCGCAAAACTTATTGACCGCCCCTCGTATGGTGATCGATTAAATCCGTAAGACAAATATTCGACAGAATACTGTCGGCATTTCCTCTTCACAGAATCCATTGGTTATATAACAAAAAGGAATTAAACAAAATTATTCAAGAAAATAAATAATGAAATAACACTTAATGATAACTTATATTTGTTAAATATAATTAATCTGTGATTATAATGAATATAATTACATTGGATTGTAATATGTTTTGAACGGTATCAATTATAATAATAAGCTCACCGGACAAAAAATTAGTCACCTAGAGAGAAAAAACATAATTTAACATCTGAAGTGTGTACGAACCTTAGGCAACCGAGAGACGTAGGTTAGTTTACCTTGCAACGTTAGTTAGGCTTTATTTGTGTTTCCGGTGGCATGAAATCGGTAGATAGAAAAATCAGCTCTACTTCAAATGGGCCGGAAAAGCGACGTCATGGAATGGCAAAAAGGTGTGATTGCATTTGGCAGCGCCAAAGATTATCACGTGAAAGAGGTGGCGGAATTTTGGCAGTGTTTCAACGAGTATGGTCATTCGGATTTACAAGCAATGGCAGAACTCCCAAAATGCGAAAAGCTCTCGCCAGAATTCGGACAGAAGAAGGTGTTGACAGACAGAGACCATCGTAAAATCTCCAGGCTTGTAATTGCAAATTGATTTGCTTCCAGACACGAATTGCTACAAAACCTCAATTCTGGTCCTTCACCACCCATTTCAGAAAGAACATTACACAGGGGACTCCATGGCATGAACATATGGAGCAAAGTGGCTTGCAAGAGGACCTTACTATGGTTACAAGTGACTAATTTTTTGTCCTTGTGAGCTTATGTACGGGTATATCATTTATTTTATGTTAGTTAGCCCAAATCTTATGCATTCTTTTTCTCAAGTTTAATATTATTTATTACCAATACCGTAAACTACAGCGGCTAATTAGGAATACTTTGTTTTTAAATATGAATTTGATATTAGTAAGCCTATTATTTCTACTAGGCTCTAGGTTTAGTTACATTGGAATATGCGTTAAAGTTAATCAATAGCTCCTTACATTAAATTCAATTCTATGGCTAATGCTACTTGAACACCACTTACCTTTGGTAGTATTGAAATTTTAAACTTAAATAATGCACATAATATCATTAACACGCCAAGTATAGGCCTAACTTCATTATAATAACTCCAAATTAGCTACACGATGATGAAAAATATTAAAAGTTGAAAGTTGAAAGTTGTTGTTTCCAGAAGTAAGAACGTTTTAGCCTTGCCATCTTAAGCAGTGAAGATGAAATATTAATTCATGTGAACTAACTTTCTTATTACCATAATAATTCAATAATCAAATTTAAGTAGTTTTAAAAAATAAAGCTGAAAACATATGTTAATTACATAATTTATGTTATTAAAAAAAAAATATAAGAGGCAAGAGGGATAAAGACTAGGAAGCACTATGGCCCCTTTTCATTTAACTATGACTCCCCTCCAAATCCTCACAATTTTATGTGGCACTCCTATAATTTGTCACGGCTCCAGGACAACACATGAGCTCCGGTTGAGAACCACTGGCTTATAGTCTAACTATGAGAGTGTAGCGGCAATCAAGATTATTGGCATTCTCCATATCGAAGACAGTAGCGTAGTGCTGTTTACGAAGGAAAGCCTCGCAAATATGTTTTTCCAGTCGGAGCAGAGCATTCCACGTTGAGTAAAACGTGCGGAAGTCGCACTATGCAAAAGACCGGTGGTCTTCGGTCTCCAGAAAGAAATCTAATTCAACATCTGCCAATTTTTCATAAAATTAAAAACAGAAAATCTCTCCACGGTGTGCAAAAAGGAAGCACACTAACCATTTGCCGAGAGTCAGGGAAGATACCCGCTGTCAAGATCTTATTAAACAAATCTAGCCCCCTCTTCCTAAAAGAGGCCTGGAGGGGTACCTGATAAAGAACAGGGGGCGCCTCCTCAGCATCAGCGGATTTCCTCGAGGGCGACTCCAAACATGGCAAAGATGAAGCCACTTTTCCGTACATAAATAATTCTAGGGGATCTCATCCGCCGGTCAGACGGTGCTCTCCTGGTTTTCCTTGCCAACCTTAACTCCATGGTCAAGCGAGATCTTACTGTTTTTACGTAGTCCAGAATCTTTTTTTCGAAATTTATCAACAGACAGTATTTCCAAATCTTTGACTAATATGAAAAAGAGAAAATGTTTGGGCCATATTTGGCGTCCAGCCTCCCGCGTCTATCCGGATCACGTCTTATTTTCATAGTTTTCCGAGAATCACCCTGCGTGCATTGATGAGTCGTGTTCGGACCTGTGCACCGAAGCACAGCGACCAGAAGTTTTCCAATAAACTGGTCTCACCCCAAAGTCTGCAGCTCCCAACTGAGCAGTCAGATAGGCAGGGCTGATTTACTTAATCGGTCCTACTAATCCTCGACAGAACAGATGTCGTAGGTTGAGGTTAGATCCCAACCTTTTCCGAATTTCTCGGCGGGAGGAACGGATTTGTCCGCTAGGAGTGTGGGTGAAATTATAAATACAGATCAGAGTGCAATTAAGTTTCATAGTTCAGGTTAAGTTGGTCAACGCTTAGCTATCTTGGAAGGTTCTGGGTTAATAGAAACGGGGTACAAAAATATACTTTACTACTATGCAAATCATATATTTACAAAATTAAAGGAGGTTTTAAGTAAGGTATTTAAACATAGATGTACACGAGTCTTGCCTTCAAAGAGCGATTAAGGCAATTTCTTTCACCATACATACAAACGAAAAATTGACAGATAGGACGCTCAAAGGACCTTGAGCGCACGCGAACCCCAAATGACGGAGGCTTAAAAGGGCGGGAAGTTCAAACAGGAGAGTTGTGCGTTGTGGTTACCTCGAAGATTTGGTACGATAGAGTAATTTTGCCTTCTTACGGGGGGCGCAGAGTCGAAAATAATAGTCTTTTTACGAACCACTATTAAACGAGATGAACTCAGATCTGGCTTTCGGATTATGAACACCGAATCGAGAATTTGACGCACACCGTTAAGGTAAAGTGTACCAATGAGCACCAGGTTGACTCACGCGAGTTTTAGGAGAATACACACAGCTTGAAAGGTTGTGCAACGGTTCGCACAGAACTAAGGGGACAGGAAGATGGCGGATACACGCAGGTACTCGCGGACACAGGAGGTTACTGGCGTCTAAGTCTGGCGTCAGATGTTTTATAGGGTTGAGACGGAGGGGCTTTTACCCTCGCCTTAAGGGGGAGGGTTCCAATTGACAGACGCTTCGCCGTTGAGGTGAACCTTGCCTGACTCACACCATTGCAGGATAATCCCCGGCGGGACATTTCGTTCTCTTTAAGCACATCTCAGCCTTCGGGGAAGTCGGGCCTTCAACCAATCACGGCCTTCGCAATTTTGCGCCTTCGTTCGAGTGGATTAAAAAGATCGCCCAGGTGTGTCTTCTCTCTCCTTGAAAGGGGCGACCGCGTGCCTCTCTTCTCGCTCTCTCTTTATCTCTCTCTGACGACGGACAAAATCGAAAGCTCTTTTGGGGCAGATCCAGAGACAAGGCACGAGACAATAGGTGTCCTGGCAACCAACAAGGCAGTAACCATACCCGCCATAAGCAGTAAGCCGTATTCAACCGAAAACGCTCGCAGGGGTTAGTTCAGGTTATTAGGGGGTAAACCAGAGCTTCCTATTAATCGCGCCGCAACCCAAAGGCCCCCTCAAATCCTGTCCTCTTGCGACCAGCAGACGTTAAATGGCGCTGTTGTAGACATTCTAATGCATTTCTTCTAACAAGGCATGACATAACTGGTTAGTTTCTTAAGCCTAGATAAAGAATTGATGAGATATTCGTAGAAAAAAAAGAAATGATGAGAGGTAACGAGAGGGAAAGCCAAAAACTTTTCCACGGACCCAGAGAATTCAAGTCAACCCAGTGACGGGGCTTCCCTAATTTACACTCAGGCCTGGAAGACGTGCGGCTCTTCCAGATACCAAGTGCAACAGGTAACATAAGTACCCCTTTGCATGAACGAGATGAGGAGAGTTAGTACAGAAAAGTAAAAATTAGATGCTAGCAGAAGAAGGAGGATAAGCTAATTTCGGGCCGGACAGGATGCTAAGTCTTGTTTGCAAAGTGCCAGGAAACAAATCGCTGTGCCCATTTAGGGGAGTGTTTTTCGAAAACCTTGTCCATGAAATTCAATAAATCCATAAGCCTATAACTGTTGAGTTGACTTGGTGGTTTCTCTAGCTTTGAGACGACGATCATCTTTGTTAAATTGTATTTGTTCAGGATATATTCAGTGTTTAGGCACGCGATGTGGATGTTCTTCATTGTTTCTACGCTGATCTCTGGTCCATTAGTAAGGTTAATTATGGTGATTCCTGTAGGGACTTGCGTTTTTCGAGTAAAGGAATTGATTGCATTTTTTTTATTTCTTCAGTTGTTTTATGGCCCCTGGACCACGAATTTCTTCCATTTTTCGCATTAACCAAGGAGCCGGGGATATTTTTCTAGAATTATTAGTAACTAAATGCAGACATTTTTTAAACATCACAAATGAATGCCTCGTCCTTATCTGGTGTTATAAAGAACATTGTCTTTCGCTGATCGGGAAATAACTCTTCCGTGTTCCTATCTTCCTGACTTTCCCCCCTTTTTCCTTGATTATGATTATTATTATTTTCCTTCTTGAGGGTGGGCCGGTTGGCCTTTGGTTCTATTTATCAGTCTCCAGTTTGCTTTCACTCTTCTTTCTAAGTTTATTTTTCCATAATGCTACCCTATTGATGCCTTTGCTGTTCTTCTATCAAGTGCCTTAATTCTTCCGTCCTCGTCCAGGTGCCTAATTTCGGTGTATTCTAGGTCTATTCTGATTGCTATTGCCACCTCGTCGTTAAGCTCACCCAATGGGGTAGAATTAATAACGGTGTAATTAAATAATTATATTTGCCTTCATTCTGGATTCACTCCGTGTTTCGTGAGGGAAATTCAAACATGAGTTGGTCTTGAATGTTTCAACTAGGCCTTTCACTCGTGTTTGAATTTCACCCACGAAACAAAAGATGAAGGATCCCTTTCCTTCCTTGATATCCTAATAAGTGCCCAGGAGTCCAAATTTGTTACCTAAGTATATGTAAGGCCACGAACTTGGGCTTTAACTTAAACGGTTCTTCTGGGTGTCCTGAACGCTACAAGAGATCAGTCATCAATGCCTTAGTTAACAGTGCAATTTCTCTTTCATCCTCGTAGACTGCTATCGATCTCGAACTTAAGAGGGTTTTTCGAGTTCTTGTTAACAACGGCTACATACAAGAATTCATCGTCCGGTCTGCTCCGAAGAAGAATAATATTGACCTTTATCACAAGGCCAATATGAACACCGGCTATCGTGAAGACAAAAAGGCTCTCAAAGCTTTCTCCACCATAATGTGAGCCCAACCAACCCTAATACGCATATAAATCTGTTAATATACTACAAGACCAAGAAAACAAGTAGTTGCATCATGAAGAACAGCTGTCTCACTCCGCGAGCGAACTCCAGCAGACTAACGTCGTGTACGAATATTCGTGCAAAGTCGGTGACTACAAACACTGCAATTCAAAGTACATCGGCGTACCCTCGAAACCATGCCAAAGCTACTGACAGCTCACTGTCAGGATGGCGCGATTAAAAAACACGCCCCCTCTCATGCCACTACCCCAACCCGTGAAAAGCTGAATAAGGACGCCTCCATCATCCTGAGACTACAAAACCGCAGAAGATTGCAGATGGCTGAAGCCGTCATTTTTCAAATGAAGAAACCGGCATTTATCGTGCAACTTCAGGCGGAAACCATACTCCCGACATATCGGCGTCCCCGAGTTGACCGCCGTGAAAAAGAAGCACGTTCTCAAACTTTTATTTTTCTTTGCTTGTTTGTCAGAGAACTAGATCTAAGCGAGAAATAGTCATACTATGAAAAATAAACGATGTAAATGGGTAGGTAGGGGTATGGGATAAAGAAAGGGTGTGGGGACAGATAGCTGAAAATAGACAAGTGGTGAAAAGAGTAAGAAGTGTGGTAGGGTGCAAAGAGATGATAAGTGCCTGGTGATTAGGCCTATTGCTTTTGAAATATTTTCTTGTTTGGTAGTTCCTTTGTTGTCTTTGGTATAGTTTATATTATTATGGTGTACAAGCCATTTGTCTTTAAAAAAATAATGTTCTTGTATATGTTATGCGCATTTGCTGTTGTAGTAATAAATTATTTTAATCACTTTAGTATTATGCTTAGCTCGGAAATCTGGCGCGACCTATGCCTCTTCTGTTCTGGTTAATCATTTGGACGATATCATCGTTACATTCTTGATTAACCAGTTCCTACATATTCCTTGTCCGTTCTTCTATGACAACGTTAATGGGACTTAACCCCGCCTCCCGGTGAGACTATTCCTGGCATCTTCTTTCTCGCCTGTATGTACCTGTAATAAGGTACATGCCATTGTTCTGCATTACTTGTAGTTCCCTCTTTTGTGTCTTCAAGACATACGAAACGGTGGGAGCGGGGTATAGCAGCGTCGATCTTATAAGTGCATTGTAGACCTTTATCTTGTTGCTTTCACGGAGATTTCTAAACATGTATAGAGTTTTGACTGCAGCTCTGGCCTTGGTGATTCTTTCTTGGACGTGCTTCTTGTAAGGGTCGAAGTAATCTTCATTCCGAGTACATTATGGGATAGCATCTATCCCCCAGCCTGACATCGTAAAGTAATCTACTGCCTATGGGGACTGCTTTTAACTTTTCCTGGTATGTGCGGATTTTCCAGGGGGCCTCGTAGGTGTTAAGGTTTTCAATTTCTGCTGCTTCTATACGAGCTTGCCAAGGCGCATTCCTCCATGGACAAGTGAGTATCTGGGTGAAATCATTAGTAGATTGAATGTTGAGGCAAGTGGGGCTTACAGGGGCTGGGACATCAGCGATGTAAATCAAGAAGAGAGTGGGAGGCCCGGAGTGAGCGAAAACTTTGGTCCGTCCGTGCACCCTAAATTGATATACGCCGCTCTCTCCATGACATAGTCACACAGAGTTCTTTCAACGTTTTCACCTAGGCCCAGTCGTAAGATCTTGTACTGCATTTCCCGACAAACAATGTCCACGTAACTTCTTTCCCGCTTTGCATGTGCTAGCTTTTCCGTGATGACATTAATCAAGATCTCCGTACATCGCTCACTCCTAAACCTGAATTGATGTGGATTGAAAAGGAAGTTCTCCTCCAGGGAGACACCAGGCTTTGGTTGTGGATGTTCTCGAAGAGCTTCCCGCCAAAATCTACAAGTGAAATTGGCCAGTAGCTCTCCTTCAACGTTGGGTCCTTTCCGTGCTTAGGTAGGAAAATCATCTTAGCCGTTTATAAGCATCCGAAAAGTACCTCGTGTTGAGACAGGAATTAAATATCCTTCTCATCCCTTCCATAACATTGGCTGGTGCCTTTTTAATGTTTAACTTTGTAAGCTCCAAGTTTCCTAAAGCTTTTTGTCGGAATGAGCAAAGCGCTCCCTGAGCCATCCAATTTTATGTTTCTTGCAGCGCTTAGTTTGCCCTTAAAAATTTCCTGCGCCATGATTGCCCAATTTATGTAATACTTCTGTTCACGTAGAAAGACTCTATAATAAGTGTAGCAATTTGGGAATAATTCCATTTCTGTTCATTCTCTGAAGATGACCTAACACGGTCGAAAGACATCTCGGAATAAGGAATGTCATTCGCAGATATATATATATATATATATATATATATATATATATATATATATATATATATATATATATATATATATATATATATACGAGGGTCGGTCAATAAGTTTTGCAATTCGGATATAAGGAAAGGAGATATGAGGAAAGGTGTTTTAATATTTTTCAATATAACTACCCTTGACTTCAATGCACTTGCGCCACTTGTCCCTGAGGCTTCGAATTCCTGAAAACCAGAAATCTCCTGACTGCTGTTCAATCCACTCCTGGACGAAGAGCTGAACATCTTCATCGTCCCCCAAACCGGCGTCCACGCAGTGCAGGAACTGGCGGAATAAAGAGTAGTCGCTGAGGGGCAAATCATCTGGAATGTAGGGGTGATGGTTGAGCTCCTTGAATCCGCACTCGCGCAGGGCAGCTTGTGCAACTTTGGCCTTGTGGACTTTCACGACGTTGAAGTCGATCATGGGGCGTGAGGTTTCTAGGGACCCAACGGGCAGAGACCTTGGTCATGGCTAAATTGTCGTGGATGATGTTGATAACACTTCCATGTTATATTCCAAGTTCTCGCTCGATTTCTTCGACCTTCAGCTGTCGATTTTCGAGGATCATCCTCTCTACACGCGCCACATTGTCGTCGGTGGTCACGTCTGACGGGCGTCCTGGATGGGGGTTATCTTCAAGGGACTCACGACCATGGCGGAACTCCCCATTCCAGCGAGCAATGGTTGCATATGAAGAGGCGGTGTTGGTGTACACTGGAACCATGCGTTCATGGATCTCCTTTGCATTCTTGCCTTCCTTGGTGAAAAAATGTAATCACTGCACGGTCCTCAACCTTCTCCATTGTTCAAAAAAATGCAACTACTTTTTAGTCTGCCAGCTCAAGGCTGCACTGCGTGGACGCCGGTTTGGGGACGATAAAGATGTCCAGCTCGAATTCTAGGATTGGATTGAACAGCAGTCGGGAATTCTAAGCCTCAGGGACAAGTGGCGCAAGTGCATTGTAGTCGAGTGTAGTTATATTGAAAAATAATAAAACATTTTTCCTCATATTTTGTTTCTTTATATCCGATTTGAAAGACTTATTGACCGTCCCTCGTATATATATATAAATTCAACATAAAAAACTCGAGCAGAATTTGAGGATACGTTTCTAAAATACTTCTGTATAAGAAATGATCATACGAAAGAACGAACGAGGATCAAATTTACAAACAATATTATTTGAAGTATCATCATGAATTTGTAAATGTAATATGGGAAATACCTTTATTCAGAGGTAAATCCTCCAACCTTATTCCACGACACGAATTATACGCAACTAAATCCCTGCTTTGTCGCACGAAAAGAAATGGGATTGTGATACCATTAAATTTCCCTTTTTTCTCGAAGCATTTTTGGAGTCGTTTGGAAAAGTTCCATTGTCGGAATCACTACAAAATATAGAAAGGCCAAAGTTTTTACTTTTCTTATACAAAATCACCATTTCTACAATGGTTTTCTACATCAGAATATACAATTTCATTAAATATAAATATGCATAGTACCATCCTAAAATTACAGAACGAAATAGCAAAAACAACATTTTCTTGAAAATACTTTAATTTCCCTGAAAATTTCCAGATTTAAATTAGCTTCGGATAGTTTCCATGATTCACATCATAAAACATTGGATGAAAAAAAATAACGAGCTAGGTAATGAGTATTTGGAGAAAACATGCATCCAAAACTAGAGAATGAAAACTTCCACTTTCAGTTTACAGATTAAAATTCCTACTTCTATTTTAGTCTTATATGGTTGCGTTCACTTATTACATGTCTTCCTTGATAATGAATTTAAACATATAGTTCGAAAGTAATTTGATTCCTGTTTTAATTTTCCTCTGGATGATTTATATATATATATATATATGGTAAGCATGTAGACGAGCGGCCCGGCCGGAAAAAATTATTTTTGTGTAAATATTATCGTTCACCGGTGTTTGAATATTCATGCGCGTTTGAGTCTTCTTCGAATGATAGATGCCGCCATTTTTTAATAAAAAAATGCCCTAAAGTAAACAAACCGAAAACGTTGTTTACGTAGGCCATTTTTTTTACAAAATTGCCTGAAAAAAACAAACGAAACACGCTGTTTCCGTACTAATTGCAGTGGTTATACTTCCGAAATAGCGAAGAGGAAAGCCTATTTATTTTGCGCGTCTGCGTCCTCTTCGAAATCTAGCTGACTTGAATCACGTTTTATTTTCGAGCATCTAAATTCAAAGTTAGGGTTCACATCTAATGCTCGCATTCGCTTTTAATTCGCACTAAATTATGAACATCCAAAAAGGTGTTTAATTTATCTTTATCAGAAACTAGGGTTAATATTCCGCAATAGACGACGGACAAAGTTCACAATTCGATGATCATTTTCAAACTGCGTAAAAGGGGAATGTTTGACACCCAAACTGCTAAGAAACAAGTAGTTCCTTGAAATGATCTAGCTAATTACATTTAAATGTATAAAAGAAGGTAATAAAAATAGTAAAATGGGGAAAAATATATTGACAAATAAAAATGACTCCAAATGAGGATAATAAAAAGCTATAAGTGGGGAAAAAAATTGAAATCAAGCATTTCTGACGTCATACCCCCCCTTCCCACAACCCATATCATAATTCGCAAAACGATTAAAGGCGCTGACATGATGTAGTTAAAGCATTCACCTCTGTAAACGTCAGAACATTATAACAATTAGGATTATATACTGAGGGGCTGTGCGCCCCAGCCCCATCCCTAATTTAATGAAACTCAGGATATTCATAGTGTGGGCTCCCCCTTGTGTTTACCCCCACACGAGCCGTCCCCTTAAATGTACTCCAAAAACGTGAAACATTTTGGAACACGGACAAAAATAGTACGTTTTATCGGCCGGGCCGCTCGTCTACATATTTACCATATATATATATATATATATATATATATATATATATATATATATATATATATATATATATATATATATATATATATATATGAGCCGCTGTTCTCTTCCTTAACCGGAAGAGCTTGGTTACACAGGCACCCCTGCGGGGTGTGGCCTACGGCCTTATTTGCTAATCTTAACCGCCTTTTTTAATCCGCTTTATAGACTTTATTTACACCTTGAACACCCTTTTCTTCTTCTTCTTCTTCTTCTTCTTCTTCTTCTTCTTCTTCTTCTTCTTCATCAAATTTTAAATGAGCATTTTACGAGCGTGTTTACTGTGGAAGATTCTTCCGAATTGGAATCGTTAATTGGGGGAGTTCGTAGTGCTGATAATTGCATATCCGATGTAACTATAAATGACGAGGAAATCCTTAAATTTATTAAGCTAATGAAAAAGTCGAAATCTCCGGGCCCCGATGGGGTATATCCAATTCATTTAAAGGAGCTTCAAAATGAACTCGTTAAGCCATTGCGTGAAATTTTCAATCGCTCATTAGAGGATGGCGTAGTTCCGTTGGATTTCAAGCGAGCAAACGTTACACCTATATTTAAGAAGGGGAATAGATTTGAAGCAACGAATTTTCGGCCTATTAGTCTAACTTCGGTAGTTGGGAAGCTTTTAGAATCTGTAATTAAAGATAGAATAGTGAGCCACCTCGAGGCAAATAAGCTGATTAACGATACCCAACATGGATTTAGGCGTGCGAGATCGTGCTTGACTAACTTGCTCGAATTCTTCCACAAAATAATTTGCGTGTACGATGAAAGCAAAGCTGTAGACGTAATATATTTAGACTTTAAAAAGGCGTTCGACACCGTCCCCCACCAAAGGTTATTAATGAAAGTTAAAGCGATTGGGGTAACTGGTAAGATTTTGGACTGGATTAGAAATTGGCTGAAAGACCGCTCGCAGCGGGTGGTAATAAATGGGGATGGTTCAGATTGGGCCAGCGTTAGTAGTGGGGTACCGCAGGGCTCTGTTTTAGGCCCTTTATTGTTTTTAATTTATACTAACGATTTAGATAAAGGCATACTTAGTCGGATTTCGAAATTTGCGGACGACACGAAGCTGGGCAATCGTGCCTATGTAAGATCGGATGTCGATAAATTGCAGGGGGACCTAAACTCGATTGCCAATTGGGCGGACAAGTGGCAAATGGAATTTAATTTAAGCAAATGCAAGGTAATGCACTTGGGTTGCCATAATTTAAGAGTAGAATATACCATGAAAGGCCGAGTCCTCGACGCGGTTAAATTAGAAAAAGACTTGGGAGTATTAGTCTCAGACGATTTTAAATTCTCGAAGCAATGCGCGGATGCGTGTAAAAAAGCAAATCGCGTTTTGGGTTATATCGCGCGTAATTTCACCTTCAAATCTAAGGATGTAATTTTACCTTTATATAAATCCCTTGTGCGGCCACTTCTCGAATACGCTGTTCAATTTTGGGCTCCATATTTAATGAAAGATATCGCGCAATTAGAAAGAGTGCAGCGTAGGGCTACGAAATTAATTCCAGAGCTGAGGAATAGATCATACGAGGAAAGGCTCAGGGCTTTAGATTTGCCATCGCTAGAACGCAGAAGATTACGTGGCCAGCTAATAGAAGTATTTAAAATACTAAAGGGTTTCTCAAACGTTGACTTTCGCAAGCTGTTTGAACTGGATCATAGGGGAAATACTCGTCAGCACGGGTTAAAATTAGTGAACAAGCGTTTTAACACTAGTATAGCCCAAAACTATTTTACATTTAAAGTTACTCAAAATTGGAATCGGCTGCCCACCCACGTAGTAGCTAGCACTTCGGATAATATGTTCAAAAATCGTCTCGACGTGCATTTGAATAGTTTAAATATAACGTAGTTGAGCACTGTGAATTTAAACGTCCTTGCAGAGAGAGAGTTTGGAGCGGAGGTTTAAGGATATGAAATTATGATGACTAAAAATGATGCCGGCGATTCTCTGCATGTGTAGCTTAGATGTCCCATTTCTTTTCCGCCTATCCTATAAGTAGTCTCTATCCCTAAATTAGCTTTTCACCACTAGCAGTCGAGTGGCTGCGGAAGATGAGAAGAAAAACTTTCTATCTCCCCCGACCCCTAGTTTGATTAGTTAAAATTGCACGATAATGCACACATGTAGATAAGTGTGTACAGTAGATAGTATTAAAATAAAAAAATAAAAAATAGCATGTTAGAGATACACTCGTAGATAAGGGTGTATCGTAGTTTTTGATTTAGTGTAGCGGACTAGCCTCGAGTGGACCTTAGGGTCTTTGCTGGTCCTAGATTCTGTAGTTCTGTAGTTCTTCTTCTGTTAGTTGAAGAAGTAGATAATAGTGATATTTGCATATCCGATATAACGGTTAATGAAGTGAAAATTCTTAAATATATGAACCTGATGAAAAAGTCGAAATCACCCGGGCCCGATGGCGTTTACCCCACTCATTTAAAGGAACTTAAGAATGAGCTTGCGAAGCCGTTGCGTGCAATTTTCAATCACTCATTAGAAGATGGCGTAGTCCCTTTAGACTTCAAGCGGGCAAACGTTACACCAATATTTAAGAATGGGAATAGATACGAAGCAACGAATTTTCGTCCTATTAGTCTAACTTCGGTAGTTGGAAAGCTTTTAGAATCGGTAATTAGAGATAGAATAGTGAGCCACCTAGAGCTAAATAATCTAATTAAAGATTCCCAACATGGGTTTAGGCGGGCGAGATCGTGCTTGACAAATTTGCTGGAGTTCTTCCATAAAATGATTTGCGTTTACAACGAAAGCAAAGCTGTAGATGTAATCTATCTAGACTTTAAAAAGGCGTTTGACACCGTTCCGCACGAGAGATTATTAATGAAAGTTAAAGCAATCGGTGTGAAGGATAAGATATTAAATTGGATTAGAAATTGGCTGAAGGATCGTTCGCAGCGAGTAGTTATAAATGGTGAATGCTCTGATTGGGTCAACGTCAGTAGTGGAGTGCCACAAGGCTCCGTTCTTGGCCCATTATTGTTTCTAATATATATAAACGATTTGGATAATGGCGTATTTAGTACGATTTCTAAATTTTCTGACGACACGAAGCTGGGCAACCGTGCCTATGTAAGATCGGATGTAGAAAAATTACAAAAGGACCTAAACTTGATTGTCAGATGGGCGGATAAGTGGCAAATGCAGTTTAATTTAAGTAAATGTAAGGTGATGCATTTGGGTTGCCATAATTTGAGGGTAGAGTATACCATGAAAGGCCAGGTCCTCGACGTAGTTAAATTGGAAAAAGACCTGGGAGTTTTAGTCTCGGATGACTTCAAAGTCACGAAACAATGCGCGGATGCATGTAAAAAAGCAAATCGTGTGCTGGGTAATATCTCGCGTAATTTCACGTTCAAATCCAAAGAGATAATTTTACCATTGTATAAATCACTTGTGCGTCCACTGCTCGAATATGCGGTTCAATTTTGGGCTCCATACTTAAACAAAGATATCGCGCAATTAGAAAGAGTGCAGCGTAGGGCTACAAAATTAATTCCCGAGCTGAGAAACAGGCCCTACGAGGAAAGACTCAGGGCATTAGATTTGCCATCTCTCTAAGGCAGAAGATTACGTGGCCAGCTAATAGAAGTATTTAAAATATTGAAAGGATTTTCAAACGTTGATTATAGGAATTTGTTCGAATTGGATCATAGGGGAAACACTCGCCAACACGGATTAAAATTAGTGAACAAGCGATTTAACACTAGTATAGCCCCAAAATATTTTACGTTTAAAATTACTCAAATTTGGAATAGGCTACCCACCCACGTAGTGGATAGTAGGTCGGTAAATATGTTTAAAAACCGTCTCGACGCGCACTTAAATAGTATAAATATAACGTAGTCTGAGCACAGTAAATAATAACGTCTTTGCAAAAGGAGATGGAGCGGAGGAACAACGAGAGTAAAAATGATGACTAAAAATGATGCCAGCGATTTCTCTTGCATGTGTAGTTTAGATATCCATTTTCTTTTCCGCCTATCCTATAAATAGTCTTACTATCCTAAAACTAGATTTTCACCACTAGCAGTCGAGGGCTGCGGAAGTTGAGAAGAAAAACTTTCTATCACCTCCCCTAGGTTGAAGTAGTTAATATGCATGACAATGTACACATGTAGATAAGTGTGTACAGTAGATTATATATTTAAAAAATAAAAAAATTAAAAAAAATAATAATAAAAAAATAAAGCTAGTTAGAGATACACTCGTAGATAAGTGTGTATCGTAGTTTTGGATTTAGTGTAGCGGACAAGCCTCGAGCGGACCTTAGGGTCTTTGCTGGTCCTAGATTCTGTAGTTCTGTAGTTCTTTTTCTTCTTCTTCTTATAAAGGAATTATTAGAAATAACTTTGATAAAAAAATTAAATATACTTCGGTTACAACCGAACTAAATGAAAAAATCTTATTCAAACCTTCAAAAAATCTCGTTCTTAAAATATTGGGTTATGGATATATATATATATATATATATATATATATATATATATATATATATATATATATATATATATATATATATATATATATATATATATATATATATATATATATATATATATATATATATATATATAGAGAGAGAGAGAGAGAGAGAGAGAGAGAGAGAGAGATTATATTAAAACGATACACCCGTAGCGGCAAGAGTCCATATGTTAAAATTAAAGATTGATTCATTTTTCAGGACTAGCGAGGACCCGGGCCAGCAGGATAATAGAACACGTAGACCTGCACATCTTAGGCACTTACTTGTTCCTTCATCTCTAAACCTACCCCGGGAGTATAAAGTAAACGTCGATACCACCGTATACCAGGTACTCTTCACCTCTTTCAACGCATAACTTAATTTGTTGTGTATCAATTTACAGCCTCGTCGCAAGTGGCATTTTACCAGGGCTTTTTTTGAAGAGGGGCTATTATTGCTAATCAAGCTATGATTCCATGTGTTTCCTCTGGTATAATTTCAAGATGTTGCAGTATGTGATTTATGTGTGTCTTTGTATATGTTTGTCTCTCTAAATATGTATGTCTAGGTATCGATATTTTTGTGTATATGTGTATTTGCGTTGCGTGGTATTAGGTAGGGCTTTTTTATAATGATGGGTTGGGATGAATTGTATTTTTTACTGGACGGGGTTGTACTATATGCCTTCCTGGCTTGATACTGTTGTTACTCATTTTAAATTAAAAGGTGAAACCAACAAGGGTATAATCCAGAATTTTGAAAGTGTTCTTTTATGTAATACACTTGTAAGCAAGGTTCGAGTTTTAATCTGGTTTTTGCTTGGCAGAAGAAGGGATTCGGAAAAAAATGGCAGTTTTGTTGACTTAGGACTACCTACTTCAATTCGGGCAGTGAAATAGTTGAGTTGTGCGTTACTTCTTTGACTAACTCTCAATGTTAATATTGTGTTTTCTTGTAAGTCTTCTTCTGCTTCAGATTGTTTGGACTATGGACACAAAGAGTGAGGACGAGTTACAGACTAGTAATGCTAATAATATAATGCTACTAATATACTAATTGGAATGAGAATAATAATACGAATTTTTCTCTTCATCTATTTATACTAACACCACTTAAGGGGGCGTGACTTCTCTCAATCTGAATGCAGGGTAGAGCTTATCGTGGAAAAAGTATTTGCGTGTGTTCTCTACTAAGACTGATGGGCAGAGTCATAGGGTGTCTGCATATTCAGTGTAGGCATGTGTGCACCAAAAGAGTATTTGCATTTGGACACCTGACCGGGCTTATCAAGCCGAGATCCATAGCAAGATTGATTTAGTCTTTTTACGGGTTCATATAAACTATGGCAGGTCATATCAGATACCGTTCTATGTGTGCACAGCTGTTTTCCATCAGACCATCGGCTCGCATTTGTTTCAATAGAAGTGTATGTTTTTATATTCGTGTGGGAACACAATAACTTCACTTGCCTCATAACAAAATATTCTGCATTGCTTTGATACATATTAAATTGAGATTTAACATTATTTAAAAGTATTTGTTTTATATTAGTTAATTGTTAAAAGATGGCATATTATTTAAATGTTAAAATTATGTGCCCAATTTAAAGATTTGAATAGAACCAACGTGGTGCTCACTTGTGAGGTTCCTTGTTGGCTCTACTCGAACTTGTAATTGGGCGCAACAAATAGGATTTTATTTTATCGGAGCTTGACTAAGAATTCTGAGCACCGGCTTTTTGTTTGCAGCAACTTACGGGTATTTACAAAATTCTGATTTCTGTTGGTGTGGATAATTCATTTGAAATAATCAATACTTCGTTGTTGTTTTTAGTCAAATAGGATTTTTTTTATACTTAAATACATTATCACTATTGGCTTTAGTAACTTAGATCGACATAACTTTACCCTCGCAGGGGGAGGGGTAACATGCATAGATCTATACAAATGGTACCTGGATGGTCACTGATCGAGTGTTCCAACGAAGGCCTGGGTGAGTGAGGGGAATTGCACTCTTGCCTTAGCGCTTTAAAATCCGGTGCCCTTCCCCAGTCTGTTTCTGCACTTATTCCACTATTAATGTCCCTTTCTCTATCCTTTTATACCCTTTCACTAGCTCCTTTTCCCACAGTCTATGCCTCTTCCTCTCTTGATCACAACCCGGTGATCCAAAGAAACTGAATATCTACTCCTCATACCCGATGTTAGAACTGGTGACCCTAGCTTTTCTTCAGCTGGATCCATCACCCCGGCCAACTTACTGTGTTATTCGGGGTTGTAGTTCCATCTGGGGGATCCTCAAGGCGTACCTTAGTCGGTATAGTGGTAGTGGCTGTGCCCTATTAAAAGACGCCCAGTATTACCGTTCCCTCGTTGGGGTCAGTGCGGGTCGCCAAGGCCAGAAGCTGCAAATTTAATTTATTTGGCATGGATTCCAAAACAAAACAAAAAAATATAGCACTCAAACATTTATCGGGCCAGTCTACTGGTCCCGATACATTGCAATTAAATCTAATGTAAATGGAAAATTCTGTGCAATAGAAATTTATGTAAAACTTCAAGAAATTACAAGAGAAAATTAGCCAGAATTCTCCATAAGCCCCGATTACACTCAACTCGCAGTTAAAGCCAGATTGGTGACTATCTCCAAAGACTTCTCAATCTTACAAGTCTCATAGATCCAAACTAAACTCAATGGAAAATAAACGGACATAATACCAGGTTAGGTATTATACTATTAAGTCGGTTTATGCCAGGGGTCAAAAGCTCGGACAAATTGATGTGTCAAGGAATTAAAAAAAAACTATCTGGAGTTGACAGCCACAGCGTGGAAAGCGTATCATTATACGAAAGAAAATCGACAAACTAACCTAATATTAGGAATTATCAAACCAACCTCTAAGCAGCAAACCATACACCAAATCATATGATTTGCCGGGACCAAAATTACTATCAGCAAGAGCTCTCCACGCATTTTCAGTGCCACAAATGCCGTCGATTTGGGAATAGAGCCAAATATCGCAACGACCAACAACACCATTGCTTCAACTGTTCCTCATATAAATGCCACCATGAAAGCTGTCAACACAAGAGATGCTTCAAATGCGCTGCAAACCTTCACGCCTTTTAAAGAATATGCAACCACTTCACCTACAACCAAGAATTAAGAATCTGTATGCTCCTATTCGGTGTCCAGCACTACCAGGTAGTGCAGAACATAGCAGAGAAAATAATCCATTAGAAATTTTATCATACACCAACATCACTAAAACTAACATAACAACTCGTCTCGACAAAAGAAACTCCAGCTCCACTACCGTCAATTTAGTTTAAACTAAAACACGATCACCAAGCCATAAAATACACTTCCATTGCAGCTCGTAACTGAACAGTGCACTTTACCGTACACCAATCAATCGCCAGTTTTCCTATCCTCACTATAACCTCCCCATTCCAATTCGACAAAACACTGGAGAGAGCACGAAACGGCAGAATCTCCACCCCTAAGCCATGACTTGAAGAGTCAAAGCTGCAAGTGAACTAATTCTGGAAACTTTAACGTTTTAAGCAGAAATAAATACGATACCAACATCGAAAATATGAAGAAAACTCAGAATACTAATCAAGAAGATCTAGATACTCAGACATTCCAGTTAAGTCCTGAGAACAAAACCGCTAAATAAAAACCCAAGGCATTGGAAGCAATACACCCACTACCAAAGCCTTCCCCTAAACAACAATAAAGTACCAGCAAATAAGGAAGAAAACCTTAAAGAAAAATTCCCCGTGAAATAGACAATCAAACCGAGTGAACATTTCATTTTGAAAACCTCCATAACAAAACTCTAGCAATCATAATTCAAAAATTATGCGACCTAAATAAATACGCGAATGTCTGCTCACCAAAGCGAGCTAATCTATTCCAGAAGTGACAAAAATAGTTAGAAAAAATTCGAATCCGGATACCCAGAAGTATTGCGAATTTACTCTAAACGGTGCAATGAGTAATTTGTTTCAGGTGCCAGCTATGAATATCCTCCATGCGTGTTACCAGGTTTTGGTTCTATCCTCTTTATACACGTATCATAAAAGAATCAGTCGTGCATTGTCTGTAAAGGAAGCAATACAATGTCTAAATTTAATCCTCCAAAATTTGGATAAGGCAAGATTTGTTGATTGTTATTCTTGCTTAAACCTCCAATGCGAAGATTTCTGAGTGTTTTGGTGCCAATATGAGGACAGTGCAGAGGATCAGGAACGAGGTAAATGATTCAGGCTGTGATTACGACTGTATGGCGGCTCGAAAACCTCACTCTAAGAGTTCTGATATAAAAAGAACCCGCGAATTTGTCGCGGAGATCCAGGGCCTCATTGAGAAGGGCCTCATCAATGAATTCTATAGCCAGGTAAAAGTGAGTATCAAACTCACTCATAATGCAGTTAGTGCATGAGGACATCCGCTGCTACTCATACAAGATGATAAAGAGACAGCTTTTGTCGCACAAAATGAAAGACAGGTGAAAGGAACGTGTTGCGATGTTTGTAAACAAACTGAAGCACTCTACTGAAGCAACCGCTGTCTTGCTGCATCACCCAAAGATGTCTTGAGATTCATGAAGACCAAATTCACGGTCCACATCATTGTGTTTGGAGTGTTCAGTGGCGCGGCCAAGTTATGCACCCATTCTTCTTCATGGTGGTCCACAAACTCAATATGGAGGGCTACATCAAGGGCCTGGAGGAGTTTCTCTTGCCCTGGATTCAGAAGGAAGTAGTTGGAAGGTCGTACGTGTGCCAGACAAGCAGGAGAATCCAGCCTTGGCTGTAAGCCGGTTTCCTTGACCAGATTACTCAAAAGAGCTGGACCCTTAACTATCCAGACTGCAACCCCCTACACTATCATGTGTGGAGCGTGATTGAGATAGAGACGAAAAATTTTCCTTTCATCAACAAGGTGAAGCCTCAGTCCAGAATCAACACAATTTCACCAAGTTAAAAAGAGAGACTCGAGAAGCTTGTAGAAGATTCCAACCACGCCTGGAGTCCGTATTTAAGCCCGAGGGTAATTTTATTAAATAAAATGAATAGTAAAATCTTTCAACTTTTCAACATTCAACTTGGGTAAATACATCTGTATAAATTAATTCAATGTTATTTTCTTTATAGTGAATTTAGGCAACAAATTACCGAACGTATCCTGTAAATAACTAATGCCAAAAGCTGCGCTAAAAGGAGACTCTAAAACCCCAAAGATAGATCCATAATTTACGAACGCAACCAAATTCCTACGGTGAAGCATTATTGGGTACAGAAACAACTACAATTTGCTGCAGGACTTTATCAGAAATCATAAAACTTTCAGCATCTGTCTCAATGAGACCATGCATACAGACCCTGCTTCCCACAGAGTGGAACTCTGTATATACTGTTGCACCTGGTACAAGGAGGAGCAGCACTTCCTGCTGTCCAGAGTAAAAAGGAAAAGTCTGGCTTACTGGGCAGACTTGAACTCTTGACAGGACCTTGGGGTGGCTGCTGAGTTCCTCCTTTCCTCTATGCTCATATTTTTTTTCTAAAGGTATCCCTCCTGATTTTCTATATTAAGGTTTTAGGACCCGACAGGAAAAGAGGCTTTAGAACCTCTATAAAAACTAATTTAGCTTCTGCAGGGTATAAGGGACCAGTTTTGAGGAGTACTGGACGTTGGCGCCCGATTAATAGGAAGATCAGCTTTACCCCCAAAACCCCTTCCCTTCATAAGGCTGCACTGATTCTGTCGTGCGTTCTTTACTGCTTTATTGGCTGCCGGGCCAACTAAAAATATCGTACTCCCATCTCGGATCTCGAAGTCTGTCATATTACAAATCTTCAGATTTTGGCCGTCTTGTAGACGATTAGTGACAGTTAATAATGCATCTACTCTGCCACCCAACCTCTATGGCTGATCATTTACGGGGTTCGACCTTTTGGAAGCGACCGTTAACTGGGTAACTTCCGGTTAGTCTGTGCCACCACACAGGCTCCAACAGTTTCTTAATGCGAACAAAGTTGGAGCCCTTAATAATCCGAAAACTCGAGGCTGGTTAAGTGGTAGTGGCTAAACCTTTAAGACAGCTCACCAACGCCCACTTTTTTTACTACATTTAGCAGCTGACCAGGCCAAGGATGGCTTCTTTGACATCAAGGCTACATCGGGTGGAGGAGAAAAGCCCATTTAACAAAGAGTAACAAGGTGAGTGGAGTGTAACTGACGTGTTACCTCGTCATCGTAAGGCTGTTCGAAGTCTTCGAGCCCGCAGACTTCAAGCGAATTAAAGAAAGCTGATGGGAGAAAGATTTCCAAAGGCCACAGGATTAACTAAGGTACTAGGTAGAGAACCGCAGGTCACCTATTTTTCTGACCGGACCATTTTAGTGAATGTAGCATAATTGCGAAGGCTGACACTGTGAGGGTTCTTCCGTCGTTCGATGGCTCGCCTATAACTTTGACACCGTCTTTGATACAAACTTCATAAAAAGTGTAGTCTATGTGAGAGAGCTCAATGAATACTTCCTATAACAAGATGTGGTCGACAAGGGCGTGGTCAAGCTTGAACGTATGATAAAGAAACATCAAGGAGCATTGAGACAGTCCCCTACCACCCCTACCCCTACTCTCTTCCTCAAACTCGATCGTGTCAGGTAATTTAAACGGTGCGTGCTGGTTGGTGTCGCTACAGCGTGAAAACCCCGTGCTGTTGCCCCAGGAGTGCTACCACTAATACCGCTACGTCCAACGAATCAAACATGCAGTAATTTGGGCAAACTGCTGTAAGGTCTTGCATAGTGTCTCTATGGTTCAACTTCAAATGTGTGAATCGTGTTGAACAGCACATTGATTGTTAATAGCAATGTAATTAATAGGTCTTCGATTCTGAATGAGATCTTGGCCTTTCAGGCTTCAGACCAGATCTCCTTTTGAGAGCCCAAGCATTTACTTTTGGTGTGCCTTGTGCGACCTGGGACTTCCTAAGCCTCTCTGGTTAAAAAACACCATTTGCTCCTACCCCTCTAGTCCTACGAGTACAGTATCCACGGCAAGTTCTCGGTCCCTTCTGCAGTTTCTACCTCTTCAAGGCGCAACGCTGTTAAAGCTGTCGACAATACGGGCTCGCGCAATGCCTCAACTAAAAACACCTCAATCTGTCCCTTACGACTCTTTTGCAATGGCCTCACTCCTCCAATTTGTCGTTAGACTTAAACGAACCCTATCAGCGGAAGGTAAGTGAGACCATACCTATGGCCTCCTATGTATGCTCCCCGAAATGAGGGTAGCATAAAGGCAGCTTCGGCTCCTTCGCCCCTGGAAGAGTTAGGTTGACTCTGCTTTTTATGAAAAATGCTAATCCAACATTAACCAAATTTCTTTCAAATTGCACACGCAGGAAGTAAGAGAAATTAGGCGGAAGCGGTCTGGGTTAGAGTCATCTCCCATCAGCTTTCTAAAGGCAAGCAGTGTAGCCATAGCCAGTAATCTATAAGGATAACCTTTCTCCAGATCCTGTTTAATAGCTAGATGAAAATCCATGTATCTCTCACACAAGTGGGAAAGATTATCTATTCGGCTGCCTTCAGCGAGGCCACGACGTTTATTAAATTCTTAGCGAGCAGCAGCTAATCTAGTAAATGCTGAGAAAGCTGATGCGAAGGCTTCTGACACGGAGGGGTGGTCAGAGATTGTGGTTCCATCTTCCTCGAGAACGAGAAGGGCGTCGTGGGAGAACTTCATACGAATATTTTTAACGCGCTTCCACACCTATACAAGAGGGATTTTCTCGTTAAGTGAACAAACGTATGACCGCCAAGAATAAAGGGGTATGTGCTTTAAAACATGCCAGAACCTAACTCTTGCTTAAAGGAATTTTCCTGCAGTGAATTTTGGTCGACGCTTGTGACGAATATATGCATATCGATTATCTATATTGACTATCTCACATTCAGCCACCCACACACACTCAGCTGACCACCAAAAAGGAAAATGAAATGTAAAACGTCCAGACGCTTGAGGAATAGTAGTCATTGCCCTCAGGCTCACGGTGATGAGATTGCCGATGAAGAAATCAAGAGCTTCATCCCCTAACCTAAACTCATCGACTGGGATAGAGGAATCAATAATTTTCTGAAATGAAGGCCACCGCGCCAGCTCCAAGCATAATAAGGCGGTTTTTTAAACGGCAGTAGTTCAGATAAAAAAATATATTGAGAGAGACGTACTTATTTCTATTTATTTCATTGACCACATTCATCCCTAAAAATCTTGTTGTGCTTTTTATAGAGCTCACGATCAGGTCAGTAAATATCCGGCCACTGAGATTGATCTTGTAGTTCCCCAAGTGTGAAGGTCTATCTCTAAATCTCCGAGTAAGAGAAAGGATCTCGGAAACCATGACACAATTTAGAGAAAATACGACACATCGGAGTCAACTAACGTTAGAATATACACTGAAATATTTGTATACCTCTTATTAATGTGTAACTGCGTTACCACTGCCTAGATGCAGATATTAAAAACAAGAACTAGAACTGAGATAACATGTCGGGTGTAAATCGTGCATCCATCTCTTCAGCCCCAATCCCGTAATGCTTGGGTAGGAAAAACATTATACCCCTAGATGATGAAGAAAGAGCAGGCACCCATAATGGTCATCTAAAGTCAAATAACTAGAATGGAGCGGGAAGAGAAACTTCTGCAGATCCTTCCAGACTGCCCGGCGTCTACGGCAATTCCATTTAAGTAAACTTTCCTCCAGGTTTAACTCAAAGGAGATGCGGGGGCCCTCCTTAAAGTAAATACTCATACAGGAATAACCGTACCTTTCCAGAAAATAGAAATCCGGGAGCTATTAGTAGTGGAAGGCGCCACTGACGCCTAGTGCTTACTGAAAGAAGTTTGGTTCAACAACGTGGCTTCATCTTCTTCCTTGAATTTTGGCCGGCAGGGTTACTTGTGGGTCGTGGTCCTTCGTTCATTTCTCTGCTCAAGACTAATGTGATGCACTTCTGTCACCATGCACGCAATCACCATAAGCCGAATTTGTTCCTAAATATGTAGAGCTCGCCTGGATGTGGTAGGCTCACAAAATGAAAACTCTGTACTCTGTGGTTTACTGTATCTATGACGCCACGTTTACCATAAGTCATAAGGATATCGAACATTGTGTTCTGATGGGTTCATAGACATGTAGAAATAGCACTGAATGAGGATACCAAAGAGGCTGGGAGAACTGAGTGAGAAGACAGGCGTTTCTATCTTCCTCCGACTGAATACATTTCAGGAATCTCATCAAGCCTCTCGGCAGCGTGGCAAAGAAGATGGGAGACTGTAGACGGTACCTTGAAGTTGAATGCCATACTTCTACCACTGATCCAGTGTAACAACTTACCTATGCCTCAGCGGCTTCGGGGTTCTTTCTGTCGTTTTTCTAATTGGACACATTCTCGGGACGAAGCGTCATTTTATGGAGACCTCTCCTGCACCTTACTGCGAAGACTGTGTTGGTCCACAGACTGTTCAACATATTCTTATTGGGTTTTTAAGTCAGAAAAATCTTCGCGTTCTTTGCCTGATCAAGCAACAGTAGGAGCAAGGTCATTACTGCTTATAACTTGTCTTCGGGATTGATTTGTGCACACCGACTCGTGAATTGTTTAAGTCGGGCGGATGTTGAGATTATCTTCTGCTGGTTTCCTGAACATGTGTTGAAAGAGAAGAATGAGTGCGTCGATGAGGGCGCCTAAGAGTCCGAGAGGACTAGATGATCACACCAGCGTTTTTCTCTTCCTCACACCGATTACATAGCAGGAATCCGGGCAGCCATCCGTACTACTTGGCAAAAAAGATGGGAGACGGCCAAGGTGAACTTAAAGTTGCGTGTCATTGCGCCATGACTGTCCCCATAGACGGCTTCAGGTTGCTTTCTGTTGTCTCCGAATTAGACACACTTGCGGCACGCATCGCCAAACGATAGAGCTCTCATCTTTACCTTATTGCGACAACTACGTTTTTCTCCAGACTGTTCGGCCAATTCTTTTTAAATGTCCCAGACTGGATGATCTTCGCGCACGTTACCTGTCCCGGCAACGACGAGCGAGTTTCGCTACCGCTTGTCCTTTGTACTCATGACGTGGTCGTGTACACTGACTTGCGGACTATATGACATGACATTTTGGAGGAGACGCCTCCTCTCCTTTATCTGACTCTCTTTGTTGTAGGTCGCATATTCCTGCGCCGGAGGAAAGCGGGCCTAGTCCTAACACCAAAGCATGCTTCCTTCTTGTTAATTTTTGCTTATTTTGTTTTTTGTTGCTTTTATGCTTATTTTGTTTTATTGTTTTTCTTTCCGCTTCGACAACCGACCAGGCAAAGATCTAGACATCCTCCCTGAGGTGGCTTAAGACGGAGAAACAGAGTCCCAGGCCAAGATCAAAGTCGCGAGTGTACTGAACAGAGCCCCAATTAATTCGGGCCCCCGCATTCAGAGACTACTTAGCCATTTCGCGCCCACTGGCTTCGAACGATTTCTGTTTATTCGTTTCACAGATGGATGCATGTTGTCGAAAGGCAACATGATCAATCAGAGAGTACCATTAGCTAGCTTGATTGGTATAGAGTAAAATGTGACCAGTTGCTCGGATGTGAGCCTTACGGTGAATGCGTCGGACCCTTCCAAGGCGGCGATGATTAGTGCCCTTCGGACTCAAAAATGAGCTTCATGGACTACACCATAGAAAACATTACTTTAGAGCTGACCTACCAAAGTGCGGTCAAAGTTGAACGTGTGATAAGAAAATAGAGAGGGGCCTCGAGATCCACCCATAAACTCTTCCTTACATTCAGCCATGAAAGTCTTCCTGAGTCGGTGCGTACCGGATGGTATCCCTAATGCGTGAAGGCCCCATGCATTTGTGCCAGTGCCGTGGAAGTGTTACTACTGCCACCACTTCGCCCATGCAACATCGAGTTCACCCTAAATGAATGTGTAAGGAACTTCGCTGCTGTACACGATAAGTACCTATCGTGCATTGTCAAGTGTGTGAATTGTGGAACGCCGTTCCCCGCTTCTTCGCAGAATATGGTACGTATCTTCTGGAGAAGAAAATCCTGGCCGTTGAGGACGGAACTCTTCTCTCATTTCGCGAGGCTAATGATAAGTCCTGGCGCACCCGGTACTACCATAGACGTCTCATGCCTCATCTAAAAAAAAAAACGCACCCTCTTTTCCTGGCATTTCTAAGCCTACGAGCACGGTTGTTTTCACGCCCTTTCGGAACACTTCTGCGGGCTCTACTCAGCCCGGACGCTTCCCTGGTAAAGTTGGCGGCAGAAAGAGTTCACTTCCAGTCTTGGTTAAAAGAAAGGCTCCTGCCCCCCCGTCCCGCAGGTGAAACGGCAGCGCCTCCCCGCCCTCTCGTGACGAGCGCCATAAGTAGTCTCCTCTATAGAGCACTCGAGCTATATTCTTTCTACATAATTTCACTTCGCCTTACTTCTCCAGTTCATGAAACCTCTATCGTCGCAAACTTTCCTATGGCGATGCCCTCGTTGGTTTTCAGTTCTTAGTTTTAACAACCTTTCCCAATATCACACTTTTCGAACAGTTTTATTTTCTTTTTATTTTTCCGCAGGTTGATATCGCGCCAACAGACATAAAAAATACAATGAAGGAATACAAAGAATCGAAAAATAACAAAGAAGGAAAAAAAGGAATGATAGAAAACAAGGAATCGAAGAATAAAGATAAAAAGGAAAGGGAAAAACAGAACTGTAAAGAATCGCAAAATAACATAGAGGAAATAGTAAAGAAGGAATACAAAGAATCGAAACATAATAAAGAAGGAAAAGGAATAAGCGAGGACAAGGAGTCAAAAAAGAAAATAGAAAATGAATTACAGGAATATAAAGAATGGCGAAATAACATCGAAGAAGAAGAAGAAAAGAGAGAAAACAATCAATTAAAAAATAAATGGGAAGAAAAAAGATTGAAGCAAAACACGGAATTGCTAAATAAGGGAGAGAAACAAGTAAAAGGATACAAAAAATCTAAAAACAATGAAGAAGGAAAGAGAGAAATAAAGGAAAATAAACAATCACCAAATAACAAAGATAAGAAATATAAAAAATCGAAAATTGACATAAAAAAGGAAAAGGAAATGAAGCTAAAAGAAGAATTGAAAAGTGCCGAAGAATGGAAAAAATTGAAAAATTACGAGGAATCGAATAATAATGAAGAAGAAATCAAGGCATACAAAAAATCGAAAATCAGTGCAGATAAAGAAAAAGAAATCATCAACTACAAAGGATTGAAAAATACAAAAAAAATTCAAATTAACAAAGAAATAAAAATTAACAAATACAAAGAATGGAAAAATAACGAGGGTGAAAAAGAAATGCAACTATACAAAGAATCGAAAAATAAGCAGGGAAAAGCAAGTGAAGCCGAAGGCCTCAAACATAACAAAATCAAACTTTTAGAAAATTCAAAATCAAAAACCAAAAATGAGAAATCAAAAATCCTTTTCAGAAAACGAAGAAATTTATTAAGAAATCAAGGGTTTTCAGGTATGTTACAACTTGACCTCCACCCCTTACTACAGTATCTTAACATTTACAATCCCACCATTTTTACTATATTACAGAATGTCAATCCAACTTTCCCCCCCAAAAATTTAAAGGATATTTTCCAAATATGATGAAAACGATGAACAGAATAGTTTCACCCATAAAAAAACTTAAATTTATTTTTAATTCTAATCTGCAATTACTCAGTATTCCTGTAGCTTATGTAGAAACTGTAGGATGTTCATTAGTATAAATATCAATATTCTACCAGTTTTAGCATTCTACTCTGTGGGTCCGATCCCCTCAATTTTGAAATCGTAAAATCCCCCAACTTGAGTGGAATTGCCACCTCGTTAATAGCATTGGCCTCAATCCAATCCACTTAGCGCTCTCATTTCTTAAGTGAATGTTCGTATCTTTGAACACGGCATTTTATTTTAAGAACGTATTCTTAACGGGCTCTAGCATTTGTGTGTTGACCGTTAAATTACAACCTTCCTCTTTATATGTGTTTTCAGACTCGCCACCCCATTTTCACTTCACCCCCATCGACCAAACCATTTCACCCGGATCCCCCGTATCCCTCAAGTGTTCAGCCGGAGGTGAGCCGCCTCCAATCATCTCCTGGACCACGGACGGGGAGCCTCTGACGCCATCATACAGGTAAGCGAGACTAAAAGGACGCTACTGAGAGAGGGAACATTCTATCTTCAGGAAGATGTTCAGAAGATAGCGAATGATTCTTTTGCTTAGTGCAAAGATTCATACCACACCATATATGACAATGTCACTTCTTTTTTTTAATTAGAACAACAACGATGGTAAAATATTGAAGTTAGGGAAGTGAAAATGCTTGGAACGTACAGGTACCTAGAAACTGGTACAAGGTATTAAATACCATCTTTCCATTGCGAGGATAAGTTCACTTCGCAACAATAAGACTTTGGGAAAATTTACTGAATCTTATGCAGCCATTCCTCACAAGCACATCCCCACACCCTTGTAAGTTCATTGTTTACCCCCTCGATTTACCAATTCTATCATCTTTATACTGTCAAGTGTGCAAAAGTATGAATGAAAGCAACATCATCCTCACCTTTCCATTTTATCTCACTGCTGGCTGGCTGACTAAAGGCCTCCATAAGAAGTTTTGGGATCAATTTAATCCTGCCTTTCTACGGGGTCGTCATCTGGGTCAACTTATGTAGCTATTTTACGAGTTATTTCTCCATCTTGTGTCATATTATCTACAAAAGTGTCTTGCCCGTTTCTAATTGACAACTTTGCTTTTCTACTTTATATGAACCCTTGTGTTTATATCCAAAGTTTTCTTTTACTTCTCTTTGGATTTCTTGTCGGGGTTTTTTACAGATGTACAACGGAAGCGTTCTACCATAACAATTAAACCCGACTTACTCTTTAACATTTGTAAACAGATTAACTATCAGGTCAGCAAGACATCTCACCTCTTGCCTTTAAAATGGTCTATTGTTAGCCTTTCCTGCACCAGGTGCTTTGCCTTTTTGTGTGCTCTTAAGTACTTGCAAGATTTAGTCATTCTACCGGCCTTGACTTTGTGATTATCAATACTCTTCTATGGAAGTACGTTTATGGTATCTTCATATATTCTTGGGGTTAAAGATCAAAGGTATTTATTTTCTAATTTATCATTTATTTTATATTATTCTTATTGAGAAGGTTCGATTTTACATACACACCAATTATGTAATATATTATTTATTGTTAACTAAGTGAGATAGGAATTCTTCTTGATTGTTTAGTCAAATGGCTACAGCTCACGTGAATGAAGAGTACGAATTGCAAGGTGAAAGTGGCACGTGACCTGGAGCGTGGGTGGCAGCGAGTTTCGAAGCAATAAAAATACGATCTATATTTTCATCTCTTCTCAGTGCCAGTAAGTAGGCCAGCATGGCGTGAAGTTGCAAGGTCTATTCTTCATGGGGTTGCCAGCACTCGCTGGCTGCGCCATATTTGAGAGGGAAAAACTTCTCCAAATGGAGGATTTTCTATATTTTTTCGTCCATTATCATCACTGATACCTCGCTTTGTCACTCTAATGAATTATGCAACTGGATAGGGGCCAGGTAAAGATATTTTAATGTTTATTTTCTGTTACGAAAATAAGCCATTATGTGGCCTTTTGGGGTAATTGTGATGTGCTAATTTTATCCCTTTTACCTCGCTTTCCTTAATGTATTCAAATAGGGAATTTAATATTTGAACCTCCCAAAAAGGGGCTAAAATTGTTTTTTGACACTTTTTACATAAACTTACTTTCCTACAAAATAATTATAGCTTGAAGTTTATATTTTATGAGAGACTAATTTTAAAACTTTATCTTTTATATAATTTAGGTGATTATTGCCAAGAATTTACTCACGTTTAATGGTGAATTAAATAAATAGTTGATCTGACATACAAAATATATTCTAAAGATTATATTCTTATGTCCAATTTCTTAAAAAGTATTATCTTAGCAAGCAATTATCCTGTTTTTAATATGAGAAAATACTATTAAATAAGCGCTTCAAACGTTAAAATAGATGCCTTTATTATTATCCTTTCCTCGTCCCTGGTCTCTCTTGAGCTGACTGTCGACGGACGTGAAGGGGCGGTAAAGGATTGTTAATGTCCTAGTGGACTTTCATCTTACCATTCTACCCTTTTTAATTTATTTATTGTCCTTTCTCTCTACTTTGGCTATGATTTTCTTTCTTCATTACTTTGGTTACTGTGAAGGCTTATGTCTTAGACTTGGAGTAAACAGGCCACAACCTGTTGGATGAAATGGTTCTCGGGCTGTAGTGCTTGTCCTGTTTGTCCTTGCAATTACCCTGTGGTAAGAAATAACTGATATTGGCATCTCCCATTTTTATTATTCTCATCGTGTATATAAAAAAAATAAAAATAATTAAACTGTATAAAATGACAAACGACCTTTAAATGAAAGAGGACTAATTACTATTATCTACTGGCTCTGCACATATCTACCAGACCCTGCTATCGCGCAGCGCACTTTGATGAAAATAATCATACCCCATTACACATTTAGCTCTCCATTCTCCTAGCCCCTTGCTCTCCCTCAATACCCGCATCCAGCCTCCTGGCCCCGTCCCTCCCAAACTGCCATCTCCTCGTCCTTCTCAACACCCACCTAACCTTTTTTGACCCATTTCATTGACCTATTCTATTGACTTTCCCAAACCCCACATCAACTATCCGGAAACGAACGCGTACCTATAATTGCCTTCTTAACGTCCACCGCCTCTACTCAAATACATCCTCGAGTTTCCTTAGTCACATTAATCCTCTCTTGGACCTGAGCCGATCCTCTTTATGGGCTTCTTAGCACTGGCGGATCCAGGATGAAAATTGGAGGAGGGTGTGGGCTAATCTGAATTCCTCCCTCCTAGTAGTATGAGAAAAAGGCATTGATGATTAATAATGGTTATCTTGCACAGCAATGATGGTAAATAACTGTATTTCACACAAGAATGAGCACTAACTCTGTCAAATCCGATTTTTTCGACACATCAGGAAACTATGAATTGTAGTTTTTAGACGTCAGCTAAGGTATAATACTGAATTTAATAAGTATTTTTGAGATTTACCTGCATATTAGACATCTTTCATATAAGGTTCATTCGATCGCAATAGTTTTAAAAAATGTTTATATATATATATATATAAAGAAAGAGCACATACAGGTTCTGTGGGTGATAATACAACCACCATAGGACTACGCCATTTCTTTTTTTTCTTGTACTATATATATATATATATATATTCTATATTATTACATAACTTTCTGAATGTCAGAATACAAGTATGGCTTTAAGAGAAATATAAACATAAACGGGTCTTAAATTGCGGGGGGAGCTTCAGCCCCCATCCTGGATTCGCGACTGCTTCTTACCCTCGAACCATGAGCGCTTTTCTTCCGCGTGCAATATGTGTAAGCGACAATGGAAAGGTTTTACTATTAAAGTACCTTTACCCTCTTGCGGCTAAATAATGTCTGCGGTCACTGTGACCCAGCTTCCCACGCCTCAACACATGTGAAGGTGCCTTTTTTGCCAAGGGCCTTTGTATCATCCCAAAGGAGGATCTCATTGAGAATCTTTCTCCCCAGGGGTCAAAAGGGTCTACAGATTCAAACCGAAGGTTGTCAAAGTCAGATATGTCGTGCCATAGTCTCTTACTATCATATAAATCACTGGTTTCACCCCAGTTCTCACATTTACTAGGCTCCGGGCAACCCCCCTAACCCTAAGTATCAGCCCACGCCCATTTCTCATAAAGCAGCAAGTCTTGGTATGTCAGGACTGCCTGCCGAAAGACGATAAATCTGTATCTAAATATTGAACTTGAGTTAGCCCTCCCCCTTGTGAAAAATAATCTGCTGAAACTGCTCATAATAGCACCCAAAATTTCCACGTGACTGTTCAACATTTAAGTTTGAGTAGTCCTTCCAATACACCACCTTCTTAAGTGTTCGAAATGCGTGCTCACCATGGTATCTGAGGTTCGTACACTAACGCCCTATCAAATTCTTCTCCCCATAAAACCTGCACAATCAGTAACAGACGATGCTCAGACCGTGTTCTTGTCCACTCCCTTAAATCTTTGCAACTATTTTTGGTTTGATTTTCCACAAATTACCGATATCCTTAAGACAATGCCACCTTTGGTTCTACTGAACCTAGCAGCAGTCCCCGTCGAAAATATAGCGGCCAACGGCAGCCCTGCACTTTACCTTTAGACAGAAGTGCCATTCTACTGGCCTCATAGGTCATTCTTTCAATTATGCGACATGCGCATGCTGCAACCATATGTGACTTACCATATTGTTCCATCACGTAATCCACCCATAATGCTACCTTCACTTTGTAGGTGCATCCATTCCTTTCAGTGAAAGAACCAAATAAGAACTTCTTTGCGTCCTTCTAAAACGGTATTTTTTCCCAACTGTTCAAAACCAATTTTGGGATGATGACTGTATTTCTCAGCATGATGGCGAACTTTCTCACAAATCAAAAACAATAACAAAGTTCTTTGTTCAAAATAATGTCAAACTCTTGTGATCTTGTCATGTGAGTTTGGCAGATTTGAACCCCAAAGAGATTTGTGAGCGATAATCACAGTAGGACTTGATAAATAGAAGCCATTTAATTGTGAGCATATTTGTGTGATTATTGAACAAAACTGGAGCAATATCAGTCAAGATATCCTTTAAAATTTGTCACCAACATGCCAAAACGAATTGAAGCTGTCCTAAAAACAAAGGACATAATTGTAAATATTGACTAGTCGCATCAATTGACAGTATTTATTAATAACAAAAAAATATGAAAAAATATAGAAATCTGCAAACTCTCAGCCATGACGTAGCTGTAGCACCAAATTGCAAGGGGAAGTAGAGTCAACCAGGGACCTCACACATGAGCTCACCGTTGGCCCTATCGAAATCATGGAATAGGGCACACAAATCTAACACAGAAATAATATACCATCTTGTAACAATTAATTAATGTAAAACGAAGCAAATACTTGTAAATAATGTTAATTCGCAATTTAATATGTATTAATGCAAACCAGAATATCTTTCAAGTGAAATCGTTGTATTCCCACGCGAATATAATAACATACACACATTAAGAAACAGATGCGAGCCGACGGGCTGGTGTAAAACAGCTGTGCACACATATAACAGAATCCGATCTGACTGCCAGAGCTTACATGAATCTGTGAAAAGACTAAATCAATCTTGCTATGGATGTCGGCTAGATAAGTCTGGTCAGGTGTCCGAATGCAAATACTCTTTTGGTGCATACGTGCATACACTAAACATGCACACACCCTTTGACTTCGCCCAACGGTCCTAGTAGAGAACAAACGCATATACTTTTGACCCGATAAGCTCCGCCCCCCTCTGTTTGGATTAAGAGAAGAGAAGTCACTCCGTTTTAATTAGCATTAGATTAAATCGACGGACAAAAACATTATTATTATTCTCAATCTGATTAGTATATTAGTATCGATATTATTATTAGCATAACCAGTCCATACCTCGTCCTCAATCCGTCTGTCCATAGTCCCAATAATCTGGTGCAGAAGCAGATTTACAAGAAACACTGAACCTTAACACCGATCGTCAGCCAAAGTCATGAGCGCACAAACGATCCACGGAAATCTCAACAATTTCAGTTGCCGGAATTTAGGTAGCACTATGCCAAATTAAAGCCTACACTCTGGCCATTTTTCTTTTTAGTCCTTTCTTCTGCCAAGCAATAACCAGGTTACCATTGAAACCCAGCCTACAAGCGAATTACCAAAGAGAACACTGGAGTCAGACCAAATTCAACTGTAACGCAGCTTCAACCGCCTTAACACATCGTCACCCCAAATTTGATGACCATCCTATATAGTAATTTATTCTCTTCCCTATATTCTTCATTCCAAATAAATGAAAATTTAACTAATATAAATAAATTTTCTACTCACAAACCATAAATACTGTAAGAACTCATCATGCCGAATATATCAGGAAGTTCTGTCTCTTTGTACAAGGAAATTGACATACGAATTGCATACATTAATATGATTAACACTAATAGAAATTTACTTATTTTTTTTTCATTTTCAAATTGTTCTAATGAAAAAGACGAGAAAAGGCATAAAGAAAGATTGCTACCAGTTTTTAAAGTCAAATGGGTAGCAAATGAGAGCTGTTAATTTCATTTAGAATAAAAATATATTATTCAATGTTTCCCGTTTTGTTTGAAATGGGAATCCAGAGAATATATATGTATATATATATATATATATATATATATACATACAGTGCCTGCAAAAAGTCTTGAGACCTTCTAAAGAAAATTCAAAGGCAAGAATTCTTGACACTATAATATAAATAAAACTTTAAGATTGTTAGTAGCATCGGATCTTTCAAAGTGGAGGGACGTCTTTCAAAGAAATTTTCACTACAATTTGGAATAATATTTATGGATGGAAAATTTTTGTCTAAAGAAGAAAAGGCACGCATTTTGGCCTTAGGAGACGTAAATGTGCCAATTAAAGAGATTTGTCTACGTCTTAAGCGATCCAATGCAACCATCATGAGGCTCTTTGCTCGCAGTAAAGGGCGTCCTGCAGGGTACGTTCCAAGCCATAAAACTATGAAAAGGAAGTCTGAAAAGACTTCACAGGCAACTGAAAACCTATTAAAAAGAGAGATTGCAAATGATCCTACAATTTAAAGAACCGAATTGAAAAGATTACACCAAGAATTATTAAAAAATGAATGATGTAGGGGGCCTATAGTGGCAATATGGGCAGAACAGGCATATGTACTTCCTTCCTTAACACATTCATTGACTGACGCGTATCCGCATTTATGGACACGTGCCACATTTCAAATGTGCCACGTATCCAAATTTATGAATACAACATTTTTTCTTAATTTGTTGGCGTCTCCATAGTTCTGGAGACATCCAATGCATTTCCCTATGGTATTTAATATCTGTGGCATTCTATGAAAGATTTCCAAAATATAGCTTGGCATATTATAGATTGTTTTGCTCATTTTGGGAAGATAAAAAGGTTTGTTAAAATCGCTATTTCGTAAACTCATGAATGTGTTAATAAAAGAAGTTTAAATTAAATTTGTATTAATTCTACACCAACTCTGCATATTTTTTTAGTGATATAACTAAATATGTAACATTTTTTTTAAATAAATAAATTTTCTTTCTATATTTTGTAAATAGATTTTGAGCAAATATCCGTTTGAAAATTCTTCTTTCTTTTTTACTAACCTTATATCAATAGAAACTATTATAGACTAGAAAATATTTTACTTAATTTTGTATAGATTTGAAAATAACCTTTATATAGACTAGAAAAACTAAACAAAATTCTAGACAACCAATTGACTCTCTGGTTTTCCTTCATGAATTTGGATGAAACATTCATGACACATTTGTGATTCACCTTCACAACTAAGGCAATAGAACAGTCTTCTTATTTTTCCTTTGTGTTTGGTTACGTTTAGATAGCTTCCTTAGTTTTGCATAGCATGGATTGCAACAGAGTGTCCTTGGCTTATTTTGTTCATCTACTCTTCTTTTCAATGGCATTTTAGAGATAGCTTTAGTACAAGTTTATTTCCGCTGATTAATAATGGTTATCTTGCAGAGCAATGATAATAAATAACTGTATTTCACACAAAAGTATATAAATTGGTCTGCTCACAGAGCATCTTCAGTATATTATCTTCTACAAAAAGCGAGAATACTACTATTGGCGTTATATCTGCAGCCATAGGCACCGAAATTCCATGCTTCCAGTAAAAGCGAATTGCTTCTGTCTGCTACTGAATTTAGACCTTTCCGGTGTTTATTCTGCTGATTGGGTAGGAACCTCATCATTTTCTTCGATTATAAGATCTTCTAATGCTGACTGTAATTCACTTTCAACTTCCTCTTCAGAAAACCCCCCAAAATGTTCATAATTTGAGTCTCTTACACAGTCATAGTTTCAAATGATGTAATACTAAGTGTATCATCGCAATAATCTAGACATTTTTTAAGTTTACTGGTAGTTATAGGTTTTCTAGGCATTTTATCTATAAACTAGGTATATTTTTATATAATTTATGATATAATTACAATCTGAAAAGAAAAGAAACAAGAATTATTTGCATCCTGCAGTCTAAAGTTAATTTATTTGCGGTCATTTCAGAAAGAACAACTGTCTCCGGAAAATTGGAGGCAATGAATACATGTACCAAGATTTGCATAATTTTTATCTAAAGTACTTTAGGCCCAAGACATATAACGAAGGATACAAAATAATGTAGGGCTATCATTAAAACACGTTCAATTTAGAGATTTTATTGTATTAATAGTTTTGAACTTGCAATGGGATTTTTCTGTCTCCATAATAATGCCCCGTAAGGGGCGCGGCGATTTGCCATCCTGGCCGCCGTGCTGACGGGATCCAGCACTCCGTCCGGCCCCAGCTTAGCCTCTCTTCTTTCCTTCAGATAGCCGGATTTCTCCCCTACCTCGTCGCTTTTCATACAACCTCTCCCACAACTTTCTCTGGTCAGCCTCTAATTTCACAGGGTAGATTGTTCCCTAACCACTGAGCTCCGGTTCAGGATGGGTTTTTTTTAACAACCTGCTTCATCCCCACCCATACCTTCCTCACATCCCCTTTCCTCTCCTCTTCACATTCTATCAATTTTACGCCGTGTCCAAGGTGGAGCCGCCATGCCGATGGACTGCCAGGCCACCAGGCGGGAGGGGTGGTCCCGAATGGCGGCGCCTGGCTCTGCCGGGCTTGTAAGCACCTCTCGCAGTGCAGGCAACTGCGAGAGGTGATGAGCTATTGCGTCCCGTATTAAAAAGAGGGTCGCCATGCCCATGTATGACAAAAAAAACAAATAAACCCAACCCCCAACTTCCCCTAGAAAATCAACGGAGCCGCCCTCGGGCAGCTCCACCGAGAAAATGGAGGTCCCTCCCCTTGTGCTTGCGCAAGGGACCCTCCATAATTCTTTAACCGGAGAGGAGGCGTACTCCTCTCCTACGCCTACGGGTGTAGGGGACTCCCCCTCACCCCCTTCTCTGGAGGTGTTTTCGGGCACTTCCCTATCTCCAGCGGCAGTCCCTCCTTTGCTTTCTAAGTGGACTGCCAAGAAAGCCAGCAGGCAGCCCATTGCCGACCGCCCCTCGTGCAAGCGGCTCGGTAGGGTAAACCCCCTTAGGGGGGAGAGGGAAGCCAGGCCCCTTCGGTCGCTTCCCTCAAAAGACCTGCTGGCAAGAATTTTAAACCTTGCTGGGGTCAAGGCCTGTGCCTCCCCACACAAGACTGGCGACACTGCCAAGGGGACCTGCGATGTCCTGGGAGGGGATGGCCAACTGGAGGCCCCTCCTGTGATAGACATGTTCCTTGAGGAGACCCAGCCTCAGATGGTAGGGCCTTCCATGGGGGGGGGGAATCCGGGCTCGGCGCCAAGCACCGAACCTGAATCCGCCACTATGCAAGGTCCCCCTCAAACCGCTGAGGGCTCCGAGGCAGTAAAAGGAGGGGAGGGATCTCCTCCGACAGGTGCCCCTACGACGACCAGGACCTTCTCCATTTCGAAGAGGGACCTGGCTGAGGCCAGCCCATCTGGCATGGGGGCTTCTGCCGGCGGAGGTGAGAAGCGGGTTCATTCTTCGCCCTCCTCTCCTAAAAAGAAAAAGACTAAAAAGACGAAGAAGACTCGGGGCTCCTCTCCATCCGCAGGGGGCTGCGGGGACGGATGGGTCTGCTACCACTTTGGTAGCAGATCGGCACATCCGGCCCCTCTACCCCCTCGTGTGTGGAGCCCATGACTAGGACTAACACCAAGAATGCACAGGGCGGAGCCTCGATGACATCGGGGCAACACATTCAGAGGTTACCTGGCGTTTTCGAGCCCGCTGGCTTCAAACGCTTCCTCGTTATTCGCTCCACTGATGGCACCATGTTGTCCAAGGGCAACATGATCCATCAGAGGAGAAGATTAGCTAGTGCAATTGGTAGAGAGCCGAAGGTGACCCGTTTCTCGGACGGCAGCCTTCTGGCGAATGCGGCGAATCCCGCCGAGGCGGCCAAGATAAGTGCTCTTCGGACACTTCATGGCACCCCGGTGAGTGTGACGCCGCACTCTACCATGAACTTTGTGAAAGGAGTAGTTTATGCGAGGGAACTCGTTGACTAGTCAATTGAGGACATCACCCTAGAGCGGGCCGACCATGGGGCGGTCAAGGTCGAACGTGTGATGAGAAAACAGGGAGGGGCTTCGAGACCCACCCCTACACTCTTCGTCACGTTCGACTGTGACAAGCTCCCTGAGTCGGTGCGTGCTGGTTGGTACCGCTACCGCGTGAAGGCATTCGTGCCACTGCCGCGGCGGTGCTATTACTGTCACCGCTTCGGCCATACGAATCGCTCATGTAGACGTGCAAAGTCGGGGTCACCCGAAGTCTGTGTAAATTGCTCCAAGGTCGCACACAATAAGTCCAAATCATTTGTGGCCAAGTGTGTCAATTGCGGAGAGCCGCACCCTGCTTCTTCGAAGCAATGTGGTGCATATCTCCTGGAGAAATAAATCCTTTCCGTTCAGGCCCAGGATAGACTCTCATTCCGCGAGGCTAAGGACTTGGTCCTGGCTCGCCCAGCTCTTCCTGGGACGTCATATGCCTCAGTAGCTCGAAAGGCACCCTCTGCTCCTGGCCCATCCAGGCCAACAAGCACGGTTGTTTCCGCGCCCATTCGGAGCCCTTTTGCGGGCTCTACCCAACCCGGGCGCTCCCCTGGTTAAGCTGGCAGCAAAAAGGGTTCATACCCAGCCCCGGCTAAAACCAGGGCTCCCCCCTCTTCCCCCAGCGTGACCATTTCCCGCAAGGCGAAATGGCCACGCGCCTCCACCGAGTCGTTAGAGACACAGGAGGCAACACCCCTGAAGATGGTGGCTAGGCCATCTTCAGGGGTTCCTAAAGCTGTCCCCCGAAAGGAGGATAGTAACAAAGGAGCTTCGGCTCCTTCGCCCACGCCCCGAGGTGGAGCGAGTGGCTCGGAGACGGTGGTTCCTCGAAAAGAGGCCCCCCCGCCTCCGAAGCCGCAGCGCCCGCCTAAGTTTTCGAGGCGGAGGGAGGAAAAGACTCGCATGGCGAGCCCAACCTCCCCCAATAAGTCCTCGAAGGCGACAGCGCTTTGTCCGGCTAACAGCGCCCGGGGTTCTGCCCGCGGGAAGCGTACGGCTATTCCCGTGAGGGTCTTCAATTCGAGGAGGGCCCCCGCGTCTCCTCCGAGCTAGGCCTGGAGGGCATATTCCTTCAATGGAATTGCCGTGGACTCCGGGCCAACTGGGAGGAGCTGCGGAGGCTCGCCTCGTCCCGCTCCCCGTTAGCTATTTTTTTACAGGAGACCATGCTAGGCGCGTGCCCCCTGCCTGCCCTCCCGGGGTATAAGGGTCTTGCGACCCCACCACCGTGGGATGGCCGGGCTGGGGGATGCGCGGTTTACACCCGGCATGATGTCTCCGTTCTTCCTTTCTCTTTAGATACCTCCTTTCAGGCAGTGGCTGTGCAGCTGCACCTGGATAGGAGGTATACTATCATTTCTGCGTACATTCCACCGTCAGCTGACTTCGACGCGGGGGACTTCCGCCGCGTCGTGGCACGGTTGCCGAGGCCCTATCTTTTGCTTGGAGATCTGAACAGCAGGAATCCTCTCTGGGGAGATTACTCAATAAATCCCAGGGGACAAGTCCTTGCCGATCTGATCGAAGAGCTTGAGATGGGTGTCCTAAACGTGGATGAGTTTACGCATCACTGTCAGAGAACCGCTTCATTTTCTTGCCTTGACCTATCTTTGTGCTCTTCAGATGCATAGCCTGATTTTGATTGGGGGGTGGTCGATGACCTCCATGGTAGTGATCACTTTCCCATTCAAATATCATTTTAAGGGCAACTGCCGCCTGAGAGACCACCTCGGTGGTGCTTGGCGCGGGCGCGGTGGCCTGCATTTCAGGAAATGACTGAATTCTCTATCTCAGTCGAGGAGTTTAGGTCAGTAGATGAGGCCGTTGAGTTCTTCCCAGGCAACCTCATCGCCGTGGGCCTGACTACTATTCCTAGGACCTCTGGCCATTTTGCACGCCGACCACTCCCATGGTGGTCGGCCGAGTGTGAGACGGCCCTCAAACAGAAGCGTTATGCCTACATGCGCTATAAGCCCCGCTTGAACGATTTCACTGTCGCTGAATTTCGTCGGGCTAGGGCTAGGTTCCGGTATATTTCGAAGCACGCCCGCCGCTCTTCTTGGCGGGCATACGTGTCTTCACTTAACGGGAAGACCCCTTTAGCTGAGGTGTGGAAGCGAGTCAAAAGGATTCGGGGCAAGTTCTCGCAGGACCCCCCTCCCGTTCTCCAGGAGAATGGGACCGCAATCTCGGACCCCGCGTCCGTGGCGGAATCCTTAGCGACCGCTTTTTCCGCATTCTCTAGCCGTGATGCTGCTTCGCCAGCATTTAATGCACGTCGTGATGTCGCGGAAGGCCGGCGGCTGGACTTTACCTCCAGAGGCGGAGAACCCTTCAACGACAAGTTTACTGTGAGTGAGTTGCGTTCCGCTCTCGCTTCGTGCGCGGACACCGCCCATGGTCTGGAGGATGTCCCGTACGCCATGCTTTGACACCTGGGTGAGCGAGGCATGGCCTTTCTGTTAGATTTGTTCAACAGGATCTGGGTGGAATGTCTTCTCCCAGACTCCTGGCGAATCGCTACTGTGCTTGCCTTTCGCAAGCCGGGGAGAGATCACTCTACTCGGACCGTTTTCCACCCAATCTCTCTAACCTCTTGCGTGTGCAAGTTGATGGAGAAATTGGTAAATGTTAGATTAGCCTATTTCCTGGAAAGCCGAGGCCATTTGTCTTCTGCACAGTGCGGCTTCCGTAAGTTCTACTCCACGTCGGATGCTCTGCTCCGACTGGAAAATGCCGTCTGCGAGGCTTTCCTTCGTAGACAGCACTACGCCACGGTGTTTTTTGATCTGGAGAAGGCCTATGATACCGCGTGGCGATACGGTATCATGGAGACTCTCCACACGATGGGGGGCGATGGGACGCCTCCCAATGTTTATATCTGAATTTTTGCGAGATTGTCGATTCCGCGTACGGGTGGGGGGAGCCCTCTCCGGCCCAAAGGAGCAGGAAGAGGGTGTCCTGCAGGGAAGTGTCCTCAGTGTCACACTCTTTGCCCTGATCATCAACGGCATCACCTCGGTGCTGCCGGAAGATGTTCTCGCTACGCTCTACGTGGACGACCTTTCGATCTCTTTTGGCGCGGCCCAGATGCCAACTCTGGAGCGTCGACTCCAACAGGCATTGAACCGCGTCTCTCGCTATGCCGAAGCGCACAGGTTTCGGTTTTCTTTGGCTAAGACTAAGGTGGTGCACTTCTGCCGCCATCCACGGCTTCACTCCGACCCAGATTTGTTTCTTAATGGGGTGCGCCTGGATGTGGTTGAGTCGCACCGTTTCCTTGTTCTTGTATTCGACCGACGCCTCACCTGGGAGGCTCATATTCGCAGCCTTAGGGTCTCTTGTACCCGCGCCATGGACATTCTCCGTTCCGTGACGTTCAGCGCTTGGGGCGCTGATAGGGCTACCGCCTTACTTTTTTATCGATCCTTTGTTCGCTCGAAGCTCGACTACGGATGCGAGTTTTATGCATCCCCAGCCGAGCGTTTATTGCGGAAGGTGGATTCGATCCACCACACCGGCCTTCGCCTCGCGACCGGTGCCTTCCGCACTTCCCCCATTGAGAGCCTGTTGGTCGATGCTGGGGAGATGCCACTCGCTGTGCGCCGCGTGCAGTGCATCACTCGCTTGTACGCGCGAGCCCGGCGCCTCCCTTAGTCGCCAACAGCTCTCACTGCATCCGCAGCTGATCTCGATGGTGCCTATGCCGCCGAGAGACGCCAGTCATACCCTAAGCCCTTTGGGTTTAGCGCCAGGAAACTCCTTCGAGAGGTAGATATAGCTCTCGGGCCGGTGGCGCCCCTGGTTCTGCCCAGGACGCCACCCTGGAGGGTACCACATTTGGCTATTTGTCGCCACGCCTCTGCTCCCAAAGCTTGTACTGCGCCGGGAGTATTGCGTTCGACCTTTTTGGAGCACACTTCGTGTCACGCTGGTACCGTGTCAGTGTATACGGATGGCTCCAAGTCCCAAGAGGGGGTCGGCTTCCACGCCGTATCCCCTCTGTTTGAAGTCAGCGGGGCTCTACCAGGCGCTGCGTCTGTCTTCACGGCCGAGCTTCTGGCAATACACCACTCGGTACGGGAGATTACGCGACGTGCCCGGTTCGGAGACCGGATTGTGATCTATAGCGACTCACAAAGCGCCCTGAGTGCTCTCGGGTCATTGGAATCTCCGCTTCCCCTGGTTCGCGAAATCCGTGACGCCACGGTTTTGGCGAGCCGGGCAGATGTCGAGATTATCTTCTGCTGGGTTCCTGGACATGTAGGAATTGCGGGGAATGAGCGCGCCAATGAGGGCGCCAAAGAGTCCGCGAGGACTCTGCGACCGGACCAGCGTTTCGCTCTTCCTCACACTGACTACATGGCAGGAATACGGGCAGCTCTTCGGACTGCTTGGCAAAGAAGATGGGAGACGGTCGAAGGGAACTTAAAGTTGCGTGCCATTGCGCCGCGACTGTTCCCATGGACCTATCCCCCAATGCCGCGGCGGCTTCAGGTTGCTTTCTGTCGTCTTCGAATCGGACACACTCGTGTGACGCATCGCTATTTGATGGAGCGCTCGCCTGCGCCCTATTGCAACGACTGCGTCGTCCCCCAGACTGTTCGGCACATTCTTGTCGAATGTCCCAGTCTGGGTGATCTTCGCGCACGATACCTGTCCCGGTACCGGGATGGGCGGGGTCGCTACCGCCTGTCCCTTGTACTCGGGACGAGTGCGTGCACCATGACTAGTGGACTTATTGACTTTTTGGGGGAGGCTGGCCTTCTCCCTTTCATTTAACCCGGTTTAATTTTTGTTGTTGTTGTTGTTTTTGTTATTGTTTTTGTTATTGCTTTTTTATTGTTATTGTTATTTCTTTTTATTGTTTCCTGTTTAATTTTTAAAGTAGCCTAGAACTAGGCTGTTTGTTTACGGCGACTAATGCCTAAGTCGGCAGTCGCCAGATAGCCCTTTAATTAAAAAAAAAAAAATTGAAGTGACAAACGAGGAAGTAGTGAACGCTCTGAATAGGATGAAGTGTGGGAAAGCGACGGGACCAGACGAAGTACCTATTAATGCATGGAAAGCACTGGGAGAGGAGGGCATCGAAAAATATTGTGGAACTTGATGAGAAAGATCATGGATTGTGAATCAATACCTGATGAATGGAGCAAAAGTGTGCTAATACCATATGTTAAATAAAAGGTGGATGTACTGAGTTGCGAAAATCATAGGGGCCTCAAACTCATGTTTCACACACTCAAACTACTCGAACGGATTATAGATGAGTGATTGAGGAGAGAAGCTTGCATAGAAAGGCAACAGTTGGGATTTATGAACGGTTTAGGTACGATTGATGGTATATTTACGCTACGACAAACAATGGAGAAATGCAGAGAGAAGCAGAAGGCCCTACATATGGTTTTCATAGATTTAGAGAAAGCATATCACCGAGTGGCAAGACAAAAAGAAGTGTGGAGAACATTGAAAGAGAGAGGCGTGCCAGAAAAATATGTCAGAATGATAAAGGACACTTATATAAAAGTAAAAGCTAAAGTAAGATCTACTGTCGGAACAACAGATGGCTTCCAGGTAAAGGTTAGGCTTCACCAAGGATTTTCCCTTATCCCATCAATTTCTAACATCGTTATCGATGTTCTGACAGTAGCCGTGAGAGAGGAACCCCTCTTTTGTGTTTTCTAGGCGGACGAGGTAATCTTGGTAGCGGAGAGCAGAGAAGTTTTGCAATTAAACCTAGAGAGGTGGTGGTCCATATTAGAGAATGGAGGGATAAAGATAAATAGAAAGAAGAGTGAATACATAACAACTGATATGGATTGAAATCAGCAGGCTTCTCTTTGACTGGGTAGAACAAGATTGAAAAGAATGAAACATTTTAAATACCTGGGGTCTGTATTAGAAGAAACAGGAGAAATGGGAGAATCAATAAACCAGCGTGTCCAAAGTGGCTGGTATAACGTCGCGGTACAGTGTTCGATTCCGAATCCCGGCATGAACGGTCACAAACGTCAGCGCAAGTAGAGATCTGGCTACCGATTGATAGACGCGCTGTACTCACTCCGTTTTCGGGTGGGTAGATCTTACACCTCTCACCTCACACACTGCTTTCTTTCCTCTCCCAACCTTCACAGCACAACACACACATTCTCTGTTCCAACACACACACTCTCTCTCCCCCGAGGTGACGAAGGTATCCACCTGAACGCTGTTTGGTGTCAAAACATAATACTTCCTGGCACCCCTTCCCCAAAGAGGACCGGTTCCTGGGGCCTTCGGGCCGACCAGCGATTGTCATACTAACCTTTATTTAGATTTTCATTTAACGGTCGGGGAACCTACCAGCATCATGGAAGGATTGGCGCTGACTAACTAACTAAAAGGAGAAGAGACCCAGGAGTAATCTATAACAGAAAGGGTACCCCTACAACTCAAAAGCAAATTCCATAAGACACTAGTGATGCCCGCCTTGACTTATGCATTGAAAAGAGTGCAATGAAGAAAGAGAAAGAAAGAGAGCTCGATGTAGCGGAGATGAAGATGCTGAGGTTGATGTCAGGAGTGACCATGAAAGACGAGAGTAACAGAACTATCAAGAAAAATATAAGAAGCAAGATTGAGATAATTTGAGTACATCACAAGAAGAGAAGATGAAGAGCGGCATGTAACAAAGGAAGTGATGAATATGGAAGTAGAGGTAACCCGAAGAAGAGGAAGACCGAAAATGAGATGGAATGACTGTATCCTGAGGGACGTGGATGAGAAAGGATTAAATAGAAGAAGTGCACTAAACAAAAATCTTTAGAAATGACGCATCAAGAACGACGCCTCCGGGTCGGGAAAAGCCGAGAAGAAGAAAAAGAAGAAGAAGAAAATGTTGTGTGATAACGTTTGCATATCTGAACTAAAAGAGGCTGCACGATAAAGAAAGTATCTCACTTCAAATGAGAGTGTCAGCGATGATAAATGCCCTATTTCAGCTTACTCTCGTGATAAGCACAGATGTCTTCTTTGAATAGCTCTAACAAGAGTAGAATTGCGCCCTCTTACGGATTTTACTCCCCAAATAGTTTCCTCTTTTTCACAAACTCTAATTTCACGACTTTCTTTATAAATTACTTATTTATTGTATCTGGAGGATACTGCCTCTGCCACCTACCCACACCCCTTTCAGAAGGGTCACAGTGTCCCTTCCACTTAATTGACCACTTTTAAGTACTTGTCAAGAGGTTTTTCTTGCATTCCTCACGCTAGTTTCCCTCTATATGGGAGTAAATTTCAATAGGAATTGGTTTAACTTATCTATTCATTTCTTTACAGGTACGAGGGGCGGTCAATAAGTTTTGCGAATCAGTTGGACAAAACAGAGGAAGGGGGGTGGCTGTTTGTGGGGGTATTAGGATAAGTTATGACAAGTCAGGACCTGCAGCCGCACGCTCCTGCCTCGTCTATTTAGGAAGCAGTAGCTGATTGCAGATCATCAGTCACAAATTTTTCAACAATGGAGAAAGTTAAGCACCGCGCAGTGATCAATTTTTTGACCAAGGAAGGCAAGAATGCAAAAGAGATCCATGAACGCATGGTTGTAGTGTACACCGACACCGCCCCTTCCTATGCAACCATTGCTCGCTGGAATAGGGAGTTCCGCCATGGTCGTGAGTCCCTTGAAGATAACGCCCGTCAGACGTGACCAACGAGGACAATGTGTCCCGTGTGGAGAGGATGATCCTCGAAAATCGACGGGTGAAGATCGAAGAAATCGAGCGAGAACTTGGAATATCACATGGAAGTGTTACCAACATCATCCATGACAATTTGGCCATGACCAAGGTCTCTGCCCGTTGGTTCCCTAGAAACCTCACGCCCCATGATCGACTTCAACGCCATCAAAGTCCACAAGGTCAGAGTTGCAAAAGGTGCCCTGCGCGAGTGCGGATTCGAGGAGCTCAGCCATCCCCCCTAGAGTCCAGATCTTGCCCCTAGCGACTACTTTTTATTCCGCCAGCTCAAGGCTGCACTGCGTGGACGCCGGTTTGGGGACGATGGAGATGTCCAGCTCGCCGTCCAAGAGTGGATTGAACAGCAGTCGGGAGATTTCTGGTTGTTGGCCATTCGAAGCCTCAGGGAGAAGTGGCGCAAGTGCATTGAAGTCGAGGGTAGTTATATTGAAAAATAATAAAACACTTTTCCTCATATCTTGTTTCCTTATATCCGAATTGCAAAACTTATTGACCGCCCCTCGTAATTGAATAATAATTTAATGGTGAAATAATTTGTCCAAGTTTCAGATTAAATTGTTTAATTATTTTTGCTAAAGTGGTTATTACAATTTCAATATTTTGTTTCCTTTTTGTCTAAATAAGGATTCGAGTTGGTAGTTTCCGAGGAGACAAAAATTCAGTGATCAGCTTCGTCAACATCAGTGACGTCACGACTCGGGACGGAGGCTTGTTTCGATGTACAGCGCACAACGCAGCGGGCATGGCTACCCACGCCTCCAGGCTCAATGTCTATGGTAAACCGGTGATTCTTATGCGTATCATCCTAATCTCTCTCAATTATGTGGTAATTGTTACAGTTCACACATCATGTACAAAGTATTCCTTAAGTAGGTAAACTATTGTTGTATTTTATTTAATTAATTATTAGTCATTTTATTGATATTATTTAAACTCCTAGAGGCTTGGAATTTCAAGTATACCTAGAGTGGCAAGGGTTTTACCACAAATCTTCGCTCATTTTTAGCCCTTTTCTTAGTTTTGTGAGACGAATATGAAAGTGAATGAAGAGATTGAGTTGATGGCGTTCAGCCCTTGGGGTGCTGAATGTTCTCTCTCTCTCTCTCTCTCTCTCTCTCTCTCTCTATATATATATATATATATATATATATATATATATATATATATATATATATATGTGTGTGTGTGTGTGTGTGTGTCTCCGTTTCCTGTCTCTTCATTCATCCGACCTTTCTCTATTTAACTATCTTTACCTACTTTTTCTCTCTATCCTTCCCCTCTCTGTTTCTCTCTCTCCTTCAGTTCCCTCCCTCCATTCCCATCCCCCTTTTTTCTTGTATGGATAACTTTGCTCCTTTCTCCCTCTATTTATAATCTTTCGGTTTATTATCTCCTTCTGTTTCTCGTCTCTTTTCTTTCAACTCTTCTTTCTCTATTTGTGCTCCCATTCTTTCGCTATTTATCATCTCTGTTTCTCTCTCTTTCTCTCTCTCTCTCTCTCTCTCTCTCTCCTTCTGTTACCTGTCGTACTCTATTCATCTTCACCTATCCATCTATTTAACTATTTAACTATCTATTTCATTCGCATATCTCTCTTTTCGCTATCTGTCTATCTCTCTCCCTCCTTTCCTCTTTACCTCCCCCCTCCACTTTTTTTAAATAAGCTATTCTGCGCGACAATTTGTACGATGCCGATAATCTCAAATTAATACTCGTTGCAAATCGTACACAAAAACCGGTGGAAGTAGTGAAGCAGACAAGTTAATTTCCCTTCAATTTAGGGACCATAAACATTTATGACGAACGTTTTACCCCAACTACTCCGACAATCCACCTCTTATAAATCTGTCTATTTATTTCCCTACTTTTTCTTAATTCTTTATTTCTTTATTTATTTATTTATTTAGCTCTTTCCTTAGTCCTCACTTCTATTTGTTTCATTCTATTATTCTTTCTTTCTTCTTTACCATTCTCGTGTCTTTCTTTTTCTTACTCAATGGCTTCAGGGATAGGTTGTTGTGTGAGCGTCTTTGATTGCTCCGACGATCAATTCCATTCTCAAAGCTCTTAATCGCGTTCGATCCCCTGTAAACTTTCTCTACACTCGCTACACAACCTGCGCTCTGGGGAGGGCTAACAGTCCTGAAGGGCGCATTATAAATACCTATTATTATTATTATTATTATTATCCAAATTTAGCTGGGATGTCCGTCATTTTAATGATTTTAGATCTTTTTCAGGCAAAAATCATTAAACAATGCTGGACAATGTCCAGCTGGCGCCAACCCATTAATTATACAGTGTAGGTTGAGTTCAATTTTGCTAGAAAAAATAAATAAATGATTTACTAAACAAATAACAATAACTAATATTTTCTGCATATATTCCTCCTAGCCTGAAAATATTAGTTACAGACGGAGCCGTCCAGCAATTGGTTGGAAAATCGTTAAAAAAAATTTGATCACCCTTTGACCTCTTCTCTATACTTCTATTTTATCCTCCCTTTATTCTTTAGTTAGTTTTTGTTCTTCTTTTTAGTTGTCAGCAGTGATTTTTTTCTTTTTAGTCGTCGGCAGTGGGTCTTAGCGGCTAACTGGAGCATCAGTTCTCAACCTGCTCCGAGCCGAGCATCAGCTGCCATATGGGAGTCGCTCTCTTATTGGTCTCTCTCGCTCTCTTGTCAGGACCACCCTTCGTCCGGCCGATGATAAACACCAGTGCTGTTGCAGGGGAGGACGCAGCTCTCTGGTGTCCTGCAGGAGGCTTTCCGGTCCCGGCAGTCTCGTGGCAGTTCATGGGGCAGTCTCTACCACGTTCACTCAGGTCAGTCTCCCAGGGTAACATATTGTCGGCACTAAGAAATGACCCTGAGAAACAACAGAAGCTCTGCTTTCAGACTATGAGCCTTAAAAACAATTTGTAAATTTTGTGATCCCTAAATACATTCCCACAAAATACCTTGGTGGTACTCGCCAGATTAGCAATGTAAAGAAAAAATTTGCACAAAATAACCCTAATTAACAAAATCCTTTCTTCACCTTCTCATTTTTATTTATTTGTTTCGAAGGATTCTTCTCTATCTTTAAAATTGATTTTCTAAGTTTCACCTACTCCATAATTAGAGAACCATTCTCTTAAGCTTTATATCCCCCATTATTTAAGTAGTACCAGTATTTCAAAGTCTGTTTTTCTCTCCCAAGACATGAGATTCTACCTAATAACACGTTGCTTGTGCGAGATGTGAAGGAAATGGACAAGGGACGCTACACTTGCATCGCGTCCGGTAGGGGAGGTCAAACAGCTATGGCAGAGTCCTATCTCATTATTGTCAGTAAGTGCCATTTGTTTACAAGCGATTTAGAAAGGGTTTTATCGATATAATTTGAATAGTAATACATAATTATATGGAAAAAACAAGCAAAAATACCTAAAAAAATGGACAAGCTCGCCTTTCCATCTTTAGATCCACCGATCATCGAAGAGTTTGCTTTCGCCCCAAATCTGAAGGAAGGTCGAAGAACACAACTCTCTTGCATGGTGACTTCAGGTGACACCCCAATCACGATTCAGTGGCTCAAGAATGGTCATCATCTACCACACGACACCTCCGTAGAGCAGAAAAAAATCAATGATTATTCGACGGTAAGAATCATATTAGACTAGTTAAAAAGTAAGGAAGATTGATTGGTGATGCCAAAAAATGGGGTCAAAAATTATTGAGTGCGAGCCCAACTTTGTAAATTCCAAACTCGTTCGTTCTGTATATTAAGAGAGTTTCCTGGTCGATATATATATATATATATATATATATATATATATATATATATATATATATATATATATATATATATATATATATATCGCCCATCTGCCGAATTCCAATAAGGGCACATCACCGTAATTAATTTTAGCCCATCATTAAGGCACATTAAAAAACAAAAAAACATAACAAGGCAAAAAATAAACGTACGATAGACAAAACAAAACACGAAAAAGAAAAAAAACAAAAAGAATAAGAAGGAAGCTCGCTCCGGGAGAGGGAGGGGGCGCCTCCACCCAGCACCGTAGACTGACACCAACACAAATAGATTAAATAAAATGGAGTAGGTTAGCTTCCTCCAAAAATTCGTATAGTCCAAAAGTTTGGGTGGACGAACCCGCACCAAGCACAAGGGCTAGGCGGTAGCAACCACGCTCTTCCCGGTACTGGGAGAAGTGACGTGCGTAAAGGTTTCTCGGACTTGGACATTTAACAAGAAAGCGCCGGACAGTCTAGAGGACAACGCAGTCGTCGCAATATGATGCAGAGGAGCGCTACATCTCACGAGTGTGCTTAATTCGAAGACGAAAGAAAGCGAACTGAAACCCACGATACATTGGCAAGCATAGCTACGGGAACAGTCTGGGCAAGATCGCGAGCAACATTAAGTTCTCAACGGCCGTCTCCATCACGAGACCGTGGAGAAGACGATCGCGAAAGATTCCGCCATTAACGCGGGGTTCGAGATCTCAGTCTTGTTCTCCTCGAGAAGGGGAGTTGGTTACTGCTAGAAATTGCTCCGAATCTTTTTGACTCGCTTCCACACCTCTGCAAGTGGTGTCTTCCCGTTAAGTAAAGACACTTATTCAAGCCAAGAAGCGCAGCGGGCTTTCTTCAAAACATAACGGAACCTAGCCCACGCTCTACGAAATTCACCGACAGTGAAATCGTTTGGGCTTCCCTTCTGTCCGAGGGCCTCTCACACTCGGCCGACCACCACGGAATCGGATGGCGTGCTAAATGGCCCTACATTCAAGAAGACCTGAGCGGTATCATCTCCTCGAAAGAGACAAAGAAAGCAGTCATTTTCTGAAATGCGAACAATCGCGCTCGCTCCGAACACCACCGAGACTGTTTCTCAGGCGACGGTGGCCCACAAAAGGTTACTTAAATGGGAAAATTATCACTATCATGTAGGTAACCGACTACCTTCCACCCCAAATTAGCTGTGCTTCGAGATAACGCAAGGACATATCGAAACAGCAAAGTAAAGTGGTTCTCGGGAAGTGATGGGTAAACTCATCTACATTTAGGACATCAATCTCCAGCTCGTCTATCAGGTCGGCAAGGACCTGACCCTTAAGATTAATTGTATAGTTCTCCCAGAGAGAGTACCTTCCATGCGAATTCCAGAAAAATAGAAAGTGACTTGGCAACCGCGCCACAATGAGGCTGAAGTCCCAAGCATTGAAGTCGGCTGAGAGCAGAATGTACACACAAATAACAGTATATGTACATTCTATTCAGGTGTAGCTTCACTTCTACTGCCTAAAAGGAGGTATTTATAGTGAATCGGAGAAATGAGACATCGTATTGAATGTAAATTTCGCATTCTCCTGCCCAGCCCTCATCACCTGACGGTGGGATTGCAAAACCCTTATACACCAAGAGGGTGGGCATGGTGATAAAACATAGATAACGGGAAATAAGAGTAACGACTTGCCCCAGTACTTTCAAGTTGATTCTGAGTCCAGGGCAATTCCATTGAAGGGATATATGCTACACTTTTATCGGGCGAGATGAGGGGAGCCCCTTCGAAGAGAAAACCCTAGAGGAAATGATCCAGGCTCCCTGGAGATTTTTCCCATTACAAGGCGCTAAAGGCGATGTCGCATTCGAGGAGTTACTTGGGAATGTTTGAATCACTATGCGAGTGTTTTCCTCCTTCATCCTCGTAAACTTTCGCTGGTAAAGCCGCTTCGGAGGTATGGCTACATCTTTTAGAGGTTCCCGCGTCACGCAGTCTGCCGCTCCAGCTTTGGGTAGAGGCGACGGAGCCGAAGTTCCATTGATTCTGTCCTTAAGAGTCTAAGAAGCAGATCTCACGACTATCTTCGTAAGGTTTTCCTACCGTAAGTCTAACGACTCAGTGAGCCCGCGGCGCCACTAAATCATGTGGGGATAAAGGAGAAGCCATGGTTTTAACCGAGGCTGTATGTGAGCTCTTTATGCTGTCAGGTCTGACATGAGAGAGGGCGTGGGACGTAAAACCCGTAGAAAGGTTCTAAATGGATGCGAAAGAATCGCACGAGTAGACCTAGAGTGGCCAGGAGTATGGGTACATTTTTAACTATTAAACATACAAAGCCCCAGGTCGCCTTGGGCGTGACAGGAGCAAATCCTTAGCATCGCGTAGAGTCGCTTTGCAGCCAAAAACAGCCAGGACCTCCTTCGCTGGGAGATACAGACTACATTTCTTCGATGAATCACGGTGCGGCTTTGCTGATTTGACACGTTTGGCCGTTTGCGATAAGAGACTTATCGTTTACAGTCCTGGAGAAATTTACACAGATTTCGCGTAAACCCGACTTTGCACGTCTACAAGAAAGAATCGTATGTCCAAAGTACTGGCAGTTGTGGCATCTCCACGGCAAATGCCCGAATACCTACCTTAACGCGGCAGCGATACCAACCAGCACGCACCGACTCAGGGAGCCTGCCATGATTGAAAGTGAGGAATAGTTGGGGCTGGGTGTTGAGCTCCCTCCCACTCCATGTTTTCTTATCAGACTCTCGATCTTGATCTCTCCTTGGTCGGCACGCTCTTTTGTGATATCTTCCTAGTCGCAGTCAAGTTCCCTCACAAAATACATTGTACAGTGCGTTAGTACCTTCACCAACGAGCCATTGAGTTCTCAAAAAGAACAAATAATAGTCGCCTTGGAAAGGTTTGCTGCGTTCGCCTAAAGGCTCGCTTACTAGAAACGGGTGACATTCGGCTCTTTACCAGTTAGTTTAGCCAATGTCCTCTCCTGATAGAACATGTGGCTTTTGCTAACATGCTGCCATCAGTAGAGTGAATAACTAGAAATAGTTTGAATTCAGCCGGCTAAAAAACGCTAGGTTTTCTCTCAATGAGAGGCCCCGATGTAATCTAGGCTCCGCTCACCATACTAGCAACGTTGGTGTACTTTTTTATGGATCTTCCCTCTAGAGGGCACCTGGGTACCGGACGTGGCGGTCTTGACCTTGTTTATTACCGAAACTGCAGATCATCTTGAAAGGGAGAGGTACCCCTAGTCGTCTTTTACTTCTTTCTATTTTTGAAAGGTGATTGGGAAGTAAACTAGCTTCTCTCCATCTGCACAAGGGTCCCTAAAGCCTAAAGGACCAGCCACACCTAAGTTCTTCACATTGGCTCCTGTGTAGCGACGCGTAGTGACCAGAAGCTTTAGAATGGACCGACCAACACCCAAGGGATGCAGCTCTCAACTGAGGGTCCAAAGAGGCATAGCGACAGAGTAGATTTCCTTACTAGGGTGTATTAACCTTCGACAGGATGGCCAGGGTGTGGATATCTTGTGCCAAACCCGGAGACGGTACCCGAGAATTTTCGTTGGCCTAGCACCCAACAAAACAGTAAACCTAAGCCGCCATAAGCAATACCGCCCTATGTATCCGAGAACGGCGTGAGGAAGATGGCCAGCTCATTACTCGCAGGGAAAGGGTTATTGGGCCAAGAAATATATTTCCATTAATCGTGCCCCAACGCACAGGAGTCCTAAGTTATGGTCTCTTAAGATCTGTGGGCATTAATTGGCGTTATTTGTTGAGGTTCCAAAGCATCTCTTCTGACACGGCATAAGGTAGCTGGTTAATTCATTAAACCTACGTAAAATGTTTAGGGAATAGTCGTGGGAATAATAAAGAAAGGTAAGAATGAGCGAGGAGGAAGTTCACCAATAACTTCCCTAGGCCCCAGTGACGGCTCCTCCTTAATTTGCACTCAGGCCGAGAGGACGTGAAGTTCCTCGCGATACCCTGCGGTTCCTCCCTAATTAGCAGTCAGGCCGAGAGGACGTGAAGCTCCTCCCGATACTCTGTGTAGCAGGCTAAACAGGGTAACCCCCTGCTTGTTCCATATCGGGAGAGAGAGAAAATTACCCACAGGAAGCAGAATCAAAGTCCAGGCGCTTTGGTCTTTATTATCAAGGCCCTATATGGGACTGAAGAACAAAGGGTAGAGAAAGGAATAAATGATTAAAACACGAAGAGAAGGTCGGGGTAAAACAAGGAAGGAAACAATCTGCATTGAAGGAGAGCTGAAGAAGGTCACAGATAAACGTCTAAAAGATGAAGCGAGATGACATTTTGAATTCATACGAGTTAAAATCAGAAATTAAGTTAAAATTATTTTTAACCTTTAATATAGTGAACATTATTGCTTCCACTTTGAACTTTTGATTCCTTTAAAAAAGAAAATAAACATTTAACTCGCCATATGTTCACTATATTTACATAATGCTAATAATTATACCTGATTACAACATAAAAACTAATCTAGGTTGCTTTGACACTTCAACACAAATCTTTTGGTATCAGATGTAGGCAAAACATCAAAGTAACATATTGCTTAACTTTTGAGCACAGTAGCATGTTGCTTATCAATGGATCAACAAAGCAATAAGGTAAAGAGCCTCCAATGTTAGTTTGCTTTTGTACAAAATGTCATACTGCTTCATTTTGTTTATAGGTTTATCACTAACATTATATTGAACTTTCTCTTGATAAGGGTACCTGCCATTTGCAATCTGGATAAGGATTCTTTTTATCTTCATCTTTAGATATGAATGCCTTTCATCTCCCTCTCTGGATAAGGATTCCTTCCTTATCTCTCACTGGAAAAGAATTCCTTCCATCTCCTTCTCTGGATAAGGATTACTTCCATCTCTTTCTCTTGATAATGAATCCATTCATCTCCATCTCTAGATGAGGGTTCCTTCCATCTCCCTCTCTGAAAAAAGATTCCTCCCATCTCCATCTCTGGATAAGGATGCCTTCCATCTAACCCCCTGAAAAGGATTTTTCCATCTCCCTCAGTTGATAAGGATGGCTTTCATCAACCTCTGGATTAATATGCTTTCCATCTCCCTTGCTGAATAATGAAGCCTCCCATCTCCCTTTCTGTAAAAAGATTTCATCCATATACCTCTCTGGATAAGGATGCCTTACAGCTCCCACTCTGGAAAAGGATTCTATCTATCTCTTTCGCTGGATAAGGATAAGTTCCATCTCCCTCTCTTGATAAGGATGCCTTCCAGCTCAATCTCTAGAATAAGGATTCCTTCCATCTCCCTCTCTGGATGAGGATGCCTTCCATCTACCTCTCTGGATAAAGATGCCTACCATCTCCTTCTCTAGAAAAGGATGCCTTCCATCTCCTTCTCTGAATAAGGATTTCTTCCATCTCCCTCTCTGGATAAGCATGCCTTCCATTTCCCTCTATGGAGAAGGATGCCTTCCATATCTTTCTATTTGTAAGGATGCCTTCCATATCCCTCTATCGATAAGGATGCCTTCTATTTCTCTCTGTGGATAAGCCTGCCTTCCATCCCCCTCTATTAATAAGGATTCTTTACATCTCACTCTCTGCCAAAGTATTCCTTCCAACTCACTCTCTGAGTAAGGAAGACTTCCATCTCCCTCTCTGGATAAGGATGCCTCCCATCCCCCTGTCTGGATAAAGTATCCTTCCCTCTCCATCTCTGGATAAGGATTCCTTCCATTTCTCTCTATATGGAGCAGGATTCGTTCCATCTTCCTCTCTGAAGAAGGATTCCTTTCATCTCCTTCTCTGGATAAGAAATCCTTCCAACTACCTCTTGGAATAAAGATTCTTTCAAACTCACTATCTGGATAACGATGCCTTCAATCTCCCTTTTTAAACAAGGGTGCCTTTCATCTCCCTCTCTCGATAAGGATGCGTTCCATCTCACTCTCTGAAAAAGAATGCCTTCCATCTCCCTTTTTGAAAAGGGATTCCTTCGATCCCTCTCTCTGAATAAGGAGGCCTTTCATCTCCCTCTCTAGATAAGGATACTTTCCATCTTCCTCTATGGATATTGATGCCTTCCATCTCCTATTCTAGATAAGTATTCCTACGATCTCCCTCTCTGGATAAGGATGGTTTCCATCTCCCTCTCTGGATAAAGATTTCTTCCATCTCCCTCTCTTTGAAAGGATGCCTTCTATTTCTCTCTTTATAAGGATGCCTTCCATCTTCCTCTCTTTATAAGAAGTCCTTTCATCTCCCTCTCTGGATAAGGATGCCTTCAATCTCGCTCTCTAGATAAGGATGCCTTACATCTTACTTTAGGATAAGGATGCCTTTCATCTCACTCTATTTATATGGAAGACTTCCATCTCCCTCTCTGGATAAGGATTCCTTCCATCTTTCTCTCTGAATAGTAATTCCTGCCATTTCCCTCTCAGGAGAAGTACGCCTTCGAGCTCCTTCCATGAATGGCACTGCCTTCCATCTTCCTTTCGGGATAAGGTTTCCTTTCATCTCTCTCTCGGGATAAGGAGTTATTCAATCTTTCTTTCTGAACAAGGATTCCTTTTATTTCACTCTCTTGATAAGAATTTCTTCCAGCTCTATCTCTATGAAAACGGATACCTTCCATCTCCCTCTCTGTATAAGGATGCCTTCCATCTCTCTCTCTCGATCAGGATGCCTCCTATCTGAGTCTCTTAATAAGGATTCCTTCCATCTCCCTCTCTGGTTAACGATGCCTTTCATCTCCCTCTTTGAATATGGATGCCTTCCATCTCCATCTTTTGATGAAATTTTCTTTCATCGCCTTCTCGGGATAAGGATTGATTCCATCTTCCTTTCTGAATAAGAATGCCTTTTATTCCCCTCTTTCTATAAGGATGCCTTCCTTCTCCCTCTCTAAATAACGATGCCTTTAATCTCCCTTTCTAGATTCGGATTCCTTCCATCTCACTCTCTATAGATAAGCATGCCTTCTACCCCCCCTCTCTGAATAAGGATTCTTTCCATCTCCTTTCCTGGCGAGGATTCCTTCCATCTCCATCTGTGAATAAGGATTCCTTCCATCTCCCTCTCTGGATAAAGATGCTTTGCATCTCCCTCTTTGGCTAAGGATTCCTCCTATCGCCTCCTGTCGATAAAGATTCCTTCCATCTCCCTTTCTTGATAAGGATTCCTTCCATCTTCCTCTCTGGATAAGGATGCCTTCCATCTCACTCTCTCGATAAGGATTCCTTCTATCTCCCTCTCTCTTAAGGATGCCTTCCATCTCCCTCTCTGGATAAGGATGCCTTTTCTCTCTCTCTCTGAATAAGGATGCCTTTAATCTCCCTTTCTGGATAAGGATTTCTTATATCTCTCTCTCTTGATAAAGTTGCCTTCCATCTCTATCTCTGGATAAGGATTCTTTCCTTCTCCCTCTCTGGATAAGGATTCGTTTCATCCCCCTCTATGGATAAGGATTCCTTCCATCTTCCTCTCTGGATAAGGATGCCTTCCATCTTTCTTTCTGGATAATGATGACTTCCAACTCCCTTTCTGGCTAAGGATCCATTCCATCTCCCTCTCTTTGTTTTCCTAACAAACTCCATTTTGAAGTGCATATTTATACTTCCCCCCTTTTTTTGTTCATCCCTCCTTGATAACATTTCCTCCTTCTTGTATTTATGCAATGTAATTTATGTGATTTTTCAATGTTTCATAATTCAAGCCCAAAACAAAATAAGAATATATGAGAAGTATTTCTTAAGTTTGGAATTTAATTGCAACAGTAATTATAAACTAACTCTGGATATCAGTAGAGAAATAAGAACAAGGTTTAAGTAACGATAGGTTGTGTTCAAACCAAAAGGATAACGTTTCTTTAATAGCTTAACTTACTATGGCTTATCTTTACCAGTGAATACGTGACATACGTTGCTTTTCTTTCATTGTCATTATCATATTATTTATACTCATTTTTAATTTGAAAAATTAGGTTAGTTTAGTAAAGTTAAGTCATCTCCGAGATAATCCAGTAAGATATGCCAACTATAAATTGACCAAGTAAAGATTTACATGTATTTTAAAAGAAAACCCCACCCAACACCCCTTTGTGATATTTTTTCCTTAATCCACACTTCAATATTTACTCGATCATTTATAGAAAGATTATATTTTCTCTGTTCATTTATAAAATGACTTATCTTTACTCTTTGTTTAGGACTTTTATAGATGGCTGATTTTTACTAGCTCAATTTAAAAATGGCATTTTTTTACTAGCTCAATTTCGAAATGGCTTATCTTTCTTTACTAGTTAATAGGGGATAGCTTATCTTCACTTGATCCGAAAAAATAATCAAAATATAAAGCGAGACTAGAAGGAATCAATAGTAGTATCTGAAGTAAGTATTTATTTGTAAGAAACCGATAATTACTTAAGGACTGAAGGTTTAGAAAAGTTGTTTGTAAAGAATGTGGAGAAGGGAAATAAAAATTCTGTAGAATATACATATATACAGTAATTTAAATGAAAACCCACCTAGAACGCTTGAAACCCAAAGAGTACTCACCTCTCCTACCACTACTTACGTACCTTCATTAAATTAAATTCTTGCCAGGGACGCAACTTTCCTCCATAACTGCATTTTTTCGGTTGGCGTCTTCTATTTTAACGCTGGAAACGACTTGCATAATTTTGAGGGGAGTGGGGGCTCTCATTGTCAAAGGTATGTTACTTCATTCTAACTTCCGAGGCTCTGTGTTTTAAGGTTGGTTCAAATAACCCCACGCATCTGTAGACGAACCTGGAATTTATATTTGAACGGAAAAAAAATAACCTTTGAATTTTAATTTTAGATTTTGTTCTTCAAACGGTTGGATGAAAGTCATTCCGGCAGATACACCTGCGTTGCTTCCAACTCTGCTTCATCCTATAATCACACAGCTGAACTCAAGGTTAAGGTGAGCGATTCCTCCACTATTTTTATCTACATACCTCAAGGGGAAGCTGAATTCAAAGACCTAAAGGGATTCTATTCATAACCCTTGACTATAAAAAGGTCATTTTGGCTGAACGACTTGAACTATAATAAAAAAATGATCTCCTGAAAGGAAATTCCCTTAAGAGTTGAGGAAGATTTCTAGAGAAAACTTGCTTTAGTAAAAGTTGTTATACTAAGCTCTGTGATGCTATTTTTGGTATTCTGGGAGAAGCAGGAAGAAAAAAGAGTAATTACTTAATACGTGAATACGAAGTTCTTGTTTGAGGCTGACAATTTAAAATTCCTTTGTGGACAGGTTCCTCCAAAATGGGTTCTGAGTCCGTTAGATCTCAGTGTGTCTGTGGGTGGAGTCATCAAGCTCGACTGCATGGCGAAAGGTGTCCCGAATCCCGTAGTTACTTGGTCAAAGTCAACAGGTTTGTTTTCTTACAATTTCCTGTTTAACTCTAAATTGATATCATCAAAAGAAATGCTCAAGACTATGCCAAGTTTTGTCCGCTAAATAAAAGTTATTCAAGAAAACCAAAGTAATCAATTTTCACTGAAGAAAAATTCATATATGCAGTGCCTGGCCCATGAATAGTTTTTAATAAATCAACCAATTTTCCGTAGTCATATAGACCACATAGACTACGACCTGCGTTAAATAAATCAACCAATTTTCCATATCTATAAATACTATATAGCCTATGCCCTACTTTAAATATATCAACCGATCTTCTGGAGTTACAGAGACCACATAGCCTACGACTAGCCTAGCGTTATATAAGCAACCCATCTGTAGCCGTAGAGACGACATTGCCTACGCCGACCGTTATATATATCAACCGATTTTCTCTAGTCATATAGATCACATAGCCTACCCTCTGCGTCAAAGAAATCAACCGATTTTCCGTAGTCATAGAGACCACATAGCTTACGCCTAGCGTTTTATAAATCATCCTATTTTCCGTAGTCATACGCCTCATAATTACAAGAATTTATTTACCAGACAAGCCTTTGTATATAACTTTATAGGATCCTAAAAAAACTTTTTATTTGCAATTAGTTTATAAATTTTGCGGTTCAGCTCTAAGTGGTTAAGGTATGAACTTTGTCTATTTTACTTGTAGAAATGGTTCGATGTAGAAATAGTTCGAGTGTAAATACGTTCTTACAGTTCGTGGAAGACGCACCTTAAAACGATTGGAAATTGCTCGGGGAGAAGGAAAAGAACTATTCGTATAACAAAGTTCCGAATGATGCCCTCAATGTTCTAACACTTAGGTGCGACTAGTCACTAGAGAATAGGAATAAATTATTTGAAACTATCCGTGTATCATTTGTAGACCAATTTATTGTCAACTTGTTCAAGATCAATTAAAAGAGTGACTTAAAGGATCAGTCAAGAATCCAGCAAAAGAGTGCACCTCTAGATTGTTGCACCAGATATGTAGAGGAGTGACACGTTCCCCCCCCGTCCGGCTTTAGTACCCCCATTAAGATTGAAACTTGGATGAGACTACACAGGCTGTAATTTCCTATACAATTCCTTTACCCCTTTTTTTCCCACTTTTTAAATGTTTCTTGGTGGGCAGCAAATTTTGAAGGCTGATCGCCTACCATCTTGTGTCTTTTCACTTCTGGTTAGCCTTGGAGGTGGAGGCAAAGGTTCGTCTCCTGCCTCCGAAGGCGGGGAAGGAGGGGACTGTGTGCCTTTTCCACATCCCTTCCCTCCTCTACTCTCCCATCTTTCTTTTTAACCGTCTATATATTTACGCCCAAGTCTTAGTCTATTTATGTTCAATAATGGAATAAGAAATATACAAAACAACTCATCTTCTATAGTGAGGAGATGAGAAAGCTTGTTTATTACCATTGTTCCTTAACCATTTCTCTGCAAAAGAATATGCTGGATGTGTCCCATCTTGACACTCCCTGGTGGTACAAACAAATATTTCGCGACTACCACACCCCGGATAGGAACGGCGAGTGCAGTTTGTTTATACACCTGGTGTGATGTCCCATCTCTTACTTTACCTCTAAATACCTCCTTACCGACGATACTATTGTATCTGCACCTAAACCGTAAATACTCTCTTGTTTCTCTCTATATTCCACTGTCAGCAACAGACTAAAATAAGGCGAAATTCCGTCTTGACGTAACTTGGTTGCGTTCTCGGGGACTTGAAAGGAAAGCATCTGGCCTGGCGTGACTACACGGTCAGTCCCAGGGTCGGGTCCTGTCGGCCCTGATCGAAGAGCTAAAAAGGAGTACTTAATGTAGATGAATTCACTCGCCACTTTTTGAGAATCGCTTTGTTATCCTTTTTCGATATGTCCCTGTGCTTTTTTGATGCACTAAAGGGCGTTAGATGAGTGACGGCTGACGATCTTCATTTTATTGACCACTTTCTTATTTACATATCTTCCGCCGGCCATCTAGGTCATACATGAATCGGACAAGGTAGTCGGAGGCAAATAGGTCTGTAGATTAAGCCAAAGAGTTTTCTTTTGGACCCTCATTACAACGTGCCTGATTTCCATTCTCGAACTTGGATGCTGCTCAACGGGCATTCCAAGTTCGCCGCCCAGTTGCTGATGAACAACTACAAGACTGCACCTCCAGAGGCGGAGAACGTGTCAAAGACTTATTTTTGCGAAGCGAGCTCAGTTCCGCCATCACTTCGAGTGTGGATACCCCTACCCTTCTCTGATCCTGACCTTATTCCTACCAATGCAGCACTTGGTCACGCTATTTTTCGATCAGGATAAGGCGTTTGATACCGCATGGTGATGTGATATCATGGAAAGACTCCAGAATATCCGGCAAGGGGACACCTCCCAATAATTTTTATCCAAGTTGCTCCAAAATCGTTGTTTCCAGGTAGGGGTGAATAGAACTATCTCCAGGCTCGGTGAATCAGAGGAGGATATCCCACAGAGGACTGTACACAGTGTCACTTTTTTACTTTGTGTATCAAGGGTATTACCTCGGTGACTTCAAATGATGTTCTACATGAACGACTTTTCGATCTCTCTTGGGGCAGCCTAGATTTCTACTCATAAGTGTCGGTTCTAACAGACTATTATTATTCCGAAACGCACGGGTTTAGGGCTTATTTCTCTAAAAACAAGTTTGTTTATTTGGCACCATCAGAGGCACCACCATCACCATGACTTTTCCCTGAATGGGAATTCCCTGCACGTGGTAGGACCACACTAATTCCCTGTTTTTTACTTCGACTAACTAACTCTTCACCTAGAAGATACATATTCATACCGGTAGGTTTTCTTGTACCGGTGCTGTGCAAGTTCTTTGCTCTGTAACAATCAGGACGTAGGGTGCTAATAAAGCAAACCTCTGCCTTTTTTACCGCTAATTTGTTCGTCCTAGTTTTATTTCGTCACATATTTATGTTTATTACGGAAGGTCGACTCGAACAATCACACTGATCTCTGCCTGACAACCGGTGCCTTCCACACGTCCTATAGAGAGCCTTCCTTTCAATGAAATGGAGATTCTACTCATTTTAAGTCGTACAAAGTACACAATGCGCTTGTACGCACAGGTTCAGGGCCATCCCTAGTCGACATCGGCTCTCATTTTGTATGTAGCCGATCTTGATGGTATCTAGGCCGATAAGTGATAGAAATCATACTCTAAACCTTTTAGATTTAAGATTAGGATATGCTTGGAACGGTGACATCGATATTTCTTCCCAGGAAACCACACTGGAAGATATACCTGTGACCGCTTGATTGTTGCCATACCCTTGTTCCTGCAGCTTCCCAAGCACCTGGAATATTGTGTTCCGTTTAATCGGAGCATACATCGTGTCACACTGACCCAGTACTGGTTGTACACAGAAATCTCCAAGTTCGAATGGTGCCTTGGCCTTTATGCTAACCCCCACCTTCTGTTTGAAGACGGTGGAGGTCTTTCGCGCGCTCATCCGTCTTTACAATCGAGGTGGTTGCAATACACTACTCCCTATTACGTGGCGTTTCAACTTAGCAACTCACATAATGCGTTAAATTCCCTGAGAAGTTGATATCCATATATCCCTGGTTTGTAAGCTTCGTGTTGTTATAGCAGCTGAAATTTATGAATATATCAAGTTTGTCTTCCACTTCATTCCTAGTTATGTAGTACCTGAGACTGAGATTGCTACAGAGAGGGCTAGGCTGTTTGCACTTACTATGCAATGCGATTGGCAATTTTCTCTTTCATACTCTGATAACATGGCAGAAATCAGGTCAACCCTTTGAGCTACATAGCAAACAAGATGAGATAAGACAGATGGGAATTTAATTATGCGTGTCTTTGCACCATTTCCTTCTTCGTGGACTTTTCCTTCAATGAATCGACGGTACAATGTAGTTTTCTATCTTCTCCGTATTTTTCACACTCGACGGGTGCATCTCAATTTGATATTGACCTCTCATGATCCTTTTATACGAATATTTACTTTTGGGTCGAATGTCTTGGTCTGCGGGAGCTTCGTCCGCAGTACTTGTCCCAGTACGCAGTATTTGTCCCAAGACCACGAAGAGCGGAGTCACTACCTCTTTTTCGTCATGCTCTGACCTACATAGTTTCTTTGCCCATGAACGTGGTTTAATTGATTATTTTTAGGAGATGGGCCCCCTCCATTCTATTCAAATTAAATTTATTAATAATTTTCTTGATTGCCTAGGAGAGATGGTCTTTACCCTACGACAAACCGGAATACTCTTATTGATGATATTTATGGTGTTTTAATTTGAAGAGTCCATTAGTTCATTATTTGTTTATTTTGGGAGCGTCCTTACCCTCGTTGGCGGAAGCCAGAAGAGATTTGAAAACGAAAACTATTTAAACTATCGGATCATGCCAAGAATATCGAACCTCCTAAAATTATGTCAAGAACAGGGAACCCCAAATTACTCCCATGCAATGCTCAGTATATTAGGTTATCTTGGGCGTAGAAAGAACGTAAGGAGATATGAGTGTCTTTAAATATTTAAGCAGTGGATTTTCACCGTCCCGACTTTTAAGAAAACAAATTACTAATAATAATGTTAATTTTTTGATCAACCTAAGCTAATCTGTCTTCTTCCAGTAGGACACTGTTTTCTTGGGCATCAATGGCGAGAAAGGCGAACCGAGAATTTCCAATGTCAAGAATAGCAAACCTAAAGTCTTCCATGTCAATAATAGTGAAATCAAATATTCACATGTCAAGAATAGCGAAACAAATTTCACATGTAAAGAATTGCAAACCCAAAATATACCGTGGCAAGAATGGTGAACCCGAAATTACCCAAGTCAAGAATTGCAAGCCCAAAATATCCCATGGCAAAAATAGCGACCACCAAATTCTCATGTAAAGAAGAGTGAAGCGCAAATTTCCAATGGCAAGATGAGTGACCACCAAATTTCCCATGTCAAAACTAGTGACCCCAGATTTGCCTTTGTAAGAATGGCGAACCGCAAATTTGCGAGTTCAATACTAGCGAAGAGCAAATTTCCCATGTAGGGAGTTATAAACCGCAAATTTCCCATGTCAAGGCTAGTGATACCGAAATTTTCTATGGCAAGAATATCGAACCAAAAAATTCCGATGTCAAGGATAGAAAAACGAAAATTTACCATTTAAACAATAGCGAGCATAAAATTTCCCATCGCATGAATAGCGAACCCCAAATTTCCCATCTAAACTATAGTTAACCCGAAATTTTCCCTAGCAAGAATAGCAAACCACAAATTTCCAATGTCAAGAATAGCAAACCCCAAATTTCCTATGTTAAAAATAGTGAAGCCAAAATTTCCCATGTCAAGAATAGCGCCGCCAAAAATTCTTATGTCAATAATAGCAAAACAAAATTTTCCACTTCAAGAATTCCAAGCCCAAAATTTCTCCAGGCAGGAGTAGCGAACCGCAAAACTTCTCATGGCAAGAATATCAAACCCCAAATTTCGCGTGACAAGAATCTCAAACCCAAAATTTTTCACGGCCAGAATAGTGAACGACAAATTTTTCATGGTGATAATAACGAACCACAAATTTCCCATGGCAGGTATAGCCAACCCAAAATTCCTTATGGCAAAAATAGCCAACCCAAAATTTCCCATACCAAGAATTCCCATATCAAGAAGAGCGAACACAAATTTCTCATAGCAAGAATATCAAACTACAAATTTGCCGTAACAGGAATAACGAACCCCAAATTTCCCATATCAAGAATATCCACCCCAAAACTTCCCATATCAAGAATAGCGAACACAAAATTTCCCTTGTCAACAATAACGAACCCCAAATTTTCCATGCCAAGAATAACGAACACAAAATTGCACATATCAAGAATAACGAACCAAAAATTTACCATATCAAGAATAGCAAAGCTTACCGTGTTGTGTTTTCTATTTATGACATAATTCTAAAGATCAAATGCTTTTACTATGAACTGTTCCACATGATGATTCATACATAGAGTAGCTAAGATTATAGGCCTCATTATTAAGGTCAGAAATTTATTGCCTCTCTAGCTGATTGCAATCGCAATTAAAATCCCCCTTCTTATTTCTCTTTATTTGATGTAATTTGTTCGAATCGCAGCGTGTTTCAAGCGCTGGAGTTTGTCCACTCTTTCGTTTACGCGGCAAAGTAAACGCTACGATATACAGGAATAGTTTTCAGGAAATTATAATCTCTCTTCGAACATTGGGAGTATGTGAGCCTGTTTTAATGAAGGACAATGCTCTGTGCCGCATAGCAAAGATGCGAAGCAAATCTTGGTGTCCTAATTTAAACCCGATATAAAACCTGTCGCCGATACTCGGTGAGAAATTTATGGCTCGCAATGATTGGAAGAAAAATGGAATGAAATCACAGCCGAACAATGCGACAAATTAGTGAAATCCTGCGATTGTAGGTGTACTAAACCCATTGAAAACAAGGGCCTTCATTCTTATTAATATTTTGTCAAATGTCTGAGATAAATGTTGTTTTCTGGTTATATCTGCATTTACTCTCTTTTTTCCAGTGGAAGTTGTCCACAGTGAATCTGTTGACCAGTTCAAGTCAAGACTAGACAGGGTCTTGAAAAATGGCCGTGAAAGGATGTAAAGCATTTGAGCAGAGATGTGCCCGCTCGACTGCTAGTCCAAAGGTACCCTCATTGAATGGACCATAAGGTCTTAGAGGGTACCTTCTTCTCTAGTTGTTGTTACTTCCTTTTTAGTCGTTGCTTAATGAAATGAAACTTACACTCTCTGAAGTAATTTTCAATTAATCGAATATTATGAAGAAAAATGTATATTTGGTGTATTTTGTTCTCTAGTTTTGGATTGGCCTTTTACAAGATCTTTATGCAAGATCTTTTTTGAAAGATCTAAGGGATGGGTTACCATATAACAGGGTGATTATCGGAAGGAGTGTTTGAGAGAAAGAAAAAGAGTAACTGATGGACAAGTGAATGATATTTTTGAATGAGAGATGTGAATGGAGGTTGTTTGTGATTTTGTGTCCTTGGGGTTTTATGTCTGGGAATAAACCCTAAGTGTGCGAGAGCTAGAGCACATAGCCCCTTGCTATGAATGGAAAAAATGCCGTAGAAAGCCTGTAGTGCTCACATTGCAAGATTGAAGGAGACACTCAAAGAAACTTCAAAAATGAGTACTTTGAAGTTTTATGAAATCTTATAATGGATTCACACGTTAAACCAAAGCATAATACCTTACAGAAGGGAATCCAAATGAGTACTCTGATAAGAGCACCTCTCCCCTAAAGTATTACCTCTCCTTTTTGAAAAGTCCGAAAGGACGTTGGTCAAATAACCGAGACGTTTTTGAGTTCCCTAATCTGTAGGGATTTGTGCAAGTGAGAAAACTACAGTTAGTTCTACATAACCACGAAATCAAAACGAGCACCAAAAAATACACCGAAAATCTCTTAAAGAAATGATGAGTGGTCGTACTCAATTTTAAGCGCTCTGAGAGCAGAGGCTAACATCTTCGCTCTCCTGAATAGGTGAGAGAAGAGTGGGGATAGGGAGAATATAGCATGAGTTTATTTGTTTCTTTTCAATTATTATTATTATTATTGAGGAGGGGGGGATGAGTGTTAGTGTGTGTGAGGGAATGGAAAAGTTAAAAAAAGGCCAGGATAGTGGCTGATCTCTTTTTTTTCTTTCATTTTAGGTTCTTCTAATTTCTTTTGGATTGTTTTTTTCTATTTGGTTACTTCTATGTTTTATGTTCTGTCTTCTTTATAATTATCTATGTCTTGGTTTCCAGTCATTCATGCTTTTGTGATAGTTTTTGCTTGTTCGGTTGTTTTGTTGTTGTTTTTTGTTTTAGGTGATTATTGGGTCTTCCTTTCGCCGTAGGCGGAGCCTGCTGCTGGGGAAGACTTGACGGTCGTCATTGACGTTTTCTATTTCTAGAATTCTTTTAGTCTCGGTTATCTATTTCAATTTTTTGCCAGATTTCTTTGACCCGTTTCTCAATAATTTTATTTATTGGGTCCAGCCCCACCGTATCTATTATTTCAAGGAGTCTTTTTCTTTCTCGGCGCCTTGTATTAATTATAAGGTAGGACGCTTTATTTTGAACTCTTTGGGGATCGGTGGATACACTAGGACCGACTCTACAAATGCTTTCTAGAGCGTCTTTTTCCTTTTCTGCTTCAGATGTTCCAGGCAGAATAACAATCTCAGGCCTGATTTAGCCCTGGCAATCCTCTCCTTTATGTGGACGCGGTATCCTCTTTCTCCAAACTGCAGGCCCAGATCTTTTCCTTGTATTATGTGCCATTGATGGTTATTCTGTCTTTTTTTACTCTCATTATTGGTACTATTTTAAATTTTTTCATGTTGGTTTTAATTTTCCATCTCCTTTCGAATTCATTTATATTTCGGATCTTTCCCTCTGTTGTTTTGGGTTGCCATCTGGAATTTGTGGCCCGAGTGGAGATCACCTGACTGATGTCGTCGGCGTATTGCACATTCATGCAGCCTGGTGTCAATAAAGGTGGCATATCCGCTGTGTACATCGAGTACAAAGTGGGGCTCAGGCACCCCCTTGTGGAACCCCAGTTTTCAGCTTGAATTTTGGTCCTTCGTGGTCTTCGATGTCAATGTACGCCTCTCTGTTTGTTACGTAGTCAGCCAGGATTCTCTCCATCCGGTTGCCGAGATCGAATTGGAGGAGTTTGTATTTTAACCCATCCACCCATACCTTGTTGAAGGCCTTCTCGACATCCCAGAGTACCACGTCCATATATCCTATTTCAGATTTTGCCTGTGCGATCTTTTTGGTTATGATCGCAAGCGCCATAGTTGCGTCTCTTCTCTTCCTGAAGTCATACTAGTGCTCGTTGTATTTCCATGAGTTTTCTAGGTGTTCCACCAGTCTCGTATTCAGTATTTTCTCGAATACGTTTCCCATAAAATTAAGCTGCGATATTGGTCTGTAATTTGAAACCGATGTCGATGTTTTTCCTGGTTTGTGAAGGAAAACCATCTTCGCTACTTTAAAGATTCGTGGGTAGGCACTAACATTCAGGAGGAATGTATTGAATAGATCTTTAATATATATTAGTATCTTTTCAGGCGCTTTTTCGTAGTTTTGTTTTGTGAGCCCGGTATTTCCGGGTGCTTTTTGTTTAAAGGTGGCGATTGTTCTTTTTACCTCCTCCAAAGTGATTAGAGTTTCTAATCCCACGGACTCGTCTGTACTCACATCGACTTTCCTAAGTGGCGTTATTCTCCCTATGTTTCTTCTTATGTTTTATATGACCATTTCTTCTGTTTCTCTGTCGAATCGCTCATTATCTTCTTCAATTGTATAAACTTTTTCCCAATGTCCTCTAAACTTCTCTTCTATTTCCGCTTTGCTTTTGAGGTATTCCTTTTGCTCGTTTTTTATTTTTATTGGCTCTCTTTGTTGCTTTCCTTTGATTATTTTTATCATTCTCCAGGCCCCCCTTGGGTTTTCCGTGACCTCTATTTTGTTCGTAAATTCTTTCCAGTTTTCTTCTTGTTGCTCTTCTATCAAAAAAAACATTTCCTCTTTCAGTTCTTTTAATTCCCCGCTTCTTTATCTGTTTGTACAGTAACTTCTTATTTCCGAGTATTTTTCTTGGACTTTTCTTGCTTTCTTCTTCATTTCTTTTGTCCACTTTGGATGTGGTAGAGTTCTGTGTTTGATTTTTGGTACATTTGCTTCGTCTGCTTTCTGTATATTTTCGATTAAGTTTCTGTTATTTTCTCTAGTTTATCTATGCTATCCCCGTTGAATTATGGCTGTTCATGGCTATTTAAAAAAGCTGTATATGTCTGCCAGTTGGTTTTCCTGTAAGCTTTTCGAAGCTTGATTGGGACTTGTATCGGGTTGGGATTTACAGTCACCAAAACTCCGATATAGTCGCTATATGGGATGGGTATCGTCATTTTTATGTTAGTTTTAATTGAAGCTCTTTTTGTGATATATGTTTGGAATTCCGGGCGTATTCTTTTTAATATATTTCTGTCCATTATTGTTTCTAGGTTCCGCCCTGCGTTGTTGTTTGTGCGGTAGCCTGATTCTGGGAGCCGGCGTTGAGGTCCCCCAGGAGAATTGATGGGTTATTTTTGTGTAGTAGCTCCATAACAGAGTGTATCGGTATATACGAGCAACGGGGTGGTTGGTAGCCTGCCAATATTGCGATCGGAGTGTACTCCATTTCGATAGTAGGCTTCGTCAACTTCCCGTTCTTACATGTATATTAAGTTTCTCTTTATTGCGATGGCCGTACCATTGTACCTTTCCCCGGTGGGATTCTTTTTTATTATATGATAGTTTGTGATTTTCATGGTTTCTTCATCTTTTATTCCATGCTCCGAAATTGTGATCACGTCAGGATCTAGTTTCCTAAAAATATTTCCATATTGTATGTTTTTGTTTTTCCAGCCGTTGGTGTTAATGTGAAGGATCTTTAGCTTTTTTATCGTGTTATCCATAATTTGTGATTTTTCCTTTTGTAACTACTTGCTTTTTATTTTAAGGTTTCTCCATTTTCCGTTTTTTATCCTTTTGAATGTGTCCTTTTTTATTATTTTCGTGTCCTGGGGGTAGATTCTAATTCGGTTCTCTTCAATCAGTTTCTGTATTGCTTTTTCGTCGTCATTGGTAACAAAGTTCCATTTACATGTTCCTCTTTCTATTCCTTTTTAATGTCTTCTAGTTTTGTTCCTTTTGGCAAGGGGTCTGCTTCGTGGACGAAGATCTTTAATTTGAAGTCTTTGGCTTCATAACGACAGCCTTCTTCATTTTCTGTTCCTGATTCTGACCTAGTTTCTGATTGGGTATCAGTTTCAGTGTGCACATTTTTAGTTTGACTTTTCTTCTTTTGGGTTTTTTTTCTTCTTTTTTTCCTTCTTGTACTTTCTCTAATTTATCAGTATCCTTGAATTATTTATTGGATTCATCAGTATCTTCTACTGCTTCTTCCTAAGCCAGTGTGGCCCCCACCTATAACATCTTTTACCAGCAGCGTTTTTCCAGCTGTTACGCCGTATATTAATGCTGAAGGAGGGTTGGGGGAACCACATTTTCCTGACTGTGTTCTTTTCTAAGAGTAGGTTCAGCGTCTCGGCGAATGTTTCTGGTTGTGCTATGTTATGCACGTGGGCAAACATTATACAAGCCAGTATGTCGAGGCCGGTTCATTCATTCACGTTAATGCTAATATTTTGCTATTGCGTTCCTCAAATTTCTTTTACTGTGGCTTTTTTGTATATTGGCGTATGTTTAGTTTGCTTTTTTTTCGTGTTTATACTTTTTCCACTTCTTCTTTTCTGTTTATCATGGCTTTTTGGGGAACACAGTTAATGGCCATAGTTCCATGCTGACCCTGGCAGTTGATAGATTTTTTTACTTGTTCATTGCACTCATGAAAAGTATGGCCATTTGTACTGCATTCTGAGCAGATCTTAATGTCTTTTGGGGAGCAGGTCCCTGTCACGTGATCTTTGATCACATAGCATTGGAAAAAGGTCTGTACATTTATAAATTTTTCTAGCTCGATGTTTTCAGGTGGTATCCGCATTCCGAATGCCATATTCCATTGTTCGTAGCCTTATTGGACATCTCCGATGATATACACACTACTTTGAAAACATGAGTATGGTGGCCGAATTTGCATATTTCTGAGATTTTGAGGTACTTCTTTTCCCTTTCTAATTCCTCTTTAAGTTCTTCTTTTGTGTGCGAGCCGACATAGAGGTCTACTTCGCGGCACACAAATGAACGACTCGCCATTAATTGTGGTGGCAGTTTTGGTGATAAGCCGATTTTGCTTAGAGCTTTCAGCCCATCCTTTCAACGTCCTCTTGTTTGTGGCAGAGTGTCAAGCACCAGTTTGATACTTCTATCAGCTTGGAGAGTTCGATTTTTAAATCAGTATATAAGGTCCTGAGAAATCCTCTTTCTGGTTTTGTTTTTCCTGCCTCGGTCCTTAGTGGCAGTCTTTTATACTCTAAGTTCATGTCTGTATTATGGGGAGCCATCCCCCAAATTATCCCGTAGATACGCCCTCGCTCAAGGGGCTAATATGAAGTTGTGATGAATGAATGAAAGGATGGACCAGGGTGGGCTCCTCTCGAGGGGTGAAAAGTGACGGACATTTTGTTGGCTAGCGTGGAATCAACCATCGCTAGCCGGGGGTGCCGCCGCCTCAAGCGAATTAAAAACCACGGTTGCTTCCTGCCGTATACTGAGACGGTTGTTTGTCCCTCAGTGGTCTTGGGTGCCTCACGTACAAGACACTCCCATAAGGATCAAACCGGTAGCCACCAAGGCAGATCAAGTAATCCATTTTGCTACCCAAATGTCGTACCAAAACTTGCTGACAAATCAGCCTTGGTAAACAAGCCACTATTGAAGATCCTACACATTCCAGCTTACCCCTCGCCATATAAACTTGTCGGTTGATGTAGAGTTTGCTAGATTTTAAGAGAGTATAAATACTGTGTTTTTAGTGGTGTTGATGCTAAATCTACGTTGAGTTTGTTTAAAGTTCATGTCTTGAAGTATAGTCCACATGAATTTACCCAATATTGTAGGCATTTGGAAATGTTTGGATATTATAGATGCTTTAAAGAAAAAACAAGAGTTGGATTAATTGTCAAGGTTTTAACTTAGTACAGTGCTACAACATATCTACAGTCGGAAAATTAAAGATATCATGCTAATTTAGAAGAAGGTCTTCTCAGACAGTATTATTTAAAGTTCAAAGCCATGTTCACTTAATAGTTTGGCATTGCAAGGTTACTAGACTTAATATTTTGAAACAGATGTTAAAATTGAGAAAGAGAAAATAAAATTTCATTACAGAGGAAGAATCGCATGACTTTCGGCGTATCATCGGCGACGGACAACAGGTGGAGATCTCAACGAACGGCACTTTGTCCATCTCAAAAGTCCAGAAGTCGGATGCGGCCACGTATCTATGCAAGGCTTCCAATGAGGTGGGGTCCCCCATCTCGAAGATTGCCACCGTCACGGTTAGTGGTAAGTGTTCTTAAGCTTCTAAGACAAAATTTGACAAACAGTTCCATGGCTAATCGTTGGATGGATTCAGTTCGTTTTTTTTCTACCCTATGAGAGCAGTCCTCTCTGGAGTACGGTTCACAATATTTTAGCGAATATATAAACACCATTGTTGTTTTGAGAACATATTACAGTTTATCTATCATAGTTTACATACAGCATAAAGGTGCTCGGGCTTATCTGAGCTGCATGAAACAAACTTTGATAGATACTTAATGCCATTCGGTTATAATTTCCCTTTATAACTCTATTTATTAAAAATCTTAACACATAAATTATTCCTTTTATACTTCTCTCAGTGTATATAGAGGAATTTGAAAGATAGGATTTTTCTTACTAATAAATAATTCTCGAACTCTTAAATTATATTAGCTAGACCAGAGATCATCTCAGCCGGAGGAAGAGTCAGTGGCCATTCTGGCCGCTCAGTGAGGCTCGAGTGTGAGGCAAAAGGCGATCCACCCATGGAGGTCAACTGGATACGAGATGGTCAAAAGATCAGGTCGGACTCGCAGAGGTAATGACCCTATCATTTTCTTAGTCTCCCATCCCGCAAAATATTGCGATGATTCATTACCTCCTTCCCATCACAGGATCGCTGTCAGGAAGCTTGATTTCAGCGGAGATTCCGTTCGCTCTGTCCTGAACCTCAATGAGATCCGCCAAATGGACGCAGGTCAGTACGTGTGCGAAGCCGTCAACGACTACGGACACCAGAGCAAATCCTATGATCTCATCATTTTAGGTCAGTCCTGATCAAGATCTTTCTTTAGAAATACAAAAGTTCTTGATAAAATTTCTCACTGCAATCTTTCTTTTTATGGTTATAAGGTCAACCACTATTTAAATTTCAGAGTTACCAGCGGCGCCTACCAACCTCAAGATAGATAAAGTGTTCAGTCGGTCCATTAGACTATCGTGGCTGGCTTCCCGCTCGGCGACAGTAACGATACAGTTAAAAAGTGAGCCAAGATACAACTCTATTTTTATCCTCTTTTTGCCATAGACAATGAACCATTACTCCCTTTAGATACGACAGATTAGGATGAGGCAATTCATATTAATCTTATATTGATCCTTATATCATTGATTAATTATGTGTTTTCGCAGAGGGTGAGGAAAGTTCCTGGTCTGAGAGCGGCAAGAATATCTCGGTCAGTCGAAGTGAATCTAATTTTGACCTCTCTGACCTCTCTCCTTTCACCAAGTATTACGTAAGGTTATTCGCTACAAATGAACTAGGAGCTTCTGCCCCCTCAGAAGTCATCAGTTTCGTCACACAGGAGGAAGGTGCGTGACTAGAATCACAGTGTGTCATGAATCTCGGCAGGGAGGAAAGAGCCGATTCAATATGGAAAGACAACTCAATTCTTCCAACATCTCTTTTGCAGCTCCATCGACGGCTCCCAGGAACATTCGGGTTAGCTCTGTGGAGCCCGGCACGTTACATATTTCGTGGAATCCTCATGTGGTGGGGAGCACCAACGGTCTTATTCGGGGCTATGTAATCGCCTTGCGAAAGCAGAATATCAGGGAAGATTTCGCTTTCATTACCAGGCCCGCATCTCCGCATGGTAAGACAGGTTTGATAATTAAACTTCTACATGATTCGGGACTGAGATGAGATAATAAACAAAATTTGTCTGGGCACCAGGATCGACGTCAATTTCTGAAGAATACGTCATCAGAGGCTTGGTTCCGAACACTCTTTATGAAGTGTCGATGAAGGTCTTCAACAGAATGGGTGAAGGACCTTTGTCTTCACCAAGAATCGTCCAAGCAACCATGTTCGAAGGTAAGTCGATTGCCTTTACACTGAACCTTAACACTACGCTGCTTTCATCACTCACTCATGCTTAGATCCCAAATCTTGGTAACTACTTGCCATTGCTTATGAACTATTATTTCAGGAGAAATTTACAGATGACCTATGAGCAAAGAAAGATGGAGTAAGCAAGATATAATAAAATTAAAGGCAAAAAAATAATAACATAAATTGCTTCAATTTATAATAATCCCTGTGCGTTCTCAAAATATATGGTTATAGTGAATTTTCACACTACTTACCGACAAGTCATCAACCTAATAGTTTCCTGTTTTTATCATTACGGTTTTTTCTCTTATATTATATTTCTCTGTTTTTTTCCTCAATTTCGCTATTATAATAAATAGGGATCTTATGTTGTCATGCTTCATTGATATAGGGTAGTCAAGTAGATATTGTGAGGAAAGCAGTTTTTCTACCCTTTACTACATACATTTTCCTCATAAATACTTCATTGACTTTGCCAACCTTTAATCATCTAGTCATGGAACAAGTTAAGCTACCGAGCTTTAGCGCTCCTATCACACCCCTAAGTCACGATGCTCCTAGCTTCTCCTCGAAGAATAGATATTTTTCCTCCTAAAAACGTTAGCTACACTCTCTCATACTTTGATCTTCAACACACGCATACTATAATAATAATTTTAATAACAAATTTAAATGGTAGTTGTCAAAGCCCCCAATATAATCTAACGACCCTGGTCGTTTTCATGCATGTTGAGGTCATCGAGTCCCTTATACGAATCAAAGGTAATTTATTCCTGACTTCACTCGTGGATAGGAGAAAAAGACATGCAGCTGTCATTTCTTGGCCAGTGAGTTTCGAAACCCCTTAATCTCACATTCCTCATCTTGACAGCTCCCGGATGCGGGGCCGGAGAGGTCTCGTGCAAAGGGGACAGTCTGGCTGGCATCCGGATCTGGTGGGAATCACCCCCAAAGAGTTGCGCGAACGCCCCCCTCACCGGGTACTCCATACTGGCCACCCCAGTTGGCCGAAAGGATAGCTTCGGTGAGGCCATGCTTGTTCGTGGAGACACGGTCTCTGCGTTCGTACCGATGTTCTTCTTAGCGACTTGTATTTTTATCCTGGGGGTTTATTTGTATGGTGGGAGTTCGTATGTGAAATTGCTATTTATTATTTAAGAGGTCGAGTTTGCATGCGATATCCTGGGTTGTTATTTATAGGTACCAGCTCATATATGAAGATTTTAGGGAAGGTTTTGTTTTGATGCAGGAGTCATGTGTAAAGATTCATTGGGTTCTCATTTTAAGGGTACGAATTCGTATGTAAAGGGTCCTTGGTTCTTATTTATGAGTGCGGAGTGGTTTTATCGAACGCAGCTAAAGATATATCATCAAGCCTGCTATGGGATTCCCTAAGGGGTTTAAGTTCATAAGAGGCGTTGTACCTATTTTATGGACATGCTTCTCTATTCAGAATTCAGGTGGTTTCCCATTGTTGTTCCCTTCAAATGTCACAAGTTTCAAGTATCTCTTAATCTTGACTTCATTTTTATCTCATATATCACCCTATCTCTTTTTTTATCAAAACCATCAGCTACTCAAACGCCTTACCTCTCTTTGAAGTCAGTTTGAGTTGTAATATTTTGTAATTTAACTCATTTGCAATCAGAATGTCTTCACAATCGAAAGCATATCTTCAAATTTAATTTCATTTAGAATGCTTTCGATTCTTCGCACTCGATATACAATATGCAAATGAAATAAATCTAGGTTGAATTATGTCAGACCTGAACTACTAGCACTTTGGACTTGGAATTAATGTTGTTTGATTATCTATACGATATAATTATAATCACTGGTTTACTCTTAATAGCCTCACACACTCAGGAGATCTTTACAACAAATCTAGAGAAAAATCTCGAGATGATGCCACCGTCGTCCAACATCAGCGTCGTTGTGAGGGCTTACAACAACTTCGGCTTCAGCCCACCTTCAAAAAACGTGTTTTGCTACAGTCTCGATGACGGTAAAAACATCTTTGTCAAAAGTTGAGATCTCTTACAAGAATGAAAACTTGTTGGAGAGTGGAACACCAACGGTGACTATCATTTTTATTCTCGAGTTAAAGCGCGATACCAATGAGGATTTGTAAAGAGATATCGTGAAGCTGGTGAAATTGGGGAAGCTGGAGAAAGTGCACATTTCTGGATGATATATAGTAGCAGATTTTCTTGTAGGCAATGGAATCGAGAGGGTGAACTTTAGACGTTGGGGCTAAAAAAACACACAATCTTCCATATGTCAGCCAAATCAAAATTACCCATGTTACATCCCTTCGAGGTCGATGACTAGAAACATACCTTTAGTGCCTTTAGAGAAAAAATAAAAACCTCATCAAAAACTAACATTTAAAGATGATACGAATAGCTACAACAGCATTTACACACACAGCTCCCCTGTAACGAGAATGTGTAAATAAGCACAAACTTCTAGGAATAACCTGGAGTATGATGTAACTGGATACCGAATCCTAGGAATAACTTGAAGGGTAATAGGTTTTCTTCCTCGTTTCGAATTGGAAATTTGCACGCTCCTATGTCTCTAATAAGGCCTAATTTTCCTATGTACCTATATTATGGGGGATTTATTACCCCGAAAAAAGCATTTGATATAATTGGAGCTGGTTTGTAGAGTGGTGGTGTCCTCTTGTATATAGGAAATTATTTAAACACAATACTCTCTGATATCTCTACTCTCTGTAATAGAAATAGCATTTTAATCTCTATAGATGCTGAAAGTAATAATGTTGCTGTAGTTAATATGAATGTAAAATCCCCCGAGACATGCGAAGAAAATGAAGACGAATTATTTGAGGTTCTATCGAATGTTGTTAAGCGCCGATTGTCAGCTCTAGATATGTCGCGATTTCAGCTTTGCAAATTTAAGATTTAATGATGAAAGGGGTGATAAAGAGTGAATGCGATTGTTTAACGTTTTAAGCATAAATTATCTCACCAAAATTACTAACGATTTAATGCGTGATGAGAGCAATTATTTTAATTATAACAAAAATATTTGGGGGAGAGCGTCTTCGTCGGCGAACCTATAAGCAAATGCGATCATAATCCTAGTCGACCTAACTTACAGCTGGCTAATTTTAAAATTCAATTATTTTATAACTTTCTTAGTAAAATAAATACTATTGAACTACAAAGAAGTAAGTTTTAAATATGAACAGTATTGCTGCGATGTAGAACAATTTTGAAAAAAAAAATTAGTTACGAAAACCAAACTGTTCCAAAAAAGAAAGAAGTGTCTTTACTCGTAATTAATACTGACAATGAATTACTAATACTGTAAAGTTTGGCATAATCGTAAGAAAGCGTTGTTATCTTTTGTTAAAAGCAAATAGCAACAAATAAAGGCAAAATTGTGTTCACTATCGGTGTCTAGTATTAAGCGAAGTAAAAAAAAAAATAATAAAGACTACGAAATTGGTCTTACACAAATGTGTAAAGAAAAATTCAAACAGTTATATGTGTGTGTATTTTTGTAATAGAAAACTACTTTAAGATTCTATAAGGCTTATTAAAAATGATGGGGAAAAGCTGGTCAGAAGTTAAGAGGTCTTGCACAAATCATAGATCAGAATTTTTTTGAAGAGCATTTACACTGAATCGCATAAATCACATTTTTTTATTCCCCCGATGTAATTGATTTCCATGAAAAAAAAACAACATAGGTTCTTATCAATCTTAAGTACTTGCAGATCGAATTTTCCAATCAAATAGAAAATTGTAAATTTCATAATCTTCGGATCCAGATAAAATTTATCGAAGGCATATTAAAGATTTAAAAAACGATAACAAAACGCCAGTCACAATTTTTTTGTTTACAAACATTAAAAGACGTTATTGTTCTTGAAAACTTTAAGTTAGCCAATTCTGCCCAATTTTTATTAAGAAGAGTGAACGCACAACTTATGATCCTATTAGCATAATGTTGTTTGTGGGTAAACCTTTTGAGTCAATTTAATTAAAGATAGCCAACACGAATTCACAAGATGTCGTTCATTTTCAACAAATTTTATTTTTCTTCAAGAGATAACCTATTATGCTGAAACGAGAATTGGCTTACAAACCGAAAACAATAAGTGCTGATAAACAGAGAATCGTTGGACTGGCCAAATTTCACTAGCCAAAATTTGGTGGATGAGGTGATGAAATTTTTAACCCTCCCCCGTAGTATTTTTTATCTTCGTAAACAACTTAGATTCCAAACAATTAAGCAAAATTGTCAAGTTCGCGGTCAATGCTAGGTCATATAACAAAACACGATTCAGATCGAGAGGAAATACAACAAGAGCTAAACGAGGTAGTTAATTGGCTTGTTATATGTATGGTAGGTAGATTTTAACCTAAAAGAGTGTAAAGTAAGAAACATCTCTCGAAATGGAATCATTTATTATTATTATCCGTTGGGCGACCATCGATAATAAAACGTGTCAGAGGAATATAATCTCAATATATTAATTTAGAGCGACTTAATATTTTTGAAACACTGCGTCCCAAATAGCGAAAGAAGCAAATATCACACTCGGGTTTCTTGCAAGAAATTTTGAATATATGGATAAAGAAATAGTAGGTCTATTGTTTAAATTAATCGTGTGTCCTCAGCTGGAATATGCAGGTCGCCTCTGGTTTCCTTACCTGCAAAAGATAGCATCACATTAAAGAAAGCACAACGAAAGGTGACAAAGCTAATTTTGGAGTTGCCTAACAAATCTTATGAAGATAGACTTGAATTGAAATTGCTCTTGCTTGAAGATAGACGCCTTTCCTTTCAAAATTTTGGAAGGTTACGATATGATAAACTTTGACTCACTTTTTAAATGCACTTTCACATATAAATAAAATCATTTCAATTTGGACCTCGCGTTCATCTCAGGTAGAGCGTCAAACAACATGTCTAAAAATAAACTCGAAAAACACCTTTTAAATTGTTAGAACACCCATATTTAAGTACACGTAATAAAAAGCATAGTATTATCGTGCTACTTGATCTTTAATCTAAATGAAATCCAAACACCTCCTTGCCTTATTTTGCCTTACTTTTCCCACTTTCCTTACGACTGGCCAGGGAAAGGATCTAAGGTTCATTGCTTAGTAGTAGCTGCGCCATCCGTCCCTTGCACCGAGGACGAGATCTCCTACCCGGATAATGAAATGCAAATTAAGTTCAGATTTTCAATCGCTGGCAAGCCTAAGGCACCAGAGTCCAGTGCCGGTGAGGGTGGGGGGTTTGTATTGTGTTTATACACCAACCTGAGATATATTTCGTGGTTCCACGGCAAGAAAATGTGGATAGGAGTACCTCACGCCCCCATGGAAGCACTAGTACTCCACTAATAGGAATAGAAAAGGTTCTGCACTAAAGAAGGGAAGGGAAATTATAGCAATGTTGCGAGTATCTATCTGCAGTATGATGTGTGTAAAGCTACGTGCCCCCGAGGGAGCAAGTATCAACGTAGTGGCCAGCTGGAGAGGAAGCTAAAATTTTGCGTCCGCGCTTGCTAGGATGAAACCCTCGCCGGGAAACCGAAGGGTGTTTACGAGTCTCGATTCTATAATTCTATTAAGATTTATTTACGATAAAAAAAGGCTATTCAGACCCACACTGCGCCAAAAACTAGGTTAAAAACTAAGAGTTCATTACTCGTCTTTACGAATAACTTCATCTTTGAAATTGACCATTGTGTGGGAAAGAGTGTATACGTCAGAAACCGAAAACAACAACCCTTGCCCTGCAGTGGCCCAGGAGATTGTTATAAGGAGTCTCCTGAAAAAAGAGAATAACTGAGGCAGTCAGAAACTAGAGACAACAATCACATGCTGTGTAATGGCCCTAAAGATGGGTATGATCAGTTTCCTGAAAAATAGTGAATAACGGGCCCACTAGGTCAAATCAACGGGTTAAACGGAAAACTTTCCACATTTAATATAGGACAACATTAGGATCAATTTAAGATCAGGCACCTAAACTCACTCAATTCAAGAATAAGCACCTGCATTTCGTTCAATTCAAGATAAAGCACCTGTGTTTCGTTCAATTCAAGATAAAGCACCTATGTTTCGATCAATTTAACATTATGCACCTCAGGTGCCTAATCTTAAATTGATCCCAATATTATATTGGAATTTGAGGCTTCACTTTCGCTTTGGAATTTCCGGAAAGTAGAATCAAAATTTCTCACCTTTGGATCCCATTAAATGGATGGCTCTCTCATGCCTTTTCGCCACTCCATCGTCTTAAATATTGGTCCTGCTCCACAATTCAAATGTGGTTGCTGATTTTCAGGAGAGAAACTCGAACTGAGTATTAAAGGAGGAAGTGGAGAAGAGAGGCCAAGGGATAGGTGCGGAAAACCAAAGACGTCGCGGAGATTAAATTTGAAATAAAAATGTGGGCAAAATCAGAAAAAGAAAAAGTGAATGTTGGAAAAGCTATTAAATTAAATATTGAGAATAAAAATAATAAATTTTTAAATAACTAAGCTCAAGATTGGAACGTTGTGTATTTACTCTTAAACATATTTAATAGTTTAAGTTTAATGCGGTAATCAAAATTCTAGGTTACTTTACCTTCACGTTCCGAGCTACACTCATTGAACAGGGGGGGCGGAGTCTCCTTTACAATAAAATCATCAAATTTGGGATAAAATTAGCACGAACCACAAAAAGAAAACAAATTAAGTGCATTAAACGCCGCGACTCAAGTGGCGACTGCTTAAATTGAAGGCAGTGGAAGAGTGGAATTAAGATTAACGATTGAGCCTCAAATTGGACGAGAATCAATAAGTTACAACAGCCTTGGCCACAAACTAAGTGGAGCGAGTGACAAATGACCTGGTCGAACCAGCAACAAGATTGATTGATATATTGATTGGTTTGTTCAATTTTAGTGAATATCAATCACAAGGGTTATTGAGCCCAGCAACAGGAATAAAAAATGCCCCTTCTCCACACTGGAAAGAATGAAGCTGATGACGAAACTTTGAATATAAATTTAAAGACAAATTTCGCCTAGTACAAGTTGCTTATCCGTCCGCATCTGGAGTATGCGATTCAGTAATGGTCCCCTTTTCTTGTAAAGAATATAGAGAGATTTTAGAGAGTAAAGTATAGGGCGAGTAAGATGATTCCAGAACTCTGCCATACATCATACAAATATAGATTCAAAGACAGAGGTTTGATCTCTCTAAAAACGCGTAAATTGCGCTGTGAACTGGTCTTGGTTTTTAAGACTGTAAAAAGTTTTGATAACATTACCCACGACCACATTTATAAATAGAATAACGAAAGTGATATAATAAATAGTGCGTTTAAGTTATTTCATCCTAGTCTCAATAGATAAATAGCAAGAAATTTCTTTTCTTTTAAATGATAACCGCTTGAAATAGCTTGCCTGCTACAGTAGTATTTAGCACTTGTGTAAACATGCTCAAAAATAGACTTGACACTTACTTTGCAAATAATAATGTTACATAAAATAAAATTGCGCATATCCGTGGGGATCTTGGTGTTGGCCATGGTGACAATATAACCTTCTGGCTTATGGGCTAGTCACGTGTGAACTCGAGGGTCTTTGCCGGTTTGTTATACTGTACTGTAACTACATTATCTTCAGCACCCTAAACTGAATTAAGAGATGAGCTAGATAATATTGGGATCAGAAAATAATTAAGGAAATAAGATTAATAAATATTATATTATTGAGAAGATATATCCATTTATTAACATTCAAACAGAACAACTTTTAAGGTATTTAATTATATGTGAAGTAGGAATCAAATTAAAATAAATAACTACTGTATGAAATATAAATATTTCCGACACTTCTTCCTCCCAGCAATTATAACTTAACTTCAATTTGACTCCTTGTCATTTTTTATATCTTTTTTTCCCTTTTGCTCCTGGAAATAAAATATATAATTTCCTTGTTCCAGTACCCTGAGTTCATTCATTCTAAGTATCAAACAGCATCTTTACCATACTGTTAACTCCAAATATATAGTTGATAGAAGTTTCAGTTAAAGCAATGTACTTTTTATTCTGGTGACTATTATCCCTGTTGACTCTGTTTCTGAGTCATTTGCTTGAGCATTCCTTTCCTTCGTTTCCCTTTTATTGCTGGGTACCTATTTATGATGGACAGTCTCCAGTGTTCCTTAACAAAAATATTTTTTTCAGTTCCCTCGTCTCCTGAGCGGCTTAAGGTAGCGCCAGCGGAAACTAGTTCCTTTGTAGCTGCCTGGTTACCTCCGTCGAGCGAAAAGGGAGTTATCCTACGATACACTCTTTACTACGAATATGGCAACAAGGTGAGACCACACTGGATGCCCATTTAGTTTTCACATTGTGGGTTTAACAAACTTGTTTTTATAAGTAATATTCGCAGTTCCAATTGTGAAATTTTAAGTTATATTTTAATATCGACTTAGACCGTAAATAAAGAAGTGTCCAATAGCAGCTTTTCACAGATCCCTTTCGGAGTAAAGGCTATGTGGTGTTGTTGGCGTTGGTTTGTGTACAGTGTAGTCTTATGTTATGTATTTAAATGTATGGAGTGGGGAGTTGTATTCTGGAGAGACATCCCCGAACGTCACATAAAGCCCGTTCTGATAGCTCAGAAAAGCTAAGAGATGTCTACACCGCAGCCTGGCCAGTTGATATTTTAAGTTCAATTCACTTCTCAATGAAATTAGTGGTCAGAATGCTTTAAACGGATATGAATAAGCATTTAACGTCCTTTTCAACTTAATTTTTCCTTGATAAAAAGAGCATTTTTGACCTTGCTGTCCATACTTGAATTTATCGCGTGGCAATTTATCTTCGCAGGTGAGCCACGTTCTTGTGCCAAATAACGACGTGGATTCTTCGTGGAAGAAGTTGTCCGGATTTGAGCTACGCGAAAGAATAGAAGTGAGTCCTTTGGGGTTAATATCGAATTCAACTTGATTTACTGCCATCATTCGATAAAAATGTCTGTTATAAATAATTATTTAGCATTTCATAGGTAATTTGTTTGACTGAAAAATAAAAGGAAGGTAAAAAGGATTAATGTCATTTATCTGATAACCACAATGACACTTTTAAAGGTGTGGGTAACAGCCTCGACGTCAGCCGGAGAAGGACCTCCGTCCTCAAAGGTATCTGTTGCTCTGAGGGCATCGAATTCGTATGGTCCTTTCGTCCTATCCTCCAAGTCGGTGTGGAAAGTGTCCGAGAACTCGGCAGTGACTCTTCGCTGCAGAGGAATCGGGAATCCTCTACCCCTGATTACCTGGCGCAAGGATGGAAGAACTCTGTCCGACGATCGCAGGCACCAGACCCTTCCCGGGGGAGACCTCCATCTGATTCGTGAGTTTGGGAGTTTAAAGTCCTCTTGTTAAGTGATCAACGTGAGACACTATTAAAAAGATCGCAAGTATAACTTCGTGTTTCGTTGCAGCTCAGTCATCAGCTCAGTACAGCTGTCACGGTTCGAGTCCCACTGGAGAAGACAGCATGACCCACAGCGTTGTGGTTCTCTCGCCTCCATCAAGGCCGATTTTGAGAGTCAACGAGGCTTACCAGAAATCGCTCAACATGTCGATCGTTTGTCACGAAGACGGAGGAAGTCCTATTTTAGGTTAGTAGACGATCTCGTTTTCACTCACTGGTACAAGGTATTGGAAAAATTGCTAGATTCTGGCTAATGGAGCTAAATATTGATGATTTTAGGTTACAAGCTTTACCAAAGGTTCAAAGGTAGTGAATGGCGAGAAATTTCTGTTGCAATAACGTCTTCTAACACCGCAACGAGCATACTTCTGAGACATCTTCCTTGTGGTTCTGACATCCACTTTTACGCAATTGCGTGGAATTCAGAAGGCCAGTCTTCCTCTAGTAAGGTTCTTGTAACCTCAACCAAGGGCTCTATTCCTCCAAGACCTCAGCCCTCGACGTTGGTTGAGGTGAATTCGACATGCGTCACCCTGCGTCTGTACGCTTGGCCTGAAAATGACTGCACAGTCCAGCACTGGAAGGTAACTTAAAAGATCTGTCTCCAGTAACAAATTCCCCTAGTCTTCAGTGAGACTTCTATCATTTTCATCTTGGAACAAAACTGTCTCCCTTTACTTACCTTTTAATGAAGGCATATTCTTCCTTAGGTGGAAGGAAAACACGAAAATGCAAACGAGTGGAAGACAATCTTCTCTAAAGTGGGCAAAGAATCTAGGGATATTGGATTCTGCGATCTACAAAGAACCGAAGCTTACCTCCTCAGAATTATCGCCTACTCCGAAGCAGGACCCACCAAAGTAACATATAAAGTATCCCTGCAAGATACATACTCGGGTATGATGATTACTTTAACAAGTATTTTCCTATTTCTTCGTTAAATAGAATAATGCTAAGGTTACAAATGGCTTTCATTAATGGAAAGGAGTCTAACAATAGTTTGAGTTCATCATCATCTACATCTTAATTTATTACTTTCCCTAATGTGAAGCTTATAGGGATTTCATAATTTTTAACTTTGAAGTCCTTGGTGGTGAACCAAGAGGATTGCTTCTACATTTTATTCCATCAAATATAATTTGATAATTTGACACCAAATCTATGAGGGAAAAACATTTAGGCTGTCAAAGTAAAAATAGAGGTAAGGTTAGTACTGAAATTTCGTTGTCAATGACATAGGAGCTTAGATAGATAAACCTAGAAGGAAAAAATTAGTCTTAGATAAAAATTAAAACTAAAAAATAATTTAGTCTTTCCTCCCGTTTGGGTGGAATCCCACCTGGCATGTATTACTGGCAAATATCGCCAATACCCTCAAATTGAGAATTTGCTTCAGAACTTATTTCTGTATTTAAACATGGAATGGATAATTTTTCTTTTGCACTATGAATAAATCAATAATGAACTAATTTTATGTGCATCAACGAGTTTTATAATATATGTTAGGTGTAGGTCCACACAAAAGGAGTGAAAGATGAAGGAGATATGAAGCTTTTCTGATTCTTTTTCGATCAAGGTTGGGCAACATCTGAACATATTCAGGAAATTATGCTGGGTTCTGAAAAGTTCATGAGTTCCTGGTTCGATCCGCACATCGTTGCAGGCATAGTGAGTGCCCTCCTTCTTTCGGCCGCTGCAGTCATCTGCAGTTGTGTCATCTTCAAGAAGAGGTACTTCGAAAGGTAAAGTTATCTTGAGATTTTAAAAGGCAAGTGATTTGGAGGGAAATGGTGTCAAATGAATTAGAAATAAATCAAATTATTATCAACAAAATTGATGAAAAAATACAAGTGTTTCATGTTAGTCCTCTTTGAGGAGTTAGAATTCGGAAAGGAAATGAGTTTGTACACAAAAAGAGCGTAAAAGTAGGGATTAGGGAGAAGCAAAAAATTATTTCTGGACAGCTCGTTATGATCAAGAATTTTCGAGTGTTGTTTAATTGACCTTTCATGAACGCTTAGGAAATGGATTGTCGTTTAAAGAGTATAATGAGAAATTTATTTCGTATGTATTCACAAGTACGACCGCTAAAAATCAGGTAGCTACATAGATCACAAGTACAACATTAAATAATTTTTAGTTAACTATGAATGAGGAATTAAGGAGGTTCAATAGAAAAATTGCGTTCAATGGTAAAAAAAATCAAAAGAAAATAAGACGAAGGAAATTATCTATTCTGGAAAGATCGAGAATAACACTTTTCTCACAACTTACAAACCACACTACAATTTAATTCCAGCCTTCTTTTCAAAAGAACTCTATCAACACAAGACACTCCGGGCACTTGACCACAAAATAGTTTTACTTCACAAGCAGTATTTCCGCGATTACGTTATGATGACCATTAAATTTCCACAAGCAGTCGCAAAGAGCGTGCTGATAAGAGACCTTGTAATACACATTAATCAGAAACTGGTCTATAATATTCCCTGTTCTGGCTTTAATTTAAGACATTTTTTTCTCCCAGAGATCGACTTTCGATCCCCCTCAAGGAGAAAGATTCAATCCGATTGGCTCACCATGGCAACGAGATTGCGGATTATCACGTTTACTCACCCTTGCACGCGCAGAAAACTAAGGCTATCATGTCCCCATCGGGAATCAAGCGAAAGAGGTCGAGGCCCACTCTTGTGTCTTATAGAGGACCAGATGAGGGAGTGCTCACCACAGAAGACCTTTATCCATATGCAACATTCAGGTAGTTCCGCAATGTCATCACGATATCTGCTCGGTATTAATTTTTATTAATAAGTGAAGGAATAAAGCGTAACTAACGATGAAATTTCAAAATTATTGAAAAAAGATAATACTGGAAAATGAGCTTAATGAACGAAATTTACAAATAATAGTCAAGGGAGTGGGTTGGGCTATCTTAGAGGGACATTTTAAGCTCACTGGACAAAAGATTAGTCACCTTGGACGGAAGCGTAACTTAAAGTTTGTAATACCTCCAAGAACCTGTATAACAGCTGTAAATCAATGTGAAATGGAATTAATGAGGTTCTGTATGTAGGAGACAACAATGTTCAACCACTCTTGCATCAAAGAATTGTGCAAATAAGTCAAGTTACGTGGATGCCGACATTGACGTTTGAACGTTGTTCGAGGTTGTTCCATAGATTTTCGCTAGGGTTTAGATTTGGTGATTATGCGGCCTGATCCAGACAGATGTGGGATTGATTCCAAATATTCATCATGCCACTCAGTCACCATTCTAGCCCGGTGAAAGTGGGAGTTGCCATCATAGAACACACGGATATAGGCATACTTCTCCAAATCTTTTTTCATCATATCCAAAGGGTTTATTTCCACATAATTAAAATACTCCGGGTACATCACAGAGCCTCCTCCAGTTTGAACCGCACCCTGAACTGTCTTCCTTGAAAGCTTCTTGAAGTCTTGAATGAACACGACGGTGAACATCATTCACATTCAGGCAGAAATGTGATTCGTCTGACCAGAAAACGCTTTTCCAGTCATCTATAGTCCACTCTTTGCGAACAGAAGTGAACAAAAGCCTTTTTCATTACTGTGGAGTACCTTTTCACTAATGGGTGCTAGAAGACTGGCGTTAACGCCTTGAGGAATTTCCTGCACGGAGCGAAGCGATTTATAGACTCAAGCGGTGAAACACTTCAGCAGTCCTGGTCTGTTATTATCGCATTTTGCCCACAATAATGCTAGCGTAAATTCGTGGAGACCTGTAGTTTTGTCATTGTAGGTAAACTCGTATTATCGTACTCGTAGATACACCTTCAAATTCTGCTATATCCTTTACAGGGTGGTACTTGGCGAGCCCAAATGCAATCACTCCTTTTCCCTACTCAGTATCATCTTCTTTGCGCCCCATTTTACACTTAGCTTAGGTAATAGATGTCCCTTTATTACGACGATGAGGCATCTTCATGCCCTTAGAAGGGGTTCAAGTGAGTCTAGTTCTGGTGGGTGCGAATATGGGCGTGCAGCCATAGTCGTAATCTACAGATGCGATTGCATATGTCACAACGGGAGTGGTCGGGGTGCAAAAGGGCCAGAGGTTCTAGGAATAGTAAGTAGGCCCACGGCGATGAGGTTGCGGGAAAGATCTAAACGGCCTCCTCTACCGACGTAAACTCCTAACTGAGATAGAGAACTCAGTCATTTCCTGAAATGAGGACCCACACGCCCGCGCGGGGCACTTCCAGGGTGGGCTCTCGGGCGGCAACGGCTCAGAAAATGATATTTGAATGGGAAAGTGTTTGCTACCATTGAAGTTATCAACCACCATTCACACAGAATCAGGCTGTGCATCGGAAGAGCAGAAAGATAGATCGAGGCAGGAAAATGAAGCGGTTCTCGGGCCGTGATGCGTAAACTCATCCACATTTCGGACACCCACCTCCAACTTGTAGATCAGGTCGGCAAGGTTTTGACCACTGGGATTAATAGAGTAGTCTCCCCAGAGCGGGTATCTACCGTTCAAATCTCCGAGCAAGAGGAAGGGCCTCGTCAACCGTGCCACGACGCAGCGGAAGCCATGAGCGTAAAAGTCGGCTGACAGTGGAATGTACGCAGAAATAACAGTATACCTCATATCCAGGTGCGGCTTCACAGCTACTGCCTGAAAGGAGGTATCTAAAGCAAAGAGAAAAACGGAGACATCATGCTGGGTGTAAATTGCGCATTCTCCTGCCCGGCCCCCACCCCGTGGTGGTGAAGTCATAAAACCCTTATACCCCGGGAGGGTGGGCAAGAGGCACGCACATAGCATGGTCTCCTGCAATGAGATGGCTAATGTGGAACGGGAGGAGACGAGCCTCCGTAGCTCCGCTCAGTTGGCCTGGAGGCCACGGGAATTCCATTGGAGGAATATGCCCTCCAGGCCTAATAGGAGGAGATGCGGGTGCCCTTTTCAAAGAGAATACCCTCACGGGAATGGGTCTACGCTTCATGGAGGCAGAACCCCGGGCGCTGTTGGGTGGCGGACAATACGCTGAAGGCGCGGTCGCCTTCAAGAGCTTATCAGGGAAGGTTGGGTTCGCCATGCGACTCTTTTCCTTCCCCCGCCTCAAAACCTTAGGCAGACGGAGCGGCTTCGAGGGTTGGGGTCTCTCTGTTGTAGGATCCACCGTTTCTGGGCCACCCAGCCCATCACTGGGTGTGGGCGAAAGATCCAAAGCTCCTTTGGTGGTGTCCTCCTTTCGGTGGGCAGCTTTAAGAAGCCCGGAATATGGCCACACGACCAATTTCAGTGGTGCTGCTTCCTGTGAATTTCACGACTCTGTGGACGTCCAAAGCAGAACCAGGTGCGCCAAGACCAAGTCCTTAACCTCACGAAATGAGAGAGGATTCTCAGCCTGAATGGCCAGGATTTCCTTCTCAAGGAGATATGCACCACATTGCTACGAAGAAGCGGGGTGCGGCTCTCTGCAATTGACACAACGACAGACACGATTTGAACTTAACGTTTGCGGCCTTGGAGCAACTTACAAAGACTTCGGGTAAGGAGATGCCATCTATGGGGTAGTCCACGTGTGTCTCGCATAAACTACACCTTCTACAAAGTTCCTGGTAGAATGCGGCGTCACACTCACCGGCGTGCCATGAAGTGTCCCAAGGGCACTAATCATGGCCTCTTCGGAGGGATTCGACGCATTCACCACAAAACTATCGTTCGAGAAACGAGACACCTTCGGCTCTCTACAAATCACACTAACTAAAGCTCTTCTCTGATGGATCATGTTGCCCTTGGGTAACATGCTGTTATCATTGGAGCGAATAACGAGAAAGCGTTTGAAGCCAGCTTGCTTGAAAACGCCAGGGAGATCTGAATGAAGGACCTCGACGTAATTGAGGCTCCATCCACTCTGTGCCCTTTGGTTGTTAGGCTGGAGCTCCATAACCCGGGGGAGCAATGGGGACGGACGTGCCAATCTTGGCTTGGTTCCTTACGGAAACGGCAGCAGACCAGCCCAAACCGCGGCTCCCGCGGAAGGGGAGGAGCTCCGAGTCTTTTTAGTATTCTTTCGGTTACTTTTCTTTTTTAGGAGAGGACGGCAGGGAATTAACCCGCTTTTACCTTCCGCCGGCCGGAGCCCCTATGTCAGATGGACCGGCATCAGCAATAGAAAGAGAAGGTCTTGGATGTTCCAGGGGCACCATAAGCCTGGGGAGGAGATTACTCCTGTCCTTGTAAGGCCTCGGGAGCCCGAGCCGTCTGAGGATGACCCTGCACATGGGTGGACTCGGATTCAGTGCTTAGCACCGAGCCCATGTTCGACCCTGTGAAAGGTCCTACATTATTGGGCTAAGTAACCTCAGGAACCATTCTGTCTCAATGGGGGGCTCTATGTGTACATCTTTCCCCCTAAACACACACACCCAAGACATCAATGATCCTATTCGATGAACCATTTTCTTGTCTCGGTAGAAGGGGGCAGATATACTGACCCCCGGCAAGTTACTCGCGCACACACGCAGGACATTAAGAGGTAGGGGCCGACGGGCTCTGCCATCCCTTGCTTCTCTAGTAGTATTTATCCAGTCAATGACATCCACATAACAGTGGGTTGGGACTTGGTGAGAGACCAGAGCTTGTCCACACCTCGGTGGATCAAAGTCCAGCACCTCTGGGACCTCCTGCTGCTTCAAAATCCTCTGTTGGTTTGGCCTGGGGCCGTAAAACTACCAGTTACTGTGCATGGCCGCGAAGAGGCAGAGCAGATGTCTTGACGATGCTGAGACTATGTACTGACAGGGGAGACATACGCACTCGCCTCCTCGGTTCACAAAGGGCTAGTCAATGGTTGCACATGGCTAACCAGCGGTGGCAGCTGAAAGCGAGAGAGCATGCAAAACTGGCAGCATACACTACTTAAAGTTACCATACTAAACACATCACATCGCCCTGTGCGTACACACACTGCGTACGAAAAAGGCACTGTACTGTACCACATTTGCTAAATTTATGAATTCCACCAGAGACTTACCTGGTAGTACCCCCCGATTCGCCTCGTTCAATACTAACCACCTGCTCCTGTATTTTAACTATTTTAAACACTTCACGTTATTAATATTTTGTTAGGTAAGGTTATTTTTAATTCATTTGTTTATTTATAACTAAGAAGAACAAAACAAAATCATATCCGGGGGAAAGTTTCCGAGGATATTTTCGTAAAGATAATAAAGTTAGAGAAAGTTGGACTATGTTGAAGTTATAAATCTTGAGTAGCCCGAAGTATATTTCTTGTTGCACTTAGGATTGAGATGTTGCTTGATTCTCTAGATTGAGGCTACACTATTGTTACCTCATGAGGAAAGTACAATTTCAACATCTTTTCAGCCGTCAATACAGGGCCAGAGGACCCCATCATCCACCTCCATGAACAAGTTCGAACAAGGAACACATGAACTTATTAGTACAAACTTAAACGTTCTTTGAGTAATTTTTAATAGTATTGTACTCTTTCCCTAATGAAGATAATATTCTCTTAAATATCTTCCTTTCATTAATTACTCTATATCTCCCTCTTCACTTGTATGCATCCGCCTTCACATCCAAACTGCCCCTGACCTAACTTCCACCCCTACGTGTTTCACTACAGTGCTGGGAGTGTGGACGAGACCCTGGAGTACGGAATCTCGCTTCACGCTCACTCGCCCTCGTCACGGGAATGCTTCGAGGGCGTGGAAATGGTGTGTGACGATGTATATGGCAGTCGGAAAGAGAGAAGTCGATCCCACTACAAAGAGTCAGGTATGAGGTAGTTTTCTTGATCCTAAATTCGTATCGTAGTAAGAACCTATGTTCAATTATTTTTGTTTTTATTTCTTAGAAGAGTTACTTATTATTTGTTCTCCCTTAGTGGACTTGGAAGTCTGTTTTTCACTTCAGTATTTTCCCATTTAAATATTATATTCGCTAAGCAAGATGCATTTGCTTGGTTATTTAGTACTTCTTGGTCTCCGCTGTCTGCTTCAGTGTGTTAATTCCCTCTCTTATTCATTTGAGTCGCGCCTCACCCATTTCGACACCAGGAACTAAGCACGTCTTCGTCTTCAGTTAGATGCCAGGTTATTACGTCACTGGGATAATATCAAGGACGACTGAGTCTTTTCATTACTAAATAAAAATCAATTAATTACAGGGTGCGGAAGGTATTCATTCGTATAATGACTGTCTCAGGAATTTTTTTTATACATATATTCGTCAAATATCTGGTGTAGTTTTTACTCGATGAACCCTCCTGTGGCCTCTATGGCAGCCTCCTGAAGACCTCGGAACCGGCCACAGACTTTCGTCACCATCTTCCGTTTTAGTTCCCTCAAGCCGTGGTAAATCTGGTCCTCGGCTTGTCCTGCATGTTACGGCTGTATTTGTTGGACTCTCGTTCCACCGTGCCCCACACAAAGAAATCGCAGGGATTGGAGTCAGGGTATTTGGGAAGCCAAATGCTGTGTGATCAAAGAAATTCTCCGAGAGCCAATCCATGGAGTCGCGACTGAGGTGGCGGGGCACAGAGTCTTGAGGACACAAGTAAGGCCTCCCTGCTGTTATCCGTTTGAGTCACCCCTTCATCACTTCGCTTAGAAACCGGATGTATTAGTCAGTGTTGAGCCTGATGCCCACCGGGAAGAAGTGAAATGGCATGATGTAACGTTCCCTGCTGACGACACCGAAGACCATGATTGTCGCTTAAAATTTCATCTCCATTACTTTAGGGATGATCCTGGGAGCGACCGCGAGCCAACTGTTGTTCTTGGAGTTGATCTTCTTGTCTTGGAAGAAATCTTTCTTATTGGAGAAGATTCACAGCATGCGTGGCTTTAACCGGTGTTTATATCAGCTTCTTGGAGTGGTGAGGCGATTTTACTACACTGATTTGGAAATATTGTCCCTTCCTTATCTTGTATAAAGAGTAGAAAATGACTATGCATCAACAGCTTGATGAGCTTTTCATAGACACCTATTTCGTTTGGAATGGGACGCGTCGACATTTGGGGAACATTGCTGATGATCTGGATTTCAGCGACGAATTTTGGCAGTCTGAAGGAGTCAGATCGTCAAGCATGGGGTTTCCTCTCTTCTGTTGCCTCGTAGTCGGAACTTGACTTGTCTTGCCCCTTTGTAACCTTTGACGCCATCCTTCTGCTGACGTTGACGAACTCTTAAATCTCATTGTTTGTCCTTTCAGCGCAGATTTCAAGGAGAACTCTATTCCTCTTCCAAAAATTAACGGGATCAAAGTTTTCCAGTGGATTATTGAAAATAAAGCGAAAAATTATTTAAGGAGAAAAAGATCGACAAAGATACAATCTTAAAAGTTTTTAAAGACTTTATAGAACCTATAACCATTTAAATTCCCTTGCAGATGAAGGAAAATAATTTAGGTTTATAATTTAAGTTAATCCTATGCTTCTTGGGTGTGATTCATTCAGTCGCGACTCATTCATTTTACCTTTTTCCCCAACACCCAAATTTCAACTCCCCTCCACTACAATCATAAGAGAATCAAGAGAAATCGGATATTAGGATCGTTAAATGTGCAGAATGAGTAATTTTCAATTGAATTGTGTACTTTATTTGAAAGAATCCCCCCTAGAAGTACATAAAGCCCTAAATTTCAGGGCGAAAATTAATTGTGTTAAAGAATGAATGCATAGCCGACAGCACACCGAGAATTCTCAGGTTATGTTTTGAGAGATTTTTTGTTCTTATTCAGCCACTTTTCCGATCGAAGTAATCAGAAAAAATTCCTACAACACGACTAGATAATACTTTGCACGGTGTCGGTCATACGTGATCAGTCTATATCTGTCCTTGCTAGTTTTTTTTGTTTATGCTCGTGAAACTTGGAATTAAACAGCAGGACAGAAGGAACTATTTAAATATAATATATAAAAACTAATCACCCTTCAATTAACGTCCTAACCTTTGAAAATAACTACCTTTTCCTATCATCTTAACTTGCCGATGAACTCCTAACATTAAAGAATGACATGCCCCGACAAAGCAAGGCTAAAAACGCCACAAAACCATATATTGGCACATAAAAATGTGTAAAGAGTCTGTAAGATAAGTATAAAAACTGAAAAAAACAATCAGAAATCATAGTAAAAATAATATAAACCCGTTAAACCATATTAAATGCAGTACAACCTATGAAAGGGAATGATGATCAGACTAAGATAAAAATGCCAAAAGTGAGGAAGATGGATGGAATCATCTACTAAAGCAGAACGCAGCTGAAGAGGACGATGAACAAAAGTCAGATTAGTACAAAGATGATATCATAAAGGTTTTAATAAAGTTGTAAAAGTTTATTAGTGTACTAACAATGGGAATAAATGGCAGGTTAAATTTCTCAAATTTCCTGTTAATATTTCTGATACTTCTAAATTCTAGAAGTATCAGAAATATTATTATGTTTGGGTCAATTATTGGCACGTGAGAAAATTTTGTATCAGAGATTTGGCCAATTTTGGCACACCCACTTAAAATCGTTGCCCACCCCTGTTCTAGAATTTACATACCAAATGAAATTCAACTAGTCCCCTCGGCACCAATGTGGCATGAAATGCAAGGAAATAGTTGCTAAGAACAATGCATAAAGGAACACTATCATTAGGATCATTAATGACTTTAAAAAGACTGGTTGTAGTCCTGTGACGAAGCCTTCTGGATGTCTAAGAGCTTCAAATGAATGTCAAGCTCTCATTGTGATAAGGTCTCTTCAACTCAAAGCTTGGGTTGCTTCAAGTACCACGCTACATCTCGATTGGAAAGAGGCAGGTGTGAACACTTCGGCGCGCACAGTTATGCGGAGACTTTTCAACAAAGGTCTCAAGTCAAGAAGGGTTGCGAAGAAGCTTCATCTCTCCAAAAAGAGCATTACAGATAAGGTCCACTTTTGTAGTAAATATAAAGAAGACTGGGGCAAAGTGTAATCTTCTAGAAGCTCACCCTCTTGAGCTGCTGCTCATCTCAGAGAATTGGAGTATTAACAATTTTACTCAAAGAACACAGCCAGGAAATCAAAAGATTTCCCAAAACAGCTTCATCAGGACCTTATCCCAACAGTTCAAAACACATTTGGGATGACAACTGTACGTTTACGGTTTGATGGCGCATCTTGTTGAAGAGCAAAAGCAATAAAAAACTTCTTGGCTGAAAATGACATCGAAATTTTTGGACCTTGACCCTGAAATTCGTCATATTTTAACCCAAAAGAGAATTATAATCAAACTGGAGGTTAATAAACAGAAGCCAACCAATTGTGGGCAGTTGAGGGTTCTTATTGAACATAAACGGAACAATATCAGTCAAGATAATCATCACAAATTTGGTCTCCAGCATCCCAAAACGAAGAACAAGGAACATCATTATAAATATTGACTGCACGCATCATTTGTGTATTTATTAATAAAATGGGCCTTTAGGCCTAGAAAATAAGCATCGATGTGAAAAACAATATAAGGACTTTTTTTTGTATATTTAATGCTTCTATCCTAGTTATTTCTTAGACCACCTTGCCACCAGCTCAACTATGGAGTGCCAAGATAGTGGGCTGAGGAATGCACATACTCCTTCCCACTCTAAGCATTTTTTGTGCAAGTTTCTCTCTATACCCAACTTATTCTTTTTAAGGGCATGAAGTGACGTCATCGCCGAAATCGACGGACAGCTAACTACTAACTACTACTCTATGATTTCCTTTAGATTTTGAAAACATAAACGGGAGGGATGTTTTTTCCTATATTCAATGTTTTTATCAAAGTTATTTCTAAGAGGTTCATTAGAGTTTGCTAAACGTCGCTTAAGGTTGTTTTTTTCCTCCGCCGGAGTCAGATATAGGAATCTTATGTGGCGTATGTTTGCTTTACCCGCCGTTGGGGTCTTGCTGTTGGTTGAGTTTAGTCTGGAACCTCATGCACCACCTGACCACCTTGGCTGACACTGCAAGGAGTTTGTAAATCGCCACGGCATCGCTCTTGGAATCATTGGAACATCAACCCCTTCCAGGATTTGAGGCTTTGGTAAAGGTTCAATGAATATGTGATTCACATGATCCATAGTTCGATCTCAGGGGCTTTTTTATTAGCATCCTGAAGGCCAGAAAATGAAAACAAACGTTCTACCTGAACTCTCACGAGGAATTGGGAGGGAAAGGGTTGGATATACTGATTAAACACATCTAGAGGTAAGAGTTCCTATAAAGAGCGGTTTCACCACTCGTCCATACAAACTAAGAAAAAATTTAGATAAGAAAAAAAACAGCCAACAGGGCTGCTTTTTCTGTATTTCAAAATAATTCTGATAGCTTTTTAATAAGGCCTTGGAAATATCCATGGTTTTTCGTATATTTGAAGCTTTAATCCAAATACTTTCTACGAGTTACCATTTTTTCTCACCTTATACTGTTTACTCACAGATCTTAAGAAGGAAGATGGGAAAGGTTTGAATATAATAATTTTAAAAATATTGTATATGAAGAAGCCTTTAAAGAAGAGTTATTGAGGAAATTTTAGAAGAAAATAATAAAGATTACGATTAAAAAAGAGAAAATCAAAAAGAAGTTATTAAAAAAACATTGAAAAGTTTTCTACATGGACAAGATATAGAAAAAAAACAAAGTATTAAATATCTCTTGCTATTCTAGCGCCAAACAGTTAAGCATGAACCTCATAAACATTTTTCCCAAACTTTTTCCCGTCTTTATAATCAATCCTTTTTCAGCATTTATCTCACTCCCATAAATTCCTTTGATTAAGAATTTCTACTCACTCTCTCTCACTAAAGACTGATCTAAAGACGAATAAGTCCCCTGGCCCGGACGGGTTTCTACCTAAAGTGTTGAAAGAAGTTCGCGATAAAGTGTCACGACATGTGAGCACAATCTTCAACATATCAATCCGGATCGGATGCGTTCCTAAGACTGGCATGCAGCGAAGGTGACTCCTATCTTCAAGAAAGGAGACACTAGCCAGCCGTCGAACTACCGTCCTTTTAGCTTAACCTCAATAGTCTGTGAACTCATGGAAAGCATCACTGTGGACAAAATGACGTCATATCTAGAGTCCAACTTGCGATTGAGGAATTCCCAGCACGGCTTCCGAAGGCAACGGTCATGCCTTACGAATCTTGTGAAATTCTTCCACTTCGTTTTCAGTGAGCACGATCAGGATAAGCCAGTCAATGTTATCTACTTAGACTTTCAAAAAGCCGTCGATAAGGTACCACACCGCTGCCTCCTCCGGAAAGTGTAAGCGCTGGGCATAGACGGAAATGTAGCAAGTTGGATGGAGAACTAGCTAAGTGGCAGACGGCAACGGGTGCTGTTGAATGGACAGGCTTCTAAGTGGGTGCCCGTTAATAGCAGTGTTCCTCAAGGTTCTGTCCTGGGACCACTACTGTTCATCATTTACGTGAACAAAATGGACAGTGACATGGTTGCGAAGATTTCTAAATTTGCCGATGATACCAAGCTTGGTATGAACGTCGCAACGGAAGAAAAAAATGTCCGCCTTCAAGATGATCTTGGGAAGATTGAGGAGTGGTCGGACACGTGGCAAAAGCCTTTTAACGCGATGCATATCGGCCACCGTAACCTCCAATCTCAGTATATCTTTAAGGGCACTGCTCTTGAATCAACCGACACGGAGAAGTACTTGGATGTAACTATAACTAGTGATCTCAAGTTCTCAAGGCAGTGTATTGAGGAGGAGAAGAAAGCCCAAAGGATGTTAGGTTATATAAAGCGACAGTTTAGATATCGGAACAAGGACATAATACTGTGTTTGTATAACTCCCTCGTCTGACCGCACCTGGAGTATGCCGTACAATTTTGGAGTCCCTCGTTTCAAAAGAATATGGCAAGATTAGAACGTGTGCAAGCCAGAGCAACCAAACTGATTCCCTATATCAGACACAAGAGTTACGAAGATAAATTACGGGAATTAGACTTGTTCTCGTTGGAGACTCGGAGACTGAATGGTCAGCTTATCGAAGTATTCAAAATGCTTCGAGGCATCGACATTGTGAACTACAGGGATATTTTACAGCTTAGCAAGTGAATAACAAGAAACCAGGGCTACAAACTTGAACTGAAGCGTTACCAGCGTGATCTGTGTGGGAAATCTTTCACATATAGTATCTGCGGCACTTGGAACGCACTTCCAGTGGAAGTTATCAAGAGCAATTCTGTTCAACAATTCAAGTCGAGACTAGACAAAGTCTTGAAAAATAGCCGCTTAGAGACTTGAAGAGTGGTGCGAGTGCTCTTCTGGAGCGTGAATCTGATCTTTTAGTGGACTGTGCCTGCTCAAGTGTTTACTTAAAGGTACCCTCTTTGAATGGATCGTAAGGTCTACCAGGGTACCTCTTTTCCTTGTTACTCCTTGTTACTCTCTCTCTCTAAGACACATCAACGAACACTCACTTTAGACAAAGCTCCTCCCCGAGAAACCTAATTAGTCACGTCCACTATCTCGACACATATAAGTACTAACACAATAGTATAACAGTACACAGTCAGTCACGTCACTTCAGGAGAGATGGGTGAGAGGAAGCTGGTCGGTATCTACCCTGTGAAATTAGAGGCCGAATAAAGAAGGTTGTGCTCCATCCACTGAGGAAGGACTTTTAACCCACCTAAAGTCCATCTATCACTTCTTCAAAGCAATTATCGGTCGAAGGGATTAACAAGTCTTTCCATCCGTAAACACATTTACTTTTTTCACCGAAAAAATGGATTTAAACTCACCGGCACCAATTATTCATTCTATTCATCTTGATTAACGTAATGTTCAAAATAAAGTTATTTTTATCAAGTTTATAAATACAAATACGAACTTATTTGGTGAACGCCCTCAAACCAACTCAAATCCCCCCTGAACTTGGATTCCTCGTAACAACGAAGAATTGCTGACCCTTGACAGCCATGTTCCCCCTTCTCTCGCTACATATATATATATATATATATATATATATATATATATATATATATATATATATATATATATATATATATATATATATATATATATATATATATATATATATATATATATATATATATATATATATATATATATATATATATATATATATATATATATATATATATATATATATATATATATATAAATGTTCTTTCAACAAGGACGCTTGAGCTTTGTCAGGCGATAGTGGCCATGTTGTTAAAGCGACATCTGGCATCTGTCAACCTTACTGTGAATTGTTCAGTAGTAGTTGGCAAGTCACGATGGAAGGTTATAGCGTTGAGCAGCATGTGCAAATCATCATATGTTATTATCAAAATCAGTGCTCCGTTTGACAAATGTTCCGAGCATTACGTGATTTCTATCCTCGCCACAATCGTCTTGCCGAGTCCACTGTTCGACGCTTGGTGGCCAAATTCGTGGCAAAGGGTCGATAAACAATCGGCCAATACTCTTACGTCGCCGAAACGCAAGGTCTGCTGAAAATATCACTGCGGTAAATTAGAGTGTACGGGAAAATTCGAGGCAGTCAATTTCTCGTCGTTCACAAGAACCTGACCTTTCTGCGACTTCAGTTTGGCGAATTATTCATGGGACTTGGGTCTGCAGCCGTACAAAATCCATCTTACCCAGGAGGTTAAGGTAAACGACCATAGACAAAGCCGTTTATTTGCTGATTGGGTTCTAGGACAGTTAGAAGTTGCCCCAAATTTCCCCTCAAAATTCATCTTTAGCGAGGAGGCCCATTTTTGGATGAATGGATTTGTGAACAAGTAAAATTGTCGGATTTGGGACGAAAACAATCCACATGAGATTCACCAGCACCAATTGCATCCCAACAAAGTCAGTGTTTAGTGTGGATTTTCGTTTAACGGAATCATCGGTCCGTAATTATTTTAGAACGTAGATGGTTTGCCATAACCGTCAACGGTCAGACCTATAGATCGATGATAAGCAACTTCTTGTGGCCTCAACTGGATTATATGCCTGATATGGATATTAACGACATGTGGTTCTAACAGGATGGCGCTACGTGCCACATTGCGCACGCCATGATAGACATTGTGCACCAGCGATTTAAGGGCAGGGTCATCTTGCCCGGCGGTGACTTCAACTGGCCACTGAGATCATGCGATTTAACGCTATTAGACTACTTTCTTTGGGGCTCCCTTAAATTGCAGTGTCTATGCGAATAATCCGCAAACAGTTGATGTCTTCAAAGTCAACATAATGAACACCATCCAGAAAATTCAGCCAGATTTATGCGACAAAGTCATCGAAAATTGGGCCTCCCGAATACGTTCCACCAAGCGAAGCAGCGGGAGACATTTGAACGACATCATATTCCACACTTAATGCAATAAAATGTAGTTTCAAATTTAAAATAAATTGAGTGCATATATCACACACAATTTGTTTTATTTACATTTAAAAATTGAGCGACCTTATTGAAACACCATATATATATATATATATATATATATATATATATATATATATATATATATATATATATATATATATATATATATATATATATATATATCGAGATCTTTCTCATGGCAAAGAAAAATAATGAAAGGAAAACAAAACCCACTTGGGTTTCTCTAAGCCACTCTACCCAGTCTCCGGTAACATACAAGTACGATAAAAATGGTAAATTTAGGAGACAGTTATTCCTGACCTCAGCTCACAATGCCTACCCTTCGATGGCGTATTTATAAACAAACCAGTCAAAAATCCAAACTCTCGCTCTCGTATTACGCTATCAGAGAGCAACACGACGCCAAGCCTGGCTGAATTGATACCCACTTCTGCCGATTCAACATGACATCCAGTTTCCCTAATTTAAAAATGTCTAGGAAGAGGAATAACAGACACCCAAAAGACAGGGCCCCCTCGGGACTCCCCATGCTAACCCCCTCCCCCTCCCTTTACCCCACTGTAGTAATTCTAGCATAAAATGGTTCGTCAGGAGAAAAAGAGGACTTTCTCGTTTTCGTCACGACATCGAGAAGAACTTGCCGGGATAGAGTTCCCCAGTAAGTTAAGAAGGACTTTCATTTTCTTGGGCAATACCAGATTGCCCCAAGTATAATCGGCACAGTTTGATTACCCAAAGATCGTCAAGTGATCTTACCTTCAAGTACCATCGGCACAGATCGATTACCAAAGATTGTCAAGTGATCTTACCTCCAAGTACCATCGCCACAGTTCGATTACCAAAGATCGTCAAGTAATCTTATCTCCAAGTACCATCGGCACGGTTCGATTACCTAAAGATCGCCAAGTGATCATACTATATCTGAGTTTGACACACCAAACTAGATAGATTTCTCACCCAAAAGAGAAGCTCTACAAGCGAAACCAAATCGCTAGAAAAGCATACAGCCATATTTAAGTCTCGTCGGAGAAATCTTTTCAAGGTCATAAACGTCCGACTCCTGGCCTCCTCAATCGTCGTTTTGTTTTGATTCCTGATTCTCCTACGCTGACTCAAAATTCCGCGTGACGTCACTCGTCCACCCCTCTTCGAAGTAACGCCCTCTATTGAGAAGCAAATAAACTACACTCACAACGCCTCTCCGGACAAGATTCAAGCGAAGGTATTTCGTTTGGATTCTCTGGGTAAACACCAATACCTTATGTGAGTAATCAATTCTATCGTAACGTCCCCGTGCATTTAACGTAGAGTATTTTCTATATCTTAAAGACGATTTTTTTTAAGTAAATTGTTCTCCCTTAAAGCAACCATAAGCCTAGTGTAGGTAACGGGACTTAAGAACCATTTTTAATTTGTATCTTGTACGTCTAGATAGTAATTTTGTTTGAGTTAATTAATGTACAGTAAAAGTCTCTTTTGGTTGAAGTGTTTAAATATCCTTGAATGAGTTGCGTTGGCAGTATTTAGTTTATTAAAGAGATAACTCCCCTTTATATTCATTCAATAGAATAAAAATAAGAAAAGCGCTCTTAAAGATCGATCCTGAAGCGATCACTGGAAATACAAAAGTACGACCGACTTTATTAATCCTATTAATAAAATAAAAGTATAATCTCGGCTAACCCACGACAGAGAGGAGAAAGATGCAGAAACCTTGTATTGCAGACCTTATAACAATATAGAACAAGAGAAAGAGAAATTTAAAGTGAATGAGAAATGAGACAAGAAACAGGATTTTTTTGTGTGGGGGGAGGGATTGAAGGTAAGAGAAAGGAACATTGGAACAACACTACGATCAAAAGAGCAAAGGGAAGCACAATGAAGAAAATCCTAGTGCTCTTCCAATGTCCCTTTCTCTTACCTTAAAAAAACCCCTCCTGTTTCTTGTATTATTGCTCATTCCAGTTATTTTTTTCTCTCCCACTTTCAATATATATATATATATATATATATTAGAAGGGGGCCAATTTTTTATGCAGGATTCATTGAATTCGACAGCAACGGCTGTATTGTTTACTTTTGGCTGCATCTTTCTTCTAGCTTTAACTATAGTCTCAACAGATGGCTCTA